>CM060258.1:9289145-10575333 GCA_030684275.1 Acipenser oxyrinchus oxyrinchus | reverse complement strand
TGGCACTCTTCAGTGGGTAATCACATCACTGGTCAGTTGTCACAGACTTATTCCACAGCTCACTAAATTTTTGTCATGCCTCATTAATATATCTCTGTCCCAAAACATGACTTATTTTCATTTTAGAATATTCACCTGATTGACTGTCCACAGAATTGTAAAACATCTCTCAGAAGTTATTTTAGCTCCAACAAAAAGCAGCTTGCCAAGTTTTGACTTCCTTAAAAACTATATATAGATGTATGGATTCCACCTGGATCAAGTCAATTACATCACGGCATACCCAAACGGAATTAGTTTGTTTCTTCTCTTTTAAAAAGGTTCAATATAAAATCATATTGGTAACATAAAGCATGTGACCAGCATTTTGGTTAATCTTTTTAAAAATTGAGAGGCCTTTCTCAACGTAGATCTACTAATTATTAAGATTACTAAAATGTGTGCGACCTGCAGTTCTGCCGTACACAAAAAAAGTATTGCTGCCTATTAACTAAAAGTGGGTCATTTCCCACATATCCACTTAAAATAAAACAGTTAATCATTAGAAGTTTTATGCCTCATCAAGGTGAAGCTTTGTAAGTCTTTTGAAACATTAGATTATGTAACTTGCAAAAAATAAAATAAAAACAGTGTATCAGAGTTGATTAATCCCGTTATATTAACAGTTGCATGAGTATATTAATAGACAACCACTTAAAATAGTAATTATAGCAGTTAGAAAGTGCCCAGGTTACTCAATTTTGCCGTTGTGCTGTGCGTCCTCTTCAAGTTTCCTCCTAGAACGTAGAACTCTGTAGCATCCTCGGGCAATTCTGTGCATCCACATCACATTCATAACATCCAAACAGATGCTTGAGCACATCCAAGCACTGCGACCCCCAAACGGCAGCCGGTAAAAGGCTTCTGTTCCATAGATGGAGAACATTCGTTCGTAGTATATTGGCATGACAGCAATCCTCACCAGGAAGAATATTACTGCCATCATGACTCCATTGGCTATGTTGGGCTTGGAAGATTTTGGGTAACCTAACACTTCAAAGAACCAGCTGAAAAACATAGTGGCAATACTTAGAATATAAAAATGCATCAGTTCAATTGAAACACGGGGGAAATAACAGTAACTAAAAAGGCAGTATAAGGGATATATTACTCCACATCCATTTTTTTTTGCACCGCTTTTGTCCTTATAAAAGTTTCACAGTAAATTTGCAATTTTCTTATGCTGTCCTGTGGTTATACCATCTATTTTAATATGCTATACCATACTTTCACTGTACTTTATTATTATTTGTTTATTTAGCAGATGCCTTTATCCAAGGCAACTTACAGAAACTAGGGTGTGTGAACTATGCATCAGCTGCAGAGTCACTTACAACTACGTCTCACCCGAAAGACGGCGCACGAGGTTAAGTGACTTGCTCAGGGTCACACAATGAGTCAGTGGCTGAGGTGGGATTTGAACCAGGGACCTCCTGGTTATAGCCCGTTTTTTTAACCACTGGACCACACAGCCTCCTTTATTACACTCTGCTATGCTTTTACACAAGTGATAACAATAAAACCAATACATTACCTTTGAAGTCAATTACTAAAATAAGCTGAAAATAAACCTCATTGTATATACACATTCAATTTCATAAAGGCTTTGAAGTAAAATATGACATTAAATCTTATAAAGCGATTTGTTCAACATATTACAGTTCTAATTTACATTTACTTTTGAAAAATATATTAGCATGATAACAAAGGCACTTTCTGATATCACTACCAGGACCCAAAAACTTGTGGCTAGTTCAAATGAACAATAGTATAAATATTTAAAATGAATAATAACTATTTATTTCAGTTTCTTTAGTGAGTATTTAATAAATGGGTGAGAGCTAGGGGGGACAGCAGGCCAATTCTCTGGCCCGTCATCTTTCAATCCAGAGCACAGGTGATTTTTTTGGGGGGGGGTCTTAAATGTAGCTTCCCAGGAACATTCATCGACATCCCAAAACCACCACAACCTCACTTGACAGAGGCTTAGGAGTTAATAGCAGGCCTGAAACTTTGAGAGGGAGCTCTCTGGGTGCCTGCTGCCACTGTGTCAGACTGAAGCCAGTGCCACCGTCTCACAACACTGCATAAGAATTCAAATTTCACCATAAAAGAACAAATACAGTACTGTAAAAGAAAAAGCTGTTTAAAGACATTCCTACAGCAGTATTCATAAAGGCACATCAGCATGCTCCATGTTTACATTGCACCTGTAATTCTAGAAAAGTTTCCTCTTTGGGTACCTACCGCTGATTAACACATGGAGTGGAGAACTCTGCAAGCAGACGGAAGTTAGCAAAATAAGGCAACAATCCTTGGCCCTAAAAACAAGATGAGAACAGATGAGGAAGTAGACAGTTTTGCAGGTAACAGCAGTGCTATTGAGAGCCCTCTCTCTCAGACTTGCATTTGGTAGAATCAGACAAGGTGAAGTCCACCCCTGTCCTGTACTTTCAAAGCTCATGCTGTAAAAACAGAATTGGTTAAAAGCGTTATGTAGAACATGTTTTAAAATATCAAAAAGTGGTCCAAATGCAGAAAGAGTTTTTAAAAAAAAAAGATATTTAAGGTTATTTTTTTTTTAATGCTGCAGTTTGAATGCATTACTTTCCTGTAGAGGAAAACTACAAAAATATAACTGCATACTTATATGTTTTATACACTTTGGTAATTCAAGTTCTGTACTTTATCCCGGCTTTACAGGCACTACTGCCGTGGCCGAATTGATCAGAATTTGTTGAGATTTTAAATAAAAGAAATCCAAGGAAATTAATCATCATTTAAATTGTGTACTTAAATTATGTTAGTGTTTGACTATAACAAATGCCAAATATCTAAAGGGCCTCAAGTCCTTTACTGACAGTATGGCGTCAAGAAGGGTTTTTTTAAGCCATTGATGCACTGATCTCCAGAGGTGATTTGCCTCTAGCTCTGCATCAAGACAATTCTTATTGCACTCATGTGATCTTATTCAGCCAATCACTGTGCTTAATTTAGCAAAGCCATTTTATAAGCAATACATTTTGCGTTGGCATGTTGCATAAAGAGCAAAATCTGCCAAACACAGAATGTACTGGGGTTGGGGGGATATACCAATGAAGTATACCATGTGCTAGGATTAAATTAGCAAGATTAGGCAAATGTGAGATCACACAGAAGAAAATGAATTACAAAATACACCCAACCACCACTGGATATTTGTATGCTGAATACAATTATACTGTGATATTCAAGTGCATTCGGTATTAAAACCCAGACTTACCTGACTGCTGTGGCAATGGAAAGTTAAATATAAAATGCATACTTACTGAGATTGAGATGCTTAAAAAAAATTCTGAGGTTAATTATGGAAAATATGAACCCCCCAGTATTGCATGCTAGTACCCCTAGATACTGGTAAGTCCATACTGTTACTGGGCAATATGACTGCTCAGTGCACAGCAACAGCACTAACTGCAGACAAGACAGGAATAGAAGCTAACCAGATCAATCAAGTCTTTGGCTTTTCTTTTTTAGTTTTGGTAGTTTTTGCATGTGATGTTTGCTGGTAATAGAAGTGGGACTGGGTTAATTGTTAGGTGAGGACAGAAAGAGCTAATTAAAAAGGAAGTGCAACTACAACTGGCCGCAAAAAGCAACAACAACAACGACAAGGAGAAGAAATAAAGTTGCACATGCATCTACGACTGGCTTATACATGGCTTGTCAAATGAACAAGATCTGCTAGGACACCCCGTAGCTTTCCTTTGGGAACTACACCAGATCTGAGAACAGGGAAACAGTTCCCAAGGTTTTCCTATGTGATAAATTGATCAGGGGTCTGCTAGTCACATGTAACTCATGTTTAAACCTTCTATACGCTAATGAAGACACTGTATACATTTAGATCAGAAAAATGTAAAACTATTTATTGTTAGTATTATTTCATAGTTAAATTACATACAACTGGGGCAAGCACCACTGGGAAGGCTGGAGTTACTGGGTCCCAAAAACCTTGCAAAAAACAATACATTTATATACAAATGATATATATATAAATATGAGAGAGAGAGAGAGAGAGAGAGAGAGAGAGAGAGAGAGAGAGAGAGAGAGAGAGAGAGAGAGAGAGAGAGAAATGACGAGAAGGGCAAGTCTGGTCAAAAACTGGACACTGTTTAAAGTACACGGCTATGGCCAGAAGTTTTGCATCACCCTATAAAATGGACTCATTTTTCTTTATAAAGTAAAATGAGACCTACTGAATAATGTTATGTTAATGTTATTTTATGTTATTATTCAATTACATGCTGTTTATTAGTTTTCCATAGACAATGAAAAACTGGCAAAATTGAAAAATGTGACATTTTGAAATCTAACATGAAATACTACTATTATGGCTTTCAGTAGACTTTTGCAATATCATTGTGTAGTTTATTTTGTAATCCTAAAATCCTAGGCGATACAAAACATTTGGCCATAGCTGTATATTTTATTGACAAAAATATTCACCAAAATTTAAAAAAAAAAAAAAAAAAGTTTACCATTTTTAGTTGTTGATCAGTAAGTTTACTTATCTGACAGTCTATTGGGTGGGAGGGGTTTATGTTTTTCCTATTTATTTAGCTCCTTTCTTTTTATGTGTGTATACTGATGAAAAATAATCATTATCATCGAGTCCTCAAACAAGCATTTCAGCAAAGCCACTGACTGAAGCCAATACAGCTCTATCCCACTTAGCACTGTGCTTTAGTGTACTGTTGTTTTACCAAAGGCTCTTAAAGGCCTTGTACATGGCTTCATTAGAGTATGATAAAACAGCACAGCGATTTTCCAACAAATACAATTATGTGTGTATGCAGGATAAATAAGGTATTATCACTTCAATTACATGCCGTTTAATATTTAAAGAACTGTCATTATTTTGGTAGACTGCAATTATGGGTTTCCTCTGGGATTGCTGGAGTAATTTACCCCCTTGCTAAAGCGATTCAGAATAAGCAGTATCCCACACAGCTAAGCCAGTTGAACTATCTGAAACACAGAAAAAGCAGCCAATTGTCCAGCCCAGCATCCTACAGCAGCTGCCACTAGTGATGACTGGTAAGGGCTCCAACTGATTTGCTTCCAAAAGAAAATTCCGTAAGTACAGACAAACATCATACCTTGTTTTGCCAAGGTTATTTAAAAGTTTTTCAACTACACCATTTTAAAAGTAATTCAATAATTATTTGAAATAATGCATGAAGTAATTGAAAATAATTTCAATTACAATCATATCAATCATGTCTACTTTAACAGGATCAGTTTGCTAACACACCACCATTTTCTCCCCTTCTGTGGGTGTTGTTTCGTATTTAAGTAAAGGTAATGCAGTTTTCAACAGATATTGAACATTTAACAAAACCTAGAGTTTATTACAAGTAGATTACTGTTGTTGCTATGATAGTAATTTCTCTATTAATATTTCTGTCTCCCCATATACATCTTAATCACCTTTTAAATGCCCAAGCAAAACAATGGTTACATTCTGCAGCAATGACAGAGTCCAGTGACAGTATGGTCTCCTCTCTAGATTAGACTTTCACATTTTCTGTTCCGTACAGTATACCCCCAGTATCCCAATGAAAGGCAACATGTAATGCATAGTGACGTACAGTACAATAGGAAAAGGAGAAATATGCAGGTTTTACTTTGTTAAAAAAGTTAAGCAGTAAAAAAATGGCTGTCTTTTTTTTGGAGGGTTGTCACAGAGTTCACTGCACACTGCTGGTGTTACAAAGACAGTATTTTAAAGCAAGTTATTAGACAAAGCATACACATTGTGCCAGGGAGCTGAACATCCAGAACCACTGTGTTTAAGTTTACTTAAGCAAATGATATACATGGATTCAATCTATGCATATGTATCTATTTATTTTAAATACAATGGGTAAAATGTGTCATATCTTGCAACTTTTGGTCAGGGTTGAATGCCCACTTATGTCCTTGTCACTTCTATATAGCACAGGGACCAAGCTACAATCTGATACTATATTGAAAAAAGGGTGTCAACCAAACTAGACAATTTGAAAACGTAATGTTACCTCAACCATTTTGAAAATGTTGCATTTTTAAAGATATTAATATATAAGAAGCCTGTTGCTCGAGAGAGAAAAAAATACTGTTATAGGCATTATCTGGCTAAATAATAAATAATGCCTGCAGCATATAAATATATTTTTCACTTAACCATATTAAGGGCTTTTTTATATATACATTCATTAATTTATATATAACGTAATTTTGCACATAGAAAACAATACTATACATTAGATGGAGTTAATATTCAGCTCCGGCACAAAACATGATTATTGCATGCAGTTAAACAGACCTTCCACAGCAACACTGAAAACCCTCATACAAGTAAAACATGCACAGGCTGTTACAGTAGGTTCAGTGTAAGGGAAGCAAGAAGGGCCATTTCCATCCCACATAGTAACTCTTGGTATTACTGTTATCATTCACCATTCCATGCAAAAAATACCATTATTTTTACAGAACTTGTCGAACCCAGTGGGTACAGAACCAAGAGTGAACAGCAGAATTCAATCAACGTCAATGGCTTTACTGACTGACATCCACCAACTTAGTATATCTAAATCTAGTATGTATTTATTTATTTTTTCATACTACTTGGAAGAATCAAAACTGTTACAATAACACCTTAAAGTAAGATATGAAATGGTCTCTAACTGAAATTGATGCTAATAAAAGTATCTTTCAACTAAGGAAGTTACTCAATTAATATACTATTTAGGTGTTTTTGCCGTCATATCTATAGTGGCAAAAGGAACTGTATCTATAATGTATATATATATATATATATATATATATATATATATATATATATATATATATATATATATATATATATATATATATAGTTTTAACAATTTGGGAGAAATACCATAACCTTAAGTCCTGGCAAGCCTGGAGGCTTGCTATATTCAATTAAACAGTTACCCTTCCCTGTTTTACATCACGATTACTAATCTTGTCATGACTTTGACAGAAGCCTACATTAAAAGCAGAAAACGAATGGCTGTGGTATTTTACATCTGGTGTGCAAGTGTTGATTTAATGTGGCAAATGACTTAATATCATTAGGCTGGTAGCTCCCTTATATTGATTCCAATAATCTTCTAATTTGAATCGAATTGAAGTAAATCCTCCAGTAAGTGGTGTAACTGAAGGCTTTCTAGTTCAAAATGGTGAAGGGACTCTATGAATCCTGAGACTGAAAATGCTGTTTACGCTTGGTCATCTTTTTCCCATCCTGTCTGCATGTTCTGCTATTGGACAATAGGGCACTCACCAGTACATAGTAGTAAGCATACAGTGCTGCCAGGTGATGTACTACAAAAAACTTGTCCCCGATTGCTTTCCAATGGTAAAAAATGAGCAGCAGGTCTGTGAAGAAAACAAAAAGGAATTGGAATCAACAATAACAGCATATCCCACACAATCTTGAACAGAAAAAAAGAGGATAACTATATAATACTTTTACTTTCTATGTCAATAATGACTATATCCACAATAGACTAGAATGTGGAATACAGTTTATGCTATCGCTGAACACCATTAAAACAGCTTTAACAGGTTACGTGATTCACCATTATATCTTCCTTCACAAATAATGTATTCATGATTTTTTTTCTTTATTTGAACAGACTTCCTCAGAACGTATATACAGGGGAGATGTATCTAAAACAGCAAAATGTTTTCTCTTTAGAAACAGCTATTAGAAAGGGTTCAATAACTATACATATTTAAATGGAAATGTCTGGTTATATTGGTTACACTATAGCTTAGTGAAAATAGACTAGGACACAAATATGGTCAGTTTGAAGCAAATAAAAAAATGGAATATGTGAAACACAAAACCATCTAACCTGAAATGAGGTAGCCAGTGGTTATTGCAACATTTAGTTTCACCAGTGCAGGATCTCCCCTGTAAATCACAAAAGAGAAAATTGCATATCAAAGATTACTTTTTTTTTTTTTTTTTTAAATGTATAGCGCACCACATCTGTAGGAAACGACCATAAGAAATGTCCTAATACAGTGCATGATGTGTTTCAGATGGAAATGATGTCACAATATTGATTTAAGTGATAGGACAAAAGGGGGCTCCCAAGTAACGCGTTTGGTTCGAATCCAGGCTATTCCACTGACGAGAGTCCCCAAGGGGTGGCGCACAATTGGCCGAGCCCGGGTGGGGAGGGCATAGGTCGGCCAGGGTGTTCTCGGCTCACCGTGCACCAGTGACCCCTATAGGCTGGCCAGGCGCCTCCAGGCTTGCCTGCAAGCTGCCCAGAGCTGCGTTGTCCTCCGACACTGTAGCTCTGAGGTGGCTGCATGGCAGGTCTGCAGAGTGAAAAGAAGCGGTCGGCTGACGTCACACGTTTCGGAGGACAGCGTGTGTTCGTCTTCGCTGCTGCCGAGTCAGCGCGGGGGTGGTAACGGTGAGCTGAGCCTAAAATAATAGAATTGGCTATTTCAAATTGGGAGAAAAATGGGGTAAAAATCAACTGGCAACTACTAATTTAAAAATAAATAAATAACATTTAAAAAAAAAAAAAAACACGAAACCTCAAAACATGCAATCGAAATTAAGACTTAAATATAAAAGGAATGAAGTCAGTCAGTCACAAAGTAAATACAGTAGAACCTATCATAGCCGATCCTGCAAGATACAATATCCTCTATTAACCGATGGATGTCTGGCATGTGTTACTTACACAACTGAATGGTACAGAGGGAAACTGATCAATGCACAGTTTATTATGGGTCTAAAACAGTAAATTGAGCTCTTAGCAGGACAGAATGGATTCAGCTGCAGATAAAATATGTTTTAAAAGAACGGTGCATTTGGGAATTCAGTTTCACTTTTCACGTAAAACAAAATGCCCAGTTTAACCATGTTCAATAAAAGAAAACAAGAAAGCAAGGGATTCATATAATTACTGTATCGTTAATTACTTTGGCATGGACTAAGAAAGCACTGTAACAACTGTTTTTGGAATGCTGTTTTGCCAAATAGTGTATTACAGTGCTTTGTTTTGCAATTAAAACCAACCCAAAATGTGTGTGCACTCCAGATTAGATATTGAGAAATGGTCTATGTATTTATTACACACAGCCAGGTAACAGCTATGAAAATTGCTGTGTTCTGCAAGTTTCCTATTAGAAAATTACAACAAAACTTACCAGACAGGGTCTTCGTTGACAGCATCATCGAAGTGTAGTATATACAAACAAAATATTCCAACCACCAAGGCATGGAAAGTCGACACTGTCCTAATAACAGGGGAGGCAAACAGCACTAGCATTTGCCACTACATAAAATGCAGCTTATCACACATCGTTTAATCAACACTTTCAGCTGGTTTCACAGACCCTGATTAGCATTAATGGACTACCATATCTGAGATAACATTAGGTAGTCCAAGATTAGTGCTAATCGGGTTCTGTGAAACCAACCATTGATGTTCCACTATAAGCAACAACTCTGACTGCAACCTGATCATACAGAGTTACTCCCCTTTAAGTCCACACACAAACACGCTGTGCTTTTCCAACTCTGGTTACACTGGTGCCATTAATCAAAACAGGGTTATTTATCATAGAGAATGCATGGCAAGGACACCTGGCGGGCCAGGCATTCAGCGATGCAATTTCAAAGATTTGAATACCAAGTGGTGAAGTATCAAATAAACAAACACCTACAGGACAGCTGGCACACTTCTATTGGACTGGGCTTACTCTTGTGTATTACAAGAGAAGCTGAACTAAGTGGTCATCTGTGCTTTCCAGACAGCAAATACAGAACTGATTTTCTGTCCCCATGGAGCATGATACTACATAATACCCTATTTTAGGGTTCATGCATAAGGCTTCCAGATTGCCAATTAAGCTTTGCTGGCTTGGAAAGTTTTAAACAGAGTCACATTAATATGACTAAAAACACACTAGCTCTGCAACCAAGTCCAGGGTTTCATAACTATGGTATTTAAAGGATCAGGAGCCAGAAGTTAAATAAAGTGTTCCTGCCCTAAAGATGAATTAGTAACCCTTCAAACTCAGGTGTGACTTACTCAATTTGCGATGAGTGCGATCACAGCAGATTTACCAGGGGCCTAATTGTTCAAGCTCCTGGCACCTGGTCATTTCAAAACTTCAACCAGGGAAATTCTGATACCCAGGACTGGGTGCAGGGCAAGTGCTGTATTAATGAACACCCTGCAAACTGACTTCTCTAATCATGAGTAAAGCTGGAATACTGAAGCATTGAAATTGTGTATCTATCAACACTGTAGTCCTGAGGATACACTAACTGCAGGGTTAATGCTTAGTAAAGATAACACATATGCTATTTATAAAGTAAAACCAACAATGGAAATCTATAAAAGTAGGTGAATATCTCAAAATGTATGTTTAGTAGCATATTTGGCCCCATAAGGTGTACAATATTAGTAGTAACTATTACTGTGTTTCTTATAACAAACACACACTAACAGACAAAGCAGGACAGATATTTCTTAACAAATAAGTAATACAGGTTAAAGATCTACCGATGCAGTGTTATCTGTCCACATTTTAACTTTTATAAACCTATTCTAAACAATTATTACTCTGAGATTACATCACAAACCAACCAAAGATGCAATATTGACGCAAAACCAAGAAGGGATTTTTTTCTATACCTGGAGTTCCATTCTATCTTCTGCTTTTCACTTAGTTTTTTAAAACCAGGGCTGACACAGGTAGACACCCAGGAGCTTAGATAGTGAAATAGCACTTGAAACGTGATGAAACTGGCCACTGAGACAGCAAGAATCAGCTGGTTGAAGAACTCCATAGCAGCTCAACCCTAAAAGAAAAAGAAAACAGATCTTTCAGGTGTAAATCTTGCAAGACCCTTACCAACCCATACAGTCTTTACAGGTACATGCACATCATGTTAAAATGCATTTAAAATCCATTTCCCAAACCATTAGCTATATGTTTACCTGTCCCTAAAAAATATGCATTTGTTCCTATTACACACAACACTTCGCTTACAGGTCCAGCATGAAGTACACTTGACAACGAAAAAGAATGTCCAGGCTGGGTATTTTTTATCAGAACACGTAAAGACTGTTTCAAAAGATGTGATTGTCATTATCATACTGTATTATCTTTTAACTCAGAAACAATTCATGCTTCTTTCCAGTAGGCTCAATCAGATTTTGATTGTTTTGAGAATTTTGGCTTTTTTGATTTGACAGGATGTAACAGACAGTACGGTTAAAACAAGTCCACTTCAGAGTAATGTTGTTTCAGCTTTTCCACACGAATGACAAAGGTTTGAACAGCATCAGAGAGCAACAAAACGTACTCTTAGTTTTTTGTTTTTTTTAATAACACTGTAATTGGGAAAAGAGCAGCATTTGGAAATTAGTAAACAAATTGCTGCACTCTAGAATGATACCTCAAGTACTGTAAATCACGTTATGGGGACAGACTTAAAATAAGCATGCTGTAGATTAACTCTATACTGATTACTTTTCACATTGCTTATCTATATGTATGGGTTTTAACCTGATATTGCCAACAGACTGAGAAAATGACAGTGACGTGTGTGAAACCACCATTATTGGTTTAGTTGAAATCTACAACTCAAAGTCACTCAGCCCAGGCTCCCGAGTAGCGCATCTAGTAAAACCACTCGCGTAGAGTGCAGGATGCGCCCTATAGTCTGAACATCACCGAGTCCTGACTATTCCTTATATACAATTGGCCGTGCGCTGCCCGGGGGCAGGGTGGGTTAGGTCGGCCAGGGTGTCCTCGGCTCACTGCGCACCAGCGACCCCTGTGGTCTGGCCGGGTGCCTGTGGGCTTGCCTGTAAGCTGTGTTGTCCTCCGACACTGTAGCTCTGAGGTGGCTGCATGGTGAGTCTGCAGGGTGTAAAAAAGCAGGCAGCTACCAGCACACGCTTCGGAGGACAGCATGTGTTCGTCTTCGCCCCTCCCGAGTCAGCGCAGGGGTGGTAGCGGTGAGCTGAGCTACACAAAATAATTGGACACTACTGTTGGTGTGGCATGCATATTTAAACAACACATTTCTTTTGACTATCAGGCAATGTTTTTAGATAAGCTGAATCTTTCTCCACCGAACGTATATTAATAGTCCCACATAGTCCACATTTATGAATATAATGCATCCACATGTTTTTAAATGTTACATGGACAGAATCGTTGTTGTATAAAGTACAGTATCTAGAATGACCTATGTTAAGTATTACTAAAATGTACTCCTGGTGTCCTATATAGGTTTCAGACTGCATTTCACTATATTACTGGATTAGGAGGACCCTCTGTGTGTGCCTGTGCTGTTTAAACATGATAAACAATGCACATCAAGTAACAAGGGGACCTGGAGTAAACAAGATGTCTAATCTCGTGAAAAGATGATGATCAATAAGTATAAAACCTCTCCACGCAGCTTTTCCACTCATTAAAATAGACAGGCATGACTTAACATATTTCCCTTCCCCCCCCCCCCCCCCCATGAAAAAAATCTGATCAGAAAAGAATGAATGAATCTGAGGTGTATATGATGTCTATATTTGCAGTCTCATGTCCTAAAGGTGTTTGTCCAACATGTATTATTCAAAATCTCATGTTTTCACAGACGCCAATACAAATCTTTGATCAAGTACAGTACGGTAATTCACAACTCGTGTTAATCTGGTTCTGTGAAATTAATTAATAAACCACTGCTGTTCTGATGGTAAGTTATGTTACAATTTTACCTAACCCTGTTTCAACACCATCCCCACACAGTAGTACTGTAACTCAACTTCACCTTCTCAGTGTCTAACTGTGGGAAGCTGGAGAGGCAGATTGCTGCCTTACCCTATCAATTTGCACACCATGGCAACCACACTTGTGCCATGGGTATTTGCATACTTATACTGCATTGTCTCTCAGATTGAGTCCATCAAGTACAGGTCCAACAAAACTCTAATTGCTCATTTTAAAATCAGCATTGCTTTATTGTGCACATTTATAAACTTAAGCAATAATGTATGGTCTGCTTGGAACACAATTCTGCAAAAACAATGTTCAGGCTCTAGTCTGTAACGAGGCTAAGGACTGCATCGTAGAGCATATAAAAATCAATGATTAACAGCACCAAATCCACTTACTTTTTAGTGATTGCATCTCATTGAAGTTATGTCAATTTATTTTTATTTCTCTGACAGAATAAACCTACTTTTAGAATATTATTTTAATTTTGGATGAAAAGTTCACAATGTTAAACACGTGCTCAACGGCTGCAGCGGGACCTCAAATGGTACACCATGACTACAGCAGTATCGGTTTAAAAAAAAAAAAAAAAATCCCTAACGTTACAACTACATGAAAATAACATCGTTATTTAACTATGTATTCGTTAAATAACTGGGTTATAAGTTTCCAGTGACCTTGAACTTTACGTAAACAACCAATATGTTTACATGTTATTCCCCAATAAGAAAGAACAATGTGGCCTGATTTAAAACTCTGGTGATAGCATATGTTAAAAAATAACATAAAAAAACAAAAAAAAAACCCAGCTAATTGTCTAAGTAGCACCTGTGCGATGAAAAAAATGTATATATATATATTTCTAAATCAATGGTCATGGCTTCGTATATACAGAACAATTTACAGCACACACACACACATATGAATGGTACATTTCACCATACAAAAAAGGCCAGATTGATCGGCTTTAAAGAAAACATTTTTTAAAAAACCTATTTTTAACATAATGCAATATGGCCTGTTATTATACATGTGCAGTGTAAACTGCAATTAAATGACGTAGAAATTCATGGCACTAGGCCAGCCTAGCCATAAAAAAACAAAAATAATAATAAAAAATAAAAGAGGTTTAATTTCAAACTCACCTTTCGTTAAAAATACATCATACGTCCTGCACTTAGTGTTATTTTCTGAAAACCATCACGCTCCATATCGTTAAAAGCACAAACGCAATATGCCAAGCAATTCGTCATCATAATCGTTAGACGATGATGCTCTTGTAAATGCCCTAACGATGCCGCATATTGTATTTATTCTCTAGCACAGAAACGTGCATTTTTCAAAAGAGGCAATTTCAAGTGGATGTTCCTGTTATGGCTGTCTGTTGGCGAAGGTATCTGGAGGGCAAGTCATTCTTGTGAGAATCAAATTACACAAACTTCTTAAAGAGACATTCACACACACATCACGCCACTCAATGAACTTGCAGTCGTGCCCAATCAAGTGACGTTGTCGTTTGACCGTTTATTGATAACATTGCAGTCTTATCACAGGCAAGAAGGTTCGATTTCAGATTATACTTTAATATATAAAACGCAAAGTGACAGTGATGGTGTGTTTGCAAAAAGATTTCTCATACCTATGCAAAATAGAATGCAATCTTGATGGTTTAAATAGCCTCACATCCACAACAGTACGATTTGGTTTAATCTAAATGTTTATCAATGCAGCTTTTCAATATTCACAGGAAATGTATTTAGATTGCAATACTAATGTAATAGATACAGGGGTTGAACAGATAATTAAAAGCATCTGCAATACTTTGTGTAAATGTGCCTATCCCTGAAATGTGGCTGCAATTTATATTATTATTATTATTAGTTTATTTAGCAGACGCCTTTATCCAAGGCTACTTACAGAGACTAGGGTGTGTGAACTATGCATCAGCTGCAGAGTCACTTACAATTACGTCTCACCCAAAAGACGGTGCACAAGGAGGTTAACTGACTTGCTCAGGGTCACACAATGAGTCAGTGGCTGAGGTGGGCTTTGAACCGGGGACCTCCTGGTTACAAGCCCCTTTTCTTTAAACACTGGACCACACAGCCTCCTATAAAAGCTGTATCTCCCTGTTGCAAGTTAGTTTCAGTCACAATTATGGGTTCCGCAGACATGGCAGACCAGCTAATATTAGCTAATCTAAATATCTTGTTCCCTGTTATTTAATAATTCCATAATTCACAAGTTACTTTTTTTTCACAGTTAGGCCATGTTGAAAGTAAATGTTGTCCTTTACTTATAAGGGCCCTTTGCTAACTAGCTGTCAAGTTTTCACAATTCCTCTGATGTGTCAGATAGTGAAATAAAGAGAAATTGTAAATTGTAAGCATTTTAATGAGCAATCTGTTTTAAACTGACTATATTTTTATATAACCATCTGTACTACCAACTCTGATAAGTATAAACCAGGCTGTACAGGTCATTGCTGGAATCTCCAACAGGGCGGTGAATACATGTGATAAATATTGTGGTTATCTAACACAGATGGTCAGAAGATGCTTTCTCATGATCATTGACTGGTACCGAAAAACTGCGTAGATTGAAAATAATGGAATAGGTAGGAAATTTCATCATGTAATTAACATGTTTTTAACCATTTTAAGAAATACCTTACATCATGTTGAAGGGGGAATTTGGAAATACAACTATTCAAAGAAACTTAAAGGGTTTACCTACTTGGATTACTATTACTATACTAAAAACTACTTACTTAAGAAGGAAATTTCTGTTTGTGTAAACAGGGCAGCTTCTAAGCAAAACTCAGAAAAGCTGATTATCTTTGAAAAGGTGGGGAAGCTTATGGGTGATGCAGTGGGCTTCATTTTTTGCATACAGTCAAAAGATAGGATATTTAACACGTCATAACATTTAGGCATTCCACCACAATCTAAAATGTCAGAGTCTTGTTTAATAGTAGAAAGTGGCTGAAAAAAAACCTATGGTAGTACTGTATCTATTAGTGCAACCAGAAACTGCAATAGGAAAAAATATACAGAACGCATACTATAGCATATTAAATGATAAGAAATTAAAAAGTTTGATAAAAATAGATTATATGAAGTAACCATTTCATATAATAGACATGTTGAGATATGTAATGTTTTCATACAGGAAGGGCTTGGTTTGCAGATTGGGCACTGGAGGATAGCATAGAGATAGAGAAAGACAAACGATTCAGTTTCTTAGAATAAAGGATTAGATTTGCATCAGGAATCAGCAATAAAACAGATTTCTTTTGTGAATTGAGAATTTCTGAATTTTATATTATTGAATTGCTACTGTGTAATGAATGTTATACCAATAAGATTAGTTTTTGAAAGTAAAAGATTCCACTCAGAATATCACGAGTGTCTGCATTCACTTTCAATATGACCTTAGTTCAAACATTGCCAACGTGAAAATAAAACCCCATTGAGCTTCCCCGTATCTTGGAAGTTGGAAGTTATTCACAATGTTTCCCTACTGTCCCAGTTTAGAGCTTAAACATCTGGTCACCTTAGATATACTTAAAGCGCTGATATAACCGACTAGACTAGATTTGAACAGCAAATACAAAAACATACTGAGGAAGGCGTCCTGCGAAACGTTCTAGCTTTTCGGCCTAAATGCGTCGCCGTAGTTTTGTTGTTTTTCCATGCTAGACATCTCTTAGTTGTTATGTTAAAATGGGTGTCATTTTAGGTGCTATAATCGGACTTTTGATCACACTTTTGATTTGTACTGTGAGGTTGTTTCTTGTTCTTCGGAAGAATGTAGACTACAAACCAGGACAGAAGGGTGCCGTCAGTGTGCTTGTGGTTGCAGGATCGGGTAAGGATCAAAACCTCTGCTACAGCAAGTATAAAACACAATACAAATTGCCAATGAATGAAGTTGTAAGAGATCCACGTTTTCGGTTTGAAGGCCTTCCCGTTGTCATGTAAAAACATCATAAAGCGTCGTTGACGTCACAATTAATGGCTAATGTGAATAGTATACGTCTTAGCAGGTTAACGTGTTCAAACCATGTTTAGAATTAATTTCCTTTAAAACGGAAAACGTACCTGTTGTCATACGTATAAACCACGGCTGTGTATACGGAGCTAGCATTGGTATAAACAGCATTGCCCTCACTGTACACACATGAATAAATAGACACTATATCCCTTATTATTATTTTTATTTATTTATTTATTTTTTCAAATTATATGGGCACTGAAAGCAGGACCAGACAAGGGCTCCAATGTGGCGAAATGAAATATACTTTGGACATGCAGTTTTTCTTTTCTGTGAACTATCTTAATAATGGCTTTCATTAGGTCATACTGGATGATGTATGTGACGGAAGGGTTGCCATCTTCTTGGTCAGGTTTCACTTGAAAAGTTACCCCCCCACCACAAATGATTAACCTCAAATGACTTCCTGGTAAACACAATTGAATTAAAATAAATCAAAAATATGAAAGTATTATGTTGCCACACATTTCAAATCCTAATCGGATTTATTTTATTATTATTATTTTTTTTTAATTTTAATTAATTTTGCAGCTTTGGCCCTCGGGCTACAAACTTCTCCAAAAGGGCAAACATATTTGAAATGTACAATTTGAGTAGACTTAAAACATTCACATAATCATTTCTATTGATGTATCAATCTAGACTACTTTTGAATTAAATTTGAACTTCTGTAGGTCCATATAAAGTTAGTTCAGGAGATTCTGGGAGATCAAATTTCAAGGGTACATACCCTGCAAACCACTTTTCTAAAACATTTAATCTGTGACACACAGGTTATCAGTTCTCTGGATTTGGTGCTACTTGAGGTGGAATTACCCATAATGTAAATCTGCAGAAGTCCACCTCTTTTCCTTTTTTGTGTGTGTGTTTATACTCAAGCTACAGTAAGTGCACGTAGTGTATTGAATAACTATACCATGACAGTTAATAAATAAGCCATATACACATTGGTCCCATTCAAGATTTTTTTTTTTTACAATGTTTAATAGGGAATGTATACCATAAATGGATGTATTTTTTGTTTGCTTGTGTTAGGAGGACACACAACTGAAATTCTCAGACTGATGGCGTCTCTTTCCCGGTCCTACTCTCCAAGACATTATGTCATCGCTGACACAGACAAAATGAGTGAAGATAAAATCCGCACCCTTGAAAATTCTCAGAAAGAAAAAGACACAACACGACAGGTAAGCAGAATTACAAAATAAATGAAATGCTGCATAAGTAAGACATGAACAAAGCAAACTGATGAAGTGTAAAGTAATTCCAGATGGGAAATGTGGGCAATCTTAGCACTGATTCAACACTGTGCATGCCTCTGTTTTATTATGATCATTAGGTGTTTTGAATGATCGCGATTGAAAAATATACTTGTGCTAGTGTAAGGATTTTTATTAATCCCCCTTTACACGATGTGACAGTGAACATGCACAGACAAGAAACCGTGACGTGTTTTCATTTGTTTTCATGGATCAAAGCATCTTCATGCTTTCTCACAGGAGCATTTCCTTCAGTTCGTGTCATTGTGTATTCAAAATTAAAGGCGTAGGATCAATTAAGCTTTTGTATGCAGCACAGTTTGGAAATCATCCAAAGAATTCATAAACACCCTGCCTATGTTGTGAGATTGATCTGGTTATTACCTAGGTAAAGTGTTCTGAATCTGAGATCACTAGCTCACTACTACAATATCAGGTACCACAATACATTACCAGTTTTCAGCACCAAGGCTCGTCACTGGCTACAAACATAAATGAATAAACAGTTTAAGTTTAACCACTTTTTTGTAATTAAAATAAATGTTGTGTCTGTATAGAGTTTGAATAGTTATTCCCCAAACCATTATTTTTCCCAAACTAAAAGGTACATTAAATTATATCCTAGATGAATTAATAGAATGTACCACTAGATGGCTCACTTCCCTGCTTTGATTACAATTGATTTAAGGCAAGGCTTTCTTACTGGGGCTGCAGGCAAGTTAATACAAAATCATTGGCAAATATAACCATTGATTTTATTTATTTTTTCAATATATTTCAGTCTGTAAAGGAGTGACCCCTGATAATAATTTGTCTTTTTTCCAGTTTACTATTCAGCGAATCCCTAGAAGCCGAGAGGTCCAACAGTCCTGGAGTTCTTCGGTGCTGACGACTTTATATTCACTGCTCTACTCTGTGCCTCTAGTCTTTAAGCTGAAGCCAGATTTGGTATGTACTGGTAGAACAGTAGAATGTTTTCTTTCTATCTAGGTGAAAGTTTGGCAGCCTCTCATCTTCTTTGTTGGAGGTGCTCAAATGTTTGGACAGACCAAGTCCTTGCCTCTAAAATAAAAAATAGAAAGTAAAAGAAAATCAAGCAAAAATAAATTATTTAATTTGGGAGGCACAAAATAACCATAGAATAGAATAGAGATCGAACTCTGCATATACTAAATCTTACTGCTGTGAAAAAGTTTAAGTTTATTAGTGTGTACTTTCTGGAGTTTCTCTTATTTCAGTTTCTGTCTGTATTTCAGTGGAAACTACTCTAACCATTTGTGTTGTGCAATGGTGTGTGGAGAATGTCTTTGATTTAAATTAACAACTAAGACAGTATACATTTTAAATAGCTCTTGATGTGTTTGCTTTCATGACTTTAAGATAGGTGGTGGGAAGGCAGTTTACCTAGCTACAATGTCAGGGCTAACTTTTTTACTACGTATTTGCTTTCGGTGTACTCTGTTTTATCAAAATTTCCCAAATGTAGTTTATTTGTAGGGAGACAAGCTTATATGTCACAATCTTATCTATATACTGTCGACATTCTCCTGCTACTTCTTGGAAGATATTAAAAAAGGATAACTTTTTACGGTTACATGGGTTTATAAGGCAACAGCTTTCTTAAATATGTAAAAACTATTTTTAAAACCACATGGGGCCCTGCATTTGAAGGTATGTGTTGAATATTGCATTGCCGAATTTATATAAAAAAAAAACAAAGTAATTAAATGACTGTGTAAAAAGGTCTGGCAGTTGATCATCTTTGCTATTTAAAGGAATGCTGAGTTAAACAGGTCAATTAAAATAGGCTTAATAACTCCTTAAACATGAGCTATAAAGCACTTTAAAAAGCCCAATATTGAATCCATTTCTTATACATTAATTAGGATTCCCTCACATACAAATAGTGAACGTGTTTTTTTCATTGACAATTCTGCTTTTGGAGCAGCCTGTTTAGATTGTGTAATACAGGTTGCCATAGGTTAAAACCTCCTGGAATTTGTTCTTGAATGCAGTTTGGGGAATTATTTAGCCCTTCTGGAGACATACATCCTCAGCAACAATAATATAGTGTTGGTGCTTGCACATACTTCCAAGAATTGGATGAGCTCCCAGGCGGCTATTATTTTAGTGACCAAATACCTCACTATCACGAAATTGTGCATTTGCATTTATTTTAAAAAAAGTTGCACAACTTGCATACGCCTACTGTAGCTAACACACAATCATACTCAAATCACTGTCATGTAGTGATGTTTTGCAAAGGCGTAGTTGTGCTTGACGATTGTGAACACTCGGGAACACTGGAAGGTTGGATTACTATACCTGAGTTAACAATAAAGTAGGTAGTTCAAGGGTTAGGGTTAATCAGGGTCTGTGAAACCATCTGATAAAATGACTTAAGTTTCTAACTTTCCTGTTACAAAAGTCAGTAAGTCGTGAAGCGAACCACTCCTTATATAAATATGTAGGTTACACAATGTAGATTTGAGGCCAGTTTAAAAGGCTGCTGGGGGGGATTTGCATAGACATAACAGCAAGTGTACAGTTTAACAGGAAATGGCATGGGGTAGGAATGACCCTTGCGTCCCCCGGGACCCCATGTACTGTATTATGGTGCCAGATAACACTGTATTGAGATCCTGTGCCAATGATGGCTGTAGTGGTGACGTCACAGGCCAGGAAGCAGTACGGACACACAGGCAAATGCAGGGCTTAAACTGCCATAGCAGTGTATTTATTAAATAATAAACAAAGTAAACCAAACAAAACAGATTCTTAAACACAAAATTGATTGGACTGAGCACTTAAACTGCTCTCTAATCCTAATCCTGGGATTTAATGCTGCAATGCCTTCTATGGAAGTACAAAGAGGATGCAAGACCTTTAAAGTCTTGTCTAAAGGAATCGGCACTTAAAGGGCTTGTCTGATGTCTCATGGGATTGTTAGTAGGGCCAGCAGTGAAAGGCCATGTTTACAGGATATTGCAGGGCTTCACCGGGCACTTGGCTAGAAGCCAGGGGCTAATTTAATAAACCAGGAGATGGAGCAGAACTATATATTGTGTGTTTTCATTCTTGTATAACTAACAGCTGAAGCACAGCACTTAATAGAATTTACTGAAATCTCTACATCTCTGTCTATCTCTCTCAACAGTCCAAGTTGTTTTGTTGGTTCACCTATATACAATAATTTTTTTGGAAAATTGTATCTTAGCAGTAAACATTAAGCGAAAAGTTATTCCTCCTAACTTGGACAGACCAGTCTCAGGCTTACACACATTGTGCTGTCAAGTCACCTTTTAAAACCCTGAGCATGTATTATCACTCATGTTTGGGACACTGCAAGTACTGCTATAAAATATTATACCAGTTTGTATCACCATCTTGCATACTGGCATTTCAACTGCTCATCTAGCAGAACTTCATTTAAGGTGCCATTTGAAAGAGGTTTAAAAGATCACATTGTAGAAAAATCAGAGGCTCCCAAAGAACCATGCTTTCACACACACAGGGTTTGCGCAGAGGACATCCATCTATTTATGTAGCCTGCATTTTTCCTGAGCTTTATATAATGTACAGGCCTTTTTTTTTTTTTTTTAAAGCACATTGAAACTTTATTAGCTTTTACCAAAATTGTGCACAGTGAAAGCCTGCTGTACAGCTGTTCAAAATTTGTGGTACATTCCAGAGTGGAATGAGTGGGAATAAATGGCAGACAAGTGAGTAGGGAGCTCAGCATTCCCAGACTTTTGCCATATATGGGCATTTCAATGAGATCACATATTAAATTCATAAGGCTCTCAAAGAGCATAGGCTATGTCAGCAAGATTGTGCTTGTCATACATAGTTGCCTTCACTTTTTTAGTCATTGGCTACTTAATAAGGTAAAGAAATCTATGTAATATGTGAATTTAAGACGATAACTTAAATTTTAAAAAATACATAGTATTTCATGTGAAAAGTTGTTGCTACCCAAAGAATGTGCTTCTTTTTGATGTTTAAACAAAAGGAGGAAGTGCAGCTACATTCAGAAGAATCTCAGTAGTGCAATGGTATTTTTAAAAGGAAAATACAAATCTTGAATTTCCAGTGGGCCATTATAAAAATGTACTATGTAAATATAACTGTATAAATACAGTACAAACAGCATTGCATTCTAAGTGGGGAAAATGGCTAACTAAAGCCCATTTCACACTGCTTTTGATAAAGCAGGGTTCAACTGGGTGACAGATGCAAGTACACAATGCGCGTATCAATGCCCTGGAAGCAGCTTGTTACAGACGCTTCCATCCAAGACCTGGGTAGGAGTGCCAGTGTGAAAGAGGCTTTAGATTTTATTTTGCAAGGGGTTAGCAGTCCATGCAACGATTCACTCAAAAACACTTTCATAAATAAATATTTAAAACCTGCTTAGATTGTATCTTCAAGTGAAACAGTTACATTTTAGATGACTCTGTAAACTGTTTTCCTGAAGAAAACACTTATTGAAATTGTTTTAATGCAGGAAATAGATCGATCTCTAGGAGGTATATGTCGATAAGCACGAGTGTCATAAGTCCTGGTTGTCCTATGGACCTGTAGATGATAGATTGCATGGATCTTGTTGAGTGTTGAAACTCGGTTTGTTTCAAATAAGTCGTTATCTTCTATTTGCTGTATTCAACTAGTTGATCAAATTGATCTTGTATTAAACAATTATATGTTAATAAACTCCAATAAAAACAAACAAATCTACTCAAATGATTAAACAATACTGTACACCATAGAATTGACAGGAGGACTGAAGAGTAAAGAACATTACCACAGTCAGTAATCATGATCATTATCTGGGTGGAATTATTATTCTTCTATATAATGCCCTAAGTTAGCTATTAACTATGGAATACAATTGAATCAATAGTATACCCATAAGTTATAGGTGTAAAGTGACTGCAGTAATAGTTAATGAAGAGTTCATATTAGAGACAGGCTTTTTATTGTGTGGGATAATCAATTATTAACAAAATTATTTTAAAAAAGTTGAAAACCCCTGTTGAAAACCATGCAATAGAATTAATAAAGACATTTGAATTGAGCATGTGCTAATTAAAAGAATAAATCTTTTTTGGCGAAATCTGCTTCAGTGCTTTTCAAATTGGTAGCAGTTATCTTTTTTTTTTTTTAATGTCTGGTTTTATCGCTTGGCCCATGGCTGCACATTGAATTCCAAGAGTGTGGGCTGTAGACTCTAACTGAGTTCAACTTGGAATAACTCCCTACCAAGGAGGGAAGCTGGATATATTTTACTGTGGAAGGTGCTAGAGAGGTTTGAATTTTCCTTGTCTGGAAAAAATTGCTAGTGGAGTCATATGTTGTAC
Source organism: Acipenser oxyrinchus oxyrinchus (assembly GCA_030684275.1). NCBI lineage: Eukaryota > Metazoa > Chordata > Actinopteri > Acipenseriformes > Acipenseridae > Acipenser > Acipenser oxyrinchus. The sequence continues at coordinate 10,551,806 of CM060258.1, read as the reverse complement.
AGAACCAATGGCTATTGAATGACATAATGAACTTACCGGGTTTCAGAATTAAAATGTGGTTTCTATCGGCTTGATTCCTTGTGAAGTCTGAGGATTTTTTGTCCCTTTCTTTTACTTTAATTTTTCTGTGTGTCAATTGTGTACATCATACAGCATTACAGAGCTGACTAGATTAGAGCAGTCTCATTCATAATTCATTTAATTTATAGTTCGTTTTTAACACATTAACACATTGATAGGACAAAGATCACCAAAATGCAGGCTTGTCGAGTTCAGCACTTTTTTTTTTTTTAATATAGAACAATTTTGCTTTCAGCTGTATCTTAGGTGAAGCTGATAGCAGAAACTTCTAATTTAGAATACCTGCTTTTCCTTGTCTAATGTATTCCTAATATAATTGCCATTTAAACACAGGGACTGTGTACTGACAAGGGATGGTAGGATGCAGACTGCTACAGAGAAAGCCATGCAAGCAAGCAAGCAAGCAAGCAGGCAGCCAGCAACCATTGCAGCACTGACCACTGACAGTGCAAGTATGTCAGGAATGTTCCTGCTTGGTTTATGAGCTGAGCCCCAACATACAAGGAGGGTCAAGCATAAATACTACTCTCATAGGGGGAGGTCAGCATTGTGCTGGTAAGGTTTATAAATCTATGACTTAGCTTAGAAAAACAGAAACGTAGGATAACAAATAATGTTCTTGCCCTTTCACACTTTGAAGAGAAAGCCACACATAGGAGACTTGTATAACCATATTCATCCAGAGGTTAGCATTGTTTGCTATGCAAAATGTCCACTTACAGAAAAAACGTATGGCCATGTGTGCTGACATAAGTGTAAGTACAGTTAAATAAAAATAAAAAAAATATTAAGATTGAAATGATGTTATCAATACAGTACATGCATGCATTAAGGTTTTTTTGAATATCCTAATACAAATGCCATTTTTGTATGTGTCTTTTTATTTTGTTCAATAAGACAACCATGGAAATCAAAGCCTGCTCTCAATGTTTTTAGCTGCATAAATCTTTTTTTAACAAATCAACATAGTCACTGTTAACATTCAGTTGTTTCTAATTAACAGTGACTTAGTGCCACACAGAGGTTTTTGAACACTTAGGGCTAAACAGTTTTCAAACAGACTTGACTCCTTTCCAAACAGAAGATCTCATCTGAACACAGGCAAAGTGAAAAGACTTCCTAAACTATTTGTGAAGGTTGCCTATTATTTTTCTGTCAAGAACTCTTGGTTCAGCAAATATGTGTGCAATAGTTTCTAAGTGATGAATGACTATTCAGTTTACTCTCTTGTCTTCAAATACAGGCAGTTGACTTTCAATAGAAGTTCACGTCATACCTTTTTTGAACAGTATGTACTGAGCAGTACTTTTTTAATCGGTACATATTTAGAACAAATAATAGTACATATAAAGAACAATAAATAAATTGAAAACAAATGAATAGTTCAAGTAAATGATATCCTGATCTCAGAATATCAAAATTGTTATATAATTTATAGAGAACTTAAAAAAACATGAAATGGATAACATATTTTTCCCTGTCCTTAATGAGCCACCATAAAAATATGCATAAACTCCACAGCCTTCTTTGTTCAACACAAATATTACAGAATAGTGCAATATTTATTTAGTCCTTTTATTTCTCAGTGAAAGAGGAATATGCAGGAATATTTTGTAAATAGACTTACATAAACTTACTATGTAAGTTAGAAGCTTCGTACAGGACATTGAAAGTGTAACCCATAATAAAGAAGTTCAAAAAAGTAGGCAATTTCACCTGCTTGCACCTTGCACACTGTTTTAGGAAAGGCAAACATTATAGACCACATTTGACTGTTCAGACTTTAACTAAAACCAATCTGAGACTCACTGCCGAGCAGGATAGTCAGATCGGTCAGGAATCGAACATGGATTGTCTTTTCAGCCTAGTCTGAAGATGTTTCACTTTAGTATTTTTAAGTATCTGTTAGTGACTGCTGGTTAAGTGCACAAACAGGTTACGCAGGAAGATAAACGGATCAAATAATTTTGATGATCATAATCTTAAAGATGCATGGCAGTATCTGTACACACTAGAGGCTTTCAGAAGTTTCTATTGGGTCATTGCTTCCATGAATGTATTTTCCTTTCTTTTTGTGTGCAGTTCAGAGGCCAGATGAATGTGTTGCACCAAACAATATAATGCAGTCAAAAAAAAGCTGCAAGTTCCCAGAAAGTTTGGTTCCAGAATTGCATCTGCTTGAAATACTTTCATTTTATGAGCAGTTGTAGATCAGTTTCCTGTAATATCTTTTCCATGTCTGAATCATGAAGAACAGATTATTAAAATGAACATCTTCCCCATACCACTAAACCAACCCTAAGCTGTTAGATTTACTAAATAACAAGGAGCATTGACAATGTACAGCAGGTAAAAATATTTGTTAGATTTTGCACCTGCTTCAAATGTCTGTTCTTGATGATCAATAAAAAACATGTTCCCATTTATGAGCTAACACAATTTCCAATAACATCAGTGCCAGGCTGCCAAAAATGTAAACTATTTTACTAGCTGTTTTATGATGTTCTAGCCCTACCCATGCTATCTATCATCCAGGGATCTGGACACACCAGAGGCAGCCCCCCTGCATTGAGATTTATGTAACCACCCCTCTGTGGATTGGAACCATTACAACAGGGTAGGCCAGTTTGTCTCTTGGCATTAAAATTTAAAATCAGAAGATAATTGGTAGCTTGTTAAACAAACAAGTTGCTAAAGTTTTAATCTGCTTTTTGCTGTTGTTGAAACCAGGAGCCCTGTGGGACTGGTGTCTGTTCTTTAAAGATAGTGCAGCGTCATTATCAGGTGTTGGTTTCTAGTTTCTCAAAGTTACCAAGAATTATGTGAAGACAACTTCTGCTAATTCTCCAGTGTTGCCAGGTCTTACTGTGTGTAGGCTATGTATTTCAGGAATAGATTTCTTATTTCTTGTGTTTGTATTTCTTTATCTTGAATGATTGGTTCTATTTTAGAACAATCTATGGTATAGAGTGATATACAGGGTCTGTGCACTTGCTATTGTTTAGTAAATACTGTATGGGCATTTAGAAAGGTGATTAATAGAGCAGATACTGGCCTGTTGCCAAGGTCTGCCTCTTTTCTTGTGTATTCCAGATTTCGCAACCTGTATGTGAGGAGTCTGTTTAAGGCCTGACAAAGCAGATCATTGTCTTTCACTCCTGTGACAAGATGTGGGTGGTGTTTTGTACAAAAGGACTGTCCAGACAATGTTCCCAGTGCAAAACGTCCATATTTATATAAACTGAACAAATAATAAACAGTCGCCCCTATACCAACAAGGTATAGGGGAAGCCAATACAGCGGGTTGCAGTCCCAAACTAAAAACACTCAAAAACCCCAGTCCTCCGTGCACGAAACTGTGCTCTATAGGTCCGGGGAAAGTGGTGCTCGTGTCCGTGCTGTGCTTGTGCCGTGAAGGATAGTGCTTAGGGTTTAGTGCTGGCTCTGTGGCTGCAGCTCCTGGGTCTCTCACTCCTCTAAAACACAAACAAACAAAACAAGAAAACACAGCGCTCCGGCGCGTTAGCAACATCAGCGTAAGGGGCTGTACTCGTGCAACTGCATCCCTTTTGTACCACCAAACTCCTCCCTGCAATTAGCCCATTGCCATGGTTTATCCAATTGCTGTCTGACCTGTATCTGATCGCAGTAGAGTTGTTTAGAGCAGGGTTTCCCACTCCTGGTCCTGGGGACCCACTGTGTCTGCTGGTTTTCATTCCAACTGAGCTCTCCCATTACTTAACTAGACCCTTAATTGAACAGATAATTGCTTATTTTTACTCGTTTTCAGCTCTTAAACAGTTGCAGGGTTCAAGTTACTTATAAAATGTTACAGCTAACTTGAAATCTACAACTGGTGAAGAGCTGAAAACAAGTAAAAAGGGTCTAATTAAGCAAATGATCAGTTCAATTAAGGGTTTAATTAAGTAATTGAGAAGTAATTGGAATGAATACCAGCAGTCACAGTGGGTCCCCAGAAGGTTTAGAGTACTTGCAGCTACGCACTTTCCCCAAGATGACTGACTTCCGGTTTCCACCTACTGTCGGTTCCGCCAGTTGAGGGGAACACATACAAAACCAGCCTTACACAGTGCCTTCTCTGGTCAGGAAGGAGATTTACAGTTCAAATACCTTCGTTCTCTGTCACAACTCCCACTTAAGTAATTATTCTTTGTTCAACACAAGTTGTCCAAAAACCTGTTCTGCAGTTTCTTTTTAGAATTTAGAATTTTGGTTTGTAGAAACACAGTTTAAAAATCCTCGAATTAGAAAACATCTGTAGGTACTTTTTTCAGAATCCTCAATGTCAAATACTACCCTACCTACCGGTAATTGCCGTTGTTATCTTTGTTTATTGCTTGCCCTTTGTACTCGAAAGTGCTCATATGTTAATGCGAAATTCCCACCACTAGCATGAAGGCAAATATGGCATCTGCCTCTGTCCTTTTCTAAAGGGCAAATCTGTCATAACCAATGGTGGGTTTGATAACAGTTTATTTTTTTAATGACCCACTAATTATTTTCACTCCAGAATGTCCTTTTGTAACAATTCCTGTAAAAAAACAACAAGTAAGCCTTCAGTGTTTGGTTGCTTTTAAAGATGTCATAATGGATCTCCACATAGCGGAGGATGAGATGATAATACTGACATGAGCACAAGACACGTATTTGCCTCTCGACTACAGGGCTTGCACTTTAGAGAATGGTGAGGCGGTCGTCTTTGAACCATATGGTTTGCGTTTTGTGTCTGTCACTCGCCTTCCCATTCAGTGGGCTGAGATGCCAGTTTATTTTAGTGTTCTAAGTCGTTTTTTTCCTGTTCTGTTGCAGGTTTTGTGCAATGGACCCGGGACCTGTGTCCCACTGTGTGCATCTGCCCTCCTTCTAGGAATCTTAGGAGTCAAGAAAGTGCTGATCATCTACGTAGAGAGCATGTGTCGGGTGGAAACGCTTTCCCTCTCTGGAAAGTTACTGTACCATTTGTCAGATTATTTTTTTGTACAGTGGTCAACCCTAAAGGAAAAGTACCCCAAATCCACTTATCTTGGCAGAATAATATAAACACACAACAATAGAAATGACCATCATAATGTGAATGTAAACATTTGCAGACAGTGGACTTAATCTCAACTTTCCTCTCAAGAAAGTGCTATAATTTCTGAATACTGGAATGATATGCAAACAACCAAATAATCTATTTATAATTAAAAACCATGGTCAATATGTTGTTTTCCAGTAGGAAGTGTTCAGTAATTACTGTATTCTAGAAGCCACAAAGAATGACTTAAATGAAATGTGATATTCATTACTGCTGTTGGCAGAAAACAATAACAGTTTTTTTTTTTTTCATAAAAACTGATATTTTTATATAACTAAAATTACAATAAGTAAAGTACATGTTTTGTGAATAGGGCCTGGAAAACAATGCACAGAGAAAAAGGAATGTTTCACACTTTTGTTTGGGGTGTAAGGAACAAGGTAGGCTAGGGAAAAGTTATGCATAGCGGGGCATGACTTCATGTGTACCTAGTTGTAGGTATTAAATGGGTTCAGATTGATGAAAAATATTCAAATGCACCATGTGGACCAGTGGAGTATTTCAAAGAAGATTTATAAATAAAGAATTATAAATTTAAAAAAACAAGAGACAAAAAAACAAAAGTTTATAAATAAGTATGAATTAATGCTTAAACAGAGCCACAGAAATTAATTGTTGCTTGTTTAGAAAAAGTGTGCTCAATAAAATGTTTGTTGCTGGGCTGGGTTAAAAAAAAAAAAACCTAGAAGCACAGAAACTAGAGACAAAAGCCCAATGAAACAGCCAGACCAGAGAGGTAGATTGTTTAATACTAGCCTGGTTTTCTCCCTCTTGGGACGCACCTTATTAAAACTAGGCCTGACTGAATTAGGGTGTTCAACCTTAATTAACAACCAAATTAGATTTAAACTTCTGGAAAAAAAAGAACATAACTTTGCCTACATTAATGTTTAATAAACTGTTGTGATCAAGTTCCTGTGTTGTTTTTAATTTGTTCAGCACGCCTATCTCCTGGCATTGTTTTTTTCTATTGTAGATGTGTTTCCTGTTTGTGGATAGTATGTTCCCTTGGTGATACTGTGTAATGAGGAGGAAACCAATTTTAAAAAGCTGGATCTGTTTGAGCTTGCAATGTACGCCAACAAAAATAAATTGTAATAAATGTGTATACTATTTATATCTTGGATTGTTTTTGTTACCTTTTAACCACAAGTTTAAAATACAGCAAAAGCAGTAGTTCGTTTTTATAAATATTAATAATGTATACTGAATTTGATATCAAATAGGAATACCAGTGTAAATTGGTAAACTGGTTTTGTTATTTAAAAATCATATATATATATATATATATATATATATATATATATATATATATATATATATATACAGTACTGTGCAAAAGTTTTAGGCAGGTGTGAAAAAATGCTGTAAAGTAAGAATGCTTTCAAAAATAGACATGTTAATAGATTATATTTATCAATTAACTAAATGCAAAGTGAGTGAACAGAAGAAAAATCTAAATCAAATCCATATTTGGTGTGACCACCCTTTGCCTTCAAAACAGCATCAAGCATCAATTCTTCTAGGTACACTTGCACACAGTTTTGAAGGAACTTCGGCAGGTAGGTTGGCCCAAACATCTTGGAGAACTAACCACAGTTCTTCTGTGGATTTAGGCAGCCTCAATTGCTTCTCTCTTCATGTAATCCCAGACAGACTTCGATGATGTTGAGATCAGGGCTCTGTGGGGCCATACCATCACTTCCAGGACTCCTTGTTCTTCTTTACGCTGAAGATAGTTCTTAATGACTTTAAGCTGTATGTTTGGGGTCGTTGTCATGCTGCAGAATAAATTTGGGGCCAATCAGATGCCTCCCTGATGGTATTGCATGATGGATAAGTATCTGCCTGTACTTCTCAGCATTGAGGAGACCATTAATTCTGACCAAATCCCCAACTCCATTTGCAGAAATGCAGCCCCAAACTTGCAAGGAACCTCCACCATGCTTCACTGTTGCCTGCAGACACTCATTTGTGTACCGCTCTCCAGCCCTTCAGCGAACAAACTGCCTTCTGCTACAGCCAAGTATTTCAAATTTTGACTCATCAGTCCAGAGCACCTGCTGCCATTTTTCTGCACCCCAGTTCCTGTGTTTTCGTGCATAGTTGAGTCGCTTGGCCTTGTTTCCCGCGTCGGAGGTATGGCGTTTTGGCTCAAGTCTTCCATGAAGGCCACTTCTGACCAGACTTCTCGGACAGTAGATGGGTGTACCAGGGTCCCACTGTTTTCTGCCAGTTCTGAGCTGATGGCACTGCTGGACATCTTCCGATTGCGAAGGGAAGTAAGCATGATGTGTCTTTCATCTGCTGCAGTAAGTTTCCTTGGCCGACCACTGCGTCTACGGTCCTCAGCGTTGCCGTTTCTTTGTGCTTCTTCAAAAGAGCTTGGACAGCACATCTGGAAACCCCTGTCTGCCTTGAAATTTCTGCCTGGGAGAGACCTTGCTGATGCAGTATAACTACCTTGTGTCTTGTTGCTGTGCTCAGTCTTGCCATGGTGTATGACTTTTGACAGTAAACTGTCTTCAGCAACCTCACCTTGTTAGCTGAGTTTGGCTGTTCCTCACCCAGTTTTATTCCTCCTACACAGCTGTTTCTGTTTCAGTTAATGATTGTGTTTCAACCTACATATTGAATTGATGATCATTAGCACCTGCTTGGTATAATTGTTTAATCATACACCTGACTATATGCCTACAAAATCCCTGACTTTGTGCAAGTGTACCCAGAAGAATTGATGCTGTTTTGAAGGCAAAGGGTGGTCACACCAAATATGGATTTGATGTAGATTTTTCTTCTGTTCACTCACTTTGCATTTAGTTAATTGATAAATATAATCTATTAACATGTCTATTTTTGAAAGCATTCTTACTTTACAGCATTTTTTCACACCTGCCTAAAACTTTTGCACAGTACTGTATATATATAATATATAATTAATTTTTTTATTTTTTTGGCGCTTGTGAATTGAATGCTCTGTCAGTGCCACCCAATAGGTAAATCAAGGGACTTATGGGCTTTGTATTTCTGGTTGTGCAAAAATAATATGTATCTCTTGTACATTACATTGCAATTCAATACAACAAAAAGGTACGCAGTTCCTTGTATATCAAACATCGCAAAGCACTTTATTTAACCTTTAACAACCATTTGTGACATGCTAGAGTAGTTGTCTGTCCAAAGACAACTACAATTAAATGCCCCTGCTTCTTGATGCTTTTGATTTATGCTGATGTCCCCCTCTTGTTTATAACCCTGGCTACTAAGCTTGTGGTCTTGTTCACATCATCATTCCTTAGTTTTCCTAAGATTTCTGTTTCAATTCCTCCCTCCCCCTCCACCATGAGTGTCTTTAAATGGGATCTTGGGGTGGGGGTGGGGGTGGGGGTGGAGGTGTTGTCTTTGGCTAGGTCAGCATCATCTCCCCTGGGACACAGCTGTTAGTTTTAGACATTCTAATCACTCTGAGGTGTAAAATATTGTGCAAGCAATACCCATAGCTGCATATTCTGCTGTTCTAAACCTGGCTTCACTTACACAGAAAAATGCCATGTAACCAATACGTTTTTTATTTGAATGAAAAAAAAAGTCCAGTACATTTGTATTTAGTGTTACCCATTTAAAATAGTTTTTGAAAGGTGAGGGACAATGACAATATGGGAGGGGTAATGTGAGCTTCTCCACAAAGCGTCTTGATGTGACCTGCCAGCAGTGCCTTTTGGTTCAGGGCCACTCTTAAGCAGTTACAAATCTTTTTTTTTTGTTTTTTTTGTTTTATCCAAATCCATTAACGCACTGCACCACCTCCCTTCCAGCTGATTTTTTTTAAATATCCCCAAAAGGAGAAGGTGCAGTTTTGTAGTGGCACAGTATGGAAATGCTTCAGCATTCTGAGTAAATGCCAAGGTCAAGTACAGAACATCTGCAGACACTGTGACATTGTCATACAGAAATCAAATGGAAACTGCTGGCGTTTTAAATCCTGCTCTGCAGCCTCAAAGCAGTGTGCGTGTTAGTGTTGGCAGCTTGTTAAAGTCATTAAGTCGACTTGAGTGGGATGGAAAGTTGCAGACTTGTAAGCGACCGTGTTCCAAGACGAAGGTATGCGATTCTGCTGTGGCTTTTGGGAAGTCTTTGTATAGGTCTGAATGACTACTATGCTGTTCACTCCTTGATAATATAGTAAAATAAGTGACAAAAATAAGTGTTTTTATTTGTTGCAGAAATTATCCTTAAATTCTATAAATATACAAATGACCCCAATTTGGTAAGTGGACCCCAAATTAAGACAGGGTATCTTTTCTTTGATTTACCAGCTGTTATGCACAATGCTCATAGGATATACCGAAACATTTTCTTACAGTGAAGTACTGTATGTTATTATCAAGGTTTTTTTTTTTTTTTTGGTTTTTTGTTTTGTAATCTGCCCTGGAGGGAGTACTACAGTATTTGAACTATTGGTACAGTAAACAAACCTGCTCTTTCCTTTGATGTTCCAAGGAAACAGCATATCAAGTATTGGTAACCTTACAAAGACACAAACCTAAAATGACAGATGTACAAAATATAGAATATCGGTAGTACTTAAAGGAAAGTTAAATTAGACATTGGTTGAATATGTTTCACTGACAGACACAAATACATATGGGAAAAAAATCATTCCTTCATTTGTTGTGCAGGTTTTGCAGTATTTATTGGCTTTCCCAAACAGTGCTTTCATTCACATGCTCATTTTCAACCAGCCCATGAGGAACTCAAAATGAAGGATAGTATGACATCTCTCCCTCTCCCATAGGAAATCACTGCAGTGCCTTCATATCCATTACCTCGTATTGAGAACAGAACTGAAAATCCTCAGCTTACTTTATTTTAAAGGCTCTCTTGTACTTATTTTTAAGAAATAAAGCTTAAACCTGTCTACTGTAAATCAGGATGCCATATATTTGCTACAGTGATGGTTTGGCAATTCAATAACATGTTTTTTGTCAGCAGTACTATAAATGTCTGGGACACAGGAAATATTGGAAAGGAGTTTGCCTCCATCCAGAACTTTACCAGTAAAATGATACTGTGCAATATTTTTTTTTTAACATTGCTAGAGAAAGTATTTTAGAATAGGTTTAACTCTGATGCATTGCTCAACATACTGTTCATTTCATTAGGTGCTATATACATTATTGAATTGTATTCATTTTGACTGGTACCAGTAACCAATGGAAATTTAAATCTAGTTCCTCAAGTAAAAGGCCAGTTCTCCAGCCAGTGGACACTCACATTCAGCAGCACTGTGCTCATATCTTTTATTCACTGCCAAATAGCAGTCTTAGATCGAGAGCTTAGACTTCACACATGCTTTACCATATGTTGCTGAAACTGACCACATTACATTTGCATTACAGTAGATGAAAAAACCTGGCCAACAGTGCCTCCAATACCATGCAATTAAAAAGTCCTTCTGACAGTCAATGCCTCTTTTTAAAAATGTTGGCTGGTATTTGATGTCAGTAATCCTTCTTTACTGCAGATTACACAGTAGCGTGGAAGCTGGTAAAAGATTATATTACATCACAGCAGATGTCTTCAGCATTCTAATGCCTACAATATTGTGGCATTCTGTCATTGTGAGAAATGCAGCATAACTGCATAGTGTAAGTTTGTCAACAGTTCTTTTAAAGGAGTTATAACAAAGGTATTGCAATCCATTTTCTTGTTGGTTATGCGACCTGGCAATACCCTGGTGAAGGCCTTTAGGTTATTACCTGTATTTTATCGTCAATTAGAATGGAATATGAAGATATTTTAAAGGCAACAGTAGATAAAGTTACTTCTGCCTTTTGGTACCTAATCACTTCATGGTCTAGCGCAATGAGACCTACAGTAAAAGTATCAGGATGCAGCCATATATCTATAGCGTTGTATTTTAAATATTCCAAGATATCCTGAATGGACAAAAAAGTGCCGGATAGTACTTCTTTTAATAATCTAATCACCAAAGTGTTTGAGGAAAATGAATCTGAATTCATAACGAGTTTCTTTCAGTTTGCCAATGGTCTTACCAGACACACTTATTGTTATTTGTTTATTTAGCAGACACCTTCATCCAAGACGACTTACAGAGACTAGGGTGTGTGAACTAAGCATCAGCTGCGGAGTCACTTACAATTACGTCTCACCCGAAAGACGGAGCACAAGGAGGTTAAGTGACTTGCTCAGGGTCACACAATGAGTCAGCCATCCCTTATCCAGGGTGACTTACAGTATATATATATATATATATATATATATATATATATATATATATATATATATATATATATATATATATATGCATGTATTGGTTTCCAATTATACAATCAATTACCTATTTAAAATAACATCAAACCTATTTAGCAAACAAGGGTATAAATATATAGTTTATATAGTTGTCTAAGTAGACAATAACCTCTACCTTCAGGCATTGGGCATTATTTGTTTGTTGGATAGATTCCTCACTTTACTTTTCTATTCCAGTAAGGCTCACTTTTTTGTATTGTCCTGTCTATTATTATGTGACTAATATAACCCACGCTGGTAAACAGTACTTTTCTCTTTATTTGAGAAGGTCTATGCTTCAATGACACAACCCATAGAACTGTTTGAGTAAACCCAAGCAACCCCCTAATGTTCTGCTCTTCTGTTTTTGTCAATTTGTGAGCTCTACATACTAGGCCTACTGTATATGTTTCTTGTGATACCTACTGGCTTTCTGTCTGTTTTTGTCTTCTCCTTTTGTGTGTAACATTTTGTGGAAAAGATTAATCGGCTTGTGAGTTAGTCATTTGAGTCATTTCCTGCTATTTCCTGCTACTATCTTGTCTCTTGTTAGTCATCCCATTGGTTAGCTGTTTCTTTTGTACAGGTGTAAATAGACTCAAATAACTCCTTTTGGCATAGCTGGTTATCCACACTGAAAATGTCATAACTTTATTACTCCAAGGATTAAGGGGTATTAGGGGTGGTGACAAGGGAGGGCATTGGGAGGCTAAACCTCCCCAAATTGTACCTTATCCCCCCTTTATCAATGTTCCAAAAATGCCACGCCTGTATTGAACAATCCCAGTCTCCATTTATATACAAGATGCTCCTGTGTATGCTGGTTTTCAGAAAATATATCATGACAATTTCACTTTCTTGTTATCCTTTTCAAAGGTAAAATACATACAGCACATGTTAAATGCCTGCTGTTCACACAGGTACACTTATCTGACACAGAAAATTATTAAAATGTATTTTATGCATGCCCGCACAAAGTGGGATGTAGCCCCCTCAATTTTTTGTTCTGCCCCTCTTAGCCCCCTCATCAGTCTGGCGCTGCCACTGAGGGTATCAATTTCTTTCGGTTCCTTGAATATTGCATTTCCACATTTGCTTCTTGTGCAATATGTTTTTTGTGGTGTTGTTGTTTTTCTAAACCTCTGTATACATCTGTAGATTAGTTAATACAAAATATAAAGCTCAAAGGAAGATGGTACAAAATACCTAATATAAGCAAATTTAAACTGTGTTCAGACAAAAATGTTTGCATTGCAAGACTTCCCAATGCCAGTCACTTCTTCAATTAGCTTTTGCATGTAAACTTTGAACATTTAAATGTTAAAAGCAATGTTACTAAAAGCAATTGAGGGGCCAACTGCAGTATATACCACAGCACATGTCAACCAAATGCAAGTACCATACTTTATATACATATAAGACTAGAAGTCTTAATGTAAATAAAACAGCTCTACAATAACATAATTTTTAAGTTTAAACATTCACACACACAAATACACACCGTAGTACAGTTCTACAGTCTGTCTTTAAAGTCACTTACTGCTGCTGTGGGGGAAAAATAAGACAATGACATTGATTAGGTGGAATCAAATTTATTTTGCAAGAAGTAATCGTTTAGCAAATGATTTTACTCATATCACTTTGGTAAAATTATCAAGCATTTGCAATGCTGCACAATTCCTACAGCAAATATATATATATATATATATATATATATATATATATATATATATATATATATATATATATATATATATATATATATATAGTACCAGTCAAAAGTTTGAGTACACTTGCTGGAAACTAGGTTTTTTTCATAATTGACAATGTTTTACGTCATATACGTTTCTATAAATACTTGAAAATGAAAACATGTTACAATATACAAAACAAAACATAAGGAGTATCAAAGCAATGTTCAAGAAAATTGAAAATTGTCTCTAAATCTTGGATTCCTCAAAATAGCCACCCTTTGCCTTAATAACAGCCTCACAAACACGAGGCATTCGGTTAACAAGTTTCAGCAGGAAATCACCCGACATGTCTTCCCAGCTCTTCTGCAGCAATTCCCAGAGATGTAGGGCACTTGTGGGTAGCTTTGCTTTGACTGTTTTGTCCAGTTCGTCCCTTAAAGTTCTATGGGATTGAGGTCTGGTGACTGGGCAGGCCAGGTCATTAGATTGAGTTGTCCTTCACTTTCCTTCTTCGCCAGATAGTTCTTGCACAACTTTGAGGTGTGTTTCGGGTCATTATCTTGCTGAAGAATGAAGGACTGCCCAACTAGCCGTAATCCTGATGGAATGGCATGCGTTCTGAAGTATGCTATGATAGCCATGCTGGTTGAGCTTGCCATGGACTTGGTAAAGATCACCAACTCTGTCACCAGCAAAGCAACCCCAGACCACGACACTGCCTCCTCCATGCTTCACAGTGGGAACCACACATGCAGAACTCATGCGCTCACCCTCTCTGCGTCTTACAAATACTCGGCGGTTGGACCCAAATATTTCAAATTTTGACTCATCGGTCCATAAGACCGACTTCCACTCCTCAAACGTCCAGTTTCTGTGTTTTTTGGCCCAGGCAAGTCTCTTCCTCTTATTCTGCACTCTTAACAATGGTTTCTTTGCAGCAATTCTTCCAGTTAGGCCAGCTTCACGCAATCTCTCTTCTGAACAGTTGATGTTGAAACATCTGTACTTCTAGTAGCATTTAGCTGAGCTTGTATTTCAGGGGCAGTTAATCGCCGGTTTCGCAGACTTGTGACTCGAATGAACTTGTTCTCCGATTCTGAAGTCACCCTTGGCCTGCCTGACCTTGTTCGGTCCTCATGAGTGCCAGTTTCTTCAAATCGTTTGATGGTCTTGGCCACAGCAGTTACAGACACTTGCAAAGTTCTTGCGATTTGTCTAAAAGATTGACCTTCATTTCTTAAAGTAATTACAGACAGTCTTTTTTCTTTGTTACTGAGCGTATTTTGCCATTTTCTGCTCCCTTACATTCAGGAATGACAAACTTGTGCCTATGCTACCTATATTTATAGTAATCATGGACCCTCACCTGTTAACAATAATTGGTGACAAAAGGTTAATTAGGTAACATGCTGGTTAACACGGCGAACATCTAACAAAGAAACTTTTATACTTAGGCTAGTGTTCTAACACCGTGTTATACACATTTCAGACTTTTAACTGACTTGGGCTTCAGACTGAAATCCCCTTGCTTTGGGTGACCATTTCATTGAAATTGACAAGATTTACATTTTCATTTAAAAATTCAATTTTTGAATGCAATTCACTTATGATTATCAGCTTATATAAGTACATGTGTCACGGGATGGTGACTTCAATGTCACCTGACAACAATAGCAGAGATGGCAGTGATAATCAGGGTCTGTGAAACCATCCAGAAGTGTTTGTGGGATCTGAGGGGGTGTACAAGAATTAAATATTATTATTCATGAAGTCTTTTTGCGTATGTGTAATAAAGGCAGGATGGAATCTAATGGTTAGTATAGCTTTCAGTTCAAAGTAATTTCTTATGTGTGTATATATTTAATAAGCAGGACGTGATAAATCTTAAGACTAACAGTGTTTTCTCCAGAATATATAAGTAATAGTTTATATTAAAAATACGAGTCACCCATTTAATAACATTTGCAGCTATCAGATCCAGTACTGCTAGATGGTGTTAGTAACCCAATAATTTAGTCTTTTCATCTGCCACGTTTTATGCATGTGCATGTAACTTCACGGTAGATAAACAGGTTCTGCATATTTAAAACCCGAAGAAAATGCAATGCATTGTGTCTGCTATGTTTTCTAAAACCTATACCACATGTACATTTACAATGTTTTGTTTTTTGGATTTTCACGACGAGAAATAAATAAATAAAAATAAATAAATACAACCTGCGTAAAACTCGTGACTCGTACTTTTTTTTTTAACTAACCATATATTATGTAGTTCAGCAGTATTAATATCTCTAGAATATAACACTGTGTAGGGTTTTTACTAATAATTGCTTTCTCCCCCCATTCTACTTTATTGTAACTCACACGGTAACTTCGTATTCACGAGCTTCTTACACAACAAAGAGAGAGTGTATGCAAAATCACTGGCTCTGATTGGTTTGATGCGTCTGTCAATTCACGTGAGAGTTTTTCGGCTCGAAAAATGATCTAGAACTTTCTCTAATCTGCTGAAATAAGTAACCGGGATAGGAGAGCAGGATAGTGCAAGAACGGCAAGCGCACGGATCCCATTTAACCGTTTATCTCAAAAGGAAGACTAAATTGTATTTGAATACTGACAGTTTTCCCTCAAACTTGCAACCAAAGAAAAAATGACTCAGTTTAACAAGGGGCCAGCGTACGGTTTATCCGCCGAAGTAAAAAGCAAGGTAAGAAAAAAAGGGAATTGAAGCCCACACTAATTGAGATTTATTTATTTTGAACTAATGGGTGCTCAGAATGGAGCAGGGGAGAGAGAACATCGTGCATTTCCTCTTGGAGTAGCAACGCATATTTGAAAAGCGTCAGAATGGAGTTTATTTTAATGAAAGTAACGGTTTTGATATGAATCCTATTGCTTATTTTGCGTTTAAAAACTACATTTTTTTTTTTTTTTTTTTTTTTTGTGCGGGCCGTGTAACTAGGTGATCGTGCTGCTAGTTTTACCTTTACAATTTTCCTGGTTTCTGACTGTGAGACACCAAAGCTGTGGTAAGGGTTGATCCACCTAGAGTATTGTATTGTTATTTTGCTTTGTTAACGTTAATTCATTTTTGTGAGTATTTAAAACGATTCCTGTCAACTCCAATTTTTTTTTTTAAATGATGTCTTTTACACCAAGTTCAATTTGTAAACCTGTGATGAATGCTGCTCGGGGAGTCCAGTGTTGTGTTCTCCTTTTGTTGACTTTGTGCGAGGGCGGCAAGAAAAAAAATAATGAAATACTGAAATAAACATACAGGAAAGTGGTTAAAAAAGGAGACAATGTATATTATTATGTATACAGTTAATCATATATAACCATCACCATAATTTTATATATATATATATATATATATATATATATATATATATATATATATATATATATATATATATATATATATGTGCTGAGAACACAAATTGAAATCAATGTCATTAATCAATATCAATACCAACAATATATAATATAGTTGTCTGTTCAAAGGATCAGGCCCAGTCTAAGCTGTGCATGAACCCAATTACCAGGCCATTGTTCAAGTTACAAAACGCAGTAAAAATTACAGAAACCCCATCTTCACAGTGATCTAGAATTTTTATGCCCGATCTCCATTTATAATGGTAGAGCTTCTGTTTTCAAAACCATTTACAAACACCCTTTTGTTTTTTCAAGGATAGTTTGCTTTCTAAGAACAAACTTTAACAAAAAAGTTGATCCCAGAATCTCTGTACTTAACATTATTGCGGTATTTTGCTCTGAAGTTCTCATTAAAATTATGGAACCAAAAAATATTCTATAATACAGTAGCTTTGCTGATATGGTGTTCAGTTAGGTGTAACATTTTAAAAAGTCGACCACAAAACCTTTGCTCTATACAGTGGATGGGGGGAGAAAAGCCCTATTCTTCTTCCTTATCGCATTCCCGAAACATTACATCACCATTCTTTCTGAGGAAGCCCCCACTAGGCAAGCAGTGTAGCTAGTTGAGGGGGTGCACCCTTTGGGAGATCACTTTTTTTTGCTATACACGTTGGATAAAGTTATACTGGATTAGGTATTTTAAAATAGTAATACAAGATTTTATGTACGTTTCTGTGAATGTAAGTGCTTAATTGATGTAATTTAAAAACCAAATTAAAGCTGTACTATAGGGTATATTGTAGTTCCTAGATTTAAAAAGCTCTAAAATTTACAAGATGTAACTAAATAGAAATGTTTTTTTAGAAATTACAATGTGATTAATGTTCGCAAAGCAGTATGCATTTTATTAATATATAAAATGCGCCAGATATTGAAATATCTTTATTTTGGTATCCCAGCATAAGTGTGCGCAAAGCAAATTCTTAAGTGCAACAGGCAAACAGTAGAATAATAGTGAGTCAGAGGTTGAGATTATCAGAGTCTGGGTGCAGAAAGAAATGTCTTAACAAAAACAGTTCACAGCAAGATAAGAGCCAGACAATCAAATGGCATTATTTTAATGGGTATTCTGGGAGCTACTACTGTAGGAGCAGAGACCACATGTGACTGTAAGCTGCTGCCCACCAGGAAATAGTAATCGCATAACAAGAAGCAATTGCTCAGTTAACAGAAAATGCCAAACTTGCCACGTCTCATTTTTCTGGGAGTAGGGATCTCTGCTGCTCATGCACAGATCAAGGCCAGCCCCATTGAAACATCACAAAGTTTCTCTCTTTAAAGTACCAATACCTTCACACATGACCGCAAAACTTGACATACTGGCTAAAAAAAGATTCTGATAAATGATGTAAATTAGGCCTTAAAAAATAGTCCAAGTGTTTAACTGTGTTGGGTAAATTGGTTCTTTTTTCCTTTACATTTGTATGCGCAGATGCAGTAGAAATGATGCAAAGATTTTTCTAAATCAAGTTTCTGGTTTACTGTTAAACAATGATCACAAAGCGTTGGCTCCAGAGCACTTTCAGTTAGTGGCTTGTTTCATCTAATAAATATTTGTATATAATATGTATTGAAAACCTCCAAATCTGATTATGGAAAAATGTATAAGAACATAAGAAAGTTTACAAACGAGAGGAGGCCATTCAGCCCATCTTGCTCGTTTGGTTGTTAGTAGCTTATTGATCCCAGAATCTCATCAAGCAGCTTCTTGAATGATCCCAGGGTGTTGGCTTCAACAACATTACTGGGGAGTTGGTTCCAGACTCTGTGTAAAAAAGTGCCTCCTATTTTCTGTTCTGAATGCCCTTTTATCTAATCTCCATTTGTGACCCCTGGTCCTTGTTTCTTTTTTTCAGGTCAAAAAAGTCCCCTGGGTCGACATTGTCTATACCTTTTAGGATTTTTGAATGCTTGAATCAGATCACCGCATAGTCTTCTTTGTTCAAGACTGAATAGATTCAATTCTTTTAGCCTGTCTGCATACGACATGCCTTTTAAACTGGGGATAATTCTGGTTGCTCTTCTTTGCACTCTTTCTAGAGCAGCAATATCCTTTTTGTAACAAGATGACCAGAACTCAACACAATATTCTAGGTGAGGTCTTACTAATGCATTGTAAAGTTTTAACATTACTTCCCTTGATTTAAATTCAACACTTCACACAATATATCCAAGCATCTTGTTGGTCTTTTTTATAGCTTCCCCACATTGTCTAGATGAAGACATTTCTGAGTCAACATAAACGCCTAGGTCTTTTTAATAGATTCCTTCTTCAGGAATTCCTTCTTCTATCTGTTTGGCCAGTGTTTAACATAAAGGATTTTATTAGTTGTCCCACGATGGCCTTCATGTTTTTGACAGGTACTGAAGAGAGTGGAGGAATGGGCCTTACAATTTATATTATTCGCTTTCTTTTCTATAAATGAGTTCCCTAAATCCAAGTATTTTTCACAGTAGTTGCCAGCCGGCTGGAAAGCATATAGTCTTTATTAAATGGAAATCTTTTTGTGGATTTGCCAACAGTCGAACCGATTCTCTGTGATGTTTGAAGACTAAATGGAAAGTGAAATGCAATGATGTAGTCATTTAGGAACTGTATGAGTTTTTGTTTTGTTTTTTGCTTTCATACTTTTCCAATTTAATTCCCTTATTCTTAATATCAAGTCTTTATCACTATCAAATGATACTTCAGGTAACCTTGACGTGAGCTGGGAAGCCAGCGTATCATTTCATGGTTCTTGTCACCAGCTCCTAATAAAGAAAAGCTCTCTGTCTTTTTTGATAGAGATCAGCTCTTGGAACACACAAGTACTCTTTGGTGGGCAATAGTGAGTATGGAGAGAAACATAAATATACACATAATCTTAATTACAGTAGGGTTAAGTAATTGGTAAACTACAGTATAGTGTGCAAAGAGGGTGAAGCAGTAAGCTCTTTCTTAGTCAGAAATTTAATATTCAGCTGGAAGAAGAATTTTACAAATTGATGAATAAAGAGGTTCAGAAAAAGCTTTAATCATTGAGGAAGGTGGCATGTTGCCACCTAATAGTTGTCACCCTAGGGCAGGACTGAAAGATGAAACACTGAACTATAAATTAACACCTCCAATGTGAACCCTAAATAGGATTTCAAAGATTTTCAGAAAACATTACATTTAAAAAAAAAAAATTAAATGTGAACATTATTGTATTGCATAGGATTTGGAATTGACTAAACAGTTGATCAATGGGGCTATTCACATGCACGCTTTTGATTTGTATGCGGTCAGATGGCAGATCACTGAAACACAGCAGCAGCATTTTCCTGGAAAGTATGACTTGTAAGTCTTTATAGTGTGTTTGTGTTTCTTTTTTTCTGTACATGTTTAGCAGGTAATTAAATAGTCTTTAGTTAGGAATGTAGAATTGTTTTGTGAAAGGATAAAGGCAATTTCTTCAAAAGAAATGATAATAAATGGATGAATCCATCTGCACCTTTCCAAAATGTGTGCTTGTTGCTGCAGTGATCTCTGATCTGCTCATGTTTCTCATGTGGTTGCTAAATTGCTGCTTGGACACTAGCCAGGGGACTGTGAATGGAGTCCCATTCAGACATCAACCTTTGAAAAATGGCTGTGAGAAGAGACATTGCATTGGTAGTTAGTAACATAACAAGGCAGTGAAGTTAAAAAAAAGGCCTGTAGTGCATTCCTCCCAAGCTCGCTAAGTACACTGTTTGAATGCCATTAGCACGGATTAGATTATTAAATACAATCTGCTGACATTTAAAAAAAAAAACAAACATTCCATTTTCAAGCTAGCCAGAGTGGCTCTGTACAAATTCACACATACGCATAATCAAGGTTTAAGCCTGTACTGCCTCTGAAAACTAGACATGGAAGTGGTTTCCCAAAACCATTATTGTGGGCTTAGTACAGATAAATATGTGGTAAAGGCTGAAGGAAGCCCGAGAGGGTCAGGACGAGGCTAATGTTTGGCTCAAGGTTATTGAACTCTATATTGTTGTGAGGGTGTGGGAGAAGACTGCCCCTGCTGAAGATGATACATGGCATCTGCTGTTTTTAAAAGCAAATACTTTAAATTAAATGCGAGACCAATAATCTCAAACTAACCTATAAACATATTTTTAGTAGCACCCTATAGAATTAACTAATTTTGCTTCATAAAGTCGAATGAAACCTGCAGAATGTTATGTTAACGTATTGAGTTACATATCGTTTTCCATATAGTTAACAAAAAACGGACAAATTGAAAAATGTGAAATCTAACATGAAATACTGTACTACTATTATGGCTTCCGGTACACCTTTGCAATATCATTTTGTAGTTTCTTTGATTATATGATGTTAAAAAGATCTAAATTATGTTCACATAGTGTTTATTTTGTATTATGTCTAAATCCATAATATTCTAGGTGATGGAAAACTTTTGGCCATAGCTGTAGGTTGGTTTCAAGCTTTTAGAACCATATTCTAAAACCGTGCTTATGAATGCTGTATTTACATAAGAATACATTATGCACAGGTTTTGGATATCAATCGTGATCTGTTATCCCTGCTGAGATTTTTTAACCTCTATAAATAAAACAGATTCTAAAATAGTAGTCTTATGAGGAAAAAAAAAAGTCGTATGGCACAAAAAGTATTGAAGTATTCTGGATTAGTTTAATGCCAAAGTATTTGTAATAATTCAATTTTAGGAAAGTTCATTGTTGAACTCTACATAATGGAAAGCTCTCAGTAAAGCTCCATAACGCAAAGGTCAATTTAGAACAGATATTATCCTAACTGAGATCATGTTTAAAGCCTTTCATTGCTTGATATGCCATTTCTACAAAGTGGCACATTCAGGGCTCCTGCAGGCGAGCTCAAAGCAGGCTGACACAATACGACTAACTGTGGCGCAAATAATGTTTGGAAAGTGTGTGCTGGGAACAGACCAATTCTAGTGGCATATGACATCACCGAGACTCGATAAAATCATTGTTTCCCTAGTGAAAAAAGTGAGCAATATTTTAGAACCTAAAGGAATTACAAGGCCCTTGACATCTTGGCTCTGCATGTTTGGGAGTCATAGTTTTGTGTTGGACTATTCTGATTGATCACTGAAGTCAAAATTACAGGTAAGCATCCACACCTAAAATGAATAGTGATAGTAGTACAGGTTGTGAAATAATGTAGGCACATCATGATGAAATGGTATGCACTGGAGCTGGACATAGATATACAGTAGGGCATATAAATTTTGGTATTAATAAATATAATAATATATTTATTTTTATATAGCGCCTTTCATAGTGGACCACCATCACAAAGTGCGCTACAGAGGTAGGCTGTGAACTGTGCATTATATGCAGTCACTTACAATAGGACATTGACTTAACATCTCTTCTGCAGGATGGAGCACAAGGAGGTTAAGTGACTGCTCAGGGTCACACAATGAGTAAGTCGGTGGCAGAGGTGGGATTTGAACCGGTAACCTTCTGGTTACAAGCCCTGGACTTTACCCACTGGACCACACTGCCTATCAGTTTTGTAAGTTTCGAAAAGAGAGCAGGGAAAGGGCCGGTGAACTGTACCAGATGTTGAATGAAGCACAAATCCCCTCTATTACTACTTTATCAGGTCTGTTGAGCAGCACTGGCAGGAACTGTAAATACCAGCTGCATTAATTGTGAAAGGCTTGTTTAGCACTTTGTATCCTCATTATTTTAACAACTGAAATAGAATCTTGAAAGGTTACGTTTCACTCTGTCAAGTCGGTCTAACAGCACCATAGCCTTTACAAATTCCTGCTATTAATAAATTACTAGGAGAGAGCCCATAGACCTATAGCTTTCATGTGATGGTTAATCTGTTGCAGTTCTTATGAATATGGCTAAAACCCCTCCAAATTGGTTTTTACTAGCAGATAAAAGCTGATCTATATAGCAGAGATGTACTGAAGTTCCAGTTGATACACTGTCTCTATAGGCCATTACCTCATCCAGACCCTACCAAATACAGTATATGGAGGATATTATACAAACATTTATGATTCATCTGGAATGACTGGGGCAAAATTGGTGGAGGTTCCAACATGAGCAGTGAACAAAATACTTTTTAAGAGTCTGCAGTAATCCTTTAGTTTGCAGGGAATTTGCATGCTGTTCATTGTAGTTGATTGTTGGGTTCTTTTAATTATAAGCCTTGAGGTACAAGTTCTCAAAGATTATTTGTTGAGGTTTAAGGATATTGCACCTTGGTGACTGATATTTTGTTAGGAAACAATGCATGCTACAAGTTCATTGTCTGGGAAGTTATTTTTTGTGACAGCAGGCATAAAAGAAATTGCAAACACAATACAACTGAACCTTTTGGCTACTATCCTGATAATTGGGTTGTTGGTACTTGGCAAATTATACATGATACAGTGTTCCTTCAAGAAATAAAACCGGTCAGAGTTGGGTTTGTTTTACATTAATCAGCTCTCCTCTGTGTTTGTTTTACTACAATAGTAAGAGCACTGGGTGTCATACATAGAGGAAGTGTTTAAATTTATACCTTTACTTGTTGAAATGGAAGCCATTTGTAGCTTCTGTGTCATTTCTTAGCTTGTTCTCCAGATGTTCCCTTGTTTCTGTGCAGTCAGCAGGAAATACTTTGGGGGGCTGCGTCTGGGGTTTGATTTCTGCGGGATGAAGCCATGGCTTTCCGGATTTCTCTTTTTAAAAGCAAGAGTTTGACGATAACATTGAGTGGAAAAATATTTTTGGCTCTCTGCCTAGAGACTGTCTGCTAGAAGGAAATGATCACTATATGCAAGAGCAGGGAACACCCAGCTCCTATAGAAAGCGCATGTTAATGACTACCTGGTTTACTTTGAATGTTGGTTTATTAAAGAGCAAAGGCTATATTTTGAAAGATTTTACTCCAATCTTTAATGAACTCCTATTTTTTGGATAGAGGAAAAACATGTGTAGAGGACAAAGCCAGAACCAAACAATGAGGTGAAAGTCTTCCAAGTTTGTTTCTCATTTGGTAACATTCATATAAATTTCTCTGTTTAAAAAAAAAAAAAAAAAAAAAAAAAAGTTAATTAGACTGGAGTAAACGCTTTGAAAATATGTAGCTTCAAATGCCTTGTGTACAGCTAGGGCCAAAAGTTTTGCATCACCTAGAATTTTAGGATTGAGAAAATAATAATAATAATAATAATAATAATAATAATAATAATTATAAAAAGTATGGGCCCCTCCAAGCCCACCTCTAAGTCTGGGCCATCGGCTCGCCTTCTATCCTAAGTCTGGGCTCTCTTTGTTCCCCTCTGTCCCATTAACAAGCTTGTTTCTGCTTCCTCTATTCTATCCTCACAGCCTCCCTCAACAAAAGCCCCCTGAAATATCTATCTGTCTTACATGAACAATTTAGATATTTTTATTTAACTCCATGTAATCAAAGAAACTACAAAATCAAGACAATAGTACAATATTTCATGTTAGATTTCTAAATGTCACATTTTTCAATTTGTCAGTTTTTCGTCAAGTATATGGAAAACTATAAAGCGGTATGCAATTCAATGTTACCATAACATTATTCAGCAGGTTTCATTTAACTTTATGAAGCAAAATTAGTTAATTCTATAGGGTGATGCAAAACATTTGCCCATGATTCAGTAACTCTTTCAAATCATGTATTTATGATTGCAATCATTCACCAATATTGAGTTATTATATTTTTGGTCGATCTGACTTTACCTATTATCCTTTTTTTTTTGTAAGGCATTGAAAATATAAATATCTTAAATGTACTCGATACTGTATGTGCTCTCTTGTTTGAGACGTCTGTCCAGCTGAGTGCCAAGTTGCAGGGTGATGACAGTAATGCTTAGAGGATGCAGTGACAGATGTTAAAATGTATCACCTGCTTTCTTTTAGATACCTCTCCCCCCTTTGTTCTTTGGTTTGAAGCTCTCATATTATGCCAACACTCTTCATAGCTAAATCCAACAGACAAATGTTTAAACAAGAGTGCTTGTCAAAGCTTCATGTTTACACGGGCTCTTTGTAGTGTGCATGGTATTTATTGTCCTAAAGCTTTAAGAATTTTGAATTGCAGCTTGAGCTGTGTACAAGAACACGGGATATATGTAAACTACCACCCTACCCCATGAAACAGACACTGTCCCATTGGATCTGACAACGAAGTTGCATTATTGGCTAAAGCAGAATTAAAGATTGGTTTTATATACTGTATAGACTATTTTTTGATTAAAGACTAAATTAATACTGTCTTTCAACAGGTCTATGGCATCTGTTTTGAGATTTTAAAGCACAAACAGTGACACGTACAGAACAGAACACAGGTGGGCAGGTTTGGAATTAGGAGATACAAATCTTGATTGCAAGCCAAGCTGTCACTGTGTAGAAGGCCACTATTGGGTTACCACTGATAATGTCCAGTAGCACAGATAAATGAGCCAGCGTTTTCAGGGACCAAGTTCATGTCATTACAATGCTGGTGATAAAGAACTAAGTCAGTCATGTTACTATGGTGTCTATTTAGTACAAAGTACTTAATATGACACACATAATGTGTATTGTTGTTTACTTATATTAAAAGTCCATTATATGCAAGCACATAATTTATCAATGTAAAGTTACTCTGCTATGTTCTTCATTTCTGGGAATCTTTGGGGATTAACCTTTAGAGTTTTGCAAACTGTTTGTTGGATCCTGCGCATGAAGAAGATTCTTCAGTGTGGGATAAGAGGATTTTGTTTCTCATGTTGATAGTTTCTACAACCACTCCTCCAATTTCCTGAATGTCGTGGAAGCCTTTCATCAGCAGCCAAACTAAGCTTACAAAGTGAAGAAGGTAGAAAAAGAAAAAAAAAAAAAACACAGCTGCCTAATACCTTGACATTGTTTCGATATTGAATGCTGTGCATAAATGCATTTAATCAGCAGTGTTGTACATGCAATATATTTCGGGTTATCTACATTCAAGTTCTGGGAACTACAACCAGATGCTTTTTTGAAGTGAGGGGGAGAGTTGTACCCTTAGGTACCCAGATGGTTCTTTTTAGTTAATCATTTAATGTTGCAGTATTTGTTCATTAGTAGACACATCTTCTTTTAAGGAAGGTATTGTGTCCAAATTGAATCAAGCTGTGTTTGTATTGATAGGTGCTATTGCAATTCTTTGTGGGTATATCTATAGTGGGTAAGGGATAAGATGTGTGCTTTTCTTTTTATGCGTAATTGTATTTTAACAGATGTGAAAGCATTTGTATGATCCAGCAGATTATCGGAAGTCCAAAAGAAAGTGTCAACAGCTTGGTTCATTTTGGAGGCACGTTGTCCTTAAATTCTCCTTTTGGTAAATGACCCAAATGCCTTGACTTATGATTGATATCGTTCTGGGTCAGAGGTAATGGGATTTTTCCAACATAGTCACTAATGAGTAAAATGTGTTCCAAAATGAGAATTTTCCATTTCCAGCTGGGACACTTCTTGATGGATTTGTATCTGTAAACGGGAGGTTCTGTAACTACCCAAATATACAACTATGAATGACCTCAAAACTAATTTTGGTTCTAAAAAAAAAAAATAAAAAAAAAAAAATACTTAAGGGAATAGTATTGGTAAAAAGGATAGGAACTGATTGTGAACCAGTCTATAGAAATCTGTTGTGTAATTAAGTATATCAGAAGTGACAGACTGTCCTTGAATAGCAGATCTGACCTCGGTGGGAGTGTTGAAGAGAGCAGACAGCCTGTCTCCACTACATGAGCTTTTTTTTATTTTTTTATTTTTATTGAAGTCCTTAATCTGCCATTCTATGGCGATGGCTTTCAACCCACCTGCACTACAAACAGGCAAGCCTGTGGGGTAGGGCACTGTACCTCATTGGCAATTGGATAATAATCCATATTTCAGTGAATAAGCCAAACCCTGAAAGTGACTAGTACTGTTTAAGCTAATTATAATAAAACCGGTAAGCTTGTGAACCTGTCACTCACGTACCATACATTTTATATTTAAACTATTCATTAACACATAATACTGTATAGGTAGAATAAAAAAGCAACAGAGATAACCTTTAGTGATGAGAAGATTCAATTTCACTCTAAGGTAATGCTAGGTATATACTGTAAAGGAAAAAGTTTATAATAAATACATTCAAAAATGTTCATTGAGGAATCAGATGTTTCCAGGACTGACTGGATAAAATTGCAGCATTCTTGGTTGAGTGGAGAGATAAAGGTTAATTGTCCTTTTAAGCTCATAGTCCAGCAATACAGTCTTGTTTCTATGTTTTTAAAAAATAGGTGATTGGCTTGTGGTAGCTGTGGTGGAGATATCCAGGAATTTTACAAAGCTTAAGGGTTAATCTTGAAATGTGCTTCTGTAATTTGGTAATGTATCAAACGCCTACTCAAGTCTTGGGTGGAAATACCCTGCTACTGTGAAATGGAACAATTTATTATATAATTTTTTTTAAACCAATCCCATCTATTCATTGTGCTGAGCCCCGATCTGTCGTGGCTTGTACTGGGAGTGGCAGTTTTTAAAAGAGAGAGTAACAGTAGATGAACATTTAATTACCTTGTACCTCAATATTATTTTATTGCAATTGTGCAAAACAGTACGATATAATAACTGTTAGTTTCAGTAACCAAAACGATTAACAAACAAAGGTTTTGTATTGGGTGAGTAGGTTCTGAATAAAATTTATTTTTTAGCACCTCCAATTTCTCCGTTGGACATGAAATGGATAACCTGTTGAAGGTTTAAAAAAACTAAAAATTTAGAGAACTGAACTCTGCATTGGTTGGGAGCCACTAATTTAGTTTTATTTTCTGCCCACAGATAGCTCAAAAATATGACTCCCAGAAGGAGGAGGAGCTGCGTGTTTGGATTGAGGACGTCACTGGCATGCCGATCGTGGGGGAAAATTTCCAGAAGGGCCTGAGGGATGGGGTTATCCTCTGCAAGTGAGTATATAGAGCACTGTTGTCTCACTGAGCTGTCATGTTACCTCCATACACCACAACCTAACTTGTTAATCTTTTTCACAAATGTTATACACTGGTAACAACTCATATTCTATACAAAACATTACATGGTAGATGCAGTAGGACCTTAATATTTCTTCCAACTGGAATTTAACACATTTAAAAATAGATTAAAACTTCTGTCTGTCAATTTACATATTGAGTATATACCTAGACATTTTTAAGATATATATAAGATGTATATTATATAGATGCAATTGGTAAACTATATATATATTTAGCTCAAAGAGCCAGCTGCCCAACGTTTCGATATGTTGCACATATCTTTCTCAAGGGAGCCTGTGTTTGAATCAAAACATTGGAGGTATATAGGTTTTTGACGGCATGACAACTACTTGTTATTGTTTACATTCAAATATATGATTTATTCTTACATGATGTAATGCTGTTCTATATATTGTGACATCATTTTTACTACTATCTTTGAATCTGGATTAATTCTAATTAACATTACTTTATATAAATTTATATTTTTATTATATCATGCAATGCTGGCTCTGAGGATCAGTCTTGATTTGGCCTCCCCAGCGCATCAGCATGCACAACTTTTGAACAAACTTTGTTTATTTATTTAAATGTTATATATCTATTGAAGTTAATTAGTTCATTCTTTTCTGTTGAGTACCGCTGGCATAATCGTATTCAGTCTGTTTATCCATTTACTTTCTTTTATTCTTCTATATGTCGCAATATAAACCTTTTTTTTTTTTTTTAAAACTAGATTGATAAACAAACTTCAGCCTGGATCGGTGAAGAAAATTAACCATTCTCAACTTAACTGGCATATGGTAAGAAATGCATGCATGTACAAACCTTCTCATTAACTTCAAAGTGGACAATTTTTTTTTTTTTAATGAAATCCACTCAATATATTTTTGAAAAATAATCTTAATAAATTAAAGCTTTTTTGCAAATATTGTATGCAAGCATTGTGCCTTGCAGCCGTTTCTAATGTAACTATTAAGAACAGTAATTTGGAATCTGATACCATTACATTAATAAACAAACAAATGTACCGGTATGTAAATGGGGAAAGCCAGAACAACGCTATGCCTTCTCTTTGATTTTATAAGCTCAAACGAGAGAGGTATTTTCTCTTTATTTTAAAGTTATTGGACCGAAATATACACATACCCAGTGGCTAGTTCTGAATTGTGATTATTCCAGTGCTTTTCCCAATTTTAAGTATGTTGCTTTAGATATTGCGTGATAGAGTTGTAAGTGATGAAACTTGCATTTTTATAATCAGTCCTTTATTGTAGTGTGTCTGGATTGTGTTCCTCTGCCAGTTTATCATGTCAGAAAGAAAACCCATAAAAAAAAAAAAAAATGCAGTCACACTCACTCACTCACACACACACACCCCAGTTTGCTTTACTGATAATGCTGAAGACCAAAACTATTAAAAAGCTCTGTTTTGATGACATAACTGACTTAAACATGTTTTTAAAAAAATAAAAAATAACATATCTGTCTCTGTGCTGTTAGGCCACAGTTCTGACTGCATTGTTTATTTTTCCCCAGCTGGAGAACCTTGGGAATTTCATCAAAGCCATTCTGGCCTATGGGATGAAGCCTAATGACATCTTTGAAGCAAATGACCTCTTTGAGTCTGGGAACATGACCCAAGTCCAGACCTCACTGCTGGCCCTGGCAAGTATGGTATGTGCAACGTTTTTAATACTTTTCAGAATAATTGGTAAATAAACAAATTGAGACAAGAAATGCTTCTCCTCGTCTTCCATCTCAAAAAATGTTATGCATTCTAATCTGGGATGTGGGTAGTGTTGGGGTTAATCTGCTCAGCAAAGCCTTTATGGATTTGACGGTTTATAATCATTATTGTCGTTTTAACTTACTAGGCGAAGACCAAAGGCATAAATCCAAAGATTGATATTGGAGTGAAATATGCAGACAAACAAGAAAGGTGTTTTGATGAAGAAAAAATGAAGGCTGGTCAATGTGTTATTGGACTGCAGGTGAGACTGTTTGTTTTATGGGGTATTCCATTCTCATATGTGTAGGATTGGTAAAGTATAATTATGTGCTTCTGGGCCCCTGTGTAGATATTGTTTCAATTTAGACTTGTCTTATTTTATGGCCTTAACTGCAGATGGGAACCAACAAGTGTGCCAGCCAGGCCGGTATGACTGCATATGGGACCAGGAGACACCTTTACGACCCAAAGACACAGACCGACAAACCTTATGATCAGACTACCATCAGCTTACAGATGGGAACCAACAAAGGGGCAAGCCAGGTATGTGTGGATCTTGAACACATCAGCCTCAGGCAGGTAGTATTTCTACACATTTATTTATTGCATTTTTATATAGCGCTTTTTACACAAGTTTAGCTTTTATCGCAAAGCACTGTACAGAAAAAAGAACAAACCACAATACATTTGTATAGTATGTCGCACATATAACTGCCATAGTCAGACCATTTAAATCACAGATTTAAGTAACAGCATACACATAATATAAAATCAGCAATTTTAAAGTTACATTAAAGCCCTCTAAGATAAGAAAGCCATTTTATAAAAGAGCGTTTTAGTCTTGACTTGAAACATATATTTAAACTGAAATAAACAGCCTAATTTTAAATATTACACAATGTATTTTATACATTGAAAGATATGATCTGGCCTAGTTTAAGTGTCATTTCAAGTCCTTATTTTTATTTTTTTATTTATTTTTTATTTCCCTTCATGAATGATCTCTCTCCTATCCCCAGGCTGGAATGGTTTCTCCAGGAACCAGAAGAGACATCTTTGACCAGAAGGTGGCGATGCAGCCAGTGGACTCCAGTACCATCTCACTACAGATGGGCACCAACAAGGTGGCCTCGCAAAAGGGCATGAGCGTGTACGGGCTGGGCCGGCAAGTATACGACTCTAAATACTGCACCGCCCCCACAGAGCCTGTAATGCACACCAACGGCAGCCAGGGAACAGGAACAAACGGCTCAGAGATCAGTGACAGTGACTACCAAGCAGAGTACCCAGAGGAGTATGAAGGCAACTATAATGATGAATACCACGGGCACTACAATGACCAAGGCGTAGATTATTAAGTGACGAAAAAACAGTATTAACTATTAACCCAGTGTTTTAACTACCAAGCAAGTCTTTGGTATCTTTGCTAGTCTTCCTTCTCTTCTGATGCCTAAAGTAAAAAAGAAAAAAAAAATATTGCCTTATCTAAATTCCTTTTTCTCCCACTCTAACCTCAACTTATCTAGTCACCTTTTAGTGCCGTAACAATACAATGTGCTGTTATCCTAAAGCAATAACTTTTTTTTTTAAATAATCTTTTGTTCTATATAAAGTACTGTGAATAACTTGTGTTCTTTCCCATCTTAATGTTCACTTTGGCAATCTATGCAGTATCCGATGTGTGCACCACTTTCTCAATGTATTTTACTTGTAGTCTTTTTCAGCTTGTTCAGTTCTTAAAGAAGCAAGCACATTTGATAAAACAAACAAAAAAACTACCTATCACAGTAGAGTAGTCTTAATGTACTTTTTTTTTTAACCACATTAAGGTATATGGATTTATTTTCGGACAAAGTTTGATTCATGTCATTGTGGCTTGTGACTTACTGCAACTCTGAGGGCTAATGAAGAAGGAAACAAATGATTAAAATTGATTTCCTCTGTCCTTGATGAGTTTTGAAATCACTGGAACTGTGTGTTTTGAAATCATGAAGAATGAATGTTAGTGTTTTGTTATATTCATTAGAACTGACCAAACTATTTTTATTATAAAACATGCCTTCTGTTATTAATTAGTCTTGCATTGTTGTATGTGCCATACTCTACCCATGTAGGAACTTTGATTTTCCTTTTAAGTGTATTTATTTCCATGTCTTTCGATATAAACTTTTTTTTGTGTATGTATGGTCTTTTTTATAAATAAATTTTATGTTATAAACTTGCCATCATCTTAACTCTGATTTTTCCCAACAGTTCTCTATTTTAAACAGCTTAAACATTTGTTTTTATGAGTATCTATTTTTGAGTTTTTACATTGTCAAAACATTTGCAATCCAAGATTGCTTTAAAATGTATATCATCAGAAAGAATTAAAGAATTCACAATGCAATATAAATGTTCTCGTTCATAATGTTACTTTTGTTATGCCAATAGGGAGGAGTCCCTAAATTCCGCCTGGAACTTCCCTCAAAATACATGGTATTCATCCGCTCACTTAGGGGTAGATTTAAGTATGCAAAATTCAAATTGCATTGCGGCCAGGCAATTATTTTGCACTGCACCCTATGTAAGTTTAACAGCAATGCACATTTTTCAACGATGAGCGCATCGGTCTATTTAGGACGAGCACTTGCAGCCCAGACGTGACGGAGTTAGTACAGGGGGCAGTAGGCACTGTATGACATTTGTGGAGCACGAAAATACAAACCAAAAAAAGTGTCATAGGAAGGGCAGCAAAGTCCTCTTGGTGCACGGAAAAGAAAAGTTTCCTGAGAAGGAGCTGAGAGTCCTTTTGGCAGAGGTCAGTCAGCATGAAATGGAGTTGATTGGAAAAGCCACAGCCAACATCAGTTTTGCATATATCCTTAGGAA
This sequence comes from Acipenser oxyrinchus oxyrinchus, assembly GCA_030684275.1. Classification (NCBI taxonomy): domain Eukaryota; kingdom Metazoa; phylum Chordata; class Actinopteri; order Acipenseriformes; family Acipenseridae; genus Acipenser; species Acipenser oxyrinchus. The sequence continues at coordinate 10,519,537 of CM060258.1, read as the reverse complement.
ATGATATGCATTGACCTGCCCTTTTCAGAATAACATCTAGAAATATGCCTAGCACGCTGGAAAAGGTAGATTAGGCTATCCCTCGAGACATTCCAACTGTGGTCTGAGGAACCAGAGGCTAAGTAGTGCAGAGAACACTGCACTTTCATATGTGCAGGGATAGTGGTCCCTAGATTGATGCTCATTCCTCAATTCAGCTATTCGGTCTACGGTAACACTTTAGCACTGCATCCTCCGGCATCCCAAACAAAGTGACCCTGGGGTCTTCGTCTTGCCCTTCTCCTTAGAATTCCTGCCTCTTCAACAAGAGCCAAGTGTCGCCGCATCGGGAAGTGTACCCCAGCAGCCATCCTGAAGCAAATGACAGGTGTGTGTTTTTATACAGCTGTTACTTACTAGCTTCTACAACCTTGCTTGTTTGGTTGTTAGTAGCTTATTAATCCCAGAGTCTCATCAAGCAGCTCCTTGAAAGATCTCAGGGTGTCAGCTTCAACAACATTACTGGGGAGCTGGTTCCAGACTCCCACAATTCTCTGTGTAAAAAAAAAAGTGCCTCCTATTTTCTGTTCTGAAATTTTTTCAGGTCAAAAAAGTCCCTTGGGTCGACATTGTCAATAAGTGCAGTGCAAAATCCTTACATCACATTATAACGTTTGCGCCCTCTTAGTATCCAGATCCCACCCAATTCCATGCTGTTTTCTTCATTTGAAAGCATTGCAATATAATTTTAATGGATTAATGATGGCAAAATGCAAATTTGATAGCGGGTGCAGAATGCCAGGTGGACACCATTTTTTACATACACTGCATTATGAGAGTTTTGCACCTGCAATCACATAAACAGTTAAAAAGTAAAAAATAGAAACATTCAAATAAGTTTTATTTACAATAAAAGAAAAAGAAGCAGATTTAATTTGTGATTCTCAGACTTGTAGGTAAAACAAATAAAAGCAATTGACTTTTATATCCAGTTGTATTGGTTTGAGTTGGTGAACAGATATCATGAGTGCATATATACACACAGCATAGCCACTTTATTAGGATCTGTGACTACTTGGATGCCCTCGGATGGGGCATGTATTTCTTTTTAATTCTTATTACATATTGCATAAGGATAACACATTTAGCATAAACTATTGAGTGTGGTATTGTCTCTAATGCCTGATTTTTCTAACCTACCATTGGGTGCATTTCTGTTCCAGCAGGGTAATTTCCAGCTTTTGGATTGCTCACTTTTCCTGTTTCTTCACTGCTTTTGTTTGTAAATCCCTATAGAAAATAATATCAGATTATACAGGCATCCTCAAAACTGGTTATATCAGGAATGAAAAATATGCAAGTAGCTTTTTGATGATAACAATGACATATACAATGGATTTGCATAATAAACGCATAGCTGAACCATTGCAGTTTGTCAGCTAAACAAATACAGCAGTAAATTAGTTTGTCTTTTGTGTTCGAGAAATATAAACAAAAGTCTAGACAAATTACAATAGCTACAAATAAACAGCATAATAGAAGGAATGTACACACAGCACATTAACCACACATCTCTAATGGTAGGATTTGCAGCCATTGTGTTGGAGTATTAAGCACACGTTTGGGTTTCCCTTACCATCAGAGCTTTATCCATGAAATAGGGTTTGTCAGCAGACCCATCATTGGTTTCCAGATCAATGGCATAACATAGAAAAAGCAAGTCCACCACACTCTCAAACACTGAAAGGAAGCAGTGGGCAACGAAGTAAGAGAACAAGGCAACAAGTAGCAGAGGAAGCACCCAGACCTGGAGAGCTCGCTAGTAGTTGAAAACCATCAAACCTCCAAAGCAGGTGAAACAAACTACAAACACCTGTTAAAAAAAAAGAAGTAAGTAATTCATTAATTCCACAAGATTTGTATTACAAATCTATAGTAATATAAAACAAGTCATATACATAACAAAAATCTAATACAATAAAATGTTCCAAGTCAGTCATAATCAACCTTTAATTTAAACCATCCTTTATAGAACGGAACATCTTAATGCTAGCTAAAGTTATAGATAAAAACATACAAGATGTAATAAACAACAGGTTTTACGCTGGAACAGAAACCGTAAGTGTAACCATTGTACCATGAGTGTTTAGAAAATCATCTCAGACAAGGTAGCATAATCAACATGCTATTAAATTACTTTAAATACAATGTCAAGATTATTGTCCAAAATAAAACTAACCTTCCCAAGGAATAGCAGGAAATCTCCCAAACTGTTGATGGCTGCTATGTTTCGTGAATTATTTACTAGAATGAAGAACACTGCTTTTGCTGATGTGCAGAAACACAACAAAAAAAGGTTTGTAGTCTTGTAATTTACTCCTGTACTAAAACTCTGGCCTCATTCCTGTGTTGTGACCCACACAAACACATGAGCATCTGCAGGACTTCACAGGCGCATTAGAACAATTTTCAATGTTATAACATGTTTCAGATTAGATGTACAGTAGATATAAAACTGTCAGACTGTATATAGTTCACACTGTATATATGTATCCTAAATTGCCTTCTAGTGAATACGATGGGTTTGAAATTATGCCCTAGGCAAGTTATTTTCAAATCTCTGTTGAGGTTTATGTGGCCAAGTTTGTATTTTGAAAGTTAATTTTTTTGGGCCCGCAAAACATTTACAAATACAGGAAACAGGCCAAATCCTCATTTAGGGGAGGTCTGGTATGCACAAAGTTGGCCAGCAACAATTTGTGGGGAGAAAAATGACTACTATTTGCAGCTGTGCTACCTATTGGAGCAGTGCTGCCCAAACACAGCCCTGGAGAGGCCCTATCCAGTAAGTTTTGTAGGTCACCCTAAATCGCTAATTTCTAAAGACTGGGAACACATGGAAGTTATTGATCAATTAAGCAAATAATTTGTTCAATTAAGGGAACTCTGGTCATTGGGCCTGTTTACATGCTGGGAAAATGTCTTGACTTGTTTACTGTCATGACTCATTTAAGGTGGTACGGTCTGCATTACAATTTTAGTTAGTTTTGGTTTATGTTTGAATACAAATGTAATACATTATACAAAAATCAAATACAACATGAAGTTTCAAAGCAGGAATTGTTAAATTAAACAAACCAAAATGATCTAAAATTATAATTCAGCCGTACCACCTTAAATAAGTCATGACAGTAGACAGATAAGTCATGACATTTTCCCAGCATGTAAGCCAGGCCATTGAGGGCTGAAAAAGGTAGTTCATTTTTTTTCCCCAAATGATCTCTTAATAAATCACCTGCTTAATTGATCACAATGAAATTGTTCCAGGTGTTAAGAAATTGATGATTAAAGGTTACCTATGAAACCTGCTGGATAGGGGCTCTCCAGGATCAGGTTTGGGCAGCACTGCACTAGAGCAATGTCAAAGCACCTGAATGTCTACTTTGTTGATAAGAATAGGTACTTGTCGGAGGAATGGTGTGACTCTGATGTTTGGAGAGTGTAAACAGAGCCTGCTTTCTTTCTAAAGGCACAGGAAACTGTAAAACTAAACAGTGAAAGAATGAAGAAAGCAGACAACAAGGAATCATATTCTATTCTAAAAATTGAACCCAGCTATGGGATACTGCAGCTTTAAAATGGATTCACATTTATAAAACAGTTCACCTGTTTTAGCTATACAACTTTTTAAAATTAGAATTGACCAGATGTTGATAAACATTAAAAAAGGCTATCACATTTATTCTTTCATCAGTGTGAATCAAGATGTGCTGTGTGGCTGACATCTTATTGGTAAGTTTAACACTTTCAGATCAAATTCCAATAAGCTGGGAGACTCAAAACCAACAGCCTAGAAACACTGAACCAAAAAAAAAACAAGTTACACCTCACTCACAAAATCATTGTTCAATACTCACCTTATTGTCGATGGATATTAACTAAGTAAGAGCTGTTGTGATGGGCACAACCTGAAGTTGCAATTTAGTGATATCAATAGACATTGAGGGTGTAATGGATTCACCTAATTAGATTGACCAGGTCTGTCCGTTCTCATGAAATTACTTTCATGCGCTGAGGAATGTGCCCATGTAATTATTCAGACAGCGAGTGTGTCCTGTTATTGAACTGCACTTGTAGATGCCTGATTTTCATAGCTTGGTAAACTGTGTTTAATAAATCTCCAATGATAAAGCTCTGGAGCCAATCACATATTTGCGTGTTTACTTTAAATCCACTTAGCAAGTTCTGAAAATCAGTCTCTTACTGCGCACCTTCGCAAAATCAACCCTGATTTGACTAGAGAAAGCCAAACAATGATTAGAATTTTTGCTCACAGGGTTTCCAGGCAGGTTCCCAAGGGGTTCAGTGAGCTTTCGTGCCCCTTGTAGCTACTGTGATTTCCTCCTAATCCAATGACAAGCACAGCTTGTAATTTTTGAGCTGTTAAGGTCAAAAATCCACTAGGAGGAGGAGAGAGATTGCTCAGTCCCATTGCATGTTCAAAGAAGCAGATTGAAAAAAACAAAAGTAAAAATATTTTACATCAAAGAGAAGGAATAGGCTTCCTAAACAGCAAACTGCTTTCTTCAGTCGGAAAGGCTAAAGAATGAAATGAGTGAGTGCTGCTGCTCACAGGTCTTCAGATCTGCACAAAACTAATAAAACTGACACGTTTCTGCAGTTCTAGGCCTTAGGCACAGCAAAGGCACTGACAATCTCCTATTAGATTCATGAGAAAGGCACCATGGCACACATTCAAAACCTGAATTAAAGTTTAAAAACACAAGATTCAATTATACAGTACAAAGAAAGTTGGTTAACCCGGCAACCGCTAATCTTCTTTTAGAGAAAGCCAAAAAAACGAACCAGTGTTGCTGCTCAACACACGAAGTTAGGATTATGGCTTCTCTGAAAAACCTAACCTTAAGCCAGAAACATCTACATTGACCACAATATTGTAGGGAACCGATTTCAGTTCGGGGAAAAACGTATAATTTCAAGCGAGCCATCCAAGATTGAAGATTTTTGTTTAGGCGACTCAGAAATTAAGAATATGCAACAGCCACAGCTCAACATGATTAATTTAAGTTCCATACAGTACCTTAAAGTAGCCTGTTACATGGCAGCCACTGTTGTCAAAGAAGATTTTATTTTAGTTACCCATTTAGCTTCACATGGTAAAAAAAAAATATGAACAAAAAATTACCCCATTAGGAAAATGAACATATTTATGGTAAATGTTCCTAAAGAAAGCAAAATGTAATACAAGGTATTATCTAATTAATTATTATAAATATTATTAATTAGTCATTTAGCAGACTCTTTTATCCATAGTGACTTACAGTGGGTGAATTAGGCATCACTGCTGCTGCAGAGTCACTTACAACAGGACCTCAGTTTGACGTCTCACCCGAAGGACCGAGAAATACACAAATTGTGATATTACATAATCAACCAATCATTTTGTTAATCAGTCTCTGACACTGTGCTGTATCAATATCATATTCCTCAATTTACATGTACTGTATGTATCATACAGTTTGGCTCAAATTCACAACTTACTGTACAGCCCCTATCTGACAGCAGTGGCTGAGAATGCTGACATGCTGTACAGTTAATATAATCAGAGATAGACAATTCATAACATTCTCTTTTGAGTATTCACTCATTGTAGAACTGGACAAAAAATGGGCAGTGTACTCTAGGAATAGTCTTATTAAAAGACAATAGAAATTATTATATGTTTAATCTAACATTAAATCTAACATATTACTAATAAGTATTTACCTGGTTTAAATAATGCAGACACTTTTCCAGACACCATAGGCAGCAACTACAGCTTCTGACCATGCATCTGGCACAGGCATTGTCCTAAAATTAAACAACACAATTCACACACACAAACCTTCGTTTAATAATCTGCTTAGTAAAAGACCATTGGCAGACAGATAAACTCTGTCAGCTTTGTTAATGATATTGATTATACTGTGCCCTTAACAATAGTACTGTGCTGTACATACTGTGAACTATGCCAGCAAAGTAGTAACATTACCAGTCTTGTGTGGGCAAGAACACAACAGTACTGTTTGTGCTTCTACAGGTGCTCAATACCTTTCTGTCAGAAATTGTAATGGAAAAACAAGATGCTTCAAAATGTAGCCAGGATTAAAGGAAAAGGACAACCATGACATTACCATAGCCTCAATCATACAAGGTCAACAAGGAAAATATACTGTAACAGGACTGCGTCAGAAAACAATAAAACCACAGAGAAAGGCAGATACAGAACAGAAGAGGATGCAATTATGTGACCCAGCAGTAGCATTGACATAGTGTTGAATAATTAATCTGATGCTCTGTCCTTGACAGTGTAAGCTGTAAGGTGTATCATGAATTATACAACTAAGTTGGAAAGCAAAGGACATTTTTACAAAAGCAATGTGTGTTTAAGCTCCAAAATGAATATTGAGCTTCTATTCAATTATATGTAACAAGCAGGGAGCAGCAAGCATACTCGTTTTGTCATAGTGGCTGTTAAAACACTGGGATTAGACACCCCTTTGTACAAAAACCAAATAAAATAATTGAAACAGTAGACAGTTGCTGATGCCATCAGTTTCAAAACAAAAAAAGTGTGTAATTAATTTAGTAACCTGGAATAAATCTCAGAACACTTTTACAGTTTTCTGTTTCATAGAAGTCTGCGCATAACTTTGTGACTCTGCAGATAGAATTACTGAACTGTCTGTTTAAGGATAAATCAGTTCCACGTGAAAAGTTCTAACCTCAGCTTAAAGGATGCTGTATAAACGTTTCTTCAAATGCTATGCCCTCCAGACCTTCAGCTGGCAATACAGGATAATTGCTGCTGGATTATTTTTAATTATTGCCATGGGAAAGTTATGCCTAATGTGGCAATTCCCACCCTTCTTATTCTCAGCCTCTACTGCTTCTATATTAAGAAGAAGAATATTTGTGCAGTTGAAAACATTCTGTATCAAAGCCCGTACCTTACCTTGCCTTGTACTGTGGATGTAAGTGAGAATGGCCCTTGTTATCGTCTCTGAGTGATAATAAGGGAGCCTTTTGCCACTGTGCCGAGGTGGTAGTTGGAGAGGTTAGATATTGAAGACAGGATTGGGTAGCTGGGTGGATTATTTTTTATCCCTAGACAAAAAACAAAACAACATTAAAAAGCAAACCAATCACAATAGTTTTTTTTATTATTATTATTATCTGATGCATGCCATGTCTTTGATTTATTAATTATTACAACATTGAAATTACAGGCATGAGGACAAAGATAGATTGCAATGACTTCCTCACCTTTACTCAACACTTTTATTTAATTGTATGTGTGCATTACACAGTCCAGACAAGAAATACACGGCAAGCAACACACTGAAGATACAAACGCTGTCTTTCAATCTCATTGCTCTTTGTCAAAAAGATACTTCAAGTTACTGCAGTTTGAAAAATAAATTGCTGGTACAATCTTTTAATTGTACTTCATGAAGCCTTACTTACTGGTCCTTGGATGAACCATAGCATTTTCATCATTTATGAGTGGAAAAGTGACATCAGTGCATGGTATTTATTAATGTAGGCAAGCTGGAAAGCGAATCAATTACCATAGCAAACAAAAACATGAGCAAAAACATTTTTAATTGACGGATTATGGAAGTGTTTTTTTCGTATTAAAATGTAACGTGTTATGGAAGTTATTGTTTATGTGACTGAATATTAGAGCCATTCTTTCCTTAAATTAGGATTTATAAAGGTTTCCAAAGGAAAATATGTAATGCATCCCGTAATGGGATAGTAAAAATAGTAAAAAATATAAACTGACTTAACCCTTCTACATTTAGAAATGCCCTCATGTGTGTTTCCTTGAATCTGGAATAACAGTCTGTTTCTGATACTGACAGTGTTTATATTACTTCTATTTCATTTTATTCCCAGCAGTAAAAACAACAAATACCTTCGAAACATAAATTAACAAGGCACCGAATAGTGGCTCTGAAGATCCAATTTTATTATTATTATTATTATTTATTTCTTAGCAGACGCCCTTATCCAGGGCGACTTACAATCGTAAGCAAATACATTTCAAGTGTTACAGTACAAGTAATAATACAATAAGAGCAAGATAAATACAATGACTAGTTCAAGCATGTTTTAGCAACACAGAGACACACCCCGCTACTCCTCTTCTGCAAGGACAAGAGCATTTTCAGTTTCAGGGGTTTTTTTCCCCAGAGAGAGTGAAAGAGAGACCAGCTGGAATCTATTTCAATCAAGATCTGCTGAAAAAACACTCTGGATTTAAAAGAAACATAATCCTTCATACAATCAAAAGGAATTGTTAAGACATTTCCCGTTCAACTCAACAATACAAGTATTTCTCTTACAGAAGACCTAGTTGTACAGTCCAGTCTTGATCAATGAAAGCAGTTATATTGGATGTAACTTACACAGTTTTATAGAATCTAACTTTTCCCATCAGAAATGGTGGTATTTCTAATTCATCAACTATGAAGGCAATGTATACACTTTTAATGAAAGTAAGGAACATGTCACTTGATCATATTATGCAGCCAGATTTGGTTTCAGGTCAAGGTCAACACCACTGACAGATTCCACACAAGGGGTTTATATCCCATTGTACATATGAAGTCTCAATCTCAAATGGTTTCTGAAATATGAGGCACTGAAAGTTTGGCAGCAAATTTACTGTAACTAGCACAAGGAGGTGACCTTTCACCTTTTTCAATGACTTGCAGTAAAGACAGAACTTTCAAACTATTAGTTGCAATATTCTGTAAACAAATATAAACTTTAAAAGATAAAATATAAAAACTAAAAAAATGATTTAGTAACAGTAAATGCTTGGTTATTTTTTACTTTTGAAAAGACAGAAACCTTATAATTGCTTTTGATAACCTAGATATGAAACTGCAATAAAAATGTTCAAGAGGCATTGCAAAGCACCTAATAAACATTGCTTCAGACATCTCGGTGCTAATTGTGAGCAGCCTCTCTTGAAACAATGTATGCCCTACTACTAGAGAACATGTTCTAGTTATTGTCTATGTAAAAGGAGGTTGTATTTTGTATTTGTTTAAGAGCTGTGGCTCTATGTTGCCTGCCAACAGGTTGCACTGTAAATCACTAGCTCATTACAGATGAAAATGCTGAATGCAGTTTACTCAGATGAATAATATCTTTTCATTTAGTTTCTACTCTGTTTTTTCCCCTGGTAATAGCAAGCTGTGATGTAAATGATTGCTTCTGATAGGACATGGTGATTAGTTGTGTTGATCTAGTGATATCACAGGCACTACAGATCTTTGTAGGTGGGTGAAGCAAGGTGATAAGAGTTGACAATATGATGTACTGCTGATATTATATGAAAAAAAACTGTTAAATGTGATGAACAGAGTTTGAAATATGAGCTGCTTAATTCTCATAAATGCTCAATGTTCAGGCTAAAACGTTTATTTCTCCCTTTTTCAGTGATAAGATGAACCTAATTAAGTGAGGCTTCTATTTAAATAAACCTGATACAGGAAGTTTGGGATGTTATTAAATGGTTCACAGCAATATCCAAAGATAACAGAAGGGTCTATGTTTATTAAAGTAGGCCTTGGTTAGCTTCCTCCATGCTTAAGCAAGCCTTCAAGGGGATTTAACACACTTCTCATCGGTTTAAAAGCAATCTTTTAGATTCAGCAGATATGAGATCAGTGTTTTACTTCAAGATAACAAAATAACAAAAAATAACAAAAGACCCAGAGCTTGTGCTCCTGGAAAGCACCCTGCTCAAGCATGCTAGGGATTTGCTTATACACATCTTCTTTCTTTTTATTTTTCTACTACCCAGTCCATTGTTTTGTTGGTTTATGGAAACTGTTGGAATAGTTCTGCATCTGTGTACCAAAATTATGCAAATCAAAAACACAAGAGTCTCTTCAGTTTAATTCTGTATGTGAAATGACGGGCAGTGCCCTACTGTACTCATTGAAACTATGATGGTATTAAGACCTTACACCATTTAGATCAATTGAATAAACCCCTTGTTTTGGTAGAAACATCCACAGCAACAAGCAAAGTGTCTTTCATGACAACAGCGATTGCCTGGACAACTGCCTAAACCCAGCTTGGCAGCTCATTACTAATTATTAACAGAGCTTTGCTCTCGTTAAACGGTTTACTTTGTTATGTTTTGCATTTTTGAGTTGTTTTTTTTGTATGCTTGGTACAGTTTTGTATTTGTTCAATACCAAAAAATAATTGTGTATTGCATAATGAGCCCTCTCTGTGCCAATTACAGGTTTATCATAAATAATTATGAATACAAAAAAGCAATGGAAAACAGCCTGAATGGGTGAAATGATTTTGAATCAAAAGAAACTGAAACTAAAAGGTTAAGCAGGAGGGAAAGCACCCGCCACCACCAAATCAGGAATAATTGGACAGTTTTTGATACTTTGCATATAGGGTCCATAGGTGTATACCTAGCTAGTAACTATAATGTTTTCCAGGTCATGAAGCTTTACTAGACTAGACCATACAACATACCCTGCTGGGCCTGTGGTTCAGTAACTGCCCACATAGAAACCCAATTCATACATTGAAGCACCAAGTACCAATACGTCAGCTTAACTTTGCTAGATGAAACCCATCTGGTTTCTCTGTCATCAGTTCAATGTAAAGCTTTGGTTTAAAGTTACGTTTTTTTTACATTTGTTTGGATACAGTGACATGGGAACCACATCTTTTCTAGTTGTTTGTTCCTCCCCGGCTGTACATTTAAACAGACTTGAAGTGCCCAGACTGAGCAGCACAGCCACCCAGTTGGCCCAGAAGATGATCACATGGGCATAATAAAGCCACCACAGAACACTGGACACAAGGAAACAGGAAGAAACAAGATGTTCTTGTGATCGTTATTACTGGTTAGGCAAGGGTAAATCATATTACAATTTACAGCCATGAGGGAAGAACATATTTTATGATTATTGCTATACTAGCTGTGCAGATTGTATGAGCTACTGCAGCATCTATTCTCCATCTATTCTCCTTACTTACTCTGAAATATTACAAACACTACTCCTCCTCCTTTTTAGAAGGATATATTGTTTTATAATGCTCAACACACTTGATTTAATTTGTCTAAAAAAGCAATGTTTTGAAAAGAATACATACATTTTAATGCAAACATTTACAGACTGTAAAAGTTACTATAATACTTACATAACAGACCAAACACAACCAGAGCTATTAAAATGTGAACCAATATTGTTGCAATAAATCTAAAGGTGGCCACCTACTTAAAAGAGAACACTGCAGAAAAAATGAGAAAAAACTTAATTCAGATACATTTTTAGCTGCAACAAAAATGATCGACTTTCAAAAATATGAGTTATTTGGCCCTGCTTAGGGTCTATGGTAACCTTACCTACAAAGGCCTATGATACTGACTTTGCTTGTCATGATTCCAGCTATAATGTGATGAAAAAGAAACATCACAACATGTTTGTTGGCTGCTTTTGTAGATATTCACTTACTGTGCCAGATATGTCCCACTACAGACTTGCAATTGCTTACTTACACTAGTATTATGACACTCGTCACTGGATTACTTAATAATATTCTGACAATTCAGTTTGCTAACTCAATTATTTTAATGCAGATGATTAGCAGAAACTTTGATGTGCCACCCACCAAATTAAATCAACATCATGAGACTCTATGCATCCTTAATATTAGATATTGTATATTATACAACAACCAGGGACTGCTCTCCCATTGGTTTCTATGGAGGTCAGCTGTTCTGCTATTGTTCAATAACAGAAAAGATGACACTGATTAACTGCACCTGTACTAAAACCACTGCTTACTGATTAAACGCTTCACTAGGACGCACGAGCTCTGCTCTTAAAAAGTGAACTATTTCAGTTGACTACAATGATTATTTCAGACAAACAGGGGTAAATAAATAAATAACTTGTTTTAGTATAATAGTAATGACATTGATGTGGTGTGTGCCTCAGTACTAATGAAACTCCCCTGTTCAAATAATGCCCTCGACCTTCAGTATAGATTTTTTTCTACAGAGAACATTATTTCAAAATGTAGAAAAATACAGTGCAGATTCATGATCCACATTACTTTAATGTCACCATCTAATAATAATAATAATAATAATAATAATAATAATAATAATAATAATAATAATAATAATAATAATAATAAATATAAGTAGTAGTTGTAGTAGTAGTGCTGGCGTTCGTGTTGCTAGGCCCTATGCGACTCGCCTGAGGTTGAGAAGCTGAGTCACAACGGAAAGTTGTCAGGTTCTGCTCCTGCCAGCAGATCAATCAGCCAGTAAGACAGGGAAAACAAGTCAACAGATCCAGATGCAAAACAATCTCATGTGATGGTTCAAATATCAGACCCACAGGCAAAGAACTGGCAATTCTTTACTATGTAGAATAAAAAAATATGGCGGCAGGCAGGTTGGCAGACAGGATCTTAGGCAATGAAATCAGAGACATTTTTAGTATGAGCAAAATGTTCTAAAACACATCAGCAATGAAATCCTCATGAATAAATGGGGAAGAAGTGAAAATGGTACTGAAGCTAATGAGAAGAAAGTGCAGCCAGCTTCAGACATGGGCTGTCATTATGATGGTGTTAATGATTTTAAGATACTGAAAAAACGTCTCATTTATTGTGTCGATATTACATTAACCATTGTATTTTTATGAATAACAGTCTAGCCTGCAGTTCTGAATGACAGTAACTCATGGGAAGGATTTTCTGGTTTAAAATAAATAAAGTAGTCCCGGCCTTGGAGGCACAGGGAGCATGGGGCAGAGTTCTGCTGCATTGGCATTTAGAGTATACTCTGAACTGTTTCAACTGTAGAGACAAAGATAGGACCCTATAAACACAAATCCCATTACAGAACATGATGGGTCAGTGTTTTACCCATGCAATTTAGATGGGAGCAACACACAAATCCTGGATTAGGCATTCTCAAATGTGTGTGCCGACTGTTCCCTTTTATTAACGAAATTCTCCATTGCTCTGCATGCAAAAGTGAACGGCACTGGACTCCCAAACCTCTTACTGCAGTATTGGAATCTGTGCATTATACACATTCTTCAAATGTTTTATTGGTGCTATGCTTAGACTGACATCACACAATTACAGCAGATGGACTGATTTAGCAATTTTAATTAAAAATGTCCCACACTTTAATATATCTCAGTCCAGATATACTATTAGTCTATTACAGAAGCAATATATATATATATATATATATATATATATATATATATATATATATATATATATATATATATATATATATATATATATATATATATATATATATATATATATATCATATATATATATATATATATATATATATATATATATATATATATATATATATATATATATATATATATATATATATATATATATATATATATATATATATAGGCCAAGACTCTAAGGGAGCTAAGAAAACAAAAATGTTCAGTGGGCTGATTAATTACTTTTCAACTTCATATCAGCACTAATGGAACTCATCAATGGCAAGTGTCTATGGCGGCTATTCAATTGTTGACTCTTGCCATGCATGAGTTCAGTCAATGTTGATATACAGGATGGAATATAACAATGAAAGTGGACTTTAGTAAGGTTAGCAGTCTAAGTTCAAGAAGGTACGCACCTTTTCTTTCAGCAAAACGTTAGTCTTCCTTCTTATTGTTAAGTTGCTACCGTGGGCAGCATGAGTCACAAAAAGCGATTGGATTTATTTTCATGTTTCGAATTTCAAGGTTGCAAGAATTAAGAGAATACACCTCCCTGTTTGGAACAAAACACAAAATCATTTTCATCATAAAACATACAGTACAAGCCATAACAGCTTTTTGTAAAATGTGTCTCTTCTGGATTTTTAAATCTAAATCTCACCAAAATAATATGGTACTTTTTAAATTGGTCAGACTTAATAAACAGGCCCTAGACTTGACAATGACATGAAACAAGAACAAATGAGAAGGACCGAAAACACAAATACTATTTGATACACTGTTAAGCCTTAAGTAACACAAGAGGTATTTTAGATCTGTGACGGATAAGGAAAGAAAGATTCTTCCATAGTGTCACAGACCACATCATTCCACGTGTTCCTTTCTATACTACAGTCTCTCAGTAGTAGACTACAGCACTCCACTATGGTGCTTTGAACATTGCAGCTTTTGTCAATTATCTTTATTCAAAGTTTAATGCTTCAGGAAGTAGGGTAGGAAGCAGATGTTGTTTAATCGACAATCAACGGCACTCTCCTGACCCCTATAGGGGATACTGGGAAATGCACACAGAGCAGGTTTTTAAAAAGCCCTTTATCCAGAACAGTTCTTGATCCTGGATGAATAACATCATTCTAGTGTTTGCGTTAGAGTAAGGTTATATATGTGAACCTCTACTTGTAATTGTTAAGCTCAGCGGCAGACTTCATATATCTGTGGAAAACCAAAAAATGCCCTTATGTGTGACTGTAGATCAAACAGTCATTTTAAAAAAGAAAAAAGTGTATTTTTACTACCGACCGTCACACCCACAACACACAATAGCGATGTTGACTTTTGAAATAATAGTTAATGAAAACCAGCTCCGAGATCGAGTATCTAGTAAACCTTCTCAGATATTTGTGCCACTTAATAACACATCTTAGGTGTATTCTAGCTTCAAACTATTATTGAGAGCGTGTATGGTCTGCATCAGAAAAGTTACAGCTTTAACCCTCAAACTTCATTGCAAATGTTTACAATAAGATTAAAAAAAAAAACTTTTAATACACCTACTTCCCATATACATAAACGGTGCAATGCCAAGCCATATGATTTAAGCATTCCAAAACATACAGTACTTATGTTTTAAAATAAATCTGCATTTGCTTATGCAGTCTTCAGATACTAATTTAGTGGGTGTCCATTTTTGTAGATACACTTTTTTTAGATTATAATACCAGTTCAAGGGTGAAGCATGTTACCATTATATTGACTTACCTTATCACCTGCAAAATACTGCTATATATGCATGCTCTTTACAAGCAATCTCTTTAAAAGCAAACAAAAACGTCAGAGGAGAAAAATATAACTCATGCATGCAGTATTTCGAAATTAGGCATACATAACTGGCAAATTCATTGAACATTGTAACATGGTTGTCTACCTGGAACCAAAGAACTACAATAAAATGTCATCTAACTGCTACACCAGGTTTCGTACAGATTGACTTTATTACAGTGGTTTAAAAAGACCAGGGTGCAGTATTGGAACCCTGATACAGTGAGACACGTTGGAGGTAATGGAAATAAACCATTTTAGAAGCAACATGGTTAACCATTATGTGAGCTGGTGGTGCAAAGTACAGTAAAAGAAAGCAAGACTTTAAACCACAAAGCCGCAGGTAAAATACAAGGAGCTTACAAAGTTTGCAAATATTAAAAAATGAGAGTAAATGGCAATTGCATGTGAAGTTGTAGATGAAGTGCAGTGTCTTGCAGTGTAAAGGTACATCACACAAGCGAGAATGAAAATACCTCTTGCAGCAAGAGAAAAGTTTCACACGCAAGTTGCAACAGGTGTCGGGATTCAAAATGACCACTGTGGCTGCAAGGACATGGTTGCCCGAAGGTGTACTTTCTCCTTTCCTGTCTTTAAGTGGCCAGAACAAAGCTTTTTTTTTTTTTTTTTTTTTTGAAGGTGTAGGTTTTCTCCAGAAACAGCTGAGATACTACATTTGACAACTCATACAACTCTAAATGAATGTCACAAACTTTTCATCTCTCTCTCTCTCTCTCTCTCTCTCTCTCTCTCTCTCTCTGTCTATATATATATATATATAATTGTAGCATATCATCATATAATAGTTCTCACACTTTACTATGGTTTCATTGGTTAAAATTCTTTGGTATATTTAACATGCTTTCACTGCTTTTTACACTTTTACTATGGTAAACATTTATGCCCCACAGTAATGTCTGTATCACACTGTACACGCCTTTGTTAATTAAGGAATCAGACAATGCACATACATAAAACAATCCTTGGGGCTACTACAATGAATTCCATTCAATAAGGCAAAACAGAGGCATGCAGCAGCATACTGTTTTGCCTTCAGTCGGGCTAGTGGCAGTAAGGAGTGTATTTTTATGAAATGGGTGAACATGTTTCCCTTCCCTCCTCCACTTGGTCATTTTGTTTTATTAAAACAACTGGGCTTCTGTTATTTTCATGGGCATTTCCTGTCTAATGAGTATTGACTAACTTCCCGTAAGTATCCAATACTGAGTTTACCATGACATCAAGCCTTGGGAACTGTTTGCTTTTTCATTTGCTTTATGGTTTGTTTATATTGTATGCCTCTGGAAGAGAGTTGAGTAGCTATTTTTTTTTATTTTTTTTTTATAGATCTGTATACAAACTACAGACAGTATATAAACAAACATTCTGATTTCTTACTGGAAAATGTTAAAATCCGGCTTGGGTGGGTGTGGATTTTTGTAGACTTTTTTTTTTATTACGTTTTATTATCATCACTGGGTACCTTTTCTTAATTTGTGACCACCCCTTTAAATGTATTACATCCTTTTAAATGTGTTAGTTAGGGTGTCTTATAGAATTTCCTAATGCAAGCTTAAGCTTATCAGTGCCACCTACTGAAATTGTGCAGAATTGCACCTTAATGATTGGTGTGACTGAAATGAATGAGAACCTACTGTATTTGACCACAAATATAATGTCATCTTGCAGGCAATAACAAAGGCCATAATAATATACAAGAAAAGCATTATACATGTGTGCTTCATAGGACTGATGACTGTAACTTGTCAGTGCTAGAACCTCTGCTCGACTTCTGAATCCATTAGGGCCCTGGTGTATGTTAACTTACAAGTTGTACTATTCAACATTAATCTTTTGAAATATTTGCTTTGGTAACACAAGAACTTTTAATTTCAGACTTAAAAAATTCATTTCAGCTAGACATTATGTCTGCCAGGGAACAAAAAAGAGTTGTCCCAGTGAAACTGCAGAAAAAAAATATTATAATAACAGTGGGTCATAAACAACAGAACATCAGACACGTCAAATGAACCAGTTTGACGAATAATTGCTTAGTCATGCATTAATCTAAGCTCAGTTTGTGTATTCTTTCTTAACCAGGCCTCTACGATGCTGTAGGTGCAGGTGGTGTGGCATCAGAATACTGAAGCATCTCATAATTCAAAAAGCGAAGTTACATACTGTTCAAACTACATTTTCCCAAAATGTTCTCCTGTCCTCTGTAGCTCCCTTCTGGGGGTTGATAGTTCATCCCTCTGCAGATGGGTAATACCCTGGACTATTCAGTCCTACATACCTATATCGAAACATCTTCAACAACACAATTTCAGGTTTTCATCAGGTTAAGAGTCAGTGGCCTATTGAAAAATCTCAACTCATGTTGTGTAAAGAATACCAAACTTTATTTAATGTACCACTTTACAAAAACTGCCTTTAAATAACACATTATATAACAGAATCCAGAAACAACACAAGTTTTATTCTTAACATTTAATCTTTAATTGTTGAAAAGAAAACTGAACACTGTTGGGAATAAGAAGGTAAGCCTAATAATAAAACACAGGACACAGAACTGGTTTTCATCAACTATCAGCACCTGGTGCTTATCAGTTTGGAATTTATAGTTCTGCCATCCAAAACTTTAGAAAGGTCACAATGACAGAATGCACAGTTTCACCACCAGGGGGCAGATATTGAATGTATACTGGAAGCAGGAGAGAATTGTATTTTAATCACCATCTGAACATCAGCAATTTATTAAACAAACGGTAAGAGTTCTAATAATACTTCAGCTTAATCCATCCATCCATCCATTATCATTATCCGCTTATTCCTTTCAAGGGTTGCGGTGAGCCGGAGCCTAACCCGGCATACACAGGGCGCAAGGTGAGACTACACCCTGGACGGGACGCCAGTCCATCGCAGGGCACTGCTTTAGCTTAATAACACTTATATACGCCATATAAAATGACCCTATTATAAAAAATAAGACATGTTCAGAGAATCTGTTCATGTGCCAGACATTACATTTGAATAACATTGCCTCAATTGTTCATAATATGAGAACTATGTTTCTTTTGGACAGTTATTTTAATCAATCCTTTTGGTACTATAACAAACCTGAATCTGAAGGACTATGCCAGTTACTAAACTGCTATGTTTAGTGAGTAAATATCAGATGCAGGCCAGTTTAACATGTGGTCCAGGAACTGGACATTTATTCTTGGGTTCATCATCATTCACATTTATTACAGACTGTAATGAATTAGTCTCTAAACAATATCCATCTACCAAAGAACAACAAGGGTGGCTATGGACATCTTTTTGCTCAATTTGAATTATATTTCACAAGGTGATCATCTGTTAAAGATGTCAAACTGAAATGTGTCTTGTACAAATCATGTTACATTAATACAAGTTTTTATTTTATCCTTCATGAAAATTGATACAAAAAAAAAATCTTACAAATATTCTGTCTTTATTTGAAATGAAACCACTCTAATTGCTGTTGCCTCTTGAGTTGGCTTTGCAACATTCTCTCAAGAAAAATCCCCAGCTGTTTCACAATGCTCACCCACAGCATTGCCTTGTAATGGGACCCTTTTAACATCAGTCAGAACTGACATTGCATGTTAAAAGTGTTTACAGTCTGTCTGCAAAAGCATGTCTTTATTTACAATGCGGTTAATGAGCTGTATTGCTTAAAAGAGACAATTTCTGCTTCCCAACTCCAAGAGATAATATTACTAATTTGATAAATATTAACTGCTATAACTGAAAAAACTGAAAAAAACCACCAAAAAAATCTTAGACTCCCACAAATGCAAAGTCATAAACAGTCAGCAGTAAGTCTGGCTCCATGGAATATATTTGTGCAATATAACTTCACTGCTGTAGGATATCCTGCTTTGTACTAGCAGTGTGTGGCCTTGTTGCACTGTGTTTGAATAAGGCTCAGCAGGGGTAACCCTGACTCTCTGTCTATACATGTACAGCCTCTGTGTTACTGAGCCCAAAGCAAACCTCTGCAGTCAGCAATATATGGTATCACATGGTGATATTCACCGCTTTTGGACAACCCAAAAATTGTTAATACCATGCCATTTTTAGACAACAGCACACTGGTAGGTGCATATGGACCAGTAATTTCCTGAATTGCGCAATCTAAAACCCTAGAAACATTTGCTAATAAGCACTGAAGACTAGAATAAAGAAACAGACCTACAGCATTGCACACAGTTTGAGATAGAGAGCAACAGCAATTGAATGTGCCATGGGGAATTAAAGGTACATTAATGAGCTCACAGCAATTAAGCAGGCATGTTGTCCAATGTTCTGTTAATGCAGTCACCTTGGAGTTTTTTAGTTTTTGTATGACTAATTCTTTCCTCTCTCAGAGTCTAGGTAAATCCAGCATGGGGAAATTTCAGCGCACAGAACAGCAGACCACAACAAATATACATACAAGTGCTGTGTTGCGCATAGCAGTTTGCTTAAATTGCCTGAGGGCAATGAAGCTTTTCTGACAACTACTGAACCAGCTTGGCAACATTTTCAAAATAAAAAAATGTCACCAAGTGGCTGAAATTAACATTGTTTAGATTGTGTTGCTTAAGTTTTGCTTATTGATTGAAGATGTCACTTACAACAAGTTGCTTTAGAAGTTTCCAGAAAACAGGTGCCTGAAAGTTTCCTGCGGTTCCATAACTTGGGGTGAATGTTACCACCTTGAAAATCAGCTGCCTTTCCCACAGTACCATCCCTCCGCCCCCATTCTCTGCTACTCTCTCGGACTCACTTTGGATTGCCTTTAACATTTTGACTCTGACAGTAAACATTCCTATATATATATATATATATATATATATATATATATATATATATATATATATATATATATATATATATATATCTGACATAATGTTTGTTGTAAAGGCTTAACCAGTAACCTAATTGATCTTAAAGATGGACGTATTATTACAGTTTTTGGCACTGTAACACACTTCTCAGCAAAAGATTAAATACTTGGCCTTACAAATAAGAAAAGAAACTGCCTCAGTTTTATGACTGTTGTAATGGTTAAAATGCCAAACGTTTTGCATCACCTAGAATTTTAGGATTGAGACATCAGTTAAAAAAAAATACATGAACATAATTTCAATCAAAGAAATCAAAGAAACTACAACATTTCATTGCAAAAATCTACCAGAAGCCAAGTACTATTTCCTGTTATATTTCGAAATGTCACATTTTTCAATTGTTGTCAGGTTTTCATTAAGTATATGGAAAACTACAAAGCGGTTCGTAATTCAATATGTTAGCATAACATTATTCAGAAGGTTTCATTCGACTTCATGAAGCAAAATGAGTTCATTCTATAGGGTGATGCTAATCCTTTGGCCATAGCTGTACAACAAATCACCTGGACTGCACATTCTGAGACAAGATAGTTTTATTATTAATAATAATACTAATATGACTTTATTTTTAATTACAGATTTAATTTAGTTAACATTTGGAGCAGCATTATTTTTGTAGACACACCTACATTTCATACTGGTACCTGTTTGTTGGTACTTATAAAGAACTGCCATATCCCCTGCAGAAGACCTCTTTCTGGGGCGAGAGACCTTCCCCGTCCACTTATCCATTTATTCATTTATTGGTCATTTATCCAACTTTGCAGTTTTCACTTCTTACATAACATACAACAGAAGAACATATAACATGAATAATAACACAATAAACTACCATTTTGCCTTTTTTTGCTACAGTAAATACTAAAATTGATATACAATTCTATTTTCTTTTTAAATCTACTTAACATTGGCAGTCTGGTCATTTGTTCCACTAAACAAGATAAAGTGTGAATAAGCATGTCTAATGTTATACAACAAGACTGTAAATACTCAATACATTACCATGAGCAATACCATATCCACTGTTCCAGAGATTGGGCCCTTTGTTCTCTTAGTTCTGTGACCTGTCTACTGTTAGTGAGATCCTCCCTCACAGTCTGCTTCAGCTCAGGATTGTACATGGTGGATTTCTGCAAACAGTTTGGTGACTCAGGCTTGAACTTGAACCTGAACCTGTGCAAATAATAATGTGACTTTGTGTTAAACGTAAAGATTTCAATCCTCTACAGGAGTACAGGAGTTATGACAAGTTAAAAAAGTTTTATAATGCTTGGATAACAACAGTACGGGAACCTTTTCATTTTGTCAAGGAATTCTGGGTGTGGTAACTTCTGTTTTTTTCATGTTTTTGGACAATTCTCCAGCACTAGATTATAACCTGTTGCTCTTGCTGTCCCTGCTTCTAACTGCAGACAAAAGGAAAAGGAAATCGTATTGCATTAAGTTTCCACCTGATGTCTGAGATAGTAATTAGGTAACTAATGTGTTGCAATGTAACAGTGCACAGCTATGACCAAACGTTTTGCATCAACCTATAGAATTAACTAATATTGCTTCATAAAGTTTAATGAAACCTGCTGAATAATGTTACGTAACACATTGCATTAGATACCACTTTGTAGTTTTCCCTATGCTTAACGAAAAACTGACAAAAATAGAAAAATCTGACACTCCGAAATCTAACATGAAATACTGTACTACTAATATATGGCTTCCGGTAGATTGTTGTGATATTAATTTGTAGTCTATTTGACTACATGATGTTCAATAAAAGATCAAAATTATGTTCATATAGTTTAAAAAAAACAACAATTATGTCTCAATCCTAAAATTCTAGGTGATGCAAAACATTTGGCCAGAGCTGTAGAATTCTGTTTCATGTAAACTTTTTCTTTTTGCACAACAATGAATTATTTTTGATGATATGGTTTTCAATAGCTTATTTGAAACTTGAATTGCTCAGTTGGGAAGTCAGCTGGGAAGTGTGATTAATCAGCCGATTTTCCTCCCAAAACGCACATTTTAGGGAAGGTTCAGGACTGGTAAAAAGGCCCATATTCACAAAACTTAAAAAAAAAGGTTTTAGGAACATTCTCTTAGATTAAACAATGCTTTGACAAATGAGGGAAAAAAAAGTTTTCACCTCTTCCTAACATGGTAGGAACTGTACAGTATTCAATTAAATCTTCACAAGCGATTGTGAAATACCCCAGCTCAACTCTACCGTGCAGCACTAACTGTTGTACTATTTTGAATAATGTTTTGGTGTTGTGTAATTCCTAAACTGTACCAATCCCTGCAGATAGGCTGAATGCCAGTGTGCTCCTTTCAGGCACTCCATGAGCAAGCACTGCAGTTACACCCCGTTGGAGAAGAGCAGGGCTGCGTTGATAGATACTTGGATGAGCTCCAGGCAAACAAATATGGGGAGTGCCGGTAATGGAACACTGTGGCAGGCACTGGCTGCAGCAAACTCTCTCAGCTTTCCACTTTAAACTCAATCTGGAAAATCCTGTCATACTGTGTGTGTGTGTATATATATATATATATATATATATATATATATATATATATATATATATATATATATATATATATATATATATATAAACATGAAACAAAAACACAACAAGTTATCAACAGTGCCCAGCCATTTAAAGTGGAGATATCAAAAACACAAGCCAAGTTTCAAGAAACCATTGGCCCAACCTTGCCGGGCACAAATCAAATAGGCACAACTGTAAAACCGATGGGAACCAGGGTTGCCCCAATTGTTTCTGCTAAATTAGCTTGTGTTTTTGATGCAAGTTCGATCCACTTTTATTGTGCCTGAAAAACACAAGCCAAGTTAGTAGAAACGATTGGTTTCAGCCTTGACCCTACTGCTTTTACAGTTGTGCCTATTTGCTTGGTGCTGGCCAAGGCTGCTCCAATTGTTTATACAGTATAGCAATAGTACAGCACTTCACCAGTCAAGGACATGACATAAATGATGTAAAGTTTGTAGTATTAGAACAGCTAAAATTAGACAATGCGACATATAGAAAAATAAAAGAAAGTAAATGGATAAATAGACTGAACACAATTATGCTGGCGGGACTCAACAGAAAAGAATGAACTAATTAACTTCAATAGATATATAACATTTAAATAAATAAACAAAGTTTGTTCAAAAGTTGTGCATGCTGATGCGCTGGGGAGGCCAAATCTAAACTGATCCTCAGAGCCAGCATTGCATGATATAATAAAAATATAAATTTATATAAAGTAATGTTAATTAGAATTAATACAGATTCAAAGATAGAAGTAAAAATGATGTCACAATATATAGAACAGCATTACATCATGTAAGAATAAATCATGGATTTGAATGTAAACAATAACAAGTAGTTGTCATGCCGTCAAAAACCTATAAATACCTCCATTGTTTTGATTCAAACACAGGCTCCTTGAGAAAGATATGTACAACATATCGAACGATATATATATATATATATATATATATATATATATATATATATATATATATATATATATATATATATATATATATATATACAGCTCTGGAAAAATTAAGAGACCACTGCAAAATTATCAGTTTCTCTGGTTTTACTATTTATAGGTATGTGTTTTGGTAAAATGAACATTTTTGTTTTATTCTATAAACTACTGACAACATTTCTCCCAAATTCCAAATAAAATATTGTCATTTAGAGCATTTATTTGCAGAAAATGACAACTGGTCAAAATAACAAAAAAGATGCCGTGTTGTCAGACCTCGAATAATGCAAAGAAAATAAGTTCATATTCATTTTTAAACAACACAATACTAATGTTTTAACTTAGGAAGAGTTCAGAAATCAATATTTGGTGGAATAACCCTGATTTTCAAGCACAGCTTTCATGCGTCTTGGCATGCTCCTTCACAAAGACAAATCTGCCCGATTCCAGCCTTGCTGAAGCACCCCCAGATGAGTCCAATTTTCAGCTTTGCCCAACACCTGGTCATCTAATGGTTAGACGGAGACCTGGAGAGGCCTACAAGCCACAGTGTCTCGCACCCACTGTGAAATGTGGTGGAGGATCGGTGATAATCTGGGGGTGCTTCAGCAAGGCTGGAATCGGGCAGCTTTGGCATGAATCAAGCCAAGTACAAGGTTGTCCTGGAAGAAAACTTGCTTCCTTCTGCTCTGACAATGTTCCCCAACTCTGAGGATTGGTTTTTCCAGCAGGACAATGCTCCATGCCACACAGCCAGGTCAATCAAGGTGTGGATAGAGGACCACCAGATCAAGACCCTGTCATGGCCAGCCCAATCTCCAGACCTGAACCCCATTGAAAACCTCTGGAATGTGATCAAGAGGAAGATGGATGGTCACAAGCCATCAAACAAAGCCGAGCTGATTGAATTTTTGCGCCAGGAGTGGCATAAAGTCACCCAACATCAATGTGAAAGACTGGTGGAGAGCATGCCAAGACGCATGAAAGCTGTGCTTGAAAATCAGGGTTATTCCACCAAATATTGATTTCTGAACTCTTCCTAAGTTAAAACATTAGTATTGTGTTGTTTAAAAATGAATATGAACTTATTTTCTTTGCATTATTCGAGGTCTGACAACACGGCATCTTTTTTGTTATTTTGACCAGTTGTCATTTTCTGCAAATAAATGCTCTAAATTACAATATTTTTATTTGGAATTTGGGAGAAATGTTGTCAGTAGTTTATAGAATAAAACAAAAATGTTCATTTTACCAAAACACATACCTATAAATAGTAAAACCAGAGAAACTGATAATTTTGCAGTGGTCTCTTAATTTTTTCCAGAGCTGTATATATATACAAAAGCGCTTCACAGAAATACTAGAAACACTTGCGACATAGGGACTAATTGCACCCTTGACATGTATCATGTATTCATCTTCATACCCTACTGTTTTTCTTATACATCAGGTAGAGCAACACGTGGGAAAACCAAATGATTATTGGATTGATTTATGCATTTTGGTTTTATTGACAGTCTCAGCAAAAAGGAGCCTTAATAAGAGAAACCCAATGGAAGGCCCAGCATGGATTATCTATTAGGGCTGATACCTGATATACTGCACACACATTTACAAGTGACTACAGTTCATCTGCAGACACACCTTTTGTACATTGTGTGAAAACCCAACATGGAGTCCCCATGCACAAAGCTGGGTGTGATCTCTTGAACTGTGGGCTGTGCTGAGAGGAGGACACACTTGCTGCACTCTTCTAGTTTTGCTCAAAAGTTTAATGAAAAGCTATGGAATGTTTTGGTATGAGCTTGTTTATTTATCAGCTGTCAAGACGCTATTTTAAAAGCTAACCCTTTGATCTCTCATATTCAGTACCAAAAAGAATAGATTCTCTTGCTGTTGCTTAAGACCACACAAAGCCAGCTATTGCTGGGAATGGTGAGCTTGTTAGGATCAGAATAAAGAGATTTATAAATTATGTTAAGGTTGCCCCGTTTAACAGGATAAAAAGCAGGTTCCCTTATATTTTGCCAAAAAAAAAAAATCCACTTATGTAGCTTGTTCTGCAGCATTAGCTGAAATATGTGACAGATAAATGATACATATAGACTACGGTACATCCAGAACTTACTTCAAAATAGTCTTGAAAACAGGCCAAATGTGTTACTGGCTGGTAATGCTAGTACTATGCAATACTTTTCTGAGAAGATGGGAGTATTTTCTTCAAGCTGTAAAAAATAACAAGTTTGACCATAAAGTGCAAAATCCAAACCACAAGTGATTATTCATGATTATAGGTGGGTACGTAACTGGGTGTAGGCAGAACCTAGAGGCATTTGCCTTCTGACTGTGGGAAGAATTTCATTGAGTAGCGGCAATTTAGCAAACCATAACCTAACACTGCCTCCCACCATCTAATGAATGTGTCTTCTGCTGTATGGAAGTTGGTTATTATAATCAAACTGGAACCTGCAACATTTTGTCTGAGATTAACTTTGGTATCAATTCCTTATTAAAACCATACATGATAATAACAGAGTTCAGCTATGGTGAAGTAAATATAACTGGAATGGGTCAAACCACATTCAATTCACAGTGCCAGGAGCCTAAACCCTGTGGTTCTTTATTTATAAAGGTGGTAAATCATCCATTAGTGGTTGGTTAGGAGATGATAAAGGTTTTTAGGTTGCTGTCTTTTCACCTGGATTGCAAATCCCTGTGTAGAAAGTTTTGTCCTTGTTTAGAATTCACGGTAACCGCCAACTTCCAGTTTGATCTTTCTCAATGTTATTCTTATTCAAAGTACTCCTTCCCTATCTCTGTGTAACAATTAAAACATTGAGTGAGAAAGACAGCTTTGGCACTGATCTACGGAGAAGCATTGTGCTATATAACTTATATCCAGAAAGGCAACTAGGCAACTAGCACTAAGCAGTGCGTTACATTCTGTTTCACATGGCTTTCGGGATACGGCATGTGATGAGAAGAAGACTCTTTAAGCAAGATTGGTGCAATATTCAATGTTCTTGGTTCTACTTCAGTAATCTTAGAACAGACTATACATTACTGTTGAATTCTTAGTTTGAAGATAATAAATGAAAGTTATGCATTGTGCTTTTAAAGGGTACCTGAAATAAGTCATCAATAACTCTAAGAGTTTACAACATGTCAGTAAAAATGGGTGGATGTTTGCCAACATGCCATCTTAAACTTGTATTTGAAAGTAATGATACAGCTTACAATTGTAGTGCTCATTTTTCTATGTTACCATGATTTTTTCAATTTTACTCTTATAATAATCTGCTAAAAAAAGATGACATTATATTGAAGACAATACTGAGAATCATGGGAATCTGGAACCAACTCTCCAGTAATGTTGTTGAAGCTGACGCCATGGAATCCTTCAAGAAGCTGTTGATGAGATTCTGGGATCAATAAGCTACTAACAACCAAACGAGCAAGATGGGCCGAATGGCCTCCTCTCGTTTGCAAACTTTCTTATGTTCTTATGTTCTTATATAATAGTTGCTGTGTCATACAAACAGATGTGAAGTGCTTGCTCGTGAAAGACCATGTATACAATGAACACAGATGGCACAAACAATTTCCTCATTTTAAGTTGTTTCGTCTTAATCCAGTTAAAAAAATAGAGCAATACTTTCCACCTGAGTCAGCAACATAGCCCAGTCTGTGTCATGTCCCTTATTGGACGGATACTCAATTGGAATATCAGATGATGACACCAGATGAGGGAAATATTCCTGTGGTAAAAATGGTTTTGTCCGAAGTTTTGAAAGCTTCTGTAAAAACTTCTGGATAATGTTGCTCACTGTTATTTTTTATGTGTTTCAATAACTGAAGAATCTTTTACAGCAATAAGGCATTGCCAGGATATTTTAATAATTTAACTGAGGCAGATCTAAATACTGCAACTTTTTAAATACTGTTGTTTTTTCCGGAGAAAAATACAGTAAAAAAGACTGATTTTAGTTTTCAAAAAACAAATGACAGTATTTTTTTTAAAGAATTATTATAAATAATTATAGGGAAATTCATGTCTAAAAGAAATAAGCAATCCACTAGCAAGATTTTCTTTCTTACAATACCTACATTGGTTCGCTTGTAAGTTCTATTGAATATGTTTTTAACAGTACTGTATGTTCAAATGTAAAAAAAGAAAAATGTATGCCCTGAAGAAAATCTAAGCTGCTCATAACATATATTTTTTTTACATTGCTCATAAATATAATTTAAACAATTATAAATAATATAAACCTGTATAATTAGCAACGATTTCACTTAGAGATCAATTGCAATTAGCTAACATAACGGAATGCTAATAAGGTGGGTTTAAGTAGTCATTTCCTTAAATAACTCTAACCAAGGATTTCCATATATCTTAATATTATGTCCTGTTTGTTTTAGTACTAAAATATTCCAGTAAAAAGGGGACCTTGAAATACTGCCAATACAAATATCTATACAGTAATACAATACAACAGTGCAACACAAAAAGGTATTGTAATCCTAATCTTATCCATATTTTCAGCAGAGGAAAATATAATAAACCACAACAATCTCTACTAGCAATACATTAAATGTTGAAAGAATCTTTTGAAAATACACTGTATATACACATGTGGTTGTTTTCTTCAATGTAATTACCAGGTAACCACAATGCAGTAAGAAGCACTTAATGTTACGTTTTACAGCCCTGGAATAGTTGTATAGCTGAAACACAAATACAGTATGCTAATTATTAATAAGGTCATAAGAAATCACTTTTTAAAGGGGATATTAAATGTTGGACGTGCACATAAAGGGATTAACTGCGATAGCAGCTAATATTTAAGTACCACCCCTGCAGGAAAACACTTTTACTTCATACTAGGATGCCTTTTTATAAGGGGATTATAAATCTCAAAAAGAAATCACATATCAGATTACAGACAGTGACTTCTGAATCAATCATAATTCTTTCCCTGAGTACACAGAGATAAACATTCACTTGCATACGGATCAAGAGCCATCCACTACACTACAACAATGCTAATCATTAAACTTGGCAGCGGTGTTTGTACTGCACACTCAGTGTCTCGGCAGTTTGTATCCTCAGTGTATTAGTCACAGGATTTTTCTTTATCAGTAGTACTGTGTCACTGGCGCATTCTGACAGGTGTACAGTCGGCACAAAATCCAGGATTAGACAACACTAAGATTTTTCAAAGGAAAGCTTAAATCCTTCAAATTATTAATATTTTTCACATATTGCCCTATTTTTCAGATTAAGAACCCAGATGCTTCTGTTGACAATAATACCAATTGTTTAAAATGGCATCCAGTATGAGTTATGTGCCCTTGTACCAATGCAGTGTCTGTAGATAATTAAACGGGGACAAGAGGGGGGCAGAAGTAACCCTTTCTATAAAGAAGCTTATTAAAGGTAACTGTGAGCAGATGGTTTTGTAAACAGTAAACATTTTTACATGGCATGCATACTAATCCATCACATGGGTCAGTGTAATATTGTAGTATACACACACAGACGGTATACTTTTATACACTGGACTTTGTGTCTGTGTAAGGCAATTATTTATATAAAAAAATAACATATACCTCTTGATTATGCAAGCAGGTTCCAATATAGTATAATCAGGTCTGACTAATGACTCATCTATCTATACCAAATACTATCTGATTATTCATAATGTATTTCAATATGGTGTATCTATAGAATTGGCTCGCATTAGTGATTCGGTAGTCATCTGGGTCCGTAGTTTTCATCACTGTGTCAGTTATCATTTTTTCTGTGAACTGTGAATCATAAATGTGGCATCACTGGCCACTAACTATGAGTTAACTCACAGTATCTATCATCTACGTTTCTCGGATGCTAGATACTTTATAGTCACTGCTTATTCCCCACTCGAGTACTGTACCTGGATAACAAGTATACCAGAGAGACTTGCATTAGAAAAACATCATGGACTGTAGGAACAAGAAAGAAAATCAAAATATGGGGTAGCAACGTTCAATATATTCAAAAACTGGGTCTGCAGATCATGTTTTATTACCACCACACATTCAAATCTAAATTGGATTCTGAGTTTTTTTAAATTTTTTTATAACGAGCTGAACATAGGTTAATTGACATTCATAGACCAATTAGGCTAAATATGCTTTAAAAGTACAAATAACAGCTGAAACAACATCACAAGGGATATATAAAAAATAATCTAAAAAAATAATCTAATGTGACCGTTGATATGATATGAGGCTTGACATCACCAGCTCAGTGTTTCCATACTCCAGGTTTCCATGAAATACACAGTGTGTGATAAGGTGATAGGGTGATAGGGTTAAGTATTACTGTGTTTTTGACTTGCATAGTCAAACCGAAATCCAGATGTGTATTAAACAAGCTGCTCACAGTCTGTCTTTGATTACTTTATAATTATCTGGAGTTAGCTGGAGTGCGTGGTGTGCTCGTCTTGCAAAGTAAGAGGAAAAGCACTGATGTATCCTACTTTGGTCATTTCAGCATGCCAAATGTGAGATGTACAGCTGGTTACTAAACATGGGGGAAGCACTTCCGCCTCATTCATTTTTACTAAAAATAAATGAAGAATTGTCAACACCTGGCAATCAGTCATGGCGTGAATGAAAGCCCTCAAACTCGGTGTTGACCAGAATGTAGTAAGCTTTAAAAACATTTAAGTAATGTCATAATATCAACAAGTTGTAATCACTCAAACAATACAGTATACTAATGAGATAGCAAGATTCTATACAGTGACATCTCTTAGCAGATTTTGAAATGTTTCGTTATTTCTGTCATGAGGTGAAGAAGTCAAAGAATGTGTTCAGGAAAGGTTCAATAAAAGGAAGAACGATTATTGTTTTTCGGCTTTTTTATAGAATATGTTGTAAAGCACTTTATACGTTAGAATTAATTATCAACATTTGATCCCAGTAAAATGGTACTGTATGTTTCCGATTGTATATTTGTTTCTGATTTGAAATAGTTGCAGACAGAATTCCTTTTGGTTTAATTTACACATATCTTACAGTCATTTCTCCCATGACTGGTACATATGTCTTTTCAGTTCAGTTCAATGAGAAAGCACCACCACGGAAAGTAATAGTGTGGGACAGAAGCCACACATTAGTGACATCAGATGGAATTTTAAAACCTCAAATTCTGTTCTAAACCGATGATGTCAATTAGCATAAAATAAATTGTAATGCTTTAGATGAACTTCTATTACTGAAAGAAACCATGAGACCAGAAAATGGTAAAATAGTCTATAACACAAAAAAAGCCCACAGTGATGCTTTTAATTTCCTGAAAAGTTTATAGTCTACCAAGGCATCATGCCTGAAGTGTGACCACTGTAGCCATTGCGGCAATAAAATCGTAGTAAACTGCAAGCAGGATTCACTCCCATTACTGTTAATGTGTAAAGAGTGTGCCATTAGTATTGTACAAAATATTTTACAGTGTTTGGCTACTATCATTGTTTTTTTTTACTGACTTTACATTCATTTCTACCACCAGAAAGATTCATTTATACACAAGATGAGCTCTAAATTTGTAAAAAAAAAAAAAAAAAAAAAAACTAGTAAGGAGCAACTGAGGTGTTAAAATAACAGCTGGAGTTCATTTGTCAAGTGGTTATGTAGGAGTGGCACATTCTCTAGCCTTCCACAGGCAAACATCCACAGAGCTGGTTATTCTAACAGAGACGCCATTTTCACTCCCTGCTTTTTCAAAGGATAGAACTTGACGTAGAGCTGTCAAAATTATGACCTTGATCTTTTAGAAAATAGGAGTAAATCACAGACTGGATTAAACGCCTTGAAAATGTGTACCCAATGTTTACAGCTACACAGTAATAAATATATTCTGATAAGTAGCTTAGAATCTCTCACTTGGAGGGGTAGTGTTTTCTGTTAATTGCACAGTCACTTCCACCTCTGAAAACTGTCAGTTCATAAAAAGTAAAGAAACTGAAAAGAAAGGAACTTGTGTCTCTCCTCAAAACACACCCCAAGCCCCCCCCGCCCTTTCTGTCTAGGTGGACAGATGTCTCCTGTTGGTTTCGAGTGATATGAACAGGAAGTCACATATAGCAGTGGGTATTTTTTGTGACAGCTTTATAGAGCAGTAAGACGGAAGGAAACATAGCTTCCAGTTGTCATGTTATGACGTAGAAGAAGTGTTCCAAAAGTATGACTACGACAAATAATCTGGGGCACTTTGGATCAGCTGGTGACACTTGGGCAAGTTCACTTGTCTGCCTTCCAGCTTGCTTCATTTTAAATTGGGCACAGGACGTCATTGAGAATGAGGCTTGGCATCGTATTGAAGTTAAACCTCACTGTTAGAATAAAGAACAAAGAGAGCCTTGTGCAATCTTCATTCCAGTAGAAGATCAGTTCTGAAACTTTAGACGATGTTAGCAAATCAAATATTATTATAAATAACAGACTGGGATAGCTACAAGAACAGAGGGGGGTACTTACGTGTGTTGCTAGGTTGAAATGTAGAGCATGTGTACGGGATAGCTCTTTTCCTCCCAAATCTTTTTTGTGAGCATAAAAATACATGTACAGCTTTGTTTTGTTCTCATTTTGTAAAGCAAAGAACAGGTATCAATATATTAGGTATATACCCCATTGTCTAAACTTGCATACTGCAAAGAACTTTATTTGATTAATTTTCACCAGATTTCCCTGGCCTAATCTTCAGTTAGCACACTTTTTTTTTCAATTGCTTATGTACTAACAAGTCTGTGGCTGCCTCGCTACTCATAATGATTATAGCTTTGTAAAGCACCCCTTTGTTGAGGAAAATACTGCAAAGCTGATTTATAGTAATAGTCATGTTACATTACAACTTAGGGAAAGCCATTCCAAAAACATTAGCAGCAGGCACACATGGCTTATCACATTTCAACAGGTCTTGACCCCCACCTATACAGGTTCAACAAGAAAATGTGCAGGTCATGTGTAATCAGATCAGTACAAATATGTTGGAACATCAACAGATCAACAAATGAGGTGTTCTATCTTTCAGGTGACAAAACCACACATTCCAAAGCTGCCTGAAGCAACATGTGGATTATTGAAACACAAACCAAAGGTTTAGCTTTTTAAACATTTTGTGCATGGATATTTATACCAACAACACTGAAAAAGCTCATACAAATAAAAAAGCTGCATTGATAAAAAATAATAATTATATTATATAGTAACCCCAGTTAAAATAACCCAGACAGTGAACAGTGAGTTCTAGTCTGTCTGATTTTATACTACTTGACATTAATTATTGATATATAAATTAATTTAAAAAACAGTTATTCATAGACCCTAAATCTTACATAAATTCATATTGAACAGGGACAGATATATTATATACATGCACAAGAGTGAATGCATGAATGAGTGCTGATTTTTGCACATGAATTTAAAGAATGTTTGTAAGTTCATATGTAATTACAGTATATTGTTAATGATAAATAATTAACAAAACTCTAGCAGGTGACAATATTGCATTACAGCACAGAGTATGTGTGTAAATGTGAGCCCTGTTCACACAAGTTTAACCTATGAGTATTTTGATACTGTACAATTAATGATTGGTGTTTATAAAACTTGTTAATATTACAAAACTAACAATAGTCTAGAAAAAAAGGATGAATATCAAGCATTATTAATTAATGAAAACAGAGAGAGAGAGAGAGAGAGAGAGAGAGAGAGAGAGAGAGAGAGAGAGAGAGAGAGAGAGATTCCAAACTTTGGATTCATTGTACATTCAATCTCCCGGCTCCTAAACTGAGATGCATCATTTTGGTTTTTGAGGGATCTGACTTTAACCTCATGCACAAGGTGGGGTGGAAATGAGGCACAAGTGACTTGTTCAGGTCCCTTAGTGAGTCAGTGCCTGAGCAGGGGTTCTGAATCTAAGGCTTTAGCTCTTGCCAATAGTATTACAGTGTTATTCATTCGTTGACAGTCATAGTCCAGACATCATAGCATAGCTTAACTAACTCTCCTCTAATTATGCACGGAAAAGCAATGATAGAGCTGGCATTTTAGGACACTTAACACTATTACAAACTCTGGCAAGGATGCAGCTTTAAAACTGTTTGTTACAGTTGAACAGTCAGAATTCATAGTTGCTAAGAGCCTATTATGAAAGTCTTATAAAATACAAACTTTAAACTAATGATCAAATGTCTGTGCCAGATGGAATATGTTAAGCAATACTTTAAATTAAAGTAAGAAACAATACACACTTTTACATACCTATTCTTTCTGTGATAGACACAATCAGCCGGTGGCTCATTTGTATTGTCACACTGAGTGGTTTGATTTATAGTTTATTGATATGGGATGGCTTTTTCTCACCTTCCATTCAGTATCTATGCAGTTTTTACAGTCAGCCTTTTTGATAAAGCTCTGTGAATAGGTGTACATATTTTCCCCATAGTTGGTTTGTTATTAATGGGATGAAAGTAGCTTTCTCCAGCTGGAAGTTAAAGCCTTCTCCTTTATTCAGATATACAAATGCATACTCTACTGTCATTCCTACCACTGATGAAACCTGTATAAACAGGCCCATTTGACCAACACTTGAGAAGAGGAAAATAGGAAACTGAATACCTCAAGTTGAGGATGAGGATGTCAAAACTTGAAACTGATACTTTTGTTGCAAAATAGAAAACAAATATTTATGTTAAAAAAACTGTTTTTGTTGCTGTTACGGTTAAAACTGTTTTCAGCTATGTCTGCAATGACATGCTGTGGTAATATTTGTAAACTGTGGTATTACATTGTAGTTTTATATGGATGCCGTGATTTATTAGCTCATTTATAACCTCCAAACATTGCTTACATAAACTGTTACAGGAACAAGCCAGTCATATTAATGTGCTGAATGAATTCCACCGTACCAAAGCAGAGACCATGCAGAGCTCTAGTCTGTAATTCATGCTGCTCTATTCCTTCTTGTCTTCATCTCCAACACTCTGAAAGGCACTTGGAAGGCTGTCAACAAAGAAATACAAAACCAAATTCATAGCTAATGGGTCCAGCTGCCATTTTCAATGTAATAAAAGGTACTTCAAGCAGTCGATCTAAACCACTACCAGACAGTATAAACCTCATATATATATTGTATTATTTGTAGTTCTGTTGCTCTTGTTTTCAACAAGGGATTATGGTGATCATCCTGGCTCAGATTCAATCTGAGAAAATAATGTATCAAAAGGGATTTTTGGAAGCAGGAAAAACTAACCAAGGGCAACCAAGTGTTTTTATGAAAAACAAGTGAAAACCTGATCAAATATATGTTTTAGGCTGAAACATTACCTTGTTTTGATTTATTTAATCATTCTTGATTTGATACCTCACTGACAGGGGATATAGACAGTGTTAAGGGTTTTCGCAAAAACTGATTCATTGACTCCAGAAGATTAAATCTGAGGCACCAACAAGTTTTACATAAAAATACTGTGCAATACAAGATACAAACACCATAAGCAGCGGGGATGTAAATCTTACTAACAGTGGCAAATGTTACACCAGATTGCATCATTTAAAGTGTCCTGTAATACACTGTTAATATATCTTTAATAACATGTTAAACTGTTTACTATTGAAGAATTATGTTATACATTGCGAATAGTAGTAAGAAAACTTACTTAATTTTATTTAAAAAAAAATACTCTCCAACAATACTGAGACAAGTTACCGGTAAGTTTTTGGGGATGGGATTTCTTTCCTATAAGTTCATGTTCTGTGACACACAGATCTGTTGAACATTTGTCTTCATTGAGTTCTCACACTTAGGATAAATGTTATTTCAGATAGCATTGCTATCTAATTGGGAAATATTACAGAGTATGATCATTTTGACCTGCCCAGATGTTTCGTCTTTGGAACAAAAAAAAAACTTTCATGAAATAACTATGGTGGATGTTATTAAGATTTA
Organism: Acipenser oxyrinchus oxyrinchus; assembly: GCA_030684275.1. Lineage (NCBI taxonomy): Eukaryota > Metazoa > Chordata > Actinopteri > Acipenseriformes > Acipenseridae > Acipenser > Acipenser oxyrinchus. Next base: position 10,483,991 of record CM060258.1, on the reverse strand, counting down.
TGAATGAGACTGTGATGTGAATGAAGTGAATGGCAATCCCATGGTTTCAATGCATATTCATTGTGCATTATTTCAAAATGTGTTCACTTGTTTGTACTAGTGCTTTAATGTAAATGTGAATTTTGCCTGATAATGTTCATGTTTTTACTAAAAAAAAATAAAAAAATAGACAACATTTGTTACGTAACATAATGGTGTATTTCAAAGTTGCATGAATCAGGCCCTGTCTCGTCATTCTTACAAATCTTTTACAATAACTGATAAAAATAAAAAAACGGGAAGGAGGTAATTTCTCAATGCATACCAATCTTAAAATCGTGTATAGTTCTTACGAGATACAGGATTATTCTTGGGGATTTCTATAATTATATTCTCTTGTATTCTCCAATATAACAAGCTGTGTTCTCTTTGATCGAACCTTTTACTTTTATTCACAGACATTCAGGAAGCAGAGCCATCGTCTACGACTAATCCATTTGTTTACAAATACATGCAAACAATCCCAGCAAAGCAACACTGATAGAAAATGATGATCCCCTGTATATCACAAATGACAGATTATGGTTTTCTCATCGGGAACTCAAGAGACCCAAATGTTTCTCTTACAGGTATCTAATTAAATCTAGTTGCCTGCAGATGTATATTTATACATCCTGTTGAAACCAGACCAACTGCTGGCACTCACTTCCTCGTTCAGATGTACAAGCAGCTCCCCAGAGCCATGTTTATATTATTCCATAAATTATATATACAGTACTGTGCAAAAGTTTTAGGCAGGTGTGAAAAAATGCTGTAAAGTAAGAATGCTTTCAAACATAGACATATTTATCAATTAACTAAATGCAAAGTGAGTGAACAGAAGAAAAATCTAAATTAAATCCATATTTGGTGTGACCACCCTTTGCCTTCAAAACAGCATCAAGCATCAATTCTTCTAGGTACACTTGCACACAGTTTTTGAAGGAACTCGGCAGGTAGGCTGGCCCAAACATCTTGGAGAACTAACCACAGTTCTTCTGTGGATTTAGGCAGCCTCAGTTGCTTCTCTCTCTTCATGTAATCCCAGACAGACTCGATGATGTTGAGATCAGGGCTCTGTGGGGCCATACCATCACTTCCAGGACTCCTTGTTCTTCTTTACACTGAAGATAGTTCTTAATGACTTTCGCTGTATGTTTGGGGTCGTTGTCATGCTGCAGAATAAATTTGGGGCCAATCAGATGCCTCCCTGATGGTATTGCATGATGGATAAGTATCTGCCTGTACTTCTCAGCATTGAGGAGACCATTAATTCTGACCAAATCCCCAACTCCATTTGCAGAAATGCAGCCCCAAACTTGCAAGGAACCTCCACCATGCTTCACTGTTGCCTGCAGGCACTCATTCGTACGCTTTCCAGCCCTTCGGCGAACAAACTGCCTTCTGCTACAGCCAAATATTTCAAATTTTGACTCATCAGTCCAGAGCACCTGCTGCCATTTTTCTGCACCCCAGTTCCTGTGTTTTCGTGCATTGTTGAGTCGCTTGGCCTTGTTTCCAGGTCGGAGGTATGGCTTTTTGGCTGCAAGTCTTCCATGAAGGCCACTTCTGACCAGACTTCTCCGGACAGTAGATGGGTGTACCAGGGTCCCACTGTTTTCTGCCAGTTCTGAGCTGATGGCACTGCTGGACATCTTCCGATTGCAAAGGGAAGTAAGCATGATGTGTCTTTCATCTGCTGCAGTAAGTTTCTGCCTAAAACTTTTGCACAGTACTGTATTTGCTGACATAAGCTGAAAGTGTAACCCCAGACAGCTACCTACAGTACTTTGTTTTCAATTTCAGGTTCAGCTGTCCTGTCTCAACCAGTACCATATTATAAAACGTTTTAAGACATGGAATGTAAACTAAATGTTCTTTGGCAATAGCTCATAGCAAATGAACTGTATATGGCTTTGATTCATGAGATTACCGTAATCATTTTGCAAGACCATGCTTATGCCTCCCCCCCACCCTTAAAACAAGATTTGATTGTTTAACTGATAAAATAATCAGTCTAGCCTGGATGAAAATAAATGTTATTGGTAATTTGCTTTCAGTTAAGGCATAGCAATTCTTTAGCCAGACATTCTTTAACTGTTTGTTTTGATTTTGCTAAATGGCAAGCCCTAGCTAATAATTTCATCCTTCAAAACAGAGGCTATAGTTTGGGAGCATTCGTTAAGAGGTCATGACTATAGCAGGTTGAAAGAGTTGTTTAAAACACAACAATTATTTAACGCAGGACAGCATAATAGATTATAAAAGATGATTGTTGATGCAATAACCTGGGAACGTGCTGCAAGCCAGATTTTGACTTACATGTAAATAAAGTATGTGAATCAGGTCAGTCCCTCCTTAATTAGTAAGTAAGTATTGCACACGGGTTCTGAAATCGAACTAGTAACCTCTGTGGTTACTATTTACTCTTGAGGCTCATCCAGCGCTTGACTGAATGTATTTGTTTTTTTCCCTTATAGAACATCTTTGTGGTATACATGTTAATGCATGGTAAATGACAGTTAAGCATAGTGAAAGCAGTCTTGGATTAAAGGCCAGGACATTCAAGGTCAAAGCCAAGAGCTTTAGGCTGAGGTCAGTGTCAAGTCCAGAAGCCTCTTGGCCATGTGAGGAATTTATGAGACAAAACTACAGTCAAGCATGCAGTAAATTGCAGTGTGGGAATTTCTCAAATTAACAAATATTAATCCCCGTGCAAAAACACTGCCCTTTTGAGGCCCCTTATAACTCACCAGGATGAGATGTCTGAAAAAGAAAATTATATACAATATGACTTTAAACAAGAAGAAGAATGCATCAGTTGAGATAATTGATATACTTCAGACATGTACTAAGTTGCTCTTTACAATGTCTGTACCTCAGAACTCAATATCAATGATGCAACCTGTTCTTAAATGGATTGGACTAATAAACCCATTGGAATAATATTGTAAACTTGACATTTACTTTTTAGAAAAAGCAGGCCATGGTCTTTGTGATTTCTTCTAAATGTAACAAATAAAAAAGCATGATTTGTCCAGACTGATAATAGTGATCTTTTTGGTCAGTTTGCAGCATTGTACAGCAGATGTTTTCACCCACCATGCCACCTGAAGCACATCCTTAGTCCCTAGGAGTTTCAGTGGGTTATGCATCAGCTGTTGCTCAGAACAAGTATCTGCTAAAGCTGGAACTAAGTAGTTTCTTACTGGTTTTGTACCATTAAAACGCTTCAATCCTTTATGAAAAAATCCCTTTCCATTGCTAAATAGTACCCAGTGTGTAACATTGCTTCATTGGAGACATTTTCTGAGGTTGGGCGGTGCTCAGACGTGAGATAACTGTCACATTGTCAAAGGTCTTTTTATGGCATGCACACAAAGCTGTGGTCCAGACTTACAGAAATGTGTAACCACTGGTTTTTGAGTCTGGTTTGGGGAGCATGATACACCACATTCATGCAATCAAGGGAATACCTGTTTCCTAGAACTGAGGGTGATAGAGCTAGTTGTTCTTTAATACAAACAGGAAAACAAGGGGGGAACATTTTTCAAACATTACTTGATAATTGCACATGCAGTTAAAAAAAAAGGACTAACATTTTTCAAAATAACTTTTCAATAAGTGACACATCACATGTACAAGGGAATAATGTCTGGAACAAAGCTGAGGGAGACGCCAAGTGCACTATATTCTCCCTGTACTTCTGCTCTGTTTAACTTACTGAATCAGTCATTTGGTTCGACGACCAGATGCTGTAGGCATGCTGTCACTGAACTATTTAACAAGCTTGTTTATCGAAATTGTACCATATTCATTTATTTCAGAATAACGTGATTGTGAATCTCAAAGAAAGTGAATGGCAGGCATATCATTTACAATAATGATAAAACACAGCAAGTAATAAAATATACTTGTTTTATGTGATGCATCATTCCAAAACATAGCTATTCTACAAAGCCATAATAATATTGCACAAACAGAAATCAGGTTCCATATTAAAATAAAGCTGACATGTATGCAGTTGGCGGATATATTATTACAGAGGTACGGTTCTTGCATAATTACAGAGATATGATTCTTGCTCTTTACATACCATCCACTACTTCTCACTTTACAGTGTGTAGAGCTTTTAACCTTTAACCTAATTTTAAGATGACCTACTACTAAAATGTGCCTTACAGGGAGTTTTTATGTGATATTTAATCAGTTGAACTGAATGTGTATATAATATATGCTTAATAGTTGTCTTCTTCAGAAGGCAAAACTGGATGTAAATACAGTTTCTTTAACATCTAGTCCAGGGAGTAGCAAGGCTTATAAGAAAACTGTCTTTCAATCACAATACATCTCCAGAGGGAAGTGAAGTGAACTTTCTGATACTTATAACACCTGTTAAAATCACAGTGGAAACAAGCTGAAAGTGAAGACTGCATTACATATCACAAATCAAGAACATTCCTAGACAGCTTAGTTGTGTTCTCAAGTAGAATAACAGGCACACAAATTGGCACATTAAGAGGCACATACCATTTTTTGCAGGGGGAGGGGAGGCAGTGATATTCTGTTTACACTTTAGTTTAAAGACCATTGATAAGCATATGGAAGCATATTATTATGTGTTTGTGAACGTGTAAAAAAAAAAAGTTTATCCAAAACACTGTTAAACTTAAAGATATGTTTTTTAAACACTTCACACTAAAAACAATCCTCTAAAAAACATTCCTTAGAATAGTGAACAGGGCCTTGTTCATTTTTAAACTATATACATATACAGTACTTACATATACTGTGTACAGTTTGTAAAACAGAAAAAAAAGTAACGTAACTTTCTTGGGTCATGCCTTCCTTGACCCCAATCTCTAACCTTATTCTAATGTTACAACTGCATACCTGCCCTTGTAACATTAGTGAAATGTTGTATTAGTCATAATAGCGATCCTAGTTAGTTGTTCAACTCGGACCAAGTTCTTAGATAATACAGGATCATTTCTGGATTGAGATGAGATCCTTATTACTATTAACCTTTCTAAATGACAGAAACATTTTGCAGCAGTCAGCTGGGACTGTCTAGGAATGAAGGACCTCTCTGGGAATAAACAGGGACCCTGGTTCTCACCAATATTGTACTATATATAGGCTGAAGAAGAAAGAGACTGGACTGTACTGTACCTGTAAATGGATATTAATAGCAAGAGCAGGTCACAGATTGGTATGAATAAAGAGGTTTTTACCTTTAACATTATTTAAATCTTTTTGTTTTGATAACAAATAAAAATGTTATTTATTTTGCTTATAGCTTTTGCTTTTCCTTTGTTATTGGATAATTACATTTGTTTATTCTGCAAATTCTAATTGAATACTGATTTACTGCATGGAAATAAGTCTGAAGATTTAGCAAACTACTCTACTTTGATAGCCCTTTTCACTGCCTGAAAATACAAAACCATAGTGCAGCCCACTCCTTCATGTAAGTCCATAGTACCCGTAGAACCTACAAGGCAGCAATGTACAATTTTTTCAATTTGTTCAAGAGTTTTCTTATAGAGTTGTGTACAGGTTCATTTGTGTACAGGTTCATTGATTCTTACACTTATAAGCTGCGTAGTACAATCACAATGCTGCACTAAGAGTTATTTTAAGTACATGTTTATATGTGAAGAAATGTAGAGATGAATAGCTCAATATAGCTTTCAATAGGCTTAATGGAATGGGACTGACATTACTGGGGTGGAATTCAGTTTTAATTATAAATAAAGAACGACAAATGAATAAGTTAACAAAGAAGTGTTCTGTCCTGACCTTATTTAAAAGGGATTTTATGTTATCTTGTATTTGAGGGATGGGGATTATGGTAAAATGATTTTGCCTTTTTTTAAGGATATATATATATATATATATATATATATATATATATATATATATATATATATATATATATATATATATATATTTATTTTGAGTAGCTATCTATGTGTCTACCCACCCATTAAACACACGTTTACAGTACTACTTCTATGACAAAAAGGGTTTAGCTGATTTAGCAGATCCATAACAGACTACACCTGAAAAGGTGCCACAAGCTGTTTGTATTTTAAAGGAGACTCTTTGGCTAAGAAATGCATGCATTACTGTAAGCTTTTAACACACTTACTGTGTTCCTGGATAACATAGCAGGCTACACTAAGCCCCTTGGAATGTTCATTAGTGTATACTACAGAATTCCCTGTGCTAGCATATAGCTAAAATACATTATGGGTGTGAGGGGTAGACTTCAGTATATGCTTACATATTAGTGAGTAATAGTTCTATTTTAGACTGCCATTAATTGCTGTAAAGCCAGTCAAATACAAATGCAGGTCACCCTCCCACTCAAAGACTGCAGTATTCTGTCTTGCTTTCTTCCTCAGCCCAGCATTCTGCTTTCAATGGAGTTTGTATTAGTCACCCTTTACCTCCATCTGTGAGTTGTTACTTGAATGCCCACAATGGAGCTCATTAGCATAAACTCTTTAGCTATAACACTTACTCAGACTCCAGACTGATCCTTGCCAGTGACTGAAGCAGAATGGCATTTCTATCTATTCAGAGGATTCCAGATTGGAAACAGACAAATCTGCATAAAGGTGTGAGCTTTATACTATAAAAAAGGGAAAGATATGTGATCACACGTTGCTATAGTTTCAGAATGACACTGTCTGGAAGGTTCATGACAGACTATGAGTGTAGAGTACGAAATTGAATTATCTGTTAATATTAATACAAACATTATCCGTAAATAAATTTAAATTCCATATCCCAGAAACAATTAACACAGTGAATATTCATACATTTCATATCTTTCAAACAGTTACTGCTAAGTAATTACAAAACAGTTAATTGGTGGAAATTATAAGGCACATGAAATGAATATTTATTTGTTTGTGCAGTTTTGGACAACCATATTTTTTCTCTCCCATATATCACGGTACATTTGTAATTAATTTTGCAGCTTATCGTGTTTCTCATGTAATTAATACATTTACCTATTTAACCCTGGCTAACTATGTTTTATTTTAATAGACTTTACCATACTTTTAAAAGGTCTTGAGTAATTTCTTCAGTTAATGGTACTTAAATGTACCTCAATTAAATTCTCCCCTTCCTCAGATAAAAGGGAGGCCTTTGTTGTTTTTTCTTCAGTTTATCTTTAGCTGACGAGAGAGCACTGATAGTTTACAGCCTTTTCAACTAATACTCTGTCGTAGGTAATGATAAGATTGTCAGTTTGGGAGCAATATTATATTATCTGTCGGTATTTATTAGAGGAGGCCTGTCTGTTAAGACAAAAATAAGTATTTACTATTGACATACTGTGTGACCTTCATTCAGTTTGTAATAAAAGACTACTCTCGGGACAGCCTGAAAGACATTTTAAAATCAATTTCACATGTACTCATTACAAACATGCCACATTGCCCTATTGACATTGACTTACTGCAATTACAGTACTTACTCTAATGACAAATACTTCAAATATTTTGAAGTAATACACTTTGACCAAATAATGGTTTTTATGCAACTGAAACAACATTCTCAAGTAGAAACACATTGTTAATACTCCATCCATCATTAAACTTGCATCACCCTTGCATTTAGCCAACCAGACAAACATGAATGGAATGTACAGTTACATTATGTATATATGAAATATAGTGTGTAATCAGTAATCAGAAATTTATATGTGGGATGATTGCTCTCAATTGAATAATATTGGTTGTACCTGTTCATTCACACAGTAGGCAATGTTATTTGTCCCTCCAAAATATATATTTTGTTTAGTTGCAAAGCTACCACCAAAAAACGTAAAGAAAAAAGTCTGAAACAAAATATTATAACAATTTCTGTTTTTTTATGCATTGGATTTTATACATTTTAATTTGGAGTTTTCAAAGAATGTATCTATCTTCAAAGTGAACCTCCAGAGGTGTAAAAGCTTATCGAATTTATACATAACACATGTTATATTAACATAAAAATGTACTGTTATTGTTGTTGTAATACGTGCATTTTATGCCATGAGAAACTTAATCTTTAGGTCCTCATTAGGGAAATAAAACTAAAAGGTATAACACTGTCATTCCAACTTTCCAACACTGAAACTATGTCATATTTCAATAGGAAAGTCATGCTTACAGCAACAACATTCACTGAAGTAGTAGTGCCCCTAACTCCATAGAGTACAAGGCATATAGTTACAAAGTACACGATGTACTGCCAACTCCAAAAGAAATCTCACACTATGTGCACCCTACAGTAATGCTACCGTAACAATATACAGAAAATCATGATGCACTGCTTGAAAATATAACAAAGGTAAATTGTTAAAAAGATAATCTGCTATTGGGTGGGCGTCACGGTTATGTTTCTACTTACCCATAACGTCCCCCCCACCCTCAGCCCCTGAGTGTTGTGGGAATTTGTTTTCCACAAAGTTCTCATTTGTTACAAATCCACACGATTCTTCAACGGATTAACATACATGAAATGTTCCCAGGGTATAAGGATTGTGGGTTCTGGGACAGGACTTTTTTTTTTGTCTAATTTGTTACTACTGTATGTTATTTATTTATTTATTTTTTTAAAGGTAAATAGTTTTATACTGGGGATTACAGTATCACCATTGACAAAATGTTTATCTACAATAACGCATGTACAAAATATCTACAAATCAAGTCGGAGTGATTTATTTAAGAAATTGAATCAAAACTTCTGTGATTTCACTTCAGTGATTTCAAAGCTGCTTACAAACTGTAATCTCTGAAAGAAATGTTTGTTTTGTTCATAGATGTATCCCTGATAAAGCCTTGAAACATGTTGCTACAACAAAAGGATAAGCACAAGTGGCCAACCAACCTTTAGCCCACACAAAAAAAACACCATTTTTTTTTTTTAAAATCTAAGCGAACAGCGCATATTTTCTTCAATGTGGTGGTTGTGTTTGCACTTATTCCGAATTGATGTGTTGCTAAGCAACAAATCCATGCAAGTCTTTGTAGGAAGCTTTGAGATGAAATGTAATCTTGCAGGCCTTTCAAAGAGATAATATTTAGAATCTCAAAACTGTGTTTGTTGGCCTAAAAATTTATTCAGGTGTCAAGATTCAAGAGGTCTGAGGTTAGACTGATAAAGATGAAACATGTTTTGGTTAATACCTTCTTCAGTATGAGCAGTACTGTATTCTACACAGTACAGTACTGTAAAATATAATATTTTTTGAGGAGGCTTAGTAAAGGCTAAGAATCTTTAGCTGTGAGTTACAATATGCTGAATAACCCACAGACACATTTTTGTTTAAATTGAAGTATAACAGCAATATTCTGCTGTTTATTTGAAACCACATGTTTAATAACTTAACTATGCTTAACAATACCATCATCTTTTCTTATGTTCATATTGACTAGCTGCTCACGTGGATTCGACTTACTTCTTGGAGCAATTGATCTTGTATTTCGTTCTAGCCCTCCCTAGTGCAGGTGAGGTTCTTTCGGCAACTTCCGAGTTGCCTTATTTGGATGTACTAAATGAGCCGCTATGAGATCTGCAGTGACTCAACTCTCCCTTCGTTTACACTCTGCACACAATAAAATCTTCAGAATCCATTTGTACTGAGAAGAAAGCGGACTGGAAAGAAGTTTAACGAGCAGCGCTGCGACGCAAGACATTTTTTTAAAATAATAATTTGTTGCAGCTAGATTCAGCTAAGTTGGATTCACAATTAATAACAGGCATTAAAAATATTACGCGAACTCTGATTATTGTATTGAAATCTTCTGGACAAAGAAAAAATGGAAATCGCTACTTTGTTGAACCTTGGATGTTTTGTTCTTTGCTTTTTATTCTCTCAGAATGGGACAGCCTCAGGTGAGTGCTAATATATATATATATATTAAAACCACACCTGTGTAACACTAAACGAGTTACCAGAATCAGTCTGGGTTTTGGTGATGCAGAATATGTCTTTCTCATACAGTGTTAAGTATAGACGACACTGACATTTCAATACCAGGTGCAATCGGTCCTATAATGTATCTTTTGAAGCGGGTTCAGGACTTGCCTGGCACAGTACCTTTGCAGTTTTCCCATGTTTATACTGTGCATTTTCCCTGGTTTGTCGTGCTTTTTAATATACGTTATCATACCTGTCTGGGCTTTACAATGCTTACCTACGCATTACCATGCGTTCACTATGCTTTATTACACGTTGCTATGCTTTTACTATGGGAAACATTTATAAAGGATTTATTAAACAAAAATATAAAACCATATTCAACGTTATAAATGTAAACTCTATTCCTATTACCGACCCTGCTGTTAGGTTTGTGTTCTGATATCAATGCGTGCGAAATGTATAAATGTATATATCGCAGTAACTAATTACCTAGTAGTTACTATAAAATGTGATTAGTATGCAGTTTCCTGTTGTTAATGGTTTGTTAAATCTCATGTCCTTGTTAAGGTAATAGCCAGCTACCTGTTGCCACAAAAGTCTGGTGGACATCTATAAATTTCAAAACCATACTGGAGTGGGAGCCCAAGCCATCAGGGTATGCCTACACTGTGGAGTTCTTTGGGTATGTACATTGTGTTTGCTATTGTGAACATTATCGTTTGATTATGGAAAGTATATGTCAGGAGCTGCAACCTATATGATATCACCTTTAATATCAAGCAGTCAAGATTTACAGGGTGCAGCTGTTTGAAAATCCTATCTGCACACATGGTTCATTGTACAAAGCTTTGTTGTTTTTTACACAAACACTACTGTAAATAAACAAAGATACATTGCCAGTGCTTAGAAATTGAGGCATGACATAATTGTGGAAAATAGCTAATCTCATAAAGCATTTATCACTGTGCTAGATTTAACCCTCATTTTAGAATTGGTATGAGAAAAATGAAGGTGCACTTAGGACCTCTTAAATTAACCCCTGTTTATAGATGTGAGAGGTCAAGACATTTAGATATTTAGCTCTGGTGGTAAACTGAATTTCTTAAACATTTGCTTTAGCAAAAAATAAAGAAAAAAAAAGAAAAGGCAAACCAAGAAGGAACTGCTTTAGATACTGACAGGTTTTGTTTCAGATCTCAAACATCATGTGTATTTGCTGCCCCCAACTGGCGATGAATCAAACTGCAAGCCAGCGGTTACCGTGTCAAATTATTAAAATACAGTATCTGCAAGTGTGTTTTTTGATATACCTGAAACTTTCGCTTATTCTAAAACCCGAGAAATACAAAAACAGTTTGATGTAGTATATTTTATTGTGTTGCCTGAATTTCTAGTTTCTCAGATTTTTTATTAATCAATTGTCCATCCATATTTCAGGAAAAAGACTGATGTGCAGAAGAGCCCCCGTTGCATAAAGATCCAGACAACGGAATGTGATTTGACCAGTTTCCTGTTGAATTTGACGGACTCATATACTGCACATGTTATCTCTGAACCCATAGAGACTGTCGATAAGACAGAGGAGTACCCCTACACCCGATCAGACAAGTTCACACCCTACAAAGACAGTACGTATTCGACATATTCTTACACACTGCATGCCACCATTTGTTTTTGATTTTCAACATTTAATATATTAACACATTACCTTTTTCGTGTTTATTGGAATGTAATACAAATAACTACACATTTTTATTTTTAGCAAAAATTGGGCAACCTACTTTTAAGATTGAAGAAAATGAAGCAAAGAACAAAATTAAGCTGCTGATAGAGGCCCCCCTCTCCAGCATCAGAGGCCCCAATAACACATTTCTGAGTATACAGGAAATCTTCAAAAAGGACTTGGAATATGTATCATATTACAGAAAGGCTTCCAGTACAGGCAAGGTAAGGTATAGTCTTTATAACTGGGTATTTGAAGCTGTCTTGCAAACACAATATTCTTTACAATATGGTTATTTGTGCTAGTGCAGCTGTGGGCATTACCATAACTGGTTAAGAGTTCTTGTTCAACTGTAGTAATAGCACAGATCATATTGTTTTATGATTAGGTAGGTTACAATCTATAATAACAAGAAGATTACCAGTTGACTGCTTAATTGTGCCACCAAATGATATCATATAATCTAAAAAGGATTAAAAGTGTTTCAACATCTGTTCTTTTGTTATTCATGACAACAGAAAGAAGCTAAATCAAAGACCAATGAGATTGATGTGCCAGTGGATCGAGGTGAAAGTTACTGCTTCAACGTGCACATTGTTATTCCATCACGGACCGACGAAAACCAGCAAAGCCAGGAATCAGCAACACACTGCTCACATTCCGAGAAGCCCTTTTATGAAGGTAGTGTTCAGCACCTTTTAAGACAAAAACAGTTATCGCTACTCCATTGCTTACCTGCTAGATGGAGTTGTATAGGAAACTTTTGCAACATTTACCTGTTTCACTGAGCAAAGCAGGGACTTGTAGTTTGATTTATATAAAGAGTTAACTCATACATATTGCAAGTTATCCCTTACCAAACTTTGCACTGGAGAAAACGCTTTGTAAATTTGTTTCAAAGTGAGATGTATTCGAAATCTGAGGCAATGCAATGTAGCATAAAACAAGGCATTTCAGAAAGATTCATGTTGATATTATGGACAAAGATGATTATTGTCTTTGACAAGAGCCTGTGGTCTTAGTATTTGTCGTCATTTATTGTAATCAACTGGCAATGCAGAAATCCTGCAGTAGCAAAATTAGTGCACAATAGCAATTTCAGTTTGGATTTTAAGTTCAGCATATTACAGTAAAAAATTCAAATAATGACTGCAATTGAAATGAACATAGATTATTTTGTAGATATGTCTACACTGTAGAGGAAACAACAATTTTTAAGGATATTCCTATTTATAAGAGAAATGACTTGCTGGTACTAGTAGTAGTCAGAATTATTCCTTTGCTTATAAATCAGTACTGGATGAAAATGATAAAAGCATCTTGTGATCAATGCCCTGTTAAGAACTGGGTCAGAAAACTAAGTGTTGCTTGAACTTCTTTTCAGAATATGGGATTGGTGTGCTGGTAGGTCTCATACTTGCACCAGTTCTCCTATTAGTTGCCATCATCACGTGTGTGTGCTGCTGCAGGCGAAAGAAGAACGCTAATAAGGAGGCAAACAGCCCTGATGGAGTGCCTTTGAAAGGTGTTTAAGGATCGATCATTGCCCCTGAATTGTGATTTAAAATACATATAAAATACATGGTCCAATCAGGCTTAGAGACAACAAATGTACTAAACTTCCAACTATTGGTAGTGATAGGAGGTTTCAACATACTTTCAAAGGGTTTTGTCCTTTTGTTGAACACTGGAGTAGAAAACTTGTTTCTGTGAAACACTGAAGAGATATAATTTTTGCTTATTTTTTATATTCCATATTACACTACACTATGGTACTAAAACTAGCTGGGAACAAGTAAGACTGTAACTCTGATAGAAATGCTGTTTTTGTATTAATTTGTATTCTTGTATCTTTCATATTGAATCTTTAAAAATGCACAACCTGATCTATTGTAACTTGGGAACACTAAATTTGCTGCAGATGTGATTATTTATATATGGTTTGTGGGATGTCTATTTATACCTCTATAAATGTAATATAGTTGGGTCTGTATATCTGGTGTTATTTTTCTAACATATTTATATTTTTTATAATAATGGTTTGTAGTCTAAATTGTTGTATTTTTAGCATAAATTTACCACATAATAAGTATGTATAATATAACTAATTGGTACAACTAAAACTTTTACCAAATCTGTCCTAATTGTAATACGCAGAATGAAATGCTTGCACAATAAAATCTTAAATGGTTTAAAATCCCTTTTATTACCACTCATTAACATTAACATTGAAACCATGAAACCAGTCTGTAAAACTCACTCTCCCCTTATAAAAGTTTACCACAGTATTTTTGCAGTTGTACCATGCTTTTCCCATGGCTATACTACACATTTACCATAGTTCGCCATGTTATTAATATGCTTTACCATACCTCTCGGAGCTTTACAATACTTATATATGCTTTACCATGCTTTATTACACTCTATGCTTTTCTATGGTAAACCATTGTAAAGGTCATCTGGTTCCACTATCAAACTGGGGCTGCTACCAGTTCCATCTGCAAGCTACAATCCAATCTGCCTTCAGACATTACACAAAAGTCAAAGATCACCAGTGTGCATCACCAGTATTTCCCTGACAGTGTAATATAGTCACCGCCAGCCTTCATGTTCAGACTGCATATTTTTTTCCCCTGCATTCAGAGATTTGAAACCTGCCTCTTTTATCCTTCGCACTAGACCCTCATTGGCTCTTTTATCCTTCGCACTAGACCCTCATTGGCTCTTTTATCCTTCGCACTAGACCCTCATTGGCTCTTTTATCCTTCGCACTAGACCCTCATTGGCTCTTTTATCCTTGACACTAGACCCTCATTGGCTCTTTTATCCTTCGCACTAGACCCTCATTGGCTCTTTTATCCTTCGCACTAGACCCTCATTGGCTCTTTTATCCTTCACACTAGACCCTCATTGGCTCTTTTATCCTTCGCACTAGACCCTCATTGGTTCTTTTATCCTTCGCACTAGACCCTCATTGGCTCTTTTATCCTTCACACTAGACCCTCATTGGCTCTTTTATCCTTCACACTAGACCCTCATTGGCTCTTTTATCCTTCGCACTAGACCCTCATTAGGTAAATCAGTGCACGGTCTGGCAGCAAACAGTCGTAACTAGTCCCCATTGAAATCAATTTGATCTCGATCTGCTGCTGATGTAAATAAAGGTGCCTGGTTTCAAATCACTTTCAAGTCAATCCCATAGGCAGATGGAAAAGTGGCATTAGATAAGCAAACTGCAGCCTCCTGGTGCCATTGCTGTACATGTCACATGGTCTGTGTGCAGCTAGACCATTGGGGTGAGATTGCAGCACAGGTGGTGAATAGGAGCTATGTAGCAGCAGCAGCTTCTCAGTCCTGTATTTGAACAATCTGAATACTCCAAATAGTAGAATAAAAAAATAAGATTTTCAGCACAAGAAACGGGGGAACAATGAAAATGTTAAAAATCATTGTAATATTGAATGACTTCAAACAGCTCAACAGATTTTGAAACCGTTTATTTTTATAATTCTCTTGCATTTATTTTGTACAGTAGTTTTGCATGAAATACTGAATTCAGTAAGCATTCATGATTGATAATAATTCAAAACCTTGACCTAACATTAATTTGCTTATTATACTGTACTGCAGACAGTGTGTTAATACAATCTGAAATGAGGAAGAATTTGAATACATCTGCAACAGAATAAACATCTTCTCCCAAACTACTGCAATATAATATTATAATATCATATAGCATATGCCTCAAATTGATTACACCATCAAGAAAATCAAATAACAAAATGACATGAAAATGGAAATGCAAGTAACCCATAGCAGAGCTGTTCATATGCAAATGTTTAAGCAGTTAATGTCAGCGTTATGGTCTATTTTTAATTGTAAAATATTTTTTGACTGAGAAATAATTTCCGTAACGTTGGCAAAAACCCTGTTCATTATTTTTTGCATTTTAATAAAATCATAATCATTCATTTTATAGCTCTACAATATTCTACTCATCATACCAAAATGTTTAATATATATGTGGGTGTCTCACGTGTATATAAGACAATACAAAATAAGTAAATAAATAAAAACAAACACTACCCTAATAATAGTTTATTAAAATCTTAAATGCATTTCAGCAATAGTAAGGTCTATGTGATTATGTTTTTACAGTGAGTTGGCTTCAACACGGAATTGACAAAGAAAAGCAAAAAAGCCTGGGGGACTCAGTATTGTATATCTCATGGTGACCAGGTGTCCTTTTCACATTTAAAAGGAAACAATAGACACTGCTGTTGCAGTATATTGCATACAGTATTGAATTTGCATTAAGACAATGAGCCACTTTTTAAATGTGGCACAGTATCACCTTTACTATGGGAATTAGGGTAAGAACCTGTGAAAGTAAAAACAAAAAAAAGGAACTCTGCCTAAAAGTGTCAGAAAGATTGCTTTCATGAGAAGCATCAGGAGTATAGTGCAGCTGACTTCCAAAAACAACACAAGGAAAGCAATCTACTTTACCTCCAAGACTCCTAACAAGTGAGAAGCACACTCATCTTGTTTGAATGCAAGAAGACAAGAACGATAAGCTTTATGGTACTAGATGAGGCATAATTTGTTTTAAATGATGAGATATCAATTTGGATAAATGTCTGTTCATCTGTCTCTTGGTCATCTGAAAATAAAAATTTGTACAAACTGGATTCAACATGGTGTTTATATGAACTTTAGCATTATCAACACGCAAAAAGACGAAGCATTAACATGCATAAGTATCATTTTCCTGACCACTTCTACTGGGCATTATAACTTGCGCTTTGGCAACACAGTTTTGTACACACATTCTCCATGTGGCTGGAAGTATGTGATGAACATTTTCTCCTGTGTGAGCTCCAGATAAGCAAACCCTCCCAGGGTGCTGATGTCCGCATTGTAAAAGCGCAGCCAGGCTTCAGGGAAACTGTTCTTGTGTTCTGTCCACCTGTCCACAAAATTCCCACTTCCGCTGACAACATAAGCAAGGCCTTCATCTTCCTGGATAAACTGCACATAAAAATATATCTTTAAACAGTGCTTCAGAAGAGTTCAGTATAGCATTGTAGACAGTTCTACTTCGATTCATATTTGGCTCATTCACTTGTTCTGGAATCAGCTGCTCCAATCCATTAATATTTTTTTTTTTTAAATTTAGCAGTGATATACATATAGCGTTATGATCTTTTAGTGAGGACTCAAATCTCCAACCTGCAGGTCAATTTTTAAAGCTTACCCTTATGCTTACCAGTATGAAAATGTGCCTTCTGATTTTAAGCCCAATTCAAACTGATGACATCCTTGTAACAGTGTTTAAAATTAATTTTACGTGACCACAGTTTAGTCAATGTGACCTTTGGGATCTATATCAAATATTTTAAACTCATTTCGGTCTCTCAACAGATACTAAATCCCTGGTGTGTATTCATGGGACTGACATATTTATGGGAATGACAGAAGTTCTAAAATGTTTCACCTTAAAGGCACTTTTTTTTTACTACAGCAGAGTAGTAGTATTTATGTACACCCTTTCTTTAACAAAGGAAAGTCTGCTTTGCATTAAACCTCAGCTAGCAGCTGGAAAACAACTTTAAACACAAAAACAACAAAAGAACTTCAGACATATAAAACCAATAAAATATGATCTTTTTAAAATCTCCTTGTACTTGTTGGCTCAGAAGAATCAACTGACAAGCCCCTTAAAGCATGGTTTGTTTTTAATGGGCCTGCCCTAATAAAAAGAAGCACTCTAGCACTAGAATATTGACATTGCTCTCTTGAATATATACTGGAACTAACTGCATGCTGCCTGGAGTCTTTCTATGTCTCACTGCAGTATTAATATTCTCTTCTTGCTGAATTACCTTATGCAGCACCCATTAAAGCTTCTTTCCACACATATTTGATAAGGTTTGGATCTGTTGAATTCTGGACCCATGTATGTCTTGGTGATGCAATAGTTTAGTGTGTACATACTATAGATACTGGGAGTATGAGTGTGCAGGTGATCACTGTGGAAGGAATGTAGGATACATATCTTTCCTTTGAGGTATTATTAAATGAATTCCATCACTCCTTGTTCTCTATCATGTAGTTAATTAATTAAATGACTTGCGTAAGCCTCCTGTGTATACAATAAATGGTCTTGTGTTTTACAACATCCCCTTTTTTTGGTATCAGATTAAGGTGTCTTTACTGAGCACCGCCAATTCTAAAATATTAAAATGACTGCAAAAAATCTGTTTAAAAGATCATTTAATATCCTACCTGTAGACTGTGGTCATGACCACTGAGGTAGACTGTGACATTGTACTTTTTTAGTAGAGGTCTCAACTGCTCAACTAGACAGTGTGTGGGTCCATGGTGTCCGATGGACCAGACAGGGTAATGACCAGCTACAATTAGGAATTCAGACCTGCAATGCAATCACAGAGAATATAAACCACTGGTGTGAGATACAAGGATACATGCAGCTGGAAATCCTGCATAGCATATATAAAGTTGTTTTTTTGCTCTTGTGTGATTTACGTAACACCCCAAAAACCAGATCGAATTTCAGCAGAATGTCTTTTTTATTGTGTAGTCCTGGAATACACTTCCCCCGGGACAAGGCATACTGGTTTAAAGGCTGTAATATATACTGTAAATGCACTTGCATGACTGGAGTGACTGTTAATCCTTGCCTCAGGATTTTTCTATTTGAAGGCTGATGTGCATTGTAAAGAGCACTGGCAAATAAAATGTTTCCATAAATAATAACTTGTCAGTGTCAGTAGGATTAAACAGACAGAGCCTAAATGGCTACAGTTTGTTTATCCACTGTAAATGTTTTATCCAAAAGTTTTGTATATCTAAATGTGAATAAACCGCTTTAACCTTTTGAAATACTAAGTTGTACAAAGCAAAGCCAAGTACCATCATCACATCTGGTGCGTGCTGTGGAATGCAATGCCATGAGGGTGACCAGTGCTCCTGCTGCTGTGGAATTCAACGAGAGATATGGTGCACTGTAGAGTAGGGCACAACACTTAAAAGCAGATACTGTAATCCTCACATTCTTTTCTTAAGACTCAAAGGAGAGGGGTGACTTATTGAGCCACTGGTATTTTGGGAATTCATTTTTTGATGTGGGAGATTCCTTTTTTTTTTTTTTGAGTGTGTGGTAAATACTAAAGGCTGTCAAA
Organism: Acipenser oxyrinchus oxyrinchus; assembly: GCA_030684275.1. Lineage (NCBI taxonomy): Eukaryota > Metazoa > Chordata > Actinopteri > Acipenseriformes > Acipenseridae > Acipenser > Acipenser oxyrinchus. The sequence goes on along the minus strand of CM060258.1, from coordinate 10,465,114 downwards.
CAGTAAATCAGTTTTTTTTAAAACATTTTTATATGAAGTAAAACATTCCAGTACGACTGGCTGTTCAATATTAACATACAGGAGATCAAATTTAAATACATGCATTCTAGTCTCTGTCATGGAATTACATGATGCTTTTAGTGCCTACCTGGAACTTTCCAGTTTTTCTTGAATCCATTGGAAATGCTTGGCAGCAGCTGCAGCATCTTCAGGTCCTTTTGGGTGCACTTCATGATTGGTGTTTCCACAAAGCAGAACTGTATCAATCATTAGAACAGAGACTGTAACATTGGAGTTTGGGATCTTGTACTTCAAATCATAGTACAAATCAGGGAAGTTCCTGGAATTCAAAATATAAATGGTGCGCAATAGGGGATGCAAAAACATTTAGAATGAATTGACTTATTTTTGTAATACATTACTGTGTTCTCCATGTAAAAACAAATGGCTAATCTTGGTCTGAAGCATATAAGATGACAAAAACTGTGAAATATTTATTTTAAAAATAGTTTAAACAAATGCATCTCTGCACACTCACCAGCGTGCTGAAATTTTGGAATAAGCTACGTTGCCCATATGGTCATGGTTTCCTGCTACAGCATACCAAGGTATGTTAACAAGTGAAGGATCAGCAAACACGGTCTCATATGTCGCTTAAGCATAAAAATCATAAGATATTTCCAACACATTTTAACATGCAGATATTAAATATAGGCAGAGATATTTTCAGACCATTATATTAGTTAAAAACTCTTTATTATAATTTCGAAAGACATAGGGACCACTAGGTGGCATTCAATCCATACTAATTCAGAGACATGTATTTCACACTGGATTTCAAATAATGATAGAAATCCTTAGAACAGTTTGAAAATTTGTTGATTTGTTGGTGACACAGTGTAAGACTATAAAGTAGTGTTTAATGAGAAATATGGAGATGACAATGAACCACCAGTCTTTTCAACTCCAGAACTGTATAATGTTTACCTTAAAGCGTAAATCCTCAATGTCTGTGACCCCATGGTAATAAAAATGGTCTCCAAGTCTCAAGACAAAGTTCAGTCCCATGTTGTGGGCCACTCTAGCCATATCAGCAGCAGTAGCTTTCCCCACGTCTGTGAAAAATGAGGGGTTTGGTATTCCTTCCCAGTCTCCAATGGCGATGAATCGCAGAGATGCTGAAACAATATACTGAGATAATGACACATGATCTCTCATGAAGAATAGGATAACCTACACAAAAAACATATTTAATGTCTCTAATGTTTTTTTTGTTTGTATTATTTGTGTTTTTATGTGTTGGGAACTTGAGATATTTTGCATGATTGTATGCCACCATCAGTCCTACACTATGCATACAAATTGTATTACATTTAAACTGTACTGCACTACCTGTACTAATGGATGTATGCCTACTGTCAAGGTAAACTGATTTGTAAATAAATGTAAAGTTGTACTTTACCAGGGTGCTGTGACTGACAAAGAGAAAGAATCTGCTGGAGACACACAAGCAGAATAGTTATCTTCTCCATGGTGTTCTGCGTATTTAGCAAATTTGACCAATTATTTGAACACTTCAATTACACTGTTAGAGATAACAATTATACACGCCTATAGTAAATTTATTTTCTCTTCCTGTATTGAAGAACAGGCACAGGAAACGGTTTTGCGGTTAAGAGAACTTCCTCTAAACATGATGAAATGAAAAGTCACACATAGTGAGCATGCATATGCATATTTGTCAACACTGAAAAAAAACTGACATCATGTGTTCATCAACAAAGGGCATTGTCCAGAAAATCAATGTGTATTGTGAGATACTTCGAAAGTTAATGTTTTACAAATTCTTGTTGTGGTGAAATAAATAATATAGTGGTATGCTTTATCCATGAGAATATGGTATCATTACAATAATCCACACACATAGTGAAATTAACATTTTGGTAAAATTAAAAGGAATTGGCTTTAAATGCATTTTTTTTTATTGTTATTTTTTTTTTATACCAGGATATGTATCATTGGCTGGGTTTAGATGCAGGTAAAAATCGACAATCACGACTGCGTGACATTGTCACGCGAATACATCGTGAAATGCGACTTTAAGGGCAGGGTCAATTGCTTTCTCACGATAAAAATAGCTGTAAAAACCCATGTAAACCTGAGCAGGAATCGTGCTTGTGGCTCACGAGATTTCAGCAGTGAAGATCCCGTTTTAACTAGCCAAATCTCACGTTATTCCTCAGCAAAGCCGTACCACACACAAATAGGTAAGAACCGAAAAGACGCTGCAAATGAAAACCTCTCATGTAGCCTGTTATTAATGTTTGTATAAATGCATGTTGTTAAGCACAACTAATCGAACTTTTGGCCTCATATTATTATTGGCCTCCCGCTTGGCCTTGTTTCCACGTCGGAGGTATGGCTTTTTGGCCGCAAGTCTTCCATGAAGGCCACTTCTGACCAGACTTCTCCGGACAGTAGATGGGTGTACCAGGGTCCCACTGTTTTCTGCCAGTTCTGAACTGATGGCACTGCTGGACATCTTCCGATTGCGAAGGGAAGTAAGCATGATGTGTCTCTCATCTGCTGCAGTAAGTTTCCTTGGCCGACCACTGCGTCTACGCTCCTCAACGTTGCCCATTTCTTTGTGCTTCTTCAAAAGAGCTTGGACAGCACATCTGGAAACCCGTCTGCCTTGAAATTTCTGCCTGGGAGAGACCTTGCTGATGCAGTATAACTACCTTGTGTCTTGTTGCTGTGCTCAGTCTTGCCATGGTGTATGACTTTTGACAGTAAACTGTCTTCAGCAACCTCACCTTGTTCGCTGAGTTTGGCTGTTCCTCACCCAGTTTTATTCCTCCTACACAGCTGTTTCTGTTTCAGTTAATGATTGTGTTTCAACCTACATATTGAATTGATGATCATTAGCACCTGTTTGGTATAATTGTTTAATCATACACCTGACTATATGCCTACAAAATCCCTGACTTTGTGCAAGTGTACCTAGAAGAATTGATGCTGTTTTGAAGGCAAAGGGTTGTCACACCAAATATGGATTTGATTTAGATTTTTCTTCTGTTCACTCACTTTGCATTTAGTTAATTGATAAATATAATCTATTAACATGTCTATTTTTGAAAGCATTCTTACTTTACAGCATTTTTCACACCTGCCTAAAACTTTTGCACAGTACTGTATGACAACAACATCTTCCTCAAAACAATTTAGAAGATAAAGAAATACAGTAATAAAGAAAACCACCACAAACTGTTTTAGACTTTTTAATTAAAAAGTACTTTAGTTGAAATTATTGCATACCTGGAGTGCATGCCATTAGGTAGTGCATTCTTATGTGATTACCATACAGTGTCCTATATTAAAGAAATCCTACTTTTACAGAGGTCCCAACGTGCGTACTTTCAAAACTGACATGTATTGATAATTACACTAGTTTTATCTTAAAGCTTTGATTTACTAATTACTCATGATAACAGGGAGTAGATTACGAATAAACTATTTTTTCAGTCAAGGAAATACCATTTTAATATACATCTCATACAAATAATTGCATGGGCACACTGTTTTGAATGATTAAGCATAACATGGTTAATTCCCAATCATTAATTAATCCATATTCTACAAGCCATACATATTAGCATTTCCAATGCATATACTGGAACCTAGTAAAGTAATAATTACAGTAAATCCAAATACACAATCGTTAGCAACATACTACAGAATTATTGGACTTAAATACAGTATCATCAAAACAGACAACGTTACAAATAATTAAAAACTGTTCCTATTTTTTTGTTAACTTTAAGTGCAGAATTATTTAGAATCTTCCTTTACAAAATGTCCTGGGGCTTTATGATCCAAACTCAATCGTGTCTGTTGATATGGGTTTGAATTCATAGCTTCCTCTTCCATCCATGTGCAGGTAATACTACAAGTGCGAAAACAAATTAAGATGAGTACATTCTGTCAGTTACAGTACATATATTACAGAAAAGTAGAAAGATCTTCCTGTGATCAAATGCAGTAGTCAACAGTACAAATTTAGTGCTATTGTTTTTTGCATGAAAGGAATGCATTACACACCTGCTTCATATATATACAGTACTGTGCAAAAGTTTTAGGCAGGTGTGAAAAAATGCTGTAAAGTAAGAATGCTTTCAAAAATAGACATGTTAATAGTTTATATTTATCAATTAACAAAATGCAAAGTGAGTGAACAGAAGAAAAATCTACATCAAATCAATATTTGGTGTGACCACCCTTTGCCTTCAAAACAGCATCAATTCTTCTAGGTACACTTGCACACAGTTTTTGAAGGAACTTCGGCAGGTAGGTTGGCCCAAACATCTTGGAGAACTAACCACAGTTCTTCTGTGGATTTAGGCAGCCTCAGTTGCTTCTCTCTCTTCATGTAATCCCAGACAGACTCGATGATGTTGAGATCAGGGCTCTGTGGGGCCATACCATCACTTCCAGGACTCCTTGTTCTTCTTTATGCTGAAGATAGTTCTTAATGACTTTTGCTGTATGTTTGGGGTCGTTGTCATGCTGCAGAATAAATTTGGGGCCAATCAGATGCCTCCCTGATGGTATTGCATGATGGATAAGTATCTGCCTGTACTTCTCAGCACTGAGGAGACCATTAATTCTGACCAAATCCCCAACTCCATTTGCAGAAATGCAGCCCCAAACTTGCAAGGAACCTCCACCATGCTTCACTGTTGCCTGCAGACACTCATTCGTGTACCGCTCTCCAGTCCTTCGGCGAACAAACTGCCTTCTGCTACAGCCAAATATTTCACATTTTGACTCATCAGTCCAGAGCACCTGCTGCCATTTTCTGCACCCCAGTTCCTGTGTTTTCGTGCATAGTTGAGTCGCTGGCCTTGTTTCCACGCCGGAGGTATGGCTTTTGGCCGCAAGTCTTTCATGAAGGCCACTTCTGACCAGACTTCTCCGGACAGTAGATGGGTGTACCTGGGTCCCACTGTTTTCTGCCAATTCTGAGCTGATGGCACTGCTGGACATCTTCCGATTGCGAAGGAAGTAAGCATGATGTGTCTTTCATCTGCTGCAGTAAGTTTCCTTGGCCGACCACTGCGTCTCACGGTCCTCAACGTTGCCCGTTTCTTTGTGCTTCTTCAAAAGAGCTTGGACAGCACATCTGGAAACCCCTGTCTGCCTTGAAATTTCTGCCTGGGAGAGACCTTGCTGATGCAGTATAACTACCTTGTGTCTTGTTGCTGTGCTCAGTCTTGCCATGGTGTATGACTTTTGACAGTAAACTGTCTTCAGCAACCTCACCTTGTTAGCTGAGTTTGGCTGTTCCTCACCCAGTTTTATTCCTCCTACACAGCTGTTTCTGTTTCAGTTAATGATTGTGTTTCAACCTACATATTGAATTGATGATCATTAGCACCTGTTTGGTATAATTGTTTAATCATACACCTGACTATATGCCTACAAAATCCCTGACTTTGTGCAAGTGTACCTAGAAGAATTGATGCTGTTTTGAAGGCAAAGGGTTGTCACACCAAATATGGATTTGATTTAGATTTTTCTTCTGTTCACTCACTTTGCATTTAGTTAATTGATAAATATAATCTATTAACATGTCTATTTTTGAAAGCATTCTTACTTTACAGCATTTTTTCACACCTGCCTAAAACTTTTGCACAGTACTGTATGACAACAACATCTTCCTCAAAACAATTTAGAAGATAAAGAAATACAGTAATAAAGAAAACCACCACAAACTGTTTTAGACTTTTTAATTAAAAAAGTACTTTAGTTGAAATTATTGCATACCTGGAGTGCATGCCATTAGGTAGTGCATTCTTATGTGATTACCATACAGTGTCCTATATTAAAGAAATCCTACTTTTACAGAGGTCCCAACGTGCGTACTTTCAAAACTGACATGTATTGATAATTACACTAGTTTTATCTTAAAGCTTTGATTTACTAATTACTCATGATAACAGGGAGTAGATTACGAATAAACTATTTTTTCAGTCAAGGAAATACCATTTTAATATACATCTCATACAAATAATTGCATGGGCACACTGTTTTGAATGATTAAGCATAACATGGTTAATTCCCAATCATTAATTAATCCATATTCTACAAGCCATACATATTAGCATTTCCAATGCATATACTGGAACCTAGTAAAGTAATAATTACAGTAAATCCAAATACACAATCGTTAGCAACATACTACAGAATTATTGGACTTAAATACAGTATCATCAAAACAGACAACGTTACAAATAATTAAAAACTGTTCCTATTTTTTTGTTAACTTTAAGTGCAGAATTATTTAGAATCTTCCTTTACAAAATGTCCTGGGGCTTTATGATCCAAACTCAATCGTGTCTGTTGATATGGGTTTGAATTCATAGCTTCCTCTTCCATCCATGTGCAGGTAATACTACAAGTGCGAAAACAAATTAAGATGAGTACATTCTGTCAGCTACAGTACATATATTACAGAAAAGTAGAAAGATCTTCCTGTGATCAAATGCAGTAGTCAACAGTACAAATTTAGTGCTATTGTTTTTGCATGAAAGGAATGCATTACACACCTGCTTCATATATATATATATATATATATATATATATATATATATATATATATATATATATATATATATATATATATACATCTTACACACTCATTAGTGTTACATTTAAGAAAATAAAAGAAACGTCAAATGAAAAGACAAATGTTTGAGACATTGAGAAAGACTTCTAGCTGAAACGCTTGTCGTGGAGTTTGTTTCTTATAGTATTTCTAAATGCTGCATAATTACAATATGCATTCTCTATACTGCTAGTGGTTTATACGGTATATACCCAGATTTAGATGCATTCAGTAACTTGTGCTAGAGAACTGATCAGCCAGTTTACCAGATGTGGGTTAAACTCCAAATACAACACACTTATGTGAGTAAAGCTCTTCTATATTTCTGTAGCCAGGGATATGTATCCCCAATGAGTGATAATAATTAGAATAGTACGACACATAGCTTCCAAATACTGAGAATATAGACATTAAAATACTGTGCAATATCCAGTCTTCATAAAGACAGTATTACATTGATGAAGCTCATACAGTAACCCTACCTCATGGTGTTTCCACAGAGACTTTCTGTGAGACACTGTGAACAGGGATATACCGACCTAAAAACAAGAAGAATCATCATTTAAACAAGCGCTTAGTAGCTTCTGAAACCGAGTGCTAATACTGTACACTACATACATACACATTTGTTTTCTGTACATTTAAATCCTTAACAGTTATTGCACTTGATGAACAAGCCTACAAATATTATCTTGCACATGGTTTTGACATGCATATGGAAACTAGATTAAAATTAAAGACTTATTCAGGTTGGTTTCATCACTGCCCATCATTCACTTATTTTGTATATTTAGGATACAAGGCAAAGCCAAGGTCCCAACATCTACATACAAACCTTTACAACACCTGCATTAAAGATAACAAAATCATCGCTTTACCTTTCTGCAGTGGCTGTAGATGAAATCTTCAACATCAACACTGACTGCACTGGTACATTCATCCAAGATAGCAAACTGAGGCTTGTGGTAAAACAGGCGTGCCATCTACGAAAGTACACCTTTCTATGAACATTTTTGCATTTATTTATTACAAGTTAGCTATTAATTTGTGACCTTGAATATCCTTATATACTGCATTGTAATTTCATTTTCATACATAAGGTGGCAGCAGAGGACTGACTTAGTCCTTCAGTTGCACTATGTAAGGACCTTTGCCAACCTAATTGTTCTGGTTTAATAAAAGCCAACAACACTTAGTGACTCACTCTACCAAGCACATTGTAACTGCAGGCTACATGAAAATACCCAAATTTAACATTTCCAGTACAATACAATATAAACAGTGAAAATACCAGCAAATCATCATAACCTTCACATTTCTTCATTTTATTTTTTGATTGTGTATTATACAAATGATCTGTTATTACTCTACCTATAGATACACTTCACAAAATGTGTAGTAAACAAAAACAAATAAACAAACAAACAAACAAACAAACAAAAACTTACAGCCATCCTCTGTTTCTCTCCCCCACTTAGAACATCCATCCAGTCCTGGACAACATCCCAGCTCCCCTCCCGGTCAAGGATGTGACCCAACTGCACATTGTCCAGATAATCCTTCAGAACCTGTCAGAGCACACATTGGGTAGAGAAGCAGGGGGAAGTGAAGCCGACACACGTGTATAAAGGAAGAGCAATTTACTATTGAAAAATACATCAGTAAATAATAAATCACTGTGATGGGGTGCAGCCTATTTTGTGGTGGTTTGTGTTTTTTGTATTGCTTAGAGTGGATATGAGTGAGTTTGGGGTGTGGTTCAGTGAGTGAGTGAGTTTGTGTGAGGAATGTGTGGAATGTGCCTGGGCTAATGAGGTGCGAATTGCCCAATTAGCCCAGGCACCTGTATAAAAGAGAGTGGTTGGGTATGTTAGGGGGTGAGTGTTTGTGAGAGTGAGTGGTTCTTTTTTGGTATAGTTTATGTTTAAAGCCTGTTTTTGTGTTTGTCTTTTTGGTTGGCCACCGTGCCTTTTGTTTTGTGTATTTTGTTTAATTAAAAGTCTTTTAAAAATCCTGCACTCCTGCTCCAAGTCTCCAGAGGCGCTATCCCTCTTCTGACACCAACTGTGACAGGCTGACCGAGGTAAGGAGACTCAGAGTCAGGATGTGCAGGGAAAATAAAAGACTTTCACACACCTAGTTTACTGCAGCTACTACTCTCTCAAAGTTACCTGGTCAGAAATTCCTTTCCGCTTCTGGTCTTCATAGGTGTCTGGGTAAATGACCTGGTCACGGAGTGTGCCCAGGGTCATGTACGGCCTCTGCGAAAACAGTAATATCATTGTAAGAAAAACAACAAACAATGAATCATCCATTATTTCAAATATGTAAAAGCATAAACTGTGACAAACTTGCTTGTGAAATGAAAAAAAATCTTACCTGGGGAACATAAAACAATTTCCCTCTTTCAGGCTTGGTGAGACGTCCACCAAACAAAGGCCACAGCTAAAAACAACAAAAAAGATTTGAAAAGGTTTTCCCTGCTAATATACTACAAAAATTATAAATCTGCATTTCTGTTTAATTTGATGACAATACTCACTTCTCCTAGAACACGGAAAAGTGAGCTCTTTCCACAGCCGTTGGGACCACAGACCAAAACATTCGCACCAGATTTCACCTGAAATATTCAACCATATTTAAAATAAGCACGTAACTTATTATAAATTCGCTTATGCCCGATTCATTCTCACTGTTAATAGGAGCTTAATAATCTGGCCCTGTGCTCAGTTATGGAGAGTGGATATAAAATGTTTACAGGGAATGTTTATATAAATTGTCCCTCATATTTAATTTATTTTGGAGTCCACAAGCTTTTGACTAAAAGCCCCAATCTAAGCTTTATTTTTTCAATTTTTTTTTTATTTAAAAAAAAAAAAATACAATTACATGACGCAACATTTGAACAGTTGTATATCATACTGCTGTAATACATTGTTTATTGTTAGCAAGTAAAGGAATAAAAGCCAACAAACACACCTCAAAGGAGAGATCTTGGATTAGAACATCTCCATTGGGCGTTGCCAGAGGTGTATGATCAAACCTGCAACAAGACCATAATGAACAAAGTTATGTTTTGGTTTTTTTCTTCCAGTTTTCCTTCACAGACAGTGCTTCTTATTTCGTATGCAAGCCTTAAACACTTCCCAAGAGGTATCTTTTTAATATTGCAGATATCAACTAAACCAAGCCAGAAAGAATAAATAGCTTCTCATGTAATGCAGCCTGGTATATATAAAGAAACACACCCACCCATGTTTCCATGCACTTACTTAATAATCTTATCAGCAATGATGATTTCTCCACTACCTGCAGCCAGTGAGAATGTTTTCAAACCTTCCTGACCTTAACCATAAAACAAAAAATATGTGAAATACAAAATTACAATATAACATTCATTATGCAGCTAAAATCTTCAGAGGTTTTGTGTTCCTTTATGGATCTGTATTTTAGCTTGATCATTGGTTACACCTCACAAGATTGCAACTCCCAATAGGTTAGTCCATGATATCCCATGGTAAAGTTATTTGATAACATGCAAGAATCTGCTGCAACTGATCCATATTTTTATATGTAACATCGTCATTTAGTTACCTTTGTTATGCTGGGTAACCATAGTTCTTTCATATTTTCCAGAGTTAAGCTCCTTCAACACCTGCATTAATTCTGTGATGCGAGTTGTGAACCTAACAAAGAATGACAATGCATGTGTTATTTGTTGTGGCTTCAAACAGGATTTGTACAGGAGGATATTAGACATTAATAGCTCAATATGCTGTCCTACCCTGATAATCTCGTCATCTCCCGTCCAGCCAGCACAATCCTACCCAGAGCCTGGGACAACCGTAACAACATACGACCACTCTGGTAGTAATCCTAATAAGAAGAGATCAGCCTCTTAATGAACAGCAATCCTGATATATCAAGAAAAAGTGTGATAACGCTGACCGAGGACGTGAGCTCCCAAGAGGCGACGCACAATTGGCCGAGCGCCGCCCATGGGGAGGGAGGGTTAGGTCGGCCAGTGTGTCCTCGACTCACCGCGTACCAGCGACCCCTGTGGTCTGGCGGGGTGTCTGCGGGCTTGCCTGCAAGCTGCCCAGGGCTGCATTGTCCTCCGACGCTGTAGCTCTGGGTGGCTGCATGGTGCGTCTGCAGTGTGTAAAAAAAAGCGGCGGCTAACGGCACACACTTCGTAGGACAGCATGTGGTAGTCTTCGCCCCTTCCGAATCAGCGCAGGGGTGGTAGCAGTGAGCTGAGCTAAACAAAATAATTGGACACTACTAAAGAGAGGAGAAAATAACAAAAAAAAAAAAAATTGCCGACTACTAAATTTATTTTTTTTAAAAAGTGATAACTTTCCACCACCTGAAATCAGCAAGAATGATTGTTGACTTAAAAATATTTAACCCTTTGCGGTCCTATGTCGGACCTGGTCCGACATCGCAATTTTCCCTTTCCGGTCCAATGTCGGACCCTGTCCTACATCATCAAAAAGAGCGCAAAAACAGGTCTCTAGTCGTTTTTTCTCCGGAAAAAGCAGAGAAAACCATTCAATGGCCGAGTGAGACCGAGAGAAGCTGATAGACCTGACACCACAAAGATAACACGGACATACACAAACAAGATAGCTGCTTCCACATCCAGCACTCAGAGAATATCAGACATTTGCAGAGCTTTTTGAGATCTTATAGTAATAAAATAATGACTTGGATCGCATTTATTGAGGAGTTTGGTGATAAAACGAGTGATCAAGAGATGATTTGTTGGTATGTACTATTATTACGAGTTATTTGAAAAATATAGCGAACGAGGGGTGGGGCGATTCTGGAGATGCAGTACTGAGTGTCCTGTTGATATGCAGTGCCTTTTAAACCTGTTTTTCTGTGAAATACTTTTAAACAGCGCGACTAAAATAAACTGCGCGTGTGAAAATAAATTGGACATGACGAGCCTGACACGCACTGAATAAATGGACCGCTAAGGGTTCACAAAGTTTGTATGTGAAACACACCCAACCGTTAACAAACGCAGCATTATTTCATTTTTGTGAAAAGCCCTTACCTCCAACAGCTCTGAGTGTGTGCTGTTCAGGTGGCGAGGATGAGCCAGATTCAGAAAAGGACGGCTTACCACCAGATAACCGACTACTGTGGCAAGGTCTGCAATGAAACAAAAACAGAGTGTAAATTTGCTTTATGTTACACTAAGAAATATAGCATAAAATAGCTCAGTTAAACATGTGCCTTTGGAATAACTTGGTGTATAACATATCAAAGGAAAGTTCTGCAGATACTGTATAGCCACACCTAATCAGAAGCCAGAACAAGGTCCAAATGGAAGCATAACATTCATACAGACGGCTGAATAAGAGCCTCTGTTATTGTGAATGCAAGTTGATTGGGATATACACTTCTGCAGATGATAAAATCGAAAGAACTGGGAGTATTACTTACACTTGGCAATCAAACTGTCCACAAAGCCCATGGAGAACCGGAAGAAGATGAAGTTGTGCAAATGATCAACCTAGGAACAAAAGGAAAGGATTTTCTTATCAAGTCCCTTTTTTGGTGAACTTTCCATTACATACATTTCATAGGGGCCCCTTGTTGCTCAAATTAAAAAGGATACAATGGGATTGTCAAGGGTCCCAAGAAGCAGTTACAGTATGTGACACTTCAGCAATGCAGCCTTTTATTGTTTAACAGTCACCCAAACTGGGCTTCTGCATATTATCAGTTGTTCTTTAGACAACAGACACTGACAACGAGAGTTGTAATAAGGATTTTATTTATTGCAGTGGTCAAAAAAGGCAGGCATTGGGATGGGTATTTTTATTAGCCGGTAATGAAACTACATTCCCAATTACCCTGAAATAAAGATGGCTGTCTTTCAAAAATAGATGGAACACATATACACAATTACTTCTTACCAGCCTCTTGAAAGTGGTGTGAATTGTCTGCTTTTCTCTCATATTTCCATTGTAAAAGGCAATTTCTTCACTGCACAAACAAAACAAAACACAAAATGAAACTATAAATCACATGCGATTGAATATTTGCAAGCTTGCCAGGTACATGTTCACTACTGCCCCACTTGCCCACCTGTTTGTGATGAGCCGTGAGTTGACGTATCTGTACTCTCCTTCATATCTCTGCTCAGTCACTGTCATTTTGCCTATAGGCCTCCTTAAACGTGTAAGGAAGAGACCTGAGACAATCAGATATGCCATCATGCTGGCAGGACCCTGAAAAAGTGAATTATTGGTTCATGTACATAAATACTTTATGTCAAACCTGAAAAAAAAAACACACACAACATGAAGGGACAAATCTGTGTCTGATAATAAAATGATTTACCTGAAAACCTATTGCACTGGTCAGCTTGAAGATATATAAGCAAATATCCAGCAGTGGCTGTAATGAAACAAGACAGTTACAAACTGTTTAACACATCTAAGCACAGTAAACACAAAAATATACCTATTTTTCTATTATAGCACATACAATTGGTTTGCCTGGAAATTAAGTTATCATTCACACCAGGAAATTAAAACAAAAAATGGGAGAGGAACAGAACATATTTTACCTTGCTTAGGTTCGAGTACAAGTCCACTACACTGTTACAGAACCTCTCCACATCTTGCGTTAGCAGCTGGTCTGCATTGGCTATCCTATTGTCAAGGTTACCCATTTTGTAATAGGTGTAACCTCTGTTAAAGCAAGAAGGAAAATATAAATAGTACTGGTTAAATTATCTTAATATCCAAGGACATTGTAAGCTGGTATTGTACATTGTTATGTCATCTGCATTGGTCCAGTGATGGGGGTTGAAAGAATGTTGAAGTCCGACATGAACAAGCTTTCAAGACCAATTCAATTTTTTCACTGGGTAAAAGTGGATTTATCTGGATTAGAAAGACGTACACACTATTATACTCTTACCATCAGCATGATATTTGTGTTTATTTTAAAATATTAATAATACTTACTTCAAATACTCATCATAAAGATGTTTGGTGAGCCTCACACGGAATCGAAGTTTCAGCTCATTTAGCCCCAACTTCAAGAAATTGTTTATCAAGGATATCTTTTAACAAAAGAAAATATTGGCTTATTTTCAACATGAAACATTATGAATACAAGATGAAGGTACTAGTAGTGCTACTGTAACATATACATTATGGAGCTTATTTGTGATGCAACAGTGTTCAACGACACAAATATAGCCTAAACCATAATTTTATAAAATCATCAAGAACGGCTGTGTGTGAAACTAAAATTAATTTGCTATTTTTATATACTACCTGGCTCTCAAATATTCAATAATAATATGTCAGCTACTTAACCCCCAAAAAGGAACATGCAAATAATTTGTGTGTAATAGTGTAGATGCCATATTTGTACTAAGATTCCAGTAGAAATACAAGGTTAACAGTTATAAAAGATCTGATAAATCAGCACTTTATGGTTAACATTTAATAGCAAAAGTGAAACTATACAAGAATGTAAAGAAAAGCATTAAAAAACACTTACAAGTGGCATGGCAGCGATAAAGTTGAACAAGTAGGTCTTGAAATCTTTTGTAGTACGACCAATAATTGCACTGCAAACCACAACATGCATTAAAACATAGTGAACAAAAAACTCATCTACACTAAACAGTTGCATGGATACAATTAGAAAGTTTCTTTAAACAGAACTGATTAAGAAGTGTTGATGACACAGAAACCTAAATTTACCGGTCACCTAAGGGTCTGAACATTTGTGGCTGCTTTTATCCAAGGCGACTTACAGAGACTAGGGTGTGTGATCCATGCATCAGCTGTAGAGTCACTTACAACACCGTCTCACCCAAAAGATGGCGCACAAGGAGGTTAAGTGACTTGCTCAAGGTCACACAGTGAGTCAGCGAGTGAGCCGGGATTTGAACCGGGGACCTCCTGGTTACAAGCCATTTTCTTTAACCACCGGACCACACAGCCTCCACTTATACAAAATAAATAAATTAAATAAAATAAATTTATCGGGCTGTGGTTTACTATGCAAAGCTCAATGAGTCACTCTCAACAAGTTATCTTACAGTGCAGTATATCATGGATAAGGCCCTGTGAAAATCGCGGAAATTTTCTTTCAAATTCACAGCAGTGTCACGGGTAAAGTATTGTTATAAATTATGTGTACAGATTATTATTATTATTTTTTTAAACAGCAAATACACAGATAAATCCACTGACATCAAAATTAACATCAAATTTATTGAAGCACTTTACAATAGCTTGTGAAACGGTGTTGCAATTAACAGCCTGTAGGTAAAGTGTATCTACAAGGACAGGTTTCAGTTCTAGTACGTCAGATGCGTGTTCACCATTTAAGTCTTGCAAAACAAATACAGTGTGTAACCCATACTGATCTTGTGCACCAGTCGACTCAAAACCAGACTGTTTTACCAATTCCATAATCTCCTGCTTGTGATACTCAGCAACTTTAGGTAAGTATTCATGTCTCAGCTGGGCTGATGAAGGAATCGCTCCACCATTTGCTACACTCTGTCTGAAGAATTTCCGTAACTTTTGGTTGTCCAATTTCCAAAAGGGATATTTGCACAAACAAATGTCAGGTTAAAATTTAATAAGTGGACTTTTGGAATGTGGAAGTCACCGTTTTCTGTTTCTTTGCAAGTAAAGCAGTCGCAGTACTGCTCTGGATTTCCGCCTTCCTCTTTCGGTGAATATTTGCTGTCAACAGACGGGTTTCGGTAGTGATCTACAGTAACATTGCAGGAAGTACAGAAGAGCTCACCTCCATTGCTGTGTAAGAACCTGCTGGATACTGCTTTACATGATCTGCTGCAGATACATTTTTAGCCTTTTTAGAGACATCGATTTTCTTGTTTACAGTGTGTAGTATTTAAATTTCCTGCTTAGATTGCATATAGTCACAGGACAATCACTGCACAGCACTGTGTGAATGGCGAATATTACACGCAGACACATATCAGAGCTGTACAGATTTGTTAATGTGATTTTTTTTTGTATGAAATACAAATAATTATGACATTATTTTTATTTCTTAAGAATACTGTAAAAACTGTGGTATTGGGCTAATTTCACAATTTCCGCGCAGCCTGTGAAATCATGATTTTTACAGGGCCCTAATCATGGAACACCTCAGCCAAATTATTTAGACTGTACAAAAGGTGGCAATATGCCCCCAGAAGTTGTTTACTAATATAGGCTGGGAGTTCAGAGTACAGCATGCCCAATATGCAGAAACAAAATGACTTTCTTTTTTGTAAATCATGTCTTGTATTAGCTGAATTAACGGAAACCGTTAAACTTTAGGTATTGTAAGTAACTAGGATGCATAAGCTGCAACACAGTTAATGATGCAAGTGCCTTTCAATGCTGAAATTACATGGAACAATGAATTTACCACTGGCAAGGCAGAAATGAACCAATAAAAGTGCATCTTGAATAACTGGATGTCTCTGCTAATGATACCACTGTAGGGGGATTAAAAAAGGAATGATCAATGTTTGCTGTGAAATGTGTCAATTATATACATTTCTAATGACTTGCTATCATAAAAACCCCAATACTAAAAATGTATGTCATTATTAATATGGGTATTGCTGATTAGCATATTAAATCTTGCTTTTCTTGATTGAAAAGACTTACATTTTTAAATTAAGAAAAAGTGGGTAAACACACAAGGAACATTTTTTTTTTAGAATCTATACTTTCATTAAAAAAAAAACATTTCAGCTTATGTAGTTAACAGTAAGACATAAAACTGATTTTATACATCCAATCCGTCTGTATTCAACCCAAGCAAATTGTTTTTTAACTTCTTAAGGAAGTTTTTTTTTTTTTGGTAATCTTAATTAAAAATGTAAGTACATAGAAACTTCTGAAACTGTTTGTCAAAAAACAGTTTCACCTACGAGACAGTATAACAATTTCTCAAAAACATACCTTTTAAAAAAAATCCATAAACATCCATTTTGTGACCAGGGCCCAGTGACACAATGTTTTTTTAACTAAACATTTCCATTAATGTACCTTTCAATCAGGGTGCCATTCTGAATCATCCACACGTCACAATACGTTCGAGCCACCAGCATGACAGCAATGAGCAGCAGATATCCTGACTGATAAAAAAAAATGTAAATTGGGACAAAGTTCTGGAATGCCAACATTGGCATCTTCGTGGACAATCTTCAGTATTTAATACCATACATGTGTGCACATTTATACTGACGTAAGCTGACCAGGACTAGCATGATGTTTAAAAACACCAAAATGTATACTGGTTTACAGATTTTTCCTGGAAATGTCCCATTTAAAATTATATATACAACTGCCCACCCCCCATATTCACTTTTTTTTCTTATGCCTTATTATTGCAGCTAAAAGGAAAACAGGTGTAAATGATTGTCATACAAGGAAAAGTCAAATAATTTACAGAATATGTATTATTTGTTGTATTAAAAGTTCTAGCTTGAATGATTTTATGGTTAACGTTTTCTTCACAATTGGTACACTATGCACCAGCAGTTCTTTTGGCCCCAGACTCGGATTTTACAACATTCCATTTTAAGAAGCGATGCCATTTCAACAGATTTCCCAGTCTTATGCAATGGCGTTTGGCAATTTATAATCTCCCAACAGTGCATGCTGTGTATGCATTTGAGCCAACGTAAAAAGACATACCTCTTTGCAAAAGGTTCGAGGCACCATAATCTTCACGATTCTCCAGATTCTTGCAAAGAACACTCTGTCAACCACCGCCTTCTCTTTCTTGCCATCTTTCTATTGGCATAAAGAAAATGGAAGATGTAACATGCTGGATAAAGGCAAGAAAAGAAAATGTATAAAAAAACAGAGCATCAAGTTATAGGCCTACTTGTCAAACATTCCAGTCAATTTATTTTCCTTTTTTTACTGAGACTAAATCCCTGATTTTCAATGAGGTTATATCATTTTTTTTAAATTGAAAACAAGGAAAACAAATAAATAAATAAATAAATAAAAGTCAATAGTATATATTTAAGCAACAGAAGCCGAAGAGGGCTTTATCTTCTGGCATGGTCTGCCTCGTGTCGTTAAATGTCCGGAGCTGAATGCGAGGGCAGGCATTTAACATAACGAGAAGGGCCTTACCAGACAATAATGCCCTCTTAAAAAAAAAAATTCTATTTGTTTTTATTCGTATTTTATGCAGCACTAGTTTTTATTGCTGATGAATACAAACATGTTCCTCATAATTCCATGAGTAATGCAGTTTGCTCAAAATTCCATCTGTGGTCTCGCCTTCACGGGCTTCATCACAGTGATGGATGCTTTGTGGAGATTTCCAATTTGCCATATAATAAAAAAAGCCTCTACTTACATGGAGCTGTTCTTCAGTTCAGCTACCTCGTACAGAAAAGCAAACATGGTTTGTGAACTGTTTGTAAAACATGTAAAGAATAAAAGCACAGCTAACTTTTTATTTTTTATTTGGATTTGAGTGCATGTCTGTAAGTTTCAGTATTTAAGTTACCATTAGGTCCTAACATTTATTAGTGAAATAAATAAAATTAAATTTTAGTAATTAAAATGATCTAGTTGTCTGCAGTACGTGTTAATCTTGATCATGCTGTTTGTTCAATAACTTGTTCACAGTGTGTTGCTGAAAGTAATTAGACTGCATCCAGTTGTTTGATTTCAACTCGTCATTCAAACCGGGGACTATTTTGATTTATTTTTTCTCACTTTATTTGCTATACTAAATTTAAATAGATAGATAGGCCAGCTAGGAAGCAGAATAGTCTACAAGAGGGTGTGTACAAGAACAGAGATTGTCTTTCAACAAGCAGAAAAAAATAAATACACGAATACTGTATGTACGTATTTTCAGGCGGATTGATTTGGAACAGTGATTAAACAGTTTGAACGATAACATTCAAGGTCCTTAATCAGAGATTTAAGCCCTCGTATTGACCAATCAGGTTAAAGTAAATCTCCGATTCATTTACTAATGTCATAATAAATGACATGACTGATTGAAGCCAGGGCCAATCAGTCAGGTGATCTAAAAAGGTAGGCTAGTGTGCTGTTTGATGCTTCAGATATTTTGTCCGGTTCCTATACATTCATAAAAAAGGCAGAATTCATTAAATAATTTAAAAGCTCAATTTTTTTCCCTTTAAATTAGACAATTATACAGTTCAGAAAATAGGCTTTCTGTATCAGTTCTATGTAATGTTATGTTGTTATGTGAAATACTAAACTCACATTGGTAAACAAACTGAATACAGCTTTTAAGGGCTTTGGTCGAGACACATTTTATGTTTGCTGAAACACTATTCTACTTACATCATTATTTAACAGAGAAGAGTCTGATCCGCTTTTCTTACTGCAAAAGAAAATAGTCAACATGCTCTTTATAAAATGTTGATCATTTATGCAATTATGCACAAATATACTCATTACAGATTCATGTTACAGTAACTGCATAAACTATATATATATATATATATATATATATATATATATCTATATCTATATATCTATATCTATATATCTATATATCTATATATATATATGCAATTTTATGTTTCTTGACCCCATTTGATTAAGAGTTCGGATATTATATCAAAATGTTAACTTTTTTTTAAATCAGTGACGCACAACGTTTCCATCACCGATGCACAATCGTTATAGTTGCTTAGTACAGTTCACTAAGGTTAGATCAGATGAGACTTTTAAAATAACCTTTCCTATGTTTGGACAACCTTCGTTATAGCTCTATTTTACATCTTTTTTACACGCTGTACTAGTAGCAAAGAGTATGTTGCAGACAATGCAAATCTTGTGTCACTTTGAATAACTGCCTTATTTTATAACGAGAGCAAGACTCGTTCCGCTGAGCTAGACTAACAAACTAAATTCCCGGCAAATTAAAAATGGGAGTATTTTTTGTTGTTAAAAAGAATGTAAATTATGACGGCCTTGTACAAATCCCTGATCTCTACATCCTTAGTCCGACCAACCTTCACCACCTGCCGCACCGAGATGACTGCACTGCACCTGTTTGCAAACAAGGCTCTGGCCCATAACACAGCCTGTTCTGTAACCATGGTCCGCCATTTAGAGAGCTGAAACTGTTGCAACGTACCTTCGGTAATTTTGTGCATTGCGTCTCCGCTTCAGGAGGTAGAAGGCGATGAGGACGGCGCTCGCTATGGAGGAGTTTTTAGCTGTCAAGTATTTACTGATCGCCGCCATGTTTCCACAGTCTATGCCGGTAAGGGACTAGCAGGGAGCATGCTGGGAATGTGGTGTCATGTTGGGAAGGAGGAGAGGTTAGCGCACCCTTTGACATCAGAAAACTCCTGACTGATAACATAGTACAAATGTACTGTAATTGTGTATACGATTAGTATACTCTTGCTCACTGGACAATTAAAAACCCTTCAGTGCTTCACTATAAGAAAACTATGCATATTTAGATTACAATTTATTATAACATCAAGCTATCAAAGTTCTTAGAGTAGCCTACTTTTTTTTAAAAACAATATTCTCTTGAGCATTGTGTTGCTTTTGTCGCAATAGGCAGAACCGTGTACCATATACTAATGGCATGGGAGATACTACGCAGCAGTTTGTTTTGAATCTGAAACAAAAACACATTGGAAACGTGAAAAAACAACAAATTATCAAAAGTGCCCAGCCATTTAAAGTGGAGATATCAAAAACACAAGCCAAGTTTTAAGAAATCATTGGGGCAACCTTGCCCAGCACAAAGCAAATAGGCACAACTGTAAAAGCGGTGGGGGGTCAAGGTTGCCCCAATTGTTTCTACTAACTTGGCTTGTGTTTTTGATACAAGTACGATATGCTTTTATTGTGCCTGAAAAACACAAGCCAAGTTATCAAAAGTGCTTTATATACATTTAGCATTGATCCATCTCAAATTTCATTGCTTTTCAAATGCACTTACAGTAAAGATTAAAATCAAGCCTCAGTTTCAATGTTGATTTGAAGCCTCTACAGTATGTAACACTTGACCATGAGGAAGGTTGGAATTAAGTGAGGGTGGTCACGGATTCCGTGATTTTTGTTGATTTTCATTGGTGTCCGTGATTTTACTCCATCTCAGCCAAAAACGTTTGCGCTAATGATGTAGCTTGGTTGCCTTGCTTTGTAATGTAGCCGTTCACACTTCGTAATACTTTGCTACATTACAAACATTTTTAAAAATTAGCAAAACAAAGTTTTGACACAGAAGGATAATTTTGCATCAAACCTCTCAATGTACAACATGTTGTATCAGAATAATATGTAAACAAACCAAAATGTTAAATAACTGCAAACTGCACCACAGCAGAAGCAACAGATGCACACAGAGACAGTTTTTGAAGTTCAAACGTTATTTTTTTGTAATTCACAAATTTGACACTAGATGGTACTATAAACTGCATTACGATTATTAATTTGTTCATGAATTATACGATGATGACAATTGTTATTATTAAAACATAAACTACATTATCATAATTCAAATGCTGTACATTTCACAGTGTTAAAGTAATACAAGTAATTGAATATCATTTAAAATGAATAGAAGTCTTGAGTCATACTTTAGTTGTTTTTTCACAAGGGGTTGCTGTTCTATAGGATTCCATTGCTTATGGTAGATTGCCTATAATTATGGTTGATTGATTTAGAATATAATATAAAGTATAGCTGTTAATGTTTCTTTTGCTATTGAATATAGTATATTTGGCAAGAGGTTTATAGGGTCAGAAAATCTAACAGGGTAGTAGAATAAAATGTCTTGGCAGCTTAAGGAACCTAGAAATTAGAGAATTTAAGGATTCACGGTTAGTTCTTCTCAGGATCAAAAGCAATGCAGTATCAAATATATTCTTCTTTTGATTGTTTCAACCCACAAGGGAGAAGGTATGACTTTTGACAAAAGATGCTGGCAGCAGGCCATTCCCTTATGTGAGCAAGGTGGCATCCATACCCAACACACACAATTATCTGTTGTTGTTTTTTTTTTTTAATTTAGTTGTTGCCAATGATTTTTACCCAGTTTTCTCCCCAAATTAGAATTGCCAATTGTGTTGCTATTAATCCCGGTTCACTGCTGCAAACCCCCGGTGACTGTGGAAACAGCGTCCTCCAAAACGTGTTCCTGCCAGGCTGTCATTTTTCGCACTGTGGATCCACAGTGAAGCCATCAGACCTATAGTGCCGGAGGACAACACAGATCTGAATGGCTCCATTGCAGACCCGCAGGCCCCCTATCAGCCACAGGGGTCACTGGTGCGAGGTGAACGGTGGACTGCCCTTCCACCTAAGCCCTCCCTCCCCGGGCAGCACTCGGCCAATTTTGTGCTGCCCCCTGGGAACCCCCGGGCACAGTTGGCAATCACATAGCCTGGATTTTAACCTGCGATCTCCAGGCTATAGGGTGCATCTTGCACTCCACGCTGAGCGCCTTTACTGGATGCGCCACTTGGGAGCCCCCACAATCACCTGTTTAATTCCAACAGAAGAGATATTTCAGTTCTTGAGTGCTCCAGTACTTAGAGCACCTGCATAAGACAGACGAGCATGAGGGAGATCAATCTTCAGGGTATTCAATTATCCATTTGGGACAAAAATGAGAGAACTATTGTTGTCATAGTAACATGATTTCTGCTTTCCGCAATCACAGTAAGCTTTTTGCAGCACGGTTTTTTTTATTTTATTTTTGGCATTATATATTTTTTAATAGCGCAGACTGTGTAAATATAGAGTTAATTGCATGTTGTAGGCACACAGTGTCTTGTAAAAAAATAAAATAAGTTGCTTGTTTCTAGTCTTGAGGCAACAGCTACAATGTGTCCATTACATATTTAATATAATTCACAGTGAAACAGGCTACCGGTGGATATTATTATTTGTTTATTTAGCAGACGCCTTTATCCAAGGCGACTTACAGAGACTAGGGTGTGTGAACTATGCATCAGCTGCAGAGTCACTTACAATTACGTCTCACCCGAAAGACGGAGCACAAATGACTTGCATAGGGTCACACAATAAGTCAGTGGCTGAGGTGGGATTTGAACCGGGGACCTCCTGATTACAAACCCTTTTCTTTAAGCACTGGACCACACAGCCTCCTAAAAGCAGACCATGGTAGTATAACCATGCACTGTACTTCTAAATAAGCAGCTCCTCTGGCTAATTGCATGAGGTTTAGCCCCAGAGCGCAGTTTCGATTTTTCTTCCACCTGTTGCTGTTGTTAGGGGGAGCGAACGAGACAAACCAAGCGAACCAACCCTCTGCTCTAACTGCCCTATCAGAAGCGGTGTGTGGTGTCACAAGTGAAGGGGAGGAGAAGAGGTAGCAGAGAGAGACTGAACGGCGTGGCTGAGTTTTAACTGGGAGAAGAGTGGCACGTACTTACTGTACAGGAATACATACACTACTTGTGGGTTTTATGTGAAAAATAGACGTTTCTTGTTTTTCGTACTGTGCAATGGTACATGATTATAAACCAGGTGAGTATCATTTCAACCATTTTTTTTGTCATGTAACGGGCTGTGGATAAATCAGACTAGACTATGTAGGCTACAGTGATCAAGGCATTTTGCCTGGATAACTAGAGTGGAAATGTTTTTTTTTTTTTTTTAACTTTTGTGTTTTTTGGGGAAAAAGCACCGTGGTTTGAAGGTCTCAAAACAATCGTTATGCCAACATTGACAGACATTGATTTGTGATCTCAAACGAGATCGATTTCACAAGAATACATTTAAAGTGTCATTTAAGTTAAGTACACAATCCACTGAGCAGAATTACAACATTTTGACTTGAGATAACTGTTATCCCCGTTCCCAAATAATCACACGTTGCCTAAGTTGAATAGATTTGTGATCATGACTGAACAATTGTGGACTTGTGACTTGATCACTAAGCAAATGTAAATGGTCGAATTGTTTGTTAAGTATTTTTTTTACTGGGCTTCATAACTAGACAAATGCCATCTCTTAACTGCCGAGAGTACACGCGTATGAATAATTTGTTTTTAATACTGTAGCGGAAAGTCGAAATCTCATTCCCCCAAAACAGTTGTGAAATGAGTGCTTGAGTAACGTATTTCGTGGTTGCGCGTGCAAAAACGTGTCAAACGTCAGCCTAAAAAACAATCCATGATGATTTATGAATTTGAATGGAATTTAATCGTATAGGGGCAGAGGGGGTAGCTCTGCTGCTGTATTTTTAGTAGTAAATTATTCTGCTCGAACAAGATCGGTGATATCGATGGGGGGAAAAATATTTTGACAAACTGACGGTATTGACTTTATGCTAAAGTCCAATACAGAACGGTACATAATTCTTGTCGACTGTTTTGTGACGTAAGGGATGATGTATTGTGAGAAAAAGAAAAACAACAACATTGCAACAAACAGCTGTGTATGCATTTTTATTTTTTTTACACAGTGGCAAATGACAAGCTGTTCAGAAATGTCTCTGAATACTGTAATGGGATGTCTTAGACTGAAGATGAATGGAAGTGTTGAGGTTTAATTTAATGTTCAAAGCATATCTCTGTGTCCCGAACACTGTAGACAGTTTGCTAAACATTTTTATTTGACTACCCTATTATTACAGACTACAAAACACATACACGGTCTTCACAACAATAATTTTAGGTCTGCAGGTGATACATTTTATAGTATTTAAACAGCACCACTGTTCTATAACTTGTTCACCAACTCTGTTTACAGCCATCTGCAGTATGTGGAGCCACTGCTAAGTAATAACTGAAAAATTGAGTAAAAAATAAATACATAAATAAATAAAGTGTAAAGAAATTAGACACGTGAATAAGTAACTTTAATTCAAAAATAAATTCCAAAAGTGAATCTAAGTTGTGATGGAGCTAAATTCTGACAGTATATACAACTGGAATCAGATACTGTATCTACAGCAATGGCCAAAATATTTACTTCATAAAGTTAAATAAAACCTGCTGAATAATGTTATGCTGACATATTGAATTACATACTGCTTGTTGTTCTTGTATAGTATAGTTACGAAAAACTGAAATTTGAAAAAATGTGACATTTCAAAATCTAACATGAAATACTGTACTACTATTATGGCATCTGGTAGACTTTTGCGATTTTGTAGTTTTGTTGATTATATGATGTTAAATAGATCTAAATTCAGTTCATTCATTCATTCATTCATTCATATATATATATATATATATATATATATATATATATATATATATATATATATATATATATATATATATATATATATATAGCTCAAAGAGCCAGCTGCCCTTTATATATATATATATATATATATATAAATTGTCTTGATCCTAAAATTCTGGGTGATGCAAAACTGTATAATAACAGGGCATAAACACCTGCCTGTAAAAACATAAAAACATGTCAAATGACAGGTTTGTAGTTTAATCACTTAAAATACGGAAGTGTTTAGATGAACCCAGTTGTTTATAAAACTGAAATAGACGCCCCACTTGAGCATTAACAAATCTTAACTCTGATACCCCAAAAATATTAACCTGACTTTTGGCGGACCTCTGATTACATCCTTTCCATTTAAAGACACAGTTGTTTTATAGTCTTACACTAGAGCTCTAGTAATTGTACAATTATTCCTCAAATAATTGGCCTGAGAAGAAAACAGAGCGTTTGTATGGGACAGTCTGGCAGCTGCCTTCTGCACATCACCTCCACATCATTTTATATTGGGGTTTGTCTCATGGCGTCTGCCACTGAGCTTTTAATTTATGTTTTGGTCTGAAGGGTCAGGATGAGTTAATTAAAAGCTGCCACGACATTCAAGCTGTTTCAATAATGAATATAGAGGATAGCCCTTCTGTAGCCCTCCTGACTTGATGAAACACAGCTGATGAACACTTTTACAGGAAAGTATAAACAGTTTTATAACTTACCAGATTCTTAGAAGTGTTGACATAAATGTTAGATCATGAATACCGAAGTGGGTTACAAGTAGTAGTTGTGCAAATTTAAGTATTTTATCTTAACATTATCCAGCTGGAAAATCACTAGAACTTTGAACTTTTTCTTTCATTTTTATATATATATATATATATATATATATATATATATATATATATATATATATATATATATATATTCAGTACGTTTTGAGTACAGTGTTACAAAAGTTGAAGAATCCAACATGTTGAGGTAGAATACTGCCCAACACCTTGTTAATAGCCATTGTACCATTGGGTTTCCAGTGAGATCCTGATAAAAGCAGAACATGTACTAAAACATTTGACAACTGTCAATCAAACCGACCACCCTGCTTACTTATCTGGGATGCATCTACCAGATACTTCAAAGTATTTGGATATGTTTCACTAAGGTTCTATTTGACATCGTCGAAAACATTTCTAACATTGATCATAAAGTACTACATTCCTAAATAATCTGATTAGAATAAGTAGCATATTGAGCAGGTTAATTTCACTAAGCAAAATACTGAGTGGTAACTAGGTATTTCAACCCAAATGTATTTTGTAAACTCTAGCTTCCTGTTGCTTTAAGAAAAAGACACACTTGCGTTTAGAGTTGGAGTCCAGTATACACTGCCAGTGAATGTTATTGTCATAATTCCTGAAGAAGACATCATGGTGGGGATGGCCCTTTGCATTCTGGATTGAGTCATTCCAGGGCGTTCCTTGAGCTGCTGTAGTTAATTTGGCAACGAGTTATACAGTAATCTAGGAGGGTTGGTTCAGATGCTGTGTAGTCAATAAATCTTTTTTTGTTCACCCCTGCTTGTGTATTTTTATTTTTTGCATAAAGACATGCTGACAGGGTTTCTTGGGCAGATCTTGGTGTAAAAAAATTTTTAGTCAGAACTACCTCCAGTGGAGGACGTTGTCCCCGCCCCAGTTCTCGGTTTACTAAATGAATTCTGTAATTCGTTCTAGGAACAGCCTTTCTCGGATGGGAGTCTAGCAGCGTCCGAGGTTAACACGGCCAGGGGTTTCCCGAGCACTGCTGCAGCAGCTGGGATGTTGCGACAGAGCAACAACAGCAGTGGCAACAAGCTCACTCTGGGCATTGCACGGCTCACCAACTCTCACTTTTTCCCCCTGGCGGCCACCACCGGTTCCCCGGGCATGGGCTGCAGCACCAAGAGCAACTCCCTGAGCAGCATCAGCTCGAGCTCGGACTGCCAGGACAGCCCCGGTGTGGACCCTGACTACATCATGCAGCTGGTCAGCGACGTCCGCAGGTTTGCAGATGTGCTCCTGCATCTCAAAGAGGCCTTTCATGCTGAAGGTGTGTGAGAAATCTTTCCGCTTTCTTTGGAATTAGTGTGGGCCTGGTAGTTGGACTGTGAGCTTAAGCAAATTCCTTTCTTTTCTTTTATTTGATTTAAACCTAAATTCCTAAATTCCTTGTGCCTGTTCTCTCAGCAGCACGTTCTAGTACAATTGAATGCAAAGATGACCTGTTGCTTCAGTGTGTTTTCTGTAAGAACCAGTCAAAATTACGATAGCGGCTGTAAACAATAAACAGGCTTGTACAGTACTGGATATAAATGGTACAAACTTGTCATTGTACATTTTTTTTTTGTACTTCTGAATGAAATTCAATCTGTTATTTTGTATTTCGTAACATCAGTTTGACTACTGCAATCCTACTCACTATCTTTTACTGTTGCTTAGAATCAAACTAAATGACTTTTGACAGGTTTCAAGTCAAGAAATAGTGACAGCTCTGCTAAGCAGAAAGAGACTCCAAAGAGAGGTAGTTTCAAATGGGATCTGGTCTCTTTAAATGGAACCGCTTCTTAAGTGGAAAAAGGTTAAGTGAATTACTTAGTTCAATCAGTGTCTATCAGAATCCTAGAATGGTTTCAGGTAACCTGAGGTTAGAATGTGAGGCTATAATCTGTGTCTGTTGGGAGGTGTTTATTTAAGAAAAAAAATGGGCAAATCCTTTAACCTTCCTGGCAGCCCAGGGCAAAAAAAAGGAGGTTTTCTACACAGTATAACCGTGAGAGAATTGATTTGAAACCCAGCAGTGTTGACACTAGCCTGGTATTAAGAGTGGTCTGTTTCTGATCTCTAATGCAAGTCGTTTCTTTATGGATCCATCTTAAAAGTCCGATAGACATCTGTTTAGTGTTTGTCTTTCTGGATAACCCTGAATGCAGGGCCCTATGAAATCCGCGTTACTGAGAACATGGACGGAATTGCGGAATTTAGAGATAAAAAATGGAATTAGGCACCCGAGGACCTTACCACAAAATCCATTTAAAGAAACAAAATGTATATGTATATTATTTAAAAATTACATTGAATTAGCACAGTGTTTGCATGACGAAGCTTCAAGAAATACACATCATGGGAAAAACTATTTCTGCACCTCTCAGCCACCATACACAACCGTGATTTTAACTGTAAAAAAGCACTGCCTCTCGTGCCGCTTTACTTGCAAGCTACCGTTATCTCTTGGGGGGGAAAACGACTACCTATAAGTTACTCTGAGCAGATAGTACTGTAATGACTACTGCAGAAGGTCTAGTTGCTGCATTTTTTCTCCAAAGTTCTCAGGGAGATATTACTAAGTGCCTTTTTATTAAATTAGAATAAATCAAAGTATTTAGGCTTTTACTTACATTGTTTGTCATTAGTTATTAATGAAAACATTAAATCTATTTTGAAATGTTATAGTTCAGTTTGTGTTGAAAAGAAAAACTACGAAAAAAGCCTACATTTTGATTTTTTCTTTTTAATTTACAATGTTCCTAGTTTGTTTGTATTACTTTGTGCCAATTTGTACCCTTTTTTCTGAAAGACTTTGATTAAAACCGTTTAGAAAGGTTTTTTTTTGTCATATTTTTTCGTGCATTTCTAGTTTCATCATTGCTGTCAATGTATCAAACACTTGTGCTTATAAAAAAAAAAACAACAACTAACAAACAAATTACAGATTTTTAAAACCAAGAAATCAGGAAAAAAGAAATCCGAAAATTCAAAATAATAAAACAGATTTCATAGGGCCCTATGAATGCTGAGCGTGAAAGGATTAAGAAAGATGGGCTTTGCAAACCCACCTGCCGGTTGAGCTGTCTGTAGAATCTAACCTTCCGGTCTGGCAGTTATTAGCAGTGCCGCAGACCTGCATGTAGGATCACATGAATTTAACCACATGGCCAATGACTGCTAAACAGCCCTTAGCCCTGTCATTTACTGGGTCAGAGTTAAATAGTATTTTGGCAGGCATTTTAGGAGCAACCTATGGTCTTAACTACATAACTCAAAAGGTGTGTCTATGATGATAGGTGATTCCGCAGGATTTATGCTTCCCCAAAAAGGCCATTATTACAAGATACATTATTTTTGGTAATCAGACCACTATGTTCACGTATTCCAGGTCTATTTGCAGCTGGAACCTTTTTGAAAGCGATTTGATCCTGTTTATTCCATTGTCAGTAGAGTCAGGATTATGTCATCCCTGATTTAAGATTGCGGACTGGTGTAACTCTCTCTCCCATACGTTCTAAGGTGGAAATAATCAAATAGCTGTTCAATCTAAAGGTCTTTAAAGCTGGTATAAAACGTAAACTTGCAGAAAGCAATATATAGACTATTGGGGACAACAGGAAGACCTGGCCCATTTAGATGATCTTGAGTCTTTGTGAAACCTATAGTTTCAGGATTGTCGACTGCAGACGGAAACAACAGCAGCCCTAGTTTGATATACAGTGAAAGCCTGATTAAACATGCATCCATTTGCCAAATTATTTCATTTGTTTTCTGTTTGAAAAATTAAAAGATTAAAGTTTGAGTAAATGCTTACATATTTTAAAAGAATCTAAACAGTTTCAACATGTTTGGCAAAATAATTTGGACCTGTAATATTCCTGCTGGAGTTCACAGGAGTGACTTAGTGAACCAGTAAAACAAAAACAAAAAAAATAGGGATGTTTGCTTATTTATTATAATGTGTTGATGTTAAAATCTGTCTCCCGTCAGAAAATGTTAATTACATCCCTGCTCTGTGTAATTTGGGTGTCTACAGTACATACAAAGTACTGTATCTTTAACCATGCGGTTTGAAAAATATACAGTATGCCACATGAGTAGACAAGTGTGTCCTCAAGACCCATTCTAATAAAATAGCTGCTCATTAAAAAATAAAAAATAACTCAAAATCAAAAAGGTGTTTGATCTCCTGTAAGGGTTATTGTCACATTCCTTGTGGTACAGCCCAGCTGGATTAGACTTTTTTTTTAAATCACAATATTGCATTACCTTGTTCTCAAAACGCTTTATTAGTAGTTTGCAGTGGGTGGATGCCAACCAAATGGTGCGGTGGTAAGAACGATTGACTCTGATGAGACAGAAGTCTCGGAAGAGGTGCTGCCTGTCAGGAGGGTGGGTCCTGTGTGTGACTCTTGTACTGTAAAGTAGATCAAATTGAAGATGAAGAATATCCTGGTGATCAATCATACAGCATGAATTGTTGCTTTGTTACAGGGAATAACATAGTGTTAGACAGAACAAATGTTAAGTTGCATGTACTGTGACTGGTTATATGGTAGTGTAACATACTGCAGTAGACATTCATTGCAGGTTGTAATACTGGTTGCACACACAACTCCTAATTTATACTAATTGTTTTTGCCAGTCAGGTTTGAAGTGCAAATTCTGAATTCTACTGTACATGGACTTCTACGTTGTTAGTTGTTTATTTTTTATTATTTTTATTATTTTTTTCCCTCATTTTGCAGTAGAAATTTGAAATACGCTAGGGATCAGAACACTGACACATTTTATGATAGTTCTTTCAGAATCTAGCGACTCTGACCTAGTTTGATTGATAATTCTTTTTTTTTTCCTTGAACACCTTTTCAATTTTAATGTCAACAAATTAAGACTTAAAAAAAGGTTCAGCCAATTTAATAGATTAAAGATCAAGGACAAGATGGTGTACAGTCCCCGGACAGTATAAACCATTTCAAATATGATCAGGATATTTTTTACAGTCTGTTTAGACAAAGTGGCTCAGACATGCACTTCAGAAAGATAACAATCTTGTTCAGTGATAGCTAGTTTAATGAAGTTATGGGCTGATAACTGTCTTCAAAGTGTAATTTGGGATACTTAGCTGGGTGGGTCCTGGGGATAGGATATTTCACCAAACAAAAGAGTTTCTTGTTGAATTGCCTTGCCTGATAATAAAGCTCAAGGTAATTCTTCACTATTTATTTCTATGGTTATGCTGAAACCGAAACATTTAAATCTCCTGAATAATTTTCTTGTCGGTCTAACTTTTTAAAATAAAAAATAATGATTTCAGAAAAGAGATTGTTCCAGTAGCAGCAATGTCTTTCACATATTCACGATTTAATAATACCAAGTTGACACTTGGCTTTCTCTTTAGGGTCCGCACTTAAAATGGCTTATGCAGCCCCTCTGACTGAAACTTCACTTTCCCATCTAAGAATAGCAGGAATTTCATGATTATTCCCCATGGAACTGCATGGAGAGTTCCAAGAAGAAACATTTTATTTTATTTATTTTTTGCTCCAGTCAATTTACCTTAAATGGTGATCATTACTGTAATATGGATGAATAGCTAATTCAGTTAGTTTGTCTGGAGTCAGGTGGATCACAGGATGGGTTTGTTACCCCCTACCCATTTGTAGTGTCATTGCATGCCAGAGCATCAAAATGAAAAAATGTCCTTTGTGGACCAAAGCCAAAAACTGCTTTCATTGTCAACAACTGGTAACCAAACAGAGCACTACATTCTTTGCTGACTTTGTCTAGTAAAAATACCAATGACCAGCACTGGAGTCAATCATTATTGTTATTGTTAGTAGTATTTTTTTTAATCCACGTACTGTAAAATTCCCTGGGGTCTGGAAGAAGGAGCAAATCACTATCAGTGGTCAACCAGCAAAATGAAATTAAACAAATAAATAGGCCATTAATTAGTGTGTCCTAAATAAGAGGACATTGTGTTTTTTTTAGTATAGACACCAATTGCAGCATACAACATACTATACACCAGGGTTTCACAAACCTCGTCCTGGTGACCCCATTCCGAGCTCTCAATTCCTTAACAAGACCCTTAATTAAACTAATAATTTGCTTAATTAGACCTTTTTAATTGTTCTCAGCTCCTAAAATGTTGCAGAGTTCAAGTTACTTATTAAATGTTATAGCTCTCATTTGGAATGAAAACCAGAAGACACATGGGGTCCCCGGACCAAGGCTGGGAAGCTCTGCTGTACAAGAGACTGATACAATGTGGGCATCACTGCATGTGGAAGAAGGAGGAAAATATTAATGCTGTTAAAATTCAGAAGAGTACAACACTCCAGCTGTAGTGTTTTTTTTCTTTTTGCTGTAGTGCTGCTCATTCCATTCTTTGCTCTGCCAAGCAGAATGATGGTTAGCATGTCAGCCCTTTTTAAGGGAAAAATAACAAGAACACATAAGGGTTCCATCATGCTGAAGAATTAAAAACTCAGCAGAAAGAAATCCTCCCCGGACGAAGGTGCAGAGTGTGGACACAGCTTCCTGCAGGCCAGAAGCTTCATTTGTATTTCTCTCCAGAACTGCACCTTTAAACAATCACACTGCATTTTCCTTTGCAGAGGTCCCAGCAGCTCATGTTCCTATTTATACAAGCTTTTGTAAAATTCATATGGTTGAGATTTAGCAGAGAAACAGCTGCAGTGGTGCTTTCTTATAGAAATGTTAGATATGAAATGGATGAGCATTAAAACCTGGAATGGGTGATACTGCTGTGTAATAGGAGTCTCCATCCCTGGTATTGTTTCAGAACATATTTTAATGCATTTATGACATCACATTGCTTCTCCTATAACCAATATCAATACATGGCCCTGTATATTATTTCTTTCTTTCTTTCTTTCTTTCTTTCTTTCTTTCTTTCTTTCTTTCTTTCTTTCTTAGCAGACGCCCTTACCCAGGGCGACTTTCAGTTGTATACAAAAAATACATTACATACAATTAAGAGCAAGATACAAAATACAGTGACTTCAGTCCTAATAAGAGTAAATGCAAAACACAGTACGATTTGATATTGCGGCAGTTCAAGAGCAGGTATGAGGGTCTGGAGGTAGCTGGGTGCAGTCTGGTCAAGGCATCAGTAGGCGAGTACAAGAGTCTTGAGCTGGATGCGAGCGGTGATCGGGAGCCAGTGGAGTGAGCGGAGCAGTGGAGTAGTGTGGATTAAGCAAGGCAGAGTGAACACCAGGCGAGCAGCGGAGTTCTGGATGAGCTGGAGCGGACGGGTGGCGGACGCAGGGAGGCCGGCCAGGAGGGAGTTGCAGTAGTCTAGGCGGGAGAATGCTAGGGCCTGGACGAGGAGTTGCGTGGAGTAGTTGGTGAGGAAGGGTCAGATTCTTCCTATGTTGCTCAGGAAGAAACGGCAGGTGCGTGCTAGAGTGGAGATGTGCTGGAAGTAGGAGAGGCAGGGGTCCAGGGTTACTCCACGGTTCTTGGCTGAGGAGGAGAGAGAGAGCGTGGTAGATTCCAGAGGAATGGAGATAGAGAGATCAGAGGAGGGAGAAGATGAGGAGGGGAAGAAAAGGAGGTCAGATTTAGAGAGGTTGAGTTTGAGATGATACAAGTGCATCCAGGAGGAGATAGCAGACAGACAGGTAGAGATACGGGAGGGGATTGTGGGGTCGGGGGAGGAAGATCTGAGCATCATCAGCATAGAAATGTTACGAGAAACCATAGGATGCGATGAGGGGGCCCAGGGAGCGGGTGTAGAGAGAGAACAGGAGAGGGCACAAGACTGATCCTTGGGGGCTTCTGTTGAGAGAGGGTGAGGTGTGGAGGTTGAGCTGCGCCAGGTTACCTGGTAGGTGCGGTCAGAGAGGTAGGAGGAGACCCAGCCCAGAGCAGTGCCAGAGACTCCCAAGTTAGCGAGAGAGGATAGGAGAATAGAGTGATCGACAGCGTCAAAGGCAGCAGAGAGATCAAGGAGAATTAGGACAGAGGAGAAGCACGGGCAGAGTTTAGAGAGTTAGTGACAAACAGAAGAGCAGTTTCAGTGGAGTGAGCAGAGCGGAAACCGGTTGAGCAGAGAGTGGTTAGACAGGAAAGCAGAGAGCTGGCGGTGTACTGCCTGCTCGAGGGTTTTAGAGAGGAAGGGTAAGAGGGAGACGGGGCGGTAGTTCTGGAGGGAGGTGGGTTTTGAGGGGGTGTAGAGGCTTGTTTGAAGGCAGAGGGAAAGAGGCCAGAGAGGAGAGAGATGTTGAAAAGGGAGGAGATGAAGGGGAGTGTAGCAGGAGCAGCAGCTAGAAAGAGGTGAGTGGGGAGGGGGTCCAGGGCGCACGTGGTGGGTTTGTATCCCTGGAGGAGGGAGGAGAGGTCAGAGTCTGAGAGGGAAGAGAAGAGGTGAGTTAGTAGGGGAGACAGAGGGTGTTGGGGTTGGAGCGGGAGGGGTTGGGGGGAGGGAGAGTTGTTAAAGGGTTTGCGGTTCAGAGATTTTAGAGGAGAAGAAAGAGGCAAAGTCGTCAGAGGAGATAGAGGAGGGAGGAGAAGGTAGAGAATAGTTTCCGGGGTTGTTAGTGGAGGATTGGATAATAGATTAGAAATAGGAGCGTTAAGCAGAGGAGAGAGTAGAAGAGAAGGAGGAGAGGAGGGAGTTTGGTTCTCTTCTATTTCTTTTCAGCAGAGCGCAGTTTGGTTCTTACTGAGTGGAGCACAGAGGAGAGCCAGGGTTGCAGAGGGGAGGGGCCGGCAGTAATACGTGGATTTGTGTTTCTTTGGGATCACAGCTGTCCCTACACTACAGTATGTGCTGTGTCCTGAGGCCCTCTGCTGTTAAAGGTCTGTGCTTGGGTGATGAGACGTGCTTGTTATGGCTGTTTATAAATTTGCAGCACTCCTGGCCTCCTGTGCATAGGCCTAATTCACCAAAGATGCTTTCTTTCACCATCCCAGCGTGGGAAAAAAGGACAATCTGCATAATGGGTTTGGTGCACTGATTAACAGTTTGGTATTTGCATCTGATTATGGGTGAAACATGTTTAGTAATTCTTAACCCTTTGCGGTCCATTTATTCAGCGCGTCTCAGGCGCGTCAGGTCCAATTTATTTTCACACGCACAGTTTATTTTAGATGCAATGTTTAAAAGTATTTTTTTCACCGTAAAACAGGTTTAAAGGGCACTGCATATCAACAGGACACCCAGTACTGCATCTTCAGCCCCGCCCCACCCCTTGTTCGCTGTATTTTTCACATACCTCTTCATAGTCGTGCATACTGATAAATCATCTCCTGATCACTTATTTTATCACCAAACTCCTAAATAATGCGATCCAAGTCATTGTTTTATTACTATAACATCTCAAAAAAGCTCTGCAAATGTCTGTGATATTCTTTGAGCGCTGGTTGCAGAAGCAGCTATCTTGTTTGTTTATGTCCGTGTTATCTCTGTGGTGCCAGGGCTATCTGTATTGCTCATATCTGCCCCCTTTTTTTTCCCCCCGGCTTCTCTCGGCTCCTATCAGTCTCACTCGGTCATTGAATGGTTTTCTCGGCTTTTTCCGGAGAAAAAACAACTAGAGACCTGTTTTTTAAGTCTTTTTGATGATGTCGGACAGGAAAGGGAAAATTGTAATGTCAGACCTGGTCCGACATAGGACCGCAAAGGGTTAATTTTTTTAACTGCTTATGCACTTATTGTGCTGCAAAGTCATGCTGGGTTTAGAGCGTACCTGCATTTTAGAACAAAACCATCTGCTTTTGTGTGACTAAAAATAAAAAAAGAGTTTGCTGAAAAAAACTACTAGTGTTGAAAGCACTATAAAATGATAGTATAGCTGCATTTTAGATTTAAAAAAAAGCTTTAAGATGAGCAAAATCTTTATTTGTGGGGGTGCAGGTTTGTGGTTTTATTGATTGTATTTTATGTTCTACTAGAGGTGGGTGTCAGTGAAAATATTGGTAATATGTATTGCAT
Source organism: Acipenser oxyrinchus oxyrinchus (assembly GCA_030684275.1). NCBI lineage: Eukaryota > Metazoa > Chordata > Actinopteri > Acipenseriformes > Acipenseridae > Acipenser > Acipenser oxyrinchus. Next base: position 10,429,417 of record CM060258.1, on the reverse strand, counting down.
ACAATAGTTATAACTTCTCATAGAACAGAATGAACTTGCTGATTTTTTTTTCCCTTTTGTTGCTAATCTTTCATTGCAGTCTACTTGCATTGCTCTATTGAGGCCCTCTCTCTGGTCTCTGCATATCCGAGCAACCTGTCGACTCCCACTTACAGCAGTAAGACCCATCTGCCTTTTTAGAACTAAGCTCTGATTAGAATTGTATTCTAAAATACTTTCCTATTCCAAATGTCACCTTTTGTGCATGAATCCAGAGTTAAAAAAGACCAAAAACAACACTAATCATCCTTTTTTTATTTTATTAACAGGTTTACTTTACATTAGTAACTGGCGGTGCCTTATTTTTACACTATAGGGTATATTCACATTGTGTCATATTATTTCTTTGTTAAAAAAAAAAAAAAGTTTCTTGTGCTTTTGCTGTGTGTAGAATATTTGAATACCCTCTCTAAAATGTGTAGGACAACACATACCCAAAATAAATTGCATTTATTAAAGTGCTGCAGGCCAACTTTTGTATAAAGCTTCTGACCTCTGCATAGCTTAAATTTTTTACCAGTATGTTTCTCCTCCTGGAATGTAATCAGAAAGATGTTTTTGAGCCCAGTTTGATTCAGTGGGCTTGCGACGTACCTTCAGCATGTAAAAACTGTGCACATGGGATGAGGGGGAAGAGATGGGGTCCATGTTTGTGTCTTGTTTCTACCACGATACAAGCAGAACCTTGACCAGACATTTCTGGTGTATTTCTAACTGTGCATAAACAATATTGACCCTTAAAGGGGATTCTATTAAAGGCACAGCTAATCATGTTGATCCAAGTAAATAAAAGCCCCTCAGTTTCCAAAGTGGAGTTTTGGTTGCCTCCCCTCCCCCACTCGCATACCCTGCATTCCTTTAGAACAAATGTTCACTTGTTGCTATAGTCCCTTAGATCCACTATTGCTAGGTGTGAGAATTCTATATGCAGAACTGAAAACTTGTACAATTTTCATTGCGATTCTCTGTGCACGTTTGCCGTTAGGGCGCTAATTCTCAGTGTGTCTACTGGCCTACATTTCTGGCATTACATGTGTGTATCAAAGTGCAGAATAGACAGAAATAAATAATATAAATACTACACCTGTAGTAATGTAATACTATATTATAAATAATTTTGCAGTGTTTTAAAGTACAAGAAATTGGAAATATGATTCTTTCTAAATATCATTACTTTACTTAAAGTGCTATTATTTCAAATAGTTTGGCATCACTTAAAAAATACCAGATCTTTATAACTTGCCATATTGAATAATTAAGATAAATTAAGCCAATTAAGGGTAATTAGGGTCTTCAAGCTGGACTTCTGAGGTAATAGTAGTAGTCCTCTGTTTCCAGTCGGGTTACTCTAGGTTGAGTATTGTTAGGCTACTTGAACTAAACTATTTGTTTACCGTTTTCTGTTAAGCTAATAATACAAGGGTAAATACAGGTGTAGTAAGCCATAGAGTCTGTTATTTTAGAGCCTTTAGAGTGTATGTAATTGTGATTTCCTCAAGGGTTAATATGATAGATAGTGTTTATTCACACATCCAATGAGCAGTTCTGTGGAGGATGTGAAAAGATCATCCTGTCTAAACTACAGCTTTTCTATGTACTTACCAGGGTAAAGAGTGATGCGCTTTGCTTACACAGGAATGAACAGAAGAGACACAAATGTCCAATTCTTTTTTTTTTTTGTGTGAAGATTAGCCAGGTGCGTACCGCAGTTTATAAAAAAAAAATCAGAGCATGAAAAGAAACACATACTGTAAATGTTCACCTCTCACAGCCAGAACTGTTGTACTTTCTCTGGATTATCACTGTGATTTGCACTGCCCCACACACACCACTTGTTTTTTGTTCTGGTGTTTGTACGGTATATTATATTTCCTACTGTTTTTTTGGCTAGCTGACTATAGCTCAGTCATTTTTCTCACTCTGTGAGTGTGTGTGTGTGTGTGTGTGTGTGTGTGTGTGTGCTGTACACTTTTGTCCATATGTCCATATTTTGCCCACTACTCTTTGACAGAAGAGGTGTTACCGGTTGAGAGTATGAGAGTATCTGGGCGAAGGGGAACAGTCCATTGTAATGGTGCTTCCAGCAGTCTGTAACGTGACTAATCTGGATGGCACAAATCCAGGAATGTGTTTGAACTCACTTCTCTCTCTTAATACTTACCAAGGTGAGAGAATACAAGTGCTGTTTCAAGCATGACTGAAGTGAAGTAGCCGCTGGGATTAAGAATTAGCCAGCACTGTACTTGTAACCTAACGTAATGGGACAAGGTGGTGCAGGGCTGACCCTGAACATGTGTTTGTTTAAGACAGAATGTCCCTTGTTTGTTATATGTATTTGAAACAAGTGAGATATTCTGTACCAAATGATATGAGCCATCAAGTAGGGGGCCAGCAGGGTCTGTCTCCATCCTAATGACGTAGATTGGATATCCCAGCAACTATAACGTAAATTTCTAACATACTGCAGTACAGAATGTGAGCCCTACTGACACACCCTGCTGTAAAACTGGTTGTTAGCAAGACCCCATAGGAAATGACCTGCAGGGAGATGTGCACCATCTTTAGTGTGAGCTATTTGTTGTAGGAGCAAAAAAGTCACAGAATACAAAAGCTGATAGATCGGTATTGTAGTATTTGTATGTACATTCTGATGGCTTTAACATAGCATATGGACACTGCAGTACAATAATGTAACAGATATGTTTTTTTTTTTTTTTTTTTTAATTGAATCAAGCCAAGTTTTTCGCTTTGGTTGGCCTGAAAGGTAAGCTTCCAGTCATGGCTGTATTCAGATTTTTCTTTTTCTTTTTACAGGGTGTCTGCTAAGAAATAAATAATCTGCTAAGAAATAATGATTGTTGTTCAGTAAAACACCCAAAAGGAAAGGACAACAGCACTGCTCTTTTTATCCTTGGTAAGAAAGAGAAGAAAACGCCCTATGATTTAACTAATGAGACAAGTTGTTTTGATTAGATTTTTATCGTCTCAGCATTTTGTTAAGTAGCTTATTGGTTTAATTAATTAGGTTCATTTTTTCAAGTGCAGTCATCCTTTATAAGCACCTGCAGGTTCTTGAAATCCTGTTTACAAAATAGAAAGTTTTAGCATGTCAGGTTTATCTTTTGAAAGTGTTTTGAAAGTGTTCCTTTTAACCAGCACCAAACTAATGATGTAGCGGGTGGCTCCTTTCAAGGCCTGCAATATATCCTCTTTTAATTGTACCATTTAATGACTGCTTTACCACATTCAAGTTTTATTTTTCAACATAATGGACTTCCCTGTTCCCCAGATAGCTGGGTTTATTTCCTAGAGGCTGGATTTATGGTTATGAGCACTGCAGCAGTTTGTTGAATTAGTTCTGGAGGGAGTGGGAAAGTGTCTTAGCAACCTGACCCAGCATGGTGACAAGCCAGCGTCTGTGTGTGACTGTGCGTGTGGCACATTTATCACCGTGGATAAGCAGTATTTGTCAGCAAATTAAAAAAGAATGGTTAACGCTATACTACTGCTAATAATAATCTGTATCGACTGGTTTAGAAACAAGATTCGCAATGCATTGTATTTCAAGCCATGCAAAGTACTGTATTGTAACTGAATGTATCTTTACTGTATTGGCAGGTATTCCTTGATAAGCCTGGTAATTCCTTATCTGGGATTATTGCAATTCTATTTCAATATTTTTTGTTATGATGTATTTTGTTTTGTTTTCTCCCATTTAGGGGAAAGTAGTTTTTACTGTAGCTTTGTTCTCCTGTGGTGTGTAGGAAATTTACTTTCAGATTAGCAAGGCTTATTGGAAGGTTTCCAACCAGTTGAATACTGGCATGTGAATGGTGCAACCTTTAATACTGCACAGTTAATCTGTATGTAACCTCAAAACAAAATTGGAGGGTATTCATTAAATTGCCTTTCTTTTTTTCTCCTATATTGCTTTATGTACTGAAGGTGTTGTTTCCAATCTCCAGTGCTGTATGTCCAGGTCAACCAACAGTGGATATATAACTTGCCTTGTTTTACTGTGGAATGTTTATTGAACAAACCACATTGTTCATATTTTACTGTGAACTTTAAGTACTGTAGTTTTGCATGAGTTCAGATACTGACCTGTGAGGCGGTATTTAATGTAGTAGGGCCACACATAGCCTCATAAACAGCTGTAAATGTGGATTACAAGTGCCAGAGAGGCTGTGTGGTCCAGTGGTTAAAAAGGGTTTGTAACCAGGAGGTCCCCGGTTCAAATCCTGGCTCGCTCACTGACTCGATGTGTGACCCTGAGCAAGTCACTTAACCTCCTTGTGCGCCGTCTTTCGGGTGAGACATTGTTGTAAGTGACTCTGCAGCTGATGCACAGTTCACACACCCTAGTCTCTGTAAGTCGCCTTTGATGAAGACGTTTGCTAAATAAACAAATAATAATAATAAAAGGTTGTTTATAAAGAGCACCAGACTGAACCCCAATATCTTGTGTGTAGCTTGGTTAAAGTCTCTATAGAAAGTTTATAGAAACTGGGGTTCTTATCAGTCAGGAAGAAAGGAGTCATTTACAAGATGCATCTCTTCACAGCAACATAAACATGCCTGCTGTGGATAGATAGATTAAGTAGGATGTGGGCCACCAATAAGATGGTTGTATAAACCACATCTACGTCAACCTCTGTCAGTAAACGACATTTTGGGCGTGTGTGTAAAGTGTTGTGCTAAAACACAGTATTTTCATATTGTTATTTTTTAAATATAAAGTTAATACATAGTACCGGTATCCAGAATTTTTATGATCTTCCAGTAAAGCACAGGTCTACAGTACATTAATGTGCCACCGACATTACTGTTAAATATAGACAAGAAGAAAAGATGTTTAGAAAAGCTTTACTTTTCAAATAGTGAAATGATGTTTCTTTTGAAAAAGCAAAGCATTTAAAATGGGGTTATTTTAAAATCTTGGTACAGTACAGTAGGTGGACTTTGTAAGTGTACAGTATTATTTTCTAAAATATATCCTTTCCTTCTATATTTAAACTTGGACAAAGGCACAATTTCTGAAACAGAAAACAACACAATAAAACTAGCAAGGAAATGTTAGTTGTGAACATGCCAGTGTGAAAGGGGCTTAAGTTGTTTGTTTTATGCAAGTTGTACAACATTGAAATAGTTTTATTCCTTTTAAAAAATTGGCCCATACTGTTTAAGTATTTATGCACAACATGTTATTCACAGTTTTACATTAGTTCCTAAACTTAATTTGGATGAACTGAAGTTCCGAAGCTTCGAAAAAAAAAGCTGTTGAATCTTTTACTAATGAAAACCAAGTGAGTCAACCAGAGTCGGCTTTTTCCCCTGAACAGATGTTTTAATTATTTTATCCAGCTTTGAAACTAAAATAAGTTATCATCTTTAGTCAAGCTGAGAGTACAGTGAGTAGAGCTACATAATAGAAATAAACACATTTAATCATTTCTCAGCAAAACCGCGGTCTGCATGAGTCACTCCATGCACACACACTGTGTAATGGTCCAGGCATCCGAGTTGAATGGGGGTTGAGTGGGGACCTTGAAACCATGGTTTTATTAACCAGGGTGGGTGGGCGATAATGATTTAGTCTTGGATTGATTAATAAAAAAAGCTTTTTTCAGTTTTTAGATAAAGGAGGAAACCTACAGCACACCAGACATATTGTATTGGAAAATGGCGTATTATTCTTGATATGATATCATAAAGACGGGTCTCTCATAGGTCAATATCCTACTACAGTACCCAGCATAGCTTCTTTAGCACTAATTACAGTCAGAATGGATTTGTGTTTTTTCAGATGGCAATGTGACCCTACCATTACACCCAACAGCTGAACAGGCTATAAATGCTAAAGATCTTTTCTGTTTTGCTTTGCTTGTTATCTGGTCCCCACCCTGTCTGATAGCTAAACTTCTTCTACTCAGGACAACACTTCTCACAGAATAACCACTAGAACTGTTTTGTATAGGTGCAGTGGTATGTTAATATAGGACCAAATACTAAAAAAAATGATCTAGTGCAAGGTTTTGTTTTCTTTTGTTTTTGTCTAAGCCTTCATTCTCCCGAAACTAGAAATAAAAAGTCGGCACAGACAATACAATTTTTTTGTTTAGTTTTTGAAGTAATTAGGAAGAAAAAGAGGTGTGCTGGAGTAACAGCTTAGTGTTGGACCAAATAATCAATCTGCTTGTTTTAATTAATTTCATGGTACACACATGAGAGATCACTTTATATATATATATATATATATATATATATATATATATATATATATATATATATATATATATATATATATATATATATATATATATATATATATAAGTTAACCTACATTCCCAAAGTATTTTAAAACAAAAAAAGTATTTGCACACGTATCATTGGCATTTTCAGTACAGTATATCTCATGCACAAACTTTCCACTTTCAATAAGAGGGGTGCATGATTTCTGGGGTTTCTGAGTGTGTGCGGGCAGGGCAGGTGGATGCGAGTGTTACAGTAATTGATGGCATTATTGTTTTGTTGATATGCATGAGATGACCTTATTGCTTTCAAATTCAAACTCGGAGAATTCTGCATTTATAGAATTACAGTAACCTTTCTTTTTTTCCCCCATTGGTGTAAGCTTAATGATCTAGAGCCAGTGTTTTGAATCATATTTTTTTCTGTTTTGTGTAAAGAATAATAATGACAATTGAGGGGCTCCCGAGTGGCGTATCCAGTCAAAGCACTCACAGGGAGTGCAGGATGTGCCCTATAGTCTGGACGTCATCGGTACGAGTGCAGGCTACTCCTTTGCCGACCGAGGTCGGGAGCTCCCAGCGGGCGGCGCACAATTGTCCAAGCACTGCCCGGGCGGAGGGAGGGTTAGGTCGGCCAGGGTGTTCTCGGCTCACCGCACACCAGCGACCCCTGTAGTCTGGCCAGGTGCCTGCGGGCTTGTCTGTAAGCTGCCCAAAACTGTTGTCCTCCGATGTTGTAGCTCTGGGTGGCTGCATGGTGAGTCTGTTTTAATGGTGTGAAATAAGTCTTTCGAAAAGAATTCCTGTCTGTTTGATTAAAACTGCCACAGTGAGTTTCAAGGCTAGAATAGGGCACTGTATAGATTTTGCCATTATATTTATCAATACAAAAATTGTTCAGGGCTTTTTGCTATTGAGTATATAGATTGCTTTTAAATCACTCCAGTTTAACAGCCTATTAGCCCTGTACAGTATACCCTTTCATAAGGGCAAATACATTGAGAAAATATGTTCTGGTTTGTGTAGAGTTGTTTAGAAAGGAATCTGAAAAATCTGTTGAACACTGACTGCTGATTAGACTCACTGACAAAGGGTCTGTACTGGTTTTCATAGCACGTTACTGTAAAACTTCTTCAGAAAAGTACTTGTAGTAACCAAGTGGCTTCTTATACAGAATTATGCTAAACTGCTTATTTGAAGAAGTATGTTAACAGACTGAGTGAAGCGTGGCTGGGGCTATAGTGTGTCTGACCCTGGGGGTTACGGAAGACGTGGGGTTTCTCATGAAAAAACATTAGTTGGACATGAGATGGACTGCTTGTGGATGCTTGCTTTAGACAATCTGTGTGGGCCTCTTCAGGATTATCCTGATGCAAACAATGCCTGTGCAGCAAATATCAAGTGTGTTCCTTGATCCCATTGTTACATGGGCAGTAATTTATGACAGGATAAAATCTGCATTATTCACAATGTTTTTTGTTTAAATGAGCCTGACCTTTCTAGTTTCATTTGCTTTGTATGAAGATGTTTAATGAGTTAAAAAGTAGGTTGACGCATGTACTGTAATAATTAGATCCTTTTCTATGGCCAAACAAAACAAACTAATACATATTATGTGACGTGCTATTCTCCTACTCAGGGCGTCACTGCTGGACATGCAGTGTTTATGCAGGTTACTAAATGGCATCTTGAAAATGCATCCCCACCTCATCACAGCTTTCAGTATAACATTTGGTTATGGTTAAACCTTCCTTTAACAGTGCATATTGTCCAGGGTTGCTTTATAATTCCTCTGTATCTCTTAAAGAAAAAAAAGAAAAAATGACCTTGTTTATAAGATGGGTGTGTGTGTACATGTGTCCTGTTCCCCTTTGATGTAAGAAAACGCTGTAAAGCAGCTCTGATAACAGCATTCTGTGAAGCTGTGTGTTTAAACAACTTTCTGCTGGTGCTGCTTTGGAGTTTTAGAGCCTTCTATAATGATCCTTTTTTATTTGTTTGTTCTAAGTTTTGGTTCTTTCATCATATTTGATGGAAGCTCCCATCAGTTGTTATTAGTCAGATGTGTTCAGTAGCTTTCTCATGCAAAGCCAGTGCATAGGGTTTGACCTGGGCCTACACGGAAGGTTGGCTACATTGGGATAGGGTTTAATTGTTGTCTTTTGTTGGTGGTCATGGGAAAGGGCATTTCAAAGGTGAAGCAGCAGGGGTGCTTTTTCAGGGGAAGTCCATGAGGCAAGGTTCACTTCTTTACAAGTGCCGTGTAATCTCCTAAGCCTGGTTGCGGGTCGGCGCTGGTGCCTAGGTGGGCTGCCACAGGGAAGTGGCTTCTTAATTCACTGAGTTTGATCAGGCCTAAGAGGAAGAACCAACTTCAGAGCAGCATACAGACGATTACGCCTCAGAAGAATGACATGTGTGAAATGTTAAGCTTTCAATTTCTGCTGTCTTTTAAAGGAGGGCTTTAGAGGTTAATTTTATTTATTTTGAGAGGCTGCGACCGCTATTCATTAGGTCACACTGTCAGGGGAGTGCACAATGGCTAGTCCTTTAAATCACTTCATAATTGCAGGAGCTGTAAACCAGGTTGGCTGGAGGCAAAATTAAGAGCAACTTTTTCTGACTGTAAGCGTTACAATGTTGCGTAATGCAGTCATGAACCGTGAAGGCAGGAGTTCGTAAAGAAAAATGAAAAACAATTCAGTACAGCACTTCTCTGTGTTAGTAATGGCAACAGTATGACCAACATTTTCCAAGAAATGTCAACATTATTGTTACGTAATGCAGAATCTACTGAATCCATAGATAACAAAACCTGTAAACATTTCACAAAAACTGCGTTCCCAAATCCCACATCAAGGGGGAGTTCTGTTTTTGTCAGCTGCCACCTTGTGTACTGGGACATGTTATCATTTTTTCCAACATGCCTCCCCCAAAATCATGCTCTTTGGGTATGACTTTCATTTAAATGAACCTTGAGTTGTTTATATAGAGAGAGTTGAGCTGTCTGATTCCTTATCTGACTACTGAAAAAAGCTGTTGCTTTTTTGCTGTACTAGACTATACTTAAGGCTCTTAATTATTTAATTTTTTTAAATTCTTGGTCATGTGATGCCTCTTTAAAGTTATATTGAGCCGACTCTGTTTCTTAATTAAACTCTTGGAAAAGCGTTGATTGTGAAACAAGTTCACTTAATTTTTTTCTTAACTAACTTGATTGGGACTATGATTCAGTTTCATTGATTAATGTAAAATAAAAAAAGGCAGCTCCTTATTTTTAATTAAAACCGAACACAAAAAGAGTTATAACCTGTTTTGCAAATAGTAGTTTCCTCTTAATTAATCAATTTAACTTCATTCGCTGCTTGTGTTCCGTTTGAATTAAAAAACAAGCTGTCTTTTTCTTTTTCTTTTCTTTTTTTTTTACATATCAATGAAACAGAATCATAGTCTCAATCAAGTTACGGGAGTAAAAACTTAAAGTGTTCACTTAAAGTGAACTTGTTTCACAATCAACACTTTGCCAAAAGTTTAATTGAATGGAGTCGGCTAAAAAAAAAAAGGCACACCACGTGATCAAAACTAAAAACCGAAAACGAAGAGCCCTAACTGTACTGTTTGTTGTAGGGATAATCCTTACAAAATCAGCATTGCTTTAAGTGTATGGTGGCACATCATTTCTACAGACGTCCCATAGGGAAAGAAAGATTCTGGATTTCATCCTCTGGCAGCATTGTATCCAACTGTGGGTGGGTAGAGGAATGTGCTGGAGAGAATGGGAGGGAATTTTAAAGGAGCAGTGATACTCTGAGCTGTGCTTTGCATTTCCTTGGGTTGCATGGACTACAGTCATGAATCCCCAAATCTCAGAGCAGAAGGATAAAATTAGTCATGCAATGATTAGCCTACATTTTGCTGGAATGACAAGTTCACTTTTTTGTTGCTTTTAATACTACTTTCTTCTGACCTGTATTGTTGCTTTGCTATACAGACTACTGAAAGAGCACAATTCAGTATATTTTTTATCTGGAGTGAAACGGGATTTGGGAATGGGGAAAATACAAATTCACACAATAAACAGAATGGGGATCCTTTGTTATTTTGGCTCTTCATTTATGACTTGGTGATTAGCAATAGCACTGTTGTGTGTGTGTGTGTTTGTTTTGTAATTAAATTGTCGCAATTTATTTCTTCTTAAATCAAGAGCGGTACATTTTTCTGTATAGTATGTACTGTACAGTGCTGTAGAAACACTTCAGCCTGACAGTCAAGCTCACAAACTGATGTGCTGTGTTATCACATGTGTTAGAGCCCAGATAATGTATTCCTCCCGGGATTAAAATGCATGAGTGAACCCAGCTAGGATCACAGAGAATGGAATGTAACCACCAGAAGATGAATTTAGCATGTTATTTAATGGGATCCTTTGCTGTAAGGAGATGGATTTCAACTAAATTCATAATACTAATTTAAACGGGCAATAAACAGTTCAATAGAAACAAATTATCTGCTTATATATATATATATATATATATATATATATATATATATATATATATATATATATATATATATATACAGTACAGTAGGTCACAAATCCTTCAGATATGTATTGAAGGCTGGCTTGAAGTGGCTGGTGCTGGTCTGGCAATCTAAACAGCAGCAAGGTGAAGAAGGCTGTGCAGGCTTGTAAAGAACTGACAGTGAAGCAACACAGAGTAAAAGTAAAAAAAAGTAGTTGGTTGGGAAATGTATTAGACATCAGGTGGAAGCAGTGTTGGTACTATTCGGGTTGAACTGTAGCATTATGAAAATAGAAAAGACCCTTTCTAGTGCTTTTAATACATCATGAAGCATAACATTGAGGGTCATCCATCCCTCTCATTTCATTTATGACCTACAGGGTATTATCCCATGTCCCATGAGCTGACAGGCTTGTTTGTGCATGTATCCCACCCCCCCACTTACTGTACAGTAGTCCCTTTACTAAAAGTACTGTATTTTAATTAGTGGACTAACCATCTCTGAAAAGCTGTGGAGATGATTTGAGAATTTCTTTGTCTGAAGAGAGGATTGATTACAATGTTTGGGGAACGTGAATGGAACTTCAACGTGTGGTACTAAAGATGGACACAGTTTGCAGGAATGCAGGGTTTCCATGACAAAAACGAACTAAAAATGAGGCATTGGGAAAGGCAGGGCTTATGCTTTTTATCTGCGAGACAGACCCGAGGCATGGTGGCTGTTTAGGACAACCTAATTTTTCATACATGAAAGCGGGTTTTTCAGATTTCTAAGGCTTTCCGCTCAATGGCAGTGGGAATACAAAAACCAGGGGAGGACACAAAGTAAAGGCTAGGATTTTACACTGAGCTGCTTGTCAGTGGGATTCAGAATCCCATCCTCCACTCAAAAGCCAGGCAGTCTTTTTTTTTTGGATCTCTCCTTTTTGGAAGCCTGCACTTTGTGAGAACTCAATTTATAGTCCTATTAATGCCCAATTTTTCAGGTTGAGGAGACAACAGGCCACTGTTTGCAAATGGCCTTTCTGGACAAAGACAAGGTTTCTTAGTCAAATAGCCATTCTTGTCCCTCGATGAAGTGTGTTTTACTTAGTAATTCCTGTTGCTTTTTCACATGGAAGCGGGGCCTGGCCTATTGTATGCACCCATGAAAGGAGCCACGAGGTTAAGTGATGATCTTATAGCTGACTGATTATGCAGTGTGTCCTGCTGGGATCCAAAACCAGTTTATAGCTTGCTAATTTGTTTATGAGGCTGCATTAATGATCTCACAATTTACGTTTTTATAAGACAGGTAGAAAGAAACGTAAAGAAATATATTTATCAGTTTTACAGGTAAATTACTTCTCCTTAAATCTGCCACTCTAAACGTCCAAGGGTTAAATAACCTTTATATTCTAAGACCTTGGTGTTCAAAGTATATGGACACAATGAGAGCTCCACGGTATACATGTTCTGTAGAAACATTAATCTGTCTTTTAGTCAAACAGACTTCTTGGCTGGGGCCTTATTGAGGTTATATGTCTGTTCTTTTTAAAGGCATTTTAAAGAGCTGCTGGATTTGAAGATTATTTATTGGTTGGTGCAGTTCTGGGATTAATTAAAGCTGAACAGCTGCACAGATTGCATACAAAACCCGTGGATGCTGAAGTAACACACAAGAAGATATTATTTCAGACTGGATAAATTGCTTTCTTATGTAAAAGCAGCTGCTGCTTAATACTGAGCCACGCAATCCAAGAATGTCACCAAATGTAGCCATTTATTCAATTCACTTTGGCATGCTGTGATTTCATTGAGTTGGCTTTATACATGTTTTATAAATAATCATTTGACATACACCATTCATTAATTTAAAGGGTACATATGGACCTTTTTATTTTATTGTGCTACATGTTCCCATGTGTTGCTACAACTGTTTACGTAAGGTATGTGTATTATTTACTTTTTTTTTTTTTTTTTTTTTACATTTTGACCACTTTTTTAAACTTTTAAATTGCATTTCCTGCCTCAAGATGGCTTCACATGTACCCACATGGACCTCTCAGAACTACATTTCCCTCCCAGTGGTAAATCCATCTCAGTTAGATATGTGAGCAGGAGGATGATGGGAAATGTAGTTCTGAGAGGTCCATGCGGGTACATGTGAAGCCATCTTGAGGCAGGGAATGCAATTTAAAAGTTTAAAAAAGTGGTCAAAATGAAGAAGAAAAAATTAAATACACACACCTTACGTAAACAGTTGTAGCAACACATGGGAACATGTAACACAATAAAATAAAAAGGTCCTTATGTACCCTTTAAGGTGCCATATTAAAATATGAATCCAGATGTGAAAGAATATACGTCTACTGAAGAGTGGAAGATACTTTCTTGGACACATTCTAAAGTAGGTAACGCCTCGGTGGTTGCTGTAGTTAGTATGACAATAACGTTTTGTAAAGTATAACCTTGTGGAAATTAATGAGCTTAGGGAGGATTGCCAAAATGAATTAATGACTTACAGCATTGTAAGTATTTTGTTGTTTCTGTAATCCCGTACTGTATTTTATTCCTGTCCATCTGTTTGTGGTTTTGCTTGTTTTGTCATACTGTCCATGTGCTTGAGTGTTTTTGAGGTCAGGCTTTGGAAAGAGTGGCTCACTGGAGCTGTGCAGCTGTATCCAAGTGAATGAGCTCCTCCATCAGGGACATGTACAGCAGACATGCAGAAAGTGGCTCTCTCAGAGGGTCACACCATTCATACAGCTGCCAAGAAACCAGCAACCCCTGCTTTACCCAGCAAGTGTTGTAGAAAGCAGTATCAAACCCCCCTTTTCATAGTTTCACAGTATATACTATTGTTTCTTACAGTACATACACTACCGTTCAAAAGTTTGGGGTCACTTAGAAATTTCCTTGTTTTCCATGAAAACATACATGAAATGAGTTTGAATAGGAAATATAGCAAAATGAATAGGAAATATAGTCATTGACAAGGTTAGAAATAATGATTTTTAATTGAAATAATAATTGTGTCCTTCAAACTTTGCTTTCGTCAAAGAATCCTCCATTTGCAGCAATTACAGCCTTGCAGACCTTTGGCATTCTAGTTGTCAATTTGTTGAGGTAATCTGAAAAGATTTCACCCCATGCTTCCTGAAGCACCTCCCACAAGTTGGATTGGCTTGATGGGCACTTCTTACGCATCATACGGTCAAGCTTCCCACAACAGCTCAATAGGGTTGAGATCCGTGACTGTGCTAGCCACTCCATTATAGACAGAATACCAGCTGACTGCTTCTTCCCTAAATAGTTCTTGCATAGTTTGGAGCTGTGCTTTGGGTCATTGTCCTGTTGTAGGAGGAAATTGGCTCCAATCAAAGCGCCGCCCACAGGGTATGGCATGGCTTTGCAAAATGGAGTGATAGCCTTCCTTCTTCAAGATCCCTTTTACCCTGTACAAATCTCCCACTTTACCACCACCAAAGCACCCCCAGACCATCACATTGCCTCCACCATGCTTGACAGATGGCGCCAAGCACTCCTCCAGCATCTTTTCATTTGGTCTGTGTCTCACGAATGTTCTTCTTTGTGATCCAACACCTCAAACTTAGATTCGTCTGTCCATAACACTTTTTCCAATCTTCCTCTGTCCAGTGTCTGTGTTCTTTTGCCCATCTTAATCTTTTCTTTTTATTGGCCAGTCTGAGATATGGCTTTTTCTTTTGCAACTCTGCCTAGAAGGCCAGCATCCCGAGTCGCCTCTTCACTGTTGACGTTGAGACTGCTGTTTTGCGGGTACTATTTAATGAAGCTGCCAGTTGAGGACCTGTGAGGCGCTCTGTTTCTCAAACTAGACACTCTAATGTATTTGTCCTCTTGCTCAGTTGTGCACCGGGCCTCCCACTCCTCTTTCTATTCTGGTTAGAGCCAGTTTGCGCTGTTCTGTGAAGGGAGTAGTACACAGAGTTGTACGAGATCTTCAGTTTCTTGGCAATTTCGCATGGAATAGCCTTCATTTCTCAGAACAAGAATAGACTGACGAGTTTCAGAAGAAAATTCTTTGTTTCTGGCCATTTTGAGCCTGTAATCAAACCCACAATTGCTGATGCTCCAGATACTCAACTAGTCTAAAGAAGGCCAGTTTTATTGCTTCTTTAATCAGCACAACAGTTTTCAGCTGTGCTAACATAATTGCAAAAGGGTTTTCTAATGATCAATTAGCCTTTTAAAATGATAAACTTGGATTAGCAAACACAACGCGCCATTGGAACACAGGACTGATGGTTGTTGATAATGGGCCTCTGTACGCCTATGTAGATATTCCATTACAAATCAGCCGTTTCCAGCTACAATAGTCATTTACAACATTAACAATGTCTACACTGTATTTCTGATCAATTTGATGTTATTTTAATGGACAAAAAATTTGCTTTTCTTTCGAAAACAAGGAAATTTCTAAGTGACCCCAAACTTTTGAATATTGTATATACTCAATAAACTCCCATAAAACAGATTAAATGCTGCCATTTTATACCATCTGCCAATCTGAACATGTAGCCTACTGCCTCGATGTACTGTAGCACTGTTTTAGGACTGACAACATGCATTGATGTCTAAACCTGGAGACAAAGGTTCAGTAAGATAACTTACTATAGCTGACAACACTACAGCCTTGAGTATGCCCTCACATATAAACTTATTAGGACTGTCTCGGTATTAGTCTAGTATTTCTTAGTATTGATTTATATTTGTTCTAATTTAGTAAGTCTGCTTGGTAAATTGTACCATTTATCTTTAGGAAAAGTAAACAAAATATTTAAAAAATAAATAAAAAAGTGCTTGCTGCTTTATAATAAGAGTATGCTGTAGTATTTGTCTTTATCTCAAATAAAGGGAGACCTGACAAACAAAGCTTTGTTTTAACAAGCTCAAGTGAAGTGCCTTGACGGAAAGTACTGTAGCCCTACAGCTGTCACAGGCAGGATTATACAGTGTCAGAATTACTCATTTAGGGTGCATTGCAGATCTGTTAAGCTACTGTAGGCTGCTACTTTTTCTAAGAACTCTGTAACAAAAGTATTTTTATTGAGAAAACAACAGGTAACTGTGCTGGAAGTGGATTTTGTTAACATTTGACAAAGACAGATGGAGACAGTTGCCATAGAGTGGCGTATGACTCCAGAGTTCCTGTTGTGAGTCTGGCAAAGACTGCTGGGCACATGAAAAGTGAAAACTTTGCGGTTGCAGGAATATGTTTTTAGTTTAAGAATTTTTGCATGAATTTTGTCTCAAGATAATGTATTCCTGGGCTATGATATCATTCTTACTGGTCACAGAATCTGTATACTCTATTTGGCAATTTTAAAGAATGTTTATGTAAATTAAATGACTATAGTACACAGGGAGTGTAGCTTAAATACAGTGTTTTTTGTGCTCATTTCTGAGTGTATTGCAGAAAGTGTGAATCCTTTCTGTTCGAAAGTCATTTACCTATTCAATAAGCTCTCTGAGTGGTCCAGATTTTGCCGTGACTGGATGGGGCAAAGGGCAGATTACTTCATTGATTGGCGAGAATACATGCTGTTCAAATGATGCAGTTTTTTTTTTTTTTTTTTTTGGCAAAGCTGTTTAGCCCTCTTTTGAAATTGATTGGTAAAAAGAGAATTATTTTAAGGTAAAAGGAAAATAAATTGTTTTTTAAGCTTTTCGTTCTATACTGAAAATTCTGCATTACCGGTAAGTGTTTTGCCAGCTTTGATGAAGTTTAGTGAGTAATTGCTAGTAATTAGATAGTGTATTCCAAACTTGATTCAGATTTTAAAAGGTTAATACATTTTTAAATACATGTTTTTCCCATTCAAGGATTAAATGATATACAGTACATCAAAGTGATTTCTACAGTACACTGCATAGGACATTTGAGTGGAAGGCGATCCTGTTACATTTTAGAAATACAGTAACTTAATTTGTATACCAAACACATCCAGACAGCAGTCCTTGTAGTGCATGACATATCATTTGGGGTGTACTGGCTGTTTGTAGCAGAAAACAAACAGTTTTGTATTCCTAGAGCAAAGGACAGAAAAATGTTAATATTTCATTTGCTATGACAGGCATAACTCAAGACACAATTTAAGCAGTATACCAAGTCCTGGGATCTTGAACATATTCAAAGTAAACCTGACCAGGTCAGAACATCTTGGCTACAATATGTTGCAGGTCCTCAAATAAGCGTTGGGTCAGATGGCCCCCAACACCGTGGCATTTCTTTGAAGACATACTAAGGTATAGGGTTAAGAATATTAATCAGTAAGAATGAAGGGCAAGGTTAAAAGCATTATAAAAAATACTGTCACCCAGCACGAACAGTGTACCAGGTAGTTGCAGAAACCCTTTCTCAGTTACCTGGTAGATTCAATGATATTTGATTGCAGTGGGGTGAAAGATGTGGATGTTTTTGCAGGGTGCCGACAGTGGTGCCTTTGCGCAAGGTTTATCACTCTCTTGCTGCATTACAGCAATTTCCTAACCCCGTAGTATTTCGATTTGCACTCGCATACAGGCATGTAACAAATCTGCACAGAAACGATTGGATTTCCTGTCATTGTCATGGTAGCTATTTCCCTAACAGCATTAGTTCCACTACAGGCCCTTTTTGTCCTTTAACGAAAAAAGGCAAAAAAACGTGAGACTGCTAAAATCTCCCTGATCCCCTTTTCCATGAGCACTGTAATCCTGTGCAGACTTGGCACAAATGGAGCTTTGAAACCAGTGGGAGCAGGCTTGTGGTGCTCTACCTTGCAACTGCTAAGTTTTCAAATGTTGAAAAATAGACTAGCAAACAAAGAAGTGAAATTAATTTTATGGAGCTGAGAGTTGGGAGGTATATGTCTGTGCCAACTTTGTACTGATTAAGTCATCAAGTGTGACTTTATGTGAAAATAAAAGGTGGGCATGCATACAAGTGCATATATATTTTTTCAGACATAAAAAAATGCATGGGTAATTTATTTTTTGTAAAAAATGTAAATGGTCAGCCCTATTCGTTATGGTGAAGACTTCCCTCCCGTTCATGAGAACAGTACCACTAAAACTATGAGCTCATTACTGTATGGATTTTGCTGGGACAGGGATACTGCAGCTTTGTTTAAATCAGTGTCAGACCTATTACTTTAAGTCCAGGTTATTTGTGTTTTACGACCCACTCTAAGCTACAGTAAGAATTATTTAATGAATTAAATGCTTCATGCATTCCTCATGGACAACATGTGAGGTCTTAGTTTTACATACAGGAACATCTTGTATAATATCATGCATTAAGTGTGCCCCCCTCGATAGAATGAATAAGTGTACTTCCACCTCATTATTAATCTCTGGCTCTAATTGTTTTAAGTTCTCTCTAAAATTTGTTACAAATACTGAACATGAGTTACTCAATCTCCTATAAAATGTTGGAGATGCATATGCATATTGTACAAATCCACCCGATAGACAGCACAGTACCGGAATAGAACAGCTTGCTTGCATGCATAGATGACCTTTTTTTGTACAGAAACCACAATAGTTCAGAATCCACTGTGCTTCGTCATTTCATTTCTGCTTCTTGTAAAGGACAACTGTTTCTGCACATATAACGGAGGAGGGCTCTAAATGTTGTGGTTTTGTCGTTTTCAGAAAATCAAGATTGTTTACATCAAGTGGTCCACGAGAGGCTCGGTGATCTGCTCCGAGTCCTGAAGGCCGTCATCGGCAAACACCAGATGCTCAACTCGGTAGACATCCTTGGGGAGGCCGGAACCGTCATTGCCAAAGTGAAAGGTGAGAGAATGTACCACAATATTAGCTTTGTGTATTGTTTACTTCTTTATTTCCTACTCTTGAGTGAAAAGTTCCGATACATTTTAGAGTCTGCTTTCTTTTTAAACAATGTTTTAGCCAAATGATGTACTGTATTCAGGTTGATAATGCTCATTATCATTTCCTGAACACGTTTTTTTTTAATTGCTAGAAAGAGCTTATTCTTGAATGAGTGCTGCTCAAAAAAGTCATACTTAGGACTTTCATGATTTATTGTCAAGGAATGTATAACTGTTGGCTGGAGATACTAGCTGGAAAAGTACTTGATGCCACATCTACAGTTTTAAATATGAAAATCAGGATTAAAATGGGTGCTTGAAATCCTGGTAAAGTCCTGGATTTTTAACCGGTCATGGCCATTCATTGTTCAGGGTCAATTGATTAATATGTCCTGGATTTCAGAACAGCGTCCTCAGTAGTGAACCCTCAAAAAAGAACCAGATATTTTGCTTACAGTGAATGCAACAATAGTTATTTATTTTTTTCAAATATTGAAATATTAGCCCATATTGTCTGTCAGATCATTTCTTACTGTACATTTTTTAACTGCTTGAGTGCCAACTGTTGGTTTGGTATTACTGCTGGTATGTCTTAGTTTAATACTACGTACCATATTTGTGGTTCTGTTTTCCCATAAGCTGTCCAGCAGACTTTTAATTACACCCACACTGTTAGTTTGCTCAGCTGTGTTAAAGACTTTTAAAGGATTCCTTTTCCAGACATGTGCTGTTGTCCTCCTGATCTTTTCATATCCAGTGGCTGCAAAGAAAGCACTTCTCCATCCTATGTGCCATATATTCCCAGGGCTCATAGTGACTAGACAGGTCAGGTAGCCATTGTAAACACTCTCAAAACCTGTCTTTAAGCAATTGAGAGCTGTGGGAGTATATGACCCAATAACTCATTTTAATTACTTTGAATAGGATTTTGAATATAAAACAAAATAATGATATGAAAGCCTTACATTTTAGTTAGGGTTGCCTGAGGTAAATTAGAGAGACTTCAACTCAACATAGCAGACTGGATAACTACTGTACACTGAAAATGCAGTTTTGGGAAAAATATTAATTAACATGATAGACTGGAATCAGTATACCCATATGCCAGTAACATTTTTATTTTACTTTATTTAACTGGTATGGTATGGTTATCTTTGTAAATACATCAAGTTGGATCTTTTGGAAAGGTAGTGGGTTACTGCATTGTGGTAAGTATAAAACCTAGACGGGGAGCAACAGAAGGCATCCCTGTTACTAACAAAAATGCATTTTGAATGTTTTCCTGTAAATAAGCTTTCATCAGGTCACAGCTCGGTATCCTAAAGATCACAAGACAATACTAATTTGAAACCCACAGCTTCTCTCCTTAGTGTTTTCACAGGATGTTACAGTATAGGTTAAGCAATAGCTGCTGATAAAGGAAGGTAAAAACGAATGTTTCCTGTCAGCGTGATAGAGTAAACCACAGAATGAGCCATAGCGAGAGCAGCTTGGCTGGATTTTTTTCCAAAAGACTGCTACAGATTCTGCTATTTTCACTATTATTCTACTTTTTACAATATTTTTCTACAAATAACTTCCTCCGTTTCTCAGTTTCGATGTACAAGACTATATTAAGGGGCTATATTCTTGGTGAAAATATAGAAGTTGCATGTGGGTGATGCAAGTTGTGGCTGGGAAGTCCCTTACATTCTCCAAGGCTGTTCTAGGTGCACAAACTTGTGACATTGAGAGGAACGGTAGTTCCTCACGCCAAGTTATCAGCGAAGCATGAGAACTACCAGACTCTCTATACAGCAAGGATAGTTTACATGTAAATCGGCCAAAAGCACCATTTCCCTTTAGGTGAAATGTAGAAAAAAAAAGTCAATACCTGTCATACAGTAAGAGAAATAAGTCGCTAAAGTAAGGAAAAAATGTCCTTCTTTTTCTTCCATCGTATTTGTTTGCAGACCCCAGGCACTTTTATACACGCATATGTATATTACAGGACATCCGAATTTAATGACAATTAACTCGTTTTGTCAACATTACAGTATACTACGGAATGCACTTATTGTGATGTCTATATCATTTATATTAAATGGTTTATTTCTGTTTTAAAATGGAACATTTGCATGCAAGAAAATATCTATTTTTATATAAATATAAAATAAAAAAGGTTTGGCATGCATGGGATTTGAAACTAAAACCTTCAATTTGCAAGCATGCTGTGCTATATGATTAGTTGAGACAAGCAATATTTTGAAAGATGAAGTCAGCCAGCTGAGAATTCTCAGGACTTTGTTATATTTTGGAGATTTTTTGAGTCATCATTCATCTTCATCTTCATCTTCATCATCATCATCATCATTATCATTTTGAGATTCTGATCTTGAGCTCTGAAAAATGTTGGTTTCCTGTTAGTGTAAAGCTCATTGAGGTCCCTATTGGCACAAGGAAGTATGGTCCCTCTCAATACTGGTTGATGAGAGTAACACTATTTGTGGTCCCCACTGGACAAAAAGAAACATAAATTGTTCTGAGAATTAGCTATACTGAAGGATAGCCTATATATTTGGTAAAAGTAAAACATAAATAAATATTGAAATAGATCAATACATAAAACTATACATAGACATTTATTTCTTTGTTTATCTAGATTGATATTTATTTTTCACGGTCATATAAACATAGCCATTTAATACTGTATGAAATGAAAATAAATACTCAACAGTTCTTGTTCAATAAGTGAAGATTTTTGTAAATAAAGGTTGTCATTTTCAAATTAAAATAACGACCCGGACAATTGCTTTGTTGCAGGACTTGTTGTCTGTTCAGTTTGTCTCGTCTGTCTTTTATATGTTACATGTATTGTAAGGGGAACGGGGAGTGAGTGAATGAGTGTATGTTGTTGTTTTCAGGGGTTGCAGAGCATGGATGTGACTGGTTGATAAGCAGGACAGCGGCGGGAAACGACGGGAGGTTATATAATAAGGGGGTGCATGAGCCTGGGGACTGGAGACAGTCCAGTGCTGAACTTGAATGAGAAACTGTGGGTGCGACTGAGTGAGCGTGTGAGCTGTGACCAGAGAGAATATGCAGTGAAAGTGCCAAGACTAAAACATAGGGTTATTATTTTGCGCCGTGAATTCCGGCCCCTGACAGGAATTCTCTGTAGTTTCAAATAAAACAAACATTTTGAGAATTCAACACCGTCTCCCTGAGTACTACTTCCTAAACATGAAAACGTTACAATATACTAAATGAACGGGTCAAGCTTATTATAATAGTTTGCAAAATCAGATGAAAGCTTTCAATACAAACAGGATAATACATAATCATTATTTAGCTTGGCTTGTGTATTTCAGGCACAATAAAACCGGATCGAACTTGTATCAAAAACACAAGTCAAGTTAGAAGAAACAATTGGGGTAACCTTGGCCCCCATCGGTTTTACAGTTGTGCCTATTTGCTTTGTGCTGGGCAAGGTTGCCCCAATGGTTTCTTGAAACTTGGCAGGTGTTTTTGATATCTCCACTTTAAATGGCTGAGCACTTTTGATAACTTGCCATTTTTTCACATTTCCAATGTGTTTTTGTTTTAGATTAGACATGCATTAAGACTTGCAAGTTGTTTTGCCATGTGTTAGAAATCTGATCTCCAGAGCAAGGTAATCTGCTTGGCCACGGTGCAGGAATTTGAAAATGTACCTTACCCTAGAGCAGTTTACATTCCAGGCTAGTGGGATTGAGCCATGTATTTTGGCAACAGTTATATATCAGTGCCTGTTTATTCATTAAATTCACAGACTTCATGACCCTCTAGGGTCTTTGGCATTCCTCTAGCTTCATTATAACTTGTATTGCATTTTATATTAACATTCATTTATATACAATTTAGTGTACTGTTAACAAAATATATAAGATTGGAGTGTTTTTTTATAATGGTTTTAATTAACATTGGAACACCTGGGGTCAATCTAAATTACAGTTTTACTGACCTTGGTCGACTTTAAACTACAGTTTCCAGATGTGGACGTATAGTACCTGCAATTAGTTAATGATATCCGTAACTGGCCTTGAATTGCTGATTAACAAGTCCTAACTAAGTAACAGAAATTCAAGGCCAGCTACAGATATATTGGTTTTTTAGCATTGTGTAGGAGTCATGTGACTATTTTATTTAAAGTAAACTACTTATGACACTTTTGAATGCTGAAATATTTTTGCAATACAGGAATCAACTTTAACTAGTCAAATTGAATGTGATATTTGGGATCTCATTTTGTGTTCTGTTTACTAATTGTGCATGTGATTCTTCAGACTGCTCATAAAATGAGTATTAAATTAAGCTGGGATTTTTTGTATTATTATTGCCAGGGTAGCGGTGAGCAGCACCTGTCGACAGACACTGAGATGAAGGCTTGACAGTGTTGTAGCAATAATGCTTGATCCATTAATATCCATTTCACAAGGGGTCTAATGCTGGTTCATCTCTCCTACAACATGTTGTACAGTTCAGTACAGTGCAGTGATGACACGTCAATGTTGCTAAAAGCATTCGTAGGTGCTTTCCTTGAGAACGCTTGCAGACACTTCACTATTTATAGATAGAGGTTGGATAATCTTGTTTCAATATTCCTGGATTACAGGGCAGCAAACAAACATCATGCAACACTGACAACAGAACTTTGAATTTGCAGCATGAAGATATGAGATATATTCTAGGGTAGCTCATGTGCTGAGGAAAGAATACAGTGAGCAATGAGCTCATTCGAGTAAATGAATTCATCTTAGGAACGCATTTTGTATTTTGTCTTGCTGTGAGATGACGAGGCTGCATATGACCTACTTGTTTTTGGTGGAGTAAAGATTATCTCACCTTAATCTTTCTAATTTAATTGAGTAAAAGCTAGTTTCATTTTTAGAATGCAATAAACTGCATAAATATAGTGGTTTAATTTGCAGCAAGAAGAAAGAGTCACGGATAAGCAGCTGTGAGTATGTTAGTTACAGTATTGATAATGCTTTGAAAGGCTACTGGTGCATTACACTGTAAACTTGAATAATCCCCTTCGATTAATGGCCTGTAGTCATTTTACATTCATGCACGTAAAGAGATTTGTCTGCTGCAGTAGGCTAGTGGTTCTCAACCCACGAGTTTAAACCACACAGCCAGTTATGTGACTGCAGCTGCATGGTGAGTGCATATTAACAGAAGAACAGTTACATTACAGTTATTGCAAAAGCTGAAATTTGTCTGCATTTCTTTGTACAATAAAATGTATTGAACTCTCCTGTGGCCTTTTTTTTCTCTCTCTTCAAATGGACTGTTTTGTGAAATATGGCACTTGGGTCCTGGGCTACATTATAATATTAATTTTAGGACTGTCAAGCGATTAAAAAAAAAAAAAATATATCGCAATTAATCTTGAGATTTAAAAAATGTATCTTGGTTAAACTTGGTTTATTTAATTGATGCAATTACTGCAGCAATCTCATTTAAGTTTATATTATTATTATTATTATTATTATTATTATTATTATTATTATTATTATTATTATTATTATTATTCAAAAAACCAACCCAACATAAAAACTCTGGTTTCCTATTTCTGGATTCTCTTTATAGTTTTATATTAACTGCTAAATCACAATGGAGTTAGTTTATTACTCACCTTACATTTACAATTATCAGTTTCCTTTACTCATAAACATGTTTCTCATTGCTGTTTAATTTAATTCTCTTTTATTAATAATTTGAAATTGCCTAAATAAAACAAAACATTCACTGAGTAACGGTTATATCCTCCATAACTGTAAGTAGTATCATTTAAAAATAAATGTGGTTATTGAAATAAAACAAAGCAACAATGTTAACGGGGCTGCAGTTGATAGCTATCCAACAGCAGGTTCTAGTGTCGTACTTGGCTTGATTCATGGGTTTGCTGTGATCTTAAATTTCTAAAAGAGTACTCTGTCGAAACAGACGGGTTTCATTTGTTGTTGTATTGTTGTTGTCTGTAGCAGAAAAACTACTATGAAGTGTATTTTGAGAAGTGAAAGCATGTTTAGCACATAGGTGGGACAGCACTTCTGTGATACTGGAACTCACTTTGACAGTAGATACAAGTAACCCTCTTTCTATCAATTTTATTAAGTCTTAGATTCATAATTTAATCTTCCCACTGTTTCAACTTTAAGTAATATCAATAATCAAGGAGGGGACTATTTTTATGTCTTTGAGCTCCTTATAATGGCTTGGACTCAAATTTCTTTAGGTAATCTGCCATGCTGTTTTTATTTCTTTAAAACACAATGTGAGGTATTAAACTGAACACCTACAAGCAGAGATGTAAATTAGTAAGCTGTTTATTTGAGCTGGCAAGAGCATTTTTAAAAGCAATTTGTAGTTATTCCTGCTGGGTTATTAAAAAAACCTTATGGAAAAACTATGCGATTGTATGTTGATGATGCATTTACCATATTTGGAAGTGCGAAGTTTAAGCAGAGTATTGTTGTGTGTAGACAAGATGTGAACCTCAGGATGTCCTGGGGAAGACGTCACAGCAGCAGCAGCAGCACTCGGCTGCAGTCATTCAAAAGGAGTGGAGGCCGTCCGATGCAATACATTCAATAAAAGTAAAGGCTTTCTGATTTTAACTTGGAGGATTTTATAACTTTGACTTGGAAATGTACAACAAGCTGAAATCTGCAGGAAACCTATTTTTTCTGTAATTTCTTTTTGAGGACTTCAAAGGGCCTAGCACAAGATGTTTTAGAGCAAGCCTTCCTGCAACAGGAAAAGTGAAGTCAAGATGAAGAAAACGATCTTGCGAGCACCATAAACACACATTCAAACACACAAAATCCACTTCAGTTACCAGTATGGCCTGCTTACAAGTGCTTATGGTTGACAGACTTGCGGACCATGTTGCGCAGTTGGTAAGTGCAGCAGTTTCTCCTCCCGAGGTATTAATGTTTGTTAGACTTTTAAACTGCAAGTGGTGAACAAGAGTTTCCTGTGACAGTGTAATACATTGACAGGAAACAATTGGTTAAGTAGATTTTCATGGCTGTATGATAAGGTATTGTAAAGCTCCTTGGAAAGCTGTATGGGTGTATGTTCCTGTTCAGTAAAATATTTCCTGAAAATAAATGTATTTGTGAAATTTGATTATGCAAAAGGTTTAAACATCATCACAGTTGCTTGGAATGCAGATTTGAAAGAAAAAAAAATGGTCTTCCTCTGCCTCAGTAAGCGTTGGACTCAAAGGAGATGAATAGCTAAACTGTGTATTTGCTCCTTTTAACTTAAAGGATTCATTCTCAATTGTGGACTTAATCATAATTATTATTATTTCCTTCACGGTTTTTAAAGTGTGTGGTTTTAATTTTACATAATATCTCTTTTTCTATTTCCTGAACATTTCCTTTTTCTATTTATTTAAAAATAGAAAATAGCACAGTACTCACAAATTAAGAAATCTCAGCTGTTTTATAAAAGCAACACTAATTTGCTGCTACTCTTTGTACATTTACTGTAGGTATAAAAGTGAAACACAGACTTGAAATGTTTTCTGTATACACTTGACTAATCATAAAGCTACCATATTTAGGTAGTTTATTTTCCTTTTTATATCCTACATTTTGCTGACAAGGAGCAGCTTTGTTTCAGTAGAAAAGCATCACATATAATTTTTTGGTCTGCACAAAAAAACACTCCCTTTGTTTTCAGAAGGGAAAAGAATGAGGACACACACTTTAGCACTGGGGTTGTTTCAAGTGTCTTCCTGTCTGATGCTGCTTCTTCTGTATTAAAGCATTTCACTTGCATGTGTTTTGTTTTTGCTCATTACAGTTTTTTTTTTCTTCTAGAAAGGATGTTTATTGAAGAGCATTTGATTATAGTGGATTTCTTTACGTTACTTTTTTTACCCATTAGTGTTTGGGCATTCGGCAGGAAATTGACGCTTTACAAGATTGCAGCCGGAGATGAAAAGTGACGCCATTAACAAACCTTTGCTCATTAGGGTTTTGCTAACATTCCCATCAGTATGTTAAGTTCTTTGCACACATGTGTTGATATTAATAGTGATCTGTGCTACTCAATGCATTCTTTAGATTTGTAAAACAGTGGAGTGTTCATATCCTGTAATAAACAGCTGATAGCAGTGATTGTAAAATCTGAAGCAGACTTCATAATAACATGATTACACCTCTTGACTGATAAGTATTTTATAGATGATGGCACATACCATACACATTCAATCAAACTGTATCCAGTATATGCTGGTGATGTTTCTGTGTTACGTTAGCTGGTTTTGTGTGTTTTATAAGAATTTTTACAACCCAAAGTGACGTGGCTATGAGTGTTATTTTGTTTGAAAGTAAAGCTGTGTTGGTTCTCTCAGTCTCATGTGGTTTATCACTCTATTACAGGTGTGAACTTCAAGGAAGTGAATGAAGACAACAAACGTGAAATATTTTCATCCATTGACACGCTGGCTTTTACCTTTGGCAATGTGTAAGTTCAATGTGTAATATTGGAGGTTGCTTCCATTTATTTTTAATACAATTCTTTGCTTGTACAACTGAATACTACTACTGTATAGGACAGTGGATGTGTAAACGCCATGATTTTAAAACACCAGTACAGTATAACAGTTAAAACGAGAATACTGCTTTTAATCAATGAGAAATGCTATTGTTTTCTTAAGTTACAATACAAAGCAAATAATCGACATTCATGCTCTACCTGAATCTATGTATAGTTTCATATATTTTCTGTATACTGCAGCATTCTGAGTACACAGTCAATATTCATACTGTAGCTGTGAAATCCTATTATAAAGATGGTGCAATAACAATGTTCAGTATTATAAAGTGAAAACTGCATGAAAGTATTTTTTTCTGAATTAACTAAAACAAATATGTTGCAAATAATATTTTACGTTTCAGGTAAATCTGTATAATGATAATCATAACTTTTTAAAACACTATTTATGTGCTTTGGCAGAAAAGTTTCTCTGTATGTTTAAAGTAATATATAGTCTAAACCTTTTTAAATGTGCACTGTACTGCATTGTACCAGATCCCACCCCTGTCAATGAGTCGGAATGGAAACATGCCTTCGATATGAACCAGAACAAGTATAACCAAGACTCTTTTATGGTCTTTGTGGGGAATCCAAAACAGTAGATCCAGTAGAGTGATCCATGCTGCAACAGTATTTTTTTTGAGAATGGGAATATGAGGGTGTGTTTTAACATTCATCATCATTACAACTGATGTTCACCCAGGCAGTCTAGTCTCTGCAGTAATGTCAGTGTTCACACAGGCAGTCTAGGAAGCCTCTGCAGTAATGTCAGTGTTCACAGGCAGTCTAGCCTCTGCAGTAATGTCAGTGTTCACACAGGCAGTCTAGCCTCTGCAGTTATGTCAGTGTTCACACAGGCAGTCTAGCCTCTGCAGTAATGTCAGTGTTCACACAGGCAGTCTAGCCTCTGCAGTAATGTCAGTCTTCACACAGGCAGTCTAGCCTCTGCAGTAATGTCATGCCTCTTGTATTGTGCCTTTCAGAGTGTCTGATTTCCTTATGGGCGATGTAGACAGCGGTTCGGCATTGGGGCTTCCCCAGACTCGAAGAAGTCGGGTAACTTTTTTTTATTTTCAATTATATAATGACGGTTTGATGGTTTTTAATAAGGGGTTTCCAGGCTTCTGCACATATAATGATGTTTTATCTTTTTACTGCCGTAGAGCACACCTTAAAATTATGATGTACTGTATGTGATTTATTGCATGTCTAAGTTACATGGGTCTATATTAACAGAAAGGTATCTAATATAAGTGTGGTTTTATTGTGCTATAGTGATTATATTTTTTTAAATTTGATTTTATGATCAATCCTCAGAGGTAGGATTACCATCAGTGGATAACAGTTCTGTTGTGTTACGCTTTCAGTAAGCCTGTCTCTGAATTTCTGATGAACTAATTATTACTTTGTATTTGTCTTAATGATGCTATTGCCAGAATGCTGAACCCTTTGAAGAAAGATTAATTCAGAAATATGGGCTTTGATATGCTGTAACCCTGCCAGACAGTTACAGTAACACATTGTGATCACATTGCCTTCTAAACCTGTTTGTTTACATGGTGTCCTTTGCCTAGCCCTATCTGTTTATATATACTCAGGATCATTGTCATCTTTGGCTTCTGTCCAAAAAAAAACAACGCAGTTATTGTTTTTGAATAACGTAAGTTTTAAGTTGCACTGTTGTGTGTATAAATAAATATACTGTCTTTTTTTTTTTTTGTTGATGTGCAAGTCTTTTGAGAACCTCTCGGTGGAGTCGGGAGGATTACTTGCTGAGAAGGATGATCTTCAGAGTAAGTGTTTCAAGTGAAAAACATACATTTATGAAATTGGGAGGCATTGATTGCCATTTTAGTTTTCAAAAGTGATTTTTAAGATTATTTGGTTTAAAAATTGGATCTTGGAAATATTAGTGTTGTATTTTGCTTTTTTTTTTTTAGCATTTTTATTAGTTTTCTTGTATATGTTCTTTTAATTAAGTTTTATAATTACAGTGCTGAAATCAATGACTAAATTAAAATTGCAGAGGAATGAAGTAGTAGCCAATTTAATTATCAAAACTAAAACTCTAGTAGTTGCCCTGCTGTAGTGTGGCACCTTACACTGGTATTGCCTGCTATTTATTTATTTATTTATTTTTTAAAGCCCCATCGCTTTTACTTAGCATCAACTGGCACAAGGTCAGAAGAGCTTTTCTTTGCGAGAGCTAGGCTGATCCGTGCCCGACATTCAAGTCGACAGAATGTTTTACCTTTTTCAATGTTGTTCAGGTCATCTTCGTGCCGAGGAAGTTGATAACATGCTGCTGAAAAATGACAGTGGGATCGAGTCGGCCCTGCTGTATGCCAAGGCCTGGTCCAAGTATACCAAAGATGTTGTGTCATGGGTGGAGAAGCGGCTCAGCTTGGGTGAGTGATTGTTTTGCTGTCTGATCCAATTTGTCATGAAGGATCTTCAAGTTGTTGCTGGGCTTCTGCTGCATAGGCCATCGACAATGCACTTTTTAAACTGGTAATTGTGCTGTAGTGCCAATTAATACAGTTGCCTATATAGTCCCCTTTTTTATGTTTTGACTGTGTGGCCAGTCTGCTGATCTGTTGATATTATGCCTTGGATGTAACCAGACATTGCATTTCTGTTTGTGCTGTTAACCTGTCACCAATGTATTTGCTTGTGACAAACTTTGTGTTTACAGATATGGAGTGTGCAAAGAACTTTGTTAAAATGGCTGAATCGGCAAAAGCCCTTGTGGGTGAACAGGTAATCTTTTTGCACTTTCAGTTCTGAGTCAATCAAATTAAACAATTTAATACATAAGTCAATGGTAACAGACTAAAGGCAAGCCCTAGATTTTAGGGGTGATGGATCTGTCATAGTACACAGAAATTTGATTAGCAAAATCTTGGACTAGCCAGCAGTCTAATATTTATCCAAATGTTTCGTTTTCATTGAATGGCCTATTAGATGCATTAAAAAACATTAATACTTGGCAAGTTTGCTTCTTAATGATCTTTGAGAGGTTATACTTCTGTATAACTATACAATTCTGAGGGGCGACGTCCTGTATAATTGGCTAATTAATTAATTGCCACTAACTGAATGGACACATTGAGATGTTTAGAACAATACAGCATGTTTTTTGAATTCTAAGCAAGTTTACTATACATTTTCATTTTAGGGTACAGGCAAAGTTTGGGGAAATGCTATTGGTACGTAAATGAATTAATCAGGTTTTGCAATAGGAAATTAATCATTGTTTATTTTTTTATGTGTGTATATATATATATATATATATAACAACAGGAACACATGCCATTCCGTGAAATCTACACCTCTGCCTTTCAAAACGACATTGAATACAGTCAGCTCTTACTGCAAACAGCCACTGCTCTCCAAACAAACAAATTCATTCAGGTAAGAATGCCAAGTTAATGGGTTACTCTTCAGTTGTGTTTGTCTCTCTCCTTTACTGATATCACCAAGAAAGACTTTGGTTTCTTTTTTTCATAAGAAAATAAAAACTAAACCACCTTAATTTACTATTTCAGCCTCTTTTAGCCAGAAGGAATGAACTGGATAAACTACGCAAAGAAATCAAAGAACAATGGCAGAGGGAACAAAAGAAAATGGTTGGTTTTGTATTATTATTATTATTATTATTATTATTATTAGTAGTATTATTATTATTATTATTATTATTATTATTATTATTATTATTATTATTATTATTATTCTTTGGTCCCACTTTACAGTACTGTTTTTTTTCAATTATTAACAGTTAAGCATACTTAAGCAGCTAGCTTCCAAACATGTTAACAGGTGTCTTTTGTGGTTTGTTAATGTATTTTTTTTAAACTACTGTTGTCCTTATGATGTCTTCAGACAAACCCATTTAACTGATATGATCGATATGATCACTGATATGAGAATAATGAATTCAATTGTGTGGGGGAGGGAGGTGTGTTTGTTGACCATTAGCAAACAATAAAATGCGTTTGTTAGTAAACTAGCCATTATCCATAACTTCAAAAAACCTCAATCACAGATTATTAGATAAACCTTATAACATACTACATGACGTATACCAATGGTTTCCTGTGGACAGGGGCACATTTACTCTGAATTGCCTGTGTTCTCTCTCAGGCATCATTTCTGCAAGTCAACAGGGACTGCACAATAGTGGTAGACTACAGTACATGAAAGACGGAATAAAATCATTTTTTTTCAGTAATCTACTGTTGGATGTAATACACAGAGTACTGTAAATAATGCAGTTATTAAATACAGTGCTGGAAACACATGTATTACACACACCCACACAGACGTTCATTCTAATACCATGCGGCCAACATGTTGGGAACCTAGGGCTAAAAAAAAATCTGTAGCGCTAAATCAATCATTTTAGGAGAGATACACCTTTTCTAACCTATAATTAGCCTATATTACAGTACTGTACTGTAGCAGGTAATAAAAAGGATGCTGCTGAAACAAATGCATTATACACACATGAAAATGTCTACTGGCTAAAAACATGAATGTAGGGCAAAATTAATTAATTTCAGAATCCCTACACCTCTTCTTCATCTCTTGTAACTCGCAACAATCTGTTCTGTCAGTAAGGAGGAGCTCTTGCTGCTGGGGTTAATCGTCAACTGCACTTTCACTTCTAGTTTCTTTAACAAAATATCCTGTTTCACAGCAAGAGGCAGATTCAGCTTTGAGAAAGGCCAAGCTTTTGTACGACCAGCGTCACGAAGAATATGGAAAAGCCAAATTCTCGACAATTCGGGCAGAGGAGGAGCAGCTGGGATTGAGTGGAGGCCTTACTAAAGATGGCAGCAAAGTGCTGGAGAAGAGGCGGCGCTTAGAGGAAGAGGCTCTTCAGAAAGTAAGACGGTTCAGCAGTGTCTGCTTGTCCAATACTGATCAGGGGGATGTTTGCAGGGGTTTATAGAGATGTTGGTTGGCACTACCACATTCTCTATGTGAACTGGTCTGAGCTCAGGTTGTAGTTCAGTCTAATTACAAACACCTGGCAATACTGTTACAAAATACCTTTGAGATATTTCGATTGTCACATTTTGTTTTAGGTGTGTATGTAGGTCCTGGTGGTCTTTCTCTTGTGTTTTAAAGCTGTGGTGGGTGATCTATGGAAGTAACATGCTTGTGTGAATGTTTTAAATTTTACATTTTTATTTTTTCTGATTTAAGGCTGATGAAGCCAGTGAGCAATATAAAAACTGCAAAGCTGATTGCAGTGAGAAGAAAATCAATCTGGAAAATGTGAAAAGTGAAATCTTGACTCAACTCCGGGAACTGGTCTTCCAGTGTGATCTTACTTTGAAAGCGGTAGGAGTTTACTTTCGAATAGTAATGGTGCTTTGTGAAATTCAAACAATTTCAAACACAACATACATTGCAGTCAAATGAAAGGCACCCAAATCCAGTAAATAGAAAAAATACAGTATTTGAAAATGCATCATTGGCTCAACTTCAGGCAGTAAAAACGTCTGAAAGAGGTCACATTAAAAATGTACTTTGCAAATTACAATCTATTTCTTTTCTTTTGTATGCATTTATTTAAATAGTTTTTCACATTTTTAACCTAGTCTGCATATTACTGATGTTGATCCATAACTGGCTCGTGCCTTCATCCTGTCTTACACTACATACACTTCAACTATTTGTACTTGGTGTAATGGGTTACTTTCTTTCACAGGTGACTGTCAACTTGTTCCAGATGCAGCAGGGGCAGGTGGTTTCTCTTCCAGTGAACTACCAGTCACTGTGTGAAAGTGCCAAGCTGTATGAACCTGGGCAGCGCTACTCTGAGTTTGTCAAGAGCCTGCCAAAGGAAGACAGCCCGCTGGAGTCCTTCTCTTTTGAGACACAGATGTCCCAGACTGAAGGGTAAGAATGGCTGCTGGGGTGGCTTTTTACCTTGTAAAAGCACGGCTGTGTGTTGTACAGGGTGAGTCATACAGTGTGCAGCACAGGTTTGTGTCCTAGCTGCGTGAAGTCGGAACTCTTCGCTGGGGATTCAAGAGAGAGTGTTGCATTGGCTCTGTCGCGACTAGGGCTGGTCTTTGTCCTCCAGAGGCTGGTAACTTGCTGGATCTCGAAGTCCTGGTTGTAAAATAGGTAATTGGCTTGGTTGTAGGATTGGAGGACACCCACTGAACCTTCAGTTCTCCTGAGCTGTGAAGAATTGCTGCGGTGACAGACCATTCTAAATTGGGTAGAACATTAGGGGTAACGTAATTGGGCACTCAAAAAATACATATTTCAGTGATCACTTCAGAATGTGAAGACTGAGATTTGATTTGAGATAGATGCGCGTGTTGTTGGGCAGGGGTCCTGTTCAGATAAAAGGTAACAAAAACCAGCAGAGAGAAGTCAACGCCAGACAGTGTTGAAACCACCAGCCGTGTTAGTAGCTTATCTTGCACATGCTGCAGAGCACCAACATTGCTGAAAGAAAAAGTAATAATCATATGTGAGCCAACAGACCTTCCTCAGGAAATATCTGTGATGAAAGGTTTTGTTTTTGCTAGTCGCTGTCTGTGCTGAAATTTTTAACCCTTGTTTAAAGTGTGTGTATTCTTTCCTTAAACTGCCTTCACGTACCTTTGGGTCTGTATTTAAACGGACATGTTTTAATAATGTATTTTTTATTTCTGAACACTTTCTACAGGCTGCAGTTTGGTAAAAGAACAATGAACAGTGCACATTCCTCACATGGAAACCTGTCGCAGATGTCGGTCACCTCTGGAGAATTTCAGTCTGTCGATGACGTAGATTGTCCAGTCCACATGTGCACAGGGAAGATGGGAGAAACGAGATCCAACAGCAGTACTGACATCCAAGGTAGTAGCACCACAGAACTGACTAACACAACTTCCCAGCCTTGAACACTTGTTGTGATAAGTACTTAATGCCTGTTTTATATGACTTGAGTACACAACAGGCCGAGGTGGTCGGTGTCATGTCTGGCTGCTTTAGACCTCCCTGAATTATACAAAACAAACACATTTACAGCATAATTGACTGGAGGGTGGACTTAAAATAGATTAGCCACAGGTCAAACCGAAAGCTTTATGGATAAAAACACTGAGTCAGATTACAGTAGCAAAACATTTGATTCTGGTAAAAATGAAACACCATTTTATAAAAAAAAAATAAAAATAAAAAGGTATACACATGGTATGTTCATATAAAAACTTCTAGATACATTATCCCAGTTACGTTTAGTTGAGTTCTTTTAACTGTAATTTTTTAGTTGATGGCATTACTCTGTTCTTGACGAATCGCTTTTATAGTGTTGGTATTTGTTGACATTTAACTCGCTTTTGTTAACTTTAACACTGGGGCTATTGAGTTTTCTATTGCTCATCATTGCTTACACAAAGCAAATAAAAGTAAATTGCATTGTAAAAAGCACAGACAGTAGTAACAGTCCCATCAGCACATTAAACCATGGCTGTTGATGCTGTCTTCAGTTTCCAAAATGGATTTAATTAGGTTCATTTGTGATTGTTATTTTGTGTCAAGCCCTCCAGTACTCTCATGTGTATTGGAACCACCAAGTCCTGCAGGAATTAAATAGTTAAAGCGTTTGTTTATTTTATAGCCTCTCACTTGAAAGGCAATCTTCTTGTTTGATGTTTCTAATGAGGTAATTACCAAGGACATTGTTTATTAGGTTTGGGCCTAAAATGTAACAATTTGTGGATTGCAGTCCTGACTAAAAACACAGCATTTTTAAAAGAACAAACCTTTTGTTTTAAATGTTTTAATTTTGTTTTAATTTTTACAGTATATGTTTTCCTTTAAAATAAACAATAACAAGCTTCTGTTTCAGATTCAATTTGGACATCTTTCACAAGATTGTTTAATTCCATTAAGTACATAATCCTATCGCTCATTCCAGCTAAATAGTTTGCTTCAACCATTTGTGTAATAATTTATATTTTATAATGAAAATGTTATTTATACCTTGTACTACCTAGGTTATTAAACATGTGTATTGTTTGTTAATAAAATTGAATGTAGAATATGTTTTTAAAAATAAATGAATGAAACAGGCTGATTTTACAGCTCAAAAACAGTATGTTTTCTTTTCACAGTGGTGTTTTACTTGTATATATTTTGTTGCTTTCACTAATACTAATAAATGATGCTCTTCTCCCCCTTTGACAGCACTACGAGGGCAAGGGCCGTTCCGCGCCTGGCCGACTGGCAGCCAGGGAGGAGGGATGTGCAGTGACTCAGAAAGTGCAGGTGGGAGCAGTGAGTCCAGATCCATGGACTCCCCTACCGCCAGCCCAGGTACACTACCTAACTGGGGATTAGAGTGTTTATGATCAACAGCAGCTGTAGAGGAATTGCAATCTGCAGTTAGGCCTGTGTGAATGAACACTTTGTTTTATAGTGACCACAGCAATTAATTCACATTTAAAATTAACTGGAATATAAAGACAATGTCTATAGACTTTTAAGGTGTTTGTAATAAATAGTTTACTCTGAATAATTGACTTGTCTCAAATGTGCTTTTAATGTTGATATTAAAATCCTGTGCTTTTAGCTTTTTTTTTACTGAGTTCTTGGAGTTTTAATAGTAAGGATTACATTCATCACTAAAAATAAGAAAGAAAAGAGTGTGTATTCAAGATGTGAATCACCTGTGATAATGAGGTGAACATGTCAACTGGTCAACACCCATTTAGGGGCTGGTATAAAATGGGCCCCTGTCAAGCTTTCCTGTTCATTTTGTTGAAGACCAGTTTACAGTTAACTCTATCTCATAGCTAAGTGCAGTTTATTTGCTTTTAAAGAAACTTCATTTAATCTACAGGAGCTTTTAAAAGAAGGCTGCCAAGAACCCCATCCACAGGCACCATGTCCTCGGCAGATGACCTTGATGAGAGAGAGCCACCTTCTCCTTCAGATAATGGTGAGACGTTTGCTTTTTTTACATTGTTTAGGTGCAAAAATGTTTGAGTTTTTCATTGCCCTGTTGGGTTTATTGATCCCTAGACTTCCAAGGCAAGCAAGACGTTGGCAAACGTTATGTCTAGTGCCTTTATCAGTCTTCCAACATTGGCAATGCTGTTGACTAGGCAAGACACTGTATTTACTTTATTGTATTGCTTTAGGTATAAACGAAATTACATGTGAAATGGCAAGCTCCCCAGGACCCTTCAGGAATGCGCTCCTGTCCAAGGCCGCACAAACCCACAAGCTCAGAAAGCTGAGAGCTCCTTCAAAATGCAGGGAGTGTGACAGCCTGGTGGTATTTCAGGGTGCAGAGTGTGAGGAGGTAAGACATTTTTGTTAAGCATATTTAAAATGAAGCTGTTTTCTATGTGATGCTTCTCTGTGCTTATAAAACCATTCAGATGTGCCACATGTGAACTAGGTTACTTAGTTACAGAGACTTTAAAGCCATCCAAAACATTTTAAAAAGACTAATTCAACATTAGAGTATTGGACAAAACTATTTTTAAATCTAGTAAGAGGCAGGAGAATGAAACCATGGATTAGTGGTTGTGGCAGTACATTTAAAACATCATTGTTCCTGTTCTCTGTTACAGTGTTCACTTGCTTGTCATAAGAAATGCTTGGAGACCTTAGCTATTCAGTGCGGCCACAAGAAACTGCATGGTCGTCTCCATCTGTTTGGGGTTGATTTTGCTCTTGCTGCCAAAAATAACCCAGATGGAATACCTTTTATAATCAAAAAGTGCACCTCTGAAATCGAAAACAGGGCTCTCAACATAAAGGTAAGCTAATTTTCATCAGATTGAAATGGCTTCTTCAGTTCTGACTTTTACAGCTTAATATTCCTTTAAATGAATAAAATGAAATAGTTTGCTTAGATGCACTTGCAGTACTGTTTTCTGCTGTTTCTTTTGGTGGTGGTCTCAAATGTGTTTGAACACCTATAACCTGATTTATATTCTTATTTCTCTGCAGGGTATTTATCGAGTAAACGGAGCTAAATCAAGGGTTGAGAAGCTTTGCCAGGCATTTGAAAACGGGAAGGACTTGGTGGAGCTTTCTGATCTATATCCACATGACATCAGCAATGTGCTAAAACTGTACCTGCGACAGGTGTGTACATATGCTTTTTAGTGGGGATATTGAAAGAATCAGAGGTCGGAATGGGTATAACATATTTGCATTGGAGGGAGAACTCATTTATTAGATAGTAGATTTAGTAATTTACTGACCTGGAAAAAAAGATCTTGGACAGGTGTACAGGCTTTTACGCCATGTTGATTTTTGGATACACTTGACTTCAATTTCAAGTGCAATGCCTTTGTTGCTAAGAACATTTTTTCCCCCTGCAGCTCCCAGAGCCACTGATTTTGTTTCGTCATTATAATGAATTTATTGGCCTGGCCAAAGAGAGCCAGCAGGTCAACACTGAGGAAGCAGATGGGCGAATGAACAGCCCCAGCACAGAGAAGCCTCACCTGAGCATTGAGTTGAACCGAATTATCTTCAAAATTCGAGACATGTTGAGGCAGCTGCCCCGGGCCCACTACAGCACTCTGCAGTACCTCATAAGACACCTGTGCAGGTGAGAGATCCTATTCACACAGGTCTTAGTCTTTCTAATGGGTCAGCTAAAACTGCCCTGTAGTGTGTGTGTGTGTGTGTGTGTGTTTACACAACAAAGAGATCAATTACCAATCACAAAAAATGTAAGGAGTACAAGCATCACAAAGAATCTTAACTTACTAGATGATGCTGAATATATCTTAAGAAGGATTGAGACCCCTAATACAGTATATTGTACAACATAAAATGTGTGTTATTAAATAAGATTGTGTTGGGAATAAAGGTATAAGCTTGAATATATATAATATAGTATGGGTGTGTTTTACAGAGTGGCAGAAAAACAGGAAGAAAATAAAATGACAGCCAGCAATCTGGGAATCATTTTTGGGCCCACGTTAATCAAGCCAAGGCAGACGGATGCTGAGGTTTCTCTCTCGTCCCTTGTGGATTACCCCTATCAGGCTCGGATTGTGGAGCTGCTCATTTTGCACTATGGAAAAATCTTCGATCTCTCTTTAAGCCCTTTGTCAGCCATACCTCCGGCTGGAGAGAGCTCAACATTTGAGCTGAAAGGAACGAACTTCTCAGCAGAGGACAAAGAACAACATCTAAAGAGGCACTCCAAATCATTAGTGGACATCAAAGAAGTGAGTGTGTGTGCCGCTGCAGTATGCTGCTGTGATTTAGAATTATTCGATTTTCTATTGTTAAATCAGTGGAGATTAGAATTACATTTTTTCTTCTCCCTGTTTTATTGCAGCAGAGCTCTAAAGTATATAAAAGACATTCTTCTATAATTCCATCTACTCATTTGATGGATGAAGTAAAGGATGTGAAACACAAACCAGGTGCAAGAGATTCTTCTGCTGGTTAGTATTGTGACTGTTGTGTAAGGTTATTGCAAAGCAGCATCCACACACCACACTGTGTCATTTTTACATACTACCTCATTATCAGAAGTGAATTCTCGACTCCACTTATCCATGGAGTTACAATAAAATTGCAAACGTTTGATATTGTACTGTCATCACCTTTCCTCATCCAGCATTTTACTCCACAGCTTCTGGCAGTGATTCAAATGGCTTTTCACTTATATTTGCCCCCCTGAAACAGTTGATAAAGATGCCAAGTTCCTCTTATCATTATAAATGGTCCCCCAGCGTACATTCTGCTGTATGGGAACCTTTTTTTCTTGATATGGTTGTTCAGTTATACATAGTTATACAAGTCTTCATAACACGATAACACAAGTTGACTCAAGTGGAATGGGTTCCTTGATGTGGTGAAACATATACATATGTTTAGCAATACATGACATCTTGACATTGAGAAAGCAGCAACGTTTAAATCACAAGCTTATTGTTCAAATGACACAGGAAACACGTGCTAAGTTCAAATTGACTCAATGATCAAACTCATTTCATTAAAAATGTGTGTGTGTGGTTTTTAAGGCAATATTTCACATTGCTAACATTTTTTTTATTTTCCTTGCAGCTATGTTTGAGATTTCTGGGAAATTCCCATCAGAGCCAAGTCTTCAAGAGGGGCAGAAATCAGCTTTTTGCAAATCAAATCACAATGTAGCCAAAGTTCAAATGAGACCTCCACGATCGAAACTAGCTTCTCGACCGATTAGCATGCCAGGTGAAAGACTATTAAACCCTTCCTGGCTAAATGAGAAGAATTCCAGAAATGTAAATGAGCGAGACAGGAGCCCCGCGATTGAGGAAACTTTAGACGCAACAAAGACATATTCTACTTGCTGCCGGAGTTCTTATTATGACACTCAGTCCTTAAGGAGAACATGGGACAAGCAGTACAAACATTATAATATCACACCCAGGACTGCTATGATTATGGCAAACGTACCCCTGGAAAGTCAGCAAAATGACACTCTTTCTGCCTCTTCACTAGCAAGCTACAATCTTGGGAGCACTTCTGGGAATACTATGCGCTGCAATAAGCCATACACTGCAGCCGTTAGGCCAGTACAGTCAGCAAAAAAAGAGGCTAGTTCTTTTGATGGCTATCCTGCTTCCTTTGGCTTCAGAGCACCAAGAACCTTGCAGCCTCCTCCAGGGACTTTCTACAAACCTCCTTCTATCAACCGAGAAAAACAAGCTGCAGATTTAGTGCCAAAAACATATGCTGCAGCCACAAGTAACTCTAAGACTGGGCAGGGTGACACTGTGAAAAACCCAAACGACTGTGACGCCACTTCCAGTGTTTCATCTGCCCAGCTGCCCTCTCCCAACTCCAGCCCTGAAGATCTGACCCAAAGCGATGTCAGGCCGGTTTATCAAAGACTGCGGCCCAGGCGCCTGCAAGAGTTAGAAAATAGGGAAGCACATTTTGTCTAACTGTTAATCAAATACATTTTTTTTGCAAATACATTTTTACATGAATGCATTTTTGTGCCATATTGTATATGAAATGGACTACTTTTATTATTTCTTGGAGAAAGTTTGCAAAAGAACTGAAAATTTAGCAGTGGGAAGTGTTAAATCTATAATATATTCCTTGATGTCTTTTGAGTTCTGTTGTTATACAGCAGTTGGTGCTGTTTGGAGCAATAGCAGCTCCTGATTTTAAAGCAGGGTGCACTTAATTTAGAAAGCTGTGTATTTATTAGTTATTTAACACCTAGCTGTTTTTCTACCTGAAAAATGTTTTTACGTAATTTCATAACTATTTTCTCCTTTTTCATTGCAAACTGTAAATTGTACATTATAAATTACATTGTAAAGGACACATTTAATTTTGTAAAGTTATGTAACCTTTTTTAAAATGCTTTTAGCAAGACTTGGCAAGTTGAGCTTTTGAGCTTGTCTTTATTTTAAAGCTGTGCAATTGATCTTTCACTTTAATACATTAAAGGTAATACTGGACAAAACTCCACCAGAACAGAATTGTTGTATAAAGGTTTTTGTATGTTTTCATGCCAATGTTTGTTAAATTTGTTTTAACTGTGTATGTATTGTCACTTTATCTTTATAACCAATATGATGCACTTGCACGGCCCGATTCATAAAAAGCAGCCTTAAGGCCGTTACACACCAGACGCAGTCCGATTTTTCATCGGGCGACCAGATACTTTCGAAGTGACATGACATACACACCCGAAGCCACACAGACATGATGCCACAGATTGGAAAACTGCCAGAGCTATAAAACTATTACAAATTGCTATTGACAAATCTATATGATTAAGACTGGTACATATTCATCAACATCATGTGGAAATCATGTCTTTTCTGACAGTATTATGGCAGTAAATCCTACAAACCAGGCATATCCAGTTCCTTCGACTCCCATATGTTATTTTTCATCTCTATCTTTATAATTGTGGTTGGCTTTGTCATAAAGCTCTGGGTATTCTTCCACAGCAAGTATTATTTTCTCTCTGTCATTTTGGATACTGCTTCACCCTGCTGGACCACGTGCATGAAGCTGTTCTCTAATTGCTTAATTCCCTAGTTGTCACGAGAAGAAAACGCAAAAAATAGGATTCAATCTTATTTATTTCATGTTGCCCCTGCGTTGCCTGTCATGTGAAAGATACTTATCAAAAGTCATTTTGTTGCATCGCTGCACATTTTCACTTGTCGCATCGTGTCTGGTGTGTAGGAGCCCTTAGTCTAGTCATAAAAGTTACGCATTAAGACACCCATATTACATACACAATTTTCATAACTGCCATATTCAATAGGTTTAAGAAAATGTAGCAGTAGTGTTTATTATAATGTTGATAATTATGAAATTCAGACTATGATGGATAATCTGCTTTTAATGTAAAAGAAACAGGGTCTTTTAATATATGTATTTGCTTCTTAGTTGCCATAAGCATAAGTCTCTATATAAGTATATAATATTTTAACTAAGCCTTAGTAAGTGCATCACATAGTTTATGTGAACTCTTTATGTATGAAATGTTGGTTATATTTATAAAACCTAAACGAGTTCATGTTGCTGTATTGAATATATTAACTTGTCTGCTTATTTCAAACCATTCCTGAGAAAGTTTCACTTCTTTAGTATAGATACCAGTTCAGAAACATTAAAAAGGTCAGTATTATCACTTGTGTAATGATTTCATGGTAATGTTTAACAGCTGGTGAGTTTGAATACAATTTAGAACATTTTTTTTGTTTTGTTTTTAATGATTTGGGTGTTGGAGGTCACTTTAATATTAGCCATTACGTTAAAAAGCACCCACACATTCATGTGGTTGTATGGGTAAGACCACAAAAACAAGTGGAAAGCGGTTTCCTATGTTATCTTAGGAAGAATTCAAGGGGCAGGGTTTACATGGGCATTACTCCAGTAACTTATTACAGTACAGTATGTGATGATGATCACATGCAAAACTGAAAAAAAACAACAAATAACAGAAAAAAGAGTAGGTCCCTGGCAGATCTGAGACTGCATTATTAACCAGAATGGAATGTCCTTGATAGAGCATTTAAAAAGGTTTAAGAGAAACTTGCTATGTCAGACTCACTTTGTGTGTCATGTGTGTCAAAAGGTGATCAGAATGTGATGTCTGAAACAGAAAAGAGATATACAAAGTAACACAAGGAATAAATGGGATATTTCATTCCAAGTTGTTCTTTAAACCGAAGATTCATTTTATTTCAAGCAACATGTACCACATAGCATTAGAGTATTATTATTATTATTATTATTATTATTATTATTATTATTATTATTACACTTTCATTTTTTTCATGGCTTTTGGTTTTATAAATTGTTGTGGAAACATTTAAAAAACAAAAAATACACTCGGACCTTGTATGGTCAATATTTATTTACAGAGGAATGTTAAAGCATACATTAAAAGTGCTGTTGCACTCCCACCATCAGTACCAGGCATTGTTCAAAGAAGATGGTTGGTATTAAGTTAACTATGGCCTGTTCAGATTCAGTGATTATAAATCTGCAGCGGCAAGGCCTTTACAGCTTCCTATCTTAATTCATTTTGACAGCTTTACACACGACCTGCATTATTTAATAAGGATACACTTCTTGAGATCTGATTTAAGGAAAGGGAAATCTAGCAATATAGATTTTTGTTTTTGTTTTAAAGAACTCAAACATGGCCACTGAATGTTGCCTATGTTTAACATTTACCATTTTATCATGTCGAGGGTTTCTAAAACAAGATGGATGAATGTGTTGTTGTTTGAAAGAGGTTGTTCATGTTGTTGAAGGGGATTAAAGCAAGCTGATTACAAGTTTTAGCCGATGTAGTTGGAGCAGGCAGCTGTGGCACTGATATGCAGCCCTTGGACGACTGTCTCAAATCTCAGGCCAAACTCTCGTCTTTTACTCCTAAATGTTGTTCAGCTTTGACAGTTCCATTCTGAGGTAAGTTTATTTTTTCTATTTTATTTATTATTTAAAAAAAAAAAAATGACGCAGGAGATTCTCATTTGAAGTTTAGACTGTATTAGGTTCATAATCCCATGTTGACTTGTCCTGGATTTCCATCTTACGAGTATATAGTGCATTAAGAGTTCTCTACTCTTGGTACATTACATAATGTATTTTTTATGAGTTTACATTCTTCGTATAGTACTGCCAAAAAGATTGTGCTTTTATCTGAGCTTACATGATGCAGGAGAATATTCATTCTTTGTATCCTCATGTAGATGAATGCACATTCTTACTTTTGGAGCTTGAACCACATCTGGCTTATTCTTAATAAAATCTTATGTTGTAGTATACAAAGGACTAAGCACAGCACAACATATTTTCCACTATATATATATATATATATATATATATATATATATATATATATATATATATATATATATATATATATTCGCCCAGAAAAACTTTCTGTATATTTAAAATAGAACCAGGTAGCTCTTCTGCGACATGATTAAGCAGAAAAGGGCTCCGCTTCATACGTGTAAGAAATAATCCAATTATAAAGATTAATGTTAAACTGCTATCGCTTGTCTGAATTAACACATGCCTTGTGTGTAGCTGCCAAAGAGTTGCTGCTGGAGTCCTTTTCATTGACGATACCCATTTTAGCTGTGTGCACGAACATGAATCCTGGATGGTGATTTTGGACCTATTTTGTTTTTTGTAAAAAAAATTGATGTTGGTCCACTGTAAAGTGAACAGGTTAGTGACATTTCATGTCACCTGTTTTTTTTTTCTGCTTTCAGGTTTCTGACCTGCTTGTTACCCTAATTTGGGGAAGAGCAGGGGAGACATGGGGACCGGCAGTCAGATCTGTCTGCTGCTGTGGAAAAACTGGACTCTGCGAAAAAGACAAAAGGTATTTAACTAATGTAAAACAACATACAGTTTGTCACCTTTCACACAGGAGTAGAGGCTTCCGATTATCCATTGCAAGCCTGGCAGGGTTCTAAAAACATTCTATTCCAGAACTAGAAAACAGAAGGTCGACACTCTTAAGGATCAACACACTGCTACTCAGTCTGTTTGACAGCACACAATCAGTGGTGGACCTGTTTAAACCCTATAAACAGTTTATACACAATGCTTCTCACTTGTGGATCCAAATGAGTTTAGACTGGAACAGGCTAAGTGCAGTGGCCCTACGATTTACCCCATTGTTAAAGTTCAGCCACCCATCCAGTTTTAGGTCTAGGGAGGATTACAGAACATATTTTATACATACCACTTTGTAGATTTCCCATGTACTTAACGGCATACTGATAAAAAAATAACTGCATGTTGAGCATTCTACAGTGTGCAAATGAAAGATTGTATCTGATAACATAAAAAAGGTCATTTGTCTTGATATCCTGTGTGGATTTTCTCTCGAATTTTATTTCTTTTCTTGGCAGCTTCGGTTTATTGTAGAGCTTTTATGGCCACTGGCCCTGTTTATTGTCTTGGTTTGGCTGAGAAAGGCGAACCCGCTATACCAGCAACATGAATGTAAGTATGATCATTTGGGAAAAGAAAAGTTTTTGTAACACTTAAATGGGATTTATTATTAGTTTTCTCTTCTCAGAATGTGTAATGGCACATGTAACTAAATGTACATGTGACAATAATAGAACTTAAAGGGGTTTAATTTATAAGCAATAGAATTTGATAATGTATAAAGTGATCATGACATAATGTCAGCCTTAGGTCTACCCACATCCCCAGTTA
The DNA here is from genome assembly GCA_030684275.1 of Acipenser oxyrinchus oxyrinchus. Lineage (NCBI taxonomy): Eukaryota > Metazoa > Chordata > Actinopteri > Acipenseriformes > Acipenseridae > Acipenser > Acipenser oxyrinchus. Next base: position 10,384,474 of record CM060258.1, on the reverse strand, counting down.
TATTAGCATGATATGGGACCTTTCTTTATTATGTTTGTAAAATATAAAAAGCATAAATCGTTCATTATAATATGCATGTTATTAGTTTACCGAAACTCTGTGTTTTGTTATTTCTTTCCCTCCATTTTTCTTATAGGTCATTTTCCCAACAAGGCCATGCCATCTGCAGGAACCTTGCCCTGGTTGCAGGGAATGTTCTGTAATGCCAACAACCCCTGCTTCCAGCACACAACGCGTGGAGAATCTGCTGGTGTCGTCTCAAACTACAACAACTCTGTGTAAGGACATTGTTCCAATGTCTTTAAGAGAGCAAGAACACTAAGGTTTAAGTGGAGACATGAGTAAAGACTTTACTCTGTTTCCTTATTGTTGTACTGAAGACATTGCAGCACATAGTTCTGATTTGTAAAGCTAACAATGGAGTGGAGATGGCTGCAATATCCAGGTTCTGCCGGCACTCAACCTTTTTCCATGCTTGCTCTGCAGTTGGTTTTCTACAAACGTGGGCATTGTCAATTTTTGATATTTTGTCAGTAAACCCACTGCGTTTCCTAGTAGTTGTTGCAATGCTTGGATCCCAGTGTGATACCGGCACCACCCCTACAGTAATCAACCTCCACAAACTGTCCTCTCTCTGGGTTCTGTGTGACCTTAAGGACATCCGCATATTTTATGCTATATGATCCTGCTTAAAATCAAATCCAATACATTTTACATCCCAACAAGTTCGGTGGTCCTCTGCACTAATAGGTATGTCTACTGTTCTTTTTCAGTTTGGCCAGGTTCTATGCCGATTCACAAGAACTGCTGTTCTCAAAGCCAGAATTCCAACAGCTTGGAAGGGTCTGGGAAGAACTGCGTGTCATGTCTGATTTCATGGACACAATCAGAACCAACCCTGCTAGAATTTCAGGTAAGATTTAAACTAACAAGCATACAATTAATGTTTGTTTACCACCTCATTGACAGCAGTTCCTTGAGTTCTCTTTGGGTTATGAATATATGATTGATGTAAAGACAATTATATTTACTGGAAAATGTACTGTGCCCAACTTCAGTCAATGTATTTTTCTGTTTCTCAGTTTTAGGTTAAAACTTTCTGATTTAGGTCACATCATCTTCTTGGGTAAATAAAGTTTTAATTGCAAAGGTCAGTGACCTGATCTTCAGCCCACTGGGACCAGATATCATTAGTTAAGGCTGGAACAGCAGAGTACCCTACTAACTGAAGGGCTGGCAAAGAGTTGGTGAACAGCCCTACATACAGCAGATATATGTCCAGAACCAAACAACACACATCCAGTATAATCATGTTGTAAAGCCTATAGTATCTTACTACCAAGTTGTGTACAGATAAGTGACAATATGCATTAATTACTGTGGCTTTAAAGGCAACTGTGTAATATCAGAAACAGATCATTCCTAGGGGAACACTGTACACTGGCGTTTTCAAAATACATGTTTCTAAAGGCAAATTCCGAATCCAGATGTAAAAATCTCATTCTCTTTTCATGTCCAGGACGAGGGGTCAAAATTGAAGACATTCTGAAGGACGATGAAACACTCACTGGGTTTTTGTTAAGGGACTGTAGATTCTCTGACTCTGTCGTTACTCAGCTGATTAAGGCCCAAGTGCGCATGGAACAGGTGGGTGCTGCTGTTTTCATTGCTCATTTTGTTATTTCAGTGAAGTTCATGGATATAGTACCTGCAGCATTTCAATATATGGTGAACATGATTGTCTACTTGACTTGATCAATATACCCTTCTGTTCATATCTCCATTTTCAAAAACAACATCTAAGTATAACACCATGTTTGTCAATTTTTTTACCTATAGGTCTGTATCAGACCATTTGTAATATATATATATATATATATATATATATATATATATATATATATATATATATATATATATATAATTTGCCCTCTCCACGTGTGCAATTAACCTGTCAAGGTTTTTTCAACAATCTGATTTGTATAGCCCATCGTGAGTAATGCTTGCAATTACATTGTAAATTCATCTTCTTGCTTGATCTGAATTGCGGTAATGCTAGGAAACACTGCTAGCTGTATTATTATTTTAGTAGTAATTTCAGCACTGAGACTTGTTCATTCAGGACAGTAACCTGGACAACAAATTCAAAGAAGCTTCTGAATCAGATGCTGTGGTTTCTTTGATCTAAAAGTGTGTGTTTCACCGGTGTGTGAGACTGCTTGTGTGGGAAGTAAAGGCATGCAGCATTGGCTGTCTTCAGAAAAAGTCATGGGATTACATCAATTTGTAAATGGTTGATCAACATGCTTTCATATGTAAATTGATTAAAAAGGGTGCAAACCTTTCATTGACTTGGCCTTTCTTAGACTTAATTGTTACATTAAAATGCCTTTGGAAGATATATGCTAGCTAGATCATTCCTTTGACTAATCAGCGGCTTCTGGCAATGATTCACAGCTATTGGTACACCTTGCCTTCTTGGTGGTAATGATGACACATTGCTAAGAGCTCACCACCTCTTTAAAGGTAGCCATTTAAAAGATGGTTTAGTAATAAGCCTTCAATACTAAGAAGCCTGTTCAGCATGATTTGAAGCTGTGCTGTGCTGTTATAGACAGTATGCTGCTCACGTTGGGTGTGATTGCTGGAATGTGTGTGGTTTCAGCACAGCCAGGGAGCAACAGGCCTCATAACCCCATTTCCCATTCTATTTTTAAACATTGTTGTGGTGTGGATTGGTGCCAGGTTTTAGACTGAATCACAACCAGTTTGTTCACAACAATTCTAGAGGGAGGAGGTTAGGAGTTTGGAAATACAATTGTAAAATCTGCTTTTATTGTTTAAAAACAAAACAAAAAATAAAAACTCTTTCAATCTTTCTGTAAAGTACTGAAAGAGTAAATTACAGGAGACAGCCAGCCACTACATTGTGTAAAAATCCAGAGCTCCAAGTATATAGCAGATTATTTGTGATACTTGTTATTTGTGAAAACTTCAATTTGTTTTTGTACTGAGAACTCTATGTGAGGTTAAAAGCAGTGAGTTAACCTTGTACATGTTCATGCTACAGAAAGGGTTACATTCTATATTTAAAGATAACACAGCTACATGCACCCAACTGCTACAGCTACTCGCGTAGTGTAGATAAAGGAAATACGACATCCCTATGATACCAGAATATTATACCATACATTCTATTCTCCTCATACAGGAAGTGAGTAAGCATGAGAATGATGGTGATCGGCACAAAACAATCCCATCCTGTTGACTTTTAAATTTCTCTGCATGAGTGTTATAGAACAGCTATCTCTGTCTGCCAAATCACTTTGAAACTGGATGTTGCTGATTAGGGAATTCCATTAACCATGGAATTCATGGTTTTTAAAGTGCTTTGTAATTTTTTTTTATCAGCCAACTTGAGTGAGGGAACCTTTTTTCAAAGTTGAGAGGCTGTAAAGTAATGCACGCTATAAATTGCTGCTATGATATTTATTGTAGGTCGCAGGTTAGAGCAGCAGTGAAGGATAACTAGGCTTTGTATTGACTTGAGACTTGGAAATCTCATGTAAAACAATATAAGGATACCTTGAATAAAGCTAAAGCCACCTACTTTTTTAAATTGATTTCTAATGAAAAAGATAGTCCTGATACTTTAGTATAATTGATAAATTGCTAAATCCAAAATTGCTAACTATGCAACATGTAAACACCATTACTCAGTGTAACAAATTACTAGATTATTTTCAGTGATAAAATTAGGGCAATTTGGGCACAGTTACCTACTGATTTGACTACCCCCCTCCCATTTTACTTCTACTACTGGCTATTTTAAATCTGGACAACTATTGGTTACTTTCAAAACAGTTTCTAATGATGAAATTGAGAAAGTAGTCTCGAAGCTCCGTTTCTTCGTCATGTAGTTTAGATGCTTTGTCCTGTCTTAACTAACATAGTGAATTCCTCTTTAATTTTAGGTACGGTTCCCCCAGATTTGAAACTGGCGCAGATGAGACCTCTTCTTAAGAAACAAGATCTCTCCCCTGAGGTGTTAGGAAACTACCGTCCTATTTCCAAAATCCATTTTTGGCAAAAGTAATTGAAAAAGTTGTTGCTGACCAACTTTATAACCATCTTAGCAGTAATGATTTGCTGGAAAAAATTAATTAAGAGTTTGCAATGATCTTCATATGGCTACAGACTCTGGAATGCTTTCAATTCTTGTTTTGTTAAATCTCTGTGCAGCATTTGATACCATTGATCATGAGATTCTGTTAAATCAGCTGTAGTCTCATGTTGGTCTTTCTGGGAAAGTTCTAGATTGGTTTGTTTCCTATCTATCTCATCATCGCCAATTTATCTCACTGGTCAACTGTACCTCTGAAAAAGGTACTGTACAGTTTGGCGTTCCTCAGGGCTCTGTTTTGAGCGCTTTGTTGTTCAGTGTATACATGTTACCTCTTGGGGACATTATTAGAAAATACAATCTTGACTTTCATTTTTATGCTGATGATAATACAAATCTATGCTTCATTTCATATGCAGGCAGACATGGCAATAAATACTCTTACAAAGTGTTTAACTGAGAGCCAATCATGGATGGCTACAAACTGGTTGAAAATAAACCCAGATAAAACTGAGGTTTTGTTAATTGGTTCTAAAATAGGTTTAATGAAATGTAATCCAATCAATATTATTTTTGATGGCAATTCCATTTTACCTTCCACTAGAGTGAAGAACCTGGGTGTTACCCTGGACCCAGAGCTTTCTTTTGATTTCCATATTAATTCTGTTATCAGAATAGCTTTTTATCATTTGAGAAATGTTGCCAAATTAAAACCTGTGCTGGATGTGAGGGATTCAGAGATGTTGATACATACATTTATAACTTCTCATCTTGATTATTGCAATTCTTTGTTGGTTTACCTGCCACTAAACTCAGAAGGCTTCAGCTTGTTCAGAACGCAGGTGCCAGACTGCTTTCTCATACTCATCGTTCTCAACTCATTATTCCAGTGCCTAGATCCTTACATTGGTTGCCAGTGAACTACTGAATTGATTTTAAAGATTCTGAAATAACTTATAAGGTTCTTCTTGGATTAGGGCCATCCTATCTCCAAGTACTACTAACTGTATATTCCTAGTCGTTCTTTGAGATCAGAAAATGCAGGACTTTTAATTGTTCCAAAAAGTCATCTTAAAACAGCTGGAGCCGAGCTTTTTGCTGCTGTGCTCCTCGGTTGTGGAACTCTATTCCAATTACCATTAGGCAGGTTGAAACACTGGATTCTTTTAAATCTAAATTGAAAACCTACTTTTTTGAATGTGCTTTTAAATAATTGGCTGGAACTGCAGTGTATTGTACACATGAGCTATTTTGTCTTGTTTTTAACTTTGTACAGCGCTCTGGGATGCCATGGTGTGAAGGGTGCTATATAAAAATACATTTGTATTGTATTCTATTGTATTGTATTATTGTAGCAAAACTGAAGGTGAAATGAAGACCAGCGCTGTCTGAATTAAAATGTATTATAAAAAAAAGTAGGTGGTGCTACAGTTCCACAGCTACAGCAATTGTACACATGTTTTAGTATTTAATTGTAAAGTTATTATTAATTAACCAGCCTCCCTGCTGACTTCAGGAGATCCGGGTATGATGATTAAATGATATGTGGGTAAGAAGTGTTGTACTGTAGGTATTAACAATGCAATGCTGTTCATAGAAGTATAGTAATACATAACTAAAGTAGCCACTTAATCCTTTTCTTGGTTGTTTATTTACTGACTGACAGCAGGAATGGCAAATGCCAGAGTTGCTGTTTAATAATTACTTTGCCAGATATGGTGATATCTGTTGTTTAGACAGGTTTGTAGAAAGTAAAGTAAAGTAAAGCTGACACCTTTAGCCTTGACTTGTGTAAGTAAACAGGTCAGATATGTTGTCTAATAATTTTAGTTTCAATGTTTTCAACAGCTTCTGTGAGACATGGAGAAGGTTTATCCAAGATTTGAATGGACTTTTACTCTACTAATGATTTGTGTTCTAGAGCTAAGCAATGTAGGTCTTGCCACACCAAGTTTACACTGATGAAGGCAGTGGCTAGCTAAGTTTTACCTGAATAATTGGTTTTAACATTAATCTTAACATCATTAATCTTTAACATCATCTCTCATCGTCTGACACAGACAGACTCAAAATCTATCTATCTATCTATCTATCTATCTATCTATCTATCTATCTATCTATCTATCTATCTATCTATCTATCTATCTACTGTATGTGTGTGTTCAATAAAGAATTATATAATGCACGCCAATGCTCATTCAAGAACCAAACTTGTGCTAAGTGATTTATCAGACACATAATCACTCATGTGTTAATATGCTATACAACAAAAAAGTATGACTAACTACCTAAACTAGATTTCATACTGTACAAACAAGTTACATTTTTATGTGCAGTCGTCAGAAGCAAACCTGTTTTGCAGCACATATCTATAGTTACCCATGTGATTAAAATCATTTTCACCTACACAGTTTCCATGCTACCAGTATTTCTGAGCGACTCTCACTCTTAATTGCACTCTATTGTTGAACCACCCAATATTTGAAAATAAACAGAAGCAGCAGTGTTGTTCATCTTCCTGTTCTTGATCTTGGGATCTTGACCTCTTCTTAATAAAACGGGCTGCTTTAGGAGTAATTGTTGTGTGGGGTACTGGTTGGCAAAGGTTCAGTGGGCTGTATTTTCATAAAGTATTAACAGTAAATGCAAGAGATTTCTGTTCAGTTCCTGGCAATCAAATACTTTATGAATGTGGTCCTGTGTGTCTTGATTGGGATGTGGGCTTGAATAGACTGCAAAGTAGTCAAAACTCTCTAAAGTACGGTACGTGAACTAAAAACCAAGTCCTGAATATATGACCTTTGTCTCCATATTCCTAATTTTGACCCCATAGTTTAATATATGAGGCCATTGATCTGATTTGCACAACCTAGTGCAGGGTATGTGGATTCCACAAGCATAGTATTTTATTTCAAGTCACAACAGATTCCAGTGTTGGGAAAGCACTAAAACAAGCCCTCTTTTTCTTTTCAATCTTTAGTTTGCATTCGGGGTCCCTGACTTGACCCTGAAAGACATTGCCTGCAGCCAGACCCTGCTGGAGCGCTTCATCATCTTCATCAGTCGACATGGTCTGCATACAGTGCGCAACGCCATGTGCGCCCTGAGTCAGCAGAGACTGCAGAAGATTGAGGACGTTCTCTATGCAAACATTGACTTCTTCAAGCTCTTTCACATTGTGAGTATGAAGCTTTCAGTATTTTCAGCTTCCTTGTTTACGGTGAATTGGTTATATTTGATCAGTTATTTTTAAAGGCTTAGTTTGTATTCATAAATGTATTGTTTGTAAAATTTATGCATTTTTAAAAATTATTTATTCATTGGCATCAAATTGTCAAAATTTTTAAAATGTTTATACCCAGCTGTGTATGTAAGTACCTGCACTTTTTTTTTGTTGAGAATTTCACCCCTGATTGTAACCTAGGATTTTTTATGGTTTTTTAAAGGACCCTTTCTAATCCAAATGCTCACTATTCCAATGAATTGTTTTCTATTGAGGTTAATACCATCATTATGGCTTAATATCCTATAACTCGAGTAGCTCTTTGAGCCGCCAAAACCTTCTGCCCTTTCAACACACTTGGAAAGTTTCCTCAGCCCCTCTGAACTATCCCAATGAAGTCAAGCTTTGGAGTTACAGGAGTAGGCTGGTTCTTCCCTGCCATTCTGGGACAAGGAAAGCTTGACCTATTTTTATAATGAGATCAGTGAAGACACACTTCTTGGATGAAGCTTTACATAAAGATTGACTAACAGTCATGTCACTCTGAATTAGAGGTTCACATAATTACACAAATTCCTGTTTCCGATTGACAGAACCTTTTTTTTTTTTTTTAAATCTCGGCCTGGGAGTTCCAGTCTTTGGGAGACTATGGGTCCACGCTGACATATCATCAGCATGTTTAAAGTGTTAAAGAAGTCTGATCTTTTGAGATAGCATGGAATGTCACAGGAAGGATGTCTTATTTTTGAGTTTATGTTACCACACAGTGTTTCCTGAACCTCTGTCCGTTGTATATGGGTAGCAAAGTGCGTGCTTGAGGGGAAAGAAATTACTGGGAGGAATAAAAACATAAGAATAACAATTCATCCCAAATAAAATGATGCTGAATTTCTTTCTCAGCTGTTGTATTACTTTGCAATTTGTTTAAAAAATTGGAATGTGTAACAGCATCTCTATATGTGATGTGAATATCCTGACACCCCATATCAACATTAGTTAAATAAGAAAAATGCAGAATTACATATAATAAAATCTGTGATCTATATTTCAATCTAATTTGCACCATTGGTGTATTGTACCATTAGTATATGAAATGTCTTATATTTTCAGCTTCCTTCAGTGTTGGATAATCACTCCTCTGGTGTGGACCTACGGTTCTGGGGCAGAGTATTTTCAAATGTTTTTGATTTATTACAAGAGGTAAGACATTAGTGGAACCGATGTGTGCAATAATAATTTAATTAAAGAATATCCCAGTTACTCATGCAACATGTTGCTGATTTATCTTGAGCCAAAATACTCCAGCAGCATCCACACTTCCAAGAGCATCTACTCATAAACCTAACCCTAACTTTAAATCACAAGTTTACCCCAGACCTTTAACTTAATAATAACCTTAAAGTCCCTGTCAAATTGCAACATTTCTATTCATTCCCCCAGTGGGTTAATTTAAATTATACTAATCGTGTGGTTGTTCCGGTGGCATTTAGGACTAGTATCTGTGGTACCATGGCTAGCATGATCCCTTTGCATTGCAACTCTTTATAGAAGTTACCTGCTCAGTCGGAAACTCAAACACACACCCTTCCACACCAACAGTAAAACCATTCCCGTAATCAAAACTACAAACACTGTCATAAAATGTTACTGATCCATCCCAATCACATTTAAAATGCCTGCAGCCATACTACCATGGACTCCTGGCAATGCTGTGTTTGAAGTGGTGTTAGTAGCTCAGTTGGAGGCAATCTACCCTGTGGTCCTAAACAACCAAAGCCCCATAATGGTTGTAGGGGGTATTTAGCTTCTGGGGAGTTGCTATTCTTCAGATGAGACGTGAAGTGTTCATCCTGTCTACTCTCCCAAGAGCCCAAGGCAAGCTTTAGAAGAACAGATGGGTAGTTAATTGCAGTGTCCAACCATATTTCAAATACAGACCTAAAAGTCTGACCTGGCTAAAGTGTGCTCTTTCAATTCCCCACACTGGTAGCAGGACATTTCAGAGAACAATATTCTTACGGGTCAAATACTATTATTTTTCCCTTTGCCTCTGATTATATTTGTATTGATCTTGAAAAAATATCCAACAACTCTGTTTAACCCAGACTCAATCTTTCTAGTGAAATAAACTGTAGTGAGAGCTAGCTTGGAGGCCAGTGTATACACAACACGTCTGCCACTCTCAGTCAGCTGCCTGTTGCTCTGATGAGCACCGCCATTTAATCAGAATTGAAATGTACATGCCATTGTAACCCATGTGTGCCGGAAACTAATAAAGAAGGGCAATGACCACAAAAAAAGCAGGCGTTTTACTGGTGGATATCTTCCCCCACCCCCTACTGCCCTAGTGGTGATTGGTTCATTGAGTTCAGTCTTTGTTAGCATACAGTACTTGTATGTTTTGCATGAATGGACTACTGTACTAATTTTATAAATTCTTTGGAAATTATTATTATTATTATTATTATTATTATTATTGTTATTATAGAGCTATGTTAACAGAAACATAGTACAAAGTCCATATAGCCCTTTCCAAACATAACATCCAACTAACTTGTAGTCCAATCTTTGTTAAACTGATTATCTCACAAATTCAACCACGCTACCGATTTTAAACATTGAGCATAAAAAAGCATTTTGTATTTGTTGTGCTGATGGTGTGTAATTGTGAGGATTGTTTTTTGTTTTATTGTGTTTCCACAGCTAATCAAGAGAAACAGTTTTAACGACCTGCTTCAGGTCCTGTACCCACTTTTCCAAGATGGCGGCCCATCTTCCTTCACCCAGCTGATGAACTCGGTGTCTAACCTGTTCTGTGGGTACCCCGAGGGAAAGGGCTCCAGAGTGTTTTCCTTCAACTGGTACGAGGACAATAATTACAAAGCTTTCCTGGGAATCGACGGCTCCAAGAAGCAGCCTGATTACGTCTATGACAAAACGACCAGTAAGTGTTTGCTATTTTACGTTCCTGTGAAAATGGACAGTTGCTTTATATTATTTTTTCTTAAGTAGCATCAATCAAAGAAGACATTATCCGGTATGTTCTGTTAAAAGTAAATAAATCGGTATCTTTCTGCAGTCTTTGCTCTTTGAAGAGCTTTGAAGCACTTTGACAAACTGTTTTGTATGTAAGTGCTACAGTTTATAGGTGTAATCAAAAAGCATCTAGCTATTAATGAGGAAAATGTATACAAAGCTTGCCAGTATAACTACTGAATATTACCAGCATGATAATGAGAAAACTGTCACTTTAAATGAATACCCTGAATTTAGAAAATGTAGAAAATTGCATTATGTACAATTAGCTTTTAAAGATGTACAATTGACTTGTAAAATACAGCAAGTAGAATACCTATATAAAAGCTGAAGTTACTTTTCTAAGTTTTAATGAGTGAAACTTCTGTCAGAGCAGTGATTGAAAGAGTACTGTGTGTGATTGCGAACGCAGAGCATTACAATTTTACAATTGATTTTATAATTCATTATATTTTTTGGTGGAAGAACAATAGTCTTAACAAGTGTTTTTTTTTTTTTTTAACTTCCTGCAGGCCCATTCTGCAATTCACTCATCCAGAACCTAGAGTCTAACCCCATTACCAAAATAGTCTGGAATTCCATGAAGCCCCTGCTGATGGGAAAGATCCTGTATACTCCCGACTCTCCTGCTGTGCGGCAGATATTAAAAAATGTAAGGAAACACACTTGTCAGTGTTTGGTAAAGTCATGAAAATAATGCCAAGTCACAAATACCTTACAGCTTGATTTATTGGGCAGTTGAAAACCCCTTTTCAAAAACCGCTGTACCTGATAACCATCCCTTGTGTGTGTGTGTGTGTGTGTGTGTGTGTGTGTGTGTGTTCTCTGCATTTAATAGACAGTTCAGCCACAGAAAACAACTAACACAGTTATGGAAATAACTTTGGGAGTTTTCAACACCTTTTGTTTTGCATTTCCCTTCTGTTTTAATCTACATAGCACAGTTTTCTCAAGGAAAACTCCATACCCACGTCTGTTCCGATATATCAAGCAAGGACAGTTGCTTGTACCAGTGTAGGTCATGTAAAAATAGATGTTTATTATACATATTTAAAAATGTGAAAGTTTATTTTTGACATATCTTTTGTCTGGAGGTGCAACAGTAGTTCAAATGAAACCCTAACATGAAACTTAATTCAGCTTGAAAAAGAAACACTTATTTTGAAGTGGAACCTATTTATTTTATTAGTTGTTTTGTAGTTTGTTTGTTTTTTTTCAAGGGGGTGTAGTTCACTCCTCCCTGAATCAGGAGGTCAATGCTTTATGGTGTAAGAGGGCACTAATGTATTCAAGGCGTCTCACTGTAAAAACACTAATCTCCTTCTTTTAAGATACCCTGGGAAAAGGTATTGGTTTCAGCATTGCTGTCCTTGAAAAAGGTTGCCATTCGCAAAGATCACAGAGATGTTTAAAATGGTCTTAAATGGAAATATCTGTCATTTGTATCCTTCCACACCGTAAGGTTAAAACCAAACTATAACCAAAATCATATTCTTCTTAACTTTAATATTTGAAAAAAAAACATCCACTCTATATTATGTATGATTTAAGATAACAGACAATGTAGGAATAAGCTGTGGTGTTGTTTAATATCTTCCACACAGGCTAACAGCACCTTTGAGGAGCTGGAGAGACTGAGGAATATGGGGCTGGCCTGGGACGAAGTGGGTCCTCAAGTGTGGAACTTCTTTCAAAGCAGTGTACAAATGAATATGATCAGAGTAAGTCTTTATTTAAAATAAGCCTCATTCCTGCTATTCCACTGCTTCTGATAGTAAGACATTATGATATAACTGAACACAAACTATGCTATTGAGTATTTTAGTCAAAATCTCAATTTTCCTATTTGAAATATAGTTCTAGAGTTAGTTCATTTCTGTTGTATTTTCAGCGTGATGGGAAATTGCACACCGTTGGTAATTGAAGGGAACCATGTTACTTGTCTTCAGCCTAACCTTGAAAAAACAAAAACTACAGTGGACAAATATTTTAAAATGTAGACCTTTTGTTTTTTAAATCTGTTGTAACAAATGCCTTTTATTTTGTCTCTTCTATTCCCAGGATACAATTAAAAACCCTACAGTGAGTGGTTTCATTGACAGACATCTTGAAGATACAGAATTTTCATCCAAAGATATTCTTAACTTTCTCTACAATGGACCCCCGAGCAGTCGACCAGAAGACATGCTGGACTTTGATTGGAGAAACATCTTTAATGTGACTGACCAGGTCATCCGCCTCTTTAACCAATACGGAGAGGTAAGGAGGTCCAGGGTAGATTCACTCCAGCTCTTGGTTCAAACTCATGCATTAGTACCTACCTTTCTCTGTAATCTTCGTTTCTAACTCTCCCTAAGGGGTAGCCCCACCCCCCATTAATACACATGGTCATTGTCAGAAACAGAAAAATAAATAAATATATAAATGTTATTTTGTCTGGCTACTTCAAGGTTTGTACTTATTGTTTTAGTAGAAAAACACAGGAAATTCCTGCTAGTGAGATGCAAATGTCTATATTTTGGTGCTGTGATCTGTAGTGTTTACTCACGCCCCATCAGAGGTCAACAATCTGGAAACTGGAAATCGACAGCCTAAATAAATTCTCCCGTAAGGCTGTTACGAATTGCATTTTAATTTGTTAAAATTTCAACAACTGAATTGGTTTAGGTAAAAGTTGGTCCTGTACCTATTTTGTATATGAGTTTTTCATTCAATATATTGATTACAGAAAGCATATTCCCTAGATAACATTATTTGCCCTAATAGGTTACTCATGGATGAATAAAGTATCAGTCAATGTGACCACTATGGTAAATCTATAAGCTCACATGCTGTCAAGTCGGTTTTAGTTAAGCATCATTTGAATGTATCAAAGTTCCCAATTTGGCTAACCTGGGCAAATTATTAGAATCATAAATAGCAACTTTCCTATAAAGAGCACAAACTTTTTTTTCAGATAGATGTTTTCATTGCACTGGCAGTTTAGTTAAAAGTGTTTGATATTTAGACCAATTCAAAGGTGGACAACTAGAAGTTGAAAATATACCAACCTAGCGTTTAAATGTAAAATACCTATGCGGTGTAAACTTGGAAAGCTGAATATTGTTTTATTTAATTGAGTAATGTGGATAACCTTTTATTACAGTTTGAATAATGTATTTCACTACTTTAGCTGGGAACAATCTATACCTCCAAAGCATAACCTTCTTTTTTCATTGCCTCCAGTGTCTGAATCTGGATAAGTTTGTAGGCCATTCTGATGAAGTCCAGTTGACCCACCAAGCTCTTTATCTCCTGCAAGAAAACAAGTTTTGGGCTGGAATTGTCTTCCTTGACATGTTCCCTTGGACCAACAAGCTGCCAATGCATGTGAAGTTCAAGATCCGCATGGACATTGATGTTGTGGAGCGAACCAATAAAATCAAAGACAGGTAAAAATTGGCTTGCTTTTATCCATTCAGATTCAAGCACACAAAGACAATGACAAGACGCAGAACACTCAAGTAAGCCAGAACTAAATGTTTGGGTATTCTTGAGTACTACTGTACGTAATTTCAAGCACTGACAAAAGTATGCAGGTTTAGTTAGTGTTGAAAATTAAAAAAAAAAATTAAAAAATATCAACAGCACAGAATATAAGCAACAGAGTATGCTACAAACCCAAACCCCTTATACACATTAAATACAAATAACATGAGGAATATAAGTGAACCCCACCCCCACCACCACCAACCCCTTTTAAAGAATATGGCCCTAATTGGTTTTAATATAGATTATTATTAAGACATTTTCTAAATATTGTAACTCTTTTCACACACTCCAAATATTAGGAAAACAGATGTGTTTTAGCATTTTAACAGGCAGGCACTGATCCAGGCTTCCTCCCACTCCATCTGCTTGTGCTGCGCAGTCCAGCCTGAGTGGAATCCCCCTCTGCTGTAGTGAGATGATAACAACTTTGCCATTGTCTCAGTTCCTATTGCTGTTTCCTCACCAGATACTGGAACCCTGGTCCAAGGGCAGACCCCCTGGATGACCTGCGCTACATCTGGGGAGGGTTTGCATATATCCAGGACATGATTGAACACGGCATTATCAGGAGTCACACAAAAAAGGACGTGCCCATGGGGCTCTATGTACAGCAGATGCCATATCCCTGCTATGTAGATGACCTGTAAGTGAAAAGGGAGACCTTTATTGATTTGTGTTTGCATTTTTTATAAGGTCATTCATACACTTTTATTACACTCTGGTGTCAACCCTTCCACCATTATTTCTAGACCTAAATAAAACAGTGAGAGCAAGTACCAGGGAGTTGTAGCTAGCTACTTACTGTACTGTAGCAGGGCTGAGGCCCTGGCAGTATGACAATGTGTACAAGTTAATTTTGCAAACTGTTATTCATTCCTTAATTCAAAACATAATGGCCTGATAAATAACGTTATTTTACATTAAAACATTTCTTACATACCCACTTAATTGTGTTCTTTCAGCATAAACATATTTATTATTATTATTATTATTATTATTGTTATTATTATTATTATTATTATTATTATTATACTACTACTATTACTACTACTACTACTACTACTACTACTACTACTACTACTAATAATAATAATAATAATAATAATAATAATAATAATAATAATAATAATAATAATACTACAGTAAAACTAATTGTTATTTTTCTCAAATAACCTTCTCTCGTAGCTTCATGCTGACTCTCAACCGCTGCTTCCCCATGTTTATGGTGCTGGCCTGGATCTACTCTGTCTCCATGATCGTCAAGAGCATTGTGTTGGAGAAGGAGCTGCGGCTCAAGGAAACACTAAAGGTCATGGGCGTCTCTAATGGTGTGATCTGGTACACCTGGTTCATCGACAGCTTCCTAATGATGGCCACCAGCACAGGCATCCTGACCTTTGTCATCATGGTAGGAGCAGTACTTGTGTGATTAATGTCTGTGTGTACACAGAATAGCATGTACTGGTACTCAAAACAATGAGCAGAACGGGGCATAAACTTGTGAACCCGTAATAACAGTCAGTGTGAGTTAAGAGTTTGCCTGCAGTTAGTATGTTAGTAGGCATTTTTTTAATTAACTGAAATGTCCTGTTATTATTATAATAATAATTCGAAATATGACTTTTAAAGTTAATCCTAAACTGTTTACCAATTATAGTTCAATAAAGCAATACATTATCTTGTCGTCTTGTTCTCATTTCTATTACAAATCCTGACTGACAGAAAAATACTTTATTCAGACCCTTTCCTCAGTTTCCTTAACATTGCTCTGTCTGCTTTAGGAAGGGAATGTGCTGCACTACAGCAATCCTGTCATCGTTTTCCTGTTCTTGCTGACGTTCACCGTGGCAACCATAATGCAGTGTTTCCTCATGAGTGTCTTCTTCAATAAGGCCAACCTGGCAGCGGCCTGCAGCGGCATCATCTACTTCATCCTCTACCTGCCTCACATCCTCTGCTTCGCCTGGCAGGACCGCATCACCAAAAACATGAAGATGCTGGTGGTACACACCCCTTACCTGCTTATCTTTTTTATTTGATGAATGCAGTACACTCCAAAAACTATCGAGGGGGGAATCTATAAGCTATAAAAAACAGTAACGTCCCAAACAGTGCATATGCATGCTTTTGATATTATGAATTTTGCTATCGTCATTGTTTTTTCAGAGTTTGCTGTCTCCAGTGGCATTTGGCTTTGGTACAGAATATTTATCCCGCTATGAAGAGCAGGGCCTTGGGCTGCAGTGGGACAATATCTGCACCAGTCCATTAGAGGGCGACGACTTCAGTTTCTTCTGCTCCATCAGGATGATGGTTTTTGATGCTTTTCTTTATGGCGCCCTGGCATGGTACCTTGATAATGTGTTCCCAGGTATGGTCAGTGCATTACATGTCATATAATATTTGTACATGCTGATGCCTGCTGTGTGAATGAATTTGTCTGAAGCACAGTTGTCCAATTATTTGCCCTCAATTAAGTTGTAAGTAAAGTGAACAGTTAAATCAAATAGACTTCACAGCTCCTTCACTTTATTTTTCCTCAGGTCAGTATGGTATAGCACGGCCTTGGTATTTTCCACTCCAGCATTCATACTGGTCAGGACCTGAGCCCTCTCTGCCTGAGAAACCAGCCACCACAGAAGGTAAGTTGATGGGAATCTCTTTCCTGTAATAGTAGTTTTTTCAATTTCAATTGTATTTTTCTCATAGCCTTTTCCAATCATTTTAAATTTCATAGAGGAAGACAAGAGCCAGAAGTCACCGGAGAAGTCGGTAACTGAGAACAAAACCGAGAGCAAAGAGCCAGAGAAGAAACTCTGCAAGCACAAAGAGAAGCAGGAAAAGGAAGAGAAGCTAAAGAAAGAAGCTGAGGCAGAGAAAAAGGATGCTGAAACTATTCCAGGTAACCTGGCTAAAAACCAATAGACAACATTAACAGGTTGGTGAAGTCAGTGAATGAATGGTAAATTATTGTACATATTTTTAATCAAGGTGCTTTGGATGTTAGTCCAAATTGCCTCTCTGTAGTAAAGATTGGAGCCAAAACTCTCCTGTTTTTTTTTTTTTGTGCTCCTGTTCTCATTCCACGTTTTAGCAAATGAAAGAAAATGTCCTTGACTTTGAACATCAACATGCAAATTTAACTTTGGTTAATGTTTACTGTACAAGCCAGTTACGATAAAATGCATTCCTTTCCTCTGATTCAATTTGGCTTTCCGCTTATTACACCTCTTTCTCTCCCAGAATAAATAAATAGTTTTTACTACAGTCACTGTTAAACAAGCACTTTCTCTTTTTTATTGCTTTGATAGATGCCATTTTCATTTGCTGAACCCGACATTTGATAAGAAATTGGGACTGTAGGGACTGTTGACATTTATGCTGTTTGTTTTATTAATTTTGTTTACCCACACCAACAAAAGTGATTTTATGCAATAAGGGCAAACAAGGAATCCATCCATCTGGGTTAGCACCACACATCAATTTGATGGATAATAATAAAATCATTCAGACACATAACAGGCCAGACTGTCTTGGTCTTTCTCGGATCTCTTGTGTGCTTCACAGGTAACCCTTTCTTCGAGGCTGAGCCGACGGGCCTGGTGGTTGGGGTGGCGGTTCAGAACCTGGTGAAGACTTTCGATGGCTGCAGCAGGCCAGCGTTGGACGGGCTGAACATAACCTTCTATGAAGGGCAGATCACTTCTTTCCTGGGACACAATGGAGCTGGAAAAACAACAACCATGTCAGTTCTCATTTTTATATTTTGACTGAATATGAAGTTGCATCATCATTTTTAGAAGTATTCAAATATAGGTCTTTTCTTTTCTTTTACATTTTTTATTTTATATGGTTTGAAGTGAGATTTTGACTGCCAACACACTCCATGACATGGGCAGTCAAAGTAAACAAACACATTGTGTTGCTTGCAGACAGTTTCCCTTATAAAGGCTTGGTTCTGCCTGGTGGTTTATCACTTTTATTTGTGAATTGACGCTCACAACACAAAAACACAGAGTCAGCACCCTGTGATAATGCACAAAACAGATGTGATAAACCGCTCCCTCCTTACATCCCTGATAAAACCACAGAAATACTTAATGATGGGGACCAGTGAAAAGTTAATTTATATGCTACGCTCCATGTGTTAAGACGTGTATGTTTCCCTGAATTTCCTTTGAATAATGTAGTTGAATGTGTTGTGTTTTAATACATTGCTGTTGCTTAGGTCAGTCCTCACTGGTTTGTACCCCCCAACCTCTGGCACTGCTATCATCAAAGGGAAGGACATCCGGATGAACATTGACACCATTCGACAGTCCCTGGGCATGTGCCCACAGCACAACATCCTCTTCCACCAGTATGTGCTCTGGTTAAGGGTTAATAAACAGTGTTCTCAATTACATATGTACTGATGTGATGTAGTGACGTTTCAATAGGACATTAGCTGAAACAGGAAGAAATGAACACTACAGTTATGTTTATGGCACTGAAAATTGTCCACTGGCATTCTACGTGCTATCTTTTTTATTATTAAATATTATTAAATACAAGCCACTTAACATAGTAATAGCATTCCTAGGCTAGAATAATACAACCTATTAATACTGCATACTGTAATATACAATGCTACATTATAGTGAAACTACTGAGTGGCCAGTTGCATAAAGCATTACATTTAGGCCTGACACACATTGCTCCTTTCTAAGTTGGTAACCTGAATGCATGACAACACCCTTAAATTCAATAAACACTAAAGTGGAAAAAGCATATTAATTTTAGGTGTTTTAAGCAAGTGTCGACAGGTTATTCTTCTAAATTGCCATAGCAATTGAAAATAGATTTAGTGTTAGGTGCACTTTGTTTTATATAACAAATGCTAAATAAAGTTTGCTGTTTTACTATTTTTCCACAGCCTAACAGTAGCTGAACACATTCTATTTTACGCCCAACTGAAAGGGAAGCCGAAGGCAGAAGCTGAGAAGGAGGTGGAGGAAATGTTAGAAGAGATTGGCCTCCCTCACAAGAAGAATGAAGAGGCACAGAACCTGTCAGGTACAGTACTCAGCTCGTCATTGCAATGCTTACCAATTAGCCTTCCTCTCAGACAAAGATAAATGCAGTTCATATAGGTTTAATATCAATCAGAGCTTCAAAGAACCTTAAAAGCTCTTAATGTTTTGGAACTACATTGATTTAAGTGACACAGTAAAAAAAAAAAAAAGTGAAATCATTCACTTTTTTAAAATTGGTTCAGTAATTCTGTTTAGTGTTTGATTATCATTTTATTATTTTTGTTCACTTTTTTTGCATTTAACAGTTTTAATGTACTGTCATTTTTCAGGTGGCATGCAGAGGAAGTTATCAGTAGCCCTGGCCTTTGTTGGGGGAGCAAAGGTGGTCATTTTGGACGAACCCACTTCTGGAGTAGATCCTTATTCAAGGAGATCCATCTGGGATCTGCTGCTCAAGTACCGCTCAGGTAAAATGCATAGCTCAGCAGCTACCTCTAGTGGCAAATTAAATAAAAACATTCAGCACAAAAATAAGTGGTGGTATTTGGTAAGTACGGGGTCCTATTCTCAAAATGTTTTGGGGATTTTGTTGTTTTTAAAGCCCATGCTGATTCATTTAATGTTGCTTGCAGCCCAATAAACCTTTTTCAAACTGTTGAGAGAGGGTGTATTCATTTTTCAAAGCACTGTTGAACGTAACAAAATGTTTATAAACACCCTTCAAAGAAGTCCAAAAAAAACAGCTTTGAAGATTTGTGAATTACACCAACAATGTAGTATCAGTTTCCCACTGCTCTCACATATATTCTTGAATTAGCAAAGTATACATGAATTAATATTGTAGTTGGCCTTAGCATTCCCTCCTAAAAATGTTGCAAACGACAAGTATCATTAAAAAGTTTTTCACAGTGCAATATTTCCAGTCAGCTGTATGTTTGTCATGTGGAGGTTACTGAATGGCCTTGGTAATGGTTTCCAAACCCTGTCCCCAGGCAGGACTATCATCCTGTCCACACACCACATGGACGAGGCGGACCTCCTTGGAGACCGGGTGGCCATCCTCTCCAAGGGGAAGCTGCTCTGCTGCGGCTCCCCCCTGTTCCTGAAGAACTGCTTCGGCATCGGCTTCTACCTCACCCTGGTGCGCAGGATGAGATGCGTCAAACAAGACAAGAAGAAAGAGGTCTTTACAGTGATTTATTTCTAGTTTCTTCATCCGCATGTTATACCATACATATCTTTGGATGGCATACAGTAGTAATACTAAAAAGAAATACATTTAGACAAAATGTTTCAACGGGAAGTCGTGATCGCTGTCCCTTTGTGTTACTTTATTCCACTTTCTCATCATTATCATTTTCGCTTTCTCATTTCTCTCAACTAACTTAGAGTGAATGTGGCTGTAAACCGGATTGCTCATGCACATGCTCTACTTGTACCAAATTCAAGGAAGATTGTCAGACCCAGACCCAGACCCAAACCCACACCTTCGAACAGGAGATGGATGGTAATATGCTGTCTAATCACTGAACGCTAACTTAAACTGAAAAGCTGACTTCAAAGATGCCTTGTAATACACTTTCCTGTGGCATGTTCAATAATTGTGACAAAGGGAGAAGTTTAGATTTCATGAACATTATAACAATAAAACAGTTGGATCGTATGCTAGCCTGTCTGCACCACTCTTTTGTTGTAGGCGACATAGAGAGTATAACCAGCCTGATTCACCACCACGTTCCGGAGGGGAAGCTGATCGAGATGATTGGTCAGGAGATGACATATTTGCTGCCCAACAAAGACTTCAAGCACCGAGCCTACGCTAGCTTGTTCCGGGAGCTGGAGGAGACACTGGGTGACATGGGACTCAGCAGCTTTGGGATCTCGGATACCTCACTTGAAGAGGTAGGGGAAAAACAGAAAAAAATACTTCAAGGTTTAAGGTTTTTTTTTAAAACTTATAGTTATATACATTTATCTTTTTCAGATTTTTCTTAAGGTTACTGCTGATGCTGAAACAGCCACAAGTGTGGGGAACCCAGGTAACCATACAACTGTGTTTAATGGATTGTGACTCCAGGCAAATAAAAACGTATTATTTCCAATTTCAAACCAGATGCTGTGAATCCAGCTTTGTGTGATATTATTCAAAGTGGTAATTCAACAGTTTGGTAATAAATTCACATTGAAGGGAAAGGGAAGTGTGACAAAACTAATGTAAACAATTTACGTGCTGTCTAGAGGTTTAATGAAATAGTTCAGTTGCTGTTGGTGCTCTACTAATCATTTTGGAATGATTTAGGATTTCTAATAGCGTGATGATCAAGTGTTTTCTTTAGCATGTGTGTGTGTTTGATTTGTGTACTGTCTGTATGTTTTGTTAACCCAAACTGTAGAAGAGTGGATGTTGCAGCACAGGAAGTCTCGAACAAGTGTTGCAGGAGAGAACAAGGTCACTGTTGTTAACGTTGAAGCTGCAGAAGGTGAAAGAAAGCAATGCAAAGCTCTGCTTCTGCTAGAGCTGAGACCAGAGCAACCAAGAGGATCACTGATCCACACCAGGATTACAATAAACGTTACAAAAAAGAGACTCCTCTGAGGCCAGATTAGGAGACTCAGGTTAAGTGCACTTACCACCCAGGATTTCCTTAAAATGACTGAGGACCTTCAGGTTAGCCATCTCTGGAGTTCCACCACATACCTGAATAATATGTTGGCTTCTGTTGTCTGAGGAAAGTCATCTTTAGCATAAGCCCATGGATTTGTTTAGTTGATTTGGCAACCATTTTTTCTAGGGATCATTGGCGTGATGTCACTGTCATTGCCATTGTAAAAATGTTTTTAGGTTTAGTGTAATATCCACTGGTAGTAAAAATGGTCACTTGAAGGAATACATTTTTACAACTTCTGGATAGTCCACTTCACATGGACAAGGGGATGATCCCTGTGATAATGGTGGCCTGCTGATTTTCTGTTTATTCTTTCATGGTAGACAGAAAGATAAATAATGGGTGAACTGTATCCTGGGTCTTTACCAACACACTACAGTATCTTCCACTCATAAATACACCTGCAATGTTGTGAGCCCCCAAATAATTGCACTTAAAAATGCCATTTCTGTAGATCAACTGGCTTCAGAGACGTCCTCGTCACCTGTGATGTTCATGGTAAACTTGGCTGCATGCTCAAACAGCTTGTTAGTGCGAAAGCGGTAGTACTGCAGCACTTTTTAAGCTCGCTTTGCACAAGCATCTACAGACTATAGAGTCTTAGCAATGACTTGCCATTTCTAGGTTTTGTTGCTCCTCATTTCTGACTATGCAGTAACAGTTTTCCTTGAAGGCCATATCAGAAATTTGTTTAAAATATCACAGATACTGAATAAGCATGTTGCCTCTACAAGCGTTTGGAATTATATTGCGTTGAGGAAACAGTGTTAATTGAAAAGGATAGCAGTACATGCATGCAGAAGTACAGTATTTACATAGAAATTTCCAAGTAATATAACACTTTGTTGATGGTCATATATTAACTGAATTTGTATTGACATTAAATTCAGGTGCAGAGAATGCCGAGGTGAAGCAGTCAGCTTCAGCCAATGGGCAGAGGGCCCCTGAGAACTCTCCTAATGACGCGAGTGATGGGAAAGGCTCCCACCAGATCAAAGGTGCAGGACTGGTCTTTCAGCAGTTCAAAGCCCTTCTGATAAAGAGGTTGTACCATGCCACCCGCAGCCACAAAGACTTCCTTGCACAGGTAGAACCTCAGACTACTCAGGAATAAAAAATCAGGAATAAAAAACACTTAGATGCATGTTAAAGAGCACACTAATGAACGACTGTGAAACATCATTCACTCTGTTTCAGATTGTCCTGCCTGCAAATTTTGTTCTCTTGGCTCTGATTTTTACCCTCATCATCCCTCCTTTTGGTGAATATCCCAGCCTACCTCTGCACCCATGGATGTATGGCAAGCAGTTCACTTTCTTTAGGTAAGAACACTGCTCACCCCTGTTCACTTTACTATAATATTAGTATAGAGGAATACAATGACCACCAAGGGACTGACAATGTTTGGATAGAAGGAGATTCTTAGATTGTAATTGTATGATTACAAAGTCCTGCAAAAACAATACATTTATTTATTTATTTATTTATTTTCATTTCACACTTAACTAGTCAGTCTTTTTCAGCCAAGCTTTTGTTTGGTTTATAATCTGAGATAATGAACACCAAGCTTTCTAGTGTGCTATATAATACTATTATTAAAGACTCAGTGGAAAACAAGAAGCAGTTCTTGCTTCAAAACACAGAAATTGCCGTCTCCTTTAATAAGATGCAAGACTCGTGTCCCATCTGCTTTCCCATGGTCCGCATTGAAGAAGAACAAGTGCATTGACCCCCATTCACTGGTGACATTCTTCCCCAGAATGGAGTAAGGCCTTTTGCAGATTTACTGTCTTTACGATGCACTTGGTTCAGGAAGATAAGCATGTCTTTGTAAACTGTGACTAACGTGTATGAATACCTGTCTTCACAGCAACGAGCAGCCTGAAAGTGAACCAATGAAGCATTTTGGTGATGTTTTGTTAAACAAACCTGGTTTTGGGACACGCTGCATGAAGAGTGAACCCTTAGCGTAAGTATTCATTGTTAATAGTATAGAAATACAAGTATGTTTGATGATAATATTAATAGTACTAGTGCAGTTTCAACATACAGGCACCAGGGGGTATAAAATTATTATATAAAGTATGGTATTGGTGCCTTGACAAGGAATACTGTATCTGTTCAATAATTGGTGAAGCCTTTGTGTTTTTTTCATCTCTAGGAAATACCCTTGCAGTAATGCCACCACTGACTGGGAGATGACATTTATCCCTTTGAATGTTACCAACCTTCTTATGAAACAAAACTGGACTGAGACCAACCCTTCGCCAGTCTGTCAGTGCAGCACCCAGGAGAAGTTGACCATGCTCCCACAATGCCCTGCAGGAGCTGGAGGGCTGTCCCCACCACAGAGACTTCAGCCAACCACAGACATTGTACTAGACCTCACCAATAGGAACATATCTGATTACCTTGTAAAAACATACCCAACACTGATCAGGACAAGGTATTTTTGAGACATGACTCTTATTGTATGTATAATATGCACACATAGGCTATTTTATATATGACTTAGTTATTTTTTTTAAGTCAAAGCTGCACATTTTGTAATATGTATATATATATTTTTCTCTTACAGTTTAAAGAGCAAATATTGGGTCAATGAGCAAAGGTATTTTTTCGCTTTCAACTATTTACGATTTGCTTGAACTGTGATGTATGGAAAGCTGTTCAAAAAAATATGTTTAGATTTAATAATTGTGATTTAAGCTTTTAAGAATATTTTTATTGTTAGATTGAATACAGCAATTTGGGGGTTAGATGCCTCAATGGTCCAACATTTATTTTGGATTGCTAAGAGAAGACACACGCACTGATAGTTTTTAATGGATGGGCTTGCCTCTTCAGGTATGGAGGGATCTCTTTTGGAGGACAGCTTCCAGTCCTTGACCTCAACACAGATTATGTAGCCGAGGTCTTAATGCAGTTGGGACGCATGCTTAATGTTACTGGGGTGAGTAGATCTCAAATACCTTGAGCAGATGTATATACAAACAAGCAAGTTACAATCCCTCCCTTCTACAGCATTGCATTACTTTTAACAATGTACACATTTAATAGCTGCTTTTATAAAAGTGTTCTGTTGTACACCATAGTAAAGGCACTTTAGACATAGTACAAGTGCAGAGAGGTGTGCTAAAGTTTAAACTTGCAAATCCAATGGGAAATGAAAACCTTTACATTGTAAGTTTAGGTTGTATAAAAACTAATTGTATACATTTGTTACAGGGCAACTACTCCAAGGCAGTCTTAAGGGAATTACAACCATTCCTTAAATATATGGAAACTGAATATAATGTGAAGGTAAGGATTGCTACTCTACCACATTTTCGCATTCATCAAGCTGACTGGCATGGCTTCATTATCCATTTTAAAGTCTGGTATTTAGTCATTGTTCAAGTTACTGATCTCTGGCGTGACCCCCCTCCCCAGCCAGTGTGTGATCTAAAAGCAGTGTGGCCAGCAGTGTGGAGTAATGGTTAGGGCTCTGGACTCTTGACCGGAGGGTCGTGGGTTCAATCCCAGGTGGGGGACACTGCTGCTGTACCTTTGAGCAAGGTACTTTACCTAGATTGCTCCAGTAAAAACCCAGCTGCATAAATGGGTAATTGTATGTAAAAATAATGTGATATCTTGTAACAATTGTAAGTCACCCTGGATAAGGGCATCTGGTAAGAAATAAATAATAATAATAATAATAATAACTCTCATTTTTGTGCTGCAGGTGTGGTACAGCAATAAGGGCTGGCATGCTATGGTGTCTTTCTTGAACGTAGCCAACAACGCGATTCTCAGAGCGAACTTACCGAGTGGAGCAGATCCAGCAGAGTATGGAATCACCACCATCAACCATCCTCTGAACCTGACCAAAGAGCAGCTCTCTGAGGTCACTGTGTGAGTGTCAGACTGTGCTCTGTAACATACAGTATAAATATAACCCATACCGTACAGCAAAAACTGCATAATCCAAACTTGACCTTTCAGGGTTGAAAGTGACAGGATGGAGACTAGTTGGCCTGTGAGGAATGTTGAGTCAATGTTGCTATTTAAATAGGCCAGTACGTCCATATAGCGCATCTACAGCAGCATTCTTTATGGTGTGATTTTCTTTTGGACACTGGATTTATGGAAAGCTTTTCATGTGCTTATTTGCAAAATATATTTGTATTAATTTCCTGTTAGCTCTGGATGTAATCTTCCTTTCATTATTCTGTTCAGGCTCTCTACCTCTGTGGATGCCGTGGTGGCGATCTGTGTGATCTTCGCCATGTCTTTTATCCCAGCGAGTTTTGTCCTCTACCTGATTCAAGAGAGGGTCACCAAAGCCAAACACCTGCAGTTTGTGAGCGGTGTGAGCCCAACTGTTTATTGGATATCCAGCTTCTTCTGGGATATGGTATGTGTCAATTCAGTACTTCACTCATGTTCTAAAGCTATATGGAGCTATTGCTTGTTTTTTGTACATATTCTGTTACCTGAGAAAAGAGGTGCTGGAACATTAGGTTTTACATAAAAAAGTATTTCTTTTCTATGTTTTCTGTTTTTTGTTTGACCAGTTGAATTATTCAGTGAGTGCTGCAATGGTCGTTGGGATTTTCATTGGCTTTGACAAGAAAGCATACACTTCATCAACCAATCTTCCAGCCCTTGTGGCATTATTGCTCCTGTATGGGTAAGTCACCAAAGGCTTTTCTTTGCTTACTTCAATCTTATAAATGACCACTGCATAATCAAAGCCCCAAATGCTTGACTGAATATTCAGTTTAAGCTAAACCAAAGTTATTTTAAAATGGTATTTTATTTGTGATAAATTTAATTTAACATAATTTTAAGGCCTGTTTTGAGTACTTGAACCGGTTTTGGTGTCCTTAAATAAACTGCCTTAAAATGTTATATTTTAAATGGAGGATGAGTAAAGCTGACACAGATGACAACACATTCTGATAATTCCAAAGAACTAACTGCAGTTCTTTGTGTGATCTGCTGTACTGTATTATAGATGGTCTGTCACTCCGTTGATGTATCCGGCTTCCTACCTGTTCAATGTGCCCAGCACTGCCTATGTGTCCCTGTCCTGCATCAACTTATTCATTGGCATCAACAGCAGTGCTGCCACTTTCATTCTGGAACTCTTTGAAAATGACCGGGTAGGTAATGAAAAGTAAAGCATGCATCTTTATAGCTTTCATGTCAGTAAGGCTTTCGTAGACCTCGCAGTTGTCTATAATGCCAAAAGGGCTTCCAGCTTGATGTAGCTATGGAGTAACTACAGACGTTGCTACTGTTTGAGAGGTTGGAAATTAAAATCAAGTGGATATTACTGTATTTCAAAGTTGTAACAGCTAAATTAACTATTGGGGGGAAAGTAACAAGTGTGTGGTTTTCTGCTTTAAAACCTTCCCTGGTGTCATCAGAAATTAGTTGATTTTCCTGAGTTTGTTGTTGAATTAATGGCCAATTTATGGCATCTATCTGCCATAGTTTTTTTCTCATTTAACTGTTTTTGAGTCAGATTCCTCATTTCATTGTAGCTTGTTGGTCCCCGTGCAGTGGTTGCACTTATGGGAAGCTGTGAAATCCTGAATGGGCAAATACTGTGTCAAAGCATGTCAATCTGTGACTTCAGCCTGGCTCATATATTTGAAACTGAATATTTGAAACATTTGATCAGTGGGTGCAGTTACTCATGAAATGATAAGTTTTTTTAATCAATAAAATGGTAGTTCTGTAGCTGAAATTGTCATATTTTAAGATACAGTATAGTCAGATTATTGGCATAAAATGTATTTTAAAGGTTGTATCCAGCCAGTTATGTTCAATGTGAAAAGAGCCATGCACTTATAATTATGTAAATCTGCAGTGCACAATTTCCCAATAATGTTTAGAGTCATTTTGCTTATTTTGTTTAGTGCTGGCTCATGGCACACACCCCAGCCCTCAAAACACTTCATGTCTTCTATTTCAGTCTCTGTTGAAGTTGAACGAGATTTTAAAAAAAATCCTGATAATATTCCCGCATTTCTGCCTGGGGCGAGGTCTGATTGACTTGGCTATGAACCAGGCAGTGACTGATGTGTATGCCAGGTTCGGTAAGTGTGGGTTTCCAGTTTTAGAAGCAGTTATGTAAAATAATCTTGTGAATAATAGGGAGGGGAATGTTGATCCAACTGACAGTTTTTTTTTAGACACACAGACCCTCTTCTAATAGCCATGATGGGCAGGGTCATTTTATAATATTAAATTAACTGGGACATAGCAGCTGAAAACACAGATGCTGTTGTACATTGATTAATTGATTGGTATTAGCAGGGTTATAAAACATCTCAACCTCAAGCTAAATTTAGTGATTCCATGACTTTTTGATATGCATCTTACACCTGCAGTAGATGTACAGTATAAGCTGACAAAAACACTCCTCTAATATTGTGCTTCTGTTGTTTGCTCTTGACCAAAAGGTGAAGACTATGTTGTGAACCCTTTTCACTGGAATTTTCTTGGAAAGAATATTTTTGCCATGGCAGTTGAAGGCGTTGTATATTTTGCCCTGAATATCTTGATCCAGCATCGATTCTTTCTTACTCACTGGTATGATGGTAGATTTGTAGTTTTATGTCATACAATACCGCAACACCTGAGATAATTTATTAGTAACACTTTTAAATAAGTTTCAATTAGTTACATCTGATCAGACTATGGGAAAATACATTGAATGCAGTTGAAACTATTTGTTTTGCCTCTAGGCTATCTGACGGAAATACCTCTCCTATCATTGATGAAGACCAGAATGTTGCAGAAGAGAGGGAGAGAATGAACAAAGGAGGAAGCAAGAATGACATTCTGAAAATCAAAGACTTGTCAAAGGTGAGACGCATGAGACAGGCAGTATTGAGAAGATGTTTTGTTCCATGCCACACATTCCTGTTTAATTTCATATAACAAAATGCCAGTTTACAAACTCAAACAGGGAAGAATATTCTAAAATCAAGCACTGTACTTAAAATGCTTCTATATAATCACTAAAAACTATGTCTTTCTAGACCTATATAGGCAGAAGCAGACCAGCTGTAGACAGAATTTGTGTTGGGGTGCCTCCAGGAGAGGTATGTCACTGTAATGCACTTTTGAACAGTTTGATATGTGGGATTTAGACTACTTGAATCTTAATGGACTTGTTTTGTATGCTTCAATAGTGTTTTTTTTTCTAGTGCTTTGGCCTGCTGGGAGTGAATGGTGCTGGAAAGACAACCACTTTTAAAATGCTTACTGGAGACACTGATGTTACTTCTGGAGAGGCCTCTGTAGCTGGGTACAGGTAAGCAAAATGATTTCAAAGGCTTTCAAAAGCTGAAAAGCAGATGTTTTTAGCCTCCATTCTCACTCCTTGTATTTGTTTATTTTTATTAACTCTTTGTTTAGAGACACAGTTAAGATGCAATTGTCATAGCCAGACAAGTTAAACCATTTCAATGTATTCATTCATATAGAAGGGATTGAGAAAGACTGGGGGGGGGGGGGAATCTAATTTAAAAGCACAGAATCTAGTCTTTTTCAAATTTTCCCAGTGTTTTAGATCCTGCTACTTCACCTGGTAGGCTATTCCATGCATTTATAAGTGTTTCCCACTGTCTTTTCTAAACTTACCTTTACTCTGCTTCCATGTAAAAATTTAAAAGCATCCACAGATTATTTTTCAGTTAGGAGCCTCTTAATACTGTAGAAATCTTTGCCGTTTTGGTTTAAATGTGGGTATTTCCTTGTTTTTGCTGCTGTGTAGCATCCTGACCGACATCCTTGACATACATCAGAATATGGGATACTGCCCTCAGTTTGATGCCATTGATGATCTGCTGACAGGACGTGAACACCTCCAGCTGTATGCTCGTCTTCGTGGGGTCCCGGGGAATGAAATCAACAGGGTGAGCCCGGCCTACACTGAGAGTCACTCTCTTTACTGCTGTGACACAGTCGTTGGACAGCCACATACTCATGGGCCACGCAACACAAAGTTAGGGCTGTCACAAGGATTCATTTTCTTTTTGTGAATTCAAGGTGTAAAATAACTTGTATTTAATTTTGCTGCCATTTATCTCAATCTCAACTATTTACTACGATATTGTAAATAGTTATAATCTGTATTTTAATTAGGACAGGCTATTTCCATCAGACAATTAATGACCTAATTAATGAGTCTTAAAAAAAGAATTATTCAGACAAAAATAGAGCTATAGAGCCATTAAGGCACAGTACTGAGAAACATAGAAAAATATGGTTGAAAATATTCACTGCAGAGCAATACAACCTGATATATCACAGATCACAAGGGCAGTAGTGTGGAGCAGTGGTTAGGGCTCTGGACTATTGCCCGGAGGGTCGTGGGTTTAATCCCAGGTGGGGGACACTGCTGCTGTACCCTTGAGCAAGGTACTTTACCTAGATTGCCCAACTGTATAAATGGGTAATTGTGTGTAAAAATAATGTGATGTCTTGTAACTGTTGTAAGTCGCCCTGGATAAGGGCATCTGCTAAGAAATAAATAATAATAATCCCAGGGCCACCACTATGGGTTATCGCTGGGCTGCAGGTGTTTTTGCCTGTACTGGTTGTTTACAGTTGCCTGTAACCCATGGTGTGGACGTCCTACATTTTCCATCTACTATACTTTTACTTTCTACAGGCCCTTCACTAATTCACTGCTGGAAGTCAGATAGTACAATAACGAGGTAGCTCTGTCTTTGAGTGGAATGGTTTTAAATTATTCACCAATTATACCCGGGCTTCTCAAGCCAGTCCACTTTAATCATAACTAGATGCATGTAGCATTTGATTATCAATAGGACTGGGTGAAGCTGATAATAGAAAATGTTGAAGATGGTCCACAAAATGTGAAATGTGAAGAACTTGAACATTCCTGATAAATGTTAAGAACCTCATGATCCAATCCCCCAATGCATTTCAGGTGGCAGAGTGGGGCATCCAGAAGCTGGGTCTCGCTGACTATGCTGAACTCTGTGCTGGGACGTACAGTGGTGGAAACAAACGCAAACTCTCCACTGCTATTGCACTGATAGGTTGTCCTCCCCTAGTTCTCCTGGTAGGTGACATGATTGTATAACCATGTCATATATTAGTGTTTTCAGACAGTACTTACAAGTGCTGTATGTGTGAGTAAAGAAATGTGTTCTAGTTGTCTTTCTGTATTCGTCAGTAATTTGCTATGAGGGACGGGTTCATACCTTTGATAATGTACTATAAATTGTACTTGGTGTCCCTTGGAACTGCACATTAGGATGAGCCCACGACTGGAATGGACCCACACTCCCGACGCTTCTTGTGGAATTCCATTATGAGTGTCATTCGAGATGGGAGAGCTGTGGTGCTTACATCACATAGGTAAGACTGACCAGTCTTCAGGGAGATGTATTTATTTGAAGAGATATTCTACCCTGCAGGGTGGCTTATCCTTATAGTCATAGTTTTATTTTGTTTGTTTTACTGTACAGGACTTTTCCTCGAACTCTGATGGCCATACATAACCACTAATTTAAGGTCATGGTGTTTGTCTTATGCCCTTAAGTTTTGGCATCTGATTACCGGACTAATTAATGAAAAACTCCAGAGAACATTTGCATGGCCATTTTGTTTCAAGAAGTTATTACCCATACACTCATTGGCCAGTTTTTTCACACTAGTGACTATGTATGAGTATTAAAATGTCATTTTAAAAGAACAAGTATTTAATAATGAAGCAGACAAACAGAACTGGTCTTGCTTCCTACTCATTCCTACACGTGCTTCATGGAAACCGGTTTTACTTCACCATCTTGTCTCTGTTCACAGTATGGAGGAATGTGAAGCCCTTTGCACCCGTCTGGCTATAATGGTGAATGGAACATTCAAGTGTCTAGGGACTATCCAGCATCTCAAATACAAGTAGGTCATATTTTATTATAATTTCAAATTGCAGACCAGTATAAAGGTCTAAGAAAAATCATGCAGAATTTAATCAATCGTCTTGCTTTTATTTCAGATTTGGGGACGGTTACGTTGTTACCATGAAAATAAAGGCAGCTAAGCCTGGAGCTCCTCCAGACCTGAACTCAGCTGAAAGCTTTATAGAAGCAAACTTTCCTGGCTGCCTTCAGAGAGAGAAACACTACAACACATTACAGTACCAGATCCCGTCCTCATCCCTGGCCAAGATCTTCCAGCTTGTTGTGTCCAACAAGGAGAAACTCAACATTGAGGATTACTCCGTCTCACAGACCACACTCGACCAGGTACGCAGATACATTTAGGGCCTGGATTGTGAAAGGTTGGAAAAGTAATCAAACCTTCATGTTTTAATACGGACTGTCGTGAAATAAACAGGAGTATTTGTTATATTGAATGAAAGTAGATTCAGGACACTA
Source organism: Acipenser oxyrinchus oxyrinchus (assembly GCA_030684275.1). Classification (NCBI taxonomy): domain Eukaryota; kingdom Metazoa; phylum Chordata; class Actinopteri; order Acipenseriformes; family Acipenseridae; genus Acipenser; species Acipenser oxyrinchus. The sequence continues at coordinate 10,352,471 of CM060258.1, read as the reverse complement.
CTAAATGCATTTCATATAGAACTGTAAAACCTCCGCTTACCTTATTTGAAATGACTCTAGCAGCCAGCCAGGATGTTTAATAAGTTATCCTACAGCTTTTGTGAGCAGCGGACAATACATTGTTATTGAGATAATTGTCTTTTAAGGCAGCCATGTGAGAGACTAGACTCATAAGAGCTAAAATAGCCTGTATATTGTGAACATGTGGACCATCAAATACAAGTAATACATTTGGATGGGCCTTGGGAATCTTATCTTGTAACACAATGCTTTCTGTATGTCACTGCTCCCTTTATCCCTGTGCAGTTGAACTTTTCAACTTTAAGAGCTAAATTACAACCAGTCTTGGTTATTGCTCTGCTCATCGCAGGCTCCTCTCTATTTTCTCAGGTGTTTGTGAACTTTGCCAAGCAGCAGACAGGTGAGGATGAGGATCTTACTCTGCACCCCAGAGCTGCTGGGGCGAGGAGGGAGATAAAGGTATCTCCAGTCAACACCACTGCAAAATCATCATGAGGATATGCCAATCGCACATGCAAATGGACGGAAGTATTCAATTTGTCTGATTGGTAGCACTTCAAGTGGCATTATACATCGCATCTAAGTAATTAACCAATTACTGTTACAGAGTTGTCAAATTTAGGAATTTGTTTAAATCAGAAAACCAAAACTGGGTACAGAGTAATATTCGAATAAAGAAAATAAAAAAAATAAAAAATTGAAAGCATAACACTCTTGTTTGCCATTGATATGTTGTGTGATTTAATGGCACTTAAAATATTTGATTCAACAGCCTTCATCAAAGAAAACTGAAAAACAAATCATGGCTAATAACCTACATAAAATAACCGAGGGTTTGTTGAAATTGGGGTTGCTGTTTTTACAACAGCACACTCATACAATGCAGTATTTACTTCTTTTAACAAATTCATTTCTCATTGCTTTTTGCAGATTTATTTGATTAAAACGGTAAAACGATACTACTGCAGTATGTAATATAAATACATATAATATACAATAGGAATGGCACCTGAACAGGGAAAGTACTAGTCCCTTCACTGAAAAATTAAAGAAAACATTTCATCTTTTAACTTTATGAAATGCACCTTGATTTTATTTTTATTTTATACTTTGCTTTAAATGTGTGTTTAATGCTCAGATTTTTCACATTACAGTGCTAACAGATAGGACTTTGCAAATAATCATACACAGGTGATGTAAATGTGCAGATATTTGCTGGACTTCACTAACAGGATTTTTATTACTGCACTATCTATTGGGAATTATTTTTGACTCCAGCTTAAAAAATGCCCAACATATTTGCTGAGTAAATACATCATTAGCAAAACCTCTTGCTCTAATATCACCAATGCAAATGGTAAGTTATCTGTGAATTTGTGACCAAAATCTATTAAGCATGTACAGATTTCTTTAGTTTTAGTTAGAAGAAAATGCATACTGTACGTAAAAAGCAATAAATAAAGCTATAATTGAAAGACGTAGTGTGTTGTAGTGTACGTCAACATTATTGTTTGCACTTTTGTTGAAATGTTTGTTGATTGTCATTGACATTAACACTATATATTGAACAGATTCCAAAGCACATTGTTTTCAGAATTATAATTTAAATAGTTTATTCAAAATGTACACTTTGGATACAAAAAGTCAGTGTAATAGCACCTGAAATGTATGGCTACATTCACCTGAAACAGAGAACTACATAAAAAGGCTTGCACCTGAGAAGAAAGGAGCTCTTCAGTATAGTCTTGGTTTGATTAGCAATGCTGTTATGGCACACATTCTAATACAAATATTGTGAGTGGTAATGATAAGTAATGATGTAAGGAGGCTGTGTGGTCCAGTGGTTAAAGAAATGGCCTTGTAACCAGGAGGTCCCCGGTTCAAATCCCACCTCAGTCACTGACTCATTGTGTGACCCTGAGCAAGGCACTTGTGCTCCGTCTTTTGGGTGAGACGTAGTTGTAAGTGACTCTGCAGCTGATGCATAGTTCACACACCCTAGTCTCTGTAAGTCACCTTGGATAAAGGCGTCTGCTAAATAAACAAATTATAATAAACACTATGAGCAGATAACACTCTGTTTACCCATCATTGCCATGTTTTTTAGATGCATTATTTTTTAATCAACATATTTCTTGTTCTTTTAACACTTGCGCTCCATTTTCTTATTTTTTTTTTAGCACCTTTCTTTTGCCTCTCAGCCTTAAGAATCTAATTTCTCTCATTGCTGGTGCAACATCATGTTTTCCTACTTCATTACTGTACTTAATTCATACGTACACTAAAGCTGCTGAGTTAGTTCCTGATGTTTGTTCTAGCCCTACTCCAAGGGGAGTACATAGACGAGTAAACCTTTCATTATGACCCTCAATTAATTATTCATGAGTATGTTGTGAATTACTAAATTTAATTGATGGAATCATGTTGCATCACTCTCACATGTAATAGACTACAGCTGCATTAAAAGCATGATTTTAAAAGAGATAAAAAATACTAGGCTGCAAAAGGAAAAAAAAACTGATTTAAGTCACCAAATAACTGCATTTGTATTTTATAAGCAAGGCCTTTTATTTTAATTTCTATATTGGATGACTGGTCAGTGTTTAATAAAAAATCTGTGCATATAATTAATTTCTTGTTTTGTGGGTAAATCATCAGGAGGAATATTGGAAGGGAGGGATGGAAAAACAGCATTTACATGCTGGGCCAAATTTTGAGTCTTGCTTATAACAGAGGTAACAGATCAGTTTTAATGTACATCTATTTGTAGAACGCATGTTTCGTGGTCAAAATCAGGTTGCAAACAATTGTGTGACCTTTTTTTCACCCTGGTAACCATGCTACAGTTCTTGCTTTTTAAAGCCTAGCCATGGCAATTCTTTCTCTTTACAGAACACAAGACCATGGTAGCAAACTTTTTAAAGACACACACACCGGATTGACTTATCCATTGTGTAGAGGTTAGGAAAAAAAAAAAGAAGTTGATAGACTAAGTGTCAAAACCGAAAAGGGAAATTCTGGTAGCACAATAACAGTGAATTAAGGAATGATAAATGGGGAAAACAAACACATAAGACTGCACAGCTGCTTGGCTAATTCAGTGCAGATCCTACACTGAGCCACTGCTTCCATAAGTCATGCATTTGTGGTCTCTCAAATATGACTAATAATGTATTTTTTTAAATATAAGTTTGGGGTAAAGTGAATAGAGCTGCACCATGCTGTCCTAAAAGCAATTATAGCTCACCCATGTTAACTAAATCAAAAACACGTAAAGTGCATACACCTGGATCAAATCAAAATTATAGCTCCAGAATAGTCCTATTACTGCGTATAGAGACATTTTTAATGGCACTATATAATTGCTAAAATATTGGATTTAATTTAGGCCATATGCAGCTTTATGTTGCATCTCTCATTCCATCGAACAGCTTGTAATTTCCTTACAACAAGAAAGGAATAATCGGCATCCTGAGGTCCGGGTACTCTTTAAACTCCCTTATGTAGGTGTAGTGCTTGCCTTTCGCCCAGATGGTCATCTGAATGAAGCCGATGAGTGTAAACAGACCCACTAAATAAGAAAAAAGAAAGTATGTACTTAAAATGTAATTATTTATAGTGAATATACATGGAATAAATTATGGACCCCACCTGGCACACATTGTGTCATGATTGTAAAGCTGAACCAAGCTCCAGCCTACAAAGACAAAAACATGTATTACAGACTGAGGCTCTATGCATTACCTCAAACAACTCTTGCACTTGCTCGGCTGGCAATTTCTTGATATAAAGCTATTTTCTAATCCTAATAACACATCCTGTGCTGTTATTATTACTTTTTTCCATCTCACAGATGACTAATTGTGGAACATACTATTTTAGGTCAATGTACAGCTGACAAAAATACCGTGCTTTATTGTGAAAGGGATCTGTAACTCAGTGAGTATGTAAACTTACCTCATAGGTATAATTGGGGCATGACACAAAGAAGAAAAGCCATGTGAAGGGGTTTTTGGTTGGATAGGGAATCTTTCTAGCCTTGGATCCTATTGGCGAGACAAAAACATTCCACTGACTATGGAAACATTCCCCATGTGTGTTGAGGTTATGTACCAGGAATATCTTTACAAGTCAAAGGACATGCATGTAACTGATGCTTTGATAACAAAATGTCTTGGACGTATCCAACAAAGAGCTTTAAAGTCTATTTTGCATTATTTCTTGTGGATTGTATGTAAGGTCCACAACCAAAGCTAGAGTGTGGTGAGATACAAAAACATACTTTTTATCAGACTTACCATCACTCTTCAGATTATTGAGAGCTAAGTGAATAGAAAAGTTGCCAGCCTGACATATCTGAAAGAGAGACAATAAGACATTCATCATAAGTTAGTAATATGTATTATTCATTTTTAATACATCTCATGGAAACCTCCAAGTGAAATAAAAATGCTTGCAATGTGTAACATGTTCTTGATGTTTGCTTAACACATATTTAATAAGGTATCTTCAAGGTGTAAGGTAGTGTAGTTAACCAAAAAATCCGATTTTTTCTTGATTGATTTTCAGTAGCTGTACAAAATGCATACCACAAACATTGCCAGTGCGTAGTTGACTTGCTTATTTCCGTAATCTGAAAAATCAAAGGACACAAAGAACATTATTTTACAATTCATTTTGAATAGTGGAAAGAGAGTCACAGTTTCACCACTGTACAGTGGACAGTTGTGTATTAAACATGTCTTACAGCTTAGTCAGGACTGTATGTTTTCAGGTAATACCTACAAGGTGGAGTGTAAAGAGGGTGGTTGATGTAATAGGCGAGCCATGCTGCAAATCCCCAGTAATATAAACAGTTCTGTTTGAAAAAAAATAATACAATTATTATATGTTATGAATGTGTGACTTTTATAAATATAAAACTTCAACTAGATTACAATAGCAATGCTTTATTATTGAAACCACTTTGAGATTTGCCAATACTTCTAGGCCCCACTGTATATGAGTAGAAAATTCAAGGACAGTGTTTCTCTGTAGCTAATAGTAGTCATGACAGATTCAGGGCACGATTTGGATGCTGACAGGCTGCATGATCACAGGATCTTAAAGTGCGTTGTGAAGCATTCTCTTCAGAGTGATTTTAAATAGCAGGGCCCCTGCTGACTAGGAGTATTGATTGGGTTTGCTGCCAAATAAGTGCTAGGAAAGATACTGTCACAATATTGTTGTATTGACCCACATTTATTGTGTACATTAGCAATGCCTACTAAGAGTGTCTACATGATGACAAATATCTACATCTAACAATATTAGAAACACAATTTAAGAATGTGATAATTATATGCAACATTTTAACCTATGAGTTATGTAATAAATAATCTGAAATATTTTGCTCAACACAAGTCTGTGACATGACAATCAGACATGTTCAAATGAGTTAAAGATTTTTGAATATGGACAGTATCTCATGCAGTTTAGGAAGTATTAAGGAATGTTTTGTTGCACAATGTATGAATTCAGGCCAGACAAAGTATTTGATTATTTAATATGGATTGGCAGAATAATGTGCTGTCTACTGTTTAAATGAAAAACAAAACCTCAGCTGTATTTTGAAATTATAAGGAGAAATAAAAAAAAAAAAACTTACCCTCACAATATTTCTGAGTGGCATTGTACCATGGGAGAAACGATGCACAAATATCGTTTCTATCAAGCGTTTGATATAATGGATTGAGTGACATACACAGGCCAGGCTGGAGGGACAGAAGAGCAGTAGAGGAGTACAGTTTAGAGTTGTGGGTGAAGATGAAGCTAATGGAGGTACTAGAAAGGGTATCAGGCCAGTACAACACTTACGTCACGGCAGGGTATGGGCTGGACGTGAACGCGTGCTTATGGTGATAGATATATGGAAGTCGGAAATAGAACAGTAGATATATAAAGAGTGGACCTGCATATTCAGAGAGAAACACCTATGAAAGATGGAAACAAAACAGAAAAGAAAAGGAAAGATTGAAGGCCTTGTATGGTAAAATTGTGGGAACTAAAACCCCATTGTTGTAAAGAGCACTGGTCAAATGTTACAATAGTTCTGTCGTAAGGCATAAGACTAGTACTCTTTATTTGGATTCGCTGCTTGTCGCTGCTGGCTAACTTTCCATGAGCTCAACTTGGAATTAAAGACATATTTGAAATCGTTCAGAACCATCCCCAGATTGAATTTCCTGGCCTTGCTTCTGTACTCGGTACTTATGATTCCTTCATGTAGTACTGATGTAGACACAATGCAATTACAGTGTAATTAATGCTTAACTTATAAAGATAGACATTAATAGTAAAACAGAACATAATTTATCAATAGGACCACCTGTGGTGATACTTACCATTGTCCAGCCAACTTGGGGACCTAAGTCTTTGAAATAGAGAGTAGCTGTTGTGCCTACGGGAAGATTCTGCAAGATCTCATCATCCTTTAATGCTTTCCTCTCTGGAGGCACAGAATGTATTGTAAGTCACAGGTAATGACATCTAAATAATGTGCAATGACTCATTTAAGCGATGTATACCAGGGTGACACATAATGAGTGTAAATGGAGTAAGTAATAAGTATGAAAATTAGATTTTAGGTTAAATCGCAGTAAAATTACATTAAAGCAGAGGAGCCATTACTCTTTACAAGCACACTCCTAACATGGACAACACAGACACACACGTACTTGATGACTGAATGAATCCTTCTGTATCCTTCAAAAATAAATACATGTCATTAACTCTGAAGTGATTTGGTGAGCAGTGAACAAATGGTTAAAGCTAATTAAATTTATGGAAATACCTTAATATATATATATATATATATATATATATATATATATATATATATATATATATTAAGGTATTTCCATAAATATATCATTTATGTCTAACAAGTTAAACAGCAGGCTCTATTTAAATCCTCAAGTATGAGGACTGACATGTTATACCAGAGACATGTGCTGATGCTACAGGGATTAAAACTAACCTGATAAATGTTTTCAGGTTACACATACCAGATTAAAGATTCTATGTGTTATCATACACTGATCAGTGTTAAATGTTATCTATAAGGTACTAACATAGTTTACTTTTGCTACTCACCATTATCTTTCATCACTACTAACTGAAAAATGTTTGCTAATGCTTACTGTGTCTGGCAGGTTGACAACCGATACAGTTTCAGCTGTTCAGTGATTAGTTACACTGTTTACAGCATCACTGACTGTAGGGGATCAAAACTATCTAGTTCAAGTCACCCAGTCAATATTTTCGAATACATTTTTTTTTTCTTCGAACAAACCGTTTCTATTTAATTATTAGTTAACAATAATGCTGCCTTCTCATGTTGTTTAAAAATATATATGGATTTTGAGATCCATTTTCCCATTAATAACTTTAATTTATAAAGAAGTCTCTCTTTAATAGGGGCCTCTGTCTAAAATGAGCTCTGGTCCGGCCATACACGAACCAGCAATAGAAGATGGAGTTACAGGTCACACCATGACCTACATATAAACATGCCAACAGACCACACACACATTACATTTTTTACAAGCTTTTTACATAAAATAATCATCTGCCACACCTAGAAGATTCTAGGGATTGGGTGCATCCATTTCCATTCTTCCATCAATTGAAACTTAGGCAGCAGCTAAGGAAATGTTTGTGCTTAAATGAATCACTGTACATTCTCTAGAAATGGATGCTGGCCATAAAAATATAATGTGCAAGTGGCAGCTTCTAGTACATGCTTACTTGGATCAAGCTTAAGGGCCTGTCTTGATGGGTACCACTGAGGGTCTACAAAACAAGATTTATAGTCAACAGTAAGACAACATGTTGTTTAAGATCACAGAACTATTTCTAATAAATTGTCTGCTGAAATATAGGTAAACACTATTAACTAACAGCTATAATTTTGAATGACTTTTTATATCTTTATTTCTAATTGTGCTCACTGTAATCTGACTGTGAAAGTACAGTAGGTGCTGTGCAGATATTTAAACATGTTCAGAAATGGAATGTCAAACAGAAATGGCACTGGACCAGATAATGCATGGATATTCAGAGATTAAGCAGAGTGAGTATTAAGCATTAAGTATTAAGTATTCAGCGATCAAATATCAGGCCTGTACTAGTGTCCATGGCGATCACACCATTATACAGTACTTTTTATTTTGCCATCAATCCTTAATTATGAATAATGAATAAATAATTAAAACACTAAAGACATTATTCTGCACTTACACACTTTATGAAACAAGCACTTGATTTCTCCAATAGTGGCATGGGGTTCCACCTGTCAAACAAAGAAAAATGGAATATTTCAGTATGTGGGAGAGAAGAACGTTCATTTGAGCCTGGGATGTGTTCTGACTGGTTCATATGTTCTATCTGGAGCTATGTATACTGTAAGTAGCATCATTAATGTTTACAGTGTTATTAATAATGTTAAAATCATTTACCAAGTTTGTTTTAGAAAACATATTTTATTTGATGTTTTGCAATGGAAACTATGGCAGTGGAAACTTGATTTTAGACTAAACCTAAACTTAAACCTATGGCTATTGTATGTGATGTATTTCTGTAAGTATCTTAAAAACAACCAGCCACATCTAAACCCTTTAACAATGGTTAATACAAGTGTTTAATTGAACACGTTTCCTCTATTTGCTCTGCTATGAATGTAAATACACACAACAGCTGTCACTGTCCAATATCAACATAAAATCAGCACTCAGCATTCACAATGATCCACCATTTGCCAGGGTTATAGACATGTTTTACAGGTATTATACTGAGTCACAGAAAGGGTGCCAAAACACAAGCCAATTTGTAAAGTACTGTCTTGCTTTTTAATTCTAAATTAAACAAATATTGCACAAGGAATTTAGTATTAATTACCAACATACATTTTTCAGTCTTTTGGTCAGGGTGAAAGTGTTGGAGCAAGTAAGGCAAGTTATTAAGACTTGTTTTTGTTTTTTAATTTACAACCCCGACACTCACATATCTGCAAACTAAAATGACAGATCTCACAAACATGTAAACAGCTGGGATGATTGATATAACATAGCAACATGATATAAGTGAGCTTCTAGCCAGGGTACCCTGGCTCAGTCACATTGCTTGTCCAGCTCACAACTGTAATAACGTCAACCATACAAACACTTACATGAAGTTTGCAATAAAATGTTCTTGCACTTTTGATTGGATGTAATAATGACATGCAAATTTTTTTTAAAAATCCTAAAACATAGACTAAATCACTTGCATGTGTCCTTATCTCACTGAAACGCTCACAAGTCAAGTTATTAATAAAAGCTGCTCTATTGTTATCCACCCCATATTCTTTTAAACTGGATACACATTTCTTGATCTTTGGTCACTCTCTTTAAATCCAGTTAACTCATGCAACATATAAATCAAGGTACAGTAAAGCATTGCTTGATCTCATAAAATATTGCTCTAAGTTCTTACCTTGTCCAGAAAACATAGCTGTTCCTTTGTCTTGGGATCAAGGATCTCCACCTCAAAGAAAACATAATTTTTAATTTTAGCAGGCTCGCCCAACTCTGCTATGCTCTGTGCACATGCCTTCTTAATAAAATGGGCAACACAGAATTAATCCCTTAACTCCACGGACTGTTGAGGAGCCATATTTCCTTTTAACGACTAAAGCATTAAGAAGAAACGGTCATCTCTGAAAAGGTGCAGTTTTGTAGATGCTAATAAGAAAATGCTGTGTTCTTGGCCATCTCAAGTTAGCAGTCAGCCAGGGATATGGGATCGGAATGTCGATAGTGAACTCACTGATATATTAGCTTTTGCAACTGGGGAATAAAACGCAAAGTTTCCAAACTCTGCCAGAAATAAAACCAAAGCAGAGATGCATCAAACCCTGCACTTGTATTCTTAAAAGCGCTACATTACTTAGGAAACCACACAATGCAGGTTTCTTATGTGCAAGAGTAAAATAGCATTTTAATTTCAACAAAATGAATCTGAGGTCTCTCGAGTTTCAAAGTTGCCTGCATTAACACAGGGTCAAGTTGATGCTATCCTTATATTCTGGGCATATGTGTGCCAAACAGTATCTCCTTCGCAAAATAATAGGCTCTGTACCAGAAGAAACTAGAACATTGCTTTCAATTCATCAGACACAAAACAGAAGGCAGTTGGGAACTTGATATTGATTCATTCCTTTACATAAACATGTTGCATAAACACAGTTGCACAAATGGTATTAATGTCTTTAATAATTACAATGCACTGGAATGTACTCAATGCTTAAGCATGTATTAAAACTTTTGCTTTGCTTTTAAAAAATGGTATATTGCTTGTGCTGATTGTATTTATTAATGGGAATGATTTCAGATGGACCTTAGCCTCATTTGAAATACAAATTATATTAGCAACTCACTACATTTCCAGGTTTGTGGTAATGTACAATGTTATGCAAACCTGATAATGTAACACCCTCAATCTGCAAACCCTCCTGCATCTAGCATTGTAAGTTCTCTGCATATTAGGATGGTTTTACATTATGTGCTTTGCTAGGACCATTGTAGTGCAGTATTGAATACACCCGATGTGTGTGTTTTAGAGTTTTCAGTCAAGGCTGACTTGCTGTTGGTGTAATTATTGGAAAGTTCCTCAGTCTGTTTAGTTGCAGGGACATAAATAGCCTCCCTGTATAATCTTACCTACCATGGCACTATGACGGGCTCCTCCTAGCGGTTGATGAATACATGAATGGTTGAAAGTGCTAATATTATAAGACTAGCAACAACTCAAACAGGAATTGTTTTTACTGCATCAAAATGTGCCTTTATAGAAATAACAATCCAAAAAAATAACTCTTTGAGTTTAAGTTTCATGAATAAGGTTGAATAGAGCTAACTTTGCACTGAAGCAGCACGCTGGTAATTCTTACCAAGCACAATTAAACTAATGCATTAAACATGGAGCCCCTAGTGGCTGAACTATGTAACTAACAGAGACAATAATGATATGAAACATTTTGCCTGCCCAGTAATGACTTTTGATAGATTAGCCGAGCTATGAAAAGTCTAACATTTAATCAGTAAAAATATTGTGACACTTTCATGATATGAACGTTTTGGTGAGTGATCCTTGCTCTCATGAGACAAATATTTTGTCACTGTTGTAGACTTTAATGTAAAGTACTGTTTTGTAATTATTATTATTATTATTATTATTATTATTATTATTATTATTATTATCATTATTATTATTATTATTATTATTAAATAAACAACTGTTTTAAAGGCATTTTGAGGAGAACTGGGTAATATACTATGCATTTGATATGGTGTGCTAAGGCAATAGTTCTTGGCTTTCAAAAGAGATCACAGATACAGATTTTAGCCAGCCTTTTCTTCTGGGCCGTGTGGCGCATTGCTTGCTGGTGACGTTGCTGGAGGTGGAATGGCAGGAATGGTTTGCAGGCTGATCGTGCAATTTACAAAAATCATTTATCTCATCTGCAATTTGCAGAAAAGGTTACATCATGGTGATGAGGGGCACTGGTGGCTGCTGTTGTCAGCACCCTGCACACATTTTTATGAGAATGCATTCTCAGCAGGAGAACAGCAGTTGAAAGGATAACCGCATTCATTTATGACTATCTGATTGCTTTGGGTCCAGTATCTGACAACACCAGAAGCTCTTTCATATATATATATATATATATATATATATATATAGATAGATAGATAGATAGATAGATAGGTAGATGAGAGAGAGAGAGAGAGAGAGAGAGAGAGAGAGAGAGAGAGATATGGAAATTTAGGTTAATGTAAACCCACACTTGGGATTCATAAAATTTTATAGGACACCATACTTAATGTCTCTAAAGGCTTACCAGAACCCAGGTCTACAGTGTCTCTGCAATCAATGTAACAGCACCAATTCAAGACATGTAGCTTGCATAATCACAACAAACAATAATTAAAAAATGCAGGATATCTTTCAGATATTTTGATCCTTGAATTGCAATATATACAGTTATACTCGTGTACAGTATAGTGCCTTTTATACATAAGCTATGAATTTCAGGCAAAGTCAAATCTAAATTGGGACAGGACAATGACATTGATAAAGTGTATCATGGGATTTTTAAAGTAAATTCTACACAATCTGCACACCCCTTAAAAGATGTCCTCCAAGGATTAGTAAAAGCATGTCAAGCTCTTGAAAATGTTATCGTGTTTATTTTTGGTGTTTATATAACCGATAGGTACGAGACAGCAGCAGAGCGATGGCTTTGGCCACACTGCAAGCCCAATGTCTTTCTCATTACATTTGATTCTTCCCCTTCTGGCTGTCCTGGTTCCAACATATCAACCACATGATTCCATTTCCATAATCAGCTTCACTAGAAAGATCTTTATAAAGGTACTGAATCAAAAATAACCACTTACATACACTGCAATGCAAAACAGCAGCTTTCAATCAAAAGTCATTGTCAGCCCAATACCAATCATGTTATATCTTGTGACAAAAAATGTAATTAAATTAAAATGCGGTAAGTGTTTATTTCTGACCAGCCAAATTTAACTTAGAGGTAAAAGTGGCAATACTATATTTATTATATTCTCCTTTAGTGTAAACTGGAACTTTTTCTGGTCTTATCCATAGGCTGGCCCCTTCAACAATGCTCTCTAATTCCATGCTAATATCATAGTGTATCAATGTGTTCACTGTGTCTGGACACCATTTATGACGAGCATGCTGTTCCATTGATTGCCCTCCACACCCCCTGTAAGCAGGTCCATTAAGGTCTCAAAAAGAATGTTAGTAAAGCATTCATTCTCAGGCAGCTTGAATGACCACACAGTGCTCACAACAGGAAAATATATTATAGTTGATTTTAAAATACAATGTTTCGCACAATTACCAATTCTAAATAACAAGTCTTCATCTTTCATTACAGGCTCACAAGCACTCTATGAGCAGGCATCTGAGCATGGCAGCATTAGGCAGCATTAGGCAGTTGAACTGTTGCTATAATGAGACACCAGCACCACTTCCTGCAACACCTGATATTCACTGCAATTCTGAACAGGCTTAACAATGCCTAGTTTCTGAGATCTGATGGAATCACAATCCTAATGTGAAAGGCTGTAGGCCAGTAATCCTCACCAGCTATCATAAGCGGAAGCCAGAGGTCAAGCCTGTGGAAATCAGGATGTCGGGTCACCATACATTTACTTTTAACGCATTGGGACACATGACCCTTTAGAAACACCTGATAAAGGTCAACAGTTTGGGCTTAGCAACACTACTAGTGACTGGTATCCTGCTTGTACTGCACTTTTAAAAACATAAACTAGCTTTAAATCACTTGATGATACAGTGTAACAAAACAGTACAGTACAAAAGCAAACTTTTGAATCCATATCGACAGTTTTTTGTTCGTTGCTGCTCTTTTAATCTTAATTACACTGTCAACTTTGATCTACAGCACATGCACAGCAGCTGCAAGCTGTAATTTGCTCTGAAAGCACTTTTACCAATACGGCTCAGCAGAGCTGTCACTTTTTAAATTGCTCTTTTACTGGATAGTGTAATAACCTTGTGATGGATGCCTAAAGGTTTGCTGAATACTCAGCAAAAACACAGCAATAACTACATTTATACAATTACCTTTATTTTTTACAAAAACACTTCCGATTTAATATGTGCATTTGAACACTGACACTGTGCTTTGAAATCCTTTGCTTTGGTGTGCAGTAGATGTCATTCACTGTTGACTTCATTTTAAATTTGTGTTAAAAAATAAAATAAAAAACACACACATAAGGGGCTCCCGAGTGGCGCATCCAGTGGAGTGCAGGATGCGCCCTATAGCCTGGAGATCGCAGGTTCGAATCCAGGCTATGTCATTGCCGACCGTGACCAGGGGTTCCCAGGGGGCGGTGCACAATTGGCCGAGCACCGCCTGGGTAGGGAGGGCTTAGGTCGGCAGGACAATCAGAAAAACTGGGGTAAAAATCATTGGTAACGACTAAATAAAAAAAAAAAAACACACATTTTATGTGTGTGTATATATATATATATATATACACACATACACACACACACACACTGACTGCGTATTCTTATTTTATAAATCCTTATATTTTATAAATAAGGATAGGAAGAAGTTTTAGAGGTGTACTAAAACAGTTATCCTACAAGCGCCAATTCAAACAAACCAATCCCATAGTGTAAAAAATAAAGAATATTTAATTGAATCTTTTTAATATTTAGACATTTCAAATACAGAATCAATTTAAAAATAGACTGGTATCCAACACTGACACATAACCTTATTATCTAATATACCAAAATAAATTTAAAAGTAGCAAGTAGATCTGATTCTCATCATATTTTGATTATATAATATTCTAATATTTGGTGCTTAGTGGGGATCAAGTGATGAAAGACAGTAAACGGCCACACTACTGTTAGATGATACTGTGTTTGGTTGACACTTAGGTGTTTAATGCAGCAGAACATTAGAAAGGTTTGGCTGGATTTCTGACAGCTGATTTTAACGAGATTATAATACATCCTCATGGTGGAACACTCCTGTGGGAGTATATGGATTAGAGAATTTGTTACCTATTGTACCTCTCTTAGGTCTGTTGCTGACTAAATCATGGTATTCCTGATGATTTCGTTGTTTCCTCTTTAGATATATGCAGCGTTTGGAGCTGTTTCTGGGAAGTAGGGCATTTATAGAGTGGTAAGAAAAAGCACTAAGTATACTCTCTCTGTTATTTGACTCTTGCTTGTCATTCAACAAGTAGGGTCAGCAGAGTGGCCTTGAGATCACAAGACTCCCTGTCCCTGCGTGCCCTGTTCATTTCACTTTCTGTTTTCAGCCTCCACAGGCACAAGTTGGAACTCTTTGCTACCTGTTCTAAAATCTACACCTGCACTGTAATCAACTAGACAGACATTTTAGCTAGTGCCTTGATCAGTGCAGACCTTCTTAAGCTAAAGAGCCTAAGGCACAACAATTGCAATGCTGTGCCATTAACAGTATGTATAGCATGTGTTAAGTATGTATAGCATGTTGTCAGAATGTATTTATCAAACTAGGAACAAATAAGAAGTGTAAAGTTTACAATGGTAGGAGAACAGCCTTTTTAAAATGTGGATTGGTAACAGCATTTAAAGTGGGTACGATACAATAACCTAAAATATAAAATAAAAACTGAATACCTACTAATTTGTTTCAGTGTCTTATATTGAAGAATAAATTAAAATGGGCATAGACATAGAATAAAATATGAGACATTAGATTAGAATGTTAGATTAGGTCTGCTGTTTTGAGTGAAGTTATCGTTTCTGTGCTATTAGAGCATCCTGCAGTTCTGAGTGGAGGTATCTTTCTTAGACCAGTTAAACTCATCGCATTTATCTTTCACAATAGGAAGCGTGGAAATCAACTGTGCCTGTACGTACAGTACATAAAAGAAATCCTGAAGGTGCTGTATCTATGCACATGCTCCATTAATCAGTAAACTAAATTATCAATAAAAAACGTTTTAGTCTGTAGTTTTTCTTTGATTATATTTAGGCATCACGCATTAAATCTCTCCCCTGGGTTTTTTAAAACATTTAGCACACAACTAAATGCACTGTTCTTTTGAAAGATTGCACTTTTGAGTCTTCGGTACTGAAGAAAAAAGAAAGAAAAAAACAACTTAAAAGTAATGAAAAACTTAAAAGCTTAAAGAACCAGACAAAAGTTTGTTTAACACCTTCATTACAGGTTAAAAATAAGAAAACTCTCTGTAATTACAACAACAGCTGGCATCCTAAATTATTAAGACAAGGCTCATGCTTACAATATCTGACTACACAGAATGGGGACATCCTTTATACCACTAAATAAATGGAGTAACATAATCTTATATACTGTACTGTGCATACAGTATGCTGTACATTGAATATGTGATTATGGCAATTCAAATCCCTTCATAGGCTGTATGTTTAGTTATTTTATGATGAATTGAAAAAAACATTTTCATACCTCAAAACCATATTTTAAAGTGACAAACTAAATAGCTACAATGCCTTATAAGGAGTAAAAACATCAAAACCAGCAATTATCAGTGTAAACAATAAAGTTCAGCAAATGACCAAAGGAGTCTTCAGTTTAGAGAAATAACTTTGCCGTTGATCACTAACTTAATGTAGACGAGTTGACACCATTCATCAATACTACAGAGTATTATAACTGGAATATTAAACAGCAACCAGACCTGCCACAGAATAGGCCCAGATTACTTTGGGTGACAAATCTCTACATACATTTGACCACTACACAACAGTAAATACTCATATTACTCATGCTGACAAAATAAAATTACTCATTTTACACTATGGAAAGCATACACACTGAACTTGAACTAAAGTGAACGTGTGCATTTGTAATCATTCTCCAGGTTTGTGATGGCCTTACCTCAAAGAAGGTGACCCTGCTCATATTTTTTTGGTGTTTTTCCCCCCACAGTAAAGTGAATTGCAGCAGCTCTCTCCCTTTCCTGATCACTCCCTTTCCACACTGTGTCAGAGATTTCTTTCAGCTTACATCTTCTCTCCAAGCACCAGCGATCAGGAAACCTGATACTCTCATTCATGTCTCCACTGGGGAGAGGGGAAGCCCTCCACTGGCTGAGGCTGTTAAAATAGAAATGCAAAGTAAGTTATGGTAAGGAATGTGCTCGGTACAGCACCAGCTCATAGTGTAGTGATAAGCAGTGACACTGAAAAGAGACTGCTTCACGGTAAGCACACGCACAGCACAGTCTGTGACTATATTTTTATGGCGATTAATTGAGTCAGCTTCCCCTTCTTTGATTTCAGCAGGGAAAGTTATCACATTAACCCTTTACCACTTACAGTAGCTGTGTCAGCAAAAACCGACTCCCATTAAGGGAAGCAGCTGTGAACCCCTTCATACAACAAAGTCGCCAAACAGCCACAGAAGAATCTTTGCAGACCCAGCAGCAGTTAAATTGCTCCCTTATCCATGTAGGTGTGAAAAGTATTACTGGTTGTACACTTGCAAACACTCAGTTTATGTCATACAGTATAGAGGCAAAATTAGGCAGACTCCTCCAGAATAAATTTCTACTACCAACCTGAAAAGAAGAGATGTTTTGTGCTATATATATATTTTGGTTATAAGGCAGCCAGCACCCTCAAGCTTTGATTCCTATAAAAAAGGGATTTGGTGACAAAGGGGTTAGAATTTAATTTAACCCTGCTTGAGTATAGATGATTTATTATAAATGAATGTGGTATGTACACTTTTGGTATAACTATTCTCAAATAGCCCAGCAAACTACAGGTAGGGTTCCTTGGACTTTCACAGACAAGTTCGGAGTAAATTTCTTACTAAAGCAACATCTCTGATAGACCAGCTCCATTCGGTCATGGCATGTTTTTTTGCTTACATATCCCAATTATTTATTTTTTTCAAAACCTGCTGTATTTTTCTAGATAAAAGAGATCAAAATCAACCCAATGAGATGTTGAACTAAAGAAAAAAAATCTTGGCTTGGGACCATCAAGCCTGACATCACAGGCAAACAAACACAAAACCCAATTTCCTGATCATATTTTTTCATTATTAATGTATGAAATACTTTGTATTTCCGTTATTTCATTAAAAAAAAAAATACTCAGCATTTAGGTCATCCAATGGGGTCGAGCTTTCAATAGCATGTGGTTTAGTATGTGAACTGACCTGATTTAAACAGTGGTCTTACACTAAAGTAATACAATAACATTGTACCTGTGTCTGAGACACAAAGCAATTAAAGATCACAATATCTACCAATTATGTACTGCCTTGTCTTTTCAAGAAAGGACCCAGCATTTGAAGAAAAACATCATCCAAGAAGTAATAAAGATTGAGAATTATATTGAACACACATAATAAGATAGAACAGGTAAACAATTCACTCTTATGAAAATGTACAGTAGATATTATTATTATTATTATTATTATTATTATTATTATTATTATTATTATTATTATTATTATTATTATTTATTTATTAGCAGACGCCCTTATCCAGGGTGACTTACAGTCGTAAAACTAAAATACATTTGCCATTAGAGGAAAAACAGCCCCATAGAAGGATATTACCACCTCCATGCTTGACAGTAGGTATGGTGTTCTTTTCTTTGTAAGCCTCACCAGACTTTCTCCAAACGTAACGACTATCAGTGTGACCAAATAGCTCGATTTTCACTCCACAAAACCTTTGACCAGAACTCATATCCATCATTCAAATGCCATTTTGCAAACTTTAAGCGATTGCCCTTGTGGTGTTTTCCTAAGAGTGGCTTTTTTCTTGCCCTGCAACCATTGAGACCTTCACCATGCAATACTCGACCTATGGTTGAAATGTAAACCCCAATCCCACTTGCAGCCAAGTCACTTTGAATAACGGATTGTAATAAACCTTCCTCACAATTCTTCTACTTGTTCTCGGTGAAAGAACCTTATTTCTTCCAGTCCGTTGTGAGAGTACCATGAGTCTTGTACTTGATAATAGAAACAATAGTTGAAATTGTGATACTCAGATGCTTGGAAATCTTTTTGTACCCTTCTCCAGCTTTATGACAATAAATAGTTGTTCCCATATTGACTTACTGGTAACGTCAACAATCACCCTATGCCTAACCCTTTTCTAAGAATGTTAACCTACAATCCAGCATTTTCTAGACTTTTCTAGAATTAGGTTCTACATTATCATATTGAAATTTCTAGCACCTTGTAGACAATACTATTATAACATCAAAGGGTATACTTTTGAATTTGCATTTTTGGAGTTTTGCAAAAAAAATGCTGAAATAAATCACTAACTGTTTCCTCATCCACAAAAGCAAAACTTTTGCTACAAAAGATTTTTCCTAAAATTCTTTGTTTTTTGAGAAATTTTTAGAAATGACACATTTCCATTGAGGTATGTAAACTTTTGACTACAACTGTATAAAATATTGCATTACTAAAATGGGATTTTCTACTTGTAACTCAGTGCCTACATATGGTACAACAAATGAAGTAAAGGAGTAATACATTTGAATTCACCAAGCAGTACTTTAAAAAAGTTACTTGCACAGATTAACTGCTCGTCATTTTTAACTCATGCACTTAAGAGTGGTGAGCTGTTCAGCTCTCAGTTTGGTAGAGGCATGAACTGTCATGAAGGCATGCATGTGGAATTTAAAACCTGTGGGTTGGTTCGACAGCTTCCTTTCGGTATTTACAGTCCACCAGTTATATGGGAATACAAAAACATGGGATGCATGGGCCTTGCTTAAGGGGTCTCTACACGTTAATGGAGATTTTAACTTGTATTAAAGATATTAGAATTATTTTACTGAGCTTTTATTTTCATTTACTAAAGCTTCTACAAGATTATACAAGCACTATATATATAGCACTATGGTGTATATAATTGATTGCTGTATTTTTTAATACAGTTAATATACATTATTTTAGACATTTAGAACTGTCGTAAAGATAACAGGTAAATCCATCACTATCCTACCAATAACCTACAGCCCTCATCTCCATTCAGCTGCATATGCAGTCAATTATCAAACTTCAATTCCCGGTATCTCTGTGTTCTCATTGGATCAAATTAAGCTTCAGTTCATGGATACTTTGATTGCAGTTGTAATACCCTGCAGATTACTAGCACTCAGTGACTGTTGTAAAACACCAGTGGATTTACAATTCCAGAAAGCAAACACTGTGCAACTCAATTACTACTACTCTTGCCTAGACTACTACTACTGTGAGGTCGCACATTTGTGGAGCTCCTCAACAAAAAAAACATATAAAACAGTTGTTAAAACTTTTTTATTTTGTAAACCTTTTTATACTTTAATTAT
Organism: Acipenser oxyrinchus oxyrinchus; assembly: GCA_030684275.1. Classification (NCBI taxonomy): domain Eukaryota; kingdom Metazoa; phylum Chordata; class Actinopteri; order Acipenseriformes; family Acipenseridae; genus Acipenser; species Acipenser oxyrinchus. The sequence goes on along the minus strand of CM060258.1, from coordinate 10,332,482 downwards.
TCTAAAGTAGTAGTGCACCTTTTGGTTGAAAAATATTTTGGTTTAGTTGTTTTATTTTTAAATAAAACACTTTTTTTTAGTTTTTCCTTTTCTCTCCCTGCACTTGTGTTTATAAACAAGTGCAGGAGAGATTTTTCTTTCCTTTATTTTTCTTTCTTTTTAAAACACTTGTTTTATTGATTCATTAATCTTACTTAAAAGCTTTTATTTTTGTACTTTTTGGAAAATTATTTTTATGTAAATAACTGTTTTTAGTTTTTAGTTAAAAATCGTTTTGTTTTAAAAAATCTCCCATCTCTGCTGTGTGCAGAGTGGGGGAAGGGCAGGCAGGGAGCACAGGCCGTGTGCTCCTTTGTTTGTCCTTAGCTTGATTTTTGATTATTTTTTTAGTTTAAAACTATTTTTTAGTTTTAAACTTTGATTTATTTTTTAATTTTCTTTGTACCCCTGCACTATTCGAGTGCAGGGTGTGTGAATTTGTATATATATATATATATATATATATATATATATATATATATATATATATATATATATATATATAGATAGATAGATAGATAGATGAGAGAGAGAGAGAGAGAGAGAGAGAGAGAGAGAGAGAGATATGGAAATTTAGGAAATTTATATATATATATATATATATATATATATATATATTTAAAATAAATAAATAAATAAATATGTTTGTTTGAAAAAAAAACTACTACTACGACGACTACTACTTTTGCTCGAGTTCCATTTTTCAAATTTCACTGAATAAAGAAGCTGTGATAGATTATAAACATCTCTCTCTCTCTCTCTCTCTCTCTCTCTCTCTCTCTCTCTCTCTCTCTCTAATTTAATTGCACACTGGCATGCTTTGTTAGGAGAGAATGCTATTGAGGATATTCTATTCAAAATGCATTGTGAGTTCCTCAGCATTCCCCCACACAATGTTGAACTCCCCATTCAGTAGCACAACTAGGCGTAAATGAACTCCATTCAACTATAATCTATCATTAGATCATCTTATCAATTCGACTTTAGAAAGTAACATTTAATAATTAGGCTGGTTATAACATCCACAGGTTGGTTCATAACACCAAGGCTCCTCACACTCAAAATTAATTATATCCCAAACACTGGTAATGAAGGCATTAGCTGAAGCATTTAGACATTTTTCTACTTTAACTATTGACAGTTTACATGCTTCAGAGTTGTTGTTTACTAATTGTATTTTCAAAATAATAACCCCCAGTATACATTATGGTTAATTAGGTATAAAACTGTTTGTCAGGTTATACCTGGGCGATAACCTGAATGAAGAGGCATCATTTTCACCACCAGGGGGAGGTGAGTGCATGGTTCTTTTGTCCAGCAGATGGAGTTTTGCTGGCTTTTATCCAAAGTGTCTTTCTTATGCATTTTACCTGTGGTTTTTTTCAGCATTTTTTTTCAGCAATTATTTTCAGTGAAAGCTCAGCTGGAGTATTGATTTCACTCTATACTTATACACAGCAGGCTTAGAAGGAACTAGCAGGTAGTATTTTCTAGTGGAGCCAGATTATCTCAGTGGTAAAACAAAACCACAGAGCAGTTTATGACTTCAGGCAATTTACTGCATATTCTGACACTGCTTCTGTGTTTATTTATTTATGTATTGAATTGTTGCTATCAAGATATTTTTTTACAGAACTATATTGAGTAAAATATACAGAATTGAAAATCCCACTGATTTTGTAAAACAATGTAAGACTAGGAGATATACAAAGCCATATTTATTATTTAAAATGATTAGTTACTTTAGTTTCAAAATCTATAATGAATTACTCCAGAGAAAATCCCTGTAGCTGGCCCAAGCCCATTGGGCATGCATTGCTCCTACCTAAGAGCAGCCATTTTGTTCCTATAAGCTGATGTGATCCATTTTCCTTAGAGCACAGTCAATTGTTGGTCGATATTTGCTTTCATGGGCTCAAATGAGGTCCCATGAACCTTCTGATAAGCATCTAGTTCATGTTTAATTTAATAATTGGTCTAGTGTTGATCTCCATTGTTGTACTCAGTGTCGCAAACCATCTTGGCCATTTCCCTAATGATCTGGAAAGATTGTGATCTGAACCCCATTAACCTCCCATCATCATTTACATAGTTGTCTGTCTAGCGCTGAGCAGCCACAATAACATATCATTAATCTTCTTTCTGCACAGATACAATGGTGTGCAGTATGCTAAATCAGATGATACGTGAGGGACCAGGGTTTAGTTAAGGGTTACATGGCTCAAAGTTTCTTTTTTTGTATTTGAGATTTTCCTGCTTATCTCTTTATATTTATTTATTTATTGTATTTATGTGGCGCTTTTTATACAAAAGTATTGCAAAGCACTGTACAGTACATAGCAGAGAAAAAGAACAAACCATAATACATTTGTATAGCATGACACACATGCAAACTACAAGTAACAGCAAGTTACATTAAAACCCACTAAGATAAGAAAGCCAATTTATAGGTCCCAGCTTCCCTGACAAACGAAGACAGAGCATTCCATAATTTAGGCACTCTACATGAAAAAGCCCTACCTCCCGTGTTGCGGACCCTAGGAATAACCAGTAGCCACGCATCCAGTGATCTCAGAGTTCAATTTGGAAGATACGGGTAGCTATAAATAAAGGCCAACAAGGTGCTCGGCTATATTGTGAAAAGAGTTGAATTTAAATCAAGGGAAGTAATGTTAAAACTTTACAATGCATTAGTAAGACCTCATCTAGAATATTGTGTTCAGTTCTGGTCACCTCGTTACAAAAAGGATATTGCTGCTCTAGAAAGAGTGCAAAGAAGAGCGACCAGAATTATCCCAGGTTTAAAAGGCATGTTGTATGCAGACAGGCTAAAAGAATTTAATCTATTCAGTCTTGAACAAAGAAGACTACGCAGTGAGTTGATTCAAGCATTCAAAATTCTAAAAGGTATTGACAATGTTGACCCCGGGGGATTTTTTTGACCTGAAAAAAGAAACAAGGACCAGGGGTCACAAATGGAGATTAGATAAAGGGGCATTCAGAACAGAAAATAGGAGACACATTTTTACACAGAGAATTGTGAGGGTCTGGAACCAACTCCCCAGTAATGTTGTTGAAGCCGACACCCTGGGATCCTTCAAGAAGCTGCTTGATGAGATTCTGGGATCAATAAGCTACTAACAACAATCAAGATGGGCCGAATGGCCTCCTCTTGTTTATAAACTTTATGTACTTATGTTATTATTATTATTATTTGTTTCTTAGCAGACACCCTTATCCACATTGACTTACAATTGTTACCAGATATCACATTATTTTCACATACAATTCCCCATTTATACAGTTGGGTTTTTACTGGAGCAATCTAGGTAAAGTACCTTGCTCAAGGGTACAGCAGTAGTGTTCCCCACTGGGGATTGAGTCCAGAGCCCTAACCACTACTCCACACTGCTGCCCCAAACTCTTCATTTTAAGTTCAAGCTCATGTAATCCCACATTTCCTTTTAGTTGGTTTTGTGAGCCCACTTGCATAACCTCTGTGTTACCTGAATTCAACATTAGAAAATTCTGTGACATCCAATTCTTGATGTCTGTAAGGCAAGTAGCTAACAATAGCCCGGTAGAAGAATTTCCTGGCTTCAGGGACAAATATAGCTGGGTATCAGCAGCATAGCAATGGAAGTTCACTCTGTGCCTGTGAATAATGCCACCTAACAGTAGCATATATAATGAAAACAACAAGGGACCTGTAGAATACCACAGACAACATCTGATAATGCCGATTTTACCTACCCAATAGAGACAAACTATATAACAGGGGCTCTGTTTCTTCTCTTTTTTCAAACCCTGCAGCGATTCATCTTTTCTTTCTGAAAGTTCCTCTAACTAATGAGACTATGATTCATGGTGCCTTTTCAGAAGAATTGCTGTAAAGTTCTTCAAAGTAGCTGCATTTTGCCCATTGTCTGGTAATCTATTCTTGGCTCTAGACTCGCTTCTTGTGAAATTGATCAATTGTTGGCTCTTGGCTTTAACATTAGTTTTACATTTGTTTCCGAGATTCACAGAAGTATATTTTGTCTTTTGAATATGTATAACTGTACACAGATACGACACATGTAGGGATAATATCAGAGGGTAGCATACATTACAAAAGCTTGTCTTGGCTCCTGATCCCTGACTTGTTGTATGGGTTACTCTTTAAAATAAGTGTCAGTATTTAAATATAATTATGTATGAACTAACATATTTCTAAACAAATTCATCTGATGTAAGCATTGTTTACTTCATTTGAACTGAATAGTAAACCATACACAAGTTCGTAAACAATAACATTCAAATTAGACCCTTTGTTAAAATATGTTTAATGTATGCCTGTTTATTGGAAATAACCTCAAAACCTTCTGAAAACACCATCGCAATAGTCCAAAGGATGTAAAATATATTGGGAGGCAACTAGAGAAGCGAGCAAAGACAGAGATCAAAAGTCTGTCTGAATATCTGAATGTTCAGTAATGAATGTTAACCAAAGATACTTCCTCTAGCAGTGTTCTGAGGCTTTGGATTGCTTATGCAACTATGTGGAAACACATTTAGTGGATGAGTTATCAAGACCATTAAATGAAGACTGTATGGAAATATCACAGTTTTGCGGCTGAATGCATCGAATCTAGTGAAGTGTCAGAGGGTTTTGTTTGGATCCTCTCCAAGCCTTAGACCTGTAGGCTCTGAGCATCAGTGACAGTTATTTCTCTTTTGCCGGAACAGAGCTGAGAGTTTTTTTCTGTATGCTTGTGTGGAAGCCCCAAGGCATGAGCTTCCTGCCACCATAGAAATCATGCTTTCAGTGCAAGTGGAACAGACTGCTTAAAAATATTAGAAAATATCTTATAACAATGGGGGCAAACTACATCTATTGTTATTTACTATGCATAGCTTCACTGTACGCTATCTTCACTATAGGTGCAGTAATATGATAGAAAGCACAATCCTGTAAGCCTGTACTGTTTCCATGAGTAGGCCATGTAAACCACAGTAACACTATAGTTTGATTAAATAACAGGTCTTTATAGCAGGATGTTAGCTCCCTTTTGATGTGGCGACACCTCTACCAAACATGTAAGTGTAGCGGGCAAAGTAATCGTTCAATCGACCTCGATTGAACATATGTTTTTTATAGGCCATTGCTGCATTATCTGCTGCCATTCTCATAGTTCCACCTTAAGTTATTTTTAACGGCAAGAGTTTTGAAAAATTCCCAAAATTTCCATGAGATCCAATATGGTGGTCGAACCTTTTTAATTTTTAATTTGGGGACGCCAGTCTGGTTGTCCAGACATAGGCATCTACTTACATATGCGTTTTCATAACTCTGCGATGTTGTTTGTGCAGAATAATAATAATAATAATAATAATAATAATAATAATAATAATAATAATAATAATAAACACAGCAATAACAAATAATACATTAAAATACAACATGTGAAGGAAACATGTACAGTCTGAAAGATTACTACACAAAACGAAAGAAGGTACAAGTTCCTTCCTTATGGAAAATTAGACGGACCATGTTTGTCACACAGACTAGTGTGTTTCCACACGGAGGTAATATAGCTTACACAACGCTTCATTGGGCATGTGCCGGTACGTTTCAGAGCACATGTGAGGGTACATGCGGAAGTCATGTTTTTTGGCTCAGAAGAGTGCTTGAGAATAATGATTTTGGACATAGCAGTATGGCATTATGCAGATGTTTGAGCGCATAGGGATTATTATACAATGACCAAATACATTCGGAACAGCAAGGTGGGATAGTTTTATAATTATTTTATTTTTCTTGTAGTGTTGATGTACCCTTTAATTGCTCTACTAAGAACCTGATTGACTGAGATGATCCGTGAGGTTTATAATACTTAGTGATGTAGCATTTCCAGGTTGTGATTTCAGTCAGAATAATAAACTACTACAAGTGTTGTACCACAATTCAAAGAGGAGGAGGGATGGAAGCTTTTGCTTTGAAATTGCTCTAGGCCTGCTTTGTCACCAATGCTTTGATGTCTTTCTTTGCTTAGCTTGAAAAAGGACAGCACTGTTCAATTAGAGTGCAAATGAATACCTTTTAGGACAGACTATACTTTAACAATAAGTAACAGAAAACAGGTATAAAAGGAATAACATAAATAAATAATCAGTTTCTCAAATGTAAGTCAGTCCCATTACCTGTACACCAGAAAGGTCAGCAATAGGCCTTCAGCATCAAATATGTAGGGTTTTGGTAAACTAAAATGTATAAAATAAAAGCTTGTTAGAAAAGATAAAGGGACTTCTTTCGATTGGTAAAACAAGAAAAAGCTTTTCCTCTTCAGTATACCATGGTCCTTAATTCTGAATTTCCCTTCTAAGATTCTCTGCTCTAGAGAGACATTTTACAAGGCTGGGGTCAGAAGCAGCTTTCCTTGGTGTTGGTCCTCAATACCATGTATATAATTGCAATTGTAGTTAGATAACGGGAGCTTTAAATCCTTTTAAAAAAAAACAAAAAAAAAAACCTTTAGAACAACTTTTATAATTCAAGTACAGCCTCTAAGGTCAAAGCAAAGCACATAATAATGTAGACAGAGTCAGACACACTAATGCAACAAGGGACGTGGAGGCTGGGATATCAGGACACACTGTCCTAGATATCTGGAAACAGCACCTGGCAAAGGGCACTTTTTCACGGTAAATACAAAGCGGCAACAGGGACTCTAAGGCACATGTCAAAAATCCATACTCCTTCTGAGAAATGTCACTGTGGTTGGCATGGTTGCATTTATCAAGTACATTAGGAGCCAGCAGTGCAAGAGACACAGAGGAGTGATGCATGTTGCTAAATGGTGTGTCCCCATAAGAGTGTAGTGAAGAAATTGTTAATTCAGAAGGGCTGGAATCTGCTTTAACTTAATTCCAGGCCCCTCCTCTGGTATTTACCTTAGTCTCTATTAAATTATATTTACAAACTGAAGCCCGGCAGGTGACGTTTGCATAGTGCATCAACAAGCAATCATTGAAAATCATGAGTAAGGCAAAGAAGGAGGCTTTAGTTATTCTTGAGACGTTAGTAAAAATACTTCCAACAATGGCCTAATATTCACAGGTTTTACATAGATTAGACGATAGATTGTTCTTCTGGTACATTATTGAATTGATACTTTTCAAGGAAAATGTATTGACTAATCTGTAAATGACAAACTTAGCTTGACGAACTAACTTTTTTTTTAACAAAACCTGCAGGGCTGTAGAAGAGTTATCCTGGGATAGGATGTAGCCGTTGCCCTTTGTCTGTGAACTGTGAACTATTGTTCTTCAGACTTGGCCATATATCCTTACAACATTATTTTTCCCATGTAAAAAAAGGTCTTTTCTGAGGCAAAGACTGGAGAAAACAACTTCAAAAAGGAGCCCGAATATTAAAACTGAGTAGGGTGAAAAGCAATTCTTGGAAATCAAAGAGCTTTTAAATAAAGGCTGCCACCTTCATACTTTTCAGATGAGTGTTAACAATAGAATGAACAAATCTAAAAGACATTGAAGCTGATGGATTACAGCCTGTGACCAATTAAAAAAATATATGATTTATGTGAATACTTAACAGAAGCAGGATGGGAAGTTTAGCAGATTATTATGACATCCTCATCCTATTTGGTAAATATGTACGAAGAATACATCTGATTTGTTGTGGTTGCTTTCTGGAAAATACAATTTCACTGATCCTGCATGATCAAATATTCAAAACAGGTATTGCATCACCATTAATATATATATTGACGTTTTGAGTAAGCAAAGTGAAAGAATGATACTTTTTTTTCAGGGAATGATAAGATAGGTGTGTCTCACCTGCCAGTCTGAAAGAAGCCACCCTTCTATGAGCTTTCAGTTGTCAAAGGTCAACCAAGGCTGGATGATGGGACCATCGACCCCTGAAAGGGAGATCTAGCTGCAAAGGAGGCAGAGGGGAAGAGGAGAAAAGAAACGTCATGGGTCGAACTAATGAGGAAAAAAAGGGGCTGTTGTCTCAACTTTAGAATAGTGGGAAACCTTTGATGCATTAAACCTGTTTTCTACTTAAAAATGCTCAAGGGTCAATAAAATATCTAAAAGGACTGTATTGGCACCAGAATCTTAACACACATTCACTGTGTCTCCAGGCTTCTCTCATACTCCCTTTGAAAGGCCTAATGGAATTTGAATTTTTATGAACTGCCACATTTTACAAATGGATTATTGTCACTTAAATCTTAAAAAGTATTTACAATCACTGGGGTTAAAGGCTAACAAAGAAAAAAGCCATGCTGGCCTTCTGCCTAGTCATTGAAGTGTGTATTTCTATAGCAACAGTAACATGAAAACTTCTCTTCATGTTAAAGTGCAGCTCTTGCTGGGCTCTGGTTCTTGAATTGTGTTTCTTATATGTACCTTAATTATGTATTCTATTAATAACATGACCAGAGCACAGCAGCAACTATTCAGGTAAACAAGTGCTAGAAAAAATATATTCCTAGCCTCCAGAGATGAAGCCTCTTTGTTTTCTTCAGTATCTACCTTAAACTGACCTGACTTGGCACCAAATTGGTTGATGACTTGAAAAGGGGCTTTTGTCGTGTTCAATTCAGAGCAATTCAGAGCAATTCAGAGTGGAACAGCAATAATTGTAGTCAAAGAAAGGGCATTTCATTAAAAGATTTATTTAAGTCATGTTTTTATTTATATTGCTTCCAATTTGGGGCTGATATTTGAGGATTCTGGATTTTATTTACGTTTTTTCTTCCTTGTTCGTCCATCAACTTTTGTGGGCAGCCATGTTGAGAAGGTCTTGAAAATGTCTACTGATTCATAAACCTTTTTGTCTGGAGGGCTGCTTTTTGTAGGCATCTTGAGAAGGTCTTTTGTATCATCTTGGGGTTAGAAGTTTTGAGCAAGTCATAACTTTGGCTAATAGAGTTATAGAAAATCATAGGATATGAACTACAACTTTTTTATGTAGGCACCTTGAAATTAAACTAAAAGTGAACACTTTATGAGCCCCTGGGACACATAAAAAATGGATCTTAATGTTGTACGGTAACTGTTTTAAAAATACCTCAGGGGTCAGTGGGGAATTTATAACTATTGTCAGGCAACCAGTGTGTTGATTTGTTTTGCAAGATTTGTTTGTGCATCTCTACAGTTTTAATATTTATACCTTTTCTGCTGTTTATTGATTATCAACCACATGTTATTACAGATACCTGGTATACAAATAGAGATTCAGAGGCAGGTACCTATATCTAAGGTTTAAGCTTGACTCAAGGCTTATTAATTGTTAACAGATTAGAGATGGTAACACAGGTTTAGTGATGTGAAAAAAGTTGTATTGCACTTTTGTGAAAAATTAAACCAATGACAAGGTACAATTATGGAAAATGGTAGCAACACCTTATCCTAACCTTAAACACAATTTTACTGCCAAACCTTTCACTTTAATCATAGCCTTAATGTCACTATCAGATTGCAAATTTGCTATTTATCCCCACAGTGAGTTGATTGAAATCCTCTATTCAACTGGTGCATTTCAGTGTAGATGTTCCTGAAGCCTTTAGTTGTACAAACAAGCTTTGATTGAACAAACATGTTTCTCATTACAGGTAGGGTTGCCAGAAATATAAAAATAACAACAATGAATATTCTTAGCCAACTCTGTTGTAGGTTTTAATGCATACATGAGGTAATCAGTCACAGGTAACATAATCCGTGAACTAGTGCTCAGTGAAATCCATTGCCCTGATTCATGAAGAATTCATTACTTTTGCTTAAATATTTGTCTTTTTGTCTGCAGTATAGCTTATGGTTTTTATCTGAAGGATATTTAACTTAAAGGAAGTGTTTTGCTACATTGTTTTGCAACTGGTCTTCAACTCAATTAACAACCAAGGTTTAATCCATTGATTTTACCAACTGTGCCCCAAGACTATGGTGCTAGATTCTCAAAGACGTGATGCTGACTTGGGTCAGAAGTTCAGAGTTTCTCTTCTGGCGATGCTTGCACTGAGAGCTCTATAGAAATATAAATTGTATGTATCTCTTATGTATTACATTGGCGATCTCATTTCTTGTTCTCTGTCAATTCCACCATCCCTCCCATCTTAATTTCCAAAGGATCTGCTTTCTCTCGCCATCCTCTTCTTCCTATTGCCCTGGAGTCTTACTTCACACAGGTCTGCACCCTTGTATCCATTTGTCATCGTTTAGTAGAAATAAGCATTGTGCAAACCTACTTCTTTTAGATTTAGTCGAGCCCAAGAAGGCAATATTTATTTCCTATGAATTACATTAACTACATTAACCCATTAGGTGAAGGTACTTTAGGTATACTGCATGAGTTTATTACCTTAACACTCTCGTGGAGGCTACTGGTGGCTTATAGAATGCTTACTGACAAACAAAGGAGCATTTTTTTAATTTAAAAAAAGCATTTCAGAGTTTTCTAATTACCTTTTCCATTTACACTTGAACTTAAAGCCCCCCCCCCCCCCCCACCCCTCACATTTAGAGAAACAGCAACCTTAGATAAGACTGCTGATTAAGTTATAGCCAATGCGCCAATGTGTTATGTTAATAGCCGTTGGCTTCCAATGTCATCCTGTGAGACTCAGCTATATTCTGTTTTGCACCAAAATAGACTGAAAGCTCATTAAAATAAAATGTTATGCTAATATGCATTATCAAGTTGAATAGATGTTTGTTTCCATGGGAGAGTGTTAAATTTATGCGCTTTAACATTTTTATTTTGCCATTTTTATGTTCACTAGTTTTTTCCCGAGGGTGTTTGTGTTTGCTAACATTATATATTAAGGCTGCAATTTGTTCAACAACTAACATTCACATGATCAAAAACAGCTGGTATTCAGAAGTTTTATCAACGAATAAGAAATGTTGTCTGAGCTAATATTTCAATATCCACTTGCCTAATAGTGTTATTAGGCAAGACAATTCAGGATGTAATCCTATTTTTTTATTTTTTTTATTTTGATAAAATATGTTTTTTCTTTAGTTTGAGACATTCACATTCATTTTATTACTGGATTTTCTTAGTCATTTGTTCGCTGAGAAACAATGTTAGCTGTCTTGTCCTGTGCAAGAATGGCACATTAACACATGCAAGATTCTAAAGAATGCGAAGGTGGTACTTGCTAAGATAAATAACACTGTTGTGAGATTGAAAACATACATTTAAAAAGCTAGATCATGTGAGAAAATCCAGGATACTAACCTTAAGTCATTCAGAAACTAAATCTCAAAACCAAGACACATTCAACAAAAGAAAAAAAAAACAGTATTTGAAATTCAGCAACTATTCTGACCCCTTTGGCTAAATAGATTGGATGTCTCAAAACAGCCAGCTTTTGTATTTAGTTTTTATTCATTTAATTGTTTGTGTTGTATTGGATTTTTAAAATAGAGCACAACTGATGCAATGTTGGCAATTTGGTAACTATCAGTGTCTCTTTCTTCTATTATACAGCAAGTGGGAGGCTTCTAAACTGCCGAAGCTCCATCACAAAGAGCAGAAGCCAAGAGCGCTTTACTTTCCCCTAGATTCGTTAATTGTTTTTGCAATGTAACCCTCCTCTTCTCAGCTGGATTTTCACAACAATGTGTTGTCTTTTTCTTTGGGGGTTAGATACATAGGTAGATACATATTTCAATTCAAACCTCTTTCAATTGCCTTTGAAAATTCACTTGTGTTCATGGAGCTGTATATCCTTATATTCGAAACACTCCATTTGTCAAAAATCATTAACATTCAGCATGAGCAATCTTATTTTAAGAGGATTTGTTTTTCTTTTCTTAGTCCAGTTATCTGGGGTAAAAAAGCTATATCTAGTGCAGCTATTTTTAATAGGTAGACTCTTTGTTGATTTGAATGATTTGAATCTACACCTGATTGAATTTAAGCATGTTGCTATTCCATACTAGCATACCTTTTGACTACATGCCTTATAGCAGACTGGAAGCTTGTCATGGTGAGAAAGTACCTTTTCAGAATTTACCTTTACAAAAAATGTCTGGATTGTTCAATTCATGCTGCATTAAAATTGATGATGATTGATGCAGTATTTTTGATAAAAGGAACATCAATTAAAAAAAATAATAATTTATAGCCATCACTGCATCAAGAATAAGCTGAAGTGTGCCTATTTGGATCAAAGAATCAAAGACCGGCATAGTGGTAAGGGGGAGCTTTCTTTCAATAAAGCTTATTTTAGATAAATAAGGGCATAGTGTTCATTTTTTTTTTATTTAGTAATTGCCAATTATTTTATTATTTTCTCCCAATTATTATTTTTTGGCTCAGCTCACCGCTACCACCCCTGCGCTGACTCGGGAACCCTGAAGCCAACCGTTTTTTTTTAAACTGCAGACTTACCATGCAGCCGCCTCAGAGCTACAGCGTCAGAGGACAACGCAGCTCTAGGCAGCTTACAGGCAAGTCCGCAGGCACCCAGCCAGACTACAGGGGTCGCTGGTCTACGGTGAGCCAAGGACACCTTGGCTGACCTAAGCCCTCCCCCCCCCGCCCACCGGGCGGCGCTCGGCCAATTGTGCACCGCCCGCTGGGAGGTCCTGTCTACGGTCGGCAATAGAATAGCCTGGACTTGAACCGGCGACCTCCAGGCCACAGTGTTCATTTTTACTATGAAATATAAGTCATTGGTGTCTAAATAGTAAACAAACACCAATGACATATTTCAGAGTAAAAGTGAACCTCATTGAGTGACACAGCAGAAATAACATCTAAGTTTGACTGAACTGTGAGAAAGATGTTTTGTAAAACGAGAGTAAGAAGAATCCCATACATTTTCCCCATGCTAGGGCTCACTGAAGCAATCACATTTTGTGTTGATTGAAAAAAAGCAATCTTTTTGGAATCAGATTTTTTTTTGATACTGTTTGAATTGATTTCCTTAAAAGGTCAAATGTGTTAAGAATGGCTGAATAGGTGGCTTCTACTGTACATTGAACAGATACAACTCAAAATGTTCAACAGCACTCTTAGGATTATAATAATAGGGTTAAATGTTGACTGGTATATTATCTACAATGTATAAACATTTTAATCTATATTTTAACAGGACACAATGTACAACTGTTATATTTAATTAAAGGCAAAGTGAAAAAATGACAAAATAAATAGCTTAAATCAAGGCTATTGTTTACAGACCACTATCAGAATTAATACTACAACGTATTTCTTCATGTTATAAAGCATAGTTTGTCACAGATCTATCTATGAATGAAAACAATTTGAATATAAATGACTTTTTCTCTGCAGCAAATTAAATATGAGAAATTTGACGAGATAGGATCCTCTTTGAAATAATTGCTCTGTGAAGGAATGAAAAAAAAAAATCTGGTTGGCAGTAAAATTGTCATGTGCAACTGCAATGAAGATGTGATTGCAGGCTGACTCCTATATTTTCAGTGAATTTGATTTGTTCTGATGACCCTGTGAGTCAGTTCACACAGCATGCTTGCTCTACCCAAAGTGCAATCAGCTCCAATGTGTTGACTACTAACATGCAATTTAGAGTTTTTGGCCAGAAGTGGCAAGAAATGAGCAAAAATCACTAATATAGCCCACAAGTAATGATACAAACTGACATTAAAACTGTATACCTTCAAATTGTTTTCAATTTACAAATTATTAACAATCACTGTAATGATATTTAAAAGGCAACATGTGATGCTTATATTTGTAATTGTGTAGCTTTAACAGGTGTAACTATATTTGGTATTACAACTAATGCTTTCATGTGTATAACCTTTTTACTATTTCCATAGCATGTGCCAAGCATCTTGCAATGTGTTAATACAGTGCAGATTTTCCTGTCTACGTTCCATAGGTGAAATAGACCTCTTCCCTGTATTTGCCCAGAATCAGAAATGAGTTTAATGAGAACTAAGAAGCCTTGGTGATCTGCAACTCTAATTTCAGAGAATACTCAGAGCGTGACTGTAACAGAAGATATAATACAAAAGACACTGCAGTGATTCACAAAGCTATACAATTATTTGTTACAGCTGCCTCAGTTCCATTTTTTTAAAGCCAGAAGACTTTGAAATTAATGTGTTTAGGATTTTAGCATTGTGGTATGATACTAGTATTGTTTTAACGTTTCACAATACAACACATAGGTTCTAGGATCAGAACAATGTTCTAGAATAACCAGCCATGCATACCAAGTACAGGCTGTAGACTTTCCATGTACAAATTATAATATATTCATTGGTAGTCTGACTACATATTAAAATGTTACCTGTTCTGTTGTTTTAGCTGTTGCTGCATATCATTTTCACTTATATGTCTTTACTTCTGTTATCTAGAAATGTTTAATAAATATTCTTACTGTGAAATAATACTGTAGGAGTACAACCCAGTGTATAGTGTACATATATGGCCAAATTCAACATACAATAATGTCTACTTTATGATCACTGAAATGCAATCCTTTTTTCAATAGGACACAATGGTCTTGCTTGGGCCATTATATGTTTTTGCTTTCCATTTCTCAAGCTAAATGCTGAAATAAAAAGGATGATACCAAGTCAATCTTAATCAATATTCTCCCAGGAAGTAAAGATAAGCAAAGCTTGTCAAAAATGAGCAAGCGTTATAAAATGTCTTGTAACACAAGGTTTACATTGCTTGGCATGGGATGAATATAGATAAACAGTCCACCTTGACAGGGCAGAAGCGAGAGAGCCATTCTCCTTGAACTGCTGCATGAAATACACATTGCCTGTGACACAAACAGATAGAAACTTTCAGAAGAAAAAAAAAATCAATGGTAATCTTCAGAGAAAGTGATTTCTACACTGATATGGAAGGAAATTTCCCCTTCCAATAAGTGACACTAGCAGCCCAACCCCTGGAAAGTTTAAAACAATAGTGGCTCACAAGCAATTCGCGGCTAGGGTGAATTTTACAGAGCCAGGGGAATAAATAACGGGTACTATAATTTCCATTTTTGAGCATGGTGCATTAGAATTCATTTGGCAGGATGAGTAACCAGTGCTGGATACAAATGAAAAGAAAGAAAGAAAGAAAGAAAGATAAGGTCATTTTAAACGGAAACTAATTGTGCTTTTTCTGCTGGATATGGAGATTGGGGGATGAGTTTTACAAAGGAACAAAGAGAAATACAGAAAGAGAGATGTATATTAAGACCAGCATTAAGTGGAAAAAAATATTACATTTTACTTGTATGACAATGTTTAAGGGGTTGCCATATGTAGATTTACTGTGTAACCAATTGTATAAAAAGATCCACACATGATTGATGCATATGTTATGCAAAGGGTATCTGTGATATTCATCCAAAAGTACACAAATACCAGTTCTTAAGGCTGAAAGCATCAAACATCAGAACTGTATTTGTGTACCACTAACTACTCTTTAGTCAGAATCATGGCAATCCACTAGCTTATCAATATGCCAAATGGTGGCAGTGTTTATCTAAATGTTATTGAGCATCTATGGGTTATTCTTTAAGACAGATACATTTCTACCCCCAACTTTATCAAATTACAAAAACCATTAAGGAATGGTCATATATTCCTTCAGAAAAAATTTAAATACCTTTCATACTCAACTGTCATGTCAAGCCTAATTGGTACCCCATGGTGACCGTACACCATATTAACAATGTTATGGCAGACGTCAATCTAACACATGTACTGTAATGGTACAGAACATCAAAACCTTCATGAAAAGTTTATGAAAGAATAAGCAATTAAGACCAGCAACCACATCACTGACATGTGATCTCTGATTTGCAATTAAACCAGTCTGTTTTGTAAATATGCGTCTATATATTTCTGCTGGTGTGTAAATGCATTTGTGTGGGGAAGTATATTGTCCACATGTATACTTAAAGCTAGAAAGCAGTGATAAGACCAGAACAATTAAATAAGCTAGGAAGCAACTTAAATTTCACTATGTTTTATAAAAAATAATACTCAGTTGATTCTCACAGAGGCATTGATGAAATACAATGGATACTGCAATGACAGAAAACGTCTATCTTGGAGAATAATCTACTGGTCAACTTTTTTGGACTCAAATATGTTTACACTAAACAAAATAATTCTAAAGAACAAAGGTTCTGAGCTAAAACATAATAGCCACTACTAAAAACATTGTTAGCTGCAGACAGAGATAGATTTTTAGAAGAAAGAAGAGCAGAAAAGGCGAAACAACAAAACCCTTGACATTCATGCACAATTAGCCTCTGGCTTAAACAAATAAGGCAGGCTTGTTTTTCAAACCATGGTTCCAATGATTAAAATCTTTTGATTTAAACACATTTGAAGCAGAGAACTGTTTGATTCTAATATTTTATGAGCCGAAAAATAAGTAGAAAAGGCATTATCATCATCAAAGAACAAGAATGCACATACTGTCCAATTAGGAAACAATAAAAAGTTGGTCATTATCACAAATTATTTTTGCTATGCGAAAAAAAGGGATCTACATGTCATCCGTTTTAATTATGTGAAAAAGTGTTACGTTGAACAATACTTGGTGTCCATTATTCCAGGCATAAAGAGCCCTGTCCCTGGCATTGTAATCTAGCATGGAAATGTGAAAGTACTGATTATGGAAAGGAATATCTATATATTCATACGTTGACGCCTTTGTAGAGTAGGAGTAGTAAACCTTGGCTCCTGTTAAATGGGAATTAGTAACATACAGTGTCCCACAGATCATAAATGACTCTCCTGCACTTCTTTTAGGATAGCCAGTGCTCCAGCTCTGGAGCACTTCCAATGTTTCTGCATCAATCTGGCTAATGACAATGTTACCAGCATTTTGGTTGGTAGCATACACGGCCCAAAGGCCTATCTCATCAGCCATAAGGTCAATGTCTGAGAAGCCTCCCCAGGTGTATGGGTAGACGTTATGAAAGCCAGCGTACTCCAGGGTGCGTTGGGCAAGGACCCTGCCGGTGTCGAAGCTGTACTTGATGACAATGTTGCTCTGGTATTTGTTATAGTACAGAGAGCCGTTGTAAACAACGTGGTTTGTGCCAGCCCATTTGAACGGGAGGTTGTAGGTTCTTGACTCTGCCCCGCTCACAAAGTCTGAGATAGACTTGTATTCTCGAACGATTTTGTTGTTGGTGTAACTGTCCATGTTCCAAACCTGCATCAACATGTAAGAAGAAGCAGGAGTTAGTTGTGACCTGCACGTACAGGGCTGCAGTCTTTTATATCTAATTATGAATTATGAATAATACGGAATATTGTTTGTTTGTTTTTTTCCAGCCTTTATAACTGGTTAAACTATGTGACAATAACTCCCCCCCCCCATTTAATTATTTGCATTAAAAAAATAAATAAATAAAATAATAATAATAAAAACACTTGCCCGATTATTTCTTTCAGATGCTAATGGGTCAGTCATCCATGCTCCAAATCTCGTTCCAGATGTTTTGATTGTAATAGGTCCAGTGATTTTCATTAATTTTCCACATGCTGTAAATGAAGGAACATTAGAAGATAAGATTCCGGATTCTTTAAGCCAAATTCATGGTTTTCCCACCAGCTAGTTTATTAACACTTAAATTATAAATCACTATTAACAGATCGGTTTACATTTTAAAATCCAAAATGAACTTTATTTTACTTCATAAAAGGCAATATGTATTAATACTTATTAATACCAATTTAAATGTATAGATCATGCAGTATTGCTTCACTATTGTTATTATTGTTGTATTATAAAGCTCATTACTATTTTCTGGCACATTTCTGGCTCACATAATAGTGATCTCTTATCCCTCTTTAGCATGCAAGCACACAAGGGACCCCAGCAAACAGATGCTACCAGACCACTTCATGTTTCAGAGCAGGTAATACCATTTACAACTCAGCAAAGGTCCCTCTAATATAAAAATCAACATTCAATTGGGGCTTACTCAGTTTTGTCATACAGCCTCGTAATCTTGTTTCCAAACTGATCACACGCAGGTGTAGTTCCTCATAGTCATACGCTCCAATCTCCTCCTGGATTGCAGTGAGAACTGCAGTCAGATTCCGGATCTCCTCTTTGAACTGCACGATTAATTTGGCATCTGTTTTATACTGCTCCAAAACTGGGATTAGAGGCTGCAGTTCATCCATCTTTTCCTGAAGGTCCTGTTAAGAGTTCAATTAGTATGAGAAGAACCAGTTAATATAATATACAACTTCAGTCTAAACTTTACAATTTGTTAAGGAGACTTCAACCTGTGTATCTAATAATGAATACGTAACATATGTCTGGTTTCTGCAGTACTTTGAGTGGTTGTATAAAACTCCTGTGCCATACCTGAAAGTGTTTTGTCATAAGTGTTTTTCGGTCATCCTCTATTTGTCGAAACTTGTCTTTTAGTCCTGTCATCTGGGTCTCCATTTTCAAAACATACTGAAAATCTCTCTGCGTCCGTAGGTTTAACACTTCTATGGACTGTGACATATTCTGGACCTGTAAAAAAAACAATACAATGAATAACTGCTTACTTTCTGACACGAAAGTACATTAACAGGGTGATTTAATTAATTTTACCTTGGTTGCATGTATGGTCAATTATGTTCAGTTATTCTCGCACATGCTTACAAATGTAGTTAATCTTATCTGCCCAGAATCAGGCCTGTGGTGTTGGAACAGCTACTTTAGAAATACTAAAAGTAACTTAAATTCAGTGACAAAGAATTAGACTAGAATGTCTTCAAAATGTTATTGAAAAAGACTGCTGACGTTTGTCATTGAATTTTTCTTTCTTTTAGCATTTCTAAACGTAGCATTATTGAGTGTTTAATAGTTATGATATAACTATAGCAAGAGTTACTGCAAGTGCCAGTTACCTTCTCCAGAAGCTGACGCAGTTGCTTGCTCTTTGCATCTCTGGAACAGAGGTTTTGTTCAGGGGCCACCACTGTACATATACAGCGACCATCTGGGTCTTGAGCTGAACTGTACACCTGCCAGCCTTCCTTTGGACCGATAGTCTAGGTACAAAAGGGATATGTTGTACTTAGTTAACAGGTATACCCTGTAAATCACAACAAAATATAATTTAGTCATGTTTACTGTTTACTGATAGTATTTATTATAGTATTATTTAGAATGCATTCAAGTTAATGGGTGTAGATATCTAGTAGTGCCAGTTTGAATGCAAAATAAAATCACAAAAAATATATAAAACCAAGCAAGACTTCACCATAATAATTCTGTCACCTACAAAACGAAAAGAAAAAAAGCACAAAAAAAAGTTTCAAAAAGTCTTGACCTGGGTTTCTCTCATTATTTAACTTCCAATAATAATCGTCTCTGTGGAAATGCATTCATTTATTTGAAAGGTTTGTGTTTTTCTGAAAAAAAGATCCTAATTTTAAAAGAACATCTCTTAGGGGCCATTTCATTTAGTGACTGAATTGCCATGTATTACTTGGTTCAGTATTAACTGCATGAAGTATTTTCACTAAATAGTCCTCTGTGATTAATGAATTATGCCAGCACATATTTAGTTAATTGAGAGTTGATCAATGGCTTAATCAATGTTAGATGTTCAATTGTACAGAATTAGAAATGTTAAGTTTGACAGCTAAAGTTATCTAAAAATGTAACGCTGATGGACCTTTGAAGTTGTTTAAAATAACTGCAGCACTTCCATGCACACTGTATTATTTGTTTCCAGTACAAATACTTAATGCCTCTTGCAATCTTTTGCAACTGCAGTCTTGAATTCTGGTAAATTGGAAAGCTAAGTTTAATCAGCTTCAAAACTGTTTATATTTGATGGTATTCATGTCTCCATGGAAATCAAAATGATGACCCTAAATGGTGAAAACAAGTCAATGTGCTGCAAAGAGATTTTTAAATTTAACTGCTCATGATTAAACATACTAATTACAATTCAGACCACACTGATGCAATTGATAATGGATGTGTATCAGGTGGAATAAAGGTATCCAACAGACAACAAAACACAAAGTAATCAGGCTACATTTATAATGCATATCTAACAAGCAAAACATTGCAATATGCTATACAAGGGTAGAGGCTCAGCTGTACAATTCCGAACCATGGATAGTTCTAAGAATACCACCTACTGTAGGTTATGTTCCCTTGCCAATTGATATGAAACCATTCTACTCTTACATTAATTTCTGATAATACCATAAAAGGAACAAAGCAACATACTTTAATGCAGTATAGAACATTTTATTCCAGGCTCTGAGACAATCACAGCAGCAACAATTCAATCAACATTAAGTTATACACACACACACACATTTAATTATTCAGATGCACCTCTGTACAAAGGTTCTATGCTTTAAAAAAGCTTTATACTTACACTATCTAACATTGATAGGCGCGTTCTATTAAGTCCTTCTAGAGATGGCAGCGTTTGGGACATCCAGTTAGAAATCATTGCCATTGTACTGAGAACAGCACCTATCTTCAGTAGCGGAGGGCTCATTGCTGCGGAGCTAATGAGTTTTCAGGGTAACTGATTATCAGCCTAGTGCAGACTGAGAGTCAAAGGCATGACCACTAAATACAAAGGCAAGAATACAAAGACCCAGAAACGGACTAATCCTAAAGCAAAATGGTAACATTTGTATGATACTGGTCTACTGGTTTGTATTCTAGGTCACTACACGTGTATTATAGTCAGCTGAAAAAAGGACTAGTCAATTATTACTTTTCTCTTGGGACACATTTCTGTATTCTAGACAAATTCATGAATAGTTACAAATAAATTAATAAAAAATAGACAGTAAATACACATAGAATTATTTTTTCAAAGCTCTAATTCAAATATTATAATGCGCATTAGTATGAATGCAAACTGCCTTGCTTGTTTAAATGAATACACTTTAAAGAAAGGAAAATTATTAAATACTGAAGGCTAAGTGACTGATAAAGTTAAACTTGCTAATTATGGTATTGACCGGGTGCTCTGGGAATCTAGTAAGTAAAAACTTACGTGCATTTGCTGGTTTAAAAAGCAGTTTTCAATAATACAAATGTTTGTTGTTTACTAACTCTATAAAGTGTCCCAGTGTGGATCAGTTAATGTAAATATTGTACAATATCAATCATGCTCAGTATTTATTCATATTCACTGACTGGTGTAAAAAGGGGTCTCTTTATTTTAGCCCCTTACAGACTACTTTTGTATGTGTACAATGCAGTTATCCACATTTGAAACACTTTTTTAAAAGTTTGCAAGTAAGGTTTGAGATTTGGAAAACCTCCAGCGAACTGAATCTTAACTTTGGCACCACTGTTTCAGAATCTAAAATATGAAAGATCAGAATACAACATTTTAAAGTTCAAAACCCTGATTCCAAACAAAATCTCCCTTTGTCTTAAATTATACACACACACGCATGCACGCATGCACACACACACGTTTGCATTCCTATATTTTGATTTATTATTTCTAACTCCAGTCAGACAAAACTCCACACAGGATGAAAGTCGACAACAAACTAAATATTTTGGCTTTTCTTTTTTTTTGAAGGCATATTTAGTTCTTAAAAAAAATTACAAAGTGGGGACGTCCCCACAACGTCGTTTTTTCAGGAGTTACTATCTTTGTGGGGACATTTTCTCAAATTTTTCAAGTGCTTGACCTTAACTCTTTCTAGTATAACATATTGCAACATATACAATTATGGGAACAATAAAGCCAGATATCCTGATAGAATTCATGAACCCCAAGTGATTTACTGCTAGAAAACAACAGAGGTCAGCTACGCATGGCAAGCTATCCATGTTGTATAAAAGAATAGCCTACACAGTCCACTGCTGATCATAGCTGCCTGGACCTCCAGCAGAGTTATATTGTTCCCATTTGGATCAATGGGGTGTCATGGTAGTGCATACACACCGAGTTCATATAAAGTTTCTGCATTGTTATTGAAACATTTAAATGATTCCCTTGTGCAACTCAACTGAACTGCACACAAACTTATAATTACTAAAGCTGACGACACTGGAAACACCTAGAGTAGCTGTATTTCCTGATATAGTTTATATAGGAAAACTTGCTATATTATTCCTGCTTTTCTCAATTGTTCACCCTTCTAGTATTATTTCTTTTACGTTCTTTATTTTTTCATGATGGTAAATTTGGTTTCAAAATAGTTATATATCTTCTTAAAATTGTATGAATGCAGCCTCAAGAGTTTATTATTTTATTTGTATTTTTTTCAAAAGTAATGAAGTCTCATTACTAAATTGCTGATGGAACAAAATTCAAAAGCAACCACATAGAACTGTACTGAACATTCATTATTGTGCACAAGTTGATACTGTTTATCACCTTTACATTTACAGCTATGGCCAAAACTTTTGCATCTGGTAAAGGCGCTCCACGTGGAGTGCAGGATGCGTCCTACAGCCTGGAGGTCACCAAGCGTGGACGGGAGTTCCCAGGAGGCGACGCATAATTGGCCGAGCGCCACCCAGGAGGGGGCAGGGCTTAAGTTGGCCAGGGTGTCCTTGGCTCACCACGCACCAGCGAACCCTGTAGACTAGCAGGGCGCCTGCAGGCTTGCCTGTTAGCTGGCCAGAGCTGCGTTGTCCTCCGACACTGTAGCTCTGGGTTGGCTGCATGGCGGGCCTGCAGAGTGAAAAGAAGTGGTCGGAGGACAGTGCGTGTTGGTCTTTGTCGCTCCCGAGTCAGTGCAGGGGTGGTAGCGGTGAGCTGATTCTAAAATACAATTGGATATTTCAAATTGGGAGAAAAACGGGGTAAAATCAATTAAAATAAAAAAAAAAAAAATGATATGCTAACTGAATGATCTCATGGATTTTCTCATATATTATTTCCCTATTACAACCAGAAAACATGTTCAACAACATTTTATTCATCAGCTCTCTCCATTGTGGTACTTGCAAACAGTTTGTCAAATCATGTACAGTTATATTATAGTATGTATTGATTCCTAACAGTTACCTAAGACGTCATCACTTCTCTCAGCCTGGAACACAAGCAATACACACTTCCATCATAAACCTTCAGCAAACCTTTCATATTCCTTAGCAATATCGATCACTTGCAGTAGCTCAGTTTAATGCATGAAGAACTGATTATATCACACAATGTTTTCCCAGCTTAGAATCTGGCCCTAAAACAGCAGTAAATGCAAATCGATGTATTTTGAGACCATTCTAGTTTAAGACTACACTTTATCTTGTGCTTTATTTTGCGTAAATTTGATTATTTTCCTATTACTATTCTATCCCATAGCTGTGCAAATGGTTCCATATGCTGCAATATCTACAGTAGTTTTGCCTGCAGAAAGGATCCTTCCTAATGAAGCCTTTCATTGCTCAAAAGAGAGTACAGGTGTGTGTGAGTTTTGTTTTAAAAGGAGGTGCACTTCACTGAACAGTTTAACAGTTTAAGTTATACATATGCATATGTGGCCCATGCTAAAAAAAAAAAAAAAAAGATATTGCACTTTTGTGACTTAAAAAATTAAACCAATGACCAAGGTATGATTATGGACAATGGTATCAATCTAAAGATTTCAATATCAGCATACTCAAAACTTAGATGGGTCAGATTTTTTTTCGAGGGAACAGGATCACATGTCTTGTTAGGGAAAGGGTCTTCGTAGAAATGAATTGCATACAAACTGAGCTTTTGATTAATCCAAACCATTTAAGCACTTGCATATTAAATCCCCATCTACCATGTCAAAGTCTTTTTATATCTTCCAGTTATACTGATGGTTATGTTCATCTTGATATTTTAGCTACTGTTATGTTATTTCAAAACTTCTTAAAGGAAGTTTACCACTGGTTTTAATGTACATTTCCATTATATTTATTTTATTTTGATGTATTTTTTATCCAGCCATTTCATATTTCACAAAAGTTGTTTAGTTTCGGTCTATTTTTTTAATCTGAGTAAAAGCTTTTTTTTTTTTTTAACAAGTCCTTAACTTTTTTATTTCCTTTTGTTAAATATATCCCTGTCACATTTACTGAGCAAATGACAGGTTGTGCCTTTTTTGGAGTTCAAGGCGCTTTGTAGGTTTTTTCTCGCTTTGCTACAGTTTTCCACATATATAATACTCCTCAGGTATTTCAAGGCAACACTTTTCAGTCTACAAAGATGTTATTTAACTCAGTGAATATTCATGACCGTTGTTGTTAGCAAATCCATTTGAAAGGCAGGTTCATTCTAAAGTCAAATAATTATTCAATTTCAAACCCTCTATTTTTCTCCCTCTATTCTTTAAGTTGTATGTATTGCATTTTATCATAACATCTGGAGAAGATACAAAACTTTCAGTGCAGTTATCGTGTTTACCGTGTTGCTGTGAAAATCTACAGAAATGAGTGTGATAATGCTAGAAAGATCAGACAATGACAAAGTCTGGGCTTGTGTGATCTTTTAGACTAAACATACAGTCCTGGAGATAAGACTTAATTCATTTAAATGGGGGGGATCTAAATACTGCTACCATTTAAATATTAAATTAGGACCAAATCTGAAATTTTACCAAACCTGACTTTTAAAGCAAAAATTCCCTTTAATTGTTCAAAGTCCCCATTCTTGTAATGACTGCATTTAGTTTTGGCCACACTTTAGAACAATTGAATAGACTGTTTCTTTTGTTTACTGCCATTAAAGGTGTCAAGAAACTAAAATCTATGTTGCCTTTGTTCATTTTTTGGGCTTTTTTTAATATCTAAAAGAAACAGAAAATATATAATTGTGTGTCAAGATCCATCTAGTTGGTGAAGGCAGCAGTGTATACTACTTTGTTCTTGTTCCAACTTGCTGTTGCCTCCAAGCATTGGTGCCGGTTAAATAAAAATCAACATCACTTACACAGGCCTGCTTCCTCTGTTTTGTTATCAACCCAGACTTTAAAAGATCACATATTATAATCCCAAGGCTAATTTTTAAGTCCTACATTTTATCATTATATTTAATTAGATTCCATTTTAACTGTAGTTGATTGAAATTATAGAGAATGCATCTCCCTGTCCTATCTTTGTACTAAATGTGTTCACAGTATCTGGGAGATATGACTTAAGTACTTGCTTTACATGGGTCTTGCAGTCTGGATTTGTACAAACCTACACAGAGACCTCTTTGCTAAGGGTCAATAATGTCACTTGGGCATGGTGAAAATTGGTTCATGACGTTGCTTGCGGATTTATGCTGCAGCTGCTTTTGCAACCACTGATATAATATTGTATTGTGTGGCCTCCTGCTAACATTACATTATTTAATGCAGCTCCTCCACCAGTCAACATCTAATAGACCGGTTATTTTAATAATATTTCATCTGGAATATCTATTCAGTAATATAAGTTACAGGGGTATGTTTTGCATGATCTGACTAAAATAATAATTTTCTCTTGTATGTCTTTATTTTCAAACAGCACATCTGAACTTTCAGCAACACAAATTAAACTGATGTAATTTTATTGGATGCTTACTCCCCCACACTATGTGTTCAATTATGTTAGACAGAGTCTCTTCGAGCTAAAGAAATGTGGGTTTTCAGACAGAACCAGTGCAATCTTTTTAGGATCAAATCCTCGCAAAACAGAAACGTTTTACCTTCAGAATGTGACTTGGCCCAGGGTTTATAATATCTATCCATAAGAGCAACTGAACATTGGGTGAATGTATTTGTCACATAATAAACCGATTACTAGGACTCTTCACTCATTGGACTACCCTCCTGTCTTATCTTGACACTGTAGAATATTCTTTCTTCTATGGTCTACTATTTAACCCACAGGCACCCTATTACACCAAGAATGAACAGACTCCACTGATATTCAGTGCACTTGTAAATGTTAAGATTATACTTGTAATGTCCATGATTTAATTACTAGATTATACTTTCCTGACCAAAGATTCCAGTCTTCCAGACTTTCACTCAGTATGACTTTTTACATTTATGATATATAACATTTGGAGCTATGCAAATAGATTTTAACAGGTGCAGTAGAAAACCATGACACCAGTTACAAAAACACAACTAGGCAAGAGATCAGATGTCATTAATAAGGGCCATTGTTTGTGGCTGTTATTTATTGGTTGCAAGGCATAAAGGTATAGTCATGTCTCCTGATATTTTCAATATTTTTTTGTATCCTGGAAAACAAATTGCAATCCATAGCAGCATCTTTATAGACCCCAGATCCTAGTCACTGTTGTCCACAAAGCAGGATATAGCACCACAAGATGAATTTAGCCACAACAGCAAACAATAGATGTCATATACTCAACCCAAAGGGAATAAGTAAGACAACAGTTAGGGACCCATAGTACATTGGCTATTGTAGATCCACTGCAGTGGGCAGGATAGCATTCCAGGTAGGGTACCTCACAGACTGATTGACAAACAGGCCTCAGGGTAGCATGATAATTTACTGTGAGGAGGTTCTCTGGCATCAGTCTTAATATCATAAACTGTACTGGTTCCAACAAAACAACATATAACACCAAAACAATTGTAGTTGTTTGCCCCATGTGTAGGATACATTACACTTATCATGCACTGTGATTGAGAAACTATTGCTTGACAGCAAAGTTATTATAATTACAGTACTTAAAATTGTCCAATTCAGTACTTGATTAAATGTCTGAATGGGACAAACCCTAGGATTAAATGTCTGGCTCTGCCACCCCAACTTTTTTAATACTGTTAAAATGATTGCACACTTTTTAAAAGGCACTTTTAAAAGGGTAGCAGTGCCATAATTAAAATGTTAAGAGTAACAAAGACACAGGCATACTGTATTGCCCTATTGGAGTATCATGAATGGCTATTTTAAACGTGTCTTTGTTAAGTACTGTATATGTTTATTTATCTCCGACTAGTGCATCAAAAGCCATTTGAAATAAGACATGGAAAGGAGACAGTTAAGGGATAGCTCTGTATTAATCGATAATGTAATTACAGAAAGGCTTAAGAAAAATGTATCTCATCTCGAATTTACAGTAGCGGACCTAAAACATTACTAACAGTGCTCGTGCTCTTGTCTAAATCCATGT
Source organism: Acipenser oxyrinchus oxyrinchus (assembly GCA_030684275.1). NCBI lineage: Eukaryota > Metazoa > Chordata > Actinopteri > Acipenseriformes > Acipenseridae > Acipenser > Acipenser oxyrinchus. Next base: position 10,305,366 of record CM060258.1, on the reverse strand, counting down.
AAGTGGCGATGAGAACTCAATGACTCTCTCCACTTGATTATTGATTCATTGATTTTAAATCTAACCGTATATCCACACAGAAGTGGCGGTAATACATCGAACCATATCCGTCCAGTATAGTAAAATAATATTGTGCAGGGTGAATATTGTTCAACGTAAATTAATTCACTAGAAGTATCAAATTATAAAACAGGTCTGTAGCCTAACACAAACTGGGTAATGGTTTTAATACTTTGATGAATTGTTTATTAGAACACATAAATTATGGTAATCTGACTAAAACTGTCAAATAACCTATTTCGTGTTAAATGCACGTTTAAATACTTGACTCGAGTAGCGACTGTTTTAAAACGCATGTAAAACATTACTTACAATTAATATTCTAATAATTTTAACCGTTATCAGAAATATTTTTAGATTTAACAATTTAATAAAAAAAACAACCAAGCATTAGCCTAACCGACACATCTCCAAAACAAATGGTGACAAAGATCACTTGTGCAACATTTTTCAAAACCAAGAACATATTCGCCCTCTGTCAGTAGCGTTTCACGTTTCAGCACCATGGACAGGTATACAAACCCCAAATACAATTTATTTGTTGCTATTGTCTAATGAGATATTGAAATTCTACAAAAAGTATCCTTTACTTCAAAAAAAAAAAGCACACAGTATATAGCCTATATACATTTGAATAACTCAAAGTTTTGTAACGAAACTTCCCTAAGACCTTAACAAGAACACAACAGCATTGGACTAATGTCACAATGAATACGTTTATTTATTTAGTTATGTATTTTATTTTTTCAAGTTTGGTTTGCGCGGTTTATAACTCAGATCTACCAGCATCTTATCACGTTATCCATGAGGTGGCGACAGACAAGCAAGCTTTGCATGGCTAAACACGTAGACAGATTGGCAACTCCTTTCTAATTTAAAATGCATCCTTGACATTAGGTAGCTTGAATGTCTGCGGTTGACTAATAACACAATTGTATTCTAATGTTGCACTACAATAATAAAACAATGCTTAAACTAAGATGCCTGGGGAACGAATACTCGTATACATTATTTTCCGGTGGATCAGTGCTGCTCACATCATGGACTAACAATTTGACAGGCTGAATGCAGGAGCAGACAAGCAGAGCCTCAGATTAATATTTTTTTTTATCTTTATTTCAAGAAACTGAAACTCTGGTGCCTACATTTCTCAAAAAGAGAAAGCGCGGTTCATTCAAGTTCATAACCATTCTGTAGCAAACTATAGCTTCTGTCCAGGTAAAATGTCAATAAACTTGTTTTCACAAATATTCGTATCAGTTGCCATAGGGCTATCCATCTTTTTGTATTTATTATTTTTAGATCAGATATTTTACAAAGTTGGCCTTCCGTAAATAAGACACATTTATCTAAAACCGCCGTGCCAACAACTTCATTAATATTTTAGCTTGCATTTTATGTTAAATTCTACACACTGTGGATGTGCATGTATTGTATGCTTAGGATTTACAATAGAAAATTAAGTAACAAAATACATATTTAGACATTTATTTAGATTTATTTATTTATTTACTTATGTATTTATTTATTAGATAAAAACCCACAGCGCATAATTGATTAGAAATAATATAGACTGCACGTGTTTTACGACTCAGCACAAGACGGATTAAATACTTTCAAGTCAACCGAGAAGAGCATAAGTCTGTTCATATGTGGTAGACTTGCTTTTACCATCCGTTTTGGAGCCTGTTAAACATCGTGCGCTAATACTAGTCTATAACGGGATGCACATGATAATCCACACATATTATTTCTTTATTCTCTTTCCTGAAACGCTGAAAGTTAAACTCAGTCGAGGTATAATAATATGCATATATAGCTCGTACTTAAGAAATATGCAACACTAAATATGATTTCCACCTTATCTTGCCTTCAACAACTGCAAAGGAAAACAGGTAAACATACGACATACATATACACAATACAATTCTCCCCAGCATAATGTTTTGTGTTTGCAAGTACAGGATGCAAATAACACAAGCTACGAATACAACTGCTTTAATATCCTGGGGGATTAAACAAGCTTCCTTGCCATATTCTCCAAATATACACCAAATGATGTACAGCATTTGGTCTGACAAGGACAACCAGCACAACAAGACAGATGCCTGTAATCGATCCTTGGAGAACTGCAGCGCTGACCACATCAACACACACTTTAAAATCACATATAATTGTAATTATTACGTCAATAAACAAAATGAAAACAACAAACATAACTCACCATAGACGGATAAAATCCGAATAGCATTAGCAAAAGCAGAAGGTTCAGTGCGCTGAACAGTGCCTGCATTCTGTTTGGAAGCAGTTTCACTTTACACAATCATTCACGCTGTCTTCACTGCGGGACCTCCTCAGCTTCACTAGAAGCCCGGCGATCAAAGCGCCACAATGGAACAAAACAGCAAGATCCACATTCATTACACCGCTCCAAGAGCGTTTGCAGTGCAATCAATACAACACCCAGCGCTCTCACTATAAAAGTTTTGACCTAAAGAAAATCATTGAGACTGTAGAAGAGATGTTTAGACCTGGACAACGGAAATGACATCACCAAGTGATCCTCCTGGGGCTGTAGAAAGAAGCTGCTTTGCAGGGAATTCTCATTAGCCACAACACATACCTTGTACTGTACAGGTGTTGTAACCAATTCAGTACCCCTTCAGAAATCTGTAGCCCCTAGCGCATTGTGCATGCGTAAAATGAGATCGTTCAGGCACGACTGATTTTTCTTTTGCTAGTGTCTGAGGTAAAATATGAGTGAGTCTAATTTAGTAGCCACTGTGTTTCTCACTGTAAATACACCCAATATCAATCAAACCCTTTCTCTGTGATAATGGGGCACAGGTAGACATATGCCTACTGTGCAAGTTTGACATTGCTAGGAGCCTCACTGCCTGAAATACACAGGGGATACCAAATAATACAGCCATAGACTAATATTACTGCTATTGTCAGCTGTCTGATTTGGTATCCCCTGTGTTTCTCTCTGTAAATACCAATCTTCTATGTGTACTGTATATAGAAGAAATATATAAACAAATATCTGTAAACAATATCGTTATATGTAATACATTATGCATTTTTAATATAATTTACACGACTCGTGTTGATTCCAGACATAACAGCACAAGCCACCACAGAACAACAACATTAATTTAATTCTCACATTTCTGAAAACTTTCGTGATCCTTTCAACGAGTGCACATCACTCGTACTTTACCTCAGACACAAGCACGAGTGGGACGATCTCATTTTACACATGCGCAATGCGCCAGGGGATACAGATTTCTGAGGTACAACACCTGTTTTGCCACCATCGGAACAACCTAAGTATACGCAAGTATTTATTTATTTATTGCTATAAACAAAAGTGGTATATATGTTAATGTATATTTCTACATGTTAATTTAACATCTGCAACTGCTACAAGGGGTTGGACCTAAGAGGGTATTTTACAGTGTTACACAGTTTCTACAACATTCCAATTATAAAATGGGTATGTAGCCCAAAACAAACTGGGTAATGGGTTTCATACTATGATTAGTTATTTATTTAAACACATATATTATGATTCGCTAACTAAAACTGTCAAAGAATGTAACAGTTTTAAAGACCCTTGATACATTGATATTAGTATCCATTATTTAAGGACAGAATGATAAAATAAGTCTGATTTACATTCTATATTAACCTGGTCATGAGAAAATTATTGCTGAATAGTGAGACATATTATTTTCTTTTACTTCAGATAAAAGTGTACTGTAGACCGTTTATTATGACTGTTGGAGAGCTATCTTAAATTGCTGGGTCATGCAGCCCAGATTCAATGTCTACTGTTGCTAATGCCAAACAAGCGATTGAAGCCATTTATGCAGCAGAGGGTAAACAAAAGGGTGCAGGAGTAAAAGCAACCACGAAATCAATCACTGAGTATAATCCTCTTGTTACTCCATTTATGTGCTTGCCATAAGTGGCTCTTGAGTCTTGAATACTTTGATTGAACGGGTTAATTGAGTTTCATTATGCCAGTAAAGAGCGTTTCCAAAAGTGCCAAACGTCAAACAAAAATGCGATCATGTAAAATTATAGATCATGATAAGAAATCAACAATCACAGTCCAGGGTTTGTCAAACTTCCAGTACATCCTGTCTACAGATGTCATGCCATGCTTCAGACATTACAGCACAAAAAACAAACAATAACAACCCCTTTTTATGTTCAATAGCCTTTCCTGAGCACACTCTTCGATTTTTATTAGCGGTTTTCTCACCAAAACTGCACAACATGATATATTTTATGCAATAAGACAGTCAACACAAAGCATATTTACTCATATTGTTGCTGCTGGAAGAACTGGTGAGGTTGGCAAGACACCTGAAAGGTGGTCAGATGCTGCTTGATATAATGGAACATGCCTATATTTTTCCTTTTGGAATATGCAGACAACACTATAGAAGTAGAGTCCTGGCTGTAGGATTCCAGATAGGAGTGTTGCATTGGCTCTGGTGCTTCTGCAGGTTAGGAAAGGAGGGACTTCTTCTTCTCATCGTGGTACAGTGGACCCTACTGGCCAGGTGTCTAGTGAGGTCAAGCAGACACCTGCAGGGCTGGCCTTTGTCCTCCAGAGGTCAGTAGCTGGCTGACACACATTCTCGAGTTCATGTAATATATATATATATATATATATATATATATATATATATATATATATATATATATATATATATATATATATATATATATATATATATATATATATATATATTTTTTTTTCACCTAGCCAGGGCAACCATTTCTGTACAGGGTTTATGCATATGATGTGCCATTAAAAGTCTGACTTTTTTTTTCCTGCTGTTTGCCTAACAGTCATGAATACTTGCTGTGTAACGTTATAGCAACCAGAACAATTGCCAGTCAGTTTGAGAACAACATTCTTACTTCATCTGTTTCTTTCCCTACCTTGCTCTCCAGGTTACCCCTGCTTGCTGAGTATCCTTTAGAATATCATTGAACAGTGTTGCACACGGCTGTACATGTCAACAGGAAAACAGGTCACCACAAGTGCCCAAGGCAGCTATGATGACATCTTTAGTTGTGGCTATATCTTCTTCGCCCTCTAAATACAATTTCTGTCATTCCCCCCATGCTTCTCTTATAGCGTGCTGTGCATTTCCCACAATTGTTTTTACTGATGTGCCTTTCTACTTATAATATATGCTTACAACACAGCAAGAAAACACACATCTAGGATGTATGTATCAAAGTACAAAAATACATCAACAAAACATGATCCATTGAAAACACTAAATTAGTGAAGAACGCCTTCATAATACAATTTACTTTCAATGTGGAATAACAGTGAATTAATCAAACTTGTGTATTAGCCCAAAAATATTGATAGCCATTGATTATACGTGAATCAGGCAGTATCACATAGTGTTGATGACTGGTGTCTCTGAAGATTCAGCATTTCTCTTTCACTGCTTTTATAAATGTATTAGTGGTAAATGTATACAGTGTATTTTATTTTGAAGTAATCCTGTCCTTATACAAATGAGTATGCATTGTGTGCTCTACCGTATATCACACTAACATGTGCTCGGTAAAATGTTCTTAATTTCTTTTACAGAGAGATTTGTAGGCTTTTGTAGTTTTAGTTAGAGTCTGCTTTACCACCAGCACAGATGCACAGTAATTCTGCTTCCTGTACCAATCTGCTAATCTTTGCTACTTTGTCTCTTTTGATATATCTCTCAAAAAGGAATTTGTTACAAAGCCTTTTTTGTTTGACATCCCCATTATACACTCTTGTATGCATAAGTGACCATCCTTTTGAAGTCAGCTTGAAGTAAATTTCACTGATGTCTATAAAGCTGTTCAACTACTGTAATTGGGCATTTATTTGAAAGTAGGATGCCTTCCCAAGATATTTTGTTTAAAAACAAAAATATAGGCATAGAAACAACAGTATAGAACTTTAAAGGAAGCTCTAACACCACATCACATGGTCCAATGTGGAAGAGAAACTTCATAGGTCTTTGTCTACTGTAATTCTGACATGACTATGTATAGTCCCTCTACCACATTTCTTACTAGAAAAAAATAACCTATAAACACTACAACAAACACCCTCCAAAAAGGAAACCAAAAAAAACAACAAATTCTAATAGTTTTTATCTGTGTGGAATTGGAAGGTCAGTCACTATAAATTAAAGCAATTATAGGTTGCTTTCCAGTGATGTTCTTCAGACAAAATGGGTTAATTATGTCGAACTGATCTTTACAAAATCTCAAAAGCGGAACAAAAGCATGTATTTTCCCCTGACAGATTCGGGAAAAGGGCAACCAATTTCATGGAGCATTGCTGGGTCGCAAATCTAATGACTTTACAATTGGTGTTCTTTTTATTAAAAAAAAAAAAAAGCAAAAAAAAAAACACAATGTCGGAGCAAATCCTTTGGGCATTGCACACTTGGTGCCTACGTTCTCAGTGAAGTATACATAAAAGGCAGCTTTAATATACGATCCATATAATCATACCCGTCCTTGGCAAATAGAAATAACAACGCTTCTTTTCAACACCATTAAATCCCCTTCCTCATTAATTCATTTCTTTTTTGTTAAAAAAAAACCTGGTGCCCTCATCATAGTTAATATGCCTTTCACATTCATGAGCTAGTGTTATGCTTGCTCTGCTTGATAAGTTTGAGTCACTTGATCATTTGCCAGGTAATTCTGTCAGTCTCGTTGTTGCAGGGTAGCGGTGAGACAGAGACTCCAAGGCAAGGAAGGCTGCAGTTTAAGAGCTAAAGCGCACTTTTAATACATCAAATAACACAAAAATACAAACAAAAAGGCACATGGGCCAAAATAAACGTTTAAGAAAACACCAACAAAATGTCAGGCTGGTCATTCGCCTTCACTGAACAAACTCATCAAACTCCTCTCTTCAAACCACTCCCTTTTTGCCTGCTTTTATGCAAGTGGCCACTCCCCAATTAGCACCTATTTGCACTAACTGAAGAGCGGCCACACCTGTGGTTGCTGGCAGCTACATCAACCCTGTCCCTGCCACACTCATTTTTATTGCCTGTTAACCCAGCACAATTATATTTAATTCAGTTACTTCTATCAAAATAATCCCTTGCTTTTTAAGCATATACATAATAGTAGCTCTATTTGAATTGATGTTTGCAATTGTACTGGTTACATGGTTCATTCATTCTGGGTTCTGGTGCTGTAATGTTGAGTTATCATTAGTCGTTCTCTATACAGTATCTTTGTTTGTCTGAGTTTGCAAGTTAATCCTAACTGATGGGCATTAGACAGACTTCCTCAGTCCATTCTCTGAATGATTATCTGCCCTATACCTTTTGTTTTTTGGATAATATCCCAGTTTCAACTTGTTAAATAAATAACACAAGTAACAAATACACAACAAAAAAGAACTTAGCAAAAGGTTAAAATGAAACTATTGAATTTACATGCCTAGGTGTCTGAGCTTCAAAACAAAGAACCACGTTGATTTTATAAACAGTGCTATGAGAAAAAATAGTCTTGAAATACACAACCTCCATTAGTTTATCATACCTTAGCTTAATAAATGCATAATTAATTGGGTTGGTATTTTCCAAGATCTGTGAAATCGGTTTTACACTTAACCAGCTCAAGAGATCTGATACCTCAGCTCTGAAGAAATACAGTTGGGAAATGAAAGAGAAGTCATATGATTAGTCATGGTTAAATAATACTGACAGTTTAAACTGTTGGTGGGTTAAGTGCATCATTTATATTGTGTATCTGACACAAATGTAGATACTGTATGTTTGTGGGAAAATATTACTAACCAAGTTGTTTTTCTAGCTTATTTTTGTGTAAACAAAGTAGTTTCACCAGTTTATCCTATTAAAAAAATGTAATTGTATGTAAAATAATGTGATATCTTGTAACAATTGTAAGTTGCCCTGGATAAGTGTGTCTGCTAAGAAATAAATAATAATTCCATTACAGGGGCCTGATGGAGATATTAATAAACTACAGCAAATAAAACATAGTCACGAAGTAAGAAAATACTGTAAGAGAAAATAATGTTGAAACAATAATTTCAAAGAATTACTGTGATGGAGTACATCTGTACCAGTAATATTATGATGTAAATAAAAAGTGATATACTGTATAAGCAGCATGATGTTAAAAAAAAAAAAAATCACATCAAAATTTAATTGTTATTTAAAATTTACGACTGGCAAAAAGCTTTTTTTTCCTGAATACATTGACTTTGGCTGTGTTTAACGTTCAGTAATGGAGCATTATTGATCATTTTTAATAAATAAACTGAAGATTGATGCTTTACTTATAATTTTATTGTTAGCTGTAATCCTTTACCCTCACCATGACTATGCAAATTAATAAAATATAATCATAATATAAATGAACATATTCAGATGAAAACTAAAGAATATTTCTGTGTATACTTTAATAAAAGACTGTTTTCCTTGGGGTGTCCACATGTTTTAATATGGCTCATATTTACTTTAACTTTGCATTTTAAATGAGAAAATGCTTTTGTTGAATATGAATACATTATCAAAAACCCTAACTAAATCTCCCAAAGGATTCTAAACTTATTAAATGTGCTTCTTATTATATAATCAGCTCTAACAGGTGAATATTATTATTTTGTAAGTGAGCCTGGGCAAATTAAATACCCAACTGAGAGTAAACTTGAGGTTTAACTTGTGCATATAAATGTATTTTTCTTCTGACAGCTTACATATCACCCTGTCAAAACCTCTTTAAGGCTTTTAAGAAGAATAAAAGTGAAAAAGGGCTGCTGTTATTTACTCAAGTTTAAAATATAACATTTAAAAACCTTTTTTTTAAATGAATTTGGATGTCAAAATTTGATGTGCAGTATTATTCTTTTTCAAGCATAGATTGCTTTTCTTTTGAAACAAACAAAAACAAATATATATATATATATATATATATATATATATATATATATATATATATATATATATATATATATATATATATATATTTGTTTTTGTGTGTTACCATTTTAAACAAGGTTTAAACAAGCTTCTCCATGTCAATCAAGAAATTTGTGTCAGGGAAGCGCAACCAGTTCTGTGTATTGTGTCCTACTTGAGATAGGACAATCCTTACATACAATTCACTGGACAGCTATACAACTATAAATCTCATAAAGTACGTATCCTGGCAGAGAATAGTGACATGTATAAAGGTGTAATAACCATGACAGAAATGACAGATTTTGGGAAATACAATTGACAGGTGCTATCTCCCTGATCTACTGAGACAAGCATATTGGAGCATAGCCACTAGTATAATAAAACTGCACATTCTAACTGCATGGTGACCTAACACCTGTCAGAAAAACTTTATCGACATTCTATGACAGCGTCTGATTAAAACTATTGATTCTTTCTGGGTACTGCTTACACTAATGCTGTGCTATCATGCATACGCCAGACCACAAATTTTAATCCAAAATAATTTGCCAGCTCAATGAATGTAGCCACAGAACTTGACAATAGCTAGTAGCAATGCCACCGCTGGAGTTGACAGCGTTATTATATAAAACACAGTCCTAACATTCCGGAAGGAACACTGTTTTAAAGAAAGGCTTTGTTTATGATGTACTAATTTTAGAATGTCTGCTGAAAATATTTTAAAGCATTAAACTTATACAGTATAGTCACTTGGGAAAGAGTTTGGGGGGGAGGGCTTTGTAGAAAGTACAAAAAAGCTTGCAGCTAAAATAAATAATGGATGAATTCAGGATGATCTGCGTAGTCAACAGTTATTAAATACTGGGGGCTTGAAATGCCAAAGACTCTTGGAAGTAATTTTGAAAGACATCTTGATCTACAGTGAGATTTTGAAGTTAGAAGGATGCTTAAAAATGTGAATGAATTCCGAACACCAAGATGCTTTATGTTAGAATTAACATTTATGTAAAGGTGGGTTTCTTTTCATTCTATCCTTACTTGAACAGAATGAAATGTAAGTTTTTTTTTAAATTATATACTACAAGTATTGAAACATAGGGCCTCATTTACGAAAGGGCACTAAACATTATGGTGCACATTAATTGCAATTAGTGTGCATGTTCATGATTTCTGTATTTATTGTTGCAATTTTGTTATCACGCAAAATACTAGGCATATTATGGTGCACACTGATTTTATTGTGCCACACTATGGTAATCAGAATGAATATGTGATTTGTATGGTGATGCTTGATAATGTTTTTAAATGAGCTACCCCACTCTGAATAATGAGATGACATAATCGCTTAGATTAAATTTTATAGTTCATTACATTGGTACAAATAATAGAGTGGTTAAATAAAACACTGGACCAAATACGGTATTATAATTTAAACCAACCTCCCTCTGTGTGCAGTTTTAGTTTGCGTTGCCTCTGCCTGTCCCCTGCGGAGGGCTGCATCTGTTGATCGCTCATTTTTGGTCAATGTAAGCCACTTCCACCTTAACAATAAGCCACTGACCAAAAGATACGCCTGGACTGCTGGGGCTTTTTACATCACAGTGGTCACGGGTAAGTCTTGGACAGTATTGTGCACATTAAATTATCGCTCACAATACATGTAGTGTCCATGGTATGGTATGTAAATTAGCCAAATAGCGAGCGCGTAAATTAATGTGTTCTCTGTTAGTAAATGGGACAGTAAATTTAGATTTATGGCGCACGTTAGGCTCACTGCTTAATGTGCACGCTACAGCTACATTTAGTTGATGATTTGGAAGAAAAAAAAAATCAGTAGACTAGGCAGATCACCAGTCCAATAACTAATAGTAAGTATACAAATTCCTGCCTTTGGTCCCAACTCAATTAACCTTTTAGCTAAGGAAGTTCAAGCAATGAATGGAGAAAATGTGGAGCAATATTAACTTGGCTTGAATGAGCAAATGACAAGAATACTGGAATATCCAAGCATCACTGCATTTCATATTTCTTATGTAATTTAAGTTAAGGCAATATGTTAGGTTTGCCCTTGATTAACCTTTAATGCTTTTCTATTGACTATTGCATTGTAAATGATCCTTCAGGAACGATTGAACTAAATATCTAATATATTCATCTTAACGGCACAATCTTTGGAAGACTATCTTCTCTCGTTTTCTCTGTCCATTTATATTGAGGAAAACTCGTGGAATCTTCTTAAAAGCTATTGACAAGCAGCAGCTGAGACCACAACATCACCTTCATTTTCAAAAGACCTTTTAATTACCGTCTGTCTAGAGAAGTCCTTATCTGCATTCATTTTGAGAAGTGAAGTTGGGCTGACCATGTATTTTTGGAGAACACAATAAGTGCTGTATTTTTTTTATTAATGATATTAATTTCCCAACATTGTCCCAAATAGGCATATATTTTCCCACTTGTGTTACATTACAAGTGTTGTCCAGTGAACATTAACCTTTTCAGTGGTACATTGTTTTTCACCTCTCCATTGTATTCATGTTTACAAACCATTCAATCTGTTATGACATACCCCTTAGAGCAGTGGTTTTGTCATTTGCATCAAAAGACAAACACCTGACAACTAAAATGTTATGCATTCAAATAGACAATTAGTCCCACTATTACTGTGACCTATTGTATTATACAGTACATACTATAACTAACACATTGCTATGGCAAATCTTCCTTAAAGGGGCTTCTTGCCCCACCCTACCCTGCAGAAAGTGCAAAGCAACAGAAAGTTATACAGAGTCCCTCTGGATCATTTTTATGCTGGCTTTAATAAAAAAAAGTGTATTATTGTTAGCAATTAATCATAGTTTTATCTTGAGGTTAAATGGCACGCATAATTATGCTAAGGTGGGAAGTAAATAGTAACGTGATAAACATTTACAATGCAACTATTTTGTATGATTTATAATGAAATACAAGTGTTTCCAATTTAATTCTGTACATCCAAAGACATGTAATTAAGTTTTAAGAATGAATGAATGAATGAAGCCTACTGTTTTGGTTTTCTGTCTCAGCAGTTTGTCAGTCTCAGACTGTTGTGAAAAATTATATATTAAATAAACGGGGGACATGTCAAACAGATTATTCTGCCTTTTATTGCAACTGTGGTACCATTCAGTGAGCGAACATTTTAAAGGGTACTTTAGCTGAAACCTCCTGAGAGAAGGGGTACAGTTTCAAAAAAAGGCTGAAAACCCTTGCCTCAGAGTATGCTACCACAAAAACACATTTCTAGTCTATATATTTTTAAAATACATTTTCTTTAAAAGACATAAACTGCTGCTGCTCCCAGCCATGTAATAAAATGATGCATTGCTGTGCTTTTAGTTTATGTTTTAATCATTGCATCAGTGTTTTAATATATGACCTTTTTTTCTTTTTTTAATTACAATGTAACATGAGGTATAAATGACTCTTGTATTAAAGTAATCTAATGAATTAGGTTTATGGATGATTTGTGACATCACAGCTTTCCCAGGATCATGCTGTTTAATATGCCTATTCGTATTTTTTCATGATTGTTTTTTGGTATTGAATGTTTAATAAGTGTGGTGTTTATTTGAACTTTTGAAGTATTAATACCTTACCACCACCATTTGGTATTTTAGACATGTTGTATCTACCGAAAGTTTCCACTCTAACAAAACCTGAAGTTGGTGATACAGTGGATATAGATAGTATACCCCGAAGCCGCCGGCGTAAGTTGAAGTCGTCCGTCTGAACTGTCTGACGCCAGTCGCTGCCGAAAATTAAAATAGCCACCAGCCGCAATCTGATTTTTCTGACTGACAACTGAGGAAACCAATAACTGCAAATGCAGGACCAATTCTGAGTCTGTATTGGCAGGCAAGATCTGTGACCCCGCCTCTCAGAGTAACGTTACATACGAGTCATGCGTTGGGAATCATGGGGAGTCGTAGAAAAACGTCTTGACGAATTAGTCCTAATTGTACAAGTAGATTCCACACCAAGTGCACCAAAGCAAAAAAATCCGTGGTGTAGTAACAACGCGTTGCAACCAAGGCATAGCAGAGAACGGAAGTTGTCATAGTTTCACATGTTGGCTTTCTCATTCTATAAGCAAAAATGTCAAGAAAAAAAAACTTTACAGATCACGAAATACGCACACTGCTGTCTCTATATAAAGAGAACAAGGAAATTCTTAATTCTAAGCTTAACACGACAGTAATATTTAGTCAGAAGGATAAATGGTTGGCTATTATCAATCCTTTGCTGATCCCTTGGAAAGTATATATAGTGACCCTTACGTCTCTTAAGGGCAAGTACCTCGCAAGGGATCACCCTACAAGCAGTCATTCTGTCCACATGGATCATGTCGCTTAGCAGCTAAAAAGCATAATCCTATGAGTACCTGTAATTCAGCAGATAAGGCAGCATTCCTTTGGTTCATATATTGAAGGTCATCCCTTATTTCATCTATAAGACGAAGGAAGTTCTGTCTTGGTAATCAATAGCACTGATAGAGCTGAAGATTATCAAACATATCCAATGGATTAAGTTTGTCTTGTATGATTCTTTCGCAACGCATTGCACGGTGGTACTGTAAATCATCAAATCAATGTACTATTCCACTCATCTTTGGCTTTTGCTAAACTAAATGTTATTTTACAATATTCAAAGCTAATTTGCTTTTAAATTTTCTGACTCTATCCCTTATGTTATTTGCCTGTCTACGCCAGCCTTACACCTACCCGCTAGCAGGCGTACAGTTCGACCTCTTTACGACCTGAATAAGTCTTGTGTCTGCATGGTGCACTCTGCAAAAAATGTGCACCCACCACTTATGCCATTGTAACACTTACGCCTGCTTGGTGCACTCCACCCCGGCACATTATCATCTTTGATTCTGGATGACACGAGGCACTTCTGTAGGCTTTGCTTAGATTTGTATGCCAAGGGACAGGCAACTGCACATATCAGTAAAATAAAAAGCTATGCTTTGCAAAACTCCACAACATGCTTAAGTGATCACTTACTACATGCTGTACATGAGAACAGCCAGTCACGAACACTAAAGCAAACAGCCTTAGACTGGCCTTGAAGGAGCAACTGGATCAGTGCGTCCAGCAAGTTCAGACTATGAGCTGAACTGTGATGTCATAATTATTCAACTAAGCTGAAAAATCAGTCATATTTTAAATTCAACTGACTTCGGGGTATAGTATATAGTTATAAAACAGAGCTTTATTGTAGATGAAAGACAAACCATAGAAACATTTGCTGGGGTACATGGGATAGGAAGGGAAAAGATTTTAGGAATCAAAATATTTCCCAATATTAGCATAATTTCAAATATTAAGTAATATAAACATCAATATAAGCAATGTCTTTAATACTGTATCACTGAAGTATGAAGAAGGGAACATAATAAACTGGAACAAAGCTGTGCTTAGTAATGAGTCAGGGTGGCCTATGATACTGACCGTCACCTCTGAGACCTATTTGGAATCTACACACGGGACAAAGTGAATCAAATGTTGCTGAACTCAGCATTGCTGTACTTCAGAAGAAACACGACCACAACACTAGCACTAAATAACCACAAGCATTGCACCAGTTCCTCACCGTATATTACAAAGTAATAGCACTCTGTTCTGTCTGCCATTTTAAGGATGTTTTTTTTTCATTTTTAATATCTTAATTGTGTGGTTGTTTTTGGTGAATGCTTTATAACTAATCAACAGTGAATAATCTGTTTTAGACGATGCTTGTTATATGTTTAACTAATGTTTTTGACTAATTACATTTGACTAATAAATATAACAAAGGGTTATTTAGGACAATGCATATAGTAGCTGTGATGGTTTAAAATGAGTTCTACATACTTTCAAAATAACTTAAATAGGGAACTTGTTTGATTGGCTTGATCAATGGGATTTATACTTAAAAGAAAACATCTGCCCGTTTTAAAGTATTTTTCTGCACTGCACAATTGTCTTTGTGGCTATAGATCATCCTACATTTGGCACAGACACAATGTAAAAGCCATGAACAGTAGAATACACTGCAGTGTACAATATTTTGACTGGATATTGATATTGCTCTTCATTCCCTCATCATTGTGTTATGTATAATGAACTGGTCTTTGTCAGGAGAAAGATGCATTTGACATGTTTCATATTTCACTCAGAAAGAAAGATGCGAGCATACTGATCTTGAAAATGCTTTGAAATGCTGACACACACTTAAAAGACCTTATTCAGCAACCCTCACAAAACTGAAAATTCATTCCCATAAAAAATACACAGAAAAAAAAGATGTACTTGTAAAAACCCAATACAAATAATTATTGCTCTGTGCCTTGGATCTTATAAATGGTTCCTTAAGAAGGCCTAGGCTTTCAATTCTCATTTCAGATCAACAGCAGCTATAAAAAGCCTAAGCACCAATAACAAATATCCCATACGACAGCTTGATATTTTATGAAATAATTTATGATTATCTCTGGAATAGATATGTATACTCACAGTGACTTTCTATAAACAAGAAGCGATTTAATCACAGGCAAGAGATATATCAGTTTCAAGTTTTTTCCATGAATGACTCATGAATGAGTCTTCTCAGTCCACTCATATGAAAACATAGATATGTTTTAAATTTTAAAAACATGTATTGATAAGGACCTACTAATATTTACATATTGACCCACATAAATAAATAAATGAATATATCAGTTCAAATATGTAATTATTTTGTCCTGTTTCTTTTATTTCATTATCTCTGGTACAACTGTTGTCAATGTCAGTGCTTTATTAAGATGGATGTAGGCATTATTTTCATTTTGAAAAAATCAATGAAATTCTCTAGCTCAATCTCTCCACACCATCCACAAGGATGAAACATTTTTAGATCACATCTACAGGAAAGACTGATCTTAAAAGCCTCTTGTCAAGATGCATATCTCCAAACTAGTCAGAGTGAATAGACAAGACCCTTCTTTTCAATTGCTGCAAATAAGGGTATTCGGTGCCTTCCATATATCTCTCTCTAAACCAGTTTAATACAGCATCTGGGATTATCCAAAGCATTTTAAGTCTTCTCTTTGGCTTGATAGCACTACACTTGGGACAAATAAATTTGCGAAATTCAAGTACTGACTCATGCTTGATGCACTTTATTTTTAAATACGCGGCTTGCATACCCAACGGGGCAGAGTCCCTTTCTATTAAGTAAATCAGTCCCCACAGTATGCTAGAGATTATTCCTTTAAATGACATTGTGGTGCTATACAAAACAATGCATGCAAAAAATTAAATAAAATTAAAGACAAAGAGACATTTCAGCTGAATAGAAAAAAAAAAAACAAGTTAAGTGTCTCTGTTTTAGTAATGCCCCTAAGTTTAGAGTATGAATAATATTATTGAGCTTAATTCAATATTGAACCCAACTTTTTATATTTTATATTTATTAGGAGGCCCTGCTTACACAGTAACTAGATACTGTTAGTCAAAAATCCACAGGTGACTTTAGTGTCAATATTTTCTAGTGGAGATTTGCTAGAATTTTGACTTTCGGGGTTAAGAAAACTAAGTTATATTTGGTATATACTTTTAAAAATATGCCCAAATACTTCCTGTTGTTAAAAAGTATTATTATATAACTATATGTTCTTACAGTAGTATTACAATATAAATAGTTTCCAAAGGATTGTTAAATTAGAATGATATAGTTGTTGTGAGTGGCTGCATGAAGGTTGTGATTAATTTTAGTTCAGATTTTATTCAAGCATGGAAGGAAGGATAATGAGTTGTGTTTACTTCTTACAGATCAAACACAGTTAAATATTGGAGAATGACATCAGAGGCCACATTCATAGTCTTGCTGACCCAACTTATTTTTTCAATTTAATTTTATTCCGTCAGATTTCTTTTATCTGCAACTTTTCCTGTACTGTAACCTCTCCAAAGTAATGCGTGGCAGTGTTACTTATTCTAAGTTGTAAATATGTCAGTGAATGAAGTTAATAACTTCTTAAATCAGTCAATTTTCATTTTTCTACTATTTCATGTCTTACCTATTTTAATGTTCTATTATGTGTGCTGCATGATTCTTCTTGTTTCTACTTTGATCACAATTTCAGCAAAAGAAAAAAAAAAATCTAATTAAATTCCTCAAGGCTGATTGTGGGGAGGTATATTGGAGAAACAGTGTTGCACAAGCTTCAGAGCACAATGCTTCACCTTTATTTTACTGGAATTCTTAATAAAATAAGTCTGTCAAATAATGCTCTAATCAAAATCAACAATAGAGAAGCATACTGTACACAAATAACAACTTATTAAATAGGCAATACAATAAATATTAGGAAATGTCTTGTTAAGGACTTTTATTTTTTTAGTGTGTACATCTGAAACGGTGATTGACTATTCCAATGCATCCCTTTGCATCAGCAATACAATATTTCACCACTGCTACAAATCCATAGGCTACTGTCATTAATCTTTCCAAAACTTGCTGTGGAAATAAATGCAGTAGGCTTTGCCAGTTGTCGACTATTTAATGTTGCTGGGTTGTTCTGATAATGTCAAAATGCATAGAGGATACAGGGTTAACAAAGAATTAGCACAGAGGAAAATGCATTTGACTCAGCATTTCCTATTATTTTTTCTCAGTTGACCTTGCAGCTTAAGTTCTTTCTTAGGTTTTACTTGGGTGTGCAAATTGACAAGCTTCAATGTAAAAGTAAGTGTGCACTGCAGCTGAATCAAAGTATGGAGTTTTCTGTTGCCATTTCAATATGCTTGGTGATAGGGCAAGGCTATATGAATTTGTTTTTAAAATGAGTGTGTGCATACAGAATGCCTAACTTTATGGATATTAGCCACAAACAGATGGAGAGTTTCATATCTAATGAATGGTAAATCCTGTGAAAAAAATGTTGATGTTAAAGCTACTGTACCTTTTTTTACTTTAAAAAGAGCTACTGCATTAATCTTTTCAGTGTCAGAAATGAGGAATCTTGCTAGGGAACTGGGTTGTTCGTATCAAACATTTTACTGTTAAAAACAAAATGTACAAGGAGCGGTTACTGTTTCTGGTTATAGAATGAGACCCACCGTCTTATCACAATAACAACAACCGCAAGCTATGAGCTTCATCCTGCCATTAATAATTCAAGTAATCCATTTTTGCCAGTGAAACATGGGGGAGGCAAACACTGACAATAATCTGCTACCCAGAAGAACAGTATTGCTTCAGTTAATCACAGGAATCACATGCGTTTATAGAAAACATTGGTCTTTTTTGTTATAATTATTCTTCTAAAACCATTATACATTATGCATTTTATAGAGAAAAGTGTTCTACACATTTGTCCTTGTTTGTTTGTCTTATAACTTTCAAAAAAGTTCTGTACACATCAGCACATAAAACATGTGAAAATGTGATGCATTAGCACTACAGCATACATGCATTCTCTGGTTGGTCATTAATTATCCTTTTTTAGCTGCACGAAAAAGCAAACAATTGTCAATATATATATATATATATATATATATATAGGTTGAACACCCAAAGGGTATAGCTTCAAATGTCATTTTCCCTTCACTTTTTATGTGGGTTACAATCATTTTCAGTGGTTCTGAGGGTTCTGAGTTCTGTTGCTCCAATATGGAATCAAAATCATTCTGAAGCCACCAGGCATCTGAGCCTGAAGAATCCTATCTGGTGACTGCAAAGAAAACTCCCATGAAACTGTGAGTTTAAAACTCATCACACACAGGGCTACCCTTATGCACTGTACAATTCCTATAAAACAAAGTGTAAAATGTGGAGGTCTTTCAGCTGGATTAACTAAAATGAATGCAGTGCAATGATTAGGACACAATTTAGCATCCCTTTCTTGCTTGTACTTTAGGTACAAATTACTTTTTAGGCACATTCAAAACTGAAGCAAAGGTACAGTCTCTTCATTAGAGTATTAATGTAAAATTGGGCAGCTTGTGTATTACAAATGTAGTCTGAATTAGTGCAGTTTTACACATTAATGAGCTATTTCACCATGTTTTGAATTTCTGCAGTATTACTAAATTGTATAGGCATTGTAATCATACAGACAAGTAAGCAACATCAGAGTAAACAGTCTATATATATATATATATATATATATATATATATATATATATATATATATATATATATATATTTATTGTGTTAATTATAGTTTTAATTATGTTTTAATTATAGACATACTGTATGAAATCTCACAAATATGCTCATTTTTTGTTTTTTTGGAAACAAATGAAAAAATCCATGCCATGTAGATCCCTAATTACACTTTTAAATACTATCCATTTACCTTTTTATCTTCCTATAAGCACTGGTGCATATGCATTAATTGTGTGTGAATCTGCATCTTTGCCTTAGTACTGCCATGATAAGGAAGATATTTGGAAACACAGCCTTATCTCTTTGGTATAATAAGAAATATCACCCAGGCTTGATATTGATTACAGAAGATTAACTGTACTAAACATCCACTGTGTTATTTATCACGCCAGCCAGGTGATGCCTAAATCGTGGGTGTTAAATTGCCACAGAAGGCTTCAGCATCATTAATTTGCAGGTCTCCATTAACATAAACATTTGAATTTGTATTAGCAAAAGAACAATTAACGCCATGCAGTAATTTAATGACATATACAGTAGCTGAGAATACCACAGTTTGTTCAGTGTGGATTGTAAAGATAAATGTTATTAATAATGATGTTTACTGTTATTTTACCGGTTCCCCACTTGTATGGGAAGGATTTTTGTGGGAAAATCTTTATAAAAACTTTCATAAAAACAAAACCAAACTGTTGTCAAAAGCAGAAACATAGGAAAGCTCAACTTCACTACAAGCCAATTTTGATTATATAACTAAACAGAATTGATTACATCTATGAAATCTGCTCAATATAAATACATAGATGACTTTGTTTAGCATATTTGATTTATTCCTGAGATTTGACTTGAGTGACTAGGTTAGTCAGGCAGAAGCCAATCCACTACATGAGCTTTGCACATAGAGCTCAAGTTGACACTTTAGTGAGGAACAGACCATTTTATACCATACCCCAGGTTTGTTAATCATGTCCTACCATGGTTAACATTGACCTGCCATGACCAACTCCAATCAAACATGTGCAGGGAAAACATGGAAATGCTTTTGATACAGCCTGTCTGACATCTCTACACTAGAGCTGAGACCAGAGTAGCGGAATGCTATTCATCTTTGTTGGAACCTGGACCAGATTTCAAGGGTTGCTTTATGGCAACATTTTTATTGCCATTGTGGACTCACCTAAAGCAAACTCAAAGCAATGCTGGTAAACTTATAGTTCAGTGTTAGTATTCTGGAAACATTTTACTGTACAATAAATCTGAGCAGTACAATGTGTACCAATATAGTGTATATGGACTCCATATAAGTAAGAGGAGAGTTTTCTTTCACTTTTGTTCAATGATTTCAGCCACACCAGAAAGAGAATCATTACATTTTTTATATCTTCTTTATTGACTTAGACATTGCATCTCAATTCTCAAAAAATATCTTTACAAGCCAGAATAAATACTAAATGCATTTACTCAATGCATCATTGTGCTGACCAGGCAAACACAAGACAAAGGAGGGGGAGAAAAAAAAAAAATCAAATAATATGAAATGCACATCTATCAAAGAAACTTATTTTCAAAAAATTCAGCTGTAACAAAAGCAAGCACCATCAATCTTCCCTGCTTAAGGCATAAGAGGTGAATATGAGACAGTGCCTAAACTCTCTCAAGCAACTTTTAAATTGGGCCCCGTTAAATGATCTTTCATGGTACCTACATGCACTGCCATGCTAAAAGAATAAGGAGCCTAAAACATTTTTTTTTTCAAGAGGGTACAGGATATACATGATTCCAAATCATTTTTTATTACAGTTTTATAAAGATTTGAATATCAATAGAAATAAAAGTGTTCTTCTAATAGCAAGGTTAAAATGAATCACTAATTTTGTTTATTTGTGTACATATGATACATTTTGTTACCTCCTTTTAAAACAAAGTACAGTGAAATTATGTTAATTACAGTTCCATAGATCATCAACACATAATTAATTAACACCATTTATCATCATCAGACAAATCTTTATCTATTAGAAAATCAGTAGAGTTGTGGAAATCAAAATCACACCAAGGTATTTTAGCAAAACGAAGAGGAGACAGACTGCAAAGAGCTTATTTTGCAGAAGCTAAAAGTAGGTGTTACATCTCCCTATTATGTTGCACACCATAAATTACGGTTTGTTACAGCTTTTTGAAGCGTTTAGTCAAACAAAAGGTTAAACTGATACTCTATATTAAGCACCTTGCGAGTGATTGAAGTAGACATGCCCGTATTTTATTTGGCAAAGGTAATCTATGTTCTTGTTAACAGTAATAAGTGCTTAAGAAGCCTGAATGCTGTTTCGAACACTTGCAGAATGAAGATAGATGATCTAAGGGGAAGCCTGTGTGTTTGTGCAAGGCAGAGGCAGACACTTCACTAATGGCTTTGAATCAAATTACTAGGTTAAAAAACATTACTGACGTACATCTACGGTGGGCCTGATACACTAATGGAGGCTCCTCTGTTTTACCCATTGTCGTAGGGTTCCTATGGTTGCAGATTCACTGCTTCCGATTTCATTGTATGTTAACCTATTAAGTGTGGTTTGAGGGTGGGAGCTAGGCTCCTCACTATCCTTTGATCGACAATCATCAATCAAATCTACTTCCTATTTAAACCATTAGTCACACCCTATGCAGTGTCTTGTGTTTTTTCGTTTGGTTGTGAACCTAAGCGGATTGCAAGATCCCCCCAGCAATGTTTTTCTGTGTAAAGAATTAAAAAAGAACAAATTAAGTATGGAGTACTTACCGCACAACTGTTCCTCGGATTTGGAGGTCTCTGAAGATCACTTTTTGTCTGTATCGGAACATTCTCCGACAGCTTCAACCCAGGATCCATGGAGCAGTATACCCAAAACAGATATAAATGTAACAATAACCTACCTCCAAATGTTTACATTTCTGAACCCTCAGCACAAATGTGAATATTACATAGGCTTCAAGAGAACATTATCTTGAATCTCTTTAATATAAAATTCTACACTTCTAAAATGTGTTTTCTGCCGGCAAGTGTTATTTATTTATTTATTTATTTATATTTTGGTATTTGCAACGAACATTATTCCACCATCTTCACATCTTCATATCTTCATATCTTCATATTCCACCATGATGTTACCATATCATGTACACCAGATTAATATATATATATATATATATATATATATATATATATATATATATATATATATATATATATATATATATATATCAGTTCAATGGAGCACCACTTTAATAAACTTTTGACATTGTCATCTGACAGAAACGATAAGAACAACTCTGTCACCATGAAGGCAAAAGATGTCAAAATAACAGTCTGAATCACCCTAGGGTAGATGTTAGAGCCCCAAATTCCTCTTGACAATGGCATCTGATAAGACCTAGAAGTTCTAAGAATTGCTGCATTAAAACATGCTGGACCCTTTTTTGAATGAAGTGTAAATGAAAGACAAATATGCTGATAGGAAAAAAATGCAATGTTAAAAAACTAAATAACTAAACAACTTAATTACAGGATGGAGTAATGTTACATGATTTTTATGGAGTATTATTATTATTATTTTATTTTAAATACAAAGATATTAGACTTCATTTTCTGCATTCATCTGGATATATGGCACGGTTTCAGTAATCTTCCTGGCTACCTTTGTTACTATGGAAACATGGAACATATTTATTATCCTGGCAGCAAAGTTCACATGCACATACACCAATACACTAATTAAACTAATAAAAAATGTGACTCGACTTTCCTTGAGGTAACAGTATAATACAGAAATGCATGGCAGTGCCATTAACCCTATAAAGACAGTTTATGGCTTAAGGCGGGGTCTATTGAAATGTACTGGAATTGCTTTGGGTCATGTGGGTTGCTTAATTCCAGCAGCGGTTGGAATTAAAGCATGAGTCAAACTCATCTATTTTCTTACTGGACAGTCCAAATAATGTGTTTAATCCGGAATTTATCAGCTGTGGTTTTTGTTTATATAAAACCGGCTTTTTATTAATTTTATACCTAGCCATGGGAATAAGGACACAAAACTGTAACCTTGAGAACATTCTAACGCAGCAGATCTGTCAGTGAGTTTCATGCAATACTTTTTTTTTTGCCACAGAAAGTGTTAATCTGGAACAAAGCATGGCTGCATAATGCATGCTAATTTTTTAAAACTGCCAACTGGAGTCAATTTATCTTGACATCGTTTGAATTTAACTGGGTAGGTCTTCTGGCACATGCTGTACTGACTAATTGCTGCTTATTTTGGGAGCTCTGAATCAGCGGGTGCAACAGTCAGAAGCCAGGCCAGATGCTTAGGGTTTCCTTCTGGTAGCGAGTTTAATAGCAGAGAAAGCCTTGCATTGGTTATATTTTGTTACCAGCTGTGAGAGAATTATAACCTTGTGTGAGCACAGAATTACTGAGAGCAGCAGTTGATGGTTTAGATCTATTAACCACTACAATATACTGCTTTGTCATAATTTTCCTATTCCTTAGTTAAAGGATATACTCATACAACATCTATACATGTCTTGTTAAAGGTTTTAAAAACAAGAAATCAAGATTTTTTAAAAATATTTTTGTTTACTAACAAATTACTGTACTAGTGTAAAGCTTCATGTCATGTAATAAAATAATTACTGCACAATATGTTGTTTCTTCTTCTTCTAACACTATTTATATTGCCTGTTATTTATATATTTTTATCACGCATCCATAGATGCATTATTTTTATAACAGATCTTAGAATAGGACCCATAGGGTGGGTATAAAGTTGTGCAACATACACGACAGAGAAAATAATACAAATTTGTTTAATATAGGAGATACTGAAATTGAGTGACAGTTCTGTTAACAGATACCTGTTTAAGCCAATGGTTGAGGTTGTCTGGAGTATATCCAGCACATTCAGTCCCTTTTTTTTCGTCAGGCAATTTATAGTCCATTGAGCAGTCGATATTCACTACTTATATAACAGCGCTACCCCGTTATAATGCAACCTGTGATAGTGTGGAACCGGTTATAACGTGGTAAGGTCATGGCTCCCATTTCCCCGCATAATGCAATTTGATTCTCAAACGTTGGGTGAACGTTCCAGATATACAGTACGAAGCATGGCAGACAGCAAACAACGAAAATCTTTCTGTTAAAATGAAATGAAATGAAAAGGTGAAACTCAAGCAGCAGTTTCAAAAGATGTAAATGTTACAGAATCTACGTTGCGTGAATGGCTAAAAGACGAAGACAAAATAAGAGGTTTTCTTGATAAGATTGACTCCAAAGAGGGCTGCTCTAGGAAAAAAAAAGTGCTGCGCTAAAGAGTGAGACAAGCTGTGAGAGTGCAAGACTGTTTTTTGTTTTTGGGGTGACCCAGGGAATAATCGTCCCGATAAACCATGGATTCGAGTACCTGCAAATTGTGTGTGTCTCCTTCCTTCATTTTCCACTGTACGCTACAATATAAATTTGGCTTGTGGGCATTGTAAATCATTTTGGGAACAAAAACACTTGTTTTAAGGTGTATATATATATATATATATATATATATATATATATATATATATATATATATATATATATACAGTACTGTGCAAAAGTTTTAGGCAGGTGTGAAAAATGCTGTAAAGTAAGAATGCTTTCAAAATAGACATGTTAATAGATTATATTTATCAATTAACTAAATGCAAAGTGAGTGAACAGAAGAAAAATCTAAATCAAATCCATATTTGGTGTGACCACCCTTTGCCTTCAAAACAGCATCAATTCTTCTAGGTACACTTGCACAAAGTCAGGGATTTTGTAGGCATATAGTCAGGTGTATGATTAAACAATTATACCAAACAGGTGCTAATGATCATCAATTCAATATGTAGGTTGAAACACAATCATTAACTGAAACAGAAACAGCTGTGTAGGAGGAATAAAACTGGGTGAGGAACAGCCAAACTCAGCTAACAAGGTGAGGTTGCTGAAGACAGTTTACTGTCAAAAGTCATACACCATGGCAAGACTGAGCACAGCAACAAGACACAAGGTAGTTATACTGCATCAGCAAGGTCTCTCCCAGGCAGAAATTTCAAGGCAGACAGGGGTTTCCAGATGTGCTGTCCAAGCTCTTTTGAAGAAGCACAAAGAAACGGGCAACGTTGAGGACCGTAGACGAGTGGTCGGCCAAGGAAACTTACTGCAGCAGATGAAAGACACATCATGCTTACTTCCTTCGCAATCTGAAGATGTCCAGCAGTGCCATCAGCTCAGAACTGGCAGAAAACAGTGGGACCCTGGTACACCCATCTACTGTCCGGAGAAGTCTGGTCAGAAGTGGCCTTCATGGAAGACTTGCGGCCAAAAAGCCATACCTCCGACGTGGAAACAAGGCCAAGCAACTCAACTATGCACAAAACACAGGAACTGGGGTGCAGAAAAATGGCAGCAGGTGCTCTGGACTGATGAGTCAAAATTTGAAATATTTGGCTGTAGCAGAAGGCAGTTTGTTCGCCGAAGGGCTGGAGAGCGCATACACGAATGAGTGTCTGCAGGCAACAGTGAAGCATGGTGGAGGTTCCTTGCAAGTTTGGGGCTGCATTTCTGCAAATGGAGTTGGGGATTTGGTCAGAATTAATGGTCTCCTCAATGCTGAGAAGTACAGGCAGATACTTATCCATCATGCAATACCATCAGGGAGGCATCTGATTGGCCCCAAATTTATTCTGCAGCATGACAATGACCACAAACATACAGCGAAAGTCATTAAGAACTATCTTCAGCATAAAGAAGAACAAGGAGTCCTGGAAGTGATGGTATGGCCCCACAGAGCCCTGATCTCAACATCATCGAGTCTGTCTGGGATTACATGAACAGAGAGAAGCAACTGAGGCTGCCTAAATCCACAGAAGAACTGTGGTTAGTTCTCCAAGATGTTTGGGCCAACCTACCTGCCGAGTTCCTTCAAAAACTGTGTGCAAGTGTACCTAGAAAAATTGATGCTTGATGCTGTTTTGAAGGCAAAGGGTGGTCACGCCAAATATTGATTTGATGTAGATTTTTCTTCTGTTCACTCACTTTGCATTTAGTTAATTGATAAATATAATCTATTAACATGTCTATTTTTGAAAGCATTCTTACTTTGCAGCATTTTTTCACACCTGCCTAAAACTTTTGCACAGTACTGTATATATATATATATATATATATATATATATATATATTCAGTTTCCAATACACAATACTGTGGCGGAGTGTACCGCCCCTATATATTTATTTATTATTATTTGTATTTTTGTTTGCGGCGCAGGTAAAAGCGCCGCGTATTTGTTATTGTTTTTATATTTAAAAACCTTGTGAGGATGCGTGGCTGATCAGCTACTGATTATTTAACTAGCTGACAGTCACGCATCCTTACTAAACTCGTGCAGACTGTGGCCGAGGGGTAATAAGATAATTAACGGCTAGTTAACCCCTCGGCCAGAGTATAAGAACCTGCAGCTGTCCATGCTGCGGGGTTGAGTGTACAGAGGAGAGTACGGAGAACACGGGAGAGCGAGCGAGCGAAAAAACAATTGCTATATTTAAAAATATACTTGTTTCTGTTTGTTTGGCCATCGCGCCTTTTTCGCGCCTGTTATTTTTGTTTATTTAGTTAATAAATACGCTGACCGCAGTAGCGTTTCAGCTTTCACCCGCCCATCCACTGTTTTGGTTCAGTTACTTCCTGGTCCGTGACGTCACCACACCTCACCACTGCAAGCCATCCTGCCACAAATACACATAGAGAATGATGTACAAGAGGATTCATGTGATAATCCTTTACCAAAATCTTCCAGTTCCCTAGTGCAAAGCCAGAATTCAATTTCTCAGACCGTGCACCTACATTCTTGTATAAAAGGCTCTTAATTAACTTTGCTCTGAAGTATAAGATTTTAACAGAAAGAGCCATGGAAGTCATTTTTTTTTAATAACAACACAGTGGAATGGAAACCTAAGAATGATCTGCCAACGTACAAATCAACGTTCGGTTTCATTTTCTAACAGCACTACAATCCATCTTACTTCTGATAACTGGTAGCTACCTATCAACTGCAGACAGCAGGCTTTGTTTTGCAGTATCATCTTCTAAAGGAGAAATAATACTTATTCATACACTGCACTAAATGTGTCTTAAGTTTTGACAGTGATTATATGCCTTGATTCATGACTGTATTTTATTATGTACTCCTGTACAGTATTATAAATTCAGGTAGTCATGTTTATTGTTGCCTGTTGTTTGATTCAAAGGTCACCTTTAAAAATACTATCATCAGTGCCCTAACTGCCCTAAATTGTCCACTCTGTAGATGCTGTCTGAGTGACTAAGTCAGTTTTTGTAACAAACTGACAAGATGCTTTCCTGAATAATATAGACTCACCAGGTATAGTCTCTAGCATATGAAATTATGACATTTGGTTAGAATATGTAAAATTAAAAAATAATGTGTGGAAAACGGATCTCATCTTGTATCTGTTTTGATCATTATCCTTTTTTAAGGTGGTAGAAAGATACATTTGAACAACATTTGCTGTGAAGACTACTGAGTGGTGATGCGAAAAGATGAGTGACTAATCTAGGTAGACAAGACTTGATCTTTATTGTTGAAATTCTTAAATTTGTCTTTGATGCTCACAGTTACAAACTTTTGTCTGAAAATAAATGAAAATGCATTACCATAGAATGTTCTTTTGTACCCTAGTTTACACGCATTATGTCAGACATTTTAATACAAATTAAAAAATAACCAAATATAATGTGGTTTCAACTTAATCCAATTAATTTAACAACTCAAAAAGCAATAGTTACCAAACATTTATTTCAAGTCTTACATATATTATCGAAATAATTACAAAAGGGAATTTTCTGAAGTGTTAAAAAAATGTTGTTTCTACTGCCATGACAACTAACGCAGAAAGAAGGGAAGAAAACAGCTTTAAATTAAAAAGAACTTGTATGAGAAATGACAAAGATTTGGGTCCAATACAGAAAGCTCTGAAGTTAGCAGTCCCCTCATATGTCGCTTAGCAACTAGGTAGAATCACATGACCTAGACATATTATGGCATCTGTATTCTCATCTTGGAATATAATTAAACAATATATTTCTGAAAGGTAAATGGATAGGCACAATAAAATAAGGTTAAACTATACTATTGTACATATATTTTACACAGTATGCAAGCAAACAATGCACACATTCCATTTGTTGTTGTATAGAATCCAGTTTTAATTTTTTTATATGAACCATGAAAATCACATTAAAACATTTTTTTTTAGATACAAAAATGTGTTATCTAGAAGGCTAATGTTGAACAAATTTTTGTTTCTTAAAAAATGTCCCCCACCCAAAAAATCTAAACATAATGGTTTTAATCAAGGTATATACAGGGTATATCGTCCTTGGGATCTTACAGATTATCTAGAAAGTTTGAGGTATGCACCAAAAATTCAATGTCTCGATTGCTTAAAACGTAGAACAAAGAAACAACATTAGTGAAGAAGTTGCTCTGAGTGTGCTGTAGAAGGGGTCTTGAAGGCGAATGCAAATAACCCAGAGCTCTTTGTGTGGTCAATATATACAAAGGGGATATATTATAATTAGAAAAAGGGAATTGATTTGACTGAAAATGTTCGCTTTATTTGCTTCATAACAGTTACACAGTATTCATTGACAACTTTTTTTTTTTTTTTTTTTTTTTTTTTTTTAAACTAAGATTAAAGTTAAGAGCCAGATGCAATGCTGAGACACATGCAAGTTTTGAAAGTGGGCTTGGAAATAACAGTACTGTACAAAAGAATAATTACAGTTTATTAAAATACACCTTCTTAGCACCTCTTTGTTGTATTTTACAGAGCACCATTGTAGTCATTTTTGTACAGCACCAAAAGGAATCCAAAAGGCGGTCATTTCACTGCACATCAGACCTCCGCATGTTGTTGCCTGTGTACCATTCTCTGCCAAGGCATCAAATGTCCTTCACGGTTTTCCATAACAGGTATAAGTCATGTGATTCTGGCCCTACAAGGGCAACAAGTATTTTCTAGATAATACATACATACACGGCAAGACAAATTCTCTACACCATTCTTATTCAAAACTTGCATGTGGCATGAAGTGGGTTGGTGACACCATGTCGCAGCTCGCTTGTGGATCTGCCCGTCGCTCTGAGTTTAACCAAGGAAGCAGACAGGACCAACTACAAATCCAAATTTCTGGTTTGGATCACCAAAGTCATTCAACATCACGTCTACGATTGGCACCTGATCAATTTTAGGTGTGTTGATCTCCATCACAGTCTTTTCATAGCCTTTCCTCAACTGTAAAAAAAAAAGAGAGATAAGACATTAAAGCTCCTAACACCTTTGTAATGAGTTCATTTAAACTGTATCACTTGAGAACAGTGTGGCAAAAGGTATATTTACATTGCGCAAAATTAGTTGGCACACAATAATCTATACTGTACCAATGCACATACCTCTAAACTAAGACAGTGCTTATATTAACCATTACATTAAACTTTCAGAAGTGTTCTTCTTATAAACGTAGTCACCTAAAAACACAAAGTGAAAAAAGGGAGCGATGCTTTGTACAGATTTTACTGTTAACAGAAAACAAAATGAGCCTGTCATTCTGGTCTGTCACAATGATAGAAACATGACTTAATTGGGAATACTTACTGCGCAACCATCATAGAGGGCTTTGATGTACGGATTATTATCATAAGACATCTCCTCGTCATTTGAACCCAGGAACCTCAGAGCCTTGTCAAAACTGTCGGATGACTCATCATGCCAGGCCACAGACTGATGACAGTTGTAAGTGAAATTCTGTCTGGCAGAGGCACTCAGTAATTTCAGGAATGTCATTTGGACCGTGTTAATTTGATTGCCTTCAACGTCCACATATGAGAGCTGTGGGAGAAGAGCAAAGAGGTTTGTGGGAAGTTGAAAGAAAAAGGTGGAAAAAAAAAACTTCAAAAGGGAAACAGCTGTCTATACCTGCATGATTTAACATTTGAATGCAAATGAGGTATGGAACATAAACATAGTTTGAAAATATAAATATTTCTTCAAACCGTTGTGATACATGAATAAATTACACTTTCAAAGACGAAGACATGTAATAAAAACAAGTGCCTTTCAACTACTATCTAACTGCCTGCATACAAATGCTTTTGAAATGTAAATAATGCATTCAAACATAGAGAAACAGGAATGCATTAAAAGGCAGAAAGGTTTTGAAATGCCAATGAGGGGTAAATGGTCAATTAACAGAAATTATGTTAGTGATGAAAACACACAAAAAAAAGAAAACGCAGTTCCCTTAAAAAATTATATTTCCTATAAAAAGTGTATATTTACTATGAGGACCCTTTCCATTTTTAACCTCATTTTTTTCCTAAAAAAAATACAAAAAACCCCAAACACACACACACCTTGTAGCCATTTACCAGGAAAGCAAGCTATGGGGTTCATAAATATGTGATCTTTTTAAAATTGATGTGCTATGATTTTATTATTTTTATTTTTTTTCTTTGCATTTTGTTTTCCTCTTATGGGGATTTCGCTTTATCAGTTCAGCTTAATATTTCTAATAAGTAGATTTAGAAGCATAACCATCATCATGACATTTTGGATTATAGGTAACACTGCTTTGAAAAATAAATCAATAAATACACAAATGATAATACAAAAAATCATCCCAGCTACAATTTAAATAGTGCTGTTTATGCCTTAAGATCCCTGAAGTGGTAATAATGGATTATAAACTTGGAGAAATATTGATGTGGACAAAGGATCACAGAAACCTTTCAGTGCCCTGCATTTCTACAAGCATACTGGGAAAAAGCTTAGAGAGAACAAGTATAATGGAAAATGGCCCTAATCTACTTACTAGTTTGCCACGCTTAAATTCACTGAACCAAGATCCTGGAGTTTCCTTGGGCCAGGATGAAATTCTGACCTATTATTTGAAACAAACAAGACAGATTAGTAACACTGCAAAGGGCCACACATGTGGTAAAATAAAAATCTGAAAAAATCAAGGGAATCAAATGATCAATGAAAACATGTGTGTTAAATACATTCTAATAAACATCGGAACATACAATATCGTTCCACATGGCACGTATACAGATTCAAATATTAAAATTGGAGTAACAGAAAAGTCATTAAACTCATGAAAGTCTACTCAATGGGAGCTGTGGTGGATAAATTCCCTACACAGGTCTACACACACACACACACACACACATTGTATTCACTCTTGGTGCTGTCTCACCAGGTTACCTAGGATGTCATCCCAAGTGAAAGATCTGAAGTGAAGACATTTCATGGCTCAGTTCCCACAGGTTCCTGTGAGGCTGGAGCATGAATAAGTATTTCACAGCAAAAAAGGTTCCTGGCTTACCAACTGTAATGGATTCACATTAAAATACTGGAAAAAGTACATTATGCACTGTTGCAGCAATATGTCAAACATCGTTTTAATTTAGAAACATCAGTTTCTTATGAAATATGCTTCACCTGAAATACTGTTCCCCTATCTCAGTCAAAGGTTTGTAAGCCCTTTGTATTAAAGACGATACAATACAGCAGTTCAGTGATATGAAATAGTGCCAGCTACATAATGTTTTTCAGATATGAAAAAGAGCAGATATGTTATATTTATGAACCAATAGCTAACTAAGCACATTAACCTTTGTGCATTAGCTGTGTCTAACAAATGACTAACAATACTGTATCTATTGCATTAAACTGAATGCTGCTTTTAATAAAGGCCAAGTTAAAATACTGATTGCAAGGATTTAGGTAAAATGTGTATTTTCATGGAAAGTTTTTGGAATAGAGAGTAGAAAGCTTTTTTATGAGAGATAAAGAGGTTGCTGTGGTAACAATTAGCAATAAATTAAATTTTAGCCTTTTAATCTTTTATTGTCTGCTATGGGGGGATGCTTGGGTTGTACTGTATATATTACAGTGACAAACAATCTCCAGTAAAAAAAAAAAATATATTCACACAGCACTGAAAAATATAAAAAAAATAAAAAAAGAAAAAGAAAAAAATACATGGGCAATATGGCTATTGAAAAAGAGCTCTGTGTGATATGTGATATATAAAAAAAACAGAATCAACACAGCAGCTCTTGAGGCTCTATTTAAAAGTTTTAGACAGCAAAAAGTAAACAAACCAGATTATGCGCACACACACATATGTGTCTCTATGGAAAGCCATCTGGGACAAAAACGCATTGTGCTGCTTTAGAGCGAGCCAGAATCTCATGGGACAGAAAAAAGGCAAGCACGTTATTCTGAAATACCTCACTTAAACAATACTCAACTTCTTGAAAACGCTGAGTAGTGATTTTTATATATGTATATCAAGGCTCGAAGTTAACATATATTTGTTAGCAATTTGCTACCCAAAACTCTTAATTTGCTTAAGTTTTTTTAGGCAGTAGCATTTTTCTGATACCTTCAGCCGCAGTATATGACTGACCCTGAGTGAACACGTACACAATTACGGGTATTAGTTTTTTTTAACATGTACATTATTAGTATCTTTCATAAAGCGGGAAACCATTGCTAATAGAGCTTCTCGATAGATGACTGAGGTTTGTACCGCCCCATAATGCAAATCGTATTGGACAGTGGAGTACAAATACCTACAATACAGAACAACGTGGATTCAATTTAAAGGTATGACGTTCATTTTATAGACCAAAATTTAAATTAAATAGCTGTTAATTTTATAGATAACAGGCAATGACCTAACAGGATATTAAGTGCATTCAGTGTATATAAGATGCTAATTTAATCTGTCATAGAGATTATTTTGTTATAATGTTAACCCTGGTTTTACCCACACTAAAAATGAACACATAAAAGGTAGATAATAATTACTTTATCAAAATTCAGACTACAAAAAAACAAAAACAAAACAGGAGCAGATAGCTAGCTATAACGTTGCCATGAACCAAGTAACGTCGTCATGGTGTGAGTTTTCACTCATATGCAGATGACACACAATTATATTTTCAGACCACACCTGATACAAATGCTCTTAATAATCGTCTGACTGAGATTTAAACTTGGATGCGGCAAAACTTCCTACAATTAAATAGCGATAAAACCGAAGTAGTGCTGCTTGGCTCTCCTCGACAACTTAGAAATGTTGACTCTTTTAGCATAGTGATCGATAGGCTTGAAGTTAAATCTAGCTCTGTAGTTAGGAATCTTGGTGTGGTCTTTGACCCTAGCCTTACTTTCGAGTCAAATATCCGCAATGTCACCAAGGTACCCTTTTTTCACCTTCGTAACATTGCTCGCCTGTGCCCTATGCTGTCTGTGCCTGATGCAGAAAGGCTAGTTCAAGCCTTTGTTTCTTCCCAGCTCGATTATTGCAGCTTATTGTGTTGTTTGTGAGTGTCTCCAAGGCTGCTATCAGCAGGCTGCAATATATTCAAAACTCCGCTGCTCTCATTTTAACTGGCACTAAACTGGGTGCCCATATTACACCGGTTCTTGCTTCTCTGCACTGGTTGCCGGTTTGTGAGCAGGATTGATTTTAAAATACTGTTGTTAACCTAAAAGGATGTGAACGGCTTAGCTCCATGTTACACTGCTGAATTGCTTACACGTTACACACCCATACGTAATCTACGTTCTTCATCCTCGGGTTTATTGGCAATACCCAAAACTAAGCTTCGCTCCATGGGCAATAGGGCTTTTTGCCGCTATGCGGCCAAACTTTGGAATGACCTTCCTCAGTCTATCAGGGATGCTAAGACCGTTGATGTTTTTAAAAAACAGTTAAAGACACACTTTTACTTTCAGGCATTTTTAATCATGATTTGGTTTTTGATTTGTGTAATTTCTTTTTATATTATTTATACTCTTAATATGCTGTATGTATATATGGTTCTCTGTGTTTTTTGTGTCTGTACAGCGCTTTGAGATGCGTGCATTTAGGCGCTTTATAAAATAAAGATTATTATTATTATTATTGTTATAGGAGGCTGTGTGGTCCAGTGGTTAAAGAAAGGGGCTTGTAACCTGGAGGTCTCTGGTTTAAATCCCACCTCAGCCACTGACTCATCGTGTGACCCTGAGCAAGTCACTTAACCTCCTTGTGCTCCGTCTTTCGGGTGAGACGTAATTGTAAGTGACTTTGCAGCTGATGCACAGTTCACACACCATAGTCTCTGTAAGTTGCCTTGGATAAAGGCGTAAAAAAGGAAAAAAATAAATAATTGACAACATACAGATCGTGAGGAACATTCATTTATCTATCTGTTTTCTTTTTATAATAGATTATCACTACCTTGCGTACTTCTCCTGTTTAATCAGTGAAACGTGTGCTTTAACACAAAATGTTGTATACACAAGCACACACACACACACACACACACACACACACACACACACACACACACACACACACACGGCTAACTAATGTCTAACTTTTAACTAACTTTTATTCTGTATAACCTATAGATCCACTGTCTTAACCCCAATGTTTCTAACCACTAAATGTAAGACTTTTATATAATTAATTAGGGAGCTAAGGTTTGATTATTGTATTTGGGTTATGCCCATCAAAAACATCGATTACACTTTTGATAAATTAGATCAATGAACTTACTGCCTCAGACTTCCTATCTGGGTAGATACAAGTCTCACCGCCAGATGTGAAGTTACAGTAAACTTTGAAGGAATCTCCAGAGCAACCCTGGTTAGGATCAATCCAGTATTCACCTAGACATTGAAAAAAAAAAAGCATTATTTTCAATTCACATTTTCATTTTTTGCATGTAGCAGCGCAATTATCCTTCTCTGATCAAACACAACATTCTACCTACACAGGGTTTAGACTAGGCTAGTTAGACTACAGTACCGGTTCAGCAGAAGAATCCAAATTAGCTTAGGTTTTGAAACTGCATAATAGTGCATTTTTACCCGAAATGTCATGAATGTTAAATGCCAAGACATCAGGTAAGCAGCTCTGTCAGTCTTTTATATGCAGCAGTGGCATATTTAAATGCATTGTGTTCTGTCTTGTCTCTTGACATGCTAGCCCATAGGTAGATGCATAGCATTTTGAGTCATGGAGAAATGCTCTTATCAGTCCCACTTGGGGGCCTATTTAAAACTATGTACTTTAAATGCCATCTGGGCAATAACAAGCAATCATTATGTTCCAATGTCTGTTAATGATGGCCCAAGTTCCTTACCATCTGGGAACTCTGGATGGCATAGCTGCAGGTCCTTGCAGGTTCGTGCTGGGTTGTTCTGGGTGCCCATGGGGTACTTCATGTGCTCAATATCTTGTTTGAGTGTGTTGAGCGACCCGAAGATCTCTTCCATGCCGTCAGAATAATCCAGGACATTTCTGGCTTCGTCAGCTTGTTCAGATGATCTCCTGGTCTTCTTTGGAGACTGGATAGGCAAAGGCTGGATAACCTCACCAGGAGGACCCTTCAGAAATGAGTAACAGAACCGGTTATTTAGAAACCAGACACTTTCATGGTAAACAGCCTTATTATTCTTTGACTTTATCGAGACTCAGACCCGTCTTATGGACTGATCCCAAAAATGTAATAACCTGCATTTTACACCATTTCCTGGCAGAAGTAAAAATGATGCCAGGACCCTGATATTCTGCAGTTATTATTTGTTCCTATTAAGTTGCATCTACTTTTTTTTAAAGAAAACAAGCTAGAAATATAGTCAACTCGTGGAATTTTACATTTTTATTTGGTGGATTTTAAAGAGCACTTACAGGAAGACCTGGAGGACCTGCCACACCTGTGTCACCCTTTTGACCAACAGAACCCTGTGAAGAGATGAATACGCCATGAGGACAGCTGTGTCACAATTCATTTGGCTTAGCATTGTGCTATCAATGAAACATTGTTTAAGCTAAAACAAAAATGAAATGTAGAAACCTACCAAAGAACCCTTGCTACCCTTTGGACCTTGAGGACCCTACATTAAACAAACAAAAAGAAATACATTTTAGTAAAAATGAATCTCCTTAAAATCAGGGTTTCATGATTTAAACAATTCATTCCAATGAAGGAGAACAGCTTACTGGGAGACCAGGAGGACCGGGGGGACCAAGAGGACCAGGTGAACCACCGATACCCTGTAAAACAAGCACAAAGAAACAAAGGCAATTTCAATGAAAATCTTTACTATCCACTCGAATCAAATTAAATGTTATAAGTTGAAAGAATAACAACAGCTATATTTGAAAAAAAAAATGAATAGGATACTTACTGAGTCACCCTTGGAGCCATGAGAACCTTGTAGGCCAGGCAGACCTCGGTCACCCTTCTCTCCCTGCTCGCCAGGTGGACCGATGAGACCAATCAAACCTGGATGACCCTATAATGACAGACACACAATACTAACAACATGTAGGCCCCACACAAATCCTGTGGCTAAGCTGCCACCCTTACCTATGATATGATACTCATTTTTACAGGTAGCTGAACACTGTAATTGCATTATTATTATGTAAATTAATTATACATTTTATTTATATCTCTAATTATATGTGATCTTTTCAATTCACTTGTCAGCAGTGACACAGCTATATTATTCTACATAAAATAAGTGGCATCAGGCCCATCAATGTAATTATTGCAGGTTAATTCAGAACCTGTCAAACTGCTCTGTTGATGGTGAAAGTTATAGATAAGATGGAGGGTTGATGACCATTATAGTATTAATCCAGCAAAAAAAAGAAAAGATTTACATAGGTTTGCCAGCAGAATAACAAAAAGCTTGCTATTTGGCATGCAGATTACAAATCTAAATTCCTTTAAACTTGGATAGATAATTATATTCGCTGCCACAATCTTTGCAAGATGTGAATCACACAGCCTTATTTGCAGTATATGTCTATGCATTTTTCAAGTCTAGACATGGAGAAAATAAAAGTACAAACAGTGTTACCCCGTTATAATGCGGTTGTCGGGTTCCGTAATTACAAGACCGCATTATTTGTGTTTTGCCTTATAATGAATATTGGCGTTTTTGTTCCCGAAATGATTTGCATTGACCACAAGCCAAATTAATATTGTAGCGTATGGTGGAAAATGAAGGAAGGAGACACAATTTGCAGGTACTTGAATCCATGGTTTATTTGGACGATTATTCCCTGGGCCACACCAAAAACAACAAACTGTCTTGCACTCTCACAGCAGCACGTTCACATAGCAGCTTATTGCCTCACTCGGCTCTGTCAGCGCTGATGTGGGCACCCCCAATATGCTTTCATGTCCCCGCCTCCCCGGACGTCACTCACCAATCCCGGCTAAGGTAAGCTTATCACTTTCACACACACACAAACAAACAACAGAGTCTGTAGACCAGTCCTGCAAAAGTATGAATCCCGGGTTGTTACAATATATACAGTATAATAGAAACTGCTATTACACTAGTTTAAAGTTTACACCACTCTTATTTAAATTGTATATTTGTTGTAATAAATGTTGTAAACTGTAAATAAATAACACAGAATCCAAGGACGTTTATGCACACTTGTATTGTTTCGTACTTGTTTTGTAACATTAATGCACAGAAAAGAAAATAATACAGTGAAAGCACAGGACCTTTACTGTACTATATGTCCCAGTTTCAACTTAAATGCGTTTAAATACGGTAAAGTAAAAACAACAATAAATCAAAATCATAGTGTTGTAGGTGTTTTTTTCTTTCTTTTTTTTTTTTGAGTATCTATTACAATTTATCCGAGCATACTTCAGGATAACATCACCAGGATCACTTAAAGTATCTGGAACGTTCACCCAACGTTTGCAAGTCAAATTGCATTATGGGGGAAATGGGAGCCATGACCTTACTAACAGGTTGCGTTATAACTAGGTAGCACTGTAATAAGTTTTACATTACAATTTCATCCAGTTAACTTCAAGTCATTTCTTTAGTTGTCATTGTTATTGTTGATTGGGGTTGGTATAGTGGATTAATGTTTTTTTTTTTAAATTTTTTATTATGCAGTTAAAATCAGTTAAACTTAGTTGGCAGTTCACATTGCCAAAATTACTTCAGCCTGGCCTGCACCATTGCTCATCCTAAGACTGAAAAGTACCACTCCAGGTCTGAGGTGCAGTCCACTGAACCAGGATCTTTACAAACTGGAGCAGTGTTGGGATATCCATGCTACAGCTGATCTTTGGCAAAATGAGAGGCTAGAGACACCAAGGGTTTCAGGGCAACCATCTATTTTTTTTGGCTCATGAGTTCAATATGTACCTGTCTGTTTTTTTGTGGTATTTTGGGATCACTCACCTTTTCACCTTTAGTACCAGGATCACCTTTCAAGCCAGGGAGGCCAGGTGGACCCTAAACATAAAAAAAGAAAAGTGAAAAATAAAATATTCAGCGGAAGACTGATACCAGGATTCAAATCACCCATCTGGGTCACATTTATTAAACCATTAGAAGACCTGCAAATGGTGTGAAAATCTTACCATAGGTCCAGGGGGGCCATCTTGTCCAGAAGCGCCCGGAAGTCCTTGTTCACCCTTCAAAATGATAACACACAGTTAAACCTCTCATAAAGATTGCAATTTTACAGATTTGTTTGTATTTTAACAAAAAAGAGAAGAATAATAGCACTAAGATTCCTCTCCTTAGGTGGTGGTTATATTTAGTTATGTAGCACCAGGAAGAACTTGGGCATAGTCTAAGAACATCCCTCTGTGTTTGGTCTTCATTTTATGAAAAAGTATTGATCATTTCTACTTACAACAGGGCCTGGAATACCACGAAGACCCTCTGAGCCTTGCTTTCCTGGGGGACCTTGTGGACCAACTGGGCCTGTCTTTCCTTGTGGACCCTCTGAACCAGCTTCTCCCTGTTATTGAAATGAAAACAATAATAACATAATAACAGCTTTGTTTTGTAATATGTTTTGTAAGATGCTTCCAGCTATAATATTTCACAATCAAACCGTACACATCAGCATCTGGTGAACATTATCTTCTGTGGCAGG
The DNA here is from genome assembly GCA_030684275.1 of Acipenser oxyrinchus oxyrinchus. Classification (NCBI taxonomy): domain Eukaryota; kingdom Metazoa; phylum Chordata; class Actinopteri; order Acipenseriformes; family Acipenseridae; genus Acipenser; species Acipenser oxyrinchus. The sequence goes on along the minus strand of CM060258.1, from coordinate 10,266,068 downwards.
TAGAGTTTTTGGGGAATCTTTGATTAACCTCCATAGATTTCTCCATATTCATTGGGAATGACAGAATTGATCATTTTCGTCTCTCAACATTTTATTTTGTCCTTGAATACTAAACTAGGAATAATTAAATTTTGTTAAATATTAAAACACCTGTCAATTTAAGTGCTGCATGTCACTGAAATATATAACTTAGAAACGGAAGCCACAAATGAAAGCTGTGATTAATTTGTACAGTACCTTTGCACCCTTTTCTCCTTGCCTGCCTTCAGCACCAGCTAATCCAGGAGGACCCTAGAGAACGAAAATGAAAAAAAAAAGTTAATCATACTGTCATGTAGTTTGTAATTGCGTTGTTAAATGGAACATTAATGCAATGGCATAGGGAAAGGTTTGCAAATGAGTCCCAGTGCTTAGTCTTACAAAATCCCTTCATATATGTATTATAACAATAAGCCACAATCAACTATGTTTGTCTAGTCAGAAACCCACAAGAGGTAAAGGTATACAAATGAGTTTACAGGGTTGGACAATACAAATGAGTTTACAGGGTTGGACAATACAAATGAGTTTACAGGGTTGGACAATACAAATGAGCTTACAGGGCTGGACAATACAAATTAGTTTACAGGGTTGGACAATACAAATGATCTACCTAAGTTATTTTGATGTCCTCTGGGTCATTTCATTTGTTCAAAATCGCTTCCAAGTGAAAAACTGCCCCTTGACTTAATGAAACCATTGTCTCATCGAGATGCAAGTGCAAGATTAAATAAATGTAAAGCCTCTTCTGTGATCAAGTGGATTGTTGTGTTGCATTTGCCAATGGAACAAGATACACATGCCTTTTAACCATCAAGACCCTCTTTCTTGCCATTGTAATTTTCACAAAGATTTTTTTGCATGGTAGTTTTGCAGTTTTCCATGTTTTTTTCATGTTTATAATGCCTATATATTTTAAAAAGGAAATCTAAAAAGGCAGGACATATCATATGTGTTCTGATATAATGTATAGGTGCCACAAACTGTGGTATTCAAAGACACAGAAAAAAACACAATGTATTTAGCCTTTTTATGTAGAAAATGAAACCTTGCAAAAAAACATTTTAGTTATTCAAAGCACTAACTCCTAAGAGCTTGTCAACTTCATTTCAGATAGCTGTAGGCAAGATGCTGAGAAAGCAAATCTCTTTACCTTAAATGCAAAACAACCCCTTAACTGTGTATTACAAATTCTGTGGAGGATAGAACCTGTGATTTTCAGAAATTATTCTATCTTGTATTTCAAGGATTTCAACTCCTAGTGTGATGAAAAGGCAGTTTTGCTAATATGTCCCCCAGGTCTCTGATGTGATATATTTATATTTATATTATATTGTTCAAGTTATGACATATGCTGGGTAGGAAGAAATGTTCATTTGACGATCAGAGATGGCATAGATTGGGAAAATATTATATGCATATTTTTGATGTTGATGAGCATGCTAATTGTAAAACGTTACATCCTAAATATGCAATGATAATTAGGGCTTTGCTAGGGTAAATGATATGGCTGTCTGGGATTTTTTACGTTGCTGGTAGGTATGTGGACTAGGTTTTTAGACCCGTTATAAAACAAACTGGAAAGGGGTTAGGGGGTTGAACTGTTGAAACATATAAGCTACTTGAGGAGTAGGAGGAAAGCCTAACGAGGACTAATTAGAATTGATGATATCATCATATCTGTTCCTGTCAGAAGTCTTGGTGTTTTTTTTCACACTTTGTTTAAATGTTCTCCACCAAATGCAAGTGAATTTTATAATTTGAATTTTATAATTTGAATGGCAACCTTGTGGTTTCAATGTGGATTTATGGCACATTATTTAGGTTGTGTGGACAGGGATTTTTGGGGTATACAAGCAGTTCATTGTTCAGAGCCTGGTGTGTATAATTTATCTACAGCTATCCATACATTAGCCTACACTGTCTTCTTTAATTGGATGTCTTAGAGAAAAATATGCTGCCTGAGCCAGGTAGCCCTGCTTTCTACATACACAAATACACCACAGAATTGAGGCATGCTTAGAGAACTGCAATCCTGAATGTACCGAAAAATATGTAGGAGGCAGTTTGCATTGAAATAGGATTTTAGAAAGAACATGGTCCCAAACTCAATGTTTATTGAGTAATTGCAATGCCAGTTTATGCATTGTATTCCGTTCTGGTGTTTCAAGCGTTAGTCGGGTCAAAAAGTGAACAAAAATATCTATTAAAAGTTGACTTTAAGCTTTTTATTAGAAGATATTATTTTGGTCAAGTAATACATTTAAAGCTAACATGACTGTGAAATAAAATTGTATTACCCTAAGATGCAATTCGTCTCTGAGAAACCGAATAGAATATTTCTTGAAGAGGAGACTAGGAGCATGTCTCCAGGTACATGTCCTGAAAATGACAACTTAATTCCCCTTTATACATTATGCCATTGTTTTTACATTGCTGTCATTCAGCCCACTTAGATCAGTATTCTATTAGGAAGCTATCTCTATATGTCATCCAAAACCTTGTTCCATTTGAGTGAAGTAAATGAGTTTAAGACTAACTCTGTCTTTGTATTTTCAATTTCACACATAAATTTAATATCCAGAAAAAGCCCATTAGCACTCTCTTCACTCCTTTCTGGTTTTGAGACTTATTTCCACAGACTTTCATACAATGACCCTGTTGAAACTATAATGCCAAAGAAAGTTGTATTCATTAAAAGCATGACACTGAAGAAATAGTTAATCTCTATGCTTTAAGATTGATTCATTCACATCTGTATCTGAATGAATAGCTCAATGTGGTCAACTTTCAGAACCATAGTTTTCCTGAACTGATCTCTGGTTGCTCATTCATTCATTATTTTATCAAATACTGTGCATGTTTGATTAGACACCATTATTTAAATTGAAAAACCTATTTACATTTCTGTCGAGTTTGCATACACATAATGTTAGTTATTATATCCTGATTTCCCCATACCATTCTGTATTTGCTGTTATCTATGTACCATTATGAAGAGCACATATGTATAGCTTCATCACATTTCTAGCATTTTTAAGATATAGCTTCAAAAGTGGGAATCTATAATGCCTTGGATTGCATCCTCAATTTTTCAAACAGATTTGAAATGGTCTGCAATAAACCTTAAGGGCCGGCATTATCACTGTTGTCACAATAGTGACAATTGATTATTATTAAATTGTTATCGTTTTAGATTAGAATCTTTAATTGCTATTCAAGGCATTACTGATGCAATAAAACTGGTGTGGTACTCCTTAAAACAGGCAGAGCCAATTAAGCATGTCATCACAAACAAGGCTGTTTAAGGCAGTGATAGAATGCATTTGTTTAACTACTTCGAAGCTATGTTTAATGATGTAGTTTATTAAAAGAAAAGAAAAAAAAAACATTAAAGTTCAACTAATTGCCCTCAGTGGCAAAGCAAAAGATCATAATAAACTCAGCAGTTTTTTTGTAATGTGCTGCTTTTTTTCAGGTTTGTGCTGTAGGTAGATACACTGTTAAAAAGACTCACGTATACCAAAATAATTGGCTTTAAGACTAATAGTTTGATGGGAAAATCAAATGTTAAAAAAATTGTGATTAGGAAGTCATTCATGTAAGGAGACATACTGTCTCCTGACATGATTGAATAATTAAACTCTCATGCAGACCGAACAAAGTGTGCCATAGGAAACAGGAGATCTAATGACATGTTGTGGTAGAATTAAAAATAACAACTAAACTTATTTACATTTAAACCAACTTCTGTAGCTGTAACCCTCCTTTTATGACCACACCCAAAATCAGATTTGTTGTTTTTGTCATTAAAATATAGTACACAAAACCTGAACAAAAATCTGTCTGTATACCTCTCTTGTACAGTCATGTAAAACATTCACTGCAAATTAAATAGTATAAAACCAATCACCTATGAAGGCGGATTATTGTATTAAACTTCAATTACTGATATACCGGATTCAATTATTATTATTATTTTTTTTTATTTCTAAAGAGACTTAAGTTCAAAGAGTGTGCATATTGCTCCTCAGCTAATAACAAGAAGTGATACTGCTGAAAAAACCAACAACAAAAAAACAAGATAAATCCACTCTTAACCACACTAGCAGCCTACAGCAGGGGTACCAAAATACAACATGGTTTATACTCATCCATGGTCCTTAAGAAAATAGCTCTTAGCATTTCCTTTAGCACGGCTGTGGATATGGCCTCTGGCACTATCTCATTTCTACCATGCGGTAAACTGTAATGTAAAAGATGTGGATGTTCTACTCACTCTTTTACCAGGAGGACCAGGTGGGCCAGCTTCTCCAGATGGACCAGGAGGACCCTTAACAGTTAGGAAAAAAAGACATTGAGCTACATGGACATAACAATAACACTGACCAAGAGTATTGTTCTTTACAGACATGCTGAGTTTGCACTTCAAAGCAATGCCTGTGCATTCGTAATTCATTTAATGGAACATCAAAGGAAAAATAACAGAATGATTGTGTTCTGTGTTCATTGTGAACAGATCTTTGACCAAAACTGAAAGGAATATGTGGTATGTTGTAAATATTAGTACATATGCTGAGATTTCTCTGCAGAATGTCTAAGGTGGGTCATTTATTATAATGAAGATGAGGTTTTAACTACATTCTCGTGGATGCTTTTCCTGGTGATCTGTATTGTTATAACGAAAGGTAATTAAGTCCATGTGAGTTATTTAAAGTCACAAAAATTAAGTAGCGTGGTAACTCATTGTGTGACAGGCCTATCAGAGGGCTGGGAAATGGTTGTATAAACAAATAACTAGAAGATATGACTCTGAACTCTCAGTAACCTACTTAATGATATAATACAGCTTTAGGGGTAGAGATTCCCAGAATGAATATAGCTGTCTCTCCTATATGTCTATGTTTATACAGAGGAAGAATTTCCTTGTAATCGTATTTCTTAAAAACAAGCAGTAGATATGTAAAACCATGTGGCTTCCCAAATATGCCCTCTCAATGCAGCTTTTTATACTTGGAGGTTCAAATGCTGACCAGCTTAAGTATTGTTAAGGTTAAGTATGACCACAATACGTTGAAACAGTAACTCTTATCTTGTGTTGGGTTTGGCATTCCAACTACTTCTACAATTAATATTGAGCTGCTAGAAATACTGAATTGTGTGTGTGGGCAGGGACCCTGCACATGTAAATGTGTACATTCGCCATGTGTGTAATTATTGTATTATTGTAATAGCAGGGATTCAAACTACAAACCAGCCATGTGAAAATGTGGCTGGACTGGTTATATGTGCAGAATGTGTCCAGGTTCTAATTGATTCATTCGCCATTAGACCAGGCCACATGGTCTAAAAGAAGAGCCAGTTTGTTTGCTCTGTGCATTGGTTATGGAAGAACTGAGAGCAGCTGGCTGTGCTCTCTGTCCATGCAGTGAGAGAGCTGTTGCTTTGTTTTGTATTTAGTTTGTTTAATTGTAATTATAAAAGTGTGCAGAGAAAGCGTCTGAACTGCAATCTCCTGTGTCTACTATCCCCTGCCACTAGCCTTGCCTGCAACGCTACCCTTTCACAGGGCACTAAAACAAACACACTTAGAAACAATACATTGTACCATTAGTGCAGTGAGATCAAAGAGTGTACCACAGTTATGAACAAATGGCAGGCTTTTTTAAAAGAAAGGTTGACAAAGCAGTCAAGTTAAATGCTACAATGTGATAATTAGAAAGTACAGTATCTACCAAAGCATAGATATTACATACAGTACATTGACTGCAATGCATATGTTATATACACTCTGATATATTTAATCTAAACTTTTTTTTTTAGTGTAAATACATACATCTCAAGATTTACAGTATAACTAATATTTCAATCCTGAACTTCAAAAGCATTTTCTCATTTTACGGTTAAGCTTACACTTCACTTCACATGCATCTTTTTCTGAAGTACTTTATTACAGTTACATTGTGCAACCTAATTGACAAATTTCAATGCAAGGTTCTACAAATCATTGTTATGGTAATAACAATTCTTTATTCTATACAATTTATAAGGTTAAATGAACTGTCATGCAAATATACTGCACAGTACATTCAATCTACAGTATGTTAGAAGAGAGTAGACTGCAGATTGAATGTACAGTCCACTGGTTGCCTGATCTATTGTTACTCCAAATAATAATAATAATAATAATAATAATTTATACTTACAGGTTGACCAGCTTCACCATCGTCTCCCTTCTCTCCACCAGACCCATCTTGGCCCTGCAATTAAACAACACAAATTATTTCATGGCTTTAAACTTCATCTTTCTGTACTTTTCTGTCTGAATAGAGTTATTTTTTGTGTAGAATGGCAATATGATTGTTTCATCAATGATAAACTATAGTACATCATGTTTTACACTACAAAATACAAAAATAATACACATTGCACCCTTTATCAAAGTACCTTCATAGATCAGTTTTTTTCACAAAGCCTTAGAAAATGATTTATTTATATTCTAATCTAAAAAGGCTTACATAGTATGAATTATACTATTATATATGTAGCATGTGTGATATTAATGTGATCTACTCGGCTATGTTTTGACACTAGTATACTGTACATAATTAGTCTTGGTTTCCATATACTACAACTTTAAAATTGATACAGTATTCACTGAGGTTTTACTTACAGCTGGACCAGCCTCACCAGGGGGACCAGGGTCTCCAGGGAATCCAACTGGACCCTAAATTAAAAATCAGGACACATGCTGATTAAAAGAGGTACAGGAACAGGTTATGTTTCCATTTCATGATCCTGCGTCGTTAATATTTTGAATTGTTTTGCTCTGTATAATGATACAGAAGGGACATTACTGAAGACCAATATAAATGAATATACATTTAATAACAGTGTGAGCAGTGGCATTTTGAAGGTGGAATAATGGCAGAGAAGCCTGGAATTTGATTAGCTGCACAGCCTGGAATTTCTTCCATTACTCTACATGTGTACTTACAGGGTTACCCTTGGGACCATCATCTCCTGGAGGTCCCTTGCGACCAGCTGGTCCAGCAGCTCCAGGTGGACCTGATTCGCCCTTCTCTCCCCTCTCTCCTTTAGGACCCTGCAACAGACAGAAAGTCCAAAGAAATTAACCACCGATATCCCTGCTGTTTATTCAGAGCAAAAACAGAAATCCTAATCTTAAACTGGGATACACACATTTACACATGTGTGGTGTGAATGTAACTCAACACATCCTTTTTTAATGTATGGGTCAGAGAATATATTATCACACAATAATATATGTCTCGAGTTGGTTTTGGGTAGTAATGCATGAGTGGCACAGCCGCGAGTGCTGAAATAATGTATATTTTCAAATTATTAAAAAATGTAACCTCCCCATCCGCACCCAGTGTATGTGCGCAGGAAACTAGGGGATGTTTGCTGGCAGACTCGCAGTGCTTGAACCACGCAGCTATACTATGTGTGTTATTGCTGACAAAACCTATGCTGAGTGAAAATATTATACAGGACATTAGTGATGGTAAACCAAAAGGAGGGTTATATTAAAACTCTCAGATAAACATGTATAGGGGATATTTTGCATGGTATTGTTTTATTTCATTTCTCTTGTTTCTCCCACTGAAAACAAATATGACTGTGAAGATTGCATCAGCAAGTGTTTTTTTCCCCTTGTATATTCGTTTTATTGCTCTTTTATTGGCCATTGTTTCCGAGTTCTCTTCACTGTTTGGTTGAATGTCCATGTCTTTCTTTTGAATGTATTATTTATTTTCCATGGTACTGTGCTTGTTGCAGGAATTCATTTTAATTGGTCAAAGCTAAATCAACAGTAGTCGGGAAGCACATTGTTGTAAAACCATTACAATAGCACAATACATGTGGAACAGAAGGGGTGGTTACAGTTAATACAATGTCTGTAATATGAAAAGTCTTTAGCTTGTGCCTTTAGCTTGGAATAATTACTAGAAGTAACTGAAGGAAATTCTAAATGGGTATAGCTGTGTCACACTTATTTTGGTGCAAGAGTTTTTTAGGGGGGAGTGATAATTGCAGTTTGCTAAATTAATATTCTGTTTTACTATCATGCTTGCTGAACTTACCCCAGTTCCTGATTCTCCCGGAGGTCCAGGGTTACCTGCTTCACCGTGCTCACCCTACACAAGGAAGAACAAGAAAAAAAAACATTTAGGTCACTTTTACAGTGAAATCAATCAGGATTTACAATGCTTAATTTGTTTCTGCAAATAAGTTCTTCATGAAAGCTTTGATTATTATACTTAGACACTGCGAACAATACAAACAGCAGCTAAAGGATCTATAAAGAAGAAAAGCATTTGTTTAGAGCGTTTATTACTGTCATGGTAAAAAGAAGTATAAAACAGGTTTCAGGAATATGGGGGACCATATTTGTGGTTAACAATAGCAATTGTGTTACTATGCACACAATGGCTGACCAGTCAACGCTGGTTAATATACAACATAGTCAGAGAAGGTTTAAAAAAAAAAAAAAAGAAGTATGTTTTTTTTAACATATATTTGCCCTCTGCCAATAATACATTTTAGCAGCAGCAATTCCTTCTATAAACTTGCAAGTAAACTAGTTGCTGGGATGAAATGCAATTAATGAAGCTCATTGCCAAAAGAAGAAACAAACAGGCCTACCGTATTGGCCTATGGTAAGTGTTTGTAAATTTCTATGATTCTGATAGTTATACCTGGGGGGGCTCAATGCTTTAAACTGAGAAGGGTTTTCATATTTAATATTTTCTGTACACTAATTTGAGCCACCCACTAGGTATTGGGAGTAGCCTGTCAAATGTAATTAAAATGGAATGCATGTGTTAAATTATAAAACAGAATTATTAATAGTATGGCAGAAACTCAAATGCAATTAATGAAAGCACTAAAATAACTTAAAAGAATTGCCAACAACAGTATAACAAAATATGTCAATGTCAGCACTGTTCGTATGTCTAGGCTGGTTGCTGCTATTTTAAGTTCAATATTCCTTTGCGTAGTTTTACCAAGATATTTGTTTGGAATGCAGAATGGCAAGACATGGCTGCTTACCTTCTCACCAACTGCTCCAACAGAGCCCAGGCCACCTGGGGGACCTTGTGGACCCTGTCAACAAGAGGCATAGAAGCATGTGGAATTTAATAACATAAAATTCATGTAGCAAAAACAAACAAACAGTTTACAGAAATGTTCATTAATGTGGTTGACTTACATCAGCTCCATTTGGACCCTGAGGACCTCTAGGGCCCGGGGGACCAGGGGGACCCTGTGAAAAGGAAAGAAGATCAATTAGGTAGGGCTCAAAGTATTAGCATTCTTTAAGAAACGTAATATGTCCACCAAACTGCCATTGTAAACAGAAATGTTTCTTAAAATGCAGATAAGTTTCTTTAAAAAGTATGCATCCACAAAATGGTGGTCCAGTAATGTTATGCCTTCTCCCAAATCACTAGTGTTTAGGGGGAAAAAAAAAAAATTACTCACCATTGGACCAACGTCTCCATTTTCTCCTTTCTCGCCTGGTGGACCAGGAAGACCCTAAAATGAATAAGAAATTGTTATCCTGTACATGCACACCTTTCAAACAGTTCTACTGGAAAGTCATAGCACGGTCTGAACACTGGAAAGAAGGGGTCACAGTGGAATATGTTCTATATTCTGTATACAACTGTCAAGTGAACAGTAAAGGGCCATTGCTACATAATTACACACTATGACTACATGTAATTCAAGCTTAGTTCCTACACAGAAAACAAGTAGCATAACCATATGCTTTGTGTAGTGAGAAAGTAACCATTTTCTACAAAGACAATAGAAGTACTACAATATAAATATACTATATACGTTTTTTAAACAAGCCACTGCTTTCTCAACATCATATACAGAATCAGAGCTGCCCAACCTGCTGACCAGTAAAATCTTAAACAGAGACAATCGGCAACACAAATTGAAAATAATCTGCAACTGGAGGGTTTGGGAAGTGAGGTAGATATTGATATACATACTATTACTTTGATGTCTATAAAGTAAGCTCCTGCCAAATTAAGAAAACAAAGAAAGAAAAACACACACATACAACACTTTTTGTTTATCTTGTACACCATAAATAATATCTGAAAAGTATTCTTTCCCGACCAGATGCTGAGAAACTGATGCATGCTTTTGTATCTTCAAGGACTGATTTCTGTAATGCCCTATTCTCTGGTACTCGTAGTCATGTTATTTCTCAACTGCAACTTGTACAATATATTGCTGCTAGTTTTAACAGGGACTAAGAGACAAGAACACATTACCACTGTGGTAGCATCTTTGCACTGGCTTCCGATCCGGTTTAGGATAGATTTTAAGGTGCTGCTTTTAACCTATAAGGCTTTAAATGGCCTTGCCCCATCTTACTTAAATGATCTTTTAACCTCATATGTTCCTTGACGCTCACTCCGATCACAGGATGCCGGGTTACTTACTATTCCCAAAAGTCAGACAAAAGCACAGGCGGTACAGCATTCAGCTAAAAAGCCACTAAATTATGGAACGACCTGCCTTAGCCCTGTAAAGAAAGGTCCCACTGTAGCTGCCTCTAAAACTAGATTAAAAACACATTTTTATAATCAAGCTTATATATCTTCAAATGTTTTCTAACCCTTTCTTGCTTGTTTTACTGTTTTACTGTTATGTTTTTATTCTGTTGTTCATTTTTATTGCTGATTGTTACTTTTTGTAATATTTATTAATATTTTTATCCTTGTAAAGAGCTTTGCGGCGATCTGTAGTGAAAGACGCTATATCAAAATAAAGATTGATCGATTGATTGATAAATAGACAATAACATTTGCATTTCACCTCTGTTTAAATTCTGCTTACATTGCTGACTATTAAAATAATGTGGCATTTAAAACAAAAATGCTTCTTCCTCTGATTTAATAACACTTAATGAGATTGGCAGAGCCAGTTTAGTTATTATTGTTATTCTGAATAATTACTACTGCTGTGCTTTAATGCAAACCATTAAGAGCAAGGTACATTGCCAGTGGAAATCCTTTGTAAATGGCAGCTTAATATATTCACATGTGTCTAAACCTTCAGAATAATTTCTGTTAGACAGCAACATGCTGGCTGACTAGATACTGTATGAAATTTACAACCACTCTTTATCTACTAATCTAGTAAAAACCCTCTGGAATGTGTCTAGGTTTTGAATGTCATTCGTAAAACAAGTTTAAATGCAATGAGATTGAAATCCCCTGCCAATGCTGCAGACTGCTTTGATTAAACATATTTATTGATTAGACACCAGCCTGTCAGCGAGACAACCCAGATCTCTGGTAGTCCCTTATGGAACTCGATAATGTCCCATCTTTATGCATAGAATTCACATCTCTTTAGTTCTGTCTCTTTAGCCTATTAAAACAAACAATATGTTATGACATGTGGGTGAAGACTGGGATAAGAACCTATTTATAAAATATATGTACAGTGTAAATAGTGGTGGGTTTTGTATGTTTGGCAGGGACAGGGTACATCTACCATTATGTGTATTTAGCAATAGGGACAACATAAAAGAATGACCTGGGTGAGAATACTGACCAAGAGATAAAAAGTAAAAGCAGATCTGTATTTGTGTTTGGTTTATGTTTAGTTTAAATATTTGGTGAAAATACATTTAAATGCATATCATCTCTGACAAGACTGTCCTTCCTGACCCCTTGGCTAAATGTTCAGATCATCCGTGTGACAAGAAGTTGTTATCAATGCAGTTTCTTATTTATCCAAAGCGATTTCTGACAATGCTATCTACACAGTCATAAAACCTTACATGTTTGCTATTAAGCAAGAACCTACTTTGCTACAGAAATTTGTAATTTGTAATTTGGTAAAAGATGAATGGAGGCTGGCAATTTTGTGTCAGGTTCACTGTGTTAAACCTTCATTATTACTACCCCAACTTTGACCTAAGGAGAAGAGTTTCCCCTGAGGAGAAGTGGAGTAGATGTTATAGCCCTCGTTTTGTCTGATATTTACCCTCCCTTCACCCTACACATATTCTCAAATAGACAGGTCCCAGTAGCTTCATTTTACAAATTCCCCAGGTATGGAATCAGGCAGAACCTTTAGCCTCCTTCTGTCAAACCTCATTATATAAACTGGCATTTACCACGAATAATCAGTGTTTATTGATATTCTGCCTATAAGGAAAGGTTAGCCAATGCAATTAATAAGTTAGAATAAAATGAATTATGCCAAATTAAAAGTCAATTATATCAAACAACTTACTGATCTCCTCTATGTTAATGTATTATTATAATAACAAATGCAAGAACATTAGAAAGGAATGCAGAATAAAAGTGACGTAAATTAGATTGCTAATTTCATTCCATCATTTGCATTAGGTTTTTGTGCATTCAAATGGCCTCTTTTCTGCAATAAGATAAACATGATGTGCCATCAAAATAACAGAGCTTTGCAGCGTATATTTATTTTATAATGTTGCACCTCTTGTTAATTAATGAGGTGTAAAGGCTCCTGATCAGGCGTAATGCACCTCTGCCCTTAATACATTTGTACAAGTGTGGAATTATTTCTAAAAAGGGGGTGAATGCTCCTTTTATAACTACATTTTCTAAACATTCATCTCTTTTAAATCCAAGGATTTATACAGCATACAAAACATATGATAGAAGAGTTGCCAAGTCCGCTTATAATAAGCGGGATTGGGCTTGTTTTTTTGAGAGTCACGGTTGGAATTTAAACGCTCATACTCTAACATGGGTTGCACTTGTTTTGGTCTTGTTTGGTCGTTTTGAAGAACAGGGTCGCTATTTTTCTGTCAGAAATCTGGCAAGCCTGTATGACAGTGATGCGTGGTGGCATAAATATATTGGAAAATGCAATTAAGCTGTGGAGAATGATTTTCAAGGACATCCTGTGGTTGTAAGAGATGGAATAAAAACATTAACAGCCACAGGCTAGCTTAAGTGTTCTGTTCCATCACATCCATACAATACTATAATCTCTTCCCATTACTAATGACTTTTTTCTTTTGCTTGGCTAGCAACCCATTATGATGATGTTTGTCTACTTTTGAATACAGCATGATTTTTAAAAGGGATAAAATACCCAGAGTTGCATTCTGAATTAGATGCATTCTGATTTAGATCCTTTTGAAATCCATGCCATTAGTGACCTAAATCAGGTTGCAAAACTTTCTGACATACTGTGCTTATTACAGAATATTGACTCTGTGCTATGAAGATGATCTCTTGATGCTATGGTTAACAATATTTGTTGATATTAATATGCAACCAAACAGAGTAAACACTTCAATTATGAATAGTTAGGAGCTATAATACATGTTCTCAGGAGCGATTCATAATTTGTTCAGTAGCTTCACATTCAAGAAGACTTAGAAGAATTAAATGTACAAATCTCATGGGTGATTATGACAATGTTATTGGAAGACATGAAGTTGGTGACTTACCTGAAGACCAATTGGACCAGGTAGGCCAGGGAAACCACGAGAACCTTCATCACCTTTCTGGCCAAACATTCCCTGCTGACCTCTGGGGCCTGGCTCTCCATCACCTCCCTAGAAGATACACACCTTACATTAACCTAGGCTTGATAGAGATTTAGCAGTGGATGTGTAGGCATTGCAGGGTAATACAGATTTAATAATTGTTTGAAGGACCAGAGATCTTTCCTAAAGTGGCAGACATATATTGTGAGATTAACCCTTGGTCAGTCCATGGGCAATACATGGTCTTAGACATATCTAGCCCTGGTTGCCATTGACAGAGGTAAGTCATCCATGGACTGAAACTGGATATTTTAATATCTGTACAATAAAGGTTACATGGTCCGATCAAGCATAGAAATGTGCCAACAGTGGCTTGTACTTCTCTGAAAATAATTCACAGTCCAAAAGCATTAGTACTTCAGCTGCATTTATTTTTTGGAAGCTGATTACATTGTCATTGACAACTGCATATATAACAATCTTTGTAATCTCTACTTTCATTTTTGAAATGGTTCTGCTCATAGTAAAAATGTGTGGGTGTGCACCACTGAACAAAGAAAATAATTGCTGCTCTTTTTACAAATTCACTTGGGTGAGAATGGATTGAAATATTTTTTTAAAAATCAATATTCACACAATTAGAGAATTCTACTGTACATTACCACAGCAGTCAACTGGAAACCAGGTTACTGCTTTGCAAACAAGATAAGGATCAAGAAACAGTTAATGTTGCCTATCAATTTCTATAATGTAGGTAATAATCAGTCATGCTGTCTAAGGGGGACAAATGCTCTGCACAAAGCCACTTGAAAAGAGCAAGGGGAAGATAACATCTTGAGACTAGTGTTTGATTGTCAAGTACAGTGTAGAGATGAATGACCTTGTGACTTTAATTCTGTATTAATACTCTGTCTCAACAAGTATACTAAAGGGCAAGTGTATATGTTGCAAGCTGAATGCTATCAATACAGGCATAAGTGTCCTATCAGTTTCCATAATGCATTGTACACATTAAACCAAATTTAGAACATGAAAGTGATCAAATATGAGATGGAACTGTTTTGTGTCAGGAGGTAATGGTATTACAGAATTACATGTTGACATCCACAGCAAACACATCTCATTAGCTAGTATAATTATTTGCAGCTTAGTAGTGTGTGACTTAGATACTTTAATTAGATAAATAGGGAAATTCAGAAGACAAACGGGTCTTGAGTAATGAAGACAATAAAACACAACCATTACTTACAGCAGGGCCAGGAGCACCGACAGGACCTTGAAGACCTGCTGGACCAGGAGGACCCTGGAAACAAAGCATACAGAAGGTATTAAGAGACTTTAGCCCTATGAATAACGCAGTACATGGGGGTTTGAAACTTGTATCTACATTGTTATTGATTCTTTATAAATACTCAGTGTCTTACCACTGAGCTGGTTGCAACTCAGTGTTATTCTTCAAAAAAGGTGTTCAGCAACACAGAACCATTTGCCTGAATATAAGCTTATTGCATTGTTATATTAACAGTTTTACAGTGATTGGGTTCATACAAGTTTATTCGGTCGATAAAATAATCAAATGTTATGTAAAGGCCAAGAATTCATTAGAACTTACTTGTTCACCCTTAGCAGCTTTGCTTCCCTTTTGACCTGGTTCACCAATTTCTCCCTGTAAAAAAATAAATAAACATGCATGTCCTTTTTTAAGAGCTGACTGTCTTCCATTTATCTCCAGTCAATAACCCCAGTATCTTTAAATGTCACCTTTAACATGATTATGCTGTCAATTTTATGCTGGCGTTTCCAGCGTGAATGCCTGGGGGTATTCTTCAATTGATTACTTGGTTTTCTTTGAGAGATTAATCCTGATATTGACTGGTAGGCTGCAATGCAGGATATGACTTGGCTTTGAAATCTCTTGTGCTGATTTTTATATCAAGAAAGATAAATTTCTTTTGGCTTCCTTACAGTTTTGCGATGATAAGTAAACTACGAAACAATATGGTATACTGTACTTGCTGTTTGCTAAGTTCTGTTATATCGCACCTTACACAGTAGTTCAAGACACGAATGTATACACAGTACAGTCATTATTAAGAATTCATATGTTCGTTGATTCCCTGTATACTTTGAACATAAACAAACTGGGTACTAATGGATAACTTAAATGATACCTGGAAACACATGACGGACAGATCTGATTTAATGTAGCATTTGGTTCTAATGGTAAATAATTGATTTGTAAGACAGCTGGTATGTGTATTCATGTGACTGATGTTGATCTAGAATTTATCAAATGTTCTTTACTGAGAAACAAGATAAAACTAAATCATAGTGCAATGCAGAATTTCTATTTAATAAGCTCCCTTGACTTACCTTGTCACCATCTTCTCCTGGGGGGCCTTGAGGACCAGCAGGCCCTGGAAGACCAACTGGACCCTGGATGCCATCTCGGCCAGCTGGGCCTTGGGGACCTTTCTCACCCTGCAGAGGAGAAACAGAAAGGGTAAGAGTGGGTCTGTGGCTCCACAGTGCACCAATACAATAACAACCATAGTGCATTGTTCGTTCTGTGTTCAACTTCAGAATCACAGTCAGATCTAATGGGTACACTGGAGTTAACTGTTATTGATTTGACTGCTGACCCTAGATCTTAAAAGGGGAGGTAGAAAATGCCCGAAAACATCCAGGTGAGTTGAAAAAGTATTGTTTCCAATATTAAAGATTTTACAACTGTTCTAGGATGTAGTTAACTTTTTAAAGAGAAATAGGTACCCCATGATTAAACACATTTCAATTATATTATATGTTACAGTACTTAAATTCATCTTGTCATATATCATCTTAATACACAGCACAAAATAAACACTACAGTACTTAAATTAACATATGACACAGATGTCAATAATTTTATACCACAACATTTTACTGCAAGGTTATCTATCCATTGGTGCAGGCCAAAAAATGTGTCATCATTAATGATTCCGTTTTTTGGCCTAAAGTGGACTTAAGTTGTATTTAAACAGTAACTCCAATTTCATAATTGTTGAAAGAAAGACAAAAAAAAAGTGTTTAAACTTTTAAGTAATACCTGATTAAAAGTAAACATATACAATATTGATTAAATTAAATGTGAGATGTGTTATAATTTTAAATGTGAAGTAGTTACTGAAGTGTGAAGAGCTCATAATCTTGCATGAAAACAAGTAATAACTTCTATAATGTAGCAAGTTTTTTTGTGTTGTGAATTTTAGTGCTCATGTTCAGTCAGGGACAATGGCACTGGCCACTATGTGCCCTGGTGTTGATTTTCAATGAGAAATTCTGAAGTGGACTTACTGGACCACCCTTCTCTCCTGCTGGGCCAGGTGGGCCTTGGGGACCTGGGCGACCAGGAAGACCAATCGGACCTCCTGGGCCAGCGGCACCACGCTCTCCTGGAGACCCCTGGAAAAGTGAGGACATTAGAATCACATAAACTGGTTCATGTTACAGCAACACAAGCTTAATGTCATTTAATGTAAGATATATCTAACAATCACGTTTTTAAATCAATTAAGAATGATTGCTGCTAATGGTGATTCTACCTAAAAATCTCAAAGTAATAATGTCTAGACAGGGCAAAGTGTTGTTAAATAAAAGAATCATTGAATTTTCTATTTGTAACTAGGTTAAAAACAAAAAACAAAAAAACAAATAAAGCAGACACCATTACAGTCTTTAAAAAACTGGTTAATTTCTTAATAGCAACTGTATTTAAAGCTTGAAGAGGAACAGGTCCTCAATGGGAATTTGTAGGTAGGTTCATACAGGTTTCTCTCCATTTCTAGTAATGAGCTCCTGATTTGTGAAAAACAGAGCCCCCTAATTATAAAAGGTCACTAATGTTGATTCTGCAAGACCTTTACTTGATGTTTCACATTTCCTTTCACAAACAAATGTTTTCTTCAT
This sequence comes from Acipenser oxyrinchus oxyrinchus, assembly GCA_030684275.1. Taxonomy (NCBI): domain Eukaryota; kingdom Metazoa; phylum Chordata; class Actinopteri; order Acipenseriformes; family Acipenseridae; genus Acipenser; species Acipenser oxyrinchus. The sequence continues at coordinate 10,248,541 of CM060258.1, read as the reverse complement.
CTTTTGAAAGTAAAAGTTTCTCTAATTGGATGATTCATGAGTGCAGAACGCTGTCTAAAGTCAAGAGCACAAACTGTTATAGCTGCTAATGTTTGTTGATAGTTATTAATATTGTAAGTATATTACATTAACATATACAGTGCTCTCCCGTTTTATAATGCTGTATTGATATTGTGCCTTGTAATGAGAAGTCAATGGATAGTGGAATGGATCTATGGGCTAAAATTGATTTATTATGACCACAACATCTTTAACACAGTTCCACTGTATAAAGGGTCACCAAAAAACCAAACAGCTCTATATTTACTTCTAAAAATTGAGTCATCCATTGCACCCATCAAACTTAAATCACCGGCTAGCATTGCTTTGCATGCTTTTTTCAGCTGCTTCAGCAAAATAAATGGAGCGTGTTTTTCCTTGTACAGAACTAGGCCCATGTTTTCTGTTCTATTCTTCAATCCATTTTCTTTTGTTTTCTGTTTTCTGTTCTATTCTTCAATCCATTTTCACCACTATAAGTAGACTTTGTCATTTCCGATCAACAAGTCATTCAGGTCACACCTCTACCCGTTACTTGTGGCTACACTAATCATTGTTAACTGCAGCTCGACCAATGACACCTCATCGTTGACCTAATCGTCAACTTCCCTTACACGAATCATGCTTTGGCTGCGTGATTTCTGAGTTATCTTGCTTACCCTCAACACCTGTAGCTATTCCCAAACCGAAGTTCTGTACACTTTTTAAACAACGAGAACAGAATCTGCAATGGCACGGCGAGTTACCTAACGCCATATTTCAACTTAAGCCCTTTCCCCTTTTTGACATGTTTTGGCCTTCAACCACAGTAACAACTGACAAATCAAGTTTGAATTGCAAATTCAGACAGCAGTCAAAGCAGTTCTCAAAGACAGCCTGAACAGCTCTTGCAGTTATTCAAGTTTGTATATTACATGTTCTGAGGGGTTACGTCTTCTATCAACACCTGTGTTTGCAGCTGTTAAGAGCTAATAGAGTGGGACACTTCCTCTTTCCCAGATAAAGCTTCTTTGGCCAGTCTCTTTAAGGACTATTTTTGAATTTGAATACAAGAGGTCATGTTTAAAAGTGCTGGATGACTTTGACAATCACTGGAGTGAAGTGGTATAATTAAAATGAATTTCCAATTCAGGAAAACATGAACAGCTAACAGTTATAACAGCATGCAGGATTTATTTTCTAAAATGCATGTCCTAGTGTACACTTCATTCTGTCAGTTTGGAGTGCATTTCTTTAAAGCACGTCTTGTTGATCATCTGTGCATGATTATTGATCATAATAAAAGTAATCATTTCTTTCTTTTTTAAATTTCCTTTATGGGATGGGCAGTGGTCACGCCAGGGTTTTAAAACTTAGCTGTTGTTTGTGACGTGTTACTGCTGGGTTTAGGCTTACAACTTAATGTAAGTGGAGTGATATATGACCTCTTCTGTAAACCTACTGACATACACCGGTATTTACAGATGTCCTCTGCACATCCAATACACACTAAAAGGGCAATCCCAAAGGGTCTAGGAATAAGAATATGAAGAATATGCTCAAAAGAAAGTGACTACGTAAAACAAAGAAATGTATTAAAAACAAATCTTAAAAAAAGAGGATACAAAGAGAAAATTATAGACAAGAGTTAAGAAAAGTGGATTAACTAAAAAGAGATGATCTACTAGATTATAAAAATAGAGATAAAAAGGTCAAAAGAGTGCCATTAGCAATGACTTTTGCCTAATATTTTGTTAACACTTGCGGATTAATTCAGAACAATTGAAAAAAGTATTTCTTAAGGCCCCAGTTGTGGCATTCAAAAGAGAAGCTCATTTAGGTGATATTTTAGTTCACAGTAAACATAAAAGAATAATTCACAGAATAGGTTCTACAAATACTTGCAATAGTACATGTAATAAAGTGTGTAAATACATGGACAAAAGTTAAAATATAATAATACAGATTTAAAGATAGAAGTAGAAATTATGTCACAATATATAGAACAGCATTACAACATGTAAGAATAAATCATGGATTTGAATATAAACAATAACAAGTCGTTGTCATGCTGTCAAAAACCTATAAATACCTCCAATGTTGTGATTCAAACACATGCTCCCTTGAGAAAGATATGTACAACACATCGAAATGTTGGGCAGCTGGCTCTTTGAGCCAATATATATATATATATATATATATATATATATATATATATATATATATATATATATATATATATATGTGAAAGATCGCACCACTCACAGGTTCGTGCCCCTTTAAAAATACGACCCAGAAACACACAACTGGATTTTAAGCAGCGGTTGCTATTTTTTAATGAACACAAAACAAACACAAAATAAACACCTAGCTCTCTTGGAGCACTAACTCAACTTTCAGGAACACCCTGTCTAACACGGGACAGCTAAGCTGTTTTCCGTCCTTACACAAAACACAGGTTTCATACAGCACTTACTTTCATTCACCTTGGCTACTGGGAGACAGAGCACCTCTCCTGCCTCCTTCTCCTCAGCAGCCTCGAGCAGACTAACTGCTCCTCTTAAATACCCTGCACCTGGCTCTAATTTAATAATAAGCACCAGGTGCAGGGAATGATCCATAATAAAACAATTAACAAATCAATTAAACAATACAAAGAGGTGCCATTTTTCTTCAGGAGGTTTTAACCCCCTCCCTGCTGTCTCACACAACCAGCTGCCTTACAATATATATATATATATATATATATATATATATATATATATATATGTATAATGCTTATCATAAAAGTTTACTGGTTCTTAATATATATATATATATATATATATATATATATATATATATATATATATATATATATATATATATATATATATATATATGTCAAGTTTGAGAAAAAGAAAAACTGCTGTGTACCAAAATGATCAATAAGAAAAAGAAAAAAGAGAAAAGGATATTTCAGGTACTTAAAAAGTTAGAATAATTGATTACAAATCAATTATAAGGACGTTTCGGACTACACGTTAGAAGGTTCAGGATTTTTCTTTCTTTTTTTCTTTGATTATTTTATTTATTTATTTTAAATTACAGCGCACATCTTAACCTAGGCTATACCGTGTAACGGGCATATACTTTATTTGGGCTTTATTGGCCATTTTGATTGGATCGCCAATAATACTTCCACTAGTCAGAGGGTTGCATACAGTACTCATAGTGACCCCTCAGACTGGTATACAGAAAGAAGCGCTGGACAAGATAAATAATGTGTCAGATATCAAAGTGGATATGAGAATGGCAGTGACAAAGCCAATTTGCTTGAAAACATTAAAAGTAGACTGGACGTTTCCATCAATGGATTTAAAAAGTGTGGAATTGATGATGCGATCAGAAACCCAGAGGCAGTGTAAACTGCCTGTTACTGCAGTAGGACTGTTCTTTTTTATGTTAAGCATTTTTGAGTTCTTTTTTTTAGAAGGGTTTAATTAAGTAACAGCCAAAATTATTTGTGTCAGACTTGTTGAAAGTCTGTAACAAAATGGTTGATTGTTATTGTCGATACGTTGTAGATACGACTATTAATGCAGGCATCGTGCAGGTATTGCAAAGTCCAGAAACAAAACAAAGTGTTAAAACGCTTTGCACCGTATAAAACTGAGCTGATTTTGCCACTGCTTGCTAGTCTATTATCCGGTTTGAAATGATTTTGAAGCAACTAAAAGCATTTTCGTTTCGGCTTTATTGTTAAAGATTTCACACGTGGTAATACTGCCCTACAATTACTGCATGGTAGTACCGTGATCATTCCGCTGTGTTGTGAACCATAGTTTTAAAACTGAGAGACAGCAAATGCTTATCATAAAAGTTTACTGGTTCTTAAAATTAAGGGCCATATAAGGACGATAAATACTGTTGCTGATTAGAAGGCCTTCTTTGTTGTTCTCCAAGTACCACAGACAAGAGGAAGGGGGGTGTGGCCCCAAAAAGTTGGAGAACCACTGGTCTAAACCAATTACCACACACTATCTAACATTAAAAATAACTTCCTCTTTTTATTCCGTAAACTGTTCCTTCAGGCCAACCTTCTTCATTAAATATGTTGAATATGTTTTTTTTTAATTTTAATTTTATTTTAGCAGTTACAGTACCACTGTTGCACAGTTACATTAATCACAGCTTTTATTGTAATTATTTGTAATAATTTGTGCTAGACGAAAAAGGGAACACATGTTTCATGCAGTACATTGTGAATTGATTGCATCATATTCTTTTTGTAGGTGAACATGTACATATCTTTTAGATTTATTTCCAGTGATGGAATGGGAAATAAATTATGGGAAATAAAAAAAAAAAAAAATGCATGACTGAACACTGATGCCTTTGTGGTATATTACATATTATTATTTTTTTACTTCAGCATAAAAACATATGTTCCTATTCAACACGTGTATTGAAAGAACCAGTAATGACTTTTAAAAAATGTCTATAAAAATAGATGATCAGAGAACCAATTATATGATACTCAATTAAATGTTGTTGTTCCATATTTTCCATTTTCAGCAAAGATAGTTTTTTATCACCCAACTATATACTGGTAAACATATTTCAGATTATATTTAATTCCATAAACACTCAATATATTAGGTAAACTGGTATACATTTAAATGATATTAAATACTTGTGACTTAAGTGTCTTATTCCCCTAATATATCTTTCAGACATAGCAACTGTGTGGTTGTCTCCTTAAATATTGCTGGACAGCAACAGGAGGGCAACATGTCAGGAGACAGTGATTACTACCAAGATACCTTGTTCATCTTGTATTGCAGGATAGTGTATTGCAGGATAACGTTAGGGGTTCCTTTACAATTTCTTAAAAGGTTATAAACTGCCCTCTAGTGTTTATATATGCTATTGCTGACTGCAGACGCCTATAGAAAACATTCTACAATTTCTTCATTGTAGCCAGCTACAACTTACTGTTTAAAAAAAGCCATTTCATATCCCTTAGTCCAAATCTAAGATCCATTCCCTGCAAGTCATCTTACCTAACCAGTCGATTTCTGTATACATAATGCACATTCCAGTCTGGGCTTGAGAGACTGCTGAGAATATCTTATATTATTACAGTAGGCTTAAGCTCATCATTAAAGCACTGTCTTACTCAAGTCCCAAATGTAGCAGAGCATACAGAAAACCATTCGATTAAATGCAGCCATTTCTGTAACATGGCTAATAGTATATACTAATACATAAAGAACACATATATAATACAAGCTAGCACAGTAAAAAATAAAGTCATCTTTTGTGTAAGAAAATATGTTCACATTCATTGTTATGTTTAAACAGGTCCTATATTTCTGAATGGGCATAATTTACTACGACACACTTTTTCATACAAGGTGACATGTAACCATAGCAATAAAGTACTTACAATTGGGCCTGAGGGACCCTGTGGGCCTTCTCCTCCCTTTAAACCAGCTGGACCCTGTAATTAAAGAATCATAAATGTTCAATCAAGCTGCAGAGGGGTAGCAACACAACAACATTAGCTTAATATCATGTTACTGTATCTAAATCTGCATGTGTTAGAAACATGACACCTATCAGAATACTATATTCACTTTGTACGGATCTTAAAATGCATTTTCATCAGTGGCAGCTATTACCTGTCTATTGCGGGAAGAAAGCCTAACAAGTTACTAATACGTCCTAGCAACAAGAAAGCACAATTATGTATCAACATTTTTTTCCTGTTTAGAATGTTAAGTTAAGAATATTGGGGGCAATACAGAATTAACGCTGGCTAAGAATGATGATCTAGTGCAACAGTCTCTTTCATTCCAGCGCAGCAACAAGGGAAGCTGCCGATCCTGAAACAGGCACGCATCTCTTAAACTCAGCGTGACGCCAAGGTGTCCCATGGATCACAGAAGAGGGGAAGGCAAGAACACTGGAATGAGCTTGCAAGTTGGTCTGTCATTAAAATGTATTAATACTAGCAGGTACACAGCACCTTATTGTACCCTATAATGAAGTAAATAACAAACACAACATATCATTAAATATTGTTTCTTGGTTTACTTGCCCTCCCGTGGGAACTACCACTGTCAATCACAGAACGTGAAAACTGGATGCCATGGTCCTAAGTATTTTTAGGATGATGGCAACCAATAAGTATTGGAGGACTGCAGTGGTTATTTTTGGGAGTTACCCATTTCTCTTACCGTGGCACCAGGCAGACCTCTTTCACCAGGAAATCCTCGCAGTCCAGAAGGCCCGTCTTTGCCGGAAGTGCCCTGGGGACCTGGGTCTCCCTGTTAGGAATAATAAAGCACAAGAATGGAACATTAATAATCAACATCAGATTCTGATTGTATAGGGGAATCATTCCAAAGCATTTCTATCTAATCATCACTGATGAGCCCTGACTGTGCATTTAGTGTGTGTTCACTGGGTGTGTGAAAATTTTGTAGTGTACAGGAGAGGTGTCATGGCTGTAGGGCTAAAAGAATACATGTCCCAGAATCCTTCAGGGATTAATGGGAATCACCTGGGTACACTTAGGGATCGTTTAAGTTAATTATTTTTTTAAAGTTTGTAATTAGTGTCATGTGCCTGTCTTTGTTAGCGTTGGTGGTGGGTTATGAAGTAGGAGCTTTGGAGAAGTCGGTGCATGTTAAGTGAAATATGTTCTATGTGTTGTTCTGTGAGTACTGTGTGCACAAGTTACAACTGTGTGTTGTAAGTTTTCAGTTGGGTTTTTGAAACGGGTAAACTGCTTAGCGGGCTCATGCTAGCTAGTTTAGGAGAAAAGTTCAGTTAGTGCTCCGTGGGAGCTTGGCTTTTGTTGTGTGTTTTGTTTTCTCTGTGAATAAAAGTGCATGAAAGTGCTTAAACTGTAAATTCTGGTGTCTGGGTCTGCTGTCGACGGGGGCAAAGCAGCCTGAGCAGAGAATCGACATATAGTGTTTCTTTATTTCTCATACTTTGAGTGATTGATTTTACTTGGGCACCAGGGCAATCTTAAGCACACCTGATAAGGGAAAGCATTCCTGCAATATACAAATATCTGACTCATACTGAAAGCTTCATTTGGCAATAACTTCAAATAATCAATAAATAAAGCTCTTTTTGTAATAAATTAAACAGGCGATGAAGGCCTGTTCTGATGCTGCAGCTTCAGTACTTCATAAGGCTCATTCGTCATAGTTTTAAATGAAAAATCTAATGGAAATCAGCTCAAGCTGATCCTGTTTCTTTTAAATATTAGAAATCATTTATATCTCTGAACCTGCTTTGGGGAGTTTTGCGAGCAGTATTTTCTCCATCATTAATGGAACAACTGTTGGTATTGGCTGAACTGTTTTAAAGATACATTTACTAAATGCAATACAGTCACCAGGGGTTTCTTGGTTTGGTCATTTTTAACTTAGTGTTATCAGGTAGCCAACTGCAAACCCCATGCTTTTAATGACTTTGTCTTTTGTTTGTATCAGGCAGGAGAAATAAAAGCCTTGGAGTATCTTACCTTAGCGCCTTCTTTTCCAGCAGCTCCTGGTAGACCCTGCTCACCTGGAGGACCAGGGGGGCCAGGGTGACCTCTCTCACCAATGGGGCCGGTCTCACCAGTAGGACCCTACAAGATACACCATTCAGTGATAAGTCAAAGAAAGAGGCTTCTGAATATTAAAAGTCGATAAACAGGTTAATTATTTGTATATCTACGTTCCACTTAATATCTAAAATGTTTGTCTTTAGATTCAGTTATAGCTTTTCCAGTTTATTCTTGTTAACATCACACTGAACACTGACCCAAAATGCCAAAAGAGAGGGGTCAGTGAGGGTATATTTATAAAAAGAGCATTTGATACAAAATGTAAAGGTTACTTATCGGGTAAATTAAAGAATAGAAGCAGAGAATCATAAGGATCACATGAAAGGTATCCCAACAGTTAAGTAAACTGCAGTTTATCCCAAGCCTAGACAACAAAGCAGTGTCTTATGAAACAGCTAATAATTAAATAAATACAACATAGTTTTTATTGAGCTCTCCCTTTAGAAAGTGAATCTGCTGCTTCTTTGAACCAGCCAGATGAATTGTTTGTTTTCTTCTCTTCAGTTTAGCCAGTTAATCTGAACACTGCTTTGACTGTCTAAATATATAGTAGTTGTAAACTCAGCAAACATGATTAATCCTCCTTCGAAACATGCTGAAATAATGCAAAGGTAATTGGGGTCTACAGATATGCATATTAAGCATGTCTGAGTTTATACAGATGGGAATAAAATAATTTTCTCTGTGCCACATACTTTAGGATATTTTGTCTTATATTGCACAATTTCTAGAAAGTCATTACTGTTTTAAGTCTGCAATGACCAGGGTCAAAACAGCACCTTATCTTCTCTAACAGCTCTTCATGCTGATTGTGCAAATTAACTTGAAGAGACATTTGGCTGTAATTTAATGATCAAAGCAGTCTTAATACAGCAATGGGGGCGACAGTAGAATGAATGTATCAACAGTTAAAGGGCGAAAGTATTTAGACCCCTCCTAGATTGGTTTACCTGTGGACCAACCACACCACCAGGGCCTGGAGGACCTGTCTTTCCTTGGAAACCCTGGGGGAATAAAACAAGAAAGACTTGATTATTGACTCATCTAATGAAAATACATTCCTGCTTTATTCTGTAACTGACTTGAAAAATATATTTTTTAACATATGTAATGCATTCGTTCAGTGAGAGAGAGAGAGAGCTATGGTCTTTAAAAAAAAAAAAAAATTAAAATAAACAATTAGCATAATATTGAATAAATTACAAATGGCCACAAAGCATTTTCGTAGATTTTGTGAAGTTTAAAAGAAGGCCATTTTGTGGCTGATTGCAGCATAAGAACTTGCAGTAAATTACAGAATAGAAGACCATCTTTAAATGGCAAAAAAAAAAACCTTGACAGAAAACTGGCAGTGTATTAGATAAACATTATGTAATATATTTCATGTCACAGTGTATCGTTATTGTTTTATATTTTTGCATGGAAAATATACACATATTGGGTTTTTTTTCACCCGGTGTGGTTATACCTAGTTTATCATTGTGATTCTAGTTTTCATTGAGGCTGAGATCAATTCTTTGAGCTTATGTTCTTGACTAAATGAATTAAACAATAAATCAAGTAGCATTGACATTTAATGAATAATCCTTTGGATAAATGATTAGAATATAATTAAGAAGGGGAAACCAAGTTTGTTTCTCATTACTTAAGAACAAGTTATTTAGAAAACCATCATAGCTATCAACACTTTCTCTGTTTTTTGTTTGTTTTACTGCTTCTGGGCATACTTAAATCAATATTGTGAATGTGGAATGGAGCTAAATATTCTTGCTGCTAAATTACCATATTGCAAATAGACATTAATGCCTATTGTCTACATTATCCAATATCTCAGCATACAACACATTTAAACAATGGTCAGCTTCTCTCTCTTGAAGATTAAACCTTGCATGAATTTAGAAAACAACATCCTGGACATTCTCCCACCTTGTACTATTCACTAACACTCGGGATGGCTTATAACATTGATTTATATACATTTAGAACACATTTGTATTTTCTGCAGCTTTAGAATTTACTATCAGTCTGTACAAAAGTGTCATACACAATCTGCTACATTAGAATGGTTAGGTATTGTAGGGTACCCAGAGCTTCTTATTTCATAACCAGACATGTCACTCTATCATGAAACACTACCTTAAAGCATGCCCTGTCATACCCCAAATGGCATGGGAGCACTGTGTGATTCAATTTATTAGCCCTCATTTTTCATTTGTAATCTTTCATGTGCCAACCGTTGGCATGATCTATAGCTAAATCCGTCATTAGTTTGTCCTAGCTGGGACTGGTTCAAGCTTGCTACTGAACACTGTTAATGTGGAATTCGGTATGCAGGGCAGAAATAGAGTAGCTATAACATCTGTGCACCTTGAAACAATGAATATATTGTTTGATTAGATTAACAGATGTTTTGTTCCCACAGTCCATGCAGGTTTCTAAATCATTCTAACTATACGGTATTGCCATATTGTGCAGAAAAATAACAAGCTGTCTGATACCTGCATCGATTGTTTACAAATTCCACATACACACATATTTCCATATGCAGAAATTTTAAGACAAGGTTTTATTATTTGTAAAGATATTATCTACCTACTGACTGGCCCAGGTGTGGTAAAGCTCAGAGATAACGACAAGAACAGGTATACTTACAGTCTCTCCCCGCTGTCCAGGGTGACCAGGCAGCCCGTCCTTACCAGCTGGTCCCTACAATAAAAAAAAAACAATCAAACATATTCAAATTATATTAGTATTCATTTACACTTTCAGACATACTCTTGTAAACATGCTCCTGTTTTACTTGAGGCTGACATGTCTTGATGCCTGTGTCTGCATGACAAGTGAATTACCTGCTCCTCACAATCAGAATGTTAAACATCACTTGTCTGAAGTGTAAAAGTAACAGTAATTTGTAGCAGTAGCTGCTAAGATAAATGTAGACTGGCAAATTATCCTCCAGCTATGGAGTCAGCTTGTACAGCCAAACAACATGGTTCTGGTAGTTTCAATCTGGTTGAAGCAACAAATCCAAGGACAATATAATCTTCTTTCTCTCAGTCCAGAGCTTCAACAATTATGCCACAATTCCTCACTGTTACTTGAATGTCATTTAACTTACTTCTCCTTGCAATGACTTTGTACAACCATTATGTTGTAGCTATGAAAGTTATTAAAAGCCCTTCCTCCTAATAGGTATGACAAAGGTTATAAAAATTGATTACTTACAGGGGGGCCTTTTGGTCCAGGAAATCCGACTGGACCCTGAGGTCCTTGAGGTCCCTAAAGTACAGAAAATGAGCTGTTTGAAATACATTACAACAGTTGGAGTTAACAGACACAACTAAAAGTAACTGAAAAAAGCAGATTCAGCAATTTTGTAAAACATGCTGCCCTTCAATCAAGTTGGTTTGGATTCAGCAGGATTGACACGACTTCCAGCAAAACTTAAGCAAGTGGAAGAAAAAAGCGTGACTTAAAATGTACTTATATTTTGTGCATTTGAAGAAATCAATAGATGCTTCTGAAGAAGAGTTTTATGATGACAATGAAATACAATCAATAAACATGTTTTTCAATGGACTTCCTGAAGTAAATGGTACATTTACAAGATGTTTTGTATTCAGATATAAGCTTTAAAAATGTTGTGCTGAGGTGCTGTACTCATTATTTAATTAGGCAGTGCATAAACATGTATGCAATACTTCCTCAATGCTGAGTCACTGGTAAAATTAAAATATAAGTTCACTTGTCTGTATTATCTTGGCTTGTACAGTTTGCTTTGACTGATGTTTTATTCATAGTGTACCTAAAGTCTAGCTTATTGATCAGTGTGAATACATTTCATAATCACAACCATAACATGGGAAAATAATTCTGATGCTGTGGCTAAAATGAGTTATTGTTGATATTATACTTTACTTTTTACTGTAACTTGTTACTTTACTTATTATAATCAACAGTGACTCTTGACATATTATGACGTGATATAGGAAGGTATTTCTCATCTAACAGCTGTTTAATTACAAACAAGTACCAGTGTGTGTGTGTTGCCTGATGATAATGGACTTCATTCATCTTATTTAAGAAGTTGTCCAGATTCCTGGGCTCTTTTTGGAAGAGCACCATGTGTGGACAACCAACCTGTTGACATTGCTTTGGCTTTTTATGATGAGTGTTTTCCTTTCAAGCAATGACTTCAGTAAATTGACTTATTTTTTAAGGTTGTCTGGTTTGTATGTATTTTAGTGGCCCACTTCCAAATAATTTTCTATACTAAAAAAGAAAGCTTTATTGAGAAACAAACCAATAATACAGTTACCAAGCCATATCTTTCTCTGGAGACCTGTTGCACATACCGGTAGTAACCAAGACTTTTTTTTTTTTCGTTCATCAATTAAGACCAGCCCATACATTCTGATAGAAGCTATTTAAACGTTCACCTGTTTTTTTCAAGATATTGTACTTACTCTTTCTCCAGGTGGGCCAGGTGGACCATCATTGCCTGAAGTACCCTGCAGAGAAAAAAAAAAGATCAGTTTTGCTATTTTACATTTTAGTAAAAAAACAAACAAAAAAAAAACACTATACATTTGATATCGGGCAATGGTATTGCTTTAAACAGGCAAAATGCTGGTTACCTTAGGACCTGGTTTTCCAGTAGGACCTCTGGCACCACGACCACCACGTGGTCCCTAAACATTGTACAAAAAAAAAACAGCCATGAGATTGACAAACATTTAACAAGCACTTTATTTGTAATATAATATAATATAATATAATATAATATAATATAATATAATATAATAATTACATACCGTTGGACCTCTTTGCCCCCTTGGGCCTGATTTTCCTACAAGACCCTTTAAAAAACAACAAAAAATAAATAAATAAATAACACAATATGAAGCCTCAACAGATACCAGCTGTGTCCTTAAATGATCAATTATACAAAACAACTTATTTCACATGGTAACATTTCAAAAAGGATAAAGATAATCTGTACTTTTACAGACTAAAAATAAAGCTGTTTTTTATTACTGCTGGTGTTGTGAATGCACAAGCTGGAACAGACACAATTTAGAGGAACAGAAACAGTTGCCTACATCCACATAGATTGCCTCTAATTTGTTTTACTCAACAAGTAAGGATCACAAATATTCAGAAATATTGGATTATATTCAACTTTAACACCAAAAACCAGGTACATTGAAGATCTGAGACATTTGTAGACTGTCATTACCACTTATTTCATAACACAATTCATATGGTGTAGGTGTGTATACTAAACACACTTGTAAGACTTAAAATACGTTTCTTAACACATTCAATTGCCCTGTTGGCTACAGTATTCCAGTGTACCATGTATTGGAACATGCTGTATTCTAAATTGATTCAATCTTGTAAAATCACTTCATTACACATCCACCTAATGCCTAACTAAAACAGGCAGGTGGTGAATTACACTGGTCTAGTGAATTTAAGTAGTCTACTGTATGTGTAGTCATGTTTCCCAAAGACTGCTGATAAATTTCGAAGCTTCTAGCATATTGTCTAACAGGCCGATCAACCTCACCCCCCTTGGGACCCCCTGATAATGGGGTAGAGGCCACCTCCCTGACCTGCATATAGTACATTGGAGGTTTTTGCGCTCAGAGATGTCATACTCCTGACAGTCTCCTGTATTCTCAGCTAGTCCATCTCATGCTGAGAAGCTCTGATTTAGAAAAATGATTTTTGAAGAACCAGCACAATTTTCAGTGTGTATTGTTGTTAACTCCTTTAATGTTAACTTAGTAGGTTGGAATGTGAGAATGTGTTTTTTGCTGGGGCATTGTCCACGATTGTTATTTGTTTATGAATTCAGGAAGCGATGACAGTATTACTTTTTATTACACGTGTACAGAAAATTTCAGAATTAAGATCCTTGCTGCAATTATAATATTGTGAGATGTTCTGATTTATAAAACACTGTAAGTGCAACAATTGACCACTAGGTGACACCGTGTGGTATCTAAAAATGCCATTACAAGTAAGTGATTTTAGCAATAATATTCAGATTTGTCAGGCGTCCTTATTTTATTCCATTATCGAATGTTAATCAAGTGTGTTAAATTGTATACGCTGTAAAACTGTATGTGTGAATGTAATAAATAAAATAACTTACCCTGGCGCCTTTCTCTCCATTAGCACCTGGAAATCCGGGGAAACCAGTGGAGCCCTAGTGATAGGAAAACAGAACAGTGAGAGAGATACATACCATATACCCAAATGGGTCTGATATCTAGAGCTTGGTAACTTACATTGAGTATATCCACCAAACACTTTCTGAAAGCAAGGAAATTATATTTTGCATGGTTTTACTGCCAGAGTGAAGACGAAATAATGCAATGGAATAAATCTACTCAAAATTGAACTTACTGATTAATAAACCCCAGTATAAACTTAGGACTATTGTACAGTAAAAAAAGACACAGCGTCTAAGGAGTCTGCTTAAATGAAAATGGATTGCATGACAATGAACTGCTTATGATTCTGGAGGAAATTAAAATTAGCTTACTATTGTACTCTCAGTCCTGGGAGCATTGCAAGCATTAACACAGTCATTAAAACTACATTTAGCATTTTCAATAGAAGACACTACACATATAAACCTTATTGCAGTGTGTAAATATTCATAAAAGTAACTAGGGCTGTTTTCTTCTAAGAGCTGCTCCCAGTCTTGATTAATTACCTCAATAAACTGGTGAGCAGCCATGACTCCTAAATGTGTGATCATGCGTCAGAAATCAGAGGCAGCTTTAACGCTATACAACCAGCAGCAATACTTCTGGGGTACTCTTTATCAAAATAAATGCCAGCATCTTAAAATGAAACAAGAAGATTAAAACATCAATTGTGGGGATGCTGTCCATATTATTCAAATACCATGCTTAAATTAAAGTTCGGTTACATACTGCGGATTAACATGAACGTCCATTAATACTGATTTCAAATGAGTGCTTCATTTCAATGAAGGGATTATGGCGCTGAACGACAATGCTTGGGAGAATGCACATTCTTTGAATAAACCTCACAGCCCCATTATCCTATGACCCATAGAGATGCAATATTTCATTTTTATATTTTATGCAGTGGGGCCCAGTTCCTTTTTTTCTTTTTGGGTTGGATTAAATGAATTCTTTATAACCCTAGTCTTCCGCAATGATTTTTAGTATTCACATATTAGTTCAATTGTAAAAATGAAATAACACAATGTGGCAACCACCAACACCCCTTCATATGCTTGAGCAGCCTTGGAGGTCCCTGACCTGGCCCAACCCTGCTTAGCTTCTGGGATCTGATGAGTTACAAATCCAAGACGATATTAATCTCAGTTTGCATTCTAAGCCTTTAAGATCTGATACATTCGCATCCAGCTTATTAGCAGACAAGCCTGAAGCACACCGAAGCCCCTCATTATAGCACAATTTACATAAGTGAAAAAGACAATAACCCATTTCCACTTCATTCAATGCTGTGATGTTTTATAACAAATCCATTGTGATGAAATGTATTGTTCATTTAAGCAACATGGCTTGTAATGTTAATGTGTAGAACCAGACTTGTCTTTCAGGGTCAGTGAAGGTGAAAACAAAGCCATCATTTCTTCACCTGCCCTTATATTTACATACCTTTGGACCTTGTCTTCCTGGATACCCGGGCAACCCTGGAACACCAAGTTTCCCCTAGGATTAAACATTATTATTAATATCAGTTCACTGTAATAAGTAATATTCATACCTAGAAATGTTACATGTGCTCTTTATTATCCCCAGGGGGTATAGGGGAAGCTTTAGTTTTGCATAGAGCATATCTGGAGATCAGCTTATTGATTATTGATTATATTATAATCTCAAGGTATATGGAGACTGTCCGACTGTCTGTAAGTCACATATTTTTACATATATCTAGAGAGCTGCTTATTCAAATGTTACGAAACTTGCTGACATTCTTTAGCACAGGTTATTGATAGAATCAGAATATGGGGATAAACAGAGGTTGTCTGCAGTCCTTCCGACAGTATGTCTGCATGTTACAGTTACATTTTAGCATCTACTCGAATGAAACATGGTTTGAACATTTAGCACCAGGATCAGAATCTGGGGTTTTATGAAGGCTGCCATTCATGTCTTAGGTCAAACTTGTGCATACAGTGGATATAGGTCATGTTGATTTAATTGTTCATGTTGTTCATGTAACCATCCAACTAATTGATAGTATTTACACAATACTGATATAACTTTTCAAAAATATGAACAACATATACGCTATGTAACAATATATCTATTTGTGTCTTGCTAGCGCTGCCTCATCTGAAACAGTTTAACAAATGCAACCTTTTCTTTCTTTTAAAACACTGTGAGGGTGAGACCTTCACTGTAATATTGAACTACATGCTATTGTGATAATTATTATGATTGCTATTCTACTGGCTACAGAGACGTGGGTTTATTATGTATTGTGCATGCTGTTGATCAAGTGTGTCTGATATATGACAGTGTATTGCTTAGATTAGGACGCTTCCCTTAATGAAGTTGCCATAGCTATACATGTGGAACAAGGGATTGGTATAGCCATATGTTTGGTAATCTTCCAATAGAAGGGGTAATGCTAATTCAGTCTTTACTGGTAATAGTTAAGGATAAAAAATAATAATGACAATGATAATAACAAAGAGTAAACAATATAATAGTTTAACGATCGTGTTTGTAAAGATGGTATTCATGCAGGTTAAACAAATACGCATAAATGAGAAGAAATATGTTTAACGTAACATATATGAATGTTTTTATTGTAAAAGTATAAACATTAAGTAATAGTTATTTTTTTATAAAATAATCCCAGGTGCAAATGTTTATTAAATAATTAATCCTGTTAGGAGTAGGCAGGGCCGCGGATTATATAATGCTGTGTCTTTCTTTAGGGAGAGGATTATTATGTCAACCTGCTAGTCGGTGATCGCCACTTGTTGTTGTAATTTGTGTGCAGTATGCAGTGAATAATAAACATTTATACCTATGGACGCTACCAGTGACTATTTTGCTGTGTTTTCACTATCTCCGGGTTCCTGGGAAGGTGATGTGATTGAGGGTGGGTGTAGGATCAGACCATCACCCTGTTACAAACACCTTCTTAAAAACCCATAGTCAAAAATCATAACACTAAAGACAACTCATTGCACTACTTATACCTTTGGCATTGGTGTAAACATGTTCCTTGATGTTATGTAATTTAGTAAAGCCGGTCATTAACTCACCTTTTCACCAGCAAGACCAGGTGAGCCAGAGTCACCATTGGGACCAGCGCGACCTTTTGGGCCTTCAGGGCCATCTTCACCTCTTGGACCACCCTGACCAAGTTCACCCTAAATACAAGCAGAGCAGCATAAGTTTTCTTTGTGTATGTGTTATTATGCAATTTGAGAACAACTGAGTGTTGCTGGTATTAACTAATCTAATGATTTAATGTTAAGCTGTGTACAAATTTGCATTGTGTGTCTGTCACTGTATATTTAATATTAAAAGTGTTGAGTTTATATTGTACATATATTTCAAACACAAATTGTTGTTTTGCATGTTTAGATTTTAATTCATTCATGCTTAACCCTCTATAGCACGTACCCTGTCTCCTTTGAGACCCATGTCACCCTTGAAACCTGGGAAACCATCTTCTCCCTGAAAAAGAAGTTCAAATACAATGAATAAACAGAATATATCTTTTAAGAAAAATGAACACATTTTATGTGTCTGCTGGACTCTACACAGTCCCTTACCCAGCCAAGAAGTTAGTATTTCGGACCACAGAGCCCCCTGCTGGTAGAAAAAGCAAGTGCCTTTTAGAACTAAATCTTAACAAAAAGTTGTTGGACTCAAACCCGGGAAATTATGCACGTGAAATGTATTTTGGCTGTCTACATTAAATCTCATTTCATCTAACCAATACCCTGCCTACTAATGTGTGTGCAGAACATATGCGTTTAGTAATCCCTGATTGTTTATTTGTGTCATAAATTGGTAAATTAATGGTAATGCAGCAACCTTCTTAAAAACACAAGGGACATGAACCTGAACTTGTTCTAAATAAACAATGTGTCACAAACTGTACTTGTAGAATTAACAGCTCTTGGGGCTCCCAAGTGGTGCATCTGGTAAAGGCACTCTGCGTGGAGTGCAGGATGCGCCCTATAGTCTGGAGGTCGCCGGTTCAAGTCCAGTCTATTCCACTGCCGACCGTCAACGAGAGCTCCGCCTGGGGGGGGAGGCTTAGGTCGGCCAGGGTGTCCTCAGATCACCGTGCACCAGCGACCCCTGTAGACTGGCCAGGCGCCTGCGGGCTTGCCTGTAAGCTGCCCAGAGCTGCGTTGTCCTCCGACACTGTAGCTCTGGGTTGGCTGCACGGTGGGCCTGCAGAGTGAAAAAAAGTGGTCGGCTGACGGCATACGCTTCGGAGGACAGCGTGTGTTTGTCTTCGCCGCTCCTGAGTCAGCACAAGGGTGGTAGCGGTGAGATGAACTTAAAATACAATTGGATATATCAAATTCGGAGAAAAGTGGGGTAAAATTAAAATAAATAAATAAAACAAAAGAATTAACAGCTCTCTTCCACCCGTTTCAAAATTACTAACAGCAGCCTAGCTTTCTACATCCAACATCAATTACATTTTACAGAGTGGCCATGGTTAACAGAACACAGACAATGAAATGGCTTTTCATGAAGACAGGTGAGATAAAGAAACTATGAAAGGAATGAAATATTAGCCCCAGACAGATGGACTATGGAATGTTCCATTCTAGAATCTAAATTGCTACATAAAATCAGTTTAATAGGTCCCATTCTAACTGGGAAACCACCTATTGTTTTATTTATACGTGACCAATTCTGCTATCAACACTAACATAACAAAGATTTAGTTTTCATCTTTCTAAAATGTCAGCACTTAAAAAATAAATAAAAGCAAATGTACATGTGGCACAAGGTAGTATGCTAGCCTGGTAGAGACATTCCTTGCTTGCTGCCACGTGTCTGGGCTTACTCTTGATCAGATATGAATAGGTCCTAGGGGGGTACCGCCCTACTATCTCTGGAACATCTGCAGCAGATCCAAATTATCAGTGGCTGTTGTGAGGATTGTCTATGTGACCCCCTTGTTCATTAAATCATCACATCTCACCGAGGCTCGATCAGATTTAGGTCAGGTAACTGCATTTAACACACCCCAAACTCACTTATATATAGTTTTATGAATATTTTCTTTGATTATTATTATTATTTTTATTATTTGTTTATTTAACAGACACCTTTATCCAAGGCGACTTACAGAGAGGATGTGTGAACTATGCATCAGCTGCAGAGTCACTTACAATTACGTCTCACCCAAAAGACGGAGCACAAGGAGGTTAAGTGAATTGCTCAGGGTCACACAATGAGTCAGTGGCTGAGGTGGGATTTGAACCGGGGACCTCCTGGTTGCAAGCCCTTTTCTTTAACCACTGGACCACACAGCCTCTCAAATTCTATTAATGGGAAATCAATGTCGCTTTTTGAAAGATGTTTCTAGAGAAATGTTTCTCCATAGTTTAAGTGTGTCAACAGACTGTGCATAGACACCTCACAGATGCATGCCACAAAAATGTGCACAGCATATTATGATATGTTTTGATTACTTCAGAGACATTGTGAGATGTAAAAGCCAGTTTCCTCCTGTAAGCAGAATTCTTCTTTTGTCTCTTATGTCCCAGCAGCATGTAGTATTCATTCACACATGGCATAAGTTTAACCTAAAATAATTCCTCCACTTAAGGGATTTAAAAAGTCATTACCTTAAAGAACATGGTGTACCTGCTCATAATTACACAATTGAGTGGACTTGTCCTCACAAGGCATTGGCCTTTCATCTCTGAGTCCAAAAGACTCTTGAGACAGCTGCTCAGTACCATGCTGTGGTGTTTCCTATCTCCACCTAATAAGTAGCCCACAGGAGAATAAACCAAAATATCTCAATGAGGAACCATTGTTTGAACACACCGCATGAAAGCACTACAGTGTTAAAGCACCACTAGTTTTGTGTCGTTCTTAGAATACACTAAAAAAGGAATTGATTACATTTGGTACCAATGATATGAGGTTATATAGTATTGAGTATTGAGGAATATATCATTTAAGCTATAGTCAACAGCTGTTTGTCAAAATACAAGAGTAACCTCTAGATGAGACTTCTAGTGATTGTCCTGTATCGTATCTTCTCTCCTTAAAAGATGCAAAAAAGAAAAGCCACTGAGACAGGAACCAAGAGGCTTCCCTGAACCAGTGGCTGCCAAGACTGGTTTCTGATTTGCTGCCAGCGTGTGAGAGGTGAAACCTGATAGGGAATTCCCAGTTCCTGTTTCCCCTTCCCCTTATGACATCACTAAACTATAATGGGACTGATTTCGAAAGTATTTTCTTCCTTGAAGAAACTGTTACAACACTATTAAGAACTAGCATATGCATAAAAGCCCTAACATTATCCTTTACAAGACATGCAGGGGTACTAGAGTGTTGTGCCTGTCGCAATAGTTGCAAACCAGTTGCAAACGAGTCAGAAGTCTATGCTGAAATGTACTAAACAAGCACAATGCTGTTAGCGACATTCTAGGGAATGCCTTGCGCCTGCAGTTTTTCTTTGCAGTTTAGACTTAGATGAATATGTAATTATGGGCGTTCCTGCATACATTCGCATAAATGTGGTGGAAATGAGTGTTCTCAAATATTATAATGAGATGTACTACCGCTGCAGGCGATTGCGACACTTACAATTGCATCAATTTGTGAAGAACTTTTGAAAGCATGTTTTAAACAGTTGGAATTAACAAACCTTTAAAAGGCAGTCTGAAAAACACTATCCTCTAACCATGGCCGCTGTGATTGCTGCAAGAAGGAGACATTGTCTTCAGCAAGAACAAGTGATTTGTACGATTAGAAGAGAAAAGGTATTTCGTACCTGCATTACCCTCTTCGATTTAAATGAAGACCAAATTAAGTACAGGTACAGGTTCGGCAGCCACATAGCTCTTGAGCTGCTGTCTGATTTAAAAGATGACCTGGATGGAGCCTGTCACCCAGAGAAGCCATGCTATCCCTGCAGTGGTCAAACTATTGTCCATTCTGCATTATCTTGCCTCTGGGCCTTTCAGGGGACTGTGGCAGCTGTTGCCATACCTATTTTTCCCTAAAAGCAGGGTGTACTTACAAGCATTAAAAACACATTTCTAATCAACAGCACACATGTGCTGCTAACCCCTCTAGCTCATTCTGAGCATCTGTATAGGAATAGGAAACACACCTATTCTATTACTGTACAGGTGGTTTGTAATTGTGCACAATTTAGCACTGCACCCCTGACTAACTTAAACAAAAACTGAACGCATACATTTGGCTTACAGGTTACTCATGATAATACGAATTTGTGGTATATTGCAAAATCTGTTGCTGGTCCCTTGAAATTTGTATTAACGAGAATTGACTGTCCTTCTGTAAGTACCATAACTTGTCAATGCGGTGCCATGATCTATTTTGTGTTAATTGGCTAGGCTACTGAGTAGGCCAAGTTAAAAATAATAATAAAACAAAACTACTAAAATCATTTAGCTTCAATTTAAAATAATCTTTTATTCGCATTGTACACCAATGTGTACAATGCAGCAACATGATTTATTATTTATTAGTAAAAAGAAAGTGCGCTAGGATTTTACTACTGTACTGTATACTGTATACTGTGTAGACCTGCTGTACCGATTTATATTTGTACATACTGTAATGTGTAGCCTACCCAAAACACAATAGTGTTATTACAGTGCAATGATTTATACATTTAAAATACATTGAGCACTATAAATGTATGTGTGTGTGAATGTATTGTATTTTTTAAAACCTGACACCTCCTTATGTACGGTATGATTATGAAAAGCTTTTTGATAGAAACACATTTTTTATTTGGGGGTGAAGGTGGGAGCTCCACTATAGAATCTGATGGGATTAAACTGCCTTTCATTATTTATTCGAAAAAATGTCGCACGACTCTTGCAATGCTTGAGATCTCGCTAAGAGGTCGAAACAAATATTTCAATTAGTATATTGCAGCTCTTATCATTAACAAATTTTCTCTCAAAATGTATACTTTGCGAATTGTCACAAAGAAAATGCAAATTGTGGTAGGTTTGTGCTGCAACTGGCCCATCTGCACATTATCTTTGAATTGACAGAAGCGTTAAAAAAATAAAAACACTCTCCCCTGCTATTTAAATTAAAGAAGACCCCTAAACACCTGTTGAGCAGAAGCAGTCAAGTGTGTGAAAATATCATATAATCAATAATTACCTTTTCACCCTTGCCGCCCTTAAGACCACGGACACCATCAGCACCCTGTGTGACGCAGACCACAGAGTCAAAACATATACATTATGTACAGCCATAATACATGGAATACATAGACTGTAAAGAAAGTTATGGGTGTAAATTAACATTAATAAACGCAAATTACCTTTACACCTCGGGGTCCGGGATATCCAATTGGCCCTTGAGGGCCGGAGTGACCCTAAAATTACAGAAAATAATACAATATGAGGAACATGTGAAGATAGAAATATATAGGAATGCATCTTGAAATAGGATTTCTCAGTATTTCACAGAACGCAATGACATACAATTAATTAATTAAACAAATATACAAAGATTACAGGCAGCACATGTAGGTTCAACATTTCACATATCCTGTAAATAAACAGGTTTCAAAATCTTCATGTGTCTGTCATTGAAATAGTAGAAAAGGCTTAGGTTTTTTAATAGGTTAAGAGGTTTTGTTAGGCAAACCTTCAGAAGGGTCCAAATCAATAATCATTTAGACACTTGGGCACCAGTAATGCAGTTTACTTACTTGGGCACCAGTAATGCTGTTTACTTACTTGGGCACCAGTAATGCAGTTTACTTACTTGGGCACCAGTTATGCTGTTTACTTACTTGGGCACCAGTAATGCTGTTTACTTACTTGGGCACCAGTAATGCTGTTTACTTACTTGGGCACCAGTAATGGTGTTTACTTACTTGGGCACCAGTAATGCTGTTTACTTGCTCGGGCACCAGTAATGCTGTTTACTTGCTCGGGCACCAGTAATGCTGTTTACTTACTCGGGCACCAGTAATGCTGTTTACTTACTTGGGCACCAGTAATGCTGTTTACTTACTTGGGCACCAGTAATGCTGTTTACTTACTTGGGCACCAGTAATACTGTTTACTTACTTGGGCACCAGTAATGCTGTTTACTTACTTGGGCACCATTAATGCTGTTTACTTACTTGGGCACCAGTAATGCTGTTTACTTACTTGGGCACCAGTAATGCTGTTTACTTACTTGGGCACCAGTAATGCTGTTTACTTACTTGGGCACCAGTAATGCTGTTTACTTACTTGGGCACCAGTAATGCTATTTACTTACTTGGGCACCATTAATGCTGTTTACTTACTTGGATACCAGTAATGCGGTTTACTTACTTGGGCACCTTTTTCTCCGGGTGGACCTTCTTTGCCCGGGTGACCCTAAAAGACAGCAATCCACATTATACAAAGATACATCCACCACTTAAAGTGTCTGCAACTGTTAACTATAGCACTAATATTAAAGTGCTGAAAGTTCATTTTTTGCACATTTCTAATTAATAATGCTATTGGTGTTATCGGTGCTTATCTCCCAAGTCCATTGTTTGCAACACCACGAAAGTGCTTCTGGCAAAAGCTGCAAATAGCAAATATCATTACAATACAAGTGTTCCTCTCATCTACGAACCCATTCTGCCTCTCTGAAGGGGTTTTCTGTTAGTAATAACAGCACCTGAATCCATTTGATTGAAGCAGGCTTCCCTTCCTAACTGGCTTCCTTCCTTGTGGCTGAGAAATCCCCTTTCACCCACCACCCCACCCTTAAATGTAATATAGCACTAGGGATCACTTTTTAAATTATAGGGGTCTAGAAAGGGGTCTTCCCTGCAAAGGATACCACTTTTACTCCTATATCAAGTTGGCTTAGTGCAAAAGAACATGGAACTTTCCCTGTTCCTATTCAATTTTTTCCCTCACTGTTGGGAGGGATGCAACAGTAGACGCTGTGACAGACATAGCCACTGTAACCCAATGTCTACACCTGGTTCAATGCCAGGTATATGCCCTTCTTGTGACCCTAGATTGACATACTGTACTCCAGGAGAAAGTTTATTTTTACCTTCCATCCTTTCTGACTTTGAGTCCCACAAGCTTACAACAGACTCCATCAGCCAATCACAAGCAGTTTCTTTTTTATGGTCTACCACCCATCTCAGAAACCTGCCATAGTATATTTCCCTATATGTAGCTGACCTTTCACAGATTATACATTTTTGGAGAGGGCACAGGGATGATGTGACAATAGACTAATTTAAGTATGTTTTAGTCTGTATTCATAAACCATAAAGGTGCCAGTAAATGTATAGTCCCTTTATATTGTCCAAACAGAGCAAAAAGATTTAGTAAAAAGCTTACATGAGGCCCATCTGAACCAGGCAAGCCAGGGAGACCAGATTTACCCTGGGGTCCCTAGAAAACAGAAATAATATGCTTCATTAGAGGCATGATTACTTTCCCTTTTGCATATATATAAAAAATAGTCATTGTAACAAAGTAAATCAGTTTAATGAAAATATAGTGTGGTTTTCTTATTTGTAAAAATATAAATACAAAATGCAATATCTGCTTTTTCATGTCATCTGCGTATTCTATTTCATACATATTAAGTTATAAATCCAATATGAGAGTAGATTATAGAGATTAGTGCCATTCATGTCACTACAATATTCTTTTAAATTTTACTTGTGCTGTATTTTGATATTTTACATGTGATTATTATCTAATGCAATATTTAGGTGTGTCATCATACTGTAGACTATATCATATCTACATTTAGCAGTTATTTACAGTTTGTTTAAAAACTGGAAACTTACTTTTTCACCAGGTGGACCAATAGGGCCTTGAGGACCTGGAAGACCCTGTTAGGAAATTAAAGCAATTAATGCAA
Source organism: Acipenser oxyrinchus oxyrinchus (assembly GCA_030684275.1). NCBI lineage: Eukaryota > Metazoa > Chordata > Actinopteri > Acipenseriformes > Acipenseridae > Acipenser > Acipenser oxyrinchus. Next base: position 10,223,791 of record CM060258.1, on the reverse strand, counting down.
TGTTATAGAAGTGCATAGATAGTATGGGGTTCGCTGGGGGAAAAATGAAAAAAAAAATGTACCCAGGAGCTAAGTCAAGAGCTTTTCATAATTCACAGTCAAGCTACTAATTGGTAATACAAAAACTGTACTGTCTGGTTCAGAGCTCATTTTTTTCAGCTCCCTGAAAGACCAGGGCTTTGGCATTCAGGAGGTAACCTGATTCCGTATGGAGCCCCAGCAGGTGTGGCTTTTCTTATTAGAATTCCAGCCACATGAATGACTGCTTTGAGCTGCCTCCTTCAGCAGCAGAAGCTCACAGTATAAAGGGATACTACTATGGATCCCAGCTAGAAAAAAAAAATACAGGCTCTGATAGTTCTAAAAAAAAAGCAATAATTTAACAAAGTTCTGACTGATACTTTAGTACAAATACTTTAGATGATTACAGATTGCTGGTATGATGGCATGGTTATTGTTTTGTTTTTGTTATTTGTACTCACTTGTGGGCCAGAGATTCCCTGCTGTCCGGAAGGCCCAGGCTCTCCTTGAGGACCCTAACAGGAAGAAAAGAGAAATTTCAATAACTTCCACTGTGCAGTTTAATACTCTTGCAATGCTGCATCAGACAACAACAGCAATGACAATGATTATTATTATTATTATTATTATTATTATTATTATTATTATTATTATTATTTTAGAAGGAAATGAGTGGGTACATTTTGTTCATAGGTTCTTTCTAGTTATACGTACTTGTTTGGTGTACTGTGTACTTTCTGCAGCCAGCAGGCATGGCTCACAATGAAGCAAAATGGATGTTTGTAATTACAGTGTGTCATTCTGTGAACCATGTGTAATAACAGCAGCGGTGCAGTACTAAATCTGAAGGTACCGGAAAGCCACTAAAATATTGATTTTTTTAAACAAGATTTATTGTATGTATTCAAATTTTATTTGTATACTGAACTTCTAGTAACAGATTCAGGTAATGCATTTATCTAATTTCTACACACAGTCGTAGTCAATGTACTGCTGTCCTCTTTGTCAGCATTTTTAGCCTTCTTAAAGCTGTATGGTCAAAGTTTTTGTCGCAGATTGCACATTGAGAAGATCTTTCCTGCTGCAATATAATGAACCTAGTTTAAGTAGGTTAGGTCTAGCCTACATGATAATATCACTAGGTTCCATATTCATAATTTTGCCCTTTCATCACTTTGAGATTGGTTGAAACAAAGCCTGAAACAAAGTGAGCTGTCTCTATTAACTGCGGGATTACCTTTCTTTGTTAAATTCTAACACATGGAACAAGCAGCAGTGACCATTTGTCAATGCAAATATTTTAATTAAATGCAAAAACAAAAATACAAATCCGTCCATACCATGTTTCCTTTTGGACCCTGAGGACCATCAACTCCAGCAACACCCTAAAGAAACAAGGCACAGTTAATGGTGAATTCTCCAAGATAAAGCTGAGGAAGTTTGAAACAGAATTCCAATGAAAGGTGAAGGAATATCTTAAAGAACGTACAGGCTGTCCAGTGGGACCAGGAGACCCTCTTGGTCCGAGCAATCCTCTTGGGCCCTACAAACAAAACAAATATTTGTTTAGCACATATATTCATAATAAAGGCTGTGGTTATAAAGATAACTGTAACTTTCTTTAAGCAAGTCTCACCATAATTACATACTGACTATTTTATATTCAAGTATCCAACACTTATTTATATTAAACCCTTAATGGGCTAAACTTTTATTTAAAACTTTAAATTAAAATGTATTACATTATACAATATTTAAATGTGTACCAACATACACTGTTATATGTGGTTTCATAAAAAAAATATGTTACATAATAGTCATATATTTTTTGTTGTCCAAACAGCCACTTCACTTATTTATTTTTATGAATAATTCTGTTATTTAGGGTTAAGAATTAGTCCAGATGTGCTTGTTCAAAGGTTATACTGCAATATCAAATTTGTTTTAACTTTAATTTGAAGGTTTTAAAAAAACACAACTCATTGCACAACTATTATATGTATGGAAACTGTATGTATATGAAAAGGAATCTAGATAGAAAAAACATATGACTAGACCCATGCATTTTTCCTTGAAATTGAAGTCAAACTTCACATCTGGATTATCAGCCCTCTGAAAAACATACTGCCGAGCCATCAGGCCTAATAAAATGAACAGTACTGGGCACTAAATCAGAAAGCAAGGGGTAAAAATACTGTACATACATGTACAGAAGACTGATTTGTATCAACTAATATATTTTTTAACTTAACTGTGTAAACCTCATGCTATCAGCAGTTCATATCGGTGGAATAATCTTGAAAGACCAGAGGGGAACTAAATGGTTGATACTGCTAAAGAAGATAAAGAAAATACGTACGCTTTCGCCAGAAAGACCCCTTGGCCCAATCTCTCCATCTTCTCCCTGCAGGCAAATGGGAAAGGGTTAGATCTCTGACACAGTGGAGTCATCTTCAATAACTGACAATCGGAGAACAAAATGAAACTTACTCTTTCTCCATCATCACCAGGTCCGCCAGGGGGGCCTGGTGGACCGAGTTCTCCCTGGAAAAGAAGAAGCAGAGACAGCATGTGTTACAGTGAAGGCTTCCACATCTGTGTGCATTTGAATGATGGTACCGTTGTAACTGGCAGAAGCTTGGTACTCATACGCTTTCCAAGTATTAATCCCATTTCTTGTTTTACCTGCGCATGCAATGTTCTGAATTGTTTTATTTACATGGAAAATGACAACAACAAAAAAATACAAAAGCTAAATCTTGATAAGACAAAGAAAATGTATATTGGTTAAAGAAGAAGAAGAAGAAGAAGAAGAAGAAGAAGAAGAAGAAGAAAATCATCTGGTTTTAAAATCATCTGGTTTTCTCATTTGTACATTCCTTAAGTACATATGGAATGTCAAGGTCAGAGCTTTATTATTAAATGCAATACTATACTCCTAACCACCATAACAGATGACATATTCCAATTGGTAATGTTGTTCTCATGTAAGACAATACAAGAGGAATTCAGTCTTGTAATTCATTTACCACATACATGGTTTCGGGTTTTAAGAATAAGAAGTGCTCTAACTGTGTGTAAAAAATATCCACACATTTTTGGTTTGACCTTTGTTATTAAACACGTTGGGACATTCTAAGTTTTTCTTCCTTTAAAAAAAAACAAAAAAAAACACCATACTGCTGGTACTGTAATTTTTTGTCATGTTTTTTTGCATAGGCATAATGTAAATAAAATGCTATAATTTAATACATAAATAAATAAATAAATACATGCACACAAAGACACACAAACAAACAGACAATCAATAAACACATAAACAAACAAATTAATAATGATATAACCGGTTCTAATCATAATCCACCTTTTAATCCTTTTACCTAAATTAATCTTAGGAGTCAATTTGATCAACCATAAATCACAGATTTATTAACATAGTTTACAGCACTGGGGGTTCACCCTGGATTGCTTCAACTCCTTATCCTTGCTTATCTTGGGATAGGTGGTTGATGTAATCCAGTGGGATTCCCTTGTGCAGTATGAAAAAGCAAGGATTTATCAAGATTTAAACGGGGGATCCTATTTGGGTCTGTATCCCAGACTGAAACAGCAAACAGGAAAAGCAAGGCCACTGCGTCGTGTTTTGTAGAATGGCAATCGTCTCAGAAATGACAATTGGCCTACATACTGAAGAGACAGGCCACTTTTATAGAAGATGGGGGTTGCAGAGGATTGTAACATGTGAAAGGCTGTGCGGGCAGTGAGCAAGCTATATTGACCTGAATAGTGCACCAGGGTTTTTCTGTACTACTACTTTAAGAGATAAAAAACAGCTTTACTGCCCATTGTGTGTTGAAAGACCATCCTGACAGTAAGCAGTATATGTGCCTTGAGGCTAGGTCACAGGTCCACATTATTCTTAGCAGAAATCCTAATCCTCTACATATCAATTCATTGCACTGTCCGATCTAATTTGAGCAAGTTAGCGATCTCATAGCATCTGTCAGAGATGGCCAGATGTACTGAGTCCTAAGACAATTTATTTCCTAACTAGTTTCAATACCTCCCTTCAGAATCAAGACACGGCCTATATATTAAACACCAAGCCTGCTTAAGGGTCTTCTCAACAGCAGAAGTTTCAATCAATAAAAAAAAAAGTAATTTCACTAAAGTTATAACGTTTAGTAACAACTTTCCCATTGTCACTTTTCAGGCTGTGATACAGAATTTGCTATGTTCTCCTGATATGCAATATATATATTTCTGTACTTTAAAGACATTCGGATTTTATTATGCGCAACCTTGTGAGGTATAAGTCTTAAGTATGTTAAGAAGCACAGAATACTGACAGAACACTTACTCTATGACCTTTTTCACCAGGCAGACCAGGAAGTCCATCAAATCCTCTGTCACCCTATTGGTAAACAATGGAGACAATTAAGTAACATATCGGAGTGTTAACCCTAGTAACAACCAGTACTTCCATCTAAAATATATTTGAATATTATTAAGCAGTGGCCACAATAGTGGCTGTTAACAATAATCTTTCAGCCACTGCTACAGACTATTATAGTATTGTTATATGGACAAGTTATCAGCATGGGCATAGTTGGGCTGCTCTGTTAAAAAATAATCTTATTTTAATGGTATCAACCAGTGCACCCAACTTTAATTATCTATATAAATCCCTGAAAAAGGCCTTCTTGGTGTTTCACATGCACTGTTAGATAGTAACAAAGGACTATTTTAACAGAGTGAGTTGCAGCAGAATGCTTTCTTTTAGTTCATCATGTTATGGTGCACTGATTAACTCAGCTTTCTTCATGAAATTCACAGGTACTAATCTTAAAATATCAAATTTCAAGTCAACTTATCTAACGCTTTGAAAACACACACAACAAAAATGACAATTCAGCTGAGAACGCACCTTTGTTCCTGGTTCCCCTGGCATTCCTCTGGCACCATCAGCACCTGATCGGCCCTTAAAAGTGAACAGGTTCATTTAAAATCATGTCAGCCACAATATGGGGCTTTAACCTCCTGTGAGCACAAGGGTCCATAAAATGTTGTATTGTACAGTATGCTTTACCAGGGGTTGCAAGAGCTTATTGCTAGTTGTCTGATGGTTGATCTGACTATTTTAAGGACAATCCTGTTTAATTTATATTCATAATTCATATTCATATACATACTATAATAGAAGGCCTGTGAGATGAATTTGTTACATGGGCGTTCTTGGTGTACTTATTGGTCTGCTAATATATATTGTACTTTCTCATGTGATATATAGATATCGGCACAGAATAGAACTTACCCTTTTGCCAGATTTGCCAGGAGGACCAGGAGGACCTTGAGAACCACGAGGACCCTAAGACACAGAAACCAAACCGTTAAAATTATATTACATGTGATGGTCCTTATTTGCACATCTTTCGAATGAAGTCTTTATAGATTAATTTGAAAGATGTGCAAATGAGATAACATTATTCATTAACTGAATTACACACTGTACAAACTGCTGCTGCATTCACACAACAGGGAGATTTCTTTCTCCACTGTAAGTGTGCTTTGCATAGTGGTTCTGTTAATAGTCAGTATGTTTGACTGACATTTTTTTTTTAAAAAGAGACAAAGATATATCTTTACCTGAGGACCTGGATCACCACCATCACCTTTAAGTCCTGCTGACCCAGGGACACCCTGCACAAGAGAAATGTGTACATACATAAATGAAAGGAAATAGAAATAGAAACAGGAAATACCAGCAACAAAACTTCGGTCACTAAGAAATTGAGTGTTTTAGTACTAGTAAAATGCAATCACATTATAGAAAACAAAATGAAAGGTGGTGCTGCTGAGCAGAAACAAAAAAAAAAACATGCTGATGAAAATTATCTGATAATGTGCTTTAGTGCTTTAGTGCCTCCTTATGGAAGTCACTATACAATGGACACTCAATTACCTCTTTCAGTTAACAGTAATGTTTACTTGACCTAAATGTATTTTCTTTCTTTCTTTCTTCTATATGTTGCATTGTATGGTATTAAAGGGTTGGCATAGTCATTCATTGGAATATATATATATATATATATATATATATATATATATATATATATATATATATATATATATATATATATATATATTCTTCTTCTTCTTCTCAGATTGACAGTTACTAAAATGGGTGACTAAATATACAACCATAATAGGTTGATACAATATGGCAAACTACAGGAACCATTAGCAAATATGCATGCTTGTTGTTTTATTAAGGGATATGGTTGTTGGTTTCTTCTATCAACCTTGTATCACCATATGTTTTGCAGAATTTTGAACAGAATTATGAACGGTTCTAATCACCTCTACTGATTCCTGAGCATAGGTAAACGATAAGTTATTTAAATTGCTCAATCAATGCCTTACTCTCTATTAGTTTTGGTTATGCCACAGCCTAAATATGTGTAGCCCAATGTAAACAAACTTGCCTTCCACATCATCGTGGGAAAGGTTACTGGAAACTTACCACAGGACCAGACCTTCCAGTGAGACCCATTGGACCTGATGGACCTCTCATAGCAAGCTGAAGAAAAAAAAAATCATCTAGAGTTAGATCAAGCATCAGTACACAACACTACTGAGATTTCAATTCTGAATTTAGACTGGTCAGATCTGGTTGTTTTGTTGGTCTTCAGCTGGTGAGGCTGCTTTAACATATGCTAATTCTGGCTGTAAAGCCATTATGTCTCTGTAAAAGTATGTTAACTATATTGTTAAAATGGAGAGTATATCACTACAATTCTCTGCTATTAAATGTATCTAGTGGCTGTAAACCAGCTGAGTAAGTAACCAACAAGAAACCAATCTTGTCAATAGCAAATCAGCAGTTGCCTAAATGCATACAATGATATAGCAGTATTTCCAGGTCTAGTGTAACTGTATGCTAAGTTTGTCATGTCAACACCATTCGCTAGCCCCTGTGGCATTTTTTATTAGCCACAAAGAAGGCAGCAACTGACCAAACAGTCAACTTGTCTACACAACTGAGTACACAGTATAGACTGTGATCAAGATTGAACCAATCCAAGGAAGGGAATAAAATACAAAATGTACATGTAGCGGCTGTGTAAAGGGTAGGACCATATGGTTTGTGGTCCCCTTTGTTAGATGGCACTTACCCTGGCTTGAGAGAGAATAGCCTGGGCCTGCGCTTCCTGGGCTGAGACAACTGGTCCTTTCTCTCCATCTCCACCGAAACGGAACTGGAAGAGGGAAGGAGGTTATGAAAATTTTACACAGTACAGTGTTGCATCTGCTTTGGTTGGGCCAGGCAAGTTTTGTTACATCAGATCCCTAAGATTATTATTGTATATCCCTCATTAAACACATGTTTTAATGGCAACAGTTCAGAATTAGCCGTATTCAATATTTAAGTATTTGTGAATAAATTCCTACAAAATACTCCTTAATTTGGGGTTATTGTGCACATTGGAAGAATCATTATTCACATGAACTGTCACTTAATAAAGTGTGGTCACTGTTATTTTTTTTACAGTGTTTTGACATTAGGTGCACTGCAAGAAAAGTGAAGGAATAAATGTGAGCGGCTTACTGGCAGCATGAGCATGGTACCCGGAGGTCCAGGCAACCCATCAGCACCTGGGAGACCAGCACGCCCTGCAGGGCCCTGTTAGAGAGAGGAAACACATCCTGTTGAAAAAAAAAGTTCAGCAGGACTGACTGCAAGCAGGACAAGGCATGCCAGAGGAAGAGGAACACAGACAACCACATTTCATTCGGGCTTGGAACCTTTTAATATATTTATTAGAACAATGCTGAAGCTCTATACAGCCTGGGGCAGTGTTTTAATTTAGGAGTTAATGACAATGTCTTATTAGTTTATTTATTTATTTATTTTCATCCAAAATCTCAACAACCTTATTCATTTTATTAGATTTTTTTCCCCAGGAAATTAAAAACATTTAGATGAAAAAGTTTATGCAATAGCGTACATTAAGCTATTTTAATTTGACAATTAAATACAAATAAATAATGCATTTGATCCACTGATTACATTTTATTCCCCCAGGAAAATAGCTACTTTGAAGGGGCCCCCTTGAAATATACTTGTTAGCTGAACATTGTAGAAGCCAAATACACTGGCGGATGTTTTCTTTGGAGAAGCCAGGCTGCTTTGGTAGAGTCAAATAAATGAGCCATTCCTCTTTCATAGATAGGTCAGTTAACCAGACAGGTAAATAAACATCCCCAGCATGCAAGGCATGTATATCTTGCAATGTGATTCAATAAAAACCCACAATGTGAAATCCAAGATAAACAGTCTGCTGCCAAGTTGGCAGTACTTTTATTGAATAAACCTGTTTACTATTTATCGTTAGCTGGTAGTATTCAAAACAGTTGAATTAAGAAAAGAGAAATACAAACATGTAAATGAGTACAAATTACAACACCTATTTAAAAATCTCTCTCTGTATATAAATTACTCAAAAAGAAAATAGGGGCTTATATAAATGATAAAATGTTTTATCGTATGAATGTATGTATGTTTGTATGCATGTAAAAGTAAAATTGGTTTTGCATCTGGCTACTTCAGTGAATGCAATTATTATTTGTATCATTAATATCATTATTATTATTTTAATAACCTCTGAATATTTAATATTTTTAGAAAACGTATATTAATTTAAAGACTGAATTACAACAGTCCTAATTTATTTCAGTTGGCCACAGAAGGAATGTCTAAAAGTGTTGAGTTTTAAGAGAGGAATGCAATGCTGCAGCTAAGAAAAACAAACAACTTCCCAGCTTGCAGTAGCACTCACCCTGCTTTTCACTGTCCATCAAATTCAAACATTTCAGGAACCCGCTAAATTCCTGTCCTTCGTGTCAGGATGAATGTATCTTTTCTTTTCAGGAATGCAAGCCATCAGGTAAGTGAGTTCCTCTAAATAATTATAACCCTGTCATTGGCTAGTTAGATTACAATACATGTACTATATCTCTCACTTTCCACAGATTTGCCCAACAAGTCTGAGATAGGATTTAGCTGATTACAATTAAAGTTAAAGAATAGATGTAAAAAAGTAGCCTAAACGTGATGCATTTGTGCCTTAAAACTGATTTACATTCAGCAAGGTATTGCTGAAATACTGTTGTCAAAATGCCCTTTTCAGAGATATAGTAGAGCGCCTTGTGATTATTCACACATGCAGTTAAACAGTGAAGTTTAAACAGGGGGTTTCACTGCAAGTTACCTTAAGATCAACATTATAAAGTCCTTATTGCAGTTACAGTGCAGTTTAAATAAAGAGTGTTGTTAGTGTCCATTTTTATTTCCTTTGACTACAGTTTCCTGGCAATAATGTATGTGTTGTAAAGACAGTCACTGAATGGATGACATTAAGTCCTATTGTATGTCTTTTAACTTCACTTTATTAAATGGCACAGAACAGTCTTACCCTGTCACCGGGATCTCCGGGGGGACCAGGAGGGCCTTGTAGACCTGAAGGACCTGGAAGACCCTGAAAGAAATGAAGAACACACTTGAAATGCCACAAGAATGTGTTTAAATCCATACACTGTTAGAACAGTCGTGGTCAGAACTCAGGAATGCTTAATGTTTAATAACTTTAATAACTTAGAACTCTTTAAAGTTACAGACATTCCACTTCTCCTTTTGAGCTTCCTTTTTTAAAACTTGAATTTGAACTAGTACTTACATAGAACGAGTACAAAAGTCAGCAGCTTTGTTTTTTATTCTAAAGAATCTAATACTTACGGCGGGGCCTTCTGGTCCTGAGGGGCCTTCTATAAGCATTCCCTGCAAAAAAAAAAAAAAAGAGAGAGCAGTGTTTATAATAAGTCATAAATCACTGAATAGTATAACAATCTAATTCACTTACTTTGAAGGGAAAAAAGACGTTTATATAAGGTGTAGTGTTATTAAATAAGGCCCTTAAAATGTCAGAATTACCATCATTTTGTCACCTAGAAGAATAAAAACACTAACTTTAAACAGATTAATATCTCCTTTATAAAAATGCAGAAAACGAGGCCAAATGTAGTTAAAAGTAGTAAGTCTTGCCATATTTCCTCCAGAAGATATGTATGTCTGAGTGAACAAAGTGGGTAATTAGGTTAATAATATAACCTTATACTTACAGGTTCGATAACTGCTGGTTCACCTTTGTCTCCCTTCTCCCCAAAAAACCCTTGGCCATTTACCTACAAACACAAATTTAAATAGCTAATGTGCAGTTTCCTCATCCAAAACATCCCCCCCCCCCCCTCTCTCTCTCTCTCTCTCTCTCTCTCTCTCTCTATATATATATATATAGCACAGACATAGCACAGACATAAATGTACAAAATCATTGTCTCTTGCTTTGTCTTGAGGAATACAGAGTGGAATATTACAGTATATGTATACTATCTGAACAGATTATGAACTCTTTATGTGAGTATTCATAATCATTGTACATCAAGTTCCTAATAAATTCAAATGAATTCAACCTATGCAACTGGCATTCATAAGGATTTGCAGCCATCGTTTCTAAAGCTATTGACTCGTCACCACAGAGGGTTTTAGTCAGGCCAGTGCTAAAGGCATCCTGGCAGTTAAGTGAGGCGAAAGCCAAGAGGTACTCTCAAGTGGCTTGTGCCCGTCTGAGTACTGAGAACGTACTTCTGTGGGCAGGTGCCAGGAAGTTCTTTCATGCCCAATTATTTCAGCAGCAATATTAAACATAATACACTATCTGTATTCAAACATTGGGGCACATTACTTTTTATTTATTTTTAAAATCATCTGCTCATTTGAAAAAATTGCATTTCCAAGTTCTGGAATCAGATGCCTTTGCAGTAAATCTGTCAACCTTTAGCTCTCCGGCTATATATGAAATCTCACAAATCTTCAACATTTCTGCTGCTTGTCTTTCCATGTTGCCATTTGTCATTCACTCAAACACCTAGTAAAATGCAACATACGTAGTGGAGATATTCAGGCAAGACCGAACATGACACACATATCCAACAATACTCAAGAAGACTCGCTAAACCCATAGCCCATGTCAGATTCATGTTCTGTTGCGGTTCTATGCAAACATTAACCCTTGGGCATGCAGACTTGGGGTTGAACTTACTTTACTCTCTGTCACATCAGTCTCAGCTGGAACACCCGGCCCAAACTCCTCCTCTGTAGTTGGTATTTCCTCTTTATAGTCATACTCCCCATATTCTTTTTTATCATAATTATTAAGGTCATACTCATTAAGATCATACTCCTTAAGATCATGTTCCTTAACATCATATTCCTTGAAGTCATATTCGTTGGCTCCTTGATCCACAGTTTCCCCAGCTGCCCTGGTTTCCACTGTTTCCCCAGTTGCCACGGTTTCCACTGTTTCCCCAGCTGCCCCGGTTTCCACTGTTTCCCCAGTTGCCACGGTTTCCACTGTTTCCCCAGCTGCCCCGGTTTCCACTGTTTCCCCAGTTGCCACGGTTTCCACTGTTTGACCAGTTGCCATGGTTTCCACTGTTCCCACCGTTTCCTTGGTTTCCACAGTTTCCGCGGCTTCCTCAGTGAATTTTTTCTCCACACCATAATCCTCTCCAGTTACATATTCATCAATAAATTCTTCTTCGACAGCCTTATTATTTCCAGGTAAAGCATCAGAGGGTTGCGTAATGGGAAGAATATGATTGTTAATTGTTAGTCAAGCAGTTGAAGCACATACTAATCCTACTGCACGGCTTTGTTACTAAAAGAGCCAAAGGCGATAAAAAAAATAAATTAAAAAAAACGCTATACTTTTTGTTGTGGCATTTTGATAGTAACATATTTTTTGACACTTATTGCACTGTAATTACATGTGTAGTAACAATTTACAAAACATAAATGTTTTACGTTACTACTATGTAACTATGGGCCCCATTCACAAAACATTAAGGACTGTTTTAGGAATGTTTTAAGCACTGTTTTTGAAGAGTCTATAGAAACCATTCTTCAAAAATTAAAATAATCCCTCTTTAAAACAGGGGCTTCATAAACTACAAACTTAATAAAAAAACAAACAGTCCTTATCAAAAAAATATTAAAACAGTCCTTATAGTTCTGTGAATAGAGACCTTCATATGCAATTACAGTCTAATTTATTTATATATATATATATATATATATATATATATATATATATATATATATATATATATATATATATATTGGCTCCTTTTTGTTTTGCTTTCAAAAGCAGTATATATTATAATGTAGGGTTTAGAATTCCATAGTGGACTCACAACTAGATGCTCACAACCTACTAATAGAATACTTTACCCAACATTATGGCATCAAGCTGTTGTATTAATTATAGCTGAGAGGAAAATAAATGAGTAAACAGTACCCATTCCTGGATTTTTAATTGGCTTGGGAAAATGCTATAATATTAATTCACCTTTATCCAGTATATCCTTGTTTTGTGTAATACTGTATTGTTAAAAATCCAGTTATTGAGTATTGCTTCAACATTTATTATAACAACAAAACAAAAAAAATCATGAAAAAATTACTACAGCATGTATTTATGTATTGATGTATTCTATAATACAAAGACCCAGAATAGAAAAATACCTACCATGGATCTAATCCAATAAACATTTGAGCTAATAGGGGAAATTAAAAGCTCATACCATATTTGCCAAATCAATCTAAATCCAAATACATAGTGCTGCACAAATTCTAGGTACTGCACATATCTGCACATAAGTTTCCTGCCTAACTGAATTATACTTCATGAAGTGCAACACCTCAGCAGTTCTCTTAAATTTCAGACTTTCCGAGGTTTCGACCTCTTATGCCATGCATCAAAATTGTGTGGACAGCAGAACATGAAACAGAGACTGAAGGCATCTGATTGGCCAACAGTCCTGGAATCAAATCAGCAGCATCTAGAGGAACAACTGAAATGTTACAATGCATCTGTGCGCTGCTTACACAAAGTGAAGCAGGAACCCTTCAAACTTAGTTATAAAATCAGATCAATATTTCAACAAGAAGTCAGTGTCTTCTCTGCCCCGTCAAAACATTCTCCTAATTTAATACTAAGTTTATTTTTAGTTCTGATTCAGCGTTTATTGTAATGGATTTCAATGAAAGCACAATATGATGTGTTTATAAGTAGCACCATGTGTTAACTAAAAAGCAAAATTAGTCTTCTAATGAGCTCTGCCAATTGTTTATTGATGTGTTTCTGTATCATATTGTATTTTAATTATGGGTAAGGCTGCAGCATCAACAGCATATTTTTTATATATATAAAATTACCTTTGAGTCTGGAATAATAACAATAAAAATATAAGACTGAAACTGGAAGAAGTGTATATATATATATATATATATATATATATATATATATATATATATATATATATATATATATAGTGAAAAGGGCAACCTGCAATGTTGTAGTTTTCCTACATTAATTAGTAAAATGTTCTTTGAGTATGCCATCTTGTGGACAAATATTGCAATTGCACCTTTTAACATAATAAATGGATCAATTGTGTAAGTCAATAATAAAAACATTTCCAAAAAGAGTGTGAGTTGTGTGTCTTTGAATTAACCAGAATTCACTGGTGCATTATTTACAAAAACTACCCTTTTCCAAGGAAAAACACAATAAGCTAAATATTAAGTAATACAACCTTACCTTACCCATTATTAAAAGTTTCTCTGGATACCAGAACTTGGCTTCAAGAGGGATGAGCGGGATAAACGTAGGATACCTCCACTGAATATATACTGTACATATGCCTGGTAACACTTCCTACCATATACGTCCTGTGGCTTAGAGTTCTTCAAGGAATGACTTAATGGAAGCAAAAATAGTTTAACTCACTTTTAAAGACCAGCAGCTCTTAAATATTTACCTCGTTCTCCCCAGCTGAAGCAGTGGGAGTTTGAGTCTGATAACTCTCCACGGTTCCGTATTCATATTCTTCTGTTTCATCGACATTGTTGACCTAAATTCATATTACATTGAAAGACAAAAGGGAAAAAATCAGTTCCAACAGAAAGGGCAAAACAAGCCAGTGAATCATGTTATTTGCTAGGTTCTACTATTAGCCAATGTTGTATGTATCTAGTGGGGTTAGGGATAGTAATGTCTATCATCAGAGATCTTCCAGTCTCGCTCACAAGAAGATCTTGATCGTCTGGTCTATCATTACCCCTAGATTGACTGATGTTCTTGCTGGTGCCGCTGCTTGGTAACCAGGCATCGCTTTCTTCTTCTTAGCTGCTAATTTTTCAGATTTTTTTGAAGTGAACTTTAGAGGTTTGTCCTTAGTTTTAGTGGGTTTTTTCGCTTTCTTCTTTTTGCTGAAGGAATTTGGTTTCTTTTTCTGAAAAATGTGGTGAAAGATGGAATGGAAAAAAAAAACATGAATAAGGATGAAAGGGAAATGGAAAATGAAGCATGGAGGGAAAAAGGTACTGTAGGGGGGGTGAGAACACAGCGCCTGACCTGAAAGAGAACTGCGATTTATTGATTTTTGTCAGATGAGGAGAGGTGTAAAATGACATGAAGCAAGTCAGATGGACAGGTGACGAGGAGAGACCACACAAATGCTGCCACATGATGAACCACATGACAAACAGGCCAGGGTTTATTTTTACCTCTGGTTGAGTTACTGCTTCTTCTGTTGGGGGGCTCTCGTTTTCAGTATATTCTCCTTCACTGTATTCATAGTCGTATTCTACTAAGTCATCAGTAGTGTACTAGATTGCAAAAGGGAAAATCCAGGCAGAGTAATGTTAGCAAAAGCAAATCAAACTGAGCTGCATTAGAAAACAACTTTAGCGATGAAAGGTACTACAAATATGTCAGAGTCATAAAGATTTTGATATATTTGTGTCATCTTTAAAGCTTTAAGTGAAGATTAATGTTCATTGAATAATGTATTGACAAATTTGGGATTTTTTTGTCAGCATTCTATTCAATGAAACTGCTGGAACATCTTTTTAAATATTATTTATATATATATATATATATATATATATATATATATATATATATATATATATATATATATATATTTTTTTTAAATATTATTTACATATAAATATATATTTGATATCCTAAATATACCAAATACATTTAAAGCTTAATTTAACTTGGTTTATTTCAATTTCTCTGCTCTCAGCCAGAAAGCCATTCAGGGTTGTTTCAATTAAACCTTTTGCACTCTAAGAGCCCAGCTCCATCAGTGGACCAGGCAGACATGTCTAACATATCTGAATTCAGTAAACTATCAGAGGCAATCCATTACTGCACACACTGGCAAAAAAAAAAAAGAGAGAGTGACAGAGTTACATCGGTGACTTTTAATCTTAAAATGCTATCATTTGATAAACACTTATCACATTTAAAAATGCGAGGGAAAAAAAAGAAAATGAAAAGTAGTAGTATTTGCATTTTGTTTCCCGGATGCTGGGTTCAGAGTTGAAATGAATCCTGTGTAGTTTACAAGCTGTAGCAGTTTAATAACAGAGTGTCAAGTGCAGTTAACAGGCTGATAGTGATACCAAAGCATTCATCAAAGACAATGCATGTCAGTCCAATGCAGCTGCTCAACTAATAAAAAATCTCATAAGGCAAAAACTTGGCTATCTTCTATAAGCCACAATACTGTGGTACAGAAGGAAAATAAGACAGCAGTAAGCACATTTATATTGTTGCATAAGTGATTCCAGAAGCATTCTGGGAATAGTAACAGCTATGAATGAAATACAGTAACGACTACTGATGGAACAAAAAAAAAAAAAAAATGTATGACATGGGGTGGTGCTCTGTATAACATCATGCACTATTTATTGGGAAATTCTGTGGCCATTTTCCAAAACTAGTAATCATTCTTAGCAAAATGATACTCGCTTATGGTCAAGTTTATTTTTGAGAACTGAATCATTTTGGCATATGCAAATGAAATGGATTCATGTGTGGAACACTAGCTGCATACCACATTTTAGATGTAGATTTCTGTTGTTAAATTTAACAAGACTATTACTTACTTCCATTTAAATTTCCATGATTCAAAGTAAAATGTCATGCTTGCACAATAAAATGTTTATTTTGTTTTTTTTTTCTTAGCTTTATTGCTTATTTTGTTCACACTGTTGAAAAAGAAAACGTTTTTGGTCATCCATGTAATATTGGCTGTGTAGGACTACCGTGGAGTATAAATCTAGAATTTCCTTCTACAGCAAGAACAATCTGCAGAAGTCATTAGCAGAATAAATCACGAGCGACAAGAAAATCAGGCCTGTCTTTATGGTAGGAGAATGTTTCCATTGTGATCTCATCAGTTATTTAGTGTTGAAAAAAATACCACTGGAAAGTTTCGACAGAGCACTGGAAAAATCATTTTCTAAGGCAGACTATATAATTGATTTAAAAAAAATCTACAGCTCAGTTAAATGCTTCGTGATATGTTGCTATGGTTAATTGTTGCGCAAAAAAAATACATATTTTACAGTATCTTTAGATCAAGTTAAAGTTAACACTGCATTTGAAAATAATAAATAATCATAATAAAAACAACAACCTCGCTGTAAAGGGGTACATTCCAGCCAGATTTGGAAGATACAATAAAGCATCTTTTATGCAAGTTGTTTTTCTCTTCAAGTGGAACTCTGTGTATACCAACCTGTTCATCCACTTGAGGTTCCTGAGCTTGGGGAGCATTGGGGTGAGAGGTTTCACAGTCTGGGCTGTAGTGTTCACAGTAGTCATAAGCTGCTCTGGGATCCGCTACAATAAGCAGTTGCTGGATATCACCCTGAAAAGGAAATCAGACCAAATGTAAAGTCATCTTTATTTCACCAGAAACAACAAATCTTTTGAACAAAAGTTTGAGCTAGTGCAGTGTCCAAGGAGTCTTCTGTCAAATGATGTCATAATCTAGGGGAATATAAATATGAATTATATTTCACTCAAATTATAGAGATTTACAGGTCTTTTAAGTTGTGTGTGTATATATATATATATATATATATATATATATATATATATAAAGAAAGTCAAAATTCGCACTAGTTTTAATGTATTTCGTGTCAGATAAAATAGCACTCAAAATACTACATAAAAGGAAATAGACATCCACAAAAGCCTTGTTAATTAATGAACCTAAAATCAAACCATATATTTGACCTAGCATTCAAAAGCAATATTTTATGAATCCAGACTTGAAGGGATTTATGACACATGGCCCAACATCAAGAAATTGAGCTGTTTTGTATTGATCTAATTATAGAACGGAATGCTTTACAGTAGTCCTATTTCACTCTAATTCACCCATTTCTACAGCCCACTTTTATAAGAACAGTGACTTAAAGAACCATAGGTAATATAAAACATAGCAACTTCACTGTATGGAACCCCATTTCACAGCACAGTTCTGTTTCAGGTGTCAATAGAACTGCTATATACACAATGTATAATCCATTCAACCCAAACATCTGGAATAGGGACGTATTTTTCTAGACCATACTGAACAAAGTCTTTGCCTATGGGAAAGGAAATTGGAGCTGGGCTCTGTTAAAATGCATAGGTTATATTATACATGTGTTTATTTAAAGAATTGTAGTTTTTTTGCATCGCAATATAGGTCAAAGAAATGGTGACCATTCACTATTCGGTGAACCAGGCTGCTGACAAAAAACCCCAAAAGAACCGATCATCAAAGAACCAATGAACTATTCAAAAACATTAATCTATATTTACCTTCTGTATTATAAAATAGGCAATCATATACATCTCTACTGCCTTTCAGATTGTGGTGTAATTGAATACAATGTGGTATAATTCAATGATATGGTAAATGCTGTTTCTGTACACTAGACTAAAACAACTAATAAACTCTCAAATGGAAGTACATATTTTTGCTATTATACTTTTGGTGTAGTAACTTAATTAGGATTAAAACCTGACAAACAATCTTCTACAGCTTACATATTATAAAATATCCAAGAAATCCTTGTATGTTTTGTAATTTGCATGTCGCAAATCGCCTTCAAGTATGCAATGTTTTAAATATAAACTAGACCATAAAATCTTGTATTGGCACAACAGCAACACTATGTGTGCCAAGTTTGAAAAGCTTCTAGTAAATTACTAAGATTAAGATGATGACTGAATAATGTAGACAGGCATTACATCATTTGTCATACATACACCTTCTGTCTTTTATAGTGTCAACATCAATTAATCAGCTTAAAATTACACAACACATACACTTAATTCAGTATTAGAACAGTACTTTATTGGAATTAATCTAAGAAAATGCATTTCCCAAAGAGAGAGTGGTCTTGATGATGAACTTTATATTGAGCTGGAAGGAAGGAGGCATTTTATTATAGCCATGATATTTATTGTGCATGAAAAGACCTTAGTATTTTAAGTAGGCTGTGTGAATAAAATATTTACTCAGGGAAAAACTATGATCCATCAACCTGTCTATCTTTGCATGATAAAGTAGCAGCTTTAAACTGCTGTGTGTGCTTAACATGTGTGATTTAATTTAGTTTTAATCCTGTTACAGGCTTAATTGGAGAGCTGTATCCTATTGTGTGGCACCAGGAAAGAAATAAAAAATGAAAACCAATGGTACTGTAAAACCCACTTTCTTCAGCTATACATCACACAAACTGTCTCCTCTGCTAATACTGCTCCGGTGGATTTGTGTGCGAGTTGGGGAAGAACAAACAGATTTGTGTTTTGCAATGGACTAAAGAAGCAGACAAAGTCCATCAGCAGTTTTGAGTTTAATATCTCCCCACTTCCTTTTTGCGACGGCTACCGAACTTAAGCAAATCCCCAACCTTGCTATGAACAGTCAGCTGATACTTTATAGTTCTACTGGGACTGGTTAAGTACTAACGCATGTTTAGGAGAGTAGTAACCGCGAGAACTAACTGTGAGATTCAAGCATCAGATGAACAATTCCAGTCCTAATGTAACCATACCGATTGCTTTAACCAGCTTAATATACTTTTTCGTCCAGTTTATTTTTAAACAAAACAAAGTCCACAAAGCATTTCCATGCAATCACGGTTTTATTTTCAAGTTAACATGAGGCCAGCGAGATCTGGTTCAGTTACAGTTCAGTGGGTTTCCTACCTTATGCTTGATAGCATGTATTTTCTGAGGCAAACCAGATGTGTTGTAGTACCAGGTTAGTAAAGCTGCTGTCTCTCCAGGCTGTGAACATTGCACTTTGAATGATTTGTGAATTAAGGCAGCCTATATGTTAGCTTGTGATTGTGGAGTTAAATCCATGTGTTGTCCAGTAGAGTTTAAACCCCCATACTTTCACTAGTTAATTTGTATATTTTTTCTAAAACAGCAAGTAAATGAAACATTCCCATCTCTTGATCTGGCAAAGAGATTACCATTTATCTTGCAGGTAAATGCTCCTGGGAACTCCACAGCCAAGCTTGTGTTGAAATACTTTTCAAATGTAGTGTTGCTCGCTCAGTCTGTTTCGATCTCATGCTGAGACTCCCCTTTTAAATTTGGCGCAGAGCTCAGACAGAACTTTCACATCATGTAGACAATTTTAACTTATATTTCGTGAGGATTTTATTTCAATTCTTTTCCCGTTTTTTTTTTTTTTTTTTTTACATTTTTAACATCTTTCACAGAGAATTTTTTATGACTTTTCTTTTTCCTATATGTAAGCTTTTGAACATGCAGACCTGGCAACCTGCATAAAATTTAAGACTATCGCAACACCAGACATAAATACCCACTAAAAAGTGAAGTTTGTAAGAAATAGATACATAAATAAACCCCAATCTTTATGCGATATATAAAGATAGTTTAAAAGGTGGAGGGCCAAATCAGAGAAAAAAAATAAAAAAAACATACAATACATTCATAGATTATTATTTTAACATTAGAACATTTGCTAGCTTCTATAATATCTACTGAACTAAATTGTCTACAGCTGTATTGATTAAGCATAGTTTACCAATAATTGCATTGTAGTTCAAGAAAAAGAAAAATGGTTAGCTTGTTTGGAACTAGTTCTTATTTATTGTTGCTTAATTTATGAGAAAACTGGGTGACAGAAAGACATACGAGTATATCTTTGTTTATTTAGTTATGGATAATTACAAAAATATGCATTTAGAAGGGTACACTAAATTCAATGCTGAAAGATAACATTTTCCAAATATAAGAAACCAAAACCAAGCCTGCAGGCTTTTCAAAAAGAACAATGCCTGAAAGATATTGAAATAATTTTACTTTCACCATTGTGATAGTAAAAAATGTTTTTATCACAATTGGATAAGCGATTCTCTACATACATGTAAAAAAGTCGAGTGTAAGTACTGTAATAATCTGTGCAGAAATTGTTATGCTCCTACCATCAACAAAGAGCACAATATTGTTTTTTTATAGAGCCATTATGATGTGAACAATTATTTACATTTTAAACAAATTCCAGGCCACCGCCATTTGTAGTCTATTGAGTACAAGTTGAACTTTCACCTCCACCCTGCTTGCTGCCAATCAGGACCTGTGAACAGAGGTGTATTTGTAGTGTATTGTTTGCAAAACTATGAAAAAGTAATAAATACAGCTACCAATGCTAACTCAGTTTTACTTAAGTTGACTGCCTTCACATTGCTGAGCATAACTTATGATTTGACTGCTTCTGGTTCGCATCTTACTATTTCTAACCCCTAGATGTAAAACATATGTTTTCCACTGACTGCTAATTGATAATACCAGTGATATTTGAGCAATCACAAGCTGAGCTCAAAAAGACACCACAAAACTACCAGGAGCAAAGTGATATTCAGTTGCCAAATGTCAAAGTGATATTCAGTTGCCAAATGTCACAAGACAGCATGCTTGTCTACAGGCTTTACTATGGGTGTTAGTTGCTCATTGTTCCATATTGGCTTGACTTCAGCTGGTAACGTTAATGGAATTTATTTGCTTGGGATCCATAGCATGACTTTGGCAAATTTTAGGCTTTAATAGCAGCATATTTTTTTAGAAATATAAACTGTAAAATCACAGCCCTACTGGTGTCAAGATGTGTTATGAAGGTGGGGTTTCTTTTATTTTCTTATTATTTTTTGTCAATAACTATTCTTTGAATACTTAGAGGTCCTATTTTAAAAGGCGTTTTGACAAGGTAAATTAGCCGCAGTGTTTACTTGTACACTATGTGATATTTTTTACAGTGGTGTTAACACCTCTGTTACTGCCTCCACTTCTAGGCTTCTCATGATTTAATGTGCCACAGTTACACCCCGGGGAATTATGTAATTACACGCCTGCGTAATTTTACGCATAAAATGTACCACCATGCATAGGTGCGTAATATTAAATAATATCGCTGTTATCAGAGAAGGATAGAGAAAAATGTTGGATCACACGGAGGATAAAGGGAACATTGATTGATTTTGCCATGAAATGCCACGACAAAGGTCCCACGCTGCAAATATATCAGTAAAAGAGAAAGTAAAAGATGTTTTTGCTTTGCTTTGTACACTGTGAAGGTAGCACCCGATGCGATCCAGAGTGCTCTACTGCCAGGAGAAATTGACATCCACATTTGGTCATCTTGCTCTTAATTGTATTATTATTTGTACTGTGATACTTGAAATGTATTTGCTTACGATTGTAAGTCGCCCTGGATAAGGGCGTCTGCTAAGAAATAAATAATAATAATAATCAACAGCTGACTGTCTTCCTAATTTGAAAACATTTGCTTTCAGATACATAAATGCAGTAACAAATACAGATGACGCTGAGCTGGCAACAGAAGAAATAATATGCCTTATAATACAGACGTTTAACTTGTTTCTGGCCTGTGTCATTGCTGAGTCTCATAATTAAGCATGTTATCACTCAGCTCAGGATTTCACTGTGCAGTGTGAACCTGTGAAAAATAAAGCATTGTTTTAGATGACCAGTAAAAAAAAAAAAAAACAGTAACGTTTTTTAAGAGACACAAAATAAACCTGGTTGCAGAAAAAACAAGCATAACACAAAATGTAAATGCACATTCAATTTAGCAGCAGTATGACACCATTCTGGGTAAAGCAAAGGGTTGTTTTGACCCTTTTCATTGCCACTGTCTCAACAAGCTTTACACAGAGACAATATGTTTTTTTGTGTTAATTTATCAGCTTGAAATGTTTAAGTAGTTTCATCACTCTTTCACTGAAATATCCAACAACACACATTAGAACTTGGGTTTATGTTTGTTCAACGTTCAAACCCCCTTCAAACCCCCTTCAAACACAGCTAAGGTGTACAAATATAAAATGTAATATGATATGGCCCTGAAAAAATGAATGTGCTTATTCCCTGTTTTGCCATAGATACTCTCTTGTCAAAGCTCACATCATTTGTAACCCTAAGCAATTTCAGAAGTATTTATTACATTAGTAAGACACATTCTTGTCATGACACTACCTCCAACACCACCCCTACACCACCCAACTTTGAACAAAATCTAATTTATGGCCTTGCAGTGTTGACACCAGCAGACTTGGTATTTATGGCCAGTTTTCACTCATATCATTCTTTTTCCTATTTTAGGATTCCTCAGACAGCACTGGCTGATAGAGACACCAGATGGGAGAGGCAGAACTGAAGCAGCTGAGACTTCAGGTCAAATGGCAGGCCTATCCCCCACTCGTTATGACTTGCTCCTGGTTCAGAAGCATAGGATTAGAATAACCTATATCTTCTATTTCTCAAATGGACAACTACCCCCTCCCACATTGCTGTAAAAGACAACCATTGTATGGTCATAGAAGTGAGATTTTTAAAAACACTGCTAAGTCCTTATGCGTGTACTGTTACTGTCACTCATCTGGCATTTCAATGTATATTTTTTGGAGCCCCTGTAGCAATTCTCAACTTATTTTTGTTTCTGAGAATTGTGGCGTGACTTGATGGTTCTTAGGTAATGCCCAGTACAATTACCCAGAACATCTACACATTCAAGGGAGCCTGTCTACAGGCACAGAGGCAAACACTTTGTTTTGTGGACAATTCTAAGGATACAAAACATTTTATCACATACATACTGTGGGCAATTCCCAAACAACTACAAGAAATCCTCATCAAAACCAGATATGGCACCCATGACATTACAGCAATTAAAACACCACAAGAGGAAACAACTGCAACAAGCTCATTTTTAAACTGAAATTATTTGATACATGTTTATAGCAATAATAATAATACAAATTATTTATTTATTTATTTATTTATTTACCTCAAAGACTTCTTCATCCAAAATCCTGGTACCAAACACTGTTATGCCATCAGTGTTGATGATAGCCCGGTCACTTCTGCTGAGTGGTTTTGTGATTTTCTTTTTACAGTCAAAAATGATAGTTACAGTTTTTTGCTGTACACTGATAGCTACCCGATGCCACCTGTGCAAAAAGATGGGAAATTGAAAAGGTTGCTTAGACATCTAATAAGGCTTTCAAAGCAAAGCAAGAGTTAACAGTGCGCAACACATGAGAAAAACACCCCTCACTGAGTGTAGTCAGCTACTACACATAAATAATACATTCCAGGAGTACTGTTCTGTAATGCATTCTTGCCCCCACAATTTGGCCCTTTGTAACACTGGATTAAACTCATTAAATACAAAACTAAATCCTCCATCTGGGTTATTTAGTATGACAGACACTGTGAACATTGTGGAACAACAAACCACATATACTCACTCTACTAATGTGAATATTGCAGTGTATTTCATTATACATTCTGTATTGGATATATCAGTTAAAAAATGTAATAATAATGCAACAAATCTGCTTCTTAATAAGTTGGGAATGAGATGCATTTATAATGACATCGCCCTGTCATACAGCACTTCATTAATGATGATTGCAATGTGTGTTTGACTGTATTGATAGACCGTGGTTTATAAAAACAAAACTGTAGGAGAAAAAAAACTAATTGTATTCTGTTAATTGAATTAAACAAATAAAACAAACAGTCAAGTCCACAAATAAATACATCCTAGAGGCTACCTTTAAAAATGGTTTTAACAAGGTGATGCACCAATCCGTGAGGATGGAATAAGGTTCATCTACGAATGCTGCATACAGCCAACAGTTTATGTCAACAAGTTAAGAACTGGATGCAATTCAATTTTGCCCATGTCTGTAAAAGTATACTGTTGTCGCTTTTAAATCTCCAACAATCCAGGTGTCAGTATTTAAGGGCTTAAAAGACTATAGGACTATTCAATACAATCAGACCTAATTCTGAGTTACAAATGAACCTTTTGAAATGCTGCCAATGGTGTGACTCGTATAACCTTAGAAACAGTTCATCCTTCAGTCTCAAATAACCAAAAAGGAAGATGGCATGAATAGAATTCCTCAGTCAACACAGTACATTACATTACCTGCTATGTTTAGTATAAGTGATTTAATTGTTACTATACTTGTGAAGCTCATATTTGACCATTTGTGTTCTGTGGATGAGAAAATAGTGTTTAAAATACAGGTCTGATTTAATGCATCATAAAGAACCAGTTTCACCCATGTTGCATTGCTTCTACAGCTTTGAGCCTGAGTTGAGTTGAAAGGGTAACATTTTAACTTGAAATTGTTGGGGCTTTTTTCCTGCTAACATATGAAAAAGCTTTATAATTCACATTTGAACCGTTCAGTCATTGTGAGGTGCTCTTTTAAAGTACAATATCAATTCATGTTAATTAAACATTATGGTATCCGCTAAGTTTTATTTCCGTTTTTGAAAGACAGGCATTAATATAGATCAGTGAGGTAATTGTACCTACAGCAGATTTTTTTTTAACAAATCACACATCTGTAACATCATGACAACGTAAAAGGGCAAAAAATAAAATACTGTATTAAGTAGTTTCCTGTCTGGACATGTTACTTGTTACTTTAATCCTCATAGTATTTACACACTGCTGAGATGTTTTGTCCAGGCTATTCCATTTAAATTCCATCTTCATTTGCAGTCATTATTTTAAACCTTTTGTGGTCATATGCATATTCTGTCTTGAATTCAACTGTTCTAAATGTATTTCCACTCACATTCAATCCATTATCAAAGGACTTCTCAATTACCACAGCCTAAAAACTACAAAGACACAGACAGACAAGCCTTCTGCAGCTGCACAGTGGGTTTCCACATTACTGCCTGCTGGATTAACCTGTGTTCTTTCTAGACAGTGCTGCTAGATTGAACATTTTCACCATGGCATAATGGGTCTGATTTACTAAGCTGGTTTCTTAAATGCAAGTTTTGCTTCTCTTTTTAAGGAACAAATATGAACAGTTTGCCCAGAACGGTTTGTATATGCTGCATATAAACAGGATATATCATTCTAGTTTAAAAAAATAGGTTTGTTTTGTGGTAGCAATATCTTTTAAAATAATTATAAAGGGTATTTAATGAGCGGTCTTTTTCAATTGACCTAAACAGTGGTAGATAAAACTACGTTATGAAAATCAAACATCTAAAATTGCATTTAGTGTCTTTCTGTCTGATTGTCCTATTTAGCTATTTAAAGGATAACAGTATTTAGATCATCAACTAACTAGATCAATTGAATAGACCAAGGTGCGAGAGATACGCTTTTAGGTTTGTGAGAAAATGTCAAATTCAGTTTTCCTCTGCAGAGGGACAGCTGATCCTTCTCATTATAGTGCAAGACATAATCTGGGATGACAGCTCTTGAGATGCCTCCTGCAGTCTCACATGTTAATGGCTGGTTTCACTGACCCTGCTTAGCACTTGTCTTGAACTACTTTTACCTAAAAAAAAACATTAGTTAGTCCATGATAAGAGATAATCAGGGTCTGTGAAACCAGCCAAAAGTCTTTCAACCTTAACTATGTCACTGGGTTGCAGAGCGTTGATGCACTAAAGAAAAGTACTTTATCAAAATAAGCCATATTGCTGGAACTACTAATACACTTTTTTCAGTAGAACTTTTTTTTTTTTTGTTGGATTCCACTTACTTTCCATCTGCAATGTTAAGAGTCCTGAACAAAGGATAATCCTCAGGGGCTGGTTTGCCGTATTGGTCCTCATACAGGAACACCGGGGATCTGCCCACCTCCACTCCCAGCTGCTGGATTCCCTGCTCATTGTACACTGACAGCAAGAAGGACTGGATCCCTGACTTGGGTTTTATCGTTGTTAGGATAGAGAAATCTTCTGGGAACACTCCACCTGGAACACCAACAAGAATTACATTATTTTGTATTAATGATATCAAGATGTCTGATATGTGTGATATATATTGATTGAAGTTATTTTTTTCAAACCCCAATATATCACAATAACTTAAAATAACATTCCTTGTTCCAAGACAAACATATTGTAGGTGTTCTAAACATGTAGTCAGTATTATTGCTGATGACCAGTAAAATATGTTTTGTATCGTTCTTTGAATGTGTATTAAATAAAGTATGGCTACTGTATATGCAGTAGGTCAATGTGCCATATGCTTAAAGAATTAAACAAACTGCATAGAAATGCCATGTACCGTAATGCAATTTCAAGTTTTATAAAATGTCAAATGCTTTCAAACACTTCTTTTCTGCCAGTAATCACACCAATCTCATTGTTATTTTCAAATTGTTATGCCATTTTGTGCAATTTATTTTTTTTTCTCTCTTTGCAGTCAAGCCAATTTGGTAAAACAACAAAACACACGCTGAACATATTAATTTAATGAGTGTATGGCACCACTTAACTTGTATATTTTGCCAGTACATATAAACTGTCATCCCCATATCTACACATGACTATTAAAGTTACAAGAACCAATTTTAACTCTTTTTTTGTTTGTCATTAAAATGGCTTTCCAATAAAAGAATAAAATAATGGAACACTCAGCAAACAGCAAACCAAGCCATTCTTAATGGTATTTAAAACACATCTAACTTTCTTCACTATAGAAATTACCCATTCTAATAATAGTGACATTCATTTTCAAGCATCATTTCATGTCAATAATTAATTTTACTCTTGAATATACTGTGTGGTTAAAATAATTAAAAAGGGCCCAAGGTTATGAAAATAAACTGTGCCCGTCTGTTGCTTAATTTTATTTGTGTTTGTAAACCTACTATAAGAGTCAGGAAGGTGAATATTTTAACATGACACCAGTATTAAATCCACTGCTGTTTATGTCAATTGAAAAGGCTGCTTCATTCATTTAAATAATTATTATTTAGTTAAGTGTATCAGTGTCACTGCTTTGGAGTAAAGCCTCTGACAGTTCAAAACACACCTCACTCTTATATGAATATGAAAGTTAAAATACATGTGAAATCAACCCCAGTTTATCAATGTGAAGAAGTTCAAAGTCTGCAACATAAACAATAAAAGCCATTAAATAACATGTCTCTACAGACAATAACATTTCTGGAGCTGCCCTGTAAATTCCATCTAATTCAGGCTAGGATAATCATAATCTCCCACTTCAAGAATGAAGATCCAGTATATGCTATTTTTTAAAATATAAACTGGACAAGACATCTGACAAACAATTACTAAGGATGTGCATTCAAAACCAACAATGGTTGGCTGTATTCAGCATTTTATGGCAGATTTGATGTTTTGACCTCTAAGGTCTGCATCTCTCTCTCTGGACTGCATGAGATTTTAATCTGGGTAAGCATGTGAGTTGATCCATGGAGTTTTGTGTGAAGTTCACAATGGTTCACAATGGTGCATCCAATAGACAAGAACACAGCTAACAAGAACACTGTTAGTTTGTGTAGCTTACCTGGATATAACTGCTTTGTCGGGGCACTGAGTTGTGCTTGTTTTCCAACTCTGAAGGCTGTGTCTGATCCTTGTGAGTTTTTTCTATTCGTGCAAAAGCCTGTTGTTTTTTTAACCCCTTCTGGAGAACTGTGAAAGTCTAATACTTTGAGCACATCAACAGGGTCAGCTGTAGGAGACAAGAATAAAAAGAAATTGTAAAACACAGTTAAATCTGGTTCCCACCAAATCACATCTTCATCAATGATGATACTTTACTCTTAACTCCAGGCCACACATTTCACTCATTTCCTTAGTGCACTAATTAAAATTTAACTTTGAACTGACACATATCCATAGGCAAAACACATCTGGAATTTTACAATTACCCCCTTGGGTGACCATCAAATCTCATTACCTTTTTGACACCAATAGTAAGCTTTATTACATGGCTATGACATGGTTTTCGGCTCTCACGGTATCAGTCACTTCCTTTTTATGTTCGAAGCTGGATAGCTCCTACATGTATTAGTAATCATTATTATTTAATTGGGAATGGCTATCCCCTTTATTATTTAATTGGGAAGAGGCATCTTTTTTTAACAATTATTTTTATTCATTTTTCCAATTTTCTTCCAATTTTGGAGTGTCCAATTATTAATCAACCTGGCTCACCGTTGCAACCCCCGAACTAAACCAGGAGAGACGAGCACTCGCGTCCTCCGAAACGAGTGCCATCAGTCACTGCTTTTTTTCGTTCTGTAAGCCTGCTGTGCAGCCATATTCAAAACTTACACCTTCGGAGGAACACGCAGTTCTAAACTGCATACACCCTGGCCTACAGGCGCCCAGCCAGCCACAGGGGTCGCTGGCGTGAGGTGAGCAGAGTACTCCCCAGCCAACCTACCCCCTACCCCACCTGGGCAGCGCTTGGCCAATTGTGCGGCATCCACGGTCGGCAGTGGCATAGCTTGGATTCGAACTGGCGATCTCCAAGCTATAGGGTGCATCCTGCACTCTGGGCGGAGTGCCTTTACCGGATGCGCCACTCGGGAGCCCCAAGGTATCTCATTGTTATACTTTATGAATCCTTTAATAACTTTATCTACATTCAATGTTAGTGTGGTAATTAAAATGAGTAAAATAAAAGCTACTTTGTGATAGGTTTGCTGTGGATAGTTAAACAAAATACTTTTTCTGTTGGAATGTTGCATCACAAGGGATGTAAGTAATAGGGCACAAAGTTAAAATGCATGATCCTGCAAGGACTTGGACTGCCTGCTTGCAAGACTAGTCTGGTATGGAAGACAACATTAACAGTCATTAGTGTTAGATAATGTGTGTAAAAGTGGTCAATGGTTTACAGTGTACAGTACAGGTATTTAAGCACCTTCTAAAGTCATACAACTACACATACGGAAGTGATAAATAGCAAACAAACGAAAAGCAAAAGTCTGTTTTTTTTTGTTTTGTTTTTTGCTGTCCCCAACAGATTTTATTCTCATTTTTATTCAAGCTTTTTTTTTTATTTCCTGCCAATATAAAATATTAACAGTGAAAAAATCTTTTTTATTAATATGCTTTACAATACTTCACTGATCTTCACTGATCTTCACACTGTTTACCTATGCTTACCATACTTTATTATACTTTGCTATGCTTTTACTAAGGGTACACATAGACTCTGCCAAAACTAGCATTACTTATTGTTTTATAAAGCACCCTAGGGATAATATGAACTAATAACCATGTTTACTGTTACTTTTATGAGTTGCAATTACAACTAATACAGTTACTGTATGTTAGCAAGACTCTCCAAACACATTCTAATGAGTAGGCCAACATTCTCCTGTTTAACTAAGAAGGTTAACACCCCCCTATAGCCCCTGTGTTATCACATAACACTGTATTGTACGCAAAATGGTCGAGACATCTGATTAAATTAATCTGTTAGATTAACTGACTATTCAATTACTGACCCCATTAAAAATATAGGGCACACATTTATAACTGTGAGAAATCACTTTGCCAAAAAAAAAAAACATCAGAAAATGTAAGAATAAAAAAAGTTCATAAACTCTGAATCCAGTTTTATGTGACATACGTCTGAAGAGGAACTGAATTCTGCCTCATCTAAACAACAAGGCCGTCAGTTTTAAGCATTACAACAGTATTGCATGTTTACTACATCTACGCTTATCACACTTATCAAGTTTCTTTAAATAAGGAGGCAACTTGACACCTGACACTACAGGGACAATGTAAGGCAACAGGCTTGTCATGTTAAATTGACTTCAGTAAGTCCCCTATACAGTATTTCTAGTACACAGTTCTCATTAATAAAACTAGACCCTCACTAGTTTGTGAGGCCAAGTTATTTGTCTCCTTGGCAAATTACCAGATATACTGTTAATACCTAGCAGCATTCCCATTAATAAATCTGAATATTAAATACTGCACCTGTATTTTGTTAATATTTTCTACTTACATTAAAACATTAAAGAGCTATATTATCGTCTAAATAAAAGAATGATACAAATCTTCACTTGAAAAATGTCAAATTATAAATATATTAGTGGATTGCATACAATACTGGTACA
The DNA here is from genome assembly GCA_030684275.1 of Acipenser oxyrinchus oxyrinchus. Taxonomy (NCBI): domain Eukaryota; kingdom Metazoa; phylum Chordata; class Actinopteri; order Acipenseriformes; family Acipenseridae; genus Acipenser; species Acipenser oxyrinchus. The sequence goes on along the minus strand of CM060258.1, from coordinate 10,193,350 downwards.
TCAAAGCTGTTGAAAAAAGGAGTGGGCTTATTTAGACTAGTTTTTCTCAAAGTACTGTTTAATTTGGCTCTTCCAATGTTATACGATCAGCTTTTCTTTCTATCCACTATTCTTTTGGTTATACAACAAACGGACTGATTATTCTGGAGGGTTACTCAAGTTTAACCATGAGTCGTTGATTCTAACAGTTTTTAAACATTTCCCTTATGTACTGTTCTAGTACATACTATTTTTTTTAGTATTTGGTCTAATCTACAGTATATCACACAGCAAAAAAAGAATATTTTTAAAGAAAAACGTAGTGCCTGCATTTGGACAAAAGCTTTGTAAATATATAAGATTTAAAGGGCTGTTCAGTTTTGTTAATGGATTGTCGTCACTTATTTATATGCAACACAGTAACATATTTTATAATACTGCACATTTTAAGGCAAACTTGGCCTGATAGGGTTTTCCATGAATAAATCACAGTTTTAGGCCTGCCCAGATCTCCCCCAGACAGCTCCTTGTCGTCTTTCATTTATATGCATGTTGCCTGCGTTAACATTTTGGAACTGCCAAGATCCCTAGCCTCATCACTACATATATTCAACAATCCACATGCAAAAGAACATATGTGTTGAATGCACCGTGACTGAAAACCACAATTAATCTCCCAAACCCCAATGCAATGTGTTTAATTAAACTGCTTCTAATCTGTGCTTTGTACAACCTTAGCTTATGTTAAAAAGTTCCAAGCGCCACATTCCCAGGGCTGAAAACACAATCATGACACCCTTAAATCTCTGAAAGGCAAAGGCTTGTCACATCTATTATGCCCTCTTCCGAAAGGAAACCCTTTTGTGTTAGTGAGAGTTTGCATGATTGGAGAGCATGCACAGCCTCAAAAAGCCACTGTAAATTATAAACCCTCATTATCACTTACATGCAAAGTCAAAGTGAATACATACCACTGATGTTTAGAAACAGCTACTGAAATCTTGGGGATGGATGTTACAGCAAGCATATGTATTCAAAGAACTGTATTATTGCTTAAAGCTAATCTGGCTTTAAAATATAAATGGAATAACTCAAGTTGCAGAATGCCTGTCTGCATACCACCAGGCCTCATATACATCCCAGATGTGTAGACCTGGCCAGGCTATGACCTATCGGGTAGGTGCCAGAAAACAGCACAAGCTGAAATTCATTAAAATGCCAAATGAGTATCGGCAACCTTCAGCTGATGAGAGAGAGTCATATTGCCTTTCCTGTTCTGTAAACAAGTATGTGTAGCTCTCCAAACATGTGTATTATAGTACAGTGAACCAGAAGGGCTTGAAAAAATAAAATATTTATTAAACAGGAAGCTAACGTTTTTAGTAAATAGAAGAACAATCAAAATCCAGACTACATTTAACACAAAAGAACATTGTTGTAGCCTCAAATTATTACTAACAATTTCAAAGAAATTCAGACATGATAGGTGCATTTTCAAGCCTTGATACTGGACCAAAAGCATGAAATTTGATAGTCCTACCTGTGCAATTGAACCTATATTAAATTAACCAGTAGTGATATTTAGCACATGTGAGAACCTGTTTAATAGAATCACATTGTCTAGGATACTACATACTGATCTACTACCATGTTAGTCTTCTGTCAAATGCAAAAAAGTATTTTTCACACCCTTTTACATACCAAAAATGGGTAAAAAGAAGCTTAATCTTGTATACCTTTTCTGTGTCCTGTCAGCTTGGACAGAGTGTAGAGAAAAAAAGAAAGGACCTTTTCACCTGCTGATCCCTGGGACTCAAATCTATTCAGCAAGAAGCCTTCTTGTGTGCACTCAGGGTTTCAACAAGGGTGCATTATAGCAGAAATCTCTGCACAGAATTTTCACAGGGATCTTTTTTTATCATTATTCAGCTCTACAATTTATTGAGGTTATTTGCCTGGGCAAGTAGTCTAATTATAAACCTAAAGATTTGATCATTATACTGCTTATTATCTGGTTATGGGTAGATTACTCTGTTCACATTAAAGCCTGGTCTGGTAATAAACCACATTAATGACAAGCCACAATGTGCAAATTAACTGTGGCACATGATACAATTATGGGTCATTTACATAAGACCTGAAGTGTACAGGATACAGGAAAGGGTTCAGCTGCCCAGACTGATGGCAGTTGCATTCATAATAATACCACAAAGTACTACATAGACAGTGATAAGGCTTTGTCAATGTTTTATTATTACACAATAAGTTCTTGCATTATGTGTTTGTCATCTTATATTTAAACAGTACAAATTCCCTGTGGTATAACCTAAATGCATGCTATAAAGTGTAGATAGTGTCACAAAGAATGTAAAGCTGTAATGCCTTAACCCTGAGGGCTTAGAAACATGTCTGTACATTCACAACCTGCGGGGGCACCCAAGAGGTTACAAAAAAATATAACATCAACCCTTTTTAACTGCTAAGGAGGAAAACTCACTCAATCCATGAAGTACTCAACTAACTCAAATACTGTGCTGTTAAAGGCCTCAGGATTATGTGCATGGCTGAAATTATTCGAAATGGATATTTATTTTCTACAGAAAGAACATGAAAGGGTATTATGTATCTTTTAACTGTCACCAAGTATTGGCCCATTTATTAATTAGCTTGATTATTATTACATATTTTGTTGTTATTATTCTCTGAAGGCAAGGGCCTTGGTTGCTTTTAAGCTTGTTTAAGTTTCATAAGCAGTAAAACTTAACAAGAGCGGAGTCTTTTGAAAACAATGAATTACACGCTATTTCAGCTCGGTCCTTACTATGTGTGACTCAGACGTTGTTAGGTCACAACACACCACTCAGCCATGTAGGGCCCCCATAGTGGCCTGCTCTTTGAAGCATCCCAAATAATAGGGAAGTGTAAAGTAGACCATCACTAAATAACTGCTTCGTCCTCCATTTAGGAAATTAGCACCCACACTGAGTGCACACGCAAAAGACAAAAAAAGATTCCCACACCTTGAGGTATATTTCAATTTGGATGCCATAGGTTGCTATTAATACGTTTCCTTGTATAAACTATTGAACAATAGCTGCAAATGCCAAACCTGTTTAAACATGCAGACATTTGGGCTTTAGTGAGAACGAGGACAGTGTGGAGAAAGGGTGTTTCTTTACCTCTACCGTATGGATCTAGTTTAGACTGTATTAAGCACTGAAACTGACCATACCGGGGCTTGCATATTACATTTACTAGCACTGCATTATGTGCAAACATTTTTTGTTTTATAGTGAAGATTAAATTGCCTACAATACAACAATTATTGATAAAAACGTCCCAAAAAATCTATGAATAAATATTTACAATATAAAAGTCAACTTTTAATTGTATAAGCAACCGAATCAATCCACAATACAGAAAGTCTGTCTGTGAATGTGTAATAAAAGGATCATATCACAAATCAGAATCCTCATTTCCCACTATTCTTGCCAATCAGAGTCCATCTGTATGAACAGCAGGGGGCAGAGCTAGAGATCACAGAAAATAAACATGCTGGTCCAACAGCGAGGTACGATTGTGTGCTATAAACTTTAAAGTCAAACTCCTTTTATAACAATTCAGCTCGTTACATCAAAAGTGTTCTTTTCAGTCTACAGAGTCTGTAAGTTTTTTTTGTGTGTTTTCTTGATGTTTTAATTTTGCAAATGACTATTAAGTGCTGTCATAAAAATAGTTGAATTTCCAAATACGTTGTAATGTGAAAGCAGGGGTGGTGATTTAACAGCTGCCATGCAACTCATATGAATACCTGCAGCAAAAAAATAAATAAATAATAAAATACAAAGAAATGCTACAGTACTACTATTTAGTACAATGTGAATACTCTCTGAGTCATATGAAATCCAATCGTGTACCCAGTGGTAGGTGTACTGGGACACTAAATGTTAAAGTTCACTAGGGTTAGTACTAGTAGTTAACGTTTTTATCCTCCAAAGCTTCCAAAGTCCTTGACAGGCAACTATCTTGCTGCTGTAGAATTACTGACCAAACTTACTGGCTGCAATCTTAAAACCTGAGGAATGTCACCCTGCTAACCGTGTCCACATACACCTAACGGACCACCAGTTCAAACAAAGAGCTTTGCTGGATACATATTTTAGGCAGTCGTCAAAAACTTGTCAGCCGATTTGATATTTGCAGTTCCATCCCAGCTATGCCACGTATGAAGTATATTTAAACATCGAAACAAGATGACCAAGATAATAACCATCTCCTCTGCTACAGACTAGATGGGGTTTTTGAAAAGTTAAAATGATACCTGCAAGAAAAAAGAAGCACGTCTGGAACGGTGAATAAAAACAGAAAAAAAAACCCCACAAAAACTATAGTCTTACCGTTTCCCCCCCCCCAACTCAATAGGTAGGGGAAGATTCAGGTAAATTAAAACGGCCCTATGCTGTTATTTCAGATGCATGGAAACCTGTTTTGCACAAATTAGGTTATTGTTTTATTCTTCTTTAAACTTACAGATTTACAGTTAACTTTTCATATGTCAGTCTGAACCACTGTATTTGCTAGTGTGGCTGAAACTTGCCTTATTTAATAGTTTTTTAAAATATCTGTTAATGGGGCAGTGCATTTTTAAAGATGCTTGAATGCTTGGAATGATTTAATAGTTTGAGGTCAGGTCAATAGATTTCCTCCCCCCCTTGTCCTATTATTATTAGTATGTGCCGTTATAAATAGATTTGGTTTACTGACAGTGCTAAAACTCCAGACACTTTCTTTTTTTTTTTTGGTCTCTTATTTCTTACCTGCTCTGACATTTGCAGCCTGCAGAACGAAAGTAAAAGTGATGATTAAAGTGGAATCCAAGAGCCACCTTTTCGTTTTCCACCTTGTGGACCATTTTTGCATCTCCATGATCGGCGCCCACAACTGTGATCAAAACTGGGCGGCTTCAATTTATACAAAATTCAGTCCCTTCCACAATCCCAAATGTGATACTTTTTTTCTACACCGCCATAAGTGAAAAGCAAGTTTTTTTTTTGTTTGTTTTTTTTTCTTCGCACAGCCAGTCCAGGCCCCTCAGATCTTTCCTTCCCTGTGCCCTGCCTTCAGACTGAAGGTATTTGGGCTTTCATCAAAATGCAAAGAGCATTCGATCCCCCTAAAGCCCCACCGTCAAGAGGGTTGGGCAAGCACCACAAACCAGACCCACGATCACAGTAAACTGACAAGGGAACATTCCTGCTATTAGCAAATCGCTGGGCTCGAAATTTGCCTAAGGATCCTCCCATCTCCACGAGTCAAGCCAAATCCCCTTTTTTGCTTCCAAAAAACTTCATCAATTTTCTTGGAGCACTTTGGGAATGAAAGGAATGGCAGGAGAGTGTGAGACCGAAAAGGCATGTAAGCAATCTACAGTGTTTGACAATCTTTGAATGAGCAAGCATTATCTGTCCGCCATCCCGATCCCGCATACCGATTCTTGTTCGACTCGGGTCACCTAGGCATCTCCCGGATATCTCCTTACAATAAAGCGTAACTTGTTGACTTAAACACAAGTGGGAATTAGGGGGGGGACAATATTTTGCTTTTTTGAGTTTTCGTAGTAAGTGAAAACAAAGGGAACACGATGTACAATACGTTTTTGGGGAAATAAATAATATAGCCTGCGAGGTTAACACGCTTCGAGTGAGAGGCGAACTTCACAACCGCTCTTTAAAAATAAATCTTAAGAGATACAGTTTACGATTATCAAAGGTCGGCATTTTTATTTAAACATTACAATTATTGTTCATATTAGTGAGAAAACATTGTGTTTATAGTAGTGGTATTAATATAGTAACCAACTTAAAGGTATATTAAGAGCTGGAGTTTGTACACAGATGGGTCTTTGTATGCTGTTAGTGTGGTGGGGGGAGGGTCGATAATCCACGACTGAAAGTAATTTGGGGGAAAGCCCTAGGAACATGCACTGCATCATATTTAATGCATTTCGGTAACCATAATGTCTGCAACGTTATATCCACTTAGCAAGGTGCTGCTGCATGTTACTACACAATATGTTTTTTCATCTATTTAATGCGTTTAATATTTACTTTATATATTTGCAATGGCAACTACAATATTGTATTAAAAATACATTACTGCAACATTCTACTATTTTGTCAGTTATCCCCCTAATTACAATCGTAACTTTAAAATAATATCTCCAATGACTTAGATTTCAGTGGCAAATAGTTGGCACAAAGTACTGCCTTGTTTATATATATATATATATATATATATATATATATATATATATATATATATATATATATATATATATATATATATATATACATACCCCAATGGAAATGTATAATTTCTAGAAATTTCTCGAAAACAAACAATTATAGGAAAAATCTTGTGTAGCAAAATGTTTGCTTTTGTGGAAGAGGAAAAAAGTTACAAGAAATAGATGTCTGCATTTATTTATTATTTATTTAAGCATTTTTTGCAAAACTCAAAAAATGCTAATTCAAAAGTATTCATACCCTTTGATGCTATGATAGTATTGTCTACAGTGTGCTAGACATTTCAATATGATAATGCAGAACCTAATTCTAGAAAAGTCTAGAAAATACTGGATTGTAGGTTAACATTCTTAGAGAGTATAAAAGGGTTAGGCATAGGATGATTGCTGTTATTACCGATAAGTCAATATGAGAAAAAGTAAAGAGCTATCTCGCAGAAAATTATTTATTGTCATAAAGCAGGAGAAGGATACAAGAAGAATCTCAAGCATTTGAGTGTCCCAATTTCAACTAGTGTTTCTATTATCAAGAAGTACAAGACTCATGGTACTGTCACAACTCTCCCTCGGTCTGGAAGAAAGAAGGTTCTTTCACCAAGAACAAGAAGAAGAATTGTGAGGAAGGTTAATAACAATGCAAGATTGACTGCCAAAGATATTCTAAGTGAATTGCCTGCAAGTGGGACTGTGGTTTCCATTTCAACCATTGGTCAAGTATTGCATGATGAAGGTCTCAATAGTTGCAGACCAAGGAAGAAGCCACTCTTAGGAAAACGTCACAAGGACAATTGCTTAAAGTTTGCAAAATGGCATTTGAATGATGGATATGAGTTCTGGTCAAAGGTTTTGTGGAGTGATGAAACAAAAATCGAGCTATTTGGTCACGCTGATAGTCGTTACGTTTGGAGAAAGTCTGGTAAGGCATACAAAGAAAAGAACACCATACCTACTGTCAAGCATGGAGGTGGTAATATCCTTCCATGGGGCTGTTTTTCTTCTAATGGCACAGGAAATTTAATTCCAATACATGGTAAAATGGATTCCATAGCATAACAAAAGATACTGGCCAATCATCTGAAACCCTCCGCTACAAAACTTGGTTTAAAGCGCAACTGGACATTCCAACGCGACGATGATCCAAAGCACACATCAAAATCTACTTCAGAATGGTTAAAGAAGAATAAAATCAAGATTCTGGAATAGCCTAGTCAAAGTCCCGATCTAAATCTGATTGAGAATCTTTGGTATGAGAAGGCTGTGCTCAAGAGAAGTCCTCAGAATTTGAATGAACTGGAACAATTTTGCATTGAAGAATGGTTGAAAATCACTAAAGAATCATGCCAAAAGCTCATTGAGAAATATCCTAATCATTTAAAAGAGGTTATTATTGCTAAAGGTGCCTAGACTAGCTATTAATTTCATTTTCCTTGTCAGGGTATGAATACTGCTGAATTAGCATTTTTTTAGTTTTGCAAGAAAATTGCTGAAATAAGTAATTGTAGACATCTTTTTTTCCTCATCCACAAACTATATATATAGTAACCTTGAAAAAGTTGGTTTGCAATGTTTTCCCTGTATTGTGATTATGTTATTTTATTTCACACAAATAAGCATGGTGCAGTAATATCAGTCAACGATGTCACTGCATTGTGGTGCCATTTGATTTAACTTGTATGAAGGCACAGTGACATCATGAAGTTAGTATGCTGGGGCATACAATTCATCACATTGGATAAACATTCTCCTGTTAAAAGCGTGATATATGCAAGCACCCCCCACTACATCCCATTGCCAGGGGCGATAGTAAGAAATACACTCCTACAAGAATTTATGATGACATGAGGCCATTGTTGATAAGTTATTTTGGGGCGACATTGCTACAGTCCACAAAACTATTTACAAATGTGTGTAAGTACAATTATAAAGTAGTCAAATGGCAGCTAGCATTTTGAAGTTGATGTTAATGGTTGGATGTTCCTCCCAACCATTTCCAGGGGGTAGAGGAAGCAGATAATATGGGCTATTTTATATAAGGTGTTATAAGATAAAGCTGGACATCATTCTTAATTGTTCTGGCTACCATGGGGCACTTAGGTAATCGCAAATATTTGAAAAGGTATGTTTCAACAATGATCATCACTTTTAACCAAATACACTGTGGATTTGCAGACTGATACTTGCTTTAAAATGTGCATAGCCCAAATAAATACTTTGTACTGTTTAAATGTATATGTGATTTACTGTAGGTGTGTAGACTGCAAACAAGGACTAATAATCAATTAAATGTTCTAGGCCAGGAATTTATTTCCATTGTCTAAACAAAGAAAAAATAGACCCCGTCAGTTTATTGTGTTGAATTGTGTTGTAGGATGCACATCATGATTACTGGGTTTAGTAAACCTCTAAACCACATCTATCAATGTCCCTTTATTTGTGATGACTTTCATGGCTATAATTCACAATCATCATTTCTAATCGTTTACAATCACAGGGCGGGTCAATTATATGTCTCTTTTTTGGGGTTTATGCTGTTTTTGTTTGGTATTTCAATGCTACAGTTTTAGAACTTAAAAAAGTCTCAACCTCCAAAATCATCCTTTTAATTAAATCACATATTGCATTGATTTTACATTCACACTCCCTTTCAGTCTCTCTGGATTGTGTGGGGTAGGTCCAATAAAAGTAAACACTAGAATCAATTATAGTAATTAGTGTAAGAAGTTATGAGAGCACAGATCTATATTGTTTAACTGCTTGTCCTTGCCAAGAAACAGCAGTCTGTACAGAAAGAGAAAATAAATATAGTTACTGGACGAATTTTAGTTTTTAAAGTAGCTCACTTTTTTGTTTGTTTTGTTTGAAATCTTTCTTATACTGCAGTGTTTAATAATGTCAGGTTTTAAATACAAAGAAAGCTTAGACAAAGTAATCGTTCTTATTTATTGTGGTTACATTGGGCTAATCACATTTAATATACATGCTACACGATGGGTTTTACCCACAAAACCTGAACAGTACACCACTAGTATTTTTTTTTATAGGTAAATAAAAATTTGGTGTTTGAGAATTGGAGTACATCAAGGTTATATTGCTAAGTCATAACATTTTAATCTCACAATACACACATACAGAGTCAAACATTTAATGTCTTCTACTGAACAACATTTAAATTGGTCCTTTCTGACAAAACTTAGAATTTTTTTTTGAAAGGATTGACTTACATTTTAGTTTTAGGTTAAATCATCCTTTACAGGAATCAGTGGCCTAAAAACAGGAATAACATTGTTGCTTATGGAGATACTTCGTCTAATTCTAAATGAATTCAGTGAGACAAAACTGATAAATCTGCAGCATCAGTCTGGTTCAGATTCAGCCCATCACCAAGTATCAGATCACAGTGGCTGTTTCAAGTGTTTTTTTGTAGATCATGACTTCAGCCTGAAAGTCCTCTTGGCACTGTATTTTTACTAGATCAGTAATGATCTAAAACATCTGGATTAAGGGTATTGAAGACACATATGTTAAACATCTGCAGGTTAGTAAATATTTGATACTTAATATGTGTAAAAATATACTTATCCAAATATTTAACCCATTAGCCTGATGACACTGTGATGCATATGTCCCTGGACAAAAAGATAGATACTCAGCAAACCAGGCATTAGTATTATTAAGGATTTGTGAGGCTACCTCTAGGAAGATTCCATTCATAAATTGAAAACTGCATGATTGTATACATTGACAAATGAAGAATAGCTAAAGAGGATATACAAAACACTAATAAGATGTATTCTTTAAGCAACATTTGTAATTGCTTAATGCTGGTGTATTACCTTTTTACAATAATGTAAATAAAAAAAACAACAGAAAACATCATTTAACTTCACATGAGATTTTGTGCATGTGTTAGAGCTTAACAATCCTCTTCTCCCTTTAAATTCTTGTCACATGCTGCCATGTTTGCCATGCTGACATCATCAATTAGTGACAGCCCCTTTGACAAGCACATTTCAGTCAATTTGATCTGCACAGTGCATTTCACCCTCACCCATCCCACTATTTGAAAAGTGCATTCTTGCCTGTAGTATGAGGTACTCAGGCATCTGCACTGGATTATATAAATCGTAACCACTTCAGATTTTTCATTCTAGAGGTGCATTATATATAAGAAGATATTAATGGAGCTAGAAAAATATGTTCATAGGAACATAGAAACTGCTTGTTTGCAGGGCTTACTGCAATTCATTTAAAACATAACAACAAACAATGAGCTAGATTCGTACAGGTCATTTACTCCAGAAGCACACCCTATAATGCTTCCAAACCAGAAATAAACATTTCATTTAGGGGCTTGTTAGAATTGCAATTGGTGGTTTTCTTTTTTTTCAGAAAAAAATGCGCTAATGACAATTTGGAACAAAAAGATTTGAGAATCTAGGCCAATATCTTAGCAAGGTCATCGTGGAGTGGATGTTTGTGGAGTATTTTACGAAATGATGTCCAATAGAAAAGTGCATTTAATGGACTGGTCTTTATATCGAGCTGGGAAGGAGTTCATTTGTAGTGAAACCTGCCTGCACTCCCGTCATCTTGATCTAAGATGGTGGAGCCAGTGAAGGGAGCAGAGACTCTCAAGAACAAAGCAAAACATTTCTTTCCCATATAACTATATGCTAAAATAAAATCAATTTGGTGTTTGAAAGGCCCCAAGCTTAAAGGGCAGTAAAAGTAGGACTGACCTGAAGGACCACTGCATGGGTCACTGCCAACAAAGACTGATCACTGCCAACAAAGACTGAATTGAGTGTTGGTTTAGAGCTGTACATTGTGCCATCTAGACAACCTGTTGATTAAACACAGGCTGTTTTCTGATACATTAACTTAAGGTTTCACAGACCCCGATAAAAAGTAATAAGAACACAGTACCGGTTTTAAAAACAGATTCATTTATCAGATCCACAATTATTTTGGATGTACCTCTGGAATAACAGAGCATCTCTAATCTGTTATACAGACCAGAGTAATTAACCAATAAAGGTGTTTAAAAAACAATTATTTAGGATTTTGTTTTATGGTACTAATAAATAAAGACAATAATCAGTTTCCTCACCTTTTATTTTCTAGTTTGTTACCCACAGAATTGAATTCATCTTCAAACTGCTGATTTAAATGTATAACCGGTGGTTTAATTGGAGTCAGTACCGAGGAACAACTAAATTAAGTGAGGGGAAAGGAGAATAAGGTCTGTGGAGAGTGGCAAGCTTCCGGCTCATGCTGTTTCTCAGGACCAAAGACCAAAATAATGTGTTTAATTGCAGGGAAAAAAAGATGCATTAAACATGGACAAACTAACCTAAAATCTGATTATTATTATTATTATTATTATTATTATTATTATTATTAACATCTGCATTATTCACATAATGTAATCCAGACCTGCATATGGGTCAGCATATGTTCTATGTCTGGTATTTTTATTATCTGGAATATTAAAAACAAAACAAAAAAAAATGCTAGGAATGATGCTTTTATAAAAAAAAAATCCCTATCAACTTCGCAATAACACATTTTCAACACCTTTGATTACTAGATTAGATGAACTGTAGCATTCCCTCAGATACAACGTGTCCTTCTATCTGTAACTAGATGTTGCAACATATCTACAAAATGTAGCCATTTATTCTTCCAAAGGACAGTGCTTCCTACAACCACCAACATACTTGGAAATTGATTGTGTTCTGAGCTAGAGGAAAGGGTGTCCCATTTTAACCCACCACACATCATATTCATTGGAGGTCTCCAGCCCATATACACAGCAGGTCAAACTCTGCTTAGTTTCTGAGATCTGACAAGATCAAGACTAAACAAAAATTGATACATACTCAGTTACACCATAAGGGGTCTCCATTGGTAGGCTAATTTATAAACTTGTTTATTGATGTTGACAAAATGTTATTTTATGTGTAGAATATAGAACATATGATATTAGTATATTTATAGTATACTTTTTTGGACTTCAGTATACAGTCACAACTGTATGAAAATGAGTTTAGTTTAAAAGACAAACTTTGTCTGTCATGTTTCAGCGCCAAAGTAGCAAGCATTATTAGACAACCATAACTGATATGTTCAGTATCTGCCAGATTGTAACACATTATTCTATAATTGGTTCATTTTGAAATTTTGATTAAAGAGACAACATTATAGAGAACAAAGCTTTTTTTTTTGTTTGTTTTACAAAAACTGGCAAATGCTGTTCCTATTTAATTTTAAGAAATCTGCCCAAGTAAACTGTCACAACCATAGTCAGAAGTTGAATCAGAGCTTCAGATCTGCTTGAGGTTTTTCCTATAAAATATAAATAATGTTGCTTTTTTCATATGGGTTGCAATAACACAAACATGCTAAATGCACTGAATAGGCAATACAAGTATATCTGAATGTTCATCTGGGCCCTTGCATCAATTAAACATACATACCATTTATTTTATTAAAGTTCAGTTTTATAAAAGTTCTAGTGATTCTCCAAATACATAATAAATAAGATAAAGCAGTTTTTTTTTTGGTGAACATTTTTTTTCTTCTATAAATTGTATATTCATATTTTAATTATATCCAGCAGGATAGCCACTTGAGGAGTTCATTTTACAGCTGTCAGAAGATTGCTTTCTAATTGTATTAAAGTTCAAGCCCTCAAAGTTTTAAATCTTTATTTTGTTTTTGGTTTTTTTAAACAGGAAGAAGAGAAACGTTCACGTTTTAAGTTTTTTGCCAAGTGGCACTGTGAATGCCAAAACATTCTTAAGATTTAAACCCTTGGTTTACTTGTGCAGTGTGCATAGAAATTCCATTGGAACTGGTATTGAAACAGTGTGTCTAGTAACTTTCATATGATGACTGATGTTGATTGAGGTTATGAATACATGTGGATTGTGTCACAAACAAACTCCATAATAATTCTATAGCAAATCCTGTCTTCATACATAATTACATGTTCAATACTGGTGCTTGATTAAAAGTGCTACCTCTTAATTGTAAATTATCAGCATCAGTGAAATGAAACAAATATATAAGAGAGTGTATCAGTGCATTTTAAATTTACAAATGTCAAACTTTTTACGAGCCATACAACTAGCTGAATATATGATTCAGATTCCACATATTTCCAGCCTGTCTCCCAAGGTGCAAAATACAAATCAGCTTTTTACAAGCAGCAATCTGCTGCACAGTCATCACCACCTAACAAATTTCCTGCAATAGCAACAAACAAATATATAATAAAAGTATTTTAAATGCTCTGAAATTCAATATTGACCTATAGGGGTCATGCACACATTGTAACACAAGTTTACCTTCTGGTTATATTTTGTAGCTATATACTATTATGGATAAACTAAATCTGCATTTGACCAGTGTTATAGTGCTTAGGTACATATCAAAATCCCATCCTTGTAAAAAAAAAACTATTCTTGTTGAGCACGCTATTAAAAGTAATTGTTACCATCTCCGAAACAGTTGTGTTATTAAAATGTTCTTCAAACTATCCTGTATGAGAACATTAAAAAAGATATAATTGCATTCAGTTGTGTCTGCATACTTCTTAGAAATAATAGGTCACCTTTGTTAACTGTATTCAATCTAACATGTGTCAGCCTCAAGCATATTTAAAGACAACTTCACATTTTGTTTAGACTGCAAACCACTGATAGTAGGTATCCCAAACCCCAGACCAAAATACCTGTGTATTAAAAATAATTCACCCATAACTAACACCAAATCATAAAATCTAAATAAAACTAAATAAACTTGAATCTGGTCAATTATTTACACTGTTTTATAAGTCTATTTTTGGACTTTCACCAACAACATAATCATTCAGCTTTAAAGAGGAATTGGAAGTTCAGTTCTACTTTCTGTTGCAGAAGTATACAAACAAAAATATCATATTTTTTCACTTGATCTTCCTTAAAGAGTATAGTGGGGTTCCAAAAAATATATATAGTGTTACAGGTCCCCATGTGTTGCTACAACTGTTTAAATAATGTGCCTGTAATTTTTCTTTTCATAGTTAACATCCTGACAACTTTTTACACTTTCATTACATTTCAAAGCATTTTTCAAAATGGCAGCTCTAGTGCCCTGGGGTTTGAGATCTGTCCTCTAAAGTGTTCTGGCTTTTCTGTTCTGTACCACGTCATGGATCGCTATTGTTGTGCTGTAACCTGTTTGACAATGTGGGCAATAGTCCTTACACTATCAGTGCACTAGAGCAGCCATTTTGAAAAGAGCTTTGAAACAGATTTTAAAGTTATAAGTGTAAAAAGTTGTCAAGATGTTAACAATGAAAAGAAAAATGACAGGTACATTATTTAAACAGTTGTAGCAACACATGGCGACGTGTAACGCAATATTTTTCGGAACCCCGCTGCTTACTCTTTAAGGCTTTCTCCAGTAATTTAGTGTGCTGTTGTATAGTAATTAGGCACACGTCATTAAAATAAAATAAATAAATAAATATTTAAAAGACAAAATTATTGTAGAAATGTATTTATAAACATATAATTTATTTCAAATATCTCCATATATCAATTCAATAAATGCTCCTAATTATGCTAATTAGTTGTTAGTTGACCGACAGCTTTCCTGTTTACTTTGGCAATGGTTTCTGTCTCTAAATAAGAAAATCCATAATGCACCACGCCTGAGTTTTAAACATCATATAAAAAGATTTTAACTGTTGTGCATAATGATAGCATTGTCATTTTGTATTTTGGTTCTGTTCTCAGTCCAAATGAATGGCTTCTCTTCTTCAGGGGTTGTCACTGCCAGGGCTGCTTAAAATACTGGTGCACATAAAGATTGATTGCCTCTTTGCATTTTTGTGCTTCTTATGTATTTTGTTAAAGTTTTTCAAAGAAAAAATATTGGTTGATGAAAATGCCACCATACACACACACGCACACACACACACACACACACACACACACACACACACACACACACACACACACACACATATATATATATATATATATATATATATATATATATAGTGAATATGGACTGGAGAGGAAGCTCATAGTGGGAAGAACTATAGTCACCAACAGGGGACTATAATGCCGGAAGCCCCATTTTCCCAGATTTCAGTTTCCCAGAACCCACATCAGCCTTAGTTTTAGATTGAATATATCCCCAAGTCTTAACACTCTTTATCACCAGGCTTTGGAAACCATTAGCTCAGCCATTAACACTGTGACCTTTGTACTGAGAGGTTGTGGTTTGACTCCAGGGTTGGATTGACTCAGCATAGACCAACGTCTAAATAAAAAGGTTATGGGTGCAGTGCAGTTCCTAGCCAAAGAATAAGTGAACATACTTGTACAACAGGGTCAGAGTTATCCATGTTGATAGGAAATAGGGACTGCTAGCAGACTAAGCTGGCTGAATGGTAGTGCACTACCAAGCTGCTGAGCTGGAACTCAGAGAAATAACCTTGTTCCTTTCTGCAGACTCTGTGCTCTTAAATGTACACACTGTATCACAACAGTATATAAAATCAAAGAGTTAGATGAAATAATATCTCGTTGTTCCTCCAGACCGCTAAATGGCCCTTAACTGTCAATTTTATAACAATTGTAAGTCACCCTGGTGGTGTTAATAAATAAATAAATACATAAATAAATAAATAATAATACTACAACCAAAATATATTTAGGTATGTTTATTGTTATTATCTCTGTCATTAGTTTAGACCTATCATTAATGGACCATTAAATCCTACTGTTTAGCTCTATCGCTGACCTCATTCTAACATTAGAGGTTAACAAGTGATACTCACCTTGTCCTCACAAATTCTAGACAATCTCCTCAACTCCACCCTTTTCAGGAACATACTTATCACGTGACAAAACTCCTTTTCACAAGCACATACCAAATAATTGCCCACAGTCCACTGGACATAGTATAAAGAACCCTCTCTTCAGCAGTTACAGTATTTAGACAAAGTTTTTGGTCACAGTCATGAATCACTATTCAGGTAGACTATGCGGTTGCTTTGCAGTAGGACATTCGTCTGTATATAAATTACCTTAAATCATACAGCTTTAAAGGAGTCCAGACTAATGAACGTGTGTAACAAAAAGAAAATGGCTGGATGCCCTTGCTGCTCCCTTAGTGAATGAGTCCATTCACTGAAACCCTTTTATTTATTTTGTGGCTTCTTTTTACTGTAAACCAAAACTGAGATTTTGGTTAAACTGCTTCCACTTCAAAAACACAGCCTTGTACTATAGCTTGAATTTCACTCTGGTTTGAAGCCAGTTAGCTCAAACCTGGCAAATATGTTACGGAAAATGAGTATTTATGTGGAGTTGCAGCCTCTATATTTTGGAATTTGTGTGAAAGTAAAGTGATTCTATTTGTTGCAATTGAGGATTTTGTATATAATATCTCACAGACTTTTCTGTAAAGATGCTGCGTTATACTTTTACTTGGGGTTAAGGATTGGAAAAACATTTCAATACCACAAGTAAAACCTATTAATAAAAATTGAGAAACTTCCTATATTTTAAACTTCACTTCAGAAACATTTACAGTTAAAGGAGATCTTTTCCCACTAGTTAGGTTTTGATCCATTCCTTCTCTGTAGTACCCTTTTCATTGGAATCAATCAAAATTATAGCATGCCATAGTACAGGGGTGGCCAAACATTTTTATATGCCAGAGAGCCACTACACAGAAATGTTTGCGAGCAACACATTTTAAATACTAGCATTGTTTTAAATGTTGTTTTAATCCTCTTGAACATTATAACATAATCTTATAATGTGCAGTAGTTGTCTCATGATGGCAGCAAAATACACAAGAACAAGGAAGGACATTGCACAGCCTTGCAGTTTTTGTGTAATTTGTATTGTACTGTACTGTACAGTGTATTACACTTTAAATGTAACACTGGTGTTTTTCCATTATTCCTGTTTCTATTGTATGTATTACGATAACTGCTGTGATTTCATTAAAAACACCACATAAAAAAGACACATTTTTGACACGATCTTCCCTTGAAGATCTGAATGCTCTGTTTAAAAAAAAAAAAAAAAGGGTTTCTTTTTTGTATGACTGCTGCGTGTGGTACTTTCGAGATGCACTTATTTTGAAAGGGATTACAGTACCTGCTTATGACGAGATGTAGGACATGTAAATATAATATTACATTTAGACCAGCAATAGCGTGAGCGATATTGCATGCCTAGGGCTCCTCGTTTTCGTGATGTCCCTTTTTTACATTTTAATTAAAATATTTTAAATCCGGAAAAAAAAGCAATTTAACTGAACTCGCTTTTTGTGTTTGGTTTGAGTTAAAAATAAGGAGCTGCCTTTTTCTTTTTTTTTTTTTACATTATCAATGAAACAGAAAAAAAAATGAAACAGGTAAAAAAATAAAAGTGATCTTAGTTCCCAATCAACACTTTTCCAAGAGTTTAATTAAGAAACAGAGTCGGCTCAATAACTTTTAAGGGACATCGCATGACCAAAAACAAAAAAAACGAAAACAAAGAACCCTATGCCATACAAAACTTGCTTGAGTCATTGCATCACCTTATTTACTGAATGCCAAAAGGAGCATCTGCTGACTGATGAGGCGTGCTTTTAAAGAGTCTAGTTTGTTTCTCCTCAAGTCTGATCCAGGAAGATATTCAGATGTAAATGTGTTGTGATTTATTTCATAATGATGTTTGAGGCTGCTCGCCTTGTAAAGACTACAGTGTGTAAGTGATTTGTTGAAGATGAGACACTGGTTCACCACTGTTTTCAGTGAAAGCAAACTCTTCCTCCCATTCTGGCTTAAGCCTCATACTTTTGTTTTTTTACTCGTGGAAGGTTTGCTCAGTGCCATTGTCTCCAAAAAACGAACAAAAACTTAATTCAAGATTATGAAATTCACTTTCAACTGTACATCCAGCTTTCACTCGAGGTGATCAAAATATGCTTTCACCACCGCGCAGTGTCAAAGGTCACCAAGTGATGAAATGTCCTTGCAGTGAACATGTAGGCTTAAAGAAACTGGAGAGAAGAACGAATAATAACACAAATGAATACAAAGAACACAAATAATAAACTTGTGTTTATTTTTATCTTTACCCTTTTCTTTTCGTTTTTGTTTATTATTCTTCAGTTAATTTGAGACACAAAATGTGCGTCACCCAGCATTTCACCAGAAGCCACTCTTGAACTGGCCAGGAGCCGCATGCATCTCACGAGCCGTGGTTTGGCCACCTCTGCCATAGTATATAGACAAATCTGTCTTTTCATTATAGAAGCCTATAATACTGTACCTAGTAGGTTGAGCCTCTCCATTTTAAAGACCACTACAAGCAGCTGTTATATAACATTCCAAATTTGTTTAATCTTTCTTTCACTCTTGGCACTTTTCCTCAGGCCTGTGGCAAAGGTATCAGCACTCAAAATGAGTGGCGATAAATCTGAGGTCAGTAACTACTACCCTATTTCACTGCTCCCTTAGATCTTTAGAAAGATCCATTGTTTATAAACAAATCTTCACTTTTCCTGAAGCTAATACATTTCCCAAATATTGCTTTCTTATAATTAAGAAGCTGAGAGGCTTTTGACCTTGTGAATCACATATTTACAGAGTAATATGGTCTATTTCCTATCAAATGGGAAAACAGCAGATCGCATTATAGCAGTTTTAGACCCCGGGGAAAATGACAGCAACATGGAAAATACCAAATGCAGATGGTGAGCTGAACATGGTACCTATGAGGAGAGTGAAGACCCAGGACAAAAAGCCCCTGATTAAAGAGCTTGATCCAAAGCTTGCCAGCCACCACAGTTGAGCGATCTGATAGAGAGATCCAGCAAGGACACGTGGATAGTGAGACCCTGAGGAAAGCGGTTGAGAGAGTGGCACTCCTCAGCGCAGAAGCAGTGTCAGCAGGGAGATGCCCCCCAGTGCTGGAGCAGTGTTAGTGACGCCCAAGACCCAGACAGGCACTAGTACCAGCATTGGCACTCACAGCCGTGCGCACGTTACGCATTGTGTGTACCTTTGGTTTGTAAAATGTCATCTTCATAAGTGTGGACTTGCATGTATCTTGTGCGATCGGTTCAAAAAGAGCAAAAATCTATCTTCTGATGAGCCAGAATGTCAGGGAAAAAATATCAGTAAAAGCACCGAATTGTCTATTTCTGGAAAATACATTGGCAGCATCGAATGTTAGTACAGTACTACTGCATGATCTGATCTTCCGGGATTGAGCACGGTAAGTGCGCATTTAAAGTTTCATTTGTATTTAAATTTTATCAGTGTCTGAGGCTCCCGAGTGGTGCATCCAGTAAAGGCGCTCCATGTGGAGTGCAGGATGTGCCCTATAGTCTGGACGTCGCAAGCTTGAGTCCAGGCTATTCCTTTGCCGACCGAGGACGGGAGCTTCCAGGAGGCGGCGCTCTATTGGCCGAGTGCCGCCTGGGGGGAGGGAGGGTTAGGTCGGCCAGGGTGTCCTCGGCTCACTGTGCACCAGCGACCCCTGTAGTCTGGCCGGGCGCCTGCGGGCTTGCCTGTAAGCTGCCCAAGAGCTGCGTTGTCCTCCTTGGGTGGCTGCATGGTGAGTCCGCAGTGTGAAAAAAAGCGGTCGGCTGACAGCACACGCTTCGGAGGACCGCGTGTGTTTGTCTTCACCCTCCCGAGTCAGCGCAGGGGTGGTAGTGGTGAGCTGAGCCTAAAAATAATTGGCCATTCCAAATTGGGATAACTGACTTCACCATAGCACAGTTTAATGAAAATGATGACCAGATTTAAAAATACTACTGATGAGCAAACTTGTGTTTGTTGGGACCCAGGGGTAGTGGTAGTTAGTTAGCAGTGGCATGCAGAGAGGGGCTAGTAACACTGGAAATGGACTAAGAGCTGCCATCGAAAATATCTTCTTGGTGAATGAGTTACTGAGTGAATATAAGTAAAGAAATGTGCACTCATGTTGAAACCTGTGCTAATATCTGAAAATGACTAAAAACAAAACATTATAAGAATGTAATCCCACCTGAACTTGTCTGACCCAGATATAGTCCACCTTTGCCAATTACACTTATAAATTAATGAAACTGGAAGATTGTCCCCAAAAAACTGCAGTGCAGCTGTGCAGGCAGGTTATACCTCCCAACACACATAAATAGTTCATTCATTTAGCAGTAAATTTGTTTTTGGGTGAATAGCAAACGGAATACTATTTTTGATTACCCAGTGTTTGTCAGTTGATAATGAGAATAAGCTGATAGCTCAGGGATAAAATAAGAAGATCCATCATAATTTCACTGTTATAAAATACCAAGTTTTATTTTCTTCCTGAGAATAAGCCGTGGGCGGGGGGCTTATGCAGTAAACATAATTATATAGTATTACAGTTGCATTGTCCATTAGACAAGACAAAAAGTAGTTTTTTGTACCTAGTTGAATGGATTATTTCGTCTCAATACAGAAAGCCTTATTGTATTTTCCATGTAATTTGAAGCAGAATTGTGTAGAAGGGTTTTGTGGGCTTGGTGGAGAGGGAAGCTGACTTTTAAAATGAAAAGCACTAATGCTAGACATTCTGACTATGAGGCTTCAGACAGGAATTCACATTTGTCTGGGCAAGCATATTATAGCTAAGGGGTATCTAATAGCTCTGTATGACAGAATGTGCCAGGCTGTAGATCTACAGAGTTTCCATCTAAAGTTTTAAAATAATTTCATTTATAAAGATCTTAATCTTTTAGAAAATGTGGCCTTTTCAGCTACCAATATCATACTAGGTCAGTAATGCAGATTGTGGCTTTGTTTGTCCTTCTTTACAGCAGTATAAGCGTGCGTACCCATAAACTGTTGATTAAAATGTTGCATACCTCAAGTGTTGTCTAAAACAATTGCTTGGTCAAACGTTTAAAGACTTTTTTCCAATAGAGGGAGTAAAAATGTTTAAGGTGTTATGCCAAATCTCTTAAAGCCCACTAGTTTGCACAGCAGTATATCTTCTCAAGCGTCTGGCATATAACTTAATGTTGACACAAATTTACTGCACTGTAATATGAGTTTTATATTGTTTGCACTTTAGGGAAAACCGCTTAATGTGTTTCATTGAAATGAAAAGACATTGAACTCTTCTGTAGCAACAATTTATTTAGAGATTCACGCAATAATATATGGAGTTTGGAAAATAAAGCTAAAAAAACAGAGGATTTTCTTAAACTAATAAAAAAAAATGGAAAATTCTTGGTGAGTTTTTTTTTTATCAGCTTAATAAAAACAATAGTTCAAAGATCTGCACAGAAATGCCTTTAGGGCTATAATTTTATAAAGACATATGCTCCTAATGATACAATTGATTTTTCCTACATTTTGCCAAGTACAATTGTAGTGTTTTACAGCTGTACTTTTAAAGTATATGTTTCTTAATAAGAGATGGGTTATTAAGGGTTTAATATTAATAAATGTGGAACATGACATGAATGAGGCACTGGTTTTTTGGGTGAAATACTGAAACTGCAGCTCACTACTGACAGATTTATAAAGGCTGTTGGAGGTGACTTGTTCTTCACATGAGTATCTGCAATATCTGATTCAGTAATGATGTAAAAAAAAAACAAACATAGGTAGCCATGTCTATGCTTGTTTACCTACCTATAGCTTTCAATAGCTCTTAAAATAAGGTGCCTCCCCAGGGGAAATACATACAATTTGCCAATATTTGGAGAAAGATACAGATAAACAGCAACAAGTATTTTTCAAAAAATTCTATGACAATTAATTAGGTGGTGGAATTATTTTGATAGGCATATGGCTAGGCTTCAACATTGCATCTCATCGCTATACTGTAGGGTCCACCCTCACTACACATGACTGGAGTTTGTGTTTCCTTTGCACCAATTAGGGGTTGAACGTCCCCCTATTTTTGACAAGGAAAAAACTGAAGCAAAATAAGAAACAACTCAAAATGTTAATCTAAATGGTCCTCCTACCTTAATACAAATTATTTCTTAAGTTTTATAACTTACAATTATTTTTTCTTCTTGTCCAAATAATGAAAGGAAAAAAAAAATATTGTACCGATTTCCCAGCCATTGTCTTATGGGTAAATCCTGATTCACTTATTCAATAACTTGCATGTACTACCTTGAATTTCCACCAATTTTAGCTTACTCTAAGCTGTACTGTGCAGTATATCAAGGAAGCTCAATGTTGTAATCATTAATTACATACCTGAAGTCTGCAAGCTCAATTATAAACTGTATTGATTCATTGATTTTAAGAGGGGATGAAGACAATTGGATATATTAGTTATTATTATTTGTTTATTTAGCAGACACCTTTATCCAAGGCGACTTACAGAGACTAGGGTGTGTGAACTATGCATCAGCTGCAGAGTCACTTACAATTACATCTCACACGAAAGAGCACGTGGAGGTTAAGTGACTTGCTCAGGGTCACACAATGAGTCAGTGGCTGAGGTGGGATTTGAACTGGGGACCTCCTGGTTACAAGCCCTTTTCTTTAACCACTGGACCACACAGCCTCCTCAAGTACAATCAGCCTTGCTTGCATTGCTGAATGAAATGAACTTAAGTTGACACTATTTTTCCAAAAATTGTCAAGGATGACCCGGATGACCACTGCGTCATGGCCAAAGGAATTGTGGGCTAGCCAGCTAGGGCCCTGCTTGATTCAGGAGGCCCAGGCAGCCTAACAGGCCATGACGGACACCAATGCCGCCCAATACAACCTGGTAAGACATGGAGACATGGCAGCATACCCCACACTAAAAGTATACTTAGCGGTGGAACCGATAAAACATCACCTAGTAGTAGGGATGGCGGAAAGGCTACCACACCTAGTAATTCTGGCCAAACTATAAGGAATTGGTGAAATTAATGGCAGTCTTGGCCACATACGTAAACGTGACAGAAAAAGGGAAAACAGAAATGATTGGTGATATTTTTCCCTTCCAAGCTGAAATGTTTTGCCATATTTTTTGTCCTAGAAAAAAAGAGATGTTGATGGCGCTGGGGCGCTAGTATATCCACATTTTATTATCAAGGGGCAATTGTTATATAGGGTAAACCTTGCCACGGGCACAGGACAGACGGTAACACAATTGATGGTTCCCCTGTCTTATCGGCTCGAGGTCATGAGGCTGGCACATGATATCCCTTTTGTGGGGCACCTTGGAGCTGATAAAACAAGGGAACGCATATTAGCTCGATTTTATTGGGTAGTTCCTCATAATAAAGTGTTGAAATATGTAGCCACATGCCCAGACGGCCAGCGAGTAGTGCTGGGTCGAATGCACCCCGTCCCTTTGGTCCCACAACCAATTATTTCCACTCCCTTTGAGCACATTGCAATGGACATAGTGGGCCCTTTGCTACCTGCTGATTCAGAGTATACGCATATATTAGTAGTGATAGATTATGCAACGCGATACCCAGAAGCAGTTCCATTGAGGCCACTAGTGCAGCTGCAATAACCAAAGAAATAGTGCAGATTATGTCGCGAGTAAGGGTCCCCAAAGAGATACTGGCTGATCATGGAACTTCCTGTCTAATACATTACAGCAAGTATACAAAATATGTCCCATCAGGACATCTGTTTATCATCCACAGACAGATGGTTTGGTGGAGCACTTTAATCAGACCTTGAAGCAGATGCTGAGACAATTTGTGAGCCAACAGCAAAAACATTGGGCAACGCTTCTCCCCTACCTCCTCTTTGCAGCGATAGAGACCTGCTCTCGCCAGGTGGAGCTGTAAATAACCACATCGCCAATATACGCTGCCGCATACTCACGATGTGGGTGTAAGACCTTTGGACCTGACGATACTGGCAGATCTCCTTAACCCGCAGCTCTAGAGAGAAAACCACATTTTCAACTTCTGATGGTCTGTTTTACTTTATTACCATGCCATTAGGGCTACATGGTGTGCCCGCTGCCTTTCAGAGACTGATGGACCAGGTCTTACACCCACATCGTGAGTATGCGGCAGCATATATTGGCGATGTGGTTATTTACAGCTCCACCTGGTGAGAGCATTTGGCTAGGATTATGGCCATCCTTCAGTCTCTAAGGGTAGCCCGGGTGACAGTCAACTTGAGAAAATGTGCATTTGCCATAACAGAAACTCAATATTTGGGATTTATTATGGGAAATGGACAGGTGAAACCCGTTGTCAACAAAGTCCATGCTGAACGCGGCAACCCCCAAAACCAAGGCTCAGGTGAGGTCTCTATTGGGGTTGGCCAGTTATTACCGAAGATTAATCCCGAGTATGCCACAGTGGTCAGTCCCTTAGTTGACCTCACTAAAAAGAGCGCTCCAAATTTGATTAAGTGGTCAGGAGAATGTCAGGAGGCGTTTGATACTATCAAGCAGAGACTTTGCCAGGCCCCCACTCTCACCCTCGGGAGCACAACTACTCCATAGTAAAAAAAGAACTGTTTGGCCATTAAATGGGCTACTCACACTTTACGATACTACCTGCTGGGACATTCATTCGATCTTGTCACAGACCATGACCCACTCAAGTGGTTAAGCACAATGAAGGACACAATGCCTGGATAACTCGGTGGTATCTGGCATTGCAGTCCTTCATGGATCATATGATCCACCGTGCAGGGAAAGAACACCAAAATGCAGATTATTTTTCCCGGGAGGGGGGAGTAATAGGAAAAGTAGATTCAGCCGAGTGTTCCTTCGGCTCCACTCTGAGAGGTGAAATATGTGACAGAGAAAGAATGAATCTTGCTAATAAATCTCCCTCCCGACCTGTGAGGACGCTGTGTAAAGGGAACAGAGTGCCCTGGACTGGATGGTCTGATAATTCTTTCCCAGGGTTAGGTGGAAGTCGGCCATCTAGAAAGGGGGCATAGCTATGGTACACCAAATCATTGACCCGGAAGGGAAGCGATGTGGCAACCGCAGATTGGAAGAGAAACGGTTGCACTCACTAACCAAGGGGGCGTGACTGACGGTACAAAAGGGGACGTAGAGAGGTGATCTGTTCCTTTGCTATGGTTAAGCTGAACCAGAAGGAGTACTGTGAATTACGTGAGTGTTTTGTTTGTTTTATTGTGTCTAAAAATCTACTTGTTTGTTATTAATAGACGGCTAACACGATCTGGAACTGTCGCTTAAGGCCAGCACTAAAACCGGACAACACTGCACCATTGTACATGGATAAATTGTATTTCACCACGAGCACTATAGCACTCACTCTGGACTTGTGAACGTGTGTGTCTTTGGGAATGTTATACTGTGTTTATTATTTACAAACTGTGTCTTATTATTTCGGGACTGCAACCTGTTGTTTTGAAACAGTGCAATACACATTGCTGTGTATTGCCTAGGATTATTCTTTGTGGTCACCGGACCAGGATTATAAAATAAAACCTGTTTGGATCGTGACATTTCTGTGTTGTCTATGTCTTCTGTTTCATAATCACATCACCACTACACCTGCGCACTGCAAACCACTTTGCCACAATACAGTATACACATATCATTAATAAAATCAATTTATATTTTGTGTATCGGGCTATTGCTTTCGGTTTTCTATATGACATGTTGAAGTCGTCTAATTTATTTAGTGTTAATAGAATATTAGATTTGTTTTGTAGTTACCTTGACAAGTATACAATTTCCAGCTTTGAACTGAAATAGCCTGAAGTTTCTAATTATACACTGGTCATGTGGCTGCTTTCACTGTTTACATAACACCAGGCTAATTCCCTGTCAAGTGATTCAGTGTCTTTTTTGCAGGTATTGTGTTTATCCTGCAAGTCCTGAACCAGAGCTGCATTATGTTCCTATGTAGCGGTATTCATTTTTTAAAGCTAGCATTGAAGAAAAGTATAGGCTTATTGTTCCACTGTGAATTACTGTGTTCTCCATGAAGACAATATGTATGCCAAAAATATGTATGCCACTTCAAAAAAAATGTTAAACTCAGATCCTTAGAACAGTCTACGGTCCAGTTTTCTTTGGTTATGTTACAATGCCACAAGCATTTTTTAAAACAAGAAGACAATAAAAATCTTAATTTTATAAAATTTGCAAGAAACAAAACTTATGTCCGCTTATGTGATGTGCCACTTGCTTTTTGACAATTCCGCTGCTCAAGTCTATTTTCAAAAGCCTCCATGATGACTGGCTACCATAATTTGTTACATTTCAACATTTGAGAGCACTAGTAGAATACAGCAAAGTGTGGAGCAGTATTGATGCAAGTATTGATATAGTTGGGTGCCATATAGTCCAGTATAGTCAAGAGTTGTGAGTTTACAGATGTTGTCTGAACAGGTGTGCCTTGAGGAGGCACCAGAAGGTGGTCAAGGACTGAGCAGTCCTGATATCCATGGGTAGGTCGTTCCACCATTAAGGGGCAAGGGTGGAGAAGGAGCGGGCTCTGGAAGCAGGGGAGCAGAGGGGGGTACAGTTAATCTTCCAGTTGCAGAAAAGCGGAGGGGGTGAGAGGGGGTGTAATAGAGAAATAATAGTCTGGAGATAGGAAGGAGCAGAAAGGTCGAGACAGAGATAGGCGAGTACAAGAGTTTTGAATTAGATGCGAGCAGCGATAGAGAGCCAGTGGAGGTATCGTTGCAGCAGAGTAGCGTGGGAGAAATGAGGAAGGGAAAAGACAAGACGAGCAGCAGAGTTTTAGATCAGCTGGAGCGGACGGATAGCGGAAGCAGGGAAGCCGGCCAGGAGGGAGTTGCAGTAGTCAAGGTGGGACAGTACCAGGGCCTCAACTAGTATCTGTGTGGAGTGGTTCGTGAGGAAGGGGCGAATTCTGTGTTCATCTTGAAACAGTGCATTTGCCAAAGAAAGAGCATTCAAAATATTTAACAAACACACTGTTTCATGACAAGTATCCATGAGTGCAGAAAAAATACATATTCAGAGCTTATAAAATTTTACTGTATTTCTGAAATTACAACACAGGGCATATTCCAAGACCCATTAGTTTGATCTTGGTTGGTAAGTGCGGTTTGCTTATACATATAATTCAGGTTCATTTTAGTTGTTTGGTTTAGATTGGATTTACCCAAGATAGCCTTACTATGCATATGCTTGTACATACAGTATAAGCAGCAAACAACACAGTATGCATGAACAAAAAACACAGCAAAAGAAAATAAGGAGATGCCAAATATAATAACAATAACTAGAGGATGCATCTAGTGTAGTTGGAGACAACAAAACATCTGTCACCCCATTATCTCCTCACACGCAAAATGTGCCCAATTAAGTATATAGTTAAAAGGTATAGAACATGAATGGGGTGTTATTTGTGCAGGGGGCTGCACAGGTCTAAATATTCTGCAAGCTACTGTGAAACAAAAAAAATATTATTTGACCAATGTTAAAAAAAAAGAAAAAAGGGAGCTGTTGCCCTTAAAAAATGTCTGGAGCAAAATCAGCTGTTCTGTTGTTAATGTGACACATGTGTGATGTAAAATAATAAGACTTCATCACTTACAATTTGCCAAGGAGTTCTCCACTTACATCTCCTACTCTTCGACTACTTCTGCATTTCATGGTCCAGAGATCAGAACCATAACAAATGGAATGCTCTTGTAACTTGCTGCACTGAAACACATTTTTACCTGAGAAAGTTCAGTAGATTGACACTATATCCCCTTTAAATCTTCACCCAAGGGAGACGATGCAGACTAAACAGGAAATCACAGGGAAAAACTGTTGCCATAGCTGACCGGTTACATATGTGGAGAGAATTGGAAAGATTTAAGGGATTTATAGCTTGATTACAACCAAAGGAAAATGTCTAGCAATGGTCAATGACATGCCATTCAAATCTATCCATATGTCCAGGTTTATTATCAAAAGAGCAGGGATGTCGTTTAAAACTATGGGGTCAGAAATTTTGGGAATTAGTTAACAGAAGTTTAAAGCACGCTGTTTTAGTCAGAGTATGGTTATGATCAGTATCGGTCTACAATAATAATTTTAACTAATAAATTCATATTTACATCTTGTGGTTGATCAGTTTGTAGGTTACTATGATTATTTACTTTAATGTGTATTAATTACACTGTAATTACCGAGGTAGTAGTTACTAATTATAATTTGGTAATTACAATTGAACTTTAACAAATACTGCAGTAAAACTGTAGTTACTGATTTTTGGATGAATTCAAACATGACCTTCTGACTTTCTGCCTGTCCTGGCAATTGTGCTAATTTCAACTGAAAGATTCCTGTGGTAATTTCAGTGAGGGCTTTCTCTTCTTTGTGTACATTGTCACAGACGGTTCTGGCACGTCCCTTTTGTACTATAAGTCATTAGATCTTTTTGCATGGAAGGCCTCGGTTGCAATGGTGTGCAGTTCTTTGAACTTTTAAAGACTGTCACCCACACCTGTGAGCAGAAACTGACTCACTGAGAGCAGAAACTGACCCAAGACTGTCACAGCTACTGGAAGCAGGCTGATCTTTGGGATACAAATTGAATATTTGTGAAACTGCAACAAATATTGTAATAACTGTAATGTGTTTTAAAGAATATACAACCATTAGAAAATATTATTAACAGATCTGTGTAAGGCCTGTGTGAAGGAGTTCACTGCATTGAAGGTCAGACTGACCTGCTGAAAGTTCCAAACCTCCCTTATCAGACAAAAGCATCTTTTTAATTCTGATCCAGAGAGAGCAGAATGGCAGAATCAGAATTAATATTAATATTAATAATACAAAATTAGCCTTTTGCCTTCTGTGTGTATCAATGAAGTCAAATAGAATTGCAGTTTATAAGAGATTGCTATATTGACATATCTGAATTAGAACTACATGTTATAAAATCATTTAAAGTATAAACTGTAACTCTAACAGTAAACTTGTTGAAGGATACAACTAATGTTGTAACCTCGTTCTTACCTGCTTGTAGTAAAAGCAGTGTTGAAGATGACTCATTGGTTTTGGCCGATGAAGCCGGGATTTTTGATGGTCATTTAAAAGCCAAGATCATCTCTATAATGAGCGATCTCGTTAATATTAACAAACGGAAATACCTTTCGGATAACAGAAGATAGGAGTTTATCTTACAATAATCATTTTCCATCTATAACAGAAATTAATTAGATCCTGGCAGGAAGAGATGGGAATGGAAAGTGTAGGACGTGTTAATACGTTAAGTGAGATATTGGTTTGAAATAATGAGTATTGAAAAATGCTTACGATAGCGTTTCATATTAAATCAACCCTAAAATTGGCAAAAAGCAAAGGTTGTCTTAAAACCTGCTTTGACTGAATTTTGTATGAACAGTGAAGAAGGTCAGACTTAGTTCAGTCACTTTAGCACTATGGCATTCTGGTATATTAATGCTAGCCTGTATTTAGATATAAATAACTGGACCTTCCATTAAAATCTTGAAAGATTTATCAATGGAGTAAAATAATTTTACAATTTCTAGGAGCAACTGTTATAGTGAAGTAACTTAATTAGAAATACATCTTATAATAATAAAGTGAAAAATAGTGTGTCAACTTAAGTTCATTTCATTCAGCAATGTAAGCAAAGCTGATTGTACTTGAGGAGGCTGTGTGGTCCAGTGGTTAAAGAAAGGGGCTTGTAACCAGGAGGTCCCCGGTTCAAATCCCACCTCAGCCACTGACTCATTGTGTGACCCTGAGCAAGTCACTTAATCTCCTTGTACTTCGTCTTTCGGGTGAGATGTAATTGTAAGTGACTTTGCAGCTGATGCATAGTTCACACACCCTAGTCTCTGTAAGTTGCCTTGGATAAAGGCGTCTGCTAAATAAATAAATAATAATAATAATGCCATTTAAAGATAAACTGTTGAAAGAACATAGTAAAAGTTTATTATAACAGAAGCATGGCACTGACAATATTGCAACCATATTGTTGACACATTTGCGATAATGTTCATTTAATTTAATCGATTTAAGAATTAGTTCAGTTTCTTCAACTAAGCAAGAAGTATTTAGACATTACTATATCAATTGGACCAAAGAATATACATGTTAGTTTATATAAAGATTTTACTGCAGTAATAAACAGAGGTACTTATTTACAGGGAAACGGAAGAATTTAAAAGTGAAAGAATTCAATGTTTGTCTCAGACACACAGTAGAATTCTGGAAGGGCATTAGACCTTCAAAAAATAAAGCTTGGTCTTTGACACCTCAAAGCAGGATTCGGTGTTGGCTCTTGAAAGCGGGACTTGCCAACCTTGAATGATAACCAATGGAAGGTGCTTTAAGAAAGACAGCAGTATGTATCTCATTATATTATAAGAAAATAATGAGAGCTGAGCTATAAAAATGAAGATGTAAGCATTTTTTTGTATTATCTGAAAAGATACCGGTCCAGGTGTCTCTTGAATCGGCCAAAAAATTACTTCATGCGGTGAATTTGGAAAAGTGCTTACAGTGGAGTTTCATATTAATTAAAACACTAGCCTTGGCAAGTAAACAAGGTGAATTTTTAGAAACCGAGAGAGAGGTCAAGCATGGTCCAAGCATGGTACCAGTTAATACAAGGCTATTATATTTAACATGTTTTATTATATCTTGAATTTAAATGAAAATAACTGGACTTGCCACTGTATGCTTAGTGGTCTTATTCAAAGGCTTATGATAAACCCCTACACTCTTTGTCAAATACTTTGTTAACACACACATGTATATGAAGTTAAACTGACCCATTGACAACACACTGAAAAGGTAACATAATATGTGGCTCAGAGGGACATATATTTTGACCCAGCTTAATATAATCAAATAGAGCTGGTGTTACATATTAAAAACATCTCTCATATATACACATATACTTGTATTATATTATAGCAAGGATTCTGTGAACTTTGGTCCACCTCACTTTTAGAAAAAAGAGGAGTTCGAAAAAGAGAGCGATGAAATCATGTTCCAATATTTTTTGGCAAGAAGTTGTATCCAATCAGTTTTGAACAAGGAGATGACCAGATCCCTCTAGAATGTATAATTAACTTAAAGATAAGAAATGTCAAGGCAAAGTGATGATTAGATTTACTTGGGACCTGATGTATTCAATGGAGGGAAAATCCTATAAAAACCAAAGTAAAACTCCAGTCAAGTATCACACGACTTGCTAACTACAAGTTGTGTGGTCCATGCTCTGAAGATCTCTGAAAAACTGATTGCTGTTTGGTCGTATTCACAAGTCTCTGCTTTTTGAAGACAGTTCTTATTTTTCAATATATCCTACACTACACTTCCATATACTGGAACTTAAGCATATATTTGAATTTAATATCTCTTTTATATTGATGCATTGCTATAAGGTATAGAAATGATGTTTTAGTCTTAAGAGAGTGGTATATATATATATATATATATATATATATATATATATATATATATATATATATATATATATATTGAATGTTCTAGAATTTAGCAATGGGTGTTTTTAGCTTTATGCATGCATAGCCTAAGGGCTAAGCATATAATTAACTATATCTGTATTACTATATTGAAGTATTAATGCTGTTAAACCTATAAAGGCACCAGATCGCCTGGACTGCTTATTACTTGGGATTTACAGTGGTCTGCGCAACCAACCAATCCAATTTTTAACATAAGCATTTAATAAACCGAAAAGAGCACTACCACTGCTCTGATTCGTTAAAACTTCCAATTAAATGAGTCTGTGTGATTTTCTTGAATATTAAAAAGTTGTCTGGACATATAGTCTGCCCACTGCACAAACAAAACCACTACAGGAGTTTAAAACATCTCTGTCCTTGAACGTCTCCCCTGAGTTTAAGAGTGTGCTCAGAGCATATACATAAATAAAAAGAGTACGTTACGGAAATTCTGATAACATGTTTACAACGACTTCTGGCACACAGAATGGAACGCTCTATTTCTAGATTTCTGATGTCATCATACTATAGTTTCTAGATTTTTTGTGCAATGCGCAATTAATTATTAAAAATAATTGGTATTACTTAGTATCACTACATTATTTAATTCAATGAAAGAATATGGAAGAAAAATGTACTTAAATACAACATGTTGGAAAAATGTGGTCCATATAGCATTTGGACACTTAACACAATGAAAAAAGGCCCTTAATGTAGTTCTCTTTATAATAAATGCTGAAACTATTTATAAAAACAGTATGATTTCCCAAACAGAGGGACATAAAGCATATACACAACTGGTAAATAAAATTGTTCGTGATTGCTTTTTAAGCTTAAATCTTGACACATTAATAAATATCTATAATTTGAAAATGTGGAACTTTACGATGGAAGGTATTTTGAAGCTCAGCAATTTACAGCCCTTTTCCATAGTAGTTATTTCCAACTGTCTCCCTTCCATATAGTACTACTTTATTTAATATTTGATCACGTAATTTGATTCAGATTTTCCAGGCTTACCGCAATTATTATTCTTTCTAAAATAATTGCAGGGATCTTAGAAACCTGATTGCTAATTCAGGAAAAACTCTACTTACTGTACTAAAACGGAATGCTTTATCTTACCAGTACAAAATGTCAAAATCATACAGCAATACAAGTGTCATAGGAACTCTGCTATATGATCTAATATGCTTAAATATGTTAAAAATGAAATATGTTAAATATATATATTTATTATCATGACCCCTTAGTTTTACATTTGTAAATGTGGTTCTAAAGCAATCTTTTGTATTAAATAAAATTGTAAGCACAAACAACATAGATTAATTATTTTAGTAGAAAATACTGATCCCCTATATATTTCAGCTCAGCATTGAGATGGAGAACTCTTTATATATCCTTCTACATTGTTTATGGCTCTGAACACTGACCTACTATATGTGCTTGTTGACATTTCACAGGCCACGGTCATATGACACAATGCCTAGGCCTTGTTGCAGAAAGCCAAATGAAGCATTTAGCACTTTTCAACAATTTAACATCAGATTTTCCCCAAAGGTTTCTTAGCACTAAGAGCTGAGCTATATTTCTTAGCACTAAGAGCTGAACTATAATAACTCAGAGGTATAATTCAATATTGAATATGACATTATCTATGATGCAAGTTTCCAACTAACTGTTCTGTATGCACTGTAGCCTGGCAGTAAGCTGACTCATATACAGTATGACTTTAAACATAAATTATGAGCTAAAACTAACATACACTCAAATAAAAATAAAATAAGTAAAAAGTTATGGCATGTCAAAACATTGCAAGATTACAATTATTATTTGCCACTGGAAATAGTAGCCTTCTTAAGTCATTATTGACAAAAGTTACTAGGGTTTCTTTGAATTAAATACGCATCCCTGTGCTACTCTATGCAACATTCCCTGTGGGTCTCCATCCAAAATCTGCAATTTGTAGCAAGTATGATTGAAACCACGCTTGCAGGACTCACCCGGAGCCACAGGGGACCACTGTATAACCAATTATGCTATGAACGGTTCAGTTTTTCCCTGAACAAATATATACCATCGGTCACCATTTTTTAAATTACATTTTTCTGACATTTTTTTAAACTGTTATGAGGTATGAGTTGTCCTGCCACGCAGTGACTGAAAAAATACATGAAAAGCTGTATGGCTTGATTTTGTTATCACAAACCAAATGTTGAAGCTGCTGTTATGTTTCCCAGTCACCTTTATTTGTTAGCTTGTTTAGAGGAATAGTTAAAGCAGTTTTGCTAATTTTTTATTTTTTTTTTCATAAGAAACAATGAAAGATGTTTCATTGACCTTAAAGATCTGGATAGAAATGTACTGCTTAGCTGTCACTATACAAAAAAGCTAAACTGTTCAGAGACAATTTGGGCACCCTCTCTGGAAAAACATATGCAGCAGATTATGGCACACAGTAAATCATGCAATGTAAATAGTGTTTAAGATTACTGCAGATATTTACATAAAACATAAGGAAAGTTTGGGAATGAGAAAAGACTATATGGCCCATCAAGACTCATCCCTATTCTCGCCTACTGGGGGGAACTAATTTAAAAGCACCGAATCTAGTCTTTTTTAATATGTTCCCAATGTTTTAGATCCTACTACTTCACCTTGTAGGCTATGCCATGCATTTATAACTGTGTAAAAAAGTGCTTCCTACCTTCTGTTCTAAATTTAGTTGTACTCAGCTTCCACTTATGCCCTCTTGTTCTGTTCTTTGTGCTAAATTTGAAGTAGTGTCTTGGGTTAACTTTATCTATACCATTTATGACTTCAATCAAGTCCCCTCTTTCACTTTTTTTCCAGGCTGAAGAGATTTAATTATTTTAACCTGTCCTCATAGATCATATTATTAAGCCCTGGGATCAGCCTAGGTGCCTTTCTCTGTACCTTCTTGAGTGCAATTATGTCTTTTTTGTAGTGAGGTGACCAAAACTGCACACAGTGTTCTAGGTAGGGTCTAACTAGGGACATTGGATTATCTTAGTATAACCTCTCTATGCGTGTCTTCCATGTCTTTTTCAATATAGCCTAACATTCTATCTGCTTTTTTAATTGCCTCACCACATTGGTGATATGCTTTTAATGATGACTTCACTATAACCCCAAGATAGTCCAAGTCATTTATATAAATAAGGAATAGTTAGAGTTCAAGTACAGACCCCTGTGGCACCCAATAACCTCCCCACTCACCTCTTTCAAGCTGCTGCTCCTGCTCTACTTCCCTTCATCTCCTCCCTTCTCAACACCTCTCTACTTTCTGGTCTCTTTCCCTCTGCCTTCAAAAAAGCCTCTATCACTCCCATCCTCAAAACCTACCCTCGACCCCACCTCCCTCCAGAGCTACTGTCCTGTCTCCTCCTACCCTTCCTCTCCAAAACCCTTGAGCGGACTGTACACCACCAGCTCTCTGCTTTCCTGTCCAACCACTCTCTGCTCGACCCTCTCCAATCTGGCTTCCGCTCTGCTCACTCCACTGAAACCGCCCTCCTGTCTGTCACCAACTCACTTAAGTCTGCCCGAGCTGCCTCTCTCTCCTCTGTCCTAATTCTCCTCGACCTCTCTGCTGCCTTTGACACTGTTGATCACTCTATTCTACTATCATCTCTTGCTGACCTGGGGATCTCTGGCACTGCTCTGGCCTGGTTCTCCTCC
Source organism: Acipenser oxyrinchus oxyrinchus (assembly GCA_030684275.1). Lineage (NCBI taxonomy): Eukaryota > Metazoa > Chordata > Actinopteri > Acipenseriformes > Acipenseridae > Acipenser > Acipenser oxyrinchus. The sequence continues at coordinate 10,157,933 of CM060258.1, read as the reverse complement.
TACCTCTCCAACCGCACTTACCAGGTAACCTGGCGTGGAGCAACCTCCACACCTCACCCTCTCTTAACAGGAGTCCCCAAGGGTCAGTCTTGGGTCCTCTCCTGTTCTCTCTCTACACCCGCTCCCTGGGCCCCCTCATCGCATCCTATGGTTTCTCATACCATTTCTATGCTGATGATGCTCAGATTTTCCTCTCCTTCCCCTCCTCTGACTCCACCATCTCCTCCCGATCTCTACCTGTCTGTCTGCTATTTCCTCCTGGATGCACTCGCATCACCTCAAACTTAACCTCTCTAAATCTGACCTCCTTTTCTTTCTCCTCCTCCTCCCTCCTCTGATCTCTCTATCTCTGTTCCTCTGGAATCTACCACACTCTCTCCCTCTTCCTCCGCTAAGAACCTCGAGTCACCCTGGACCCCTGCCTCTCTTATTCCCAGCACATCTCCACTCTGGCACGCACTTGCCTATTCTTCCTGAGCAACATCCGAAGAATCTGACCCTTCCTCACCAACCACGCCACCCAGCTCCTGGTCCAGGCCTTGGTACTCTCCCGCCTAGACTACTGCAACTCCCTCCTGGCTGGCCTCCCTCGTCCGCCACCTGTCCGCTCCAGCTCATCCAGAACTCTGCTGCCCGCCTGGTGTTCTCTCTGCCTCGCTTCTCCCACGCAACTCCACTACTCCGCTCACTCCACTGGCTACTGATCACCGCCTCGCATCCAGTTCAAGACTCTTGTACTAGCCTACAGATGCCTTGACCAGACTGCACCCAGCTACCTCCAGACCCTCATCTCTCCCTACACCCCCACTCGACCTCTCCGCTCCGCCTGCACTAGAAGACTGGCTCTACCTCCTCTACGCTCCCCTGCCTCCAGAGCCCGCTCCTTCTCCACCCTCGCCCGCAGTGGTGGAATGACCTACCTACAGATGTCAGAACCGCCCAGTCCCTGGCCACATTCCGCACCTCCTTAAGACTCACCTCTTCAGACAGCACCTGTAGAACTCCTCTGTTTCCCCTGGGACACTTTCACCCTTCCTTAAATGTGCTTTACTTACTCTTATCTGCCCCCTATTTTACTGCATTTAATCCTGTACTTCAGAGTACTGTAATCTGCCATGTGTTTAAACTGTAGTATTTGGTATTTAATCATATCTTGATGTAACTATCACTGTCACTTATCTGCTGTTTTATTGAATTGTATTTTGTCACACTTGTACTTGCTTGAACTTGTCATTGTATTTATCTTGCTCTTATTGTATTACCTGTACTGTAACACTTGAAATGTATTACAATTGTAAGTCGCCCTGGATAAGGGCGTCTGCTAAGAAATAAATAATAATAATAATAATAATAAGTACACCCCCACCCTCTCCATTTGCTTTGTGCTTTTCTGCTTTTTAACCAGTTCTGTATCCAGTTAGATGTTCTCCTCTGTATTCCTGCTGATTTTAATTTGCGTATAACTATGTCTAACTATGTCAAAGTTTTTGTTTAATAAATTATATCATAAGCATTGCCATTATCTACAGTAGCTGTAACATCTTCGTTAAGCATACCCTTCCTCTTCTGAACCCATGATGGCTATAATATTGCTGCTGTATAAATAGTCTTCAAGCTTATCTCTTAATATTTATTCCATCATTTTGCATGTTACGGAAGTTAAACTAATAGGTCTATAATTACCCAGGTCTCTCTTATTCCCTTTTTAAAATAATGGCACCATTTGCAAGCTTCCAGTCTACAGGGGCCTCACCTGTTTCTTATTTCTACCACTGTTTCCTTAAGTACCCTTGGATAAATCTTATCTGTTTTCTTGTACTTTTGTACTGGGACAATTTTCTTTAATTGTTTCAGTACTGACATCATTAATTCCTACAAGAATGTTTCTTAACAAGACATGATAAATATTCCACAGGTGTTCTTTGATATTTTTTTTTCCATGAAAAACCTGAAGTTCACTAAATAGGTTGTTTCCACTGTTTGAAAAAATATCCCTATGTAAAAAAGTCAAAGGTACCAGTAACTTAAAGATTCTTTCACATAGGTGAACACAAAGATTTTATTTGTAGGTGCACTATAGGAACTCCACTGTCCTTGAGAAACTGGGACTTCAATAGAGGTCTGTTTGTCTTTTCCATACAACAAATCAACTGTGTATATGTTAGGCTATCCCTTTCCTTCTTGGCACAGAAAAGTTAGTTTAAAAGATCTGGAATTACAGGAAGCGAAAGACTGCAGTAATAAAATAACATGCCTATAGCATTTAACAATATATAAAACCATAATGTTTTAACCATGCAACCATAAGACTACATAATCAAACAAAAATATATTTTTAAATGGAATGGCCTACTTGCTTGTTAATAAACGTTATATTATATGCTATATAAGCTGTTGTTTCACCTCTTGTAGCAGAGTTGTGAAGTGCTATACCATTGTTTCTTTGTTTTGTGGCGTTTCTGTTTCTCAATAGTATGCCAACCATGTCTGATTTTTTTCCATTCATGAAAGATCTTTCAAGCTTACCTTGAGCATTCTCTGCCTGTTGTTACATTGCTTGGGCTTGCTGACCTAATGCAACCACCTTTTCATTTGAAAGCTGTGATATCTCCGGTTCAAATCCCACCTCAGCCACTGACTCATTGTGTGACCCTGAGCAAGTCACCTAACCTCCTTGTGCTCCGTCTTTCGGGTGAGACGTAGTTGTAAGTGACTCTGCAGCAGATGCATAGTTCACACACCCTAGTCTCTGTAAGTCGCCTTGGATAAAGGAGTCTGCTAAATAAACAAATAATAATAAAAAGTTTGTCTGAAAGGTGGTTAAGAAATTAACACCTGACATTTGGCCTGGCATGTAATTGTTATATTAATGTTTGTTTCTTGTATTTTTTACTTTTATTTCCATCTACTCTAGTGACAGAAAAATATCATTTCTTGTTATACAGGAGTGTTATACATACAGCAGTTTTGTGGTGCAGCATTCTGTCTGCTTTATAGATCAGTCAATAGGTAGATGAAAATTATAGTTACAATATTCTAACTTACTGGTAAGTACCAGTGTATGCAATATATCTACGGCAAACTAGGACTACCCTTAAAAAATGCAACTGAAATTTGTACACCCAATAAGAAAAAGTCTTCCAGTAGTTATAAAACTCTTCTAGGAACCTCAATGTCTTGTAAACCCACACAGCAGAATAAAATACAAATTAACTCTAAAGTACCTTGTATGGAAAAAACTCTACTGACAGGAAGTTTTGATTAAGAAATGGTTTTGCATGCTTAGACTTTGACCTAAGCCATACGCTCACACACCTGCACACCAATTAGCATGGACGGATCAGTTCTGTTCAAGTGAGAATATACTGTATTACTGGAGCTAGTCAATTCAGTTGAGTCTGTCTTGGCAGCAGTTCAGAAACAGACTTAGCATGTATTGCTTTTGGACATAACAGCAGTGCATTATTTTATTCTAATATTCAGTGTGCTTAAAACTAAATCATGTGGTTAAAATCTTCAGCACTATCCACATGGTTTGTAACTATCCAAATGAGAGTCCACTCTGTGGCTTTAATTATATGGCACAATGTAATTACATTTTGCAAACACGTATTCGTATCTTAATAACATCATACAGTATGCAGACTTGCTTAATGACAGGAAACTTTTGTTTAAAAGAAGCCACCTCTTTCAGGACTGAAAACTGGAAGTTCTACTTAAATCTGTGTGCTTGAAATGCATAAAATTGAGTTGTGTTTAGAAAAAAAAAATCTTTAGCATTACCTACAAGATTTATAACTATACAAATGAAAATCAATACATTTTGTAGCTGAGTCGTGTAGTTTACTCTGGGGATAAATATATTAACAATTAGGTTAAGGGAGAGATTCCAATACTTGAATTGACAGATGTGGGTCTCTGACTACAAGTCAAGACTTGAATGTTAAGAACTGCAAGATAAACTTGGCTTCAGCTCTTGGTTATTAGAAAAAGTGTATGTATTTATTGCAAAAGAGTTTCAACTTTTAAATGATGTCCTTTTTTAAACTCTGAAAAGTAGGCAGGGTGTTTAGGGCTGAGATATATTGTATTTGTAGTAAAACAAAAAACAAATCACAATACTTAGTATTTATTGAAATAATACCAGACCAGTTGTATTCATGGTGCCCTTTTGTAAGGTCAGATTAAATTAGAAATTTGTTAATTAGCTTATTTCTTTTAAAAAGAGAAAAACATACTGTACATTATTATTCTGAATAGAACAAGGGTTTACATTACCAAATACTTAATTAAATACAGCACATTATACAGTACATGGTCTTCTAAATTACTTTAGCAGAGCACGTACAGTACTAAGATTGTGATTCTGTTTCTGTTGTAATAATTTACAATTGAACGTCTTCAAATGTTAGTGTTCTGCATGTGGCTTTGTTCAGAGTTCAGAGGAATACTTCACTCCTGCTAATTCTGGGTGCATTTATGAGCTCTTCCTACACACAGCTCTTCCTACACACAGTCATATATACTGGGCAAGTATGGAGAACAGGTTCCTTTTTTACGAAAGTAGATCTTTGAAAAGTAGTAAGATATAGCATACATTTATTATATGGACGATAAATATAAAAACAGATAACTAGTTATTGCATGTATAATTCATCACCTGTCAGAAAGTAAAATACTTCCGATGGACAGGTACACATTCTTTAATAATTCCCATCATATGAAATCCAGACAATTTAGGTCTATCTGAACTTTTAATATGGTTTATGTAATGTTTGACAGCCTTTCAACCACACTTCATTGTAAAGACATTTAATATAGAGGTTGAAAGATGGAAGCCCACATTTGTCAGACTTTCAGCCTAACAGTGGAAAAGCATGATGACATTAGTGTTGCATTTACTGATAGCTGGTTTTGACTTGAGAAGGGCTACAGTTAATAAGAAGGAGCTGGTCAGAACGGATTACCATTGCTTCAATATAAGTATGTCTAATCTACAATAGGTATCAATACTCATATCTTACCTACTGGCTTGGTCCATTACTCATGTTAAAAAAAAGAAAAAAATAACATTTGATTCTATTTAAAAGCAAACAAATGTATTCAAGCAGGAAGGCATGAACTGAGCCAGTGTTGCCTCTTCATTGCTTTCTATGTTTATAATTTCTTTATTATTTTTCCAAACAATAGTGCAATTCGGTGATTCATTGTACATGCCATTTGTATCCATTTGTACCCATTCAATTTGCACATCATTCACTGGCTTGGTTTACATGCAGTTTAGAAACTCCAAATTCTCTCTCCATTGTCATTCCTCACACTATAGGAAGTGTGCGGCCAAAACATGGTTAGGCTGGAAAGGGAGAGTAAATTGCCTTCTCACGCTAAAAAGCTATGCAAATTGAACAGAAATGGCTTGGTTTACCTGCATAAATAAAGATAAGTCTCACCTTTTTGTTGTGATATTTTGGTAGTACCTGTCCAGCAACTTGGGTTTACATGTATATTTCTTTTAGGGAGAGAAATTCAAAATTCAAATCCTAATTAATATTAAAATATGGGAGGGTGCATTTAAATATTTCTGTCAGTGTTCCAATTTGGCCTGGCTCAACTCCTGATATCGTACAGCTTTCTTAAACTGGGTTTACGAGAAGTTTTTAGGTTGTGTTTAAGAACCGCAAGTGCAGCCTGCCTCATTTGGCCACCCAAACATAAATAAAATAAAATAAAAAAGCAAGGGAAACCAAAAACATTTACACAACTTTCACCATCTTCAGCAAGTAACACAGCCCAAATATTCAGCATGCAGAAGTGTTTCTGTATGTCTGGCGGGACATCTAAGAACATATTTCAGTTTAAAGGCACAAAAGTGTGTATAACTCAAATTCCAAAGTTATTTAGATGTGCATTTCTTCAAATATCTGTTTCTTTAAACAATGGTGTTTTAAAAATTACTAAACTATTTTTTTTTATCATCTTTCTTGAAAAATGGAATACCATAACATTCCTTCCCAGCCCTCTGGCTACAAATTCCCTTGTAGGACTTTCTCTGTAGTTTAGCAAATAGGAACTTCTACCCAGCCTGAGGAGATCAATTTCCAATCACCCTGTTATGAGCCAATGAAATTAAACTACCTCATACAATGCAACTCGAGACACATTGGCTTCAGTCCAAAAATGGTAGAACTGAATGAACAAGACATATAGGGTTAAGAGTTGTTTTTCACACCTTTGGTATATATAGGGTATACCAGATTTGGTAACTGTATAATTTCCAAAGAACCCCTCATCAGAAGCGCCAGTGGTTTTTGATAACCTATATATAAAGGTCTCTCCCATTTTAAAAGCAATAAAACTAAAATATTGTTTTTAGTCAAATGCAGTTCATAAGAAATGTTTGTGGCTGGAAAAATATGCGTGTTTACGTTATTTCAACAGGTCTTGGTTTAGTGGTAAAATTTGTTTTTTTTATTTATTTCTAAATGTCATTGAGTGATAGAGGTACTGCTCAATGCTAAACTAAGCTTACTTAATAGGCTGAAATCATTTAGCAGAAAAACTGTTTAGTGCTGTGTATTTTCCACCTCTTCAAACTGAAAGTTTCTTTAGCAATAACTACAACGCTCATCAAGTGGACAAAGAGATAATCTCAGAGGTTTGAGGAGCATGATTGACCAATATACTGTTGCAATGCAATATAGTCATTAGACATTGAATGTAATAGACATATTTAACACATAACCTTGCAGTTAATCATTCTTGAATTACCAATATGTTGTCACAGACGGTTCTGGCACGTCCCTTTTGTGCTATAAGCCATTAAATCCTTTTGCATGGAAGGCCTCGGTTGCAAGGGTGTGCGGTTCTTTGATGGACCCAGATTCAGTTAAAATGTTTTTGCCCATTGATGGTGGGAATGGGAATGTAGAGATGGAAGCTCTGCTAACAAGATTTAAGTTTTTGCAGGTATTAGGCTTTTAAAGACACACCTGTGGTGGCTTTGACAAACTCACTGACCGCAGAAACTGATCCAAGACTGTGACAGCTACTGGAAGCATGCTGATCTTTGAGATGCAAATTGAACATTTGTGAAACTGTATGTGTGTTAAAATGTTGTAATAACTGTACTGTGTTTTAAAGAATATAAAGCCAGAAAAAATACTAAACACATTGTTAATACAAAAAGTTACAATATGCTCTGTATTAACCTATAGTTATGCTAGATCATTTTACATTCCTATATTCTATTATAACCTTGAGCAGAAAGGCAGACGTGAGCATCAAGTTTGTTATTTAGAGAAGTAAGCTTGATCTGAAAGGAGTGATTAAGCTAAACACAGATATTCTAGAATAATTCAAACAGAATTATAAGTGTAGATGTATAGTGCAGAAATTAACTTAAAGTAAAAATTTCAGTCAAAGCAGAATCATACCAGTCTGTGTCAAGCATATAGTAGGCTTGCCAAAGAGAAGTTAATTAATTTTGGTAGCCTTTGCTTGTTTGCAGTACCAGACGGAGTTTTGATGTTTGGGGTTTGAAATCCAAGGTTGCTATAATGAGTGATCTTTTACATATAAGAAATACCTCCTGGTACCAAGAAAGAATAACATCAGTTCAAACGTTCACCTGACATATTTTGGAGATGTAGGAGAGATGGACTAGGGGATGAGGGCTAATTAATTTTATGTAGGGAGTTGCTGGGTGTTTTGAGAATGTTGTTGACTTGAGACACAGGAGCTGTTGAGGCTGATTAATGTTTAAGACTTAATTGAAACTTCTAATGTAAGAAGCAAGGCAAAAACGCTATAAAAACCAAGGTAAAATCTTAGTCAAGTGTCAATCAACTTGCTAACTACAAGCTGATGTGATCCATGCTCTGAAGATCTCTGATCGAGCTGATTGCTGTTGGTGTCGTATTCAGAAGTCTTTGCCTTTGAAGACAGTTCCTATCCTTACAGTATATTCGACACTTCCATATATATTTTTGGGAGGTAAGAACTATTTGGAATCTATATACTCTTATATTGATGCATTGCTATAAGGTGTATGACTTATGTTTTAGTCTATGAGAATGATATATTGGATGTTTTAGGACTTAGTGGTGGGCATCTTTAGTTTTATGCATTCGTAGCCTTAAGGCAAAACATGTTGTAACCATAAATATATTGAAGTATTAATGCTATTATACCTGTTAAGGCACTGGACTGCCCAGATTGCCTGTTAGCTGGGATTCGACATAGGCTGTAACTACTCAATCCATTTTTCTAGCAGTTAATAAATCAAAGGGGTACTAATACTACTCTGATTTGTTAAAACTTAAAATCGAATGAGTCTGTGTGAATTTCTTGATTATTAAAAGTCACCTGGATACGTTGCAAGCCCAGTGCACGAACGATCCACTTACAGGAGGCTGAAACATCTGTATGTCCTCCTAAACGTCTCCCCTGAGTTTAAGAGTGTGCTTAGAGTAAATATATAAATAAAAAGAATACACACAGATATACTTCACAATCTCAAGGATGGCCTGGGTAAGTAATGTACAGATCCTATTTATGCAACTGCAGTTGAAAAAATGAGTTCCCAGTGGCTCATCCACTCTAGTCTGTGTGGAGTGCATGGTGAGCTATATGATGGTGAGCTTGCTGGTTTAAATCTTGGGTGTAACAAATTGCTGATCTTGGCTGGGGACCATTACCTGGTTTATCTTTCGATTTGTAACAGGCAGTGCATTTCATGGACACACAACCTACTGGGGTGTATTAAAGAGCATCAAGGTGTAAAATATGTCTATACTATATAGAGAAGAAAAAACTACTTATTTCACGACACATCACAGTGTAAACGTAGATATTTCATGATTAAATATAATATTTATACAAGCAGAATAAATTGCATTGTCACATTCAAACTTGATCATTTTTCTCTACATTCATTATATAACAAATGTTTTTAAATACTTACAGTAAATACTTCCGTGAACAAGAGTAAATGCAAAATTATAGAATATTTTGTCGTTCATGTCCACCTTTTAAAGAGATTCTATTTTCACCATTAGTAAATTATACAACTAAATAATAATAATAATAATAATAATAATAATAATAATAATAATAATAATAATAATAATAATAATAAACATACATAAAAATAACACCAGGCGCGTTAAATGTCCCTTTCTTATACTGTAGAGAGTAATCTTTAGCAGAAATATGTATAATCTTTAAAGGAATCATGCTGCTCCCTATGCGGCCGGCTTCCAGATTCCTAAATGTAACATGTAGTGCATCAGTAAAGTAAACGTTTGCTAAAAATACTGTATGTATATTTCAGAAATGGGAATTTTCACAGGGAACTCCATATTACACAGCAATGGATAAACTCCACGGAAATTGTGAAATCTGTGATAACCGTGAACAATATAAAAGCCTTAACTATATACAGACACAGCAATAACAAAGTGAATGCATTTATCTCCAAATGCTTGAATCACTGTAAGTGGTAGTATGATGTCACAGATTGTGGTCTTACTGTAATTGCTAGTATGAAAGCCATAGCTCTAACGCCAGACATTTGTGGATACGACAAACTGAAGCAAAATATTCAAGAGGGTAGTTTTAAAGACAATTGGATTTGATTTTGCCTTTTAAAACTTGGCAACTGCATCCATCTTTTCACATGTAATTTCTTCCATATTTAATGGCAATACACAAGCCCTTTTGTTAAAGATATTCATAAAAACTAAATCGCTTACCACTCACTGTTTATTTAATTGTTGGTACTTGATTCAAATTCACAATAATAGTGCCTTGATATTTCATTTTCCAAGCACAATAAAAAATAAAAAATAAAAAAACAGTGGGGTTTGTAATGTACTGTATGGGGAAATAAATCTTAGCTCTGCTCTTTTAAAATCCACTGGTTGATAGATAGTTTTACGTGTGTTAAGTCAGCTGGAAGATAACTACAGTAGCCAACAAAGTAAAAGTTTAAAATTATCTTCATATACTGCACTAACCTTACACCTTTGGATGTCTGTCAGTTCCCACTGCATTTCCAAGTATATAAAGTTTGATAGTGTCAATAAGACCTCAGTTGACAGATAGCCAACATCACAAAACCACCACCAACTACATTCCTAATGAGCATAAAATTCACTTCTTTCATGCAAAATATAACGCTTCACATAATAAAACACTGATGTGAGAACGAAGTACAGTAAACCATGAAAATAGTCAAATGCTACGTCAAGACTAATAAACCTTTGTGAGTTTTCATGTCAGCATATTTAAATATTAAACTCTACAGTGCACACTACCTGTCTCAATTTTGCCATTGGAGAATTAAAACCTACTGTATAACCTTTAATTCAGAACTGCAAGACTCGCCCAGCACATTTTCCACTAGAGACTAATGTAATTAATCCAAGAGATTACATGGCAGCAGTCTAATGCTATATTTTTTTAAATGACAATCGTTTTTTCTATGCCAACACAAACGCCCAAATGAGAAGTGTCCACTGCTCACGTTTTATTGCATACTGTACATGTTTTATCACCACCCGGTGGACGGTTTGGCAATTTTCTCAACTTGAAGATAATTTAAACAATACTGCATCCTTACATTTTAGTAGAAAAAAACATTTTAGTAGAAAGTACAACAGGGAAGCATGAAACATCAGCAGACTTGTAAATTTAAATGAAGATAATCACTCTCAAGTGTACAATTTCAAGACTAAACTGCCTGGTAAAAATTCAACCTACAACCAAAGTCAGCCACAGAAACATTACTTCACATGAGCTGCTAAAATACTTTTGCTTCAGATAATACTTTCTATATTGTGTGCTAGATGTTGTTTATCTTGTGACTTTAGTTTGTATTATGTATTTTTTTTATTATTATTAATGTGCGGTTATATCCTTTGCATGTATTTTGAGTTAAAACTTGATAGGATAAACTTGTGAAAATTAACATAATACTAAATTAAATTTAGAAGGTAAAACCTATACGAAAGTAAAGGGTTTTTTTGATCAATTAATATGCTGAGAATAGCTGGATTTTATTAGAGTATTTTATGTCGCTGGAGAATCCTTCTAGATTTCAACCTACCTACCACCTGATAATGAGCTTTATGTTGTTTCATTGAAAAGTGACGAGAGCTAGGTAACCGGTATTTCACTATACCAGATATGTAATTTTTGGAAATAAGACTAAGATTCAGAACCCTAATAAATAACAACTTTGAGCTTTCTCTTGTCAATCCTCATTTGAGATAACCTTTGGCATTCTAAACACATATTTCAAATTCCTAAACAGTTCTGGAGCTGCTCTACTTGGCTGCTTTTTACATGTGTTTATGTGTCGTTCATCTCATGCTATTCCCATAATTCCAGGAATACTTAGTGTTACAATGGGAAAAAAGGTAATAATGATGAGGTATAGACATTGCCTTAAACTATGAAAACTAGAGTCTTAAAATTGCTCTTTGTTGGAGAACAAAAAATACCTTTTTCTAAGGAAGTTAGTGAAATAAGTTTTTCCGTGAAACATCAGTAATTGATATTTATGTGGTTTTCTCACAATACAATTCATTGGCTGTTTCTGCTTCCAGCTATCGTTGTGCTAAGGAAATCCCAACATCCCTTTTGCTGCACAGGGCACAAGACATTAAAAAAAATATTAGTTCTGAAACATTAAACAAATATGTCTGATACATAATGCAATGTGATTCTAAATAAAAAGTAGAATACATTAGTAAAGATCACTGTGATATTTCATATCTGTACCACATTTCTCTTGAAGTAACGTTTATTAAGTAATCAAAACTACTTAAAAAATTATATTATATCTAGCATGTTACATGAGTGCATGCACTTATCTATTTTCTTTTTCAGTCTCTCTAGCTATTTTGAGTTTATATATATATATATATATATATATATATATATATATATATATATATATATATATATATATATAATGAACAAAAGGCTTGGACCCCAACAGGTTTGTTGTAGCGAGAGTGTACTGTGTATATATATATATATATATATATATATATATATATATATATATATATATATATATATATATATATATATATCAGTAATTGGAAATCCTAGCCTATGATTGGTTAAAACTTCAACATATTAGGAGAAATAGGTTGAACTATTGCCCTAACATCCTTACACCACCGGGCAATAGTCTCCATCTGTCATGTGATTGGTTCACATCACTGCCAGTCCCGCCCCTTTTCAAAGGAACGCCTTTCTCCCCTGCAAAATAATGCAAAACATACTACATAAGAAAGATGCTCAAAACTTACGGTACTTGCTAACTATACGGTTATAACTATACATTTTCTGTTATTTATTTCTGTTATTTATTTATTTCCTTATGCTGTATCAGCTATATTTAAACAAAATATATAAAGTCGTATTTATTATCCAACCTTGCCTCACTTATTTTCTTGACTGATTCATATATTAAATATGTACTGTAGACTCAGCCATAGAGAAAAATTTAATGTCCCTCAGGAAGACTATTGTTACCTTCAGGGTGCAGTTATAGCCCTGTCAGTAACAATAGTCTTCCCTCAGGTCAATCATATTCTACTATAGCCCTCCTCTCCAGTTCATATTTACTATAACTTTAAAAGCTATTTAGGATTCCTTGACACCTTGACAAAACAAAATGCAGGAATCACGAATGACTGGGAGACCCCCAGGTCTCTCATGTTGCAAACCTCATCTGGGAATAGACCCTCCTGTTGTGCAATCTGCTCTCTTGACTTCATCATCCCCAGCTATGCAGAGAATGAGCAGGCATGAAGAATGGCACGAGTTACCTTGTGGTATGTGGCCAGATGGCATTGTTGCAACTTTTCTATATTCACTTGGAAATCATTGCTGTAGGAGAATAGCAGCTCTGTTCCTTAATGAGTGCAGCATGTGGAAGGTTTATTTTAAAAGGAGTAAGAGCAAACACTGAAAGATTGATGGGCTGCTTTTTCATTTGCCTGCTTTTCTTCTTTGTTACAAGGTTGTCTTTACAAGTTGCTGACAACATTCACAAATCCTTTTTTTTTATTGTTCACCCTGGCATTATTTGCATGATTACAATTTCCTATTGCAGACAAATGCTTTTAAATAAAGAATGATCAAATAACCTAACTCCAGGTTCAGGGGATGGGACTGTTGTTTTACTCCCTAAAGCTTATTTTTGACTACCTGACAATTTCTTCAGAACAGAGAAGTCTGTGGTTTCTGTATTTGTGGTTTAAAATTTGAGTATATAATACAAAACGGTATCAGTGAATGGACATTCTTAAATAAGTATGAATTTCTGTTTTACTATCGGAAAAGGCTGATGAAAACATATTGTAGCGTGCCTTTCTATAACAAACCAATGCTTTATTCTTTTGCACTGTATACCTGAAAAGATTGTTGGACATAACTGAATATGATATAAATGCTTCACAGATGTATGGTCAGACTTTTTCACTGCAGCTTTTGACATTAAGTGGATTTTGATGCTGTGTATTCTTTACTTACATAATGTACTGTTCTGTTGCTGTTCAAGCTTTTGTCATAATTTTTTTTTTAATAAAATACAAGAAATACCATTTTTTTCACTATTTGCTGAGGACATCTGTATAGCACATTGTACTGGCATGCAATCTATGTTATGATATAAATTACATCTGGATGAGGTTTTGTTTTGTATTCAGTGACCATTTAAAAGTAATAGTGAAAATCCTGATATTTGCCTTTTATATAGAATTTGACGTAATTTAGTACTGGGAACAACTACATAATGTGGCACTTTATGTTTAATTTATCTTTATGTTATTGCATCTTTTATCCCACGGAGTGGTGCTGGAATTCTAAACAAATTTGTATTCAAGCAAACAAACAGTAGCCTGGGTAGCTAGAAAGAAAGAAAATCCCAATGATCTTTTGATTTAGCTAATAAACAAAAGCCAGCCCCAGATGTGTTAGCATTCAATGAGGGTCTGTGTGTAAAACACATACATTTTCAGATCTACTATTTAACTAAAACTAAAGGCAACACAAATGAACAGCTGTTCAAGCAGATAGTGATTGATTTTATGGACTAATGTTGCACTATTTATTGTTACACCCATCAGATAGAGCATCTTTAGAACCACATCATAGGGTTACGTTAACACTTCTGTATTTAAAAAGACAGTACCCTTTAAGTATAGAGTGACACATTTAGTTTAAAGCAAATTGACCTTCTATATTTAAAACAGAACATTAAATATATGTATATTTACAGCTAATACTGTGGTGCATGCATTTTGCACTTAAATGAGAATTAATTAAACACACAATGCTAAATAAGTAAATACTAAGAGCAGCCTTAAAGGTAAGTGTTTTTGATGTATTCTTTTTAAACTTAAATTATTTTCAAAAAACCCTGTTCACAGAGAAAAGGCTGTGAACTATATTTTTTTTTTAGGTGAAATGCACAGGATTGATTACACATTGTTAAAATAACAATGACATATTCAGATATCCTGCCTTTTTGATGAATTTCCTTTCAACTGTTACAATTCTAAAGACTATTTTATTTTCCTAATCTCTGTATAACCTCTTGTTTACAGTAGGGTCTTTGAGAAAGTGTAACAGCTGGGTGGGAAGGCCACTCGTGGAGGACAGGTCAGATGACCAAACCAAGGTTACAGTGAGTTGATGGCTGAGATTCAATCAGTTGACATTTGGCTACAAACAGTGGACTATGTGAGCTTCCCCATAAATCTCCACCAAAGAAAATCCCAATCAATCCTGAGCAACCAGGCCTGCCTTTCAGTCCTGGGCCTCTTTAACAGAGACTGCCAAATGAGGCTGCTGAGGCCAAGCTTAGACCACCAGACACATTTCACATAACCTAAGACAGATCTGAATTCAGACCTCTAGAGGTGAAAGTCTTGCGAATCAGCCCACTCTGCCGCTTAAGCCCCCAGGGCAGTATTTTTAAGTCATTCTAAAAATTCAGCAGCTGTGTGATGGGGTACTTCCCGCCCCTGTGCATATTATGTATTATTTTGTATTTCTTGTTTTATTATGTATTATGTTTGGCAGGGCGAGCAAGGTGCCGTCCGCCATTGTTTGTTATTGTTTTGTATATTAATACCTCGTGAGAATGCGTGACTGTCGGCTAGTAATTATTGAATTAGCTGCCAGTCACGCATATTTATTAAACTTGTGCAGACTACGAGTGAGGGGTTAACAAGATAGCCAGTTAATCCCTCGGCCGGTGAGTGTTCAGGAGTAGAGAACGAGAGTGAGAGTGAGAGCGAGAATAAGAGTGAGAGTGAGAGCGACAGCGAGCAGGTAAAATAAAAAATAAAGAAAACAATTGCTGCTAGTGCTGGAACTACCAGCACGATACTTGTTATAATTATTATTTGTTTGTTTGTGTTGGCCCTTGTGCCTTTTGTTTTGTGAAAGTCTTTTGCTTTGTCTAAATCTTTTTATTTTGAAATAAACACGCCACAGCGCTTTTCACACCCCAATCTGTTATTGTTTTCTGAGCTGCTTCTTCCTGGTCTGACGTCATCCTCAAAGCCATCCCACCACAAGCTGGTTTTGTAAATTTTAGTAGTGTATGCAAGGTCCTGCATGTTAATGTAACTTCAGTTGTATTGTGCAGCTGTGTCCCCATTTAACAAATGATACATTTATGCAGTTATTTATTGCAGTGTTTAGCAAACAAAGTGGATACATTTCCATTTCTTTAGCAGATGGTCGCACCAGGATATATTGTGTTTGGTGGTTTATTTAGTTTTTAGTGTCAACCTGACAGTCTGATACCACAGAGTCTAAAACAGTGACCTGCGATTTTTAGACAGACAAACAGCTGCTTATTTCTTTCTTTCTGCTGTTACCACTAAGCTCAATGCCTGGCATCAAGTTACAGTTTCATGCTGTACATGCATATAACAATCAGATGTATGATTTGCCTAAGGGCAGCACCAAGAATTTAGATGGTATTTATTCTCTGCATGTGAGTCTAAATTTGTTTTACATCTATGATCTTTGAGACCCACCCCTGAGTGCCTCAGACTTTGGTTCAGAGTTACTAAAGCCACATTTACTTTTATGCAGATAATCAGCTTTAAGTATTGTCATAACATTAAAAAAAGGAGATTTGCAACAATGAGAAAACAGTTTGCATTTCCTTTGCTACTTCTTAACCACTCACTAGGTGAGGAAGGGAATCCCTCCCTCTTATTTCTTTGCAAGAGTAAGTCTATTAGCTAACATTCTGAAACTGTAATAATAAAGTACCTGTATAATTTGAGGGCATTGCAATTGCTATTGGCACTGGGGTTTCATTCCTGACCTGAACAAGTAATAACTGTGACACTGCACTACACTGATATTAAAGAACAGCACTAAGCAAGAATATACCACCAATACAGCTAAATCATAACATACTGTAAATCTGAAAGATAAGCAACTCCCAGCAAATGACCTGCAATAGATCGAAAACTGGAATACTTTAGTTACAGTGAATTCCCTGAGTTCACCTCAGCAGAATATCTCGATCATTAGCAATCAGACATACTGAAGTGCAGGCGCATTGATCTGTAATGACAGTGTTATATTCTGCATAGTTTATGCTGCCCAGAAACACAAGAAGGGTAAATTGTGTTAAGAATGCGGATTAAATAGTTGACTTTATGTCAATATAATAGCTTGTGTTGGCCCCAACCTTTTACTTGGTTACTATAGCTGCCTATTCATGGAGGGTCCTATGGAAACAAAAGTATGATGGGAATGAATGAAGCACTGAAAGCTTACATGTCAATGGACTGCCAGTGAATTCTGAGGTGCCTCACAGTAAAGCACTGTGTGTGTGACCATGAAAACGAAAACTTTATTTCCTGCTGACTGCTGCAGAAGTGGATCATCAAATTGACTCCATCTGTATTTTTTCGGATGGGCTTTCAGGCGTCCACTAGAATGTGGTGTACTTTTCCAAGCTAGCATCTACAATATCACTGAAACTCTTACCGTGTGTATGGAAAACGTGATAACATAAAGAAAGTATGCATATCATGTAAGGTTTTAGGTCATATTTACATCTTAGATTACAAACAAACATAGTATTTATGTGCAATAGCTGTTAAACATAAAGCATACTTAGTTTTACAGTACATGCTTCAGAATTTCTGTAAATATGTTTAAGAACCTGTGAACACAAAAATAGCTAGCTTTGCTAAGAAGCATGAAGACCTTTAGCTTTTTACAGTTAAAATCTAAAGTCTTTAAAAAATGTATTTCTTGGGTCAGTTGTGGGGTTTAACACACAATACTTTTTAAAAATGAACTGATTGAGCCAGTTCCAGCATTTTTCACAAGTGTTACTGCCCCCCACCTTACAGATAGTATAGAATACATTGAGTGAATACAAAAATAAGATGGTATTAGAGTTTCTATGGAGGGTTTCTCTTATTTATTGAAATTCCAATGTTCTATGCACATGTGCAGACACAAGATCCATGGATAAGTGAAATGGAAATATTAAAATGTTTTCAGACAAATCTGTGAAAATAGTGTAGCAGACACTGCACTTAAAAATGTAATGCATACCAGCATTAATAGCAAGGTACTTTTCCCTTTCAAAAAAGGAAGCCACATCACTGGAAACAGCAGCAATGCAATTTTGTATTCTTCCATCATTTTTACAATCATTATATCATCAACTGAGGACCACTGGTTGAGTAGATATAGAATGAAATGAGAGAGTTTCAGTGGGCTGGGGCATATCATTAAAAAAGCCTGACCACAGAGGATTGAGCTTGAGACATTTTTGTGCAGATAAATATATGTTCTGAAACAGCTCTGCTTTAGCAATCCCAGCTTTATTTTTAATGGTTTATTTTTCCAAATGTTTAGGGGGTATTGTCTGTTAATTTGGAATATAAAGCTATATATTGGAAAGGGAACTTTCACAGCCAAGGAATGGTACATAATAGAATATTTGGCTGTTTATTTAACTGGCTTCTCGCACAAATAATTTGCTTCTAACACCTATATTTGTATTGTTGAAAACCATAGTAAAAGAATGGTAACAATGGTAAAATAGTGGGAAAAACATGGTCAAAACATTTATAGAACACTTTTCCTCATTACACACGGACACATATAAATTTAAATGGTTGCTTGCAGTGTATACAGTGCTAACTATACTCTATGAGACAGATCAACACATGCCAGGAATCAAACAAGGAAATGCAACCTAGGAGTTAGGAAAACATTCAATTACACTAGGCCACACAACAAACACAGATGCACTGATACCAGTTACTGGAGGCAAGAGAGGAGGAAATGGAATAGACAATTTCAAGACACATTCCACACATGCCTCACAGAAAACCCACCTCGTCAAAAAACGACCCCTCTGAAGACATAGACACACACTCACACATAAGCTCTTCCAATACTCAGACATGAACAAAGAATGGAATTAAATGATCACCTTCACCAGAACTTACTCCTTTTGTATATTCAAGAAATCAAAAGCAATGCATAGAAAGGGTGTCCTAGAAAGTAATAATAATAATAATAATAATAATAATAATAATAATAATAATAATAATAATAATAAAAGACAGAGTGGGACTGTGGTAACAGAGCCATGCTAATGACCCTGTACACGCTTGAGTCAATTAACACTACAGCTACCAAAATCCAGAGAAGTTACTGTCTTAACCAATTCTCACTTTAAATTAACAAGAGTTGATTATAAAAAATATCCCATTCATTATAAGCTGTAGATGTTCTTCCACTTATTAATATTGCACCGATCAACAAAATTATTAATCAGAATTATGGTTCAACAAATGATTTTGTTGAAATAAGTTGAAATAAACCGCCACAAAACAATTGATAGAGACTGTTTATTTAACACCATGTAAAATTACAAAAATAAATAAATAAATAAATAAATACATAATTTAAATTGAAACCATTTTGAAAATAACTTAACATTGGTTTTAGGTCTTAACCACACCCTTTCTGGGTTTTCTCAGGCTCTTGATATTTGCACTAATTTAGACTAATTAGACTAATTAAGTCTAATTATGCATATGAGTAGCTAATAGTTTGTATATTTACAGAGCATAAATGATCTAATGCTGTATACAAATGTTAGTTCAAATATCATAGATTGGCAAGGGCAACAAGTATCAGTTTCACTTAAGCAAAATGCAAATAGATTTCATAACAATACTGCAGCAGGTAAACATTTCAGATTTTCTGAGGTTGTTATTTTTTTATTTGTTTATTTAGCAGACGCCTTTATCCAAGGCGACTTACAGAGTCACTTACAGCACAGGTGTGGTAGCAGTGAGCTGAGCCTAAAAATAATTGGCCATTTCCAAATTGGGGAGAAAATAATTGGCAACGACTTACAGAGACTAGGGTGTGTGAACTATGCATCAGCTGCAGAGTCACTTACAACTACGTCTCACCCGAAAGACAGAGCACAAGAAGGTTAAGTGACTTGCTCAGGGTCACACAATGAGTCAGTGCCTAAGGTGGGATTTGAACCGGGGACCTTCTGGTTACAAGCCCTTTTCTTTAACCACTGGACCACACAGCCTCCTAGCTTAAAGAAAAACACATAGAGCTCCCGAGTGGAGCATCCAGTAAAGGCGCACTAGTAAAAATGCAGGATGCACTCTATAGTCTGGACGTCACCGACACCGAGGACGGGAGCTTCCAGGGGGCAGCGCTCAATTTGCCGAGCGCCACCCGGGGGGAGGGAGGGTTAGGTCGGCCAGGGTGTTCTTGGCTCACCGCGCACCAGTGACCCCTGTAGTCTGGCCGGGCGCCTGCGGGCTTGCCTGTAAGCTACCCTAGAGCTGCGTTGTTCTCCGACGCTGTAGCTGTTGGGTGGCTGCATGGTGAGTCCGCAGTGTGGAAAAAAAGCGGTTGGCTGACGGCACATGCTTCGGAGGACACCGTGTGTTCGTCTTCGCCCTCCCGAGTCAGCACAGGTGTGGTAGCAGTGAGCTGAGCCTAAAAATAATTGGCCATTTCCAAATTGGGGAGAAAATAATAAAAAATAATTGGCAACGACTAAATTTATTTAAAAAAAAGAAAAACACATGAAGCATATCATTTGCCAGTTTTACATGGTTACCTTTTAAAGCTGTTCCTTGTTCTTTGAAAATGAAAATACAAATAAAATAGAAAATAGATACCTACTGTATTTTCTAGAAAACTGTGGTGTTTTGAAAGATGGGACTTATCCCATCAACCAATGATTGCCTAAAATAAGCACCTACAGCTATGGCCAAAAGTTTTTCATCACCCTATAAAATTAGTCGAATGAAACCTGCTGAATAATGTTTCGTTAACATATTGAATTACATACCGCTTTATAGTTTTCCATATAGTTAACAAAAAACTGAAATGTGACATTTCAGAATCTAACATGAAATACTGTACCACTATTATGGCTTCCAGTAGACTTTTGCGACGATTTAAGGGAACCTTGCTTTGTTAAGTTTATTTTTTTGCCGAGTTCTGTGTTTCCAGCCTCTAAGGTCAGGCTTTATTGAACAGAAGCAATTTAAGGAACTAAATTAAGAGGCTGATCAGGGATTTTATATCTCTGTCTTATATGAACATCCAGGCTCTGTTTAAAACCTCTCTGACCTAGACACAGTAAGGAGTAATCCGTTAATAACTGTAATAAAAACATGCAGTTATCGTTGCTGTCTACATTTCCTGTGCCAATGAAAGAACACCTCTTTATTTGCTGAAATAAGTTTTCCCACTGAACTTTTATAAATTATTGGAATATAATATTGTAGTCACACTTTTCAAAGAATGAGCCCATTTAGTGACAGGCTGTGAGGACCTAGTTTGACACTCTAGACAGGCATTAGTATTCTCTCCTTACCCAATGTATCAGGGGGTGGGTGGAGTCTTGTGTAAGGGCAAGGGTTTGTTTAAATCTTGGAGCTTTCCCTTAGGATTTCCTCAAAGATTGTTATTCTTTGCAATGAACCTGAAGTTTTTCCTAACATCTGCTCAACACATCGACATCATGCTACAGAGGTTTCATTGATAAGGAATACATTGTGTCCAGTTACACATTTTGTCAGTTGTAACGCAATGCACATTGTGTCATTACCATGGAGAGTAGTGGAGCCTACTTGTAGTGGAGCTCAAAAAATATTAACACATTAAAACAAATTTTAAAAAATCACACATGTATAGCAGTATCCGGTATTCAAAATAATGGCATGAATGATATCTATTTTGGGTCGATTTTCAGAGTAACATCTTATTTTTATATCTGCCTGTCATCGTATTATCTATCATTATATATATATATATATATATATATATATATATATATATATATATATATATATATATATATATATATATATATATAAGAACAACAGCAACAACAATAATAATAAAGTGAGACCTTTGAATTCCACACTAGCTCCAGAGCTGATTCATGCTTTACTCCACATGACACTGACGAGCAGCCACAGAACCACCTTTCACACTTCTGTCACTGTCCGGCTCGCAGCATTTCCATGGCAGGCTGTATTCACTGTTCAAACTCTCACTGTTCCCCTTGAGATAGAATCGAATGACCGCTGTGTTCCCTTCACCTGTGAAATTTTAGAGCCTGCTTGAAAAGGAGTATTGTTTCACCAAGAATGCTTGGCCTAGTCTGGGAAGAAAAGTCTTCATTGCAGCAGGAATTTGGAGTCTGCCTGGGAATGCAGTAGAAATTGTTCAGTGAAGACCTTGGTAAAGTCACTCCTTTCTGTACCAGCTGAAGCAGCCCAGCCCAATGACAAATGTGTTTTTGGGGGGCAGGGATCCAGCATTGCTTTGGGAGGATTTTAAGGATTTTGATTGTGATTGTTTACAAAATTGTGTTTAAGAGGGGAAAAATTACCGACCAGACATATGATATTAATTAATATGCTTTGTGAGATTTCACTGGTTTGGGGCTGAAGATGTATAGAAAATAAACAATGCTGGTTGATATGCTGCTTGTAATTCCCAGATTGATTATTAAAATGTTTAACAGACATTTTGAAACTCACGTAGCAGTTTAAGAAAAGTGAATGATATCAGAAGTCTCGCAAATATTGGTGTGCCAGCTGTACTCAGAGACACAATGATTGGGAGCTCTATAGATGTGATGAATGACAAAGGTATACAAAGTGATTCTAAATAAAAAGTAGAATACATTAGTAAAGATCACTGCGATATTTCATATCTGTACCACATTTCTCTTGAAGTAACGTTTATTAAGTAATCAAAACTACTTAAAAAATTATATTATATCTAGCATGTTACATGCGTGCATGCACTTATCTATTTTCTTTTTCAGTCTCTCTAGCTATTTCGGTTTGTACTGTATATATATATATATATATATATATATATATATATATATATATATATATATATATGAGTAAAATCTATCCAATGTTAATTTATACAATTTAATAAAATTGAATTGAACTAGTTTGATTGGTTATTTTGTTGCTAATAGTGACCTCTATGGGTACAACTTTAGATTGTCAATTATCAGCAAAAATTCTGTAAAAATTGTTTAGCATTATATAATCAAGAACTCCTAGGCAAAATGCATTTCAGAAATGTTAATGAAAGCACATTTGTATGATTGTCTACTCTGACATTATGAATTGTATTACCATACAATACTATATGCAGTTATCTGAATAAAAGTACACATAAAAAGTGTGTTCAATATTATTCATTCCACTGGCAAAATGACTTTTCCATAACATTAACTGCAACCAATCAGGTATAAGATACGAATCCAGCTCTTAAAAATGTTATTTTTTAAAAAGTATTACAATATAGATGTGATAGCCTTTGTTTACAGATTGCATTTGTGTGGAACTGAGAAACTGGTTGTAGACCATTTGCGTCATGGTGTCTCTGTTACGTAGATTACACACCAAAAACCCATGCATTGGCAGATATCCTACATATAAAGTGCCACATAATTGTCATATAAGTTTTGTGTCACATAAGTTTAGTTAGGGGGGGGTTGCAAACTTCACCCTAAAAATATGCTTCCCTGCAGGGAAGCTTTTGATCGACTGCCCACTAGGTTATCAATGGAGTCAATGCTTTGAGAATGTGATCCAATGAAAACAATTTAAATGACATACTATATAACAGTCAAAGAGATTCACTTTAAAAATTGGTCTGCACCACTATGAAATCAGTTAAACTATTGTAAACTGCAAAATTGCTGTGCAAATTTACCACAGTAAAATTATTAATTATTTGGTATTTATGAGTAATTTGACTTTAATATTGCCAGAATCAGTTTCATTCAAAGCCTGTGTTTTCTGTAGCGACCCTTAGAGGCAAATACATTTCCATATAAGGATAATGGCCGATAGAGGAAGTAATGGTCTATGCCAAACCATGACCTATTTCAGGAATCTCAAAGTGATTGATGCCAGACTATTTCCTTCCATTTCTCTTCCTTCAGGGCAATGTGAAGGTGAATGGTGTGTTACAAGGCGTCTTGTGCAGTAACAAATGATGTACGGCATACTCTAAAGAGAACGTGGGAGTTCTGCATCTGAATGCAACCAACCAATGGAATATCAGACACTGACCTTTGTGCAAAAAAGAAAGACAAATGGTAATACCAGTACTGGTACTCAAGGTTGCTTTTTGATCCTCAATATTGTAATAAAGTCTTTGATTTTTCATTTGCAAGAAATATGAAAGTATGCTTTATACTGCATTCCAGGAATGCAATGATAGCTGTCAAAATGAATAGCAACCTTAATTAATGGTGACTAATACATTTTGAAAAGTAATGTGCTAAACTGAATACAAAAGCATATACATTCATTATTTGCTAATGAGAAATAATATGTATCTATGTCATTTTAATACATTTACCTTCAAAATATTAAATAAATGAAAAGGTGCTCCATCAAGAAATGCTATTCTACACTCACATGAACTTTTATACTGTGATGACACTGATGGAAAAAGCACCTTAGTATGTTGTATTTTTTGGTAAATGGAAAAAGAAAATCCATTAAACATTACTTTGAAAACATTACTTCCATTTTCAGTATAAAAACACCAAGGTGTTCAATTAGCTATGAAGTTCCCAAAATGTGAGCAAGTCCAGAAGCTCCCTGAGTCCCCCCAACTGCATCTACCACACTGCCAAAACAACAATCTGCTACACAAAGCGCATCATATCAATGAACCAAATATGTCTATTAATGAGTTTGTAGTTAATATGAAACCACATACTGCCAATTATATTTTACTCAAAAGGTTTGTATAAACTTGTTAACATGCCTAAATTATATATTATATATATATATATTAGCTCAAAGAGCCAGCTTATATTCTCATCAAATATAATGTACCATAGTAATGTACTACGGTAGAGGCCAGTGGAAAAAACCTTATGCCCAAGAAAAATGAAGCACCTTGTCTTTTTAATATCTAGTGAATTAGCTCCAAAAAATCCTATTCCACATCTGCTCAGTTTATGGTGTGAATGTATTATTTCCTTGATTGTTTTTTTGCAGCTAAAATGTTAATTGAATTTGGCCTGACATCAGAATCAGATGGAGTAAAAAGTAAAAAGAAAGCTATGGAGACAAGCTAATTTGGTGTGTGTGTAACATATTTGCTAACTCAGTGTTAAGCGCAGTACCTGAAAAAAGTTGAATTAAAACTGGATATGCAGGATTGGTGACTGAGCCCTTCCCCACCTCAGATAGTGTACAGTGCCTGTTGCATCAGCATCACCTAGTGGCTGCTGGATCTCTTCCACCTACTAGTGTCTCCTAAGGCAGGAGGAAAGTTAAGTGTACAGTCACACATCAGATGCCTTGTTGTTGTACTGTATTTTTTTTTACTGTTCAGCTAGTTCAATGAAGAATTTAGTTACTGTATACTAACTTAGAAGAATGTTGGTAACAATGGCTTAGTTTACATGCAGTTTAGAAAGTCCAAAATCTCTCTCCTTTATCGTGAGACTGTCACACACATTCCACATGCTATAGCATGGTGGGTAAAATGCCTTCTCACTCTAAAAAGCTGCACAAATTGACTTCTTTTTATTTGTTTGTTTGCATGGCCAAATTGGAACATGGACAGAAACATATAAATATAACCTCCAGTATTTTAATTAGGTTATTTTAATTTTGCACTTTATTATTATTATTTGTTTATTTAGCATACGCCTTTATCCAAGGCAACTCACAGAGACTAGGGTGTGTGAACAGTGCATCAGCTGCAGAGTCACAGAGTTACAATTACATCTCACCCAAAAGATGGAGCACAAGGAGGTTAAGTGACTTGCTCAGGGTCACACAATGAGTCAGTGGCTGAGGTGGGATTTGAACCGGGGACCTCTTGGTTATAAGCCCTTTTCTTTAACCACTGGACCACACAGCATCCTCGAAAAATAAGTCTGACATTTGCGTCACACTATTTTGCTAGTCCCCTTCAGGCATTTTGTTCAAGCTTGACTGTCTTGCACCCAGTTTACCATCACCCCCTCTTAATTTGTTTAAGTTTTTCACATATTCCTCTCTTAAGGCACTTTCTGCACTTGTGTTGTTTGTATGTCATGTACACTGTATTACAGCTTATGGATTGTGTAGAGTATCAGTGGATTCCACTTACCTTCTATATGGCAGAGAATAGGTGTTGGAATCCGGTCTATGTTAAAAAAATGTAGTGAAACAAATGATGAGAAATAATGTATATATATATATATATATATATATATATATATATATATATATATATATATATACACTACCGGTCAAAAGTTTTAGAACACACCCATTTTTCCAGTTTTATTGAAATTTAAGCAGTTCAAGTCCAGTGAATAACCTGAAATGGTACAAAGGTAAGCGGTAAACTGCCAGAGGTTAAAAAAAGTTTAGGTTACCAAAAACTGAAAAATAATGTACATTTCAGAGTTATACAAAAGGCCTTTTTCAGGGAACAAGTAATGGGTTAACAACTTACAGCTGTTCTGCAGCAATGGAAGCCTTGAAAGTTGATGCTAACAATTCCTACAGGTGTCCCAACTTTTGTTGATTACTTACAAACCCTCTGTCTGTATAAAAGCAGTGTTGGAACAGACTGTGTTACTACACCCTCTTAAGCATTATTTGGACAGTATTGTACTGCAGGAAGTAGTATATTGCTATCATAATGGCGAGAAAAAGGCAATTAACAAAGGAAGACAGACAGACCATTATAACCCTTAAAATGTAGGTCTTTCCTTTAGAGAAATTGCAAAGAAAGCCAAGGTGTCAGTGAGTACAGTTTCCTACACCATCAAAAGGCACTTGGAAACTGGAGGAAACTCTGACAGGAAGAGGTCTGGCAGACCCAAAGCCACAACAGAATCAGAAGACAAGTTTCTGAGAGTCAACAGCATGCGTGATAGGCGGCTCACAGGTTCAAGCACAGCTTCAAGCACAGCTTAACACTGGTCGAAGTAAGCAAGTCTCAGTTTCAACTGTGAAGAGAAGACTTCGAACTGCAGGTTTGACAGGTCGAGTGGCAGTAAGAAAGCCATTGCTAAGATGGCAAAATAAGAAAAAGAGGCTTGCCTAGGCCATGAAGCACCACCAGTGGACTACTGAAGACTGGAAGAAGGTCTTATGGACCGATGAATCAAAATTTGAAATCTTCGGTTCATCACGCAGGGTTTTTGTACGCCATTGAGTAGGTGAAAGGATGGTTCCTCAGTGTGTGACACCAACTGTCAAACATGGAGGAGGAAGCGTGATGGTCTGGGGCTCTTTTGCTGGATCCAGAGTCGGCGACTTGCACAGAGTGAGTGGCACCCTGAACCAAAACGTCTACCACAGCATTTTGCAGCGCCATGCAATACCCTCTGGTATACGCCTAGTTGGTCAGGGGTTCATCCTACAGCAATGACCCAAAACATACCTCCAGGCTATGTCACAACTACCTTAGAAGAAAAGAACAAGACGGTAGGCTTCAAATCATGGAATGGCCAGCACAGTCTCCAGACTTAAACCCCATCGAGCTGGTTTGGGATGAACTGGACAGAAGGGTGAAAGCAAAGCAACCTACAAGTGCAACACATTTGTGGGAACTTCTGCAACAGTGTTGGGAAGAACTTTCCGAACAATATTTGATTTCCATTGTAGAAAGAATGCCACGAGTGTGTTCGGCTGTTATATCTGCAAAAGGTGGCTACATTGATGAGTCAAAAATTTAGATTAAATTTTGTTAAACAAAACGATTCCATGATTTCTTTTTTTTATCTCCAATTGTTTATTTGTTCTATGCTTTAATTTCAGAGTACATTGAGACATTAAACTGCGTAAATTTCAATAAAAACTGGAAAAATGGAGGTGTTCTAAAACTTTTGACCGGTAGTATATATATATATATATATATATATATATATATATATATATATAAAAGAGGGAGGAATAATTTGGTCTAATTATATTGCACTACAGCGCACAGAAAATGTCTTTTTTTTTTCTTCAAGTCGTCTGCTGGTTTATATTTTCTATATATTGGTCTATGTGTTAGTTCCCATGGTCATTTTAACTTGGTCCACTTGATCACATCAGCTAAACTAATTAACTGAATCTTCTGATTTTGTTTAGCTCCTGGGGATTTTGTTAAATGTGAAAGTGCACTGTTAACCCATTAAGTGCCATTGTCCTCATTTGAGGACAGAATACTTTCGTAATTTGGAGCATTTTTTAACTGGCATCTACCTATTATTTAATTTTGTTATATTGTGATAACTGATTTTGTTAACTGCAAAAATTAAGTCTACTTGTAATGTATCAAATTACATAAATATAGCTTCTGTTCTTATTGTTATCAAAGAAAATGTTATTGGTACTTAATGGGTTAAACACGATGTAGGAGGAGGTATGGTAATAATAATAATAATAATAATAATAATAATAATAATAATAATATGCGCTGTATTTGCATTGGAAAAGCATTTGGAAGTGTAATGTTACCGTGTAAAATGCCCATGGTAATTTTTATAAGGGCTGCAAAGTTTTATTATAAGTTGAAAACGCATAAATAAAAATATGCATTATTCCTGGGCGATGTAACACAAACACACGGAGGGGCTGTTTTAACAGTGCAATCAGTACTACATGATCTAGTTTAACTGATGATCCCAACGAGTTGATCGACGTTTGGAAAGCGGACATCGTGAATTTAGCAATGGTACTAGTTAGTCTAGGAAAGTGGTTACCCCCTGGCCCGCCCCGCGCCCCCCATTGAGCGCATCATGTGGACTGAACATTAATACTAGACTGCAATTGACCATGCGTGACAACAACGCATGGCTCTCTCAATTCTCCCCCATGTGATCACCTTTAGCCAATTACAAACAAAGCTCAAATTTGCAGGTGATTGACGTGTATTTCACACAATGGGTTTACTAGTAGGATGTTCATAACTGACGTCATATCCAAAGATTAACCAATCGGCAAGTTGTTTGGTAGCGGAAATGTTTGCATGCAGGAAGTGCTTGTTTGAGCTTTTACACAAGTGAACTACAAGTACGTGTTTGTTTCTATTACACAGATATGCATTTAATTTGGATAATGATTAGTATGCTACCGTAATTGTTAAGCTATTTAGTGCTATAGCTAGTTTTGTTTCCTTCTTAAATTGTACGGTTTTAAAATGTAGCTACACATCTTTGTTTATATGTAGAATTGCCGATAGTCTCGTCTTGTTAAACACAATCAGGATTTAATGTAAAACCTCTAGTCACTGTTTATATTGACATATGTAACAATTCATTAAGACCTGCCTTTTATCTGATGATGTTTTGTTTGTAGAATAACCATGGCTCAGGGTATGCATAAGGAAGGTGACATGGTTCATGCGAAAAGAAGTAAAACGCTGATTGTTCGCCACCTGCCTTCAGAACTGACTCGGAACGAAAAGGAAGATCTCCTGAAATATTTTGGTGCTGTTTCAGCTAGAGTCTTTTCGGATAAAGGAAGATTGGTTAGTCTTTTACGTTGTGTTTTACTATATGTCATTCTTCGTGCTTTCTAGATTATCGTGTTTTGATAGTACTGTGTGTTTCTGTTTACAGTACAGAACAACTTTGTATGGGTATCACTTGACTTTTCAACATTGATCTTAACTAAATAATAATAATAAAATAAGTTTCGGGGAGGCACATAGAGGCCAGAAGGGTGTTTTTAAAGTTACCAACAACAAGATTACATTACGTTATTTTAATATGTGACTGTACAGAATTGTGTTGTCAAATGTAAACGTATTTTAAATCACAAGGCAATTGACTATTATACAAATTAGAATAATAAAATCGTGCTTGAGTCCTGTAACCTGATAAATCCTTATATGTATAACTGTGTGTGTTTTTCTTCTTGTATATAGAAGCATACTGCTTTTGCTACCTTTGCTGGAGAAAATGCTGCTGCTAAGGTAAGTGGTACAGCAACAGTAACATTTAATTAATCGTTTCTCTGCCACACGTGCTCTGCTGCATTATAAGTGGAAATATATATAAACATTCCTTCTGTATCAGTGCAATTGTGTTCTGAAAAGCGGTATATTTCTGCTTTGGGTATGTTGCTCTTTAACTGCTTAACCAACACAGACCCACAACCCCCTCTTTTCTGAGCATTCATTTATCTAAAAGGTATAATTAAAACAAGTCTTTTTTTCCCCTCTGAAAAAGTAGAGGATTTAAGTGCTGTAGCTGTTTTTCCTAATGTAGATTTGTGTTAATGCATCTGAAAAGCAATGGAGCTATATAATGTTTGGTAATTGTGTTGTATTACCCCATACAGGTGTTGAAATATTGCACGTCTTAAATTTGCATCAGGAAATTTATTTTTTTTTTTTTACATTTTAGGCACTTACTAGATTACATCAATTGGAGATCCTTAATCATACCTTAGTGGTGGAGTTTGCAAAGGACCTAGAAAGTGTTCACCTACTGAGTCAACCGCCAATTTCAGATAAAAGGTACACACATCCATTTCACTACAGCAGAGGTTTCTAATCTGTGGTCTCTGAGTAAAGTAATGCAACTGCATCAATCACACTCCCTAATCATTAATCTGCTAACCAACACTCAGCAGAGAATATCAACAACAAAGTGTTGTATTTCCTTTTTTTGTCTCCATAAGTGAATGTGACATCTGCAAAATGTTTCCCTGTTAAATGTGTTTTTATTTAACTTGTAGTTTACAAGATGGTCAAGTTGCAAATGGTAAAGAAAAGACAGAAAGAAAACCACAGAGCATTCCTTTAATTGAAAATGGAGTGGCTCCCAGCCTAGGGTAAGTGTCTATTTTTCCAACATCATAATAATATTGCAATGTTAGGAGTTGCAATGTAATATTTTTTTTATTCTGATTGTATGATGCATTGTCTTGGCATGATAGGGTTGCACATTTAAATATCTGGCTGGTAGGGGGATCAGTTACCTTGTGAGTGACTGTTTGAGGAAGGCAAATTGGGATCAAAAGTGGGAATTGATTTATAGTGCATGGAGGGAAGTTCATAGTCGGGCCAAACAGAAGCATTGCTTGGTGTTATTGTCATTTGAAATATTTTAAGTTTGTGCTTGATGCAAATTCTTTCCCTCTGTGTATCAGGCTAAATTTCTTTAATCTGCACCCAGACTTGCAGCTAAAACATAAAATATTATCCAGAAAGTGTATTTAACATTAATATTGTTAAATGTTTCTATAACAGTACATTTGTCCTGAAGATGTATTGCAATATCTGCACACTCTTGTGTTAAAGAAGTATTTCACATTAGGTAACTTGTGTGTGCTAACACCTTCTTGAGGAAATGCAACAAGATGGATATATACTGTGTGTGTGTGTGTGTGTAAAGTATATAGAGTTATTTATATGATAATTTGCTCTTGTGGTGTGTTTTTTCTTTTCTCTTCTCTACTAGATTACATTTTCCTCCGAACCCTTGTCTGAAGTATTTATATCCACCGCCTACAAATGGGATTTTGGCAAATATAGCAAATGCCATGGCAAGTGTACCAAAATTCTATGTACAGGTAAATAAAGATGTTCTGTATTTCTGTAGTAATTACTGTTGGTAAATGAAAGTACAAACGTGTTTTTTTTTTTTTGGTAATAGTCTTAAGGAAAGTATAATATGTTTTGTCCTGAAATAGGATTTTACATACAAAAAACAATTACGTTTTGCTATGGGATTTATAATTGTGCGTCTTTTGTTAAAAATGTAATCTTTTTTTTATTTTTATATTTGCAAATCTGTAGAACTATCTGTATAGGGATATGATGGACATCCCTTCACACACTTACTTTTTAACTGTAAAATCCTCTGCTTTTAAATAGGTCAGCCGTTTGCTTACTTGAATGTGTTTTTTTTTTTTAAATTTTCATAAACAGTATTGGCATGGTAATGCTTTTGATAAATCCAATCTGTTTTGTTGTTTTCAGTTTAATTTTGGTGGATATGTTTAATATAAGCTCAGCAAAATAAACAGGAAAGGATGTGTGGAATATTCAGATGTTTGTTGTGGGTGTTAATTTTAGCTTAGCTGACAGTGATGAAAGCAGAAAGTTCAACTTCAATACACCAGCTGGTTAGAGGCTTTTAATTTTAAAGTGCACGGTGTCAGCCTATTAAGGGACAAATAGGAAAGCATGAATGTCGCTTTTTAACTGAATTTATTTTTATTCTTGGTGGTGCTAGAGTGTAGGAAATTAGGCTGTATGATGTCTGTTTACAAAGTCGCCAGTTTAAAATAACTTTATACATTATCGGGCATTTTTGTTTCTCTTTAGCTCTGATTGCACAGTATTTGTAGGGGCAGCAGTGTGGAGTAGTGGTTAGGGCTCTGGACTCTTGACCGGAGGGTCGTGGGTTCAGTCCCAGTTGGGGGTCACAGCTGCTGTACCCTTGAGCAAGGTACTTTACCTAGATCGCTCCAGTAAAAACCCAACTGTATAAATGGATAATTGTATGTAAAAATAATGTGATATCTTGTAACAATTGTAAGTCGCCCTGGATAAGGGCGTCTGCTAATAAATAAATAATAATTTACTTACTTTACATACATACATAAATACTTATTTTACATTTGCATAACGTACTATATTTATATTTGCATAATGTACTGTATGCGTAAAGCACAGCTCTGATTATTGAGTTTCATTTTATTTCTGTTTTAGTGTCTAGTTATATTGTAGTTTTAACATGAGTCCATGTCACATTTATGCACTATTGTATTGCAGGTACTTCACTTAATGAACAAGATGAACCTGCCCAGTCCATTTGGGCCTATTACTGCTAGACCTCCTCTGGTAAGAAACACCTATTGAATAAAGCTATGATCTCGGGCTTCTTATACCACAAGATATTACATATATACACAGAGGGCTAGATAAATGCAAGGTCAACATGGCCTGCAGCCAGGGGGCCCACAAATAAAATACTATATAATGTACATCAACATGTACCAAGAGTGTTTGTTGTTCATACATTTTAAAGAAATACAGAATATTAAACACCATCTTGTTGTAACAAATGGGTTTGAAAACAGTCAGTGGGTTGTACCTGATCAGTAGTAATGTGATCTCTTCACTTCTGCTGCTACACCACAGGTGGAATATAAGGAAATGAACAGATTCTAGCACCCCTATTTTAGAGGAGAACATACAGTAAAGAGTGTGTGTGAAGCCTGTTTTTTCTCTCCTAGTATGAGGAGTTTGTTCCTGCTCCCCCCCCACCCATGCCCCCTCTGCCCCCCGAAGAGCCCCCTCTGCCTGAAGAAGAGATGGAGTTCTCAAGTGAAGAAGAATCAGAGTATGAGACTGAAGATGATGAGGAAAAAGAAAGGTTAGATACACTTCTATGAAAACATCTGTAGTGCAAACAATTGTTTTATTTATTCTGATGTTCCCCCAAACGTTACACCTTGCCATTTATAAATACTTTGTATATCATAAAGTGTTTTTCTTTTTTTTCCCCTCTGGCATTTTAACTAGTGGATTGTGATCATTTTATGAATTTGACAATCATCCCCTGTTTAAACTTTCTGATTTGCTTTATAGATTAAATAGGTAACACACTTTTGGAGGATGTTATACATATATTACTAAATATAGACAGTACACACTAGATTTATAAAGCAGGCCTCCTGGATTTGCAATGTGCAGGTCGATAAAAATAGCAACATATAAAAGAAGGTATGCCTGGTCAAACAATTTTTGGAGAGATAATATAAATGTCATGGTTTTATAGCTTTTTGTCTCATAAATTTGTTTCACTTTTTTTTTTTTTTTTCAATAAAGAATGGTGAGGCTGATGGGACTGGCAAATCAGCCATCTAAAAGGCCCCAGAGAAAGAAGCTGCCTTCTTCAAGAAAGAAGCCCAAGTTAAAGGACCTGCTCTATGTGCCCAAACCAGATTCTCACAGGTATTACTTTTTATTATTCATTATTTCCCAGTGCAGGGGTAGGAAAGTGACATTGGTATGACTGTGTCATTCTGAATCTACAATTTAAGAGAAGGATTTATTGTCCCCATTCCCCTTTCTCACTTTCCTAGACAGATCCCAGAACATCTTTTAACCTGAGGTGCTGTTAGATGTATTTTTTTTATGACCATCTAATATATCAAATGATAAGAGAAGTGTAGTAAAGCCCTTTGATCGATGAGGCAATTCACTGAAGGCTACTTCCTTTAATCTATAACCTGTACTGCCAATACAGAACACCACATTTAAAGCTGGAAACACAGATTTTCAAAAGAGGACGAAGGTTGTGGGAGGTTAATCTATTTTTAATGAAAACAAGTGGTGCAATTTTACTTATTTACAGAATTGAAAATATACATTTACACTGAATATATGGTGGCTTGTAGGAGACCTTTAGTACAAAACTGTCATTTTACAAACAAATTCTGAAAAGCTTTACATACATACCCATGAATTGTAACTTATTTTTCTTTTGGCAGTTCCCATTCCACACTTCAACCATCTGATGTTTTTGAACAACCTCAATCTTGTGAGCAAAAGAAAATTGAGTTTCACATTTCAGCAAATGTGTCTGGTATTCTGGAAGGAGGATTACTTCAGGAGGAGAATAGACACGGTAATCTCAACAAAGTCTCACATTTTAAAATATGTTAAAATTGTTTAAAATCATCAACTAGTCCACTAATTCCTCAAAAATCAATTGTCAGTAACTCGACAGAAGAGGCGTTACAAAGAATACAATAACACTGTGTTTGAAATGTATAGAGACTACAGAGGTGGAGGAAACGGCAAATGAGGAAGAGGGTGTTGGGTTTGGAAAGATCTACCCAACCCCATTAACCAATGACCAGGAGGAAGGTGGAGATGAGGATGAAGATGATATCCCATCTGAATTCATATCCAGACGAGAGCTGGAGAAAGGCAGAATCTCAAAAGAAGGTGAATAGGGATTGAATTTATTGCTTTTTTTTTCAGTGGCCTGCTCTATTCACCTAGAGCAAGTTCTTGCTTTTTTTTTTAAATGAACAGATTTTGCATGAAGTGTTTTAAAGCCAAACTGTTTCCATAATTATGTATCCTGCGAACCACAAACACCCTTCTAACCATGTATGCAGCTTTATTTTGGGGTTAGATATTTATTTTGTTGTAAAGTTAATTGCATTCACACTACAACATGTGATTTACTTAAATGGAATAGAAATGCGTAACATGACTTGCTTTTGTAGGAGTAATTGCTACTTGTTTAAAGTAAACTGCTGTTAACTCGTTTTAACAGAAATCAAAAGACTGTCCGTGTATAAAAAATACGAGCCTGGAGACCCAACATGCAGGCTTTACGTCAAGAACGTTGCCAAGCAAGTCGAAGAAAAAGTACGTTAATAATTGTTTCTTATTTTGTCTATTTTACTAATGACCTTGAAAACTTCACATACATAATTTCAATATATTATTTTATTTTATTTTTTCCCACCAGGACTTAAAGTATATCTTTGGAAGATACATAGACTTCTCCTCAGACACTGAAAGAAACATGTAAGTAACACAGGCAGCAGTGTTTTTGTGTAGTGGATCCATTATTTATTATAGCTACCAAGTCCCACTGTTGGAAGTTGTTTAACATACAGCTGTCACCTAGAATTTTTGAATGACAAACAAATAAATTATATATATATATATATATATATATATATATATATATATATATATATATATATATATATATATATATATATATATAAATAAATAAAACTTTAGATTAAAAAATAATTGATATTGCAAAAACTCTAATGGAAGCCATAATAGTAGTACAGTATTTCATGTTAGATTTATCAGTTTTGTGTTAAGTATATGGAAAACTACAAGGCGGCATTTTATTCAATTAAGTCATTCGACTTTATGAAGCAAAATGTGTTAATTCTATAGGTAATGCAGATTTTAGCCATAGCTGTACATTACCTTATACTAGCAGTTGGAAGCGCTCGGCACAGATTTTTTTAATATAAATGTTTTCGTCTCTTCCTTTGTAGGTTTGATATTGTTTTAATGAAAGAAGGTCGGATGAAAGGACAAGCATTTATTGGACTTCCAAGTGAGAAAGCGGCTTCAAAGGCTTTAAAGGAGACAAATGGATATGTCCTTTATGATAAACCAATGGTGGTTGTATCCTTGTTCCCCCAAAAAAGTACACACACAAGCCATTTCAGGCTTTGTATTGGCTTAAATATTACAGAAAGTCAAACTGTGTTTACGTTCAGGTGCTAAAGTAATGTTGGGCTGCCGTTTTTTGTTTCTTAAATATTTCTTGCATGCTTGCTGTACATAATTGTTGGCCTTAATTATAAATCAGCAATTTGCCAGGTCTGCAAAGCCAAAAGATTCAACAGATGCCAAAAAAGGACAAAAAAAGC
The DNA here is from genome assembly GCA_030684275.1 of Acipenser oxyrinchus oxyrinchus. Classification (NCBI taxonomy): domain Eukaryota; kingdom Metazoa; phylum Chordata; class Actinopteri; order Acipenseriformes; family Acipenseridae; genus Acipenser; species Acipenser oxyrinchus. The sequence goes on along the minus strand of CM060258.1, from coordinate 10,121,931 downwards.
ATTAAGGATTAGGTGAGTAAAATAGAATCTTCAACCAGTAATGAAGATCAACCCCGCCCCCACCCCCACCCCACCCCCACCCCACCCCAAAAGTTTTGTGGCAGGGTCCTTAGAAGTTGCAAGTTAGTCAAAATACAATTGTTTTTTCTACTGACCATAAAATTGATGCCAAATTGAGAGTTGTACTGTCATACATGGTTTCATGAACCATTGAAGCAGTTGTTCTAATCATTGATTTTAGGACATTTAAAGACTTCTACTGGATGTAATTATTTTAATTGGTGGGGGGTGGAACAATGCAAGCATTTTGAATATTAAGTAAAATGTCTTTGTTTAGAAATGCTCCTGTCAAGTCACTACCAGTACAGTCTTGAAAGGCAAAGAAAAGTGTATCCTTCCAGTTGCATCATATCCTTTCCAAATGTTGGTGTTCTCAGAATTTTACGGACTAATTTTGCACAGTGTACCATTCAGGAAGGTATTGTTTATAGCCTTAAGCATATATAACAACTTCCAGTAAGGCCTTCACTCCAGTGCCTATTCTATGAAAAAAGAAAGAAACAAACCTCAGTTTTGAAAGTTAAGTTGAAGATAAGTTGTATTTTAAAACCATAAGTGAGTTATTTCTTAATCATCGTTCATCACCTCCTCCAACTCTTAAATCGCAGATGGTGAAGCCAGTGTTGGAAGAGTTGAATAAGGGGGAGGGATGGAGGGGAGTGGAGTTAAAATGTTTTGGTTTAGAAGTATAATCACGAGCAAAGGAATAAAAGGAAATATACAAGTTTACTATATGGCTGAAGTAAGTGACTCACGTTAATCTTAATGACTAAACCAGACAATTGATGGTTCTACTTCTAGAATGTTGATGTTTTGAAAGTTTCTACTTCTAGAATGTTGATGTTTTGAAAGTTTGAGAAGTCCAAAGAAAATCTGAAAATTTCAGAAATAATGCAAGTTATTTTTATTAAATTGTGTGTGTGTGTGTTTTTTCTTTTAAACTACAATTCCATAATACATAGGGAATGTGTATTCTTTTAATACTACATTTAGATTTTTTTCAATATGTATACAACTTTTTATGTGAAAGGTTCAGACATTGATTTATTTAGGTATTCCAACACATGAAGTCAGCAAATATTTCAACAGATGTTGTTGAGCATTACACTGCTTTCCAGAATTAAGGTCCTATTTAAAAAAAAAAAAAATTTAAAGATATCTTTCCATATTACTCACAGCTGTTCATATAGTTATCAACATACAAGTCTATATCACTGCCAGAACAGCCCGAGACTTCCACTTACATATTCTCGCCCTTGTTTTTATACAGAACCAAATACGACATTTTGTAAAACTTGGCATTTGCATAGTATTTTTTTATTATTACTGTCCCATAATAAAGGTGATTTTAGAAGTCGCTGGAAAAATTGGATGAACACATTTAGTAAAGGGTGGACACAGAAGTTTTAGGAACTGTTGAAATGATTCTTGTCTTGAATCATTTTTTAATCACGTTAGAACAGTATCGGACTGTATATCAATTCATGTGTCCATCCTGTTTATCCAATAACTTTAGAATCCCCCTGTTTAAACAGGGACTGTTTATACTCCTTTATCTTTTATATAAAGTGCATGATCACACACTCCAGCCTTTGGATAAGTTTGTTATGGAACTGGCTTGGTATTATCTTTCCATGCAATCAAAACTGGAACATAGCTGAAACAAAATATCTGACATTAATTTGTTTGTTCATTGCTGCATAAGAAGACACTTCTCACAAGATTTGAGCCAACCTGTCATGCTGGTATTGAAATGATTTACAATATGACTATTGTTTTCCTGTCTAACAGGAACATGGATGTGACACTGCAGACCGGCCTTCCTGCTACAGTGATGTGATCTCTGGGCAGAAGGAAGGTGGGAGGTGCACTGGGAAGCAGATTTCTGTCAGAGGAAATGGAATGGCTTGCTGCCAGATAAGCAACACTAATGAAAATCCATTTGTTGCCATTCATGTTAATGCCAAATTATAAACTGCAAATTAAATCCACACATTGTTTAATTTGCGGTGGTCCATATGTCCCTCTTGCAAAACAAACTGCCTGTGCCAACTGAATGAAGTTTTAATGTTGTGGGTATGTAAATATATAGGTTTTTTTTTTTTGAGACTGGGAGGCGAAGACTAACACGCTGCCCTCCAGAGCGTGTGCCGTCAGCCGACCGCTTTTTTTTTTTTTTTTGATACTTACAGGCAAGCCTGCAGGCGCCCGGCTAGACTACAGGGGTTGCTGGTATTGACGCATTCATAGCCGTTACTAATTTTGTCAGTAAATTTTTCTAAAAAAAGTTTTATGGGGAAAACAAATGACAAATAGAATTATATTATAAAGAAAATAGATCCCGTTATTTGTTTAGTAACTTTGATGAATGTTTTTCCTTTGTAAAAAAGCTAGACCCTATTCACAATCCTAAATAAAGTTGTTTTTAAAAGTGTTTTTCAATTGATTAAATGAAATTGTATTGAAAACTGGCTTTTTTGAATAAGCAGCAATAATCTAAAGCATTTTAATTATTCAAACATTTATGCCATCTTTACAGAACCTGTTCACTAAATCTCAACATTGTCTTTTAATAAAATGCCCTCAGCTTATTCTTGTGTTCATTCTTTACAACTGCCAATGCATTCACCACAACACTGGGAATGAGATATAACATGATTTAGTGCAAATCTTTCATTTGGCTTAGGAGCCTCAGTGCAGACAGCAATCAGAATTTGCATAATCCGCATGGTTTATAGCTTTTTGGTGATTTAATATACACAAATGCTGCTTCATATTAAACAAGCAAATTGTTATTCATTTAATTTCTTTGACTAATCATTTGGCAATCAAGCCCACCCTTTTGAAACTTGGCTTATTATTCAAAAGATGGCATTCCATCGAGACTCATTGCAGTTCATTTGCGAGTAATTATCTATTAGTTATTTAAATCACTAAATGCACAGACTTGGATAATGTTCGCAATTAAATATGAATTATGGGCCAGATGTTCAAAAGAGATGTGAGTTTCCCAAGTACAGTGCAGGGATTTTTTTCCCTCAATTCTTGAGAAAAAAGCCGTGCCTGTGAGTGAAATTTATAACGAGTTGCGAGAAACAAACATTGGCTCAATGTTTGGGTTAATTTATTTAGCTTATTTATTAAGATGAAATAAACATGCCAATGCTTATTGCAGTGATCTATAGATAACTTGGCTTATGTACTGTATGTAAAACATGAAGTTATGAATACACAGTATATTGCTTCACTGTAAAACATAAAATGATTTATGGATATTTTCAGAAACCTAAATGGAGAGTGTGTGGAACTGGGGTGCAGAAAAATGGCAGCAGGTGCTCTGGACTGATGAGTCAAAATTTGAAATATTTGGCTGTAGCAGAAGGCATTTTGTTCGCCGAAGGGCTGGAGAGCGTACACGAATGAGTGTCTGCAGGCAACAGTGAAGCATGGTGGAGGTTCCTTGCAAGTTTGGGGCTGCATTTCTGCAAATGGAGTTGGGGATTTGGTCAGAATTAATGGTCTCCTCAATGCTGAGAAGTACAGGCAGATACTTATCCATCATGCAATACCATCAGGGAGGCATCTGATTGGCCCCAAATTTATTCTGCAGCATGACAACGACCCCAAACATACAGCGAAAGTCATTAAGAACTATCTTCAGCGTAAAGAAGAACAAGGAGTCCTGGAAGTGATGGTATGGCCCCACAGAGCCCTGATCTCAACATCATCGAGTCTGTCTGGGATTACATGAAGAGAGAGAAGCAACTGAGGCTGCCTAAATCCACAGAAGAACTGTGGTTAGTTCTCCAAGATGTTTGGGCCAACCTACCTGCCGAGTTCCTTCAAAAACTGTGTGTAAGTGTACCTAGAAGAATTGATGCTTGATGCTGTTTTGAAGGCAAAGGGTGGTCACACCAAATATGGATTTGATTTAGATTTTTCTTCTGTTCACTCACTTTGCATTTAGTTAATTGATAAATATAATCTATTAACATGTCTATTTTTGAAAGCATTCTTACTTTACAGCATTTTTTCACACCTGCCTAAAACTTGCACAGTACTGTATATATATAGTGAAAGTGCATTAGGCTACTCATTGTCTCCTGCAACGTCAAAGCTATATACAATAATTTATGTATGCATGTACTGTAATCTGCCATATGAGTACTGTACTGTAATCTGCCATATGAGTACTGTAATCTGCCATATGTTTAAACTGTAGTATTTGGTATTTAATCATATCTTGAAGTAACTGTCACTTATCTGCTGAATTGAATTGTATTTTGTCACACTTGTACTTGCTTGAACTTGTCATTGTATTTATCTGTCTTAGCTGTCTTATCTTAACTTTGGTCTCAGACCAACTTTGGTTGCCAGGTGTTCCTTCAAATGTCCCCAACATAAACCCCAGGAAAGTAACATTTGAAAGGGAACATGCTTTTGAAAAAAGGGCCCACCCTTTGGCTGACTAAAGGAGTCAGTTGCCCAATGAATAAAATAAATGGAAACTTACTGACTTCAGTAGTGTCACAAGATCACTTCAATGGTTTGTAAATTATTAGGATCATCTTATGCTTTTTATAACTAACTGTCAAACTGTTAATATACAGGTGGTCTGGTATATGAAAATGAGATGACCCTTATCTTCAAATCTTGAGATAGGTTAGTAAACCCTTGACTGTACTGTTTGTTTTTTTTTTTTTTTTTTTTTTCCCATGAGCAGGACATTAATTTAAAATGGAATATGACTTTTAAAGGCACATTAAGGCAAAAAGGACAAATAATATGATATCATGTGCATATACATAAAATACTATTCATTTATAATAGTTATCATTTCATATTGTATGAGAAAATTAACCCACTATTTTGTTTTGTTAGTGGGCTCAAAATACATACATACATATATATATATATATATATATATATATATATATATATATATATATATATATATATATATATATATATATATATATATTTATTTTAATGTGGCAGATGCCCCCAATATTATGTGATAAGCAGTGAACACCATGTGCATGCTAACACCATGAAATCTCATCTTACTTAAAAGATGATTTCTCAAAGGAAACAGGTGAGATAGAGCCATTGAATATCAATAAGAAAAAAGATGAACCTGCAGGTGGATTGGAGGATAGCACATTATCTATGCAAATTGAACAGCCAATACCTGGCTGTGTACACTCACTGAGCAAGCTAATAAAGAATATTTCATTAGCCAGTGTATTATGCTAGATCATTTGGTCAGTCCAAAGATGGCATTGAGTTTGTTCTAATTAAACATCTTCTTAGAATTCAACCACATAGGACTGCTCTATTGCTGGACTATTATGCACATAATTAGCAATAACTTTATAAAATAACTTTGTGTGCATTTTGCATTTTTACAAGCCTGGAATATTGGTGGAGAAGGCCATGAAGCCGCAGTTTTTATTAATTTATATATTTTAAAATTATTTTAAAAAGTGTTTTACTGATCAAATTCCAGGATTTTTCAAAAGCTAAAGTTTTTTACTTAAAATTTGATCCACTAAGAGAATGTGAAAATACTGAATTCAAACAAGAAAATCCAGGACTACTTTCAGTAGACCCATTAATGTAAACAATGAATTAAACTTTTGCACAGTCATCCTGACAGTTCTTTGCATTCAGTGAACAGGAGCAAGAGAGCTGCTTCTCCAGTGCTCCAATATTACCCCCTTTATTTAACCAGAAGAGTAAATATTTGTTCCAATTTTCACCATTTGGTTTTAATAAAACAACAATAAAGGGACTTGAATAATTCATTTTATAATTGGTCTTTTTTTTTAAGAAGTGTAATGGATCTTCATACTGTATCAAATTTAAATTTGAGTTTCAAACAGTTATTTGTAGGACCTTACTTTGTAATTTGTGTTTTCTTTTTTCTCAATCGCTAAAGCACAGTTGCTGATACTATTAGCACAATTAATTAACACAAACACCAAAACAGCTACATGATTTGCAAAACATCAAATACAATTGCAAAATAAAGCAAATGTCAAATGTATTCATACACCTTGCAAAACCTAATATTGACATCAATTCTTTATTTAGGTTCATATTGTTTAACTCTACAATTTAAATAAAATATTTAAATTGTAAATAGATTATGCAGTTCAAAGGCTTACATTATCAAACAGAAAACCATTATATATGGGCACTATATGTAGTCATTTTTTTATGATTAAATAAATTAAAAATAAACTTGCATGATCAATGTTTGGTATTACAATGATATTTTCATTCTGAGTCACTAAGCCGCTCGGCTCTGCCTGGCTACATCATTTCATCAGTTTGAAATGCACAAATTATAGATGCAGCTGTTGATCGCCGCAGATGTGGATGCACTGCCAGCCCTGCTTCTCTCATTGTCACACCGCAGTTGATGACATGTCCACAACTGTTGCACGGATTTAATTTGTTACAGCAATACGCTGTGATCTCACCCGGGCTGGCTCTCCTGTGTCGAACACCACGACCAGGACTACAACCATGACCACGATCACCCCTCTATTCACATACATGTCTACCACTATGTCAACCAACTCCCACCTTCTCCTGCCTGCTTCATGTTTCAGCACAATTTGTAACATCAGCCTTGTATGAATGAGTGACATTTGATTAGAGATTGATAAATTGTGAAATTTGCATTTCCATGTTTGGAATGTTTATGTAAAGTAATGAGTAATTGTGAGCAACAGCATAGAGATATATGTGTTTGGAAAACAAGACACTCACATATGAAACGTATTGAAGTGATGGAATTGCATTAAGTGAGCAGACAGATGGTTTAGAATTTAGCATTTAGTGTGTAAATCAGAGAAATGTGTTAGTAGGTTTGCAAATGAGGAGTCCATTTTGGTGTTTGTGTTAACTGTTTTGAGAATTGTGCTAATAGTTTCAGGAATGTTGCTTCAGCAAGTGAGAAAAACTGTAATGGGAGAATTGGTTATTATAATATACATAGAGAAGAGAATGGCAGCAAAAGTACAGTAGTTTTCATATGTTTATCTTTACTCAGCAAAGCAGATTTGTAAGACCTGAAAATAGGTTACAGATCCAATAAATTTGGAATCTGGAACTTCAACTAGCAGAGGTGCCAGGGGATTTTTACTCCCTATATATTAGATGTCAAGTCAATAAGATGAGTAAATCCTTTCGCACCAAGTGTAATCAACTACCAGCTAACAGCTAATTGCCTAAATTGATATAACCCCAATGTGCCCTCTGTGCAGCAGAGTTAATATCAAAAGAATCGCATGATTTCCGACTGAAAAGTCCAAGGCTATTTCTTAATTCAACCAGCAGTGTGGAGTAGTGGTTAGGGCTCTGGACTCTTGACCGGAGGGTCGTGGTTTCAATCCCAGGTGGGGGACGCTGCTGCTGTACCCTTGAGCAAGGTATTTTACCAAGATTGCTCCAGTAAAAACCCAACTGTATAAATGGGTAATTGTATGTAAAATAATAATAATGTAATTGTATATAAAAAATAATGTGATATCTTGTAACAATTGTAAGTCGCCCTGGATAAGGGTGTCTGCTTTTTCGGGCATGTTTGTTCTCAATGTACTGTACTTAAACAAGATTAGCAATATAATATTTAAATGTCCAGTGCTTTTTAATTTGGAGAATTGCACTGCTTGGCACTTACTTGGCACTTGCAGAATTGTGCCCTACACTGTAAACCCTAACAGCCCTTCTCAATCTATTTAATCAAGTAAAGCTAACAACAATTCTAATTGTGTCAGTAGAAGTCATGCATTTTAAGTTAGTTGAACTTTCACTGCAAAAAAGTACATGAACTCAATTTAGTTTAGTTGTCCTAATGTTTATGCACATTATGTTGTGCAGCTTTATATATATATATATATATATATATATATATATATATATATATATATATATATATATATATATATACACACTACTGGTCAAAAGTTTTAGAACACCCCCATTTTTCCAGTTTTATTGAAATTTAAGCAGTTCAAGTCCAGTGAATAACCTGAAATGGTACAAAAGGTAAGCGGTAAACTGCCAGAGGTTAAAAAAAAGTTTAGGTTACCAAAAACTGAAAAATAATGTACATTTCAGAGTTATATAAAAGGCCTTTTCAGGGAACAAGTAATGGGTTAACAACTTACAGCTGTTCTGCAGCAATGGAAGTAAATTAAGCCTTGAAAGTTGATGCTAACAATTCCTACAGGTGTCCCAACTTTTGTTGATTACTTACAAACCCTTTGTCTGTATAAAAGCAGTGTTGGAACAGACTGTGTTACTACACCCTCTTAAGCATTATTTGGACAGTATTGTACTGCAGGAAGTAGTATGTTGCTATCATAATGGCGAGAAAAGGCAATTAACAAAGGAAGACAGACAGACCATTATAACCCTTAAAAGTGTAGGTCTTTCCTTTAGAGAAATTGCAAAGAAAGCCAAGGTGTCAGTGAGTACAGTTTCCTACACCATCAAAAGGCACTTGGAAACTGGAGGAAACTCTGACAGGAAGAGGTCTGGCAGACCCAAAGCCACAACAGAATCAGAAGACAAGTTTCTGAGAGTCAACAGCTTGCGTGATAGGCGGCTCACAGGACAACAGCTTCAAGCACAGCTTAACACTGGTCGAAGTAAGCAAGTCTCAGTTTCAACTGTGAAGAGAAGACTTCGAGCTGCAGGTTTGACAGGTCGAGTGGCAGTAAGAAAGCCATTGCTAAGATGGCAAAATAAGAAAAAGAGGCTTGCCTGGGCCATGAAGCACCGCCAGTGGACTACTGAAGACTGGAAGAAGGTCTTATGGACCGATGAATCAAAATTTGAAATCTTCGGTTCATCACGCAGGGTTTTATGCACGCCATCGAGTAGGCGAAAGGATGGTTCCTCGGTGTGTGACACCAACTGTCAAACATGGAGGAGGAAGCATGATGGTCTGGGGCTCTTTTGCTGGATCCAGAGTCGGCGACTTGCACAGAGTGAGTGGCACCCTGAACCAAAATGGCTACCACAGCATTTTGCAGCGCCATGCAATACCCTCTGGTATACGCCTAGTTGGTCAGGGGTTCATCCTACAGCAAGATAATGACCCAAAACATACCTCCAGGCTATGTCAGAACTACCTTAGAAGAAAAGAACAAGACGGTAGGCTTCAAATCATGGAATGGCCAGCACAGTCTCCAGACTTAAACCCCATCGAGCTGATTTGGGATGAACTGGACAGAAGGGTGAAAGCAAAGCAACCTACAAGTGCAACACATTTGTGGGAACTTCTGCAACAGTGTTGGGAAGAACTTTCGAACAATATTTGATTTCCATTGCAGAAAGAATGCCACGAGTGTGTTCGGCTGTTATATCTGCAAAAGGTGGCTACTTTGATGAGTCAAAAATTTAGATTAAATTTTGTTAAACAAAACGATTCCATGATTTCTTTTTTATCTCCAATTGTTTATTTGTTCTATGCTTTAATTTCAGAGTACATTGAGACATTAAACTGCGTAAATTTCAATAAAACTGGAAAAATGGAGGTGTTCTAAAACTTTTGACCGGTAGTGTATATATATATATATATATATATATATATATATATATATATATATATATATATATATATAAAATCAAGTCTGAATACCACTTATATCCACAGTGTTATATATTGAGTAGACTTTTTTTCCCCTAAATGTAGTCTGGTAAACCGCTATGTTTTTTTCTCTCTCAGCAGTGTTTTTTTTTTTTTTTTACAGACAGATGACTTTACTAAGCCCCATTCAAAATGCAAAAGAAATGTAAGTCCTGCCCATATGTTTGTAATGCAAAGGGACATCTATTTAAGCACTACCTTCAAAAGATTGGCACCCCTAGCTGATTTCTGTGTATTTCATGGAAGATCAAAGTTAGAATTATATGACAGTAGGGCATTTTGTAACACTATATATAGCCATTATTTTTATACCTTTTTTTTTTTTTAACCTACTTTGAGATAGATTTAATTATTATTATTTGTTTATTTAGCAGACGCCTTTATCCAAGGCGACTTACAGAGACTAGGGTGTGTGAACTATGCATCAGCTGCAGAGTCACTTACAATTACGTCTCACCCGAAAGACGGTTAAGTGACTTGCTCAGGGTCACACAATGAGTCAGTTGCTGAGGTGGGATTTGAACCGGGGACCTCCTGGTTACAAGTCTGTTTCTTTAACCACTGGACCACACAGCCTCCTATTTAATATTTTATAGTGAAATCCACAAGCACAGGCTGTCTTGAGGAGTTTCTTATTTTTATAAATATTGTATTAAAGGCAACTTATCGGGGGACGGTTATTTGTTTTATCTTGTTTTTTTTTCAGGTTTATGCTAAATTCCATAGAATTGCAAAAACACAGCATAATAATGCTCCAATTTCTCCAATTTCTAACAGCTCCAATTTCTTCATATTCTGATTTATTTGTTGCTGCTATCATCCGCTTATACATACATATATAAAGAATAATTGTCAACAAAGAAATACACTGGTACTGAAAGAAACAGGAATAGAAATTACAAAAATACAGCATGCTTCTTTCCATTTGTCTTCTTTACAGGGAGGAGACATGACGGCTAATAGCACCACTGTGCTTAGAGGGCTTCCAGTGTTTCTGGGTGAGGATGCAATAGGCTTTTTCAAAACACGCGTGGTAGGTCATACTGAATCTTAGTTATGACTATCGACTAATTTCACAGACCCATATTAGCAGTTATCTTGGACTGCATTATTTGAAATAGAATTAGGTAGTCCTAGATTAGTCTTTGTTTCATGGTCCAAGACATACTATAGCACCTAAAAAAATATCAGAAATGATAATCCTATGTTATCCATATTTAAGGGTTTCATTATTTTACTGGATCTTCCTGAATTAAGCAAATACAAAGTGTACACTGGTTCTGTATGGTCAATCAAGGATTATCTGGACGGTATACTAAATAATGAGATTGGATTTTATGATGAACCGTAAGTGTTACTAATTTTGTTTTTGCTATTGCTCAGTGTTCACTAATTTGCATTTGTAGTTTTTTGTTTTTCCAGAGACCAGCAAATCGGTGGCATACCTGTGGGCCTTCTAACACTCATGAATGAAAATGAGATTGCACACGCAGTGCACTGTCTCTTGGTGATAACAAGCTTAAGCCAAAGCTGCTGACTCTGAAAAGCAATCTGTTTATTAAACTGTGATGTGTTATAATAAGATTATCAGTGATGGAAATAAGACTCCTAATGCATAGCAGTTTGGTCCATTTCATGTTTTACTAACTGTAGGCCCTTGTATAAAGTGTACTAAAGAAGCAGAAAACACAAGAGTCTGCAGCTCATAAAACCTGAAATGGCTCTAACTGCTGTGTAATGGGAGTCTTATTTCCATCCCAGCAGAGTCCTGGTTTCCCATTGCTCTCAAAACTTATCACAAAGGTACATAACGGATTTCTGTCAGATTTGGGTGTTTTTGGGTGGCGGGTTCTGATTCAGACAGTTTCTTCTGTTTACAGGTTTCTGGACGTTCTGCTTTTTTCTTTATTTTTTTTGCCAGTCGGAAAATGGTGACTGAGGTTATTTAGACTTTGTGACAGAAATGTTCCAGTTTTCAGATATTTAAGGGAGCATGTTCCTAATTTAGGCTTGATTTTTCCTTTTTTTATCAGGACTTTTTTTTTTCTTTTTGGCAGGTCAAGTGATCAAATTGAGGCCTTGTTTTGCCTGTTTCATATAGAAAACAGTTTAAATTAAACATGCATAAGGATTCTTATTGTTAATTGTATTTCCTTAACAGTGACTCCTAGTGTTTCTTGGCCTAATGCAAACATTATGTGAGACTGAAAAACCAGCCTAAATTACTGTGGTCAGAGTCAGGGTATGGACCTATTGTAAGGACTTTAATTGTGAGGAAGATAGTGTTGACCATTGAAATGTTTCTGAAAAAAAATGCTGGCTTAAATACCAATAAAACATGAATTAGTAAAACAAAATCTGTGTGAGCTTGCTGTTATTTTCCTGATGTATTTTTAGAATGGGATAACTTGTATTATTTAGGCAATTGGTTGCAACAGTTTTATTTTTGTGTTTTTTTTTTAGTAAACTCAACTTATTGGTTATTATTATAGTTCAAGTTACTGCTTTTTGTAAATTACTGGAGCTCAAAATACAGTAACCAAGTGCAATTAATTAGCTTTTAAAATTTAGGTGAACAAAAAATCTAGTTACGTAACTTAATTTTTCCTACATTGGGCATTTGAATTTGTAAAGTAGCTTTACTTACTTTTTTTTCAGGGAATGGGTTGCATCAGTTTTTTAAAGTAAACTCAACTTGTTGGGGTTTACAGTGTATTTTAAGTATTATTGATTTATATGTATAGGAAAAAGTATAATATTGTAGACAGCGATGTTACAACAGTATTAATACTTTATGTTTATTCACGTATCTTATTTCATTTGTAAAAATATGTTTTCAAACTTATCTCAAACCCTATGTTTCTTTATATCCCCAGCTGTAGCCTTTTATTGGTTTAAATCACACATCTTGAGGGCCCATTTGCTTTGGTAGAGTGGTCTGTGTTTCCTCTCCTCTCCTGGGAAGTAAAGGTCAGAAAGGTGTTCTGCTGCTGTTCTACATGTTCTGTTTTTAAAGCAGAGCCAGTAACACAGTAGTGCAGATAGAAATTAAAATTAGATTTGAAATACATACACTTTGATACACAACACTTTGCACAGCTTTATTAAACATTTAGTCAACATAATTCATGTTCATGAATAATTTATTTTCAAATGTGACCACAGGAATGTTTTTGAGAAACAAACTATAGATGGGATAAAATCACTAAAATGCTGAAAACGGTGATGATGTTATTAAAGATGACATTATGTTAAAACATATTTTGTGTTACAACGCTTTGCTGATCAGAAGAAAACAGAAACATACGAAGAGATGATTTTGTGAAATTTACATGAGAAGCATGCATCAAAAGTTCCATCCAAAAGTAAAGATTTTGCATAATTGAACCATGGGGTGTTTGCTTAGCATGTGGGCCACCTAATTCATGTTTACCTACTTTCCCATAGAGAAAAAGAAAATAAGCTTAGGCTACCTCCTGCTCTTTCTTCTTGGCTATTTCAAATTGTAAAGACATAGTTTTCATCTGCACAGAGGAGAAGCTGGAGCAGAGGCAGGTAGAGCAGCAGCCAGGCTTCCACACAGTCCCAGCATGATATGCAATAATGACCTGTCAGAAATGCAGGCTTGATGCCAGCACATGAAATGTGAAAAATCCATAGGGGGTTTCTAGCTTTATGAATTCTAAAAAGCCTGCCTTAAGGCTTGAAATCAAGTATAATCGAAATATCTTTTTAATGTGCTGCTTAAAAGATGCAATGACTGTCTTGTTGCAAATTTACAGAATCTATGTACTTAAGAAATTCCTTCTACTGGCATTACAATTGTATGTTTTTTGTGCTTCTAAGGGGCCATTTTGTGTCATTAAAAAAGCACAGTAGTTTGTTTTCTTTCATATATTTATTTTACTAATTTTGATTACATTGGTTCTATTCCATACTCCATGGACCTGGACTGGATTTGGAACCATGTATGAATAATTGTTGAGTTTCATATGGTTGCCATATGGTCATCCTTTCAAGGGTTATATTGGATGGGTTGGATGGTAAGATTTAAACCAGGATCTTTTCAGTTTAATTAAAATCACCAACTCTTTGCAATCTTGTTCCTGGTATTTCCTTATTGAGGTTATTAAGGGAGAGTCACAGGAGACACAGCTTCAGTGACCCAAACTAGTCAAGTGCTCATTGCGTGCGGGTGGAGACTTCTTAGGCTGGGCCCTTGCTTCCAGGGTTGAGTGGCTTGGTAACATTGGTTGGGTTTCATAATGTAGATGAAAAGGAGTGATTGGCTTGACACTGGAAAAGGAGTAAGCCTGTTGATCTTCTGTCCTGACTGATTAATGCATTGCAGCTGGGAGGCAAGATTCAAATTGGGAATTTCAAATTAAGTAGAACATTAGTGGTAAAGCTGATTAGAAAAAAACAAAACAAAAAAAAAACCTCAACAATATTTATTATGCACCACCTTGACATGTATCTATGCCATTTTATTAATGCACACTACTATGATACTGTATCACCCATTACATTGAATACAAATAACTATTTTTGTGGAATTCAACATGAATTATTCCTTTGTCAGCAATAACTGCATGACATGTAGCATTTTGAAAATGTAATTGTTTGGCAGCTGATCTTGAGGTGTGATATATTTAATATGCTTCAGATTAACCTGCTTGTTTTCTTTCAGAAACACCCATTGTCTCTGTCCTGTCCTGTCCGTGTTAGAACGTGAATTTCTTTTTGAGGCCTTTGGCTGGCAGTTAAGCATTTGAAAGATACAGTAGGCTGAATCTTTTCTCTGCGCTATTTTTTTTTTTTTTTTTTAAACTGCCGTTCTCATTTAGCCATTGTTGAGGAAACCAATGTCTGGGGCGATCAGATACGATTGGCCCCAGTAAGTTAGCAATTTATTATAAAAAAAAATATGTAAAAGTTTAAAGTAAAATTAAAAAAAGTTAATGCTGAGAGAAAATTGTACATGTTTTTTAGGGACCAGCGGATGCTGCTTATTGTTTAATGCATTATAACTGTAAGATAAAAGGGCTGGGAACTTCTGAACTTTATACAGGTGCAAATGTCAGATTCTGTTTTATTAAAATGTGCTTAAAATTACTTTTCTGTCTATCAGATGAAAACGTTTTAACTAATTATAATAAACAAAGGTCAACCAATTGTAAATAATAAGACTGTAATATTATCTTGGGGTTCTGGTGACATGAATAGAAACTATGCCCATTAGTCTGCAGTGTTCTGCTGTAATTGGTTCTCTGGTTCCTTTTTTGAAAGTGTGGATGGATTTCCATTTTACCTCACAATAATACAAGGAATACATTTCACCAAGGGGTACAGATGTTTCTATAAAACCACAAGTGCAAAGCTTGATTGCTTTTAAGTTTGGCTACAGGAATAAACCACAGTACAGTAGATTGTACTTTATTTATTATACTTAGATTTATCATGCAATAATTGTAAATAACAAGGTTGTAAACTCTTGTAGTGCAAACAGATGTAAATGTTTACTTCTAAATATATTTGAATGCTATTGGTCTGAGTCCACTCTGCACTGTTTGTAGTTTGAAATCAAATCTGCTTGTCCATTATTGATAGAATACAAGAAGCAAACTCAAGATTATTATTCCTCCTTTATATTACGAGAAATTGATCTATGGCATGCACTCCTCAATTTATTTAAATAAAGTTGTCAAACTGTAAAATAAATCTTGCAGTTGTGGCAGGACTGCCCATCATTGTCACATTTATGCTTATCTGGATTGAGTGTGTGACCGTTGCAGTAAGCTTGTATTTGTTTGCAATATCACCTAAGCATCATATTACTTATTGCTTTTCCCTGATTCAGCAAAATATTGTTTTTTACTTAATCTTCTCTTAAAAGTCCCTCAATGCAAAATCCAGTTCATGCCTCTGTGGTATTAGTAATAGTAGTTTCAATATTTATAAAAAATATTCAAACAATTGCCTATATCCAATATTGCTAATACCTAGGGTGAGGGTTGAGCAATATAAGACTAGCCAACATCACAAATGTGCTGTTATAACATGAAGTTATGAAGGTAGCAGCTCATACTCTGCCAGGACTCTGCTTAAGAGAATAAACTGCTGCTTTCAACGTGCACACAACTAAAACAAAGTTTATTTAAGTTTGTATATATAAAGATAAGTGTTCCTATACCAGTATATGTCCAACTTTCCTTTGTGGCTACTGTAGTATAGTGCAGTCCCGCTCCTGAGAATCTATTCCGTGTGTTGAATTAGACTGCACGGCTACTACAGCTGTGACGTAGAATAATAAGGACAGTTCTATAGACTATAGTTAGAAGCTACATGTACAGGAGTCTGTTCAAATAAATATGCATTTGTTTTGCACTGCATACAGTCTGTTTTGAATTATTACAGCTACCTGTTAAGAAAAAGTAATAACAGGTCTGTATTTTAGGCTTAAAAAGAGTCCTTAACTTTAGTATTGGACCACACTGGTATTTTTAAAAAACAATAACACAGCGCAGCTGAAGCGAACAACATTAAGAGAGAGCGGGATGCAGATTGCCTGTTTGTGAATTACTGGTTCTGGAATTTCAGGAGAGCAGCTTCCAAGGTCACTCTTAGAGAAAATTTAAAATCAGACATCTGTATGTGAACTGCATCCACCATGTTTGCACTGAGGAGGGAACACCATATGAGGTGAGACAGCAAAGGTGAAATCCAGCAAGACATTCTACTTTGTTGTCATAGCAACTTCACCCTGATGAAAAGTTGAAAAATAATAAAATGTCTTGCAAAAAGAGGAAAGAAGATATCAGTGCTGAATACCTAGGGAATAAAGACGAACATGCACTGTAAGGAGTAGTTTGACATTTCCACCAACATTCAGTGACTCTTAGCAATGAGGGGACAAGGCACCAGTTTTATTGAAGTTACACTACCAGAACATATTGCACCTGCTAAATTATTTACTGTGTTCCTTTGCTTAATTCTGACCCACTGTGAAAGCTGTACCTACAGATTAGAACCTTGCATATCACAGTAACAGGTCAGGATGTAACTCTTGTCATTTCTCCTGATGCTTTTTGACATAATTGTCAACAGTATCCCCATCGTGTTCTATATTTTATTATGTTCATCTTGAACCTGAATTTTAATGCCTCTTGTATGGGCTGTTCATAGAACTGTGAGTTTAATGAGAGAAAAGAACATACAGGATATTAAAGATGTTGGCCTAATATCTGTTATAAAGTACATTTATTTTATAGAAAGTTTTAAAAAATAAAAATTATAACAATAACAATAATCTGGAAAAAAAAGTTTAAGTTTAATCAGCAACTGGTCCCAATGGGTCTTGCAAAACTGAACCATATGAACTCTGAAGGTGAAAATGAAAAAGCGGTATTAACATTGGATGGGTTATATAGAGTTCTGTAAAACTTCAATTACATGCCTCCGGTGTTTATTTACAATATTTGCCAGCAGACTTGGCGCGTATTGGAGACCAGGGATTAGTTGAGACCAGCATTTATATACTGAGCATAAAAAGGAACTTATCACTTATATTTGAGCATCAAAAGAAACTTATATTTAGATAAAATTCACTAGATGTGATCGAAAAATGACAAACTCTGTTTAGAGCAGGTGCAGTGACTTTTTATTGTGCTGATCAACAATTGACATCACGAAGATGCTGCAATGATCTGTCGATCTAGGGCAGGTGTTGTGACTCTTGGTCTCCCAGTTCGTGGCCTGTCATTGACAGAGTGTGTCTGGTTATACCGTCTCACCAGGTTTGAAATTGCTGGCTGTGAGCACTGAAGTACGCCGCCCTAGTCCAGCCTCCAACATGCCGATTGCACGAAGGCGCTGTTCTCTTGACAGATGTGGCATATTGTTTTTTTTTTTTTTACTGTAATTTTCTTTATTACTTTTATTCAAACTTGCCATTCAACAGCTGAAATCACTCCATATCCAGTGTCCAATCAACTGTCTCACTAATTAGGTGATTAAGTGCATATGCTTCAGTCATAGTCACTCAAGCGTGTCATGGTCAAGGATGAATGATCGAGTGATCAAAAAGAAACCAAAAAAATTCTAATATTAATACAATTAATATTACTGGGTATACTTAGACAGTACATCCGCTGTATGCACTGAACAGCACACTGTGTAATCCGGTACCATTTTCCATTCCCAATTGATGCCTAGATTGACAGGTTCTGTAATACAAAAATGTATTAATATTATTTGAAGTAGGGCCATGTAGATACTAACATCTTAAGCGCTATCATATATTGTTAATTTGCCATGAACATATTACTTTATTATTCTGTATTTAAGTACACAAACTCTTAGGAATCCACATCAAGGCTATATAGTCAATAGTTATGTTGTGATGAGGTGAGCAAGGACCTTATCAAACCCGAAGGCTAAACTGGGGCAGGAGCCCTCTAATTTGCTGTGGAAATAACCATTACACTGTGGCTGCAGGTCTTTAATTTAAAGCAGATTCTTATCCGGCCATGAGAACTATAGCACATTGATAGCCCTTTTACTTATTTATTTAAAAAACATCATACAAGTTTAAAATTAGTAAAATATTTAGTTTTTTTTTTAAACTAACTAACTGACATTGTGAATTTCCTTCAAGGTCGATTAAAGGCAACCGACTGACTGAAAAACTACAAACAATCCAAAGTTCAAATATTATTATTATTATTATTATTATTATTATTATTATTATTATTAATAATAATAATAATAATAATAATAATAATAATAATAATAATAATAATAATAATAATAAAGTGAAGGTTGACTTTGCAATAATTCAGTAACTCTGTAAACTACATTTTCAGGACCTGCTATTTCAGGACCTGCTACCTGCCAGTTACCACATGGTGGCAATGTTGAAGCAAGAAACAATTTTGTTGTAATTTTCATGGAATTTGCATCATTTTAAAGAAACCTTTTCCAAGCTGCAGGTATTGTGTTAATCATTAGCTATACTATGCTTATCAGAATATAGCTTGAAGTTAGTAATCTATTTTGATAAAGTAAGTCAAATATAAAAAAACAATAAAAGTATAATTATCAATAATAGGCAAGCATTCTTACATTGTATTCCAGTGCTTTCAGAACTGTGGGTTTAATGCAGATTAATGAATGTAGGCCAAAAGTTATGAAAGACATTCATTATTTCTTTCCTCATAAATGCATTATTATTTTGATTCTGTAGTACTTAACTCTTAAATGTCCAGGAATTAAGCAAAGCGGTGATTCAGGCAGGGGACTCACTTTTAATCAGTCATCAAATCAAGTCATCAAGACTTTGCCAATCAAAATAGCAGTACCTATTGCTAAGAACGCAATTACTTGTCCAATGATTATCAAGGAAAGGATTTAAACTTACCTGATCCATTACCTCCCTGCTGTGAGTTCGAGTTTGCCTCCACCTGTTTTTTGGCTTCGTCTAAGGGGAGGGCAGCTTTCCTGCCTCCTGCCCATGGCTTCCCTACAGTCAGCCTCTCCACTTATCAGCAGGAAAATTTATGGGCTATTATATGTTAAATGTTTTATCCAAGAATTTATAATATGCATTAATGCGCTATTGTTTCTACTCTGTAATAAATATTTCATGTGAGTTCCCTGACTGAATCGGCTTTACACTCATTCTGTGATTAAGAGGGGGTTTCAGTAGCATTCAATGTTTAACTACAGCACACCCACAACACAAATGCACTATCTGGTTAGAGTTGAAAGGGTTGAAGTGCTAGTTCTGACTCCATTACAAACCAATCTTCCACTTGTAAGTGAGAGATGTGAAATCTACTGTTAGCTATGATAGTGGTTTTGTGATTTGAACATCTATCCACTGACTAATACTGAGACACAAACATAACCTCTCAGCTAGACTCCCTTTTACACCAGACAGAATGAATACATATTAACTTGCTTTAAACAGAAAGATAATCTGTTTATATACTATGAAATCTGATAATTAGTGTCTGTTGTGGTGGTTTTGTTGTATAATCAGTCAACAGTTAGAATCGCTCTTACGGTTCAGTATATTGGTCTTTTAGAGCTTTGAAATGTTCAGGACCCTATTTGTGATGCGAGTGATTTTAAATCTCATTGAGAGTATTTAGTCATGATATGAATAAGCAAATGAAGATGAAGGTAGAAGTCTGAATGGCAAAGGGATTATGCAAATCAAGCAGTCAGAGGAGATGAGAGAGATACACCGATACTCTCGAAAGGGGCAGGGCATTTGAGAATTTTTTTAAATCTTCCTTGCATTCGAATTTGTCATGGGCGACATGTTTGTTGGCAAGTCCAATGACTCCAGAATCTCTGATTAATGGGGGGATATGGCTCCTTCATTTAAACAGCCACTGTCCTTTTGTTTTATTTGCAAAATTATGTTATTAATTTTACTTTTGCTTATGATCTCCCAAGGCCTTTAGTGGAGTTGCCATTTGGTGAGTGAATACTAATACTCTTAAAACCTTTAAAAAAAAAAAAAAAAAAAAAGCTACTACTGTTTTTTGCAACATTCATGGAGTTTATTTACATCATACAGTTCCCCCCCCCTTTATGTAATGACACAGTGAGTGTGAGTGTCTGAGGCACCAGGGTCATGGTTGTGTTTTAGTGCAAGGCCAATGGTATAATGTAAATTACAGATGTTCAATTCTGGTCCTCCTGTTTTTCATTCCACCAGTACCCTAAATTACTGAATTGAACCAATCTTAAGGTCTTTGTCACTTAATTAATGCATTTTACTTTTAAAACCGGGAGGACTGGAATTGTGCACTCTTGATGTAAATGATCAGCATATTTTATTACTTAAATAGGGGTTTGAACATCTTAAAATTAGACATTACAGTCAAACGTGTAATGAATATACAGTAGGGTGCACAGCAACTAATCTACTAACATATAAAAAGACACAGATGGCCACCACTTAGTTTTGGAGCACTCAAGGTGTTTGCAGGGTTCAAGTCATGACAACAAAGTCCCGAAAACAACAACCAATACATCAAGCTCCAGTCTGATAGACTGCTCCCCTTGAAACCTTTCTGTTCTCAAAACCTTTATTGTATTTGTTGTGACTTTTGTCTTTCTGTCTCTCTGCTACCTTTGCGCATGTGCAGCTGAGTGTTATTTTAGCAACTGGCTACTTAATTGTTGTGTACCCTACTTTACATTTAAGATGACATCATACATCTCTAAAACTATGCTTAAAAATATGTTTTGTTTTGTTGTTTTTATCAATAAATGAATTTATGAGACTTTGATCCATATTTCTTTTCTATAAACTGAATAGTTTCTTGTTATAGCAAAGGCCCTGTAAGTAAATATCTCATAACAGATGCATTCTTTAATCCACTGGATTCATGACAGTTACCACTGTAAGAACCGTTGCCATTGGAACCTGTATAATAATTTAAAAATAGCGAAAATCAGCTGTTTAATTGATATATAGTGTTAGGGATGGGGTTAACAAAGCATGAAAGCCAAGTTACCTCAAAGTCTGTTATAATTACAGTGGTCTATGCAGTGGACTGGAAAAATAATTTATAGCCAAAGGTCAATGTTAGCAGTAGCACACAGTTACCAAATTAGTTCACTAATCAAACACAACTACCAAAAACATAGGTGTCCTTACATTAGACCTTAGTTGTTAGGGCAACTTTTTATTTTAAGAAACATCAATCATTTTTTCAGTTTGTTTGCTCTCCTTCTTAAATTAGCAGATTAAGTAGATGTAAGAATATGAGAAAAGTGATTTGCGGGTGCAAAACCCCCATAATGCTGCTGTAAATCGCGCTTAGTCTTTTACCAGCTGCTAAAAATGCGCCGTATGTAAAGAATGGTTCTGCACCCACTATTGAATTTCCACTTTGCCATCATTAATCCATTACAATTATATTGCAATGCATTCACATGAAGAAAAGAGCATGGAATTGGGTGGGATCTGGATACTAAACAGGTGTAAACATTATAATGTGATGTAAGGATTTTGCCTTGCACTTAGGCAATTGCTGACCCTCCAAAAACTTTACACCTCTTATACAAGATGCAAACTATTGTAGAAGTGAGTAACTAAGAGCTGTTAAAAGCACACACCTGCAGAGACCTGTCATTGGCTTCAGGATGGCTGCTGTGGTACACTTCCTGATGCAGCGACACTTGGCTCTTGTTGCGGAGAGGCAGGAACATGTTCGGAGGAGCAGGGCAAGATGAAGAAGACCCTGCATATTCATTCCCAGGGTCACTTTGTTTCGGATGCTGGAGGATGTGGTGCTAAAGCATTATCGTCTCACTCCGCAGGTCATCCTAGACCTAATAGCAGAATTGAGGGATGCATCCGTAATTATTTGCACTGCGCCTTATCACCTTTACTTAGATCTTGTAAGTAAAGGTAGCATATAAATACTTGCTTGTGTGCATGTGAATGCATTGGGGTATTTGGGATATACAGGGCTTGCATAATGTATTACCTTGAGGTTTATCTGAATTTTGGCAGAACAAGCCAAGGGGAACATAATACAATATATGTAACATAGACTAAATCAGCCAAAGTGTCTTCATAGAATCCAGCTCCATCTAGTTATCTGACAGTTTCAAAACCTACAGTATTTCTATGGCAGATAACTAGAACAGAACAGGGGCTCCTGAACATAGTCAAAGCACCTTAAAACAGACTTGTAAAAAAAGAAGAGAGATGCAATACGAATCAGAACGGATGTAAACATCCTAAAGCAGCAAAACAAAACAAACAAAAAAAACATATCGTACCACTTTTGATCTTCAGGCCCCTTTTTTGTGGGGGAATCAACTGTGAATAGTTTTGCAAATAGTGCTTTAGTAATTGAGGGTTTTTAATTGAGATGCCTAAGAGTTATTTACTTAAGCTTTTGCACATATGTTTTTTAAAGGCAACAGATAGCTTTGATTTGTTTTTGCTAAATTGCTGACTTCAGTCTTTTATGATATACATGAAACTGAAATTATTGTTTTTGTTTCCACATAAACAGCTAGACCTACAGGACTGTGGCGGAGTGTCCCGCCCCTATTTATTATTATTTGTATTTGTTTGCGGCGCTGATAAAAGCGCCGCGTCTTTTGTTATTGTTTTTTTATAGTTATATTTAAAAACCCATTGAGGATGCATGACTGATCAGCTACTGATTATTTAACTCTGGCCGAGGGGTAATAAGATGATTAACAACTAGTTAACCCCTCGGCCAGAGTATAAGAACCAGCAGTTGTCCGTTCTGCAGGGGGGAGTGTTGGAGTAGAGAGTATGGGAGAGCGTAGAGAGAGCGCGTAGAAGACATAGAAACCATAGACACAATTGCTAAAACGTGCTGGTTTAGCCAGCACGCCACTTACTTGTTTGTCTGTTTATTCGTTTGGCCCTCGTGCCCTTTTGTTTCTGTTTTGTTGTTTTGTTTAAATATTTTGTTTTGTTTATTAATAAAATCAGCTGAACGCCGTTGCGTTCAGTTTCACCAGCCCATCCATTGTTGTGATTCAGTTACTTCCTGGTCCGTGACGTCACCACTGCGAGCCAGCTTGCCACAAGGACCTATTGAGATTTAAAAAAGGGTTTAATGACATGCTTGTGTGAAAAATCGGACTTTATAGCAGCAGTACATAAATAATAACTTTTCCTTTTCACAAACAACGATCATTTAAACCCCACAAGCACAATAGCAGTTCTCCAAACAGCATTTCATTTCTCTCAAAAAGAAAATACATAGAAATCAGAATACATGTAGACAGCTCTGAATTTTGCTTCCTCCAGCCATTCATTCTCTAAATTCTTGTTATTGGCAGGTTGCAACTCCTGTGAAGGGCAAACAAATACATTGCTGGAGCTGACTTGAAGGCATGGAAGGATTGAATTTTCTAGCTATGTTGAGCAAAAGGCGAGTCTCCAGAAATAGTCAGTGATAGATGAGGCACAGGCAGCCAGACAGCTTCCCACAGTCTTTAGCCAAGCCAAATTAGACTAACAATTCCAGAGCAAAACGCCTTTCACAGAACATTGCTTACAACACTAACCTTTTATTTATTTATTTTTGTTTTGTTTTGTCACCTTTAAACAATGCATACAGATACAGTATGGTATTTTACTATATTTTAGTATGTGTAAAATGAATATTGTATTAAAAGGCATTAATTGAGGAGGGTGGGTATTTTTCATATACTAAGGGTTTGAGTTTTAAAGAGATGTCCTTGAGTTTCAGTGGGCTAGCATGCTCTTTGAAAATCAAACCTTCTGTGTTTTACTTAAGTGTCTAATTTCAGAGTTGCCTACGCTATCTGAATAGACAATTTAGAATGCATACATGTATAAATAAACAGAACAAACAGTTAAAGTGATTACGATCTAACAGATGCAAATATAAAATATTAGGATTCTTTCCATCAGGTTGGGTTCATTAGACACAGAGATATAAGTATGGCAGAAAAGTTGGAGTACAGCCCCCAACTGTGAATGTTCACTGTGAATTTAGAGAGGGGATACTAAAAGTGACTTTTGTTTCACTGCGCCAGCCTGGGCACCCCCCCACTCAGATGTCACATTATATATACTACGGAGTGTTATTTATATATATATATATATATATATATATATATATATATATATATATATATATATATATATATATATATATATATATATATACAGTACCAGTCAAAAGTTTGAGTACACTTGCTGGAAACTAGGTTTTTTTCATAATTGACAATGTTTTACGTCGTACACGTTTCTGTAAATACTTGAAAATGAAAACACATGTTGCAATATCATGTTACATGTTACAAGAAAATTGAAAATTGTCTCTAAATCTCAAAATAGCCACCGTTTGCCTTAATAACAGCCTCACAAACACGAGGCATTCGGTTAACAAGTTTCAGCAGGAAATCACCCGACATGTCTTCCCAGCTCTTCTGCAGCAGTTCCAAGAGATGTAGGGCACTTGTGGGTAGCTTTGCTTTGACTCTTCTGTCCAGTTCGTCCCATACAAGTTCTATGGGATTGAGGTCTGGAGACTGGGCAGGCCAGGTCATTAGATTGAGTTGTCCTTCACTTTCCTTCTTCGCCAGATAGTTCTTGCACAACTTTGAGGTGTGTTTCGGGTCATTATCTTGCTGAAGAATGAAGGACTGCCCAACTAGCCGTAATCCTGATGGAATGGCTTGCCTCTGAAGTATGCTATGATAGCCATGCTGGTTGAGCTTGCCATGGACTTGGTAAAGATCACCAACTCTGTCACCAGCAAAGCAACCCCAGACCACGACACTGCCTCCTCCATGCTTGACAGTGGGAACCACACATGCAGAACTCATGTGCTCACCCTCTCTGCGTCTTACAAATACTCAGCGGTTGGACCCAAATATTTCAAATTTTGACTCATCGCTCCATAAGACCGACTTCCACTCCTCAAATGTCCAGTTTGTGTTTTTTGGCCCAGGCAAGTCTCTTCCTCTTATTCTGCACTCTTAACAATGGTTTCTTTCCAGCAATTCTTCCAGTTAGGCCATCTTCACGCAATCTCCCCTGAACAGTTGATGTTGAAACTGTACTTCTAGTAGCATTTAGATGAGCTTGTATTTCAGGGGCAGTTAATCGCTGGTTTCGCAGACTTGTGACTTGAATGAACTTGTTCTCTGATTCTGAGGTCACCCTTGGCCTCCCTGACCTTGTTCGGTCCTCATGAGTGCCAGTTTCTTCAAATCGTTTGATGGTCTTGGCCACAGCAGTTACAGACACTTGCAAAGTTCTTGCGATTTGTCTTAAAGATTGACCTTCATTTCTTAAAGTAATTACAGACTGTCTTTTTTCTTTGCTTAACTGAGCGTATTTTGCCATTTTCTGCTCCCTTACATTCAGGAATGATAAACTTGTGCCTATGCTACCTATATTTATAGTAATCATGGACCCTCACCTGTTAACAATAATTGGTGACAAAAGCTTAATTAGGTAACATGCTAGTTAACTTGGAGAACATCTAACAAAGACACTTTTATACTTAGGCCAGTGTTCTAACACCGTGTTATACACATTTCAGACTTTTAACTGACTTGGGCTTCAGACTGAAATCCCCTTGCTTTGGGTGACCATTTCATTGAAATTAACAAGATTTACATTTTCATTTAAAAATAACATTTTTGAATGCAATTCACTTATGATTATCAGCTTATTTAAGTACACGTATCATAAAATGAAATATTAAGTGTTTATAGACAAGTTTATATAGTTAAAAGCATAGATAATCATGAAAAACCTGGTTTCAAGCAGGTGTACTCAAACTTTTGACTGGTACTGTATATATATATATATATATATATATATATATATATACACTACCGGTCAAAAGTTTTAGAACACCTCCATTTTTCCAGTTTTTATTGAAATTTACGCAGTTTAATGTCTCAATGTACTGAAATTAAAGCATAGAACAAATAAACAATTGGAGATAAAAAAGAAATCATGGAATCGTTTTGTTTAACAAAATTTAATCTAAATTTTTGACTCATCAAAGTAGCCACCTTTTGCAGATATAACAGCCGAACACACTGGTGGCATTCTTTCTACAATGGAAATCAAATATTGTTCGGAAAGTTCTTCCCAACACTGTTGCAGAAGTTCCCACAAATGTGTTGCACTTGTAGGTTGCTTTGCTTTCACCCTTCTGTCCAGTTCATCCCAAACCAGCTTGATGGGGTTTAAGTCTGGAGACTGTGCTGGCCATTCCATGATTTGAAGCCTACCGTCTTGTTCTTTTCTTCTAAGGTAGTTCTGACATAGCCTGGAGGTATGTTTTGGGTCATTATCTTGCTGTAGGATGAACCCCTGACCAACTAGGCGTATACCAGAGGGTATTGCATGGCGCTGCAAAAAGCTGTGGTAGCCGTTTTGGTTCAGGGTGCCACTCACTCTGTGCAAGTCGCCAACTCTGGATCCAGGAAAAGAGCCCCAGACCATCACGCTTCCTCCTCCATGTTTGACAGTTGGTGTCACACACCGAGGAACCATCCTTTCGCCTACTCGACGGCGTACATAAGACCTTCTTCCAGTCTTCAGTAGTCCACTGGCGGTGCTTCATGGCCCAGGCAAGCCTCTTTTTCTTATTTTGCCATCTTAGCAATGGCTTTCATACTGCCACTCAACCTGTCAAACCTGCAGCTCGAAGTCTTCTGTTCACAGTTGAAACTGAGACTTGCTTACTTCGACCAGTGTTAAGCTGTGCTTGAAGCTGTTGTCCTGTGAGCCGCCTATCACGAAAGCTGTTGACTCTCAGAAACTTGTCTTCTGATTCTGTTGTGGCTTTGGGTCTGCCAGACCTCTTCCTGTCAGAGTTTCCTCCAGTTTCCAAGTGCCTTTTGATGGTGTAGGAAACTGTACTCACTGACACCTTGGCTTCTTTGCAATTTCTCTAAAGGAAAGACCTACACTTTTAAGGGTTATAATGGTCTGTCTGTCTTCCTTTGTTAATTGCCTTTTTCTCGCCATTATGATAGCAATATACTACTTCCTGCAGTACAATACTGTCCAAATAATGCTTAAGAGGGTGTAGTAACACAGTCTGTTCCAACACTGCTTTTATACAGACAGAGGGTTTGTAAGTAATCAACAAAAGTTGGGACACCTGTAGGAATTTTTAGAATCAACTTTCAAGGCTTAATTTACTCCATTGCTGCAGAACAGCTGTAAGTTGTTAACCCATTACTTGTTCCCTGAAAAAGGCCTTTTTGTATAACTCTGAAATGTACATTATTTTTCAGTTTTTGGTAACCTAAACTTTTTTTTTAACCTCTGGCAGTTTACCGCTTACCTTTGTACCATTTCAGGTTATTCACTGGACTTGAACTGCTTAAATTTCAATAAAAACTGGAAAAATGTGGGTGTTCTAAAACTTTTGAACGGTAGTGTATATATATATATATATATATATATATATATATATATATATATATATATATATATATATATATATATATATATATATATATATGTTTTTTTAATAGGTAAACCTGGATCACATTAAAGTATTACCTTAAAAAAATATTTTTTGGCATAACTTGACAAAACATTCTTAAAAACATATGAGATAAAAAAAAAAATGGTGTAGTTAGCTAATTTCTCCAAGGGAAGGCTAAAATAGGTCTCATAAACCTCTTTTAGGGCAGATTTTGAATCAAAGCAAAGCCTGACCCAGGCTGTCTGATAAATAAGAGGCAGCAGGAATTGGGATTGTAAAGGTGTTGTGGGGTTTAACCCATGGGCTGAGTGCATCAAAAGCACAACACAGCCTAAATCTATGAAATGCTGTGTTATAGAAAAAAAATAAGAACTGAAATTCCCATTAAAGTTACAGAATAGGTAGCTGTGAAAAATAGAAATAATTGTGTGAATAGATTGTGAGAATACCAGACAAAAAAGATAATGGATTCTTTGTAATTTTCATTACCATGCATTACCATTTGTCTCCCATTATGATGCTACATTTTGCTGGCATAGGAAATTAAGATGGTTGATTAGTAACAAAACTTTTTTTGGTACAATACTGCACAGAAAGCTGAAGCCTTTTTGAATACACTGCTGGGCAACAGGCTTGTTTATATCTCTTTCAACTCTGTACACACTGCAGACTTGATTCTTAATCTATTATTATCAGTGTAGCCTTGCTTGAATGGCAATGAGTATCACACTTAAAGTCAATCAAAACCAGTTGATTTTTCTATTAGTAACTGATGATAAGGCTTGCACTTTTCAAGATAGATCATACACTGAGCATGTTGCTCCAGGTTGTGTTTCCATTGAGATTTGGGGTTCAGACATGTGCATGAAGCCAAAGCCTAAATACCAAAACCGAATTTAGATATGTTTGGATTCAGCCCAAACCTCAAATATCACAGGTTTGTGACTTTTATCACAGAGCCACTGATGACACAAAACAACAAATCCACCAGTGACTAGGTACATGATACTTATAGTAAGGCATGCTATAGGAATAATGAAAATACTCTTGCAATTCACATTATAATATTAAGTATCATAATGTAAGAGATTGTTTAGTGTTTGATATTAAGTACGGTTACTTGTTTTATTGGGTACATTTACTGGATTTATTCTGTCCATAAATAATAAGAACAATGTCCTCCCTCAAGGAACTACAGTGTGCTGTTTTTATACAGGTGGCTCCAAATGTGAATTGCTTGAGGAGGCCATGCAAATCTACAGGAATTTTTTTTTTATGACTGCTTTTCTTTTTACTGTATTTATAATATAAAACCTAATCATGTTGTTATAAGGTAATATAAGCCATTACAAAGAGCTGAAAAGTCTGAATTTGCAAGCAGCTAGCACATGTTTTCATTGCAGTGTGCTGCTTTTTAAACCAGAGCTTATCAGTGATCTCATATTTAATCACTAAGACTTAATACTTTACAAACAGACCCTGAACATTTTAATGAGCATACCTAATTAGCTGATTGTCAAGCTATAATTACTTCAGGAACAAATTAAGCTATGGGTATTATGGTCAAGTAATGAAGTGCTATAGTCAGTTGTTTTTTTCCCTTCATGTTGTCGTATTCAAAGAACACAGATGGAATGCACTTGGTTCGCCCTTAACCTTTGCTTACAAGTGGTAAGCAAATATGAAATTCTTAATCCTCTTGAACAAAAGCTTTAGCCTGAATTGAGCATTGACTCTCAGACTGGGGCCTTCTCTAGCAAAACGCCATTTATCTCTGTCAGCTCTGACCCCACTTGTCTTTATCAGATTACATTTTAAACCAAGACTTTTATGTTTGTTTTTTAAATGAAACGATCTGCCTAGATGAAAAAAAAAGTTTGTAATATTGCTCTCAATTATATCTCATACTCTGAACAGACTTGATGATCTGAAAATGCCTTCTTGATGTTTAAATCACTGAAAGCTGGTTATATTAAGAGGGACATAAAATGCACAATGCAAGAATCTGTCTTAATGCAAAATAAATAAAACAAAACATTGATGTAGAACTTACCATAGCTCTAGCACCAAATTGTAGTTATATGCATAATTAGTTGCAATTACTTGAAAAGTTCTACCGATAAGTGTCAACATCTGCCAGACAATATGAAAATAATTAAAACCCCATTTTAGTACAACACACTGAACATTTAATTTGAGTTCATTTTTATTGCTCTCATTTTATTAATGGAAAAGCACTCACTAGCTTTTTGTGTTAAATACTCAATAATTAGACACCCAAAGAGAAAGAAAAAAAAAAAAAACATTAACATTTTAAAGCGCTGTCTTCTATTAGATTTGCATGGCGTCTTGCTCAGTCCTTTCTGGACATGGTAATGCCAGTACTCTAGTTTGATACAGTTGGTATCCTTCCTCTAAGCTGACTCTTGACTGTTATGATTCCCAACCTTTTCAAAGGAGGAGACTACTGGTGATTAGGGACTTTCCATTGACCATTACCAGAGTAGATCAATAATGCAAAGGCAGAATGTAACCGATTCATTTTACAACAGCATGATAAACATTTTCTAATCTTTATAATATATTGATAAATAGGGACTATAGGTTAGAAGACTATTTGAGGTACCGGTAGTGTGTTACGTGTCAACATTTTTGGGTGTGGGCTTGACTTTGAATCTTTATACAAATTCCTAATCTTTTTAACGAAAACTGTACTTTATTTATAAGTATCCGTTAACTTTTGCTCTGTAGCCCATCTGTGTTTCTCATTGTGGAAGGGCATTCGGCTTCTGGATTTGATTACACAGGGCACAGAGCCAGGCTACAGGAGCCAAATCTCATAAACTGCCAACAAGACACCATGAAAATAATTTCAAATTGTTGGTATTTGTGTTTTACCATGAAGTCTACATAGAATGTGAAAATGATGAACCCCAGTTCTCTGAAGGGCCATTGAGGAATAACACATTTTTGTTTGTGTTTATTTATTTATTACCCCCTGTGATACAATGGCTCAAGTGGTGACATCAGGCCAGGAAGAAAAACATGGAGTACTGAGTGAATTGAATGCGCTGCTTGCACGGTTTAATAAGTGAACAAATAAACAGGTTGAACAAAACAAAACACTCAAAATAAACGGCACAATGACCAAACGAACAGACAAACAAAGAGTGGACGAAACAAACAAACAAATACCGTGCTGGTGTTTCCTCTCCCTCTCTCACCTCCTCACTGTACACCCAACCCCGTGTGCGTGAAACATTCTTTGTTTTATACAGCTGTGCTGAGACTCGATTGCTAATCAATCATTCAATTGAATCTCGGCACAGTTTGCATGTGGACTAATTGTGCACTTTCTATGTCCCTGTGTATTTCGCCCGTGCCTAAATACAAATATGCATTTTAAATCACCCATGCACCAATACATACACCAACAATAACACGCCACACCCCCATTCTAGCTACTGTATGCCCTTGCTGTAATTATTTTAAAACACTGTGTTTGTGTGTGTATGTGTGGGTGTGTGTGTGTGTGTGTTTAAGTGTCAAAACCTGACAAGACACGTATCTTGTCAAATGTGCCAAGGGCTAACATTACATTAATGTACTGTGACCTGCTTCACACTCCGCCATTCGATGCATTGTCTTCCAATTAACTGATGATTTTTTTAACCTGTATTTCACCTTAGATTTTCTTGCAATAACGCTGCATTAAGAAATATATGTGAGAGATCTATTGAAAGGTTGATTAAATATTTGGTTGTGATTTCTTGAAACACTCAAGAATGCAAAAAACTGTAATCTGAAAATGACTTTAATCAAACAATAGTTGATGAGTAATAAACATTTTTGTCATAACATCATCTCATTGTGTTAGCTCTTTTACCATCTGCACATTAAAATGTTAACATGATGATATAATCAATCTTAAATCAATTACTGTGTAATTGCTGAGTCAATGGGAGAGGTAGTTAAATATTGATAAGTGTCTGAAAGCTCCATCAGGACATATTGGCAGCTGGGGAGATGAATGCAGGAGGACAGATGGACCAGCAGTGATTTGATGGAAGGCAGGTTAGACTTGAGTTTACATTCTTATTACTGCTGTAAGATCTACCGATCAATATGGGCTGCCAGTGCTCTGCCAGTATGGAGACTGGAGCTTCTCCAGGTGTTATTCTCAAACTTTTCATCTCTGGATAAGAATTGCATAGGACTAAATAATATGCTTGGGTCTACATCAGAGTACAAGGTGTTTATTTGTGTGAAAATGTTAAAGAAAGCAATGTAACGTAACTGGGAATAGAATTTTATTTTTTATTTATCAATATTAATACACATAACGTAATGCTAGCCACATAGAACTGAATTTACAAATTTATATTTAGAAATACCTTGATTTGGTAATATGACTATAATTTCAAAATGCAACGATTACCAGAGAAAATGTCTGACAGAGAAATCACACTTGAATTTGAAGCAAAATATATATTACCTGTATTTAAATGACTATTTTTGGGGGTATGCAATTAAAACAAGAACACTATATTCTCATCAGAATCACATGAGGCATTAAAGATAAGTAATAATTGCAATTACCATTGTTGAAATGTTTCAGTCAACTAGCGTAGCTACATTATACATCAATCAAGATATTTCTGTATCCCATATTATAAGTAATTTTACCACTCTTTGCACTACTTGATGACACTTAATCACATACTGTAATGTAATAAGAGTAGTTACAGTAAGACTATGTGCAATTACTGGTGGAATTAGCTAAGTTAGTGTGCATCAAGAGGCGGTTATGAATCTGCTGATGATCATTCATATATATATATATATATATATATATATATATATATATATATATATATATATATATATATATATATATATATATATATATATATATATATATATACAGCGAAAAGATCTTTCCTCGATAATATATGTATAATACCTGACAGTCCTAGAAAAAGTTTTCAAGGTTACCATAGTCTGTGGGGTTTAGAGAAAGTCAATACTTCATGATGATGGAAGTGTATACTTTATACTTTCTTGATATGTACCATATATATATATATATATATATATATATATATATATATATATATATATATATATATATATACAGACCATATTGTTTATCACATCACTTTAATATTGTGGCCTAAAATTGAAGTGACTCCAAATGGGATCTGAAAACTTTTTAACGCCATGTGTATTTCCATGTGACACAGGTAACTTTATAATAAAGACCACAAAGTGAAGTAATTCCAGATTTTCATATTATTTTACCTAGCTTATGTATGTCATTTTGTGTTTATACTTTGCATCAATACTACATCAATAAAAAAATAATTGATAAACTGAAAACTCACTATTTTGATAATTACCTACACAGCTTTGGCTTCCATCTTTTTCAGATAGCATGTTGTTTATGTTTGAAAGTTTCACAGTATCTTACAGAGGAATGTGTTTTCATTACTGTGACATAGACAGGTGTGACGTGGCGTTCCAATCCGAAAAGGATACATTGTCTTCCAGATATAGTCCATGGGGAAAAAAGTCTTACATTTGTGAATCCAGAAATTTTTCCTTTTATCTAACATGTTAGGATTGTACATGTTACCTAGTGGTAGGGATTGGTTTTAAATAAGGTATGCCACCTATTTGAATCCTGTATATAATTCATTTATTTTTATTTTCGGATGTTTTCAGTGTAGGTTATTTATTTATTTAATAATTTTTTTGGACATTAAATTGTACTTACTTATGTACTTATGAACTTGTAAGTGATGCTGAGGTAAAAGCATATTGGTACCTATTGCAGTCTCCTCTGGACCTGTGGGTTTGAATCTAAGTTCTGACCAGTAAAGAAGGCAAAGTAGGTCTCAGGAACTGGTTTGAGTTTCATTCCTATTTGTTTTTATTTGGCTGAACAAATTCAATGTTTTGGTCAGATAAAGTTCCTATATCTGATTTATTCAGCAGTTGAATGGTGCTGTTACAGAAATATGCCCTCAAGTAGCAGTTGCTCTTGTCATTATGCAACATCACAAATTATATTATTATAGATCCCTGAAATGCATGTTATTGTTTCATAAAATCTTTTTTTGTTTACAGAGACAGCACACATGCGATTATCTTTTCAAGGGGAGCTGAATATTTTATTCAGGTAGGAAAAGGCTTGCTGAAGCACTACCAGGATTGCTCTAGCATTGGATAGGAATGAAGTTGTTGCAAGTCATTCACAGATATTGGGTATCTGTATTTTCCTAATGGTCAGTATATTCACACATTTACCATGGCAGTTTTTGAGTGTATATCCATAAAGACTACTAAGTCATTTATTTCGCTTGGTTGAGGGTCAAAATTGAATGACAGTAACCCTTTCTAGGTAAACATGGATTTGCTTTGGCATGTACCTCAAATAGACTGCCATCACTGTACTTGACTGTAACCAGTGCCATTGGAAAGAATAGCTTTATCAGGCAGAACTCCCATTTTCTTAAGGTAAAATAAAACTCATATTGATTTAATAAGTTCCTTCACATGGTCATTATCACAAGCACTGTATAGTACAATATCAATTTTTCTGAATAAAGCTAATATCAAGGCTTGCTGCAACCATACACCTTTCCAATTTGCCCTAACTCTGCTCTTTTTACCTAGACACTGTAATGGTTTTCAAGCTCCACCTGCTCCCCATAGCCACCCAGGGGCTTTTTCTTGTTCCTGGGGGTTGTTGGGTCAGTTTCACTTCCCCATCCTATTTCCTCAGACCTGTGTTCCAACAGTCCAAATCTCTGGGTGAGGCTCACCCTTTCACCTCCAGAGATTTAGAGACTAGGCCAAAGCTTTCCATGATCAATCATCCTTTCAATCAGTTTTGGTCTGTTTTGCTTCCCCCTGTTTAATTTGATCTGCTATTGCAATAATTGGTTAAACCAATTTTTTGTCTTGGTGTGACCCTGTAGAACTGAAAAATGGTATTCATGCCTCTGGCAACTCTTATCTTACCATCCAACTTGGCACATTAATGTTATAGATGTGGGAAGTTCATGTAATAGTATACAGCCTCCTTGTATTGAACCTCCACATAAACTCTAGAGACTCTTTGCTTAGTGATTTCCTTCATGTGAGACATCTTAGCACAATATTACAAAGCTGAGCTCCCTTGTTTGCTCCACACAAAAATAAGCACTTTAAAACTTCATTTCAATACAAAAGGCATGGCCTCTGCTGTCAAAATTAAGATTAGAATAACCTGTTATTTAAAGGGGCTATCTGCTATTTTCTAGAATAAACCAGTGTTTAAAGATACAAACTTTAGATGCAATCTTAAATGTTGAAAGATAAGTGGGTCATCAGCATATTGAAAATGTATGTGGCTTGTTGTCAATATACATAAAAAAACATGTGCCATTCCCTAGTGGCCCGTCAGAGAACTGGGGTTCAAGTAGAATTAATGGTAAAGCACAAACACCAACAATTTGAAACGATTTCCCTAGTTTGACATTTCAAAATAATTTTCAGTCAACATGCAATAATGGCATGAGGATAGATGTACCCCAGCATGCACTTGGAAGCCTGTAGCCTGGTGAATAAGTCCGAGGGTGGACTTGAGGCTGGCAGGGGAGAGTGTAGCATGCACAGGGGTAGGGGTCAGGGCTGGCTGGTGACACAATCTAAACATGAAGACATAAGCCCGATATCTGCTCCTGCAAAGGAGCCTGGCTCTTTTGTACAGCAGCTTCAAAGCGGGAGGTCCCGGGTTCACATCCAACCTCTATCTGTGAGAAGCCCCTGCTTGCAGGAACCAAGGTTCACCACAATATGTATTTCTGCATACAAAGGGTCCATTAACAAAAAACAGTAATGTCAAACAATATATTTATTTCTGCATACACATTTTCCATTAACAAATTAATCATTAATGAGTTTACGGTAATGCATAATTGAGCAATTCAACAAGGTACTGAACAATATTATTATTGTTTGTTTATTTAGCAGACACCTTTATCCAAGGCGACATACAGAGACTAGGGTGTGTGAACTGTGCATCAGAGTCACTTACAACTACGTCTCATCCGAAAGACGGAGCACAAGGAGGTTAAGTGACTTGCTCAGGGTCACACAATGAGTCAGTGGCTGAGGTGGGATTTGAACCGGAGGCTTCCTGGTTACAAGCCCTTTTCTTTAACCACTGGACCACACAGCCTCCTAATATTGTGATCCACTTATGTAGAAACTACAAAATGATATTGTAAAAGTCTACCGGAAGCCGCCATAGTACAGTATTTCATGTTTGATTTTGAAATGTCACATTTTTCCATTTTTGTCAGTTTTTTCGTTAAGTGTATGGAAAACTGCAAAGTGTTATGTAATTCAGTATGTTAACATGCAGGTTTCATTAGACTTATGAAACAAAATTAACTAATTCTATAGGGTGATGCAAAACCTTTGCCCATAGCTGTACAATCATGGTTATTTCAGTTACCCTGTCTATTGTTTTCTAATGTACAGTAGTTAACAAACTAGAAATACACTTATCTTGTGTTCATCAAAATGTTCATCTTTGAGAACAACTACATTACAAGTTGGATAATTAAGTATTAAATGCGTCCTTCTTAAAATCGCATTCTTCCAAGTGCAAAGCTTTGCAAAACATACTGTATACAGTTAATGTGGCAGAACAAATAGTCTCTAATATATCTGTATCTGCTTTCATAAGTTTTTAAAATTAATTTCAGGGGAGGCTTTCTGATGAATGGCGGTTTTTAAATTTGTGTTCTTTTTTCTCATGGGTAATTTATCATTAAGTCATTACTTTGATTCATTTTATTTTAACCATTGCCAGTTATTTTTGCCAAGAGTTTGCCCCAATTTCCTACCAAACTTTAAACCCAGCAATCAAGAACTGTACCAAGTGAGTAAGTGATCCTGGGCAGTTCAAGTGCGGCTCCTGGTGAAATGCTTGGTGACACCCACTTTGAGGCTCGAATGAACTGAAGAAAGAACAGTAAACAAAAACGAAAAGAGAGAAAAAGTAAAAATAGACACAAGTTTTTATTTTTTGTTCTCTGTATTCATTTGTGTTAATTATTCTTTCTTCACTCCCCTTCTCTCTCTCTTCTGTTTCTTTGAGCCTGCATGTTCACTGCAAGGACATTTCATCACTTGATGACTTTCGACGCCGCACGCTGGCGAAAGCGTATTTCAATCATCTCGAGTGAAGCTAGATGTGCAGTTGAAAGTCAGTTTAATAATTCTGAATTAGTGCTTGCTTGTTTCGTTGAGACAATGGCCTTGAGCAAACCCTCCACGAGTAATAAACGAAAGTATGAGGCTTTAAGCCAGAATGGGAGGAAGAGTTTGCTTTCAGTAAAAAACAGTGGTAAACCTGTGTCTCATCTGCTACAAATCGCTTATACACTGTAGTCTGTACAAGGCAAGCAGCCTCAAACATCATTATGAAACAAATCACAACACATTTACATCTGAATATCCTCCTGAATCAGACTTAAGGAGAAACAAGCTGGCCTCTTTAAAATCACCCTCAACAGTCAGCAGATGCTCCTTTCGGGGTTCAGTAAAAAAGCTAATTTAATGACACAAGCGTGTTTTGTATGAATATCGCTTGTGCCAAACTTATTCAGATGAATGAATCCTTTTATAAAATTGGGAGTGTTGGCGCTAGACTACAGAATGCATGTTTGTGAAATCAGGGCAGTTATCTTATTTTACTTCATAATAACTGAATATATTTTATTTAAAGTGTGTAATACATACAGTCTAAACAAAAATAATGGAAAACACCAGTGTGTTACATTTAAAGTTTAATGCACTGCACATCTACAGTACAATACAAATTACACAGAAACTGTGTAGACTTGATGTTTATTTTGCTGCCATCAAGAGATAACAACTACTGCACAATGTAAGTGCAAGATTCCGTTATAATGTTTGAGAGAATTAAAAAAAAAAAAGTATTATTATTATTATTATTATTATTATTATTATTATTATAAAAATGTCTTTATGTAGTGAATTAACCTAAAGTGCTGGCATTTTAGCTCTGTTTGATCAGAATTGCTTAAGTTACGGTTCTGTAGCACAGCGCTTTCTTATGGAATGTATATATTTTGTAACGTGTGTGTGTAACGCTATCTCGGTTTTTGTTTTGCTTCCTGTAGTTTTTTTTTTTTTATTCCATTGTTTTGGTTGCCAAATGAGACAGACTGCACTTGCGGTGCTTCAACACAAACATACACCTTCGTGAAACACAGTTTAAGAAAGCTGTACGATATCAGAAGTCACTCAAGGCCAAGACATAAACATTTAAATATGCCCTCTCATATTTTAATATTAACTAGGTTACTTGCATTTGGAATAAAAATTTCTCTGGATAAAAGAAAACTACATAGGAACACACACAAGGAGAAAGTACTACAATAAAGATGAGACTTCTTTTTCTTTTTCCATAGAAATTGACCCTATGTAACTAAAATGGTGAAACCCTGAAACCGCATTGCCAATCAGTGAACGTTGGAAGTCTTAGCTCTGTAAAGTGGCAAATACAGTATTTCAGCTTTGCTGAGGGGCAGTCTTTACTGACACCTGCTATCACACTGATGGATTGAGTCTTTTCAGAGGTTTGCTGGAACTGATTGACAAGGCATAGGAAACAGCAGTGTCAGATCTCAGCAAAGTACTGTAAGGGTTAGCTGACTATCCACTTTTAAAAGAAAATGCTAGTGTCCACTTGTAGTAAACGTATATTGTGTTTAAATGGTAGTGTTGTTTTTAATTATATGTTGTTCACTGTAGTATAACATGGTGAAACCATAGTGTGATAATGCATGGGCAAGCATAAAACACAGAGAAAGATGGTAAAGCATATCAGGGTAAGAGACTGACCCCTGCAGTAAATGATAAGGCGATATGTGAGGTCTGTAGCTTCTTGCCAGAAGGAGTCTGATACTTTTGGGTTGTCCTGCACAAGGCACCGGATTTACGCCCCAG
This sequence comes from Acipenser oxyrinchus oxyrinchus, assembly GCA_030684275.1. Taxonomy (NCBI): domain Eukaryota; kingdom Metazoa; phylum Chordata; class Actinopteri; order Acipenseriformes; family Acipenseridae; genus Acipenser; species Acipenser oxyrinchus. The sequence goes on along the minus strand of CM060258.1, from coordinate 10,083,162 downwards.
TCTCTGGCTGTGCCTTGGATTGCTGCACAGGCAGCTGGAACATTTCAGTTCATTTAAATATCACAAGGCTGGTCCAGTTATATTGTAACTCCACTAAATGATTACTGCTTTAAGCAATGCAAATTCTTGCGTATATAATCATTAATCAAAGCATACCAAATTTGTCAGATGTGTTTGTCTAGAACCAAGGTGGCTTGCTCAGAATAGAGACCTATACCACTTCAAGCATTTAAGCATGACAACGACAGCTGTTTTTCTTTTTCTTTTGTTTGTCCTTAATGACATTGAAGCAGCACGCTTATAAAATGTCCCCTTTCTGATTCTGAAGGGAAATATAGTTAACGTAACAATGATATACCATATTTTTAAACATGTTATACAACACATTTGACTATGCTATCTGCCTTATTGTTTTATGTAATAGCCAATGATGATATGCAGTGTAATATTAGTTAGTTTTCCCATTATTCTTTTAAAACTGAGGTAGATGATTTGCCACATTAAACATCTTTCCATTCAATATACAATATTATGAGTAGTAAGTTGTTATCAAGGAACAAAAGGCCAAATGAAATATATATATCAACACAGTATACAGTATGCTCTTTATGTCCTGAGCTTTTAAATGCTTTGGAAGACTAATGCAAAAGAACCCAACAGCAAAGCTTTTCATCAGATACAGACTAGAAGGTCGCTACCACCCCACTAACAGTGCTTTCTAAGCCTGTATTTTAATGGAATTCTTGCTGTATTTAAACCATGGTATTTAGTGGGTTTGTATTTTTCACATATAATAGGGGTATTGCAATTGTGTCTTTTATGTCTCCTGTTACTTTGTTAGTTTTATAGAAGTAGAAAAGAGTCCACATATAAAATATTCTGGGTTCTAAACCAAAACTGGTTTGGATCAAAATGAAAACCTGTATGGACTTTGTAAACATCACATATTAATTCCATTATTTAGCGTATTCTAGGAATTCTCAATTATAGTTGTTTTCAAAGAAACCCCCCTGCTGTACAATTGGAGTGTATGACATTTCCAATGCTTTGTACTTTCTTCTTTTAAGGGTGGTATGGTCGTGTGGTCCAGTGGTTAAAGAAAAGGGCTTGTAACCAGGAAGTCCTGGGTTCAAATCTCACCTCAGCCACTGACTCATTGTGTGACCCTGAGCAAGTCACTTAACCTCCTTGTGCTCTGTCTTTCGGATGAGATGTAATTGTAAGTGACTCTGCAGCTGATGCATAGTTCACACACCCTAGTCTCTGTAAGTCGCCTTGGATAAAGGTGACTGCTAAATTAACAAATAATAATAAAATAATAAGAGTGGGGTGGTGTGGCAGGGTGCCCCGCCCCTGTGTGTATTTTTGTGTTTTATGTTGTGTGTATGTTGGTGCACAGAGTTTGGGTTATGTAGCACAGGTGATTTAAAATGCATATTTGTACTTAGGCACAGGGATTGCACAATCACTTCACTTACAGATTAAAGTGGGTATTTGTATGGGGGCATGGGGTGTGCATAATTAGTCCATGTGCAGACTGTGCCAAGATTCAAGTGAGTGCTTGATTAGCAATTGCGTTTCAGAACAGCTGCACAAAAGAGTGAGTGCTTCACGGACAGGGGGTTGGTGTGTTTGCAGTGGAGAACAGGAGAGAGAGAGAGAGAGAGAGAGGGGGGGGGGGGAATAAATAACAATTGCTACTCGTGCTGGAAAGCACAATACTTGTTTTGGGGTTTGTCCACTGTTTGTTTGTCTATTTATTTTGGCCAACATGCCGTTTGTTTTGTGCAAGTGTTTTGTGTTTTGTTCAACTTGTTTATTTGGTCATTTATTATTAAATATGTGCAAGCAGAAGAAAAGCAACCTGGCAATAAAAGTATACTACTGGACATTAACTATTAATATTACATCTGCAGTGGACAAGGCTACTTGTACTTGTCTGTCTTCCCAAGCAAGCTGTGATTGAGGCATGTGCTATAAGTTAGTGTTAGGGTTCCTCTTGTTTTATAAGAGATGACATCTCATACAGTTTGGGTGAGAGGACTGTAAAGCTGCTCAAAGTGTGCAAAATAACAATACAATGAAATAAACCTTACACACTGCATATTCAACTAATTATAAATCGCACAAAGATTGTACTCAGGAATAGCTTTAAAATGATTTGTTTTTGGTTTTGTAACCTCCCTCCCACGGTTGTGAAATGGTTCAGTCTGAAATCAACAACCGCAGTCCTTGAATACTGCATGTAAGCCTACAGGTGCTGTGTCTTAGTGAGACTATTTATTAAAAACAAAAGTTCAGCCGGAGAAACTTGTGTTTTTAAAGTTTGTAGCGATTTCAACATATCAACTTTACACATGTTTCTCATGTCATCTCATGTCTGTCAACTTATCAATTGCAAGTGTTGCCTGATTTTTGTGAGTGCAGCCAGGGCTGAATTAACCCATCACTGGGGCCTAGGCAAGCATACACTTGCGGGCTCCCTACCCCTGAACAAACAGCCACACACACATATATATACACACACCTCTGTATACATTACAGCCTTTATACCTAGCCCTCCACCCTTGAACAACATGTAGACTTCTCAGTTTGAAGTTATTATGAACGACTGATGGAATCTGCCAGAAAATGGAACTAGGGGATGTGCTAAATACATTTCAGAATAAAACTGGAAAAAACTGAAGCCTGCGTTAAATCCTGTGGCACAGCTCGACAATGACTGTTCCCGATTTACTGAATAAAAAGGCAACAGTTCAAACAAACAAGGAACACCATATGAAGTTGAAAAAGGTAATATAGATCGCTGGACATGAACACTTGATGTTTCTGAACAGTATTTACATGTAATAGAATGAAAATGTCCCCGGTTTAAATCCCACCTCAGCCACTGACTCATTGTGTGACCCTGAGCAAGTCACTTAACCTACTTGTGCTCCGTCTTTCGGGTGAGACGTAGTTGTAAGTGACTCTGCAGCTGATGCACAGTTCACACACCGTAGTCTCTGTAAGTCGCCTTGGATAAAGGCGTCTGCTAAATAAACTAATAATAATAATAATCAAGGGTTTCGTGTATTGAGCAACGCAGGAGGCTGAACGTACTGTATATCTAGAAAATCAGTGGTGTTAAATGTGCTATTTTTTGCCACAGAATTAGTTTAGTCTTGTTTACAATATTTGCTGCAAGCTGCAGCAGAACTCAATGGAGAACACAACGGGGCTCGGGAACAGAAATATTGTGCGTGCACGTCCAGCGATCTTTTAAAAACTGCATCTGCAGAATCATGAAATAATGTGGGAATACAGAATTCTATGGGGTAATGTTACAGAAATCTATGTAACACCTGTCAGAACAATTCAATTTTGAGATACATGCCTCGGTTCGAATTTCAGTGAGTGAAGTTTTTCCAGTCAAATCTGTATATGTAAAAAACAAACAAACAAAAAAAAAAACACATAAGCGTTTTGGGCCCCCCCCTTGAGTTTGGGCCCTAGGCACATGCCTAGTTTGCCTACGCGTTAATCCGGCCCTGCGTGCAACAAATGCTACAACAGGGAATAAAAATATCATACAACAAACAACAGAGCAGGTTAACTTGAGGCATTGTTTGCTGGCTGCGTGGGAACGTTGGACTATACATAGTCTAAATGCACATAGACTAAATTATATTCACATTTTCTAAACAAAACCTTTAGATAAGTAACTACAGTAGTCTGTGCAAGTTTTACACCTATCAGCCCTATCATTGTCAGGGCCAGAATACCTTTGATGAGGGTCTGGGTCTGTTATCGTTTTGGAGGCCTCTCTTTGCATTTTCAATGCCTTCCTTTAATAATAATAATAATAATAAACTTTATTTTGTATAGCGCCCTTAAAAGCAATCATCTCAGAGCGCTTCACAATTAATAGTACAGCAATAAATAAAAGATTATACATAAAAAAGCACAAGGAAATAAAACAATCATAAAAATCATAAAAACACCTTTCTAAAAAAGTAAGTCTTTAAATTAGCTTTAAAAACACTCAAAGAAGCTGAGTCCCTGATCTCTAGTGGAATAGAATTCCATTATTTGGGGGCATAACAACAGAAGGCCCTGTCGCCCATAGAGCGCAGGCGAGCAGGCGGGACACACAGCAGTCTGAAATCAGCAGCAAGGAGGTTGCGAGTAGGAGTGTAAAAAGATAAAAGAGCTGACAGGTAAATCGGAGCTAGCCCATGAAGAGCCTTATATGACAGCATTAAAATTTTAAAATCAATTCTGAACCTGATAGGCAGCCAGTGCAAGGCCTCCAAGACAGAAGTAATGTGATCTCTTGAGCTGTTTTACTACCACCACACTCAATTGATATTAATGTCATATGATTCAGTCCTAGCTGATCCATAATTGACCTGTCCATGTTTGATTAGCGGCAGTTTTGAAAATTAGCATTACCCGCCAGCATTACTAACAGTGTCAAAAATGCAAACTGCAGACTCTTTTGTCCCAACAGGCGAAACAAGTTTGTTGCCCTTAAGATAGGACTTGCCAGTAACTCACATTGTAATCCATCAGCGTCAGTCATTTCCTCCTGTTGATTTTTCTCCAATGTATTTTTCCGAAGTACTGGTACCTCTGTATAGATTTGTTGGTATTTTATTGAAATAGCTTGTCAGCTTTAGTGTTTTGTTTAACATATTTTCCTTGCAAAGATATTTGAATTGTTATGCTTTCTGCTTTTCAGTGCCGCACTCATACTTTCCCTGTCAGACATTTTTAGCGGTTCTAAACTGCGTGCCATTTGCACGTTGGCCCGTCATATGATCAGGCAGTCACTGGTCCAACTGAATACAGCCTGGTAAAACAGCCCTGTTCCGATCCACACAGTCACACACTACTTATTTATTTTACATATTGTATTCTTAATTATATATATATATATATATACAGTATATATATATATAATTTTTTTTTTTTTGGGGGGGGGGGCCCTCAAAATCCAAGGCTCTGGGCTGCAGCCCCTGAAGCATCTGCCTCAATCCGGCCTTGTCTATTCCATAGGGGCCTTTTCATGCATTTTATTGCTAGATAATAAATGGGGTATTTTCTTAGCATACCCATTCTTATCTTGTTAATGTGTGTAATCAAATATGTATGTAACCTGAGGCCTACAAAAGATTGTTAATGAAAAAATGTGTTTTTCAAACATACAAAATCGAGATTGATGCTGGGAGACCAGAAAGCACACGAGAGTCACTTTTCTTTGATCTGCCAGTGGTTATTTTGGATTAACATATACAGCAATTAACAGCAAACCATTTACAATGGTCAATTAATTTCAGAATCAGACTATATTCATTACTTACAATAATTTTGCATTTACCTCAATTTGAGATACAAAATAGACATTTTCGCGCATCTTGTGGAGTCTATGCCATGTTGTGTCAAGATTGTGAACAGGGCAAATGGTAGCCCTTTGTGATTTTACAGATATAATCTGAAAGATTTATAATTCCCCACTCTTTTCCTTAAAAATAGAAATATAATAAAGATTTCAATAAAATAACACAAAGGTGGTGACAATAAAACAGTGTAGCACTGATTAAAACTGGAAGATTTAAGTTACCCCTTTTAATATGGCAAATGTCACTATTTGCTTTGACTATATTGCATGCTTGTCAAACAACTAAGTCATATTATGTTTATTACTAAAATCAAGAAAAGTCCCAATTATAATAAACCTTGTTATGCTTGGTTTCTAGCTTCAATTTTCAACCGTGATTAATGCATTATCTCCAAGTTTGAACTTTAGTTGCTCCTGTTCCGTGCAGTTCGAACACACCAGAAGAAGATTAAAGGTCCTTTTTCTAGAAATATCTAAAACTGTGACACATTTGCAACCTGAAGCAGATTGACTTCCATATGACTGACCACAGGGTTCATTTCCAATTAACCCCCTAGCCCTTGGCAGGATTGGATTTTGCCACCTCGAAATATCTGGAGCTTCCAGGTATTTTGAGTATTTCTTTATCGAAAAACCAAAAGAACATCGTGTTTGTTATTAACAATTTTCTTTTTCTATGATACTGTTATGTGCGGTTCATGTTTTATTTTTTTTAAGTAATCGCATAATAGACAATGACACATAACTTACTACATACTTGCTGGTGTTTATACGGGATATTTCAACATTAAATTCCTGCCTTCAAATCAACCACAAGGAGGATCCTGGAAATACAATGAAAACTAAGAAAGCACATTTTGCCAATATGCGTTTGCCAATAAAAAGCTGTGCGCTCATAGATCTTTTAATAGCCAGTGGGGAGGGATTTTCAGTGTTCTGAGGAAATGCTTTGTTAAAGCAATCTGCATTTGCATGTGTATTGTTCCTCCATCAAGGCATATGCTAAATGCCACATGAACAAACACTTTAAAGACCCCCAGCCTATATTTTCCATGCTTGGCAGCTTGCAGGCCAAATTGCCCACTCCATAGCACATGTATGACATGGGCAGTTTGCCCACTGGTAAATCAGTCTGCGCACACAGCCACTTTAATACCATTTTTAAAACAGTGCACATTATAGTCTGCAAATTTTGATATTAATATTGTCATGACATCATCATTACAGAAAAGCAGTAATATTTCAAAGCAATTTATTCATGTGGGTGGCTAATGAATATAGTGAATTCTTCCCACCTAAAATATGTCTGTGAAGAGCATTCTCATGAACTAATATGTGCCATGGCATATTCAGATGGTAGGAAAGGATGATAATCAAACAATATATCAGTTGCTAATGTAAAACACCTACATTTAGAAATTGTTTACAAAAAAAAGTAATCTTTTGCTGTTTACTTCCAGAATTTGGTGGGGCGTGGCAAGAAAATTCTGGCAGCGCAGGTTGATGCTGTGAAGTTCCAGTGGGCATCTACCATCTAATAGAAGCCCTCTAGAGCTGGAAGCTGATTCGCTGATGGTACTGAATCGTTTTCTAATATGGCTTGAATCTTGAACTATTGTTATGTTGTTCTCCTAGACAAAATGCCTCAATGTGCTTTGCTGTGGACATGCATAAAAAATACACAAAATTCAAATAAAATATGTCCCATAGATAAACAAGCATAAAAAAGAAAGAAACCGAGTTTGTGAATATAAATCATCATTCTTTATTGTTTAAAAAATATTTTTGCAGACCACAAGTAATGATATTCTCAGAAGCTGTGCACCACTTTATCGTTTTAGAATGATGCTTTCTAGACCGTGTACAGTACCCTGTACAATATATGATATTGTGAGTAAACAAGTGGCTTCATGTTGCATAATGAAGCCCAGCATGAAACCCATATGTTGGATGCTTGAAGACAGAGGGCACTGAGGGTCGTGACACATTTGAATGGAAAGTCATTGTAAAACTGCCATATTTTAAATGATCTGCACTGTGGACGGGCAGGATGTGTCACACATTTTCTTAATAAGCGGCTTTCCACAGGCAAAGTTAGTCGAATGTATCTCCTGTGCATTTCAATAAACTCAAGGGCAGGAAACGCAACAGGATGCAAAAAGCTATGAAACACCAGCCTTTAATTACGTTAATGTTACAAAAAAAGAGAAACAAACAACTTGAGAGTGCTTAAGAAACCTGACCTGGGATTCCAAGGCAACAATCTATTAGTGCTGTCCAAATGTACTTATTTGTACTTTTGACTGGAGCTGCTATGCACATCTGTGTCTTAGTAGGAACCAGATACAATGATAGAATGCTGCGAATTTATTTTCTTATTCTATATGAACACATTAGATTTGATTTGCTGTTGATGACAAAATCAATGTATAGTTGGTTTCTAGACCATCTGCTTTATCATTCTGACATTTAAATTGTGGTTTTAGTAATTTTCAAACATGATATATACACTATCTGCTTTTTACTTGTTATTCCTAAATCAATATATTGATATTTTAAATTAAAGCGATTTAATAAGACTATATACACTGCCCGGCCACTTTATTAGGATATGTACCTAATACCTGGTTGGGACACCATTTTCCTTGATCACTGCCACTAGTAGCATAGAACCCAAAAAAGGTGGTGAAATGCGTCTTCACATACCTCTATTCGTCACTAAAATTTTGAGGCCACAGCTGTCTTGGTGACCATTTTCCCTAAGTTTGTTGCCAATTTTGTCAAAACATATAGCATTCAATGTTGTATAAATACATTTTGTGTTCTGTCAAATGTGATTTGTAACTGGCAAATTAAGTTTATACTCCAAGCTGCATGGATTTCATCATACCTACATAAAATGCATAATAATCATGTATGATCATTAATTAAAATTATTTTCCTGTCATATTTGAACATTGCATAATGGTTTGCCAGTGTAATACTATTATGTGACAGTGTAAACTATTGGTTTTTTATTTTTTCATTCAGCTGGATTTTCCAGTACACAGGACACAATATAAAAGGTAATGCATGTTAAAGCATAATTGTGCTTAAATTACTCTCAAGGCAGCACAGTGCACTGGAGCATCATGTCCGAATTGAACTATTTTACCCCTCCTTATTTTAAAACCACAGGTAATGATTTGTAAATATGCCCCTAGAGTCATATATGCCCCTTCTAGCTAACATTGCTGTTGGCAAACCGCTATGTTTGCAAATAGATTGACCTTTTTTTTTTTTTTTTTTGTAAGACAGAATTGTCTCAATGCAATCATTTGCACTGTCTAAAGACTTACTTATTTCTCATTCAGAGTTGTGCAATTATTGCAAAGGAGCCGTGACAATAATAAAATGCCAAAGGTAAATATTTTATCAGGTAAGAAAATCGCTTGGGGTGTACATTAGATAGAATTCTTCTGTGCATTCTACTATGTCAGGATGGATTTGAGTTTTTCAGTAACTGATTTGCTTACATTTTCAGAGGCGGATGCAGCCTAAGGCTGAAGGGGCATCTGAATAAGACATATCCCTGTCTCATTGCTGCTGGAGACAGATAAGGTTGCCAATTGAAAATGCAAAAGCTTGACAGCAAAGATTTTGTAATGGCAATGAACTATCAGAAAATTAACAGCACTGTGACAGGAAAAAGCTGATATTTTTAACAGCATATAATGTTTCAGAAGGTTTCTTCTACGAATATGTATTTCTTTCGAAGTCAGTGGCAAAAAAAATGTTATTACATGAACATCTTACACTTTTTTATTAACACATGTTACAGTTTGTACCAAGCGGTCACTTGTAGCCGCTGATAGATGTTGCCGGTCCCATCTGCAATTTATAATCCCAATCATCAGCTGGATGTTTGTGACATGGAGCGAGAGGATTGGAGCTGTAAATCTCCCTCCCGACCCAAGAGGGCGCTAAGCAGAGGTAATTGCACACCTGTTCTGAGAGCAGCCGGCTTGAAGGCTGGGGCGGAAATGGAAGTCGGCTGTCTTGGTGCAGTGCGGAATACCCATATTAGGGGACGAGATTACTGTGATCAGCTGTGTTGCATTAGACAGTGAGCAGGTGTGTCGAGTTGCCTGATCATGGGGTGGAGTCTCCTGATATATAAAGGCTGTCATTCTGTGAGTGCAGGTCTTTGAGGTTAGACGTAACGTGTAACCTGAGCCGCTGTGTGTTTTGTTTATTTGTCCATTTGTCTACGTGTTGTGCTTTGTGTTAATAGGACCGGGAAGTTGACCCCAGGGAACTGCTGCACCACTGCCAGTTCGTCCAAACCCTGGAGCTGTTTACCTTGGCCCTGAACACCCTGCACTTGAGCACAAGCACCTTTTACCACACTGTGCATTGATATCAGAGCTGTAACCAAAATAAAATATTTTGATAAAATAATTTAGGCATCAGTGACACATGATCATTTTCTGGCTTTCATTCCATGACTTTCAAAAGAAGCACTATCAAGTGTAAAATAATGTAAATATATATTTTGAGGCTATTATGTGTCCCACGGGGTCCATATATACATTTCTTAGAGATTGTTGTTTGGTTTATACTACTAAATCACCTAATATGAACTTTGGTTCTGTTTTTTGTTATACAGAGAAAAAAAACAAACATTTGTGACCCTAGAGCCAGTATGGGGATTAATAATATATTAATTGGGCTATCCTGAAGATCATAAATACTGTAAAATGGTCATGAGACATTTATGCCTAAATAGGATATGCTATACATATGCAAAACATATACCTACATGTATAGTTTATGGGTTTCAGGGTAATGGTAGTCTAAAGATCCCACGCTGTTTTTATCATTAAAATAGACCCCATGGTATTAAGGAGGACAGTGTCACTAAAACAGAGCTGGATATGGTTTGTACTAACAAGTAAACAGCTATAATAATCAGACTTGGATAAAGTAGTATGTGGCATATTTTTAATTGGTTCATTGCCCTACATTTTATGCATTTCCTAATTCACTGGGAAAAGTGAGACCAGTGACTCCTATTATATTAAAGTAATAACCTGTATCAAACTATAAATAATTACAGGAGTAGGCACCCATGACTATTGACTGGACCACACAATATCCAACTGTAAGCTCACCTACAGGTTATGTTGTGTTTTGTACCATAGCAGAAGAAATTGTACATTAACTTTTAATAGGAAGAAAGAATAAATATCAAGTCCATATTTCTCTCTGCCAATCTAGAACCTATTTACAGATGGCATTAAAGTATTGACTCAGTCATACTCCAAAGACAGATTATTTCTATCTCATTAGAAGAATCAATGGCGGATCAATGAAGTTAGATCCCTCTAATTTACAGTGCCCAGATCTTTCAATGTTTGGTTTAATACATATTGATTTACTCATAATCTTACAGAGGACTACATATCTGTAAAATGAAATGGTATTTTATATTATTATCTATGCAAAGGTACATTCATAGGCCAATAGTAAAAAGATAATTGTTCACATTTTCTATACTGTATGAAATTATTGTTTTCGGTTACTTTCCAAAATGCTTGGAAAGTAACCGTACTTGCACACTTAAGTTGTATCTTCTTTCCTTTGCTGTCTTCCTCAACGAAATCCTTATGGTCACGGGCACATTCTTCTGGGGTTTTTGTGTCTAGCCATTTTTTAAAATTTTGTTTAAAATCCTCCCTCTCTAACTGTAATATAGCTTTAATATCCCATGAACAAGTCTTCATTCCTAATTGCAATCTTGTTTTAAATCTTGCAAGCGGAGTCTCCAATAGAAATGTAGGAATTTGCTGCCACTCAGTAGTTTGGTTGGGTTTAAAGTATTCAGATTGAATCAATGATAGACACAAGTCAGGAAGGAGGGGCATTGCCCAACTGCACTGGGAAAAGTAGTTTGTTTTATTTTTTTTGTAGTAGGTTTTTTTTTTAAATGGGAAAGGGGTGAAATCAACGTGAAATTAGTAACCATTTTCACTGTTTATTGGCCATATACCGATTTAATTATTTTTGTTTTGGGGGTGTTTTATTGTTTTTTTTTTATTGGTTAAAACCACAAATCAGAAGTCCTAATTATAACTCAGTGGGTGCTGAAATTAAAATATAGCGGCAGAAAATTTTAAATTCATAAACTCACTGTCACCTCAAAAAACATGAAAGATGATACAGCAGAGATGTTGTGATAATATGAACTGTTATCTATGTAAGCTCTTTTAATGGTCATGTTTAAGCATGTGCACTGTTTTTGTAGCAAAAGTTTGTACTTGGGTAAAAACCTCAATTCTATTTTCTGATCAGTAAGGGTCAAAGTAACCCTTCTTCTGTGTAATGAATAGCATACACTAGACTAAAAAATGAACTAGAAAATGATATACCAACATGTATTGAATTAATGTGAAGAAAACCAAAAATAAACAAACAAACATTACAAAAAACCTCTATCATTATTTACATGATTAATTTTGTATCTTAAGTAGTCCAACTTGCTGTTTATGTTAATCCCTGGTGAGATGGTAGTTTACCAGTGCTCCTGGGCCACAGCTTGCACATCAAAGACAGGCACACTTGCTTTATCAAGTGTAAAAAATCATGCTTGTAGACAATCTCCATAGTAATCAGCGAGACAGAGTGCAGAAACATGAATCTTTTCTTTCTGCAGTCTGACCTTGAGATCTAAAGTCATTGAAAATTTCAAGTCTTTTGGAGCTGCAGGGAGTCAGGCTTTTATGTTTAAATTTCACAATTTTTTATCACAATGTGGTTTTGAAGAACAATATTTTTAGTAAATATAGATCCCAACTTGCCATCAGATTACAATATAGCACACAGTTCTTCTTGACATTTTTGAGTGTTATATATGGGTTACGTCACGTGTTATATACAAGGTATGCAGTCATATACAGTTTACTCAGGCTTTGGGCCGGTCTTATTTATTTATTTAATCTATTTAGATAGAGTATAGTCTACTGTAACAGATGACTTGATCTGACACACTGTGATAGTTGACTGAATGGATTATTTTTCTATAGTAAAAGAGCTCTCTGATGGTGCTTGACTGTAGAGTCATCTGCCCATAATCAATAGCACCCAGGCTATTTGGAAACCCTGCTCTATAAAATAATTCACTTTCAGTTTGCTGCTGCAATTTAAATGCAATACATAGAACAGAGGAAATTCCATTCTGAATCAGCAAAAAAATCCTGTAAAAGCTTACGTATTTTAACAAATATATATTGAACCAATATATTGATCAGATCCTTAGCAAAACAGCTATAAATCGGGCCAGATGTTTTGACATAGCAAACGGGCCAATACCAGTGGTGCCTCAATTGAGGGGTCAGTAGTGAGCTAAAAGCTTTGAAAACCTGTCATGAGATTATGATCCAAGATAAAAAGGATAATCCGGTTCTGCATGTACCTTGCTGCAAGAGAAATATGGGTCAGCTTACTGTACGTAGGGTTACAGGGAGCCTATAGCCTGGAACACATTTAATTTTAATTTATCTTGGCGAGAGCCAAGTTCAAATCAGCATGAAGTTTTAACATCTACTCTCATGTAATGGAAATCAGTTAATTCATTGTTTCAAAATAAAATTCCCCATGTAATGAGAATACATTAGTTTCCCATATTTAATATTGGTAACTAGCAGTACAACCCAGATTTGCTTTTCGTTTTAAATATTGTCTGTATTCATTAGTTAACTTTATAGAAACATATCAGCAGACTTTTTACACTCACCTTACAAGACATATTATTGAAGAATGCATGACCTGTCAACTATACAAACAGATAGCACGCACCAAACATTATTGGGATAATATAAATATTTGTATCCATTTTTCGCTTAAGATGTGTGCTGCTTAGACACATAAATCTATTGGCAATTTGCAGTCATGAAGCTTGGGTAATCATTACGTCTGTCTTTTTTATTGTTAGATATTTCCAAATACTGGTGGAAAAAGCAATATGTTACATATACATTTATTTTAAAATATATATACACATACATGCCTTTGACCTTGCAGGCAGATTTTCATTGATTAGCAATAGCTCATGTAATACTTGCTGAAAAAGTTAGTAATTTGAGTATACTTTGTTTTTATATTGGAAAATAAATGGCCTTGCATACTGCCAGAGGTAGGATGAACCTTATACTGCTGCGTTTTATGCAGTGGATTGTGTTTAAATCATGTATGACGGTAGCTATCTAAGAAAGAAGAACATAAAAAAAACATGTTTGGAAGCAGTAGTGAAATTCATGACAAACATTACGTATCATATTAAAATTCCATGTCACTGACAAACATCTGTAAAATTGCTAAATTTCTATGTTTGAGTGTTTCAAGTTGTTGTTCTTACTGAGTACTGTAAAGTATATGCAGTGTACATTCTATGTATAATTGGGTTCCCTGAATATTGAGTAAAAACTGTACCAGCTGCTTTTTTGGAAGGATAAATACATGCATCTGCTTTTTGTTTTCAGCAGCTGTTTAACACATGATTTTTTTTTTTTTTAATATAATATTTAAATCAGTCTTGGGAGCTGAAGCACAATATATGCTGCTTTGCCAAGCTGGCAGAGCTGCTAAAACACCAAGGATAGAGACTATTGACACAAGCTTATCTGGAGAAGTTGTCAGTAGTTGTATCATAAGTTGTGTCTGTGTTTAATAACAGCACATCACTAAGTATATGCAACAGATATTTTTCCTATTTCCTATTGTGTTTTATTATTTTTTGTTTGTATGGAACGGACACAGTAGCTATTTATTTTAAATGTCAATGTTTCTTCTAAAGATAAGCAAAATCATTTGCCTTCTACAATCTACAATATTTTAAAATCCATTATATATATATATATATATATATATATATATATATATATATAGAGAGAGAGAGAGAGAGAGAGGGAGAGATAACCCATCACCACAAATCTTCTTCTTCTTCTTCTTCTTCTTCTTCTTCTTCTTCTTCTTCTTCTTCTTCTTCTTCTTCTTCTATTCCAATGCTGCACAACTGTATTACTTTTTTGGAGGTGTACAGACTCTGGTATAGCTATTAATACATTTTGACCCTGTCAGTTGTAAAGTTCCTGTTTTTCCCATGACACCACAAGCAAAATTGAGCACTTGGCCTCTGTGCAAATAGGTTGACTGTTCACTGCCGGTGTATCTTGTTGTGGATACACCCTAGTGAATTCATGCTGCCATTCAGATAATTTGAGGCAAAACCTCCACATTCTCCAAGACGTAATCTAACAGCACCATTCGTACCTTCTCTTCACTGACACACAAAAAAGGGGAAGTCAGTTCTGCACGTCTATTAAATTTAAAGACTACACTTCGCTGTGCAAATCATTTCTACCAAGCAGCCGGTGTCTCCTAATGCTTTTAAAAGACATAACCCATTCCCCATTAGACTTTCGACAAAAAGTGTAAATACATTATTCTACATGGCTTTGGGGGACATCCCTAGAGAACATGTCTTTCATCAAGACATCACATACTTGAATTGTAGGGATATGAATGTGTTTAGATTTCAATCTATAAATATGTTGTATTTATATGCTCAGACATTTTGTTTTCACTTTAACACTATAAACATAACAACATTTCTGTAAAAATGTCTTCTGTCAACAGCAGAGTAAGTGACTATAGAAAAAGTAAACCTTTTTGTTTAGTTTAGTTTATTTTCTTTGCTGTTATTATTTTAAGACATAAAATCACAGACTAGCTGCATAAAAAAGCAACCATCTATTGATTCCCCTCAAGGCCTCTGAGATCAAAAATGTGCTCACAGTTAATTGTACCCCACAGCACTGAATCACTTCCACTGAGACAGATTTAAATTACTTTTAGAAAAGTATTGGATTGTCGAATTTGTGGAAGGGTTCTATTAGATAGCCATTCATTAAATTAAGGAAGCGTATGCATCAGGATTTGTATGTTTTAATTAACATATTATGAAGGCAGGTATTCATTTGTAGTAGTTGTCTTTTTTTGAATACAGTAATGTACAAATGAAACAGGTGTTTAACCTCATTCTCCTTTATTCAAACAGGGGCTTGCCATCTGAACTCGAAAAGAAAATATTGTACAAGTGGCATACATCTTTGAATAACAAGTACTATATGCCTTGACATTAAAACCGCAATGTCATACTTGTTTAACAACTTACAAAAGAGGAAGGTTATAAAGACAAATTCAAGGTGAAATTGTTTTTTCCAAATGGACCTTTGTTATACTGATAATTGTAATGTTATATGAAACTGTAGGGTGTTTGCAGCATACAGTATGCCAGCAAAATATTGTTTTTCGTCCTTTACAACACCTTTAAAGAAAAACCTATCACTCTACGAAAAAAAAGATTGATTAAAATCCTAGACTAAGCTAAAGAGAGCCAGCAGAAAGTTAAGTATTTTTTTTTTCAGCCAATGTTTCTCAAATTGGCAAAGAACTGCAATCAGAAACAGCAGCATTGAAACAGCAGCCCCAATGAAGCCAGAAAGTATAAATGAGAAAGACGTCACTGACAGAGGCTTAAATGGTTTTCTTGTGTTCTTTTACAGCTAATTCTTGTCCATTTAACTGGTTTTAATCAAGTCAATTAGTTATGTGTTATTGAAGTCAAGTGTGTCACTTACAGTGACCTAACTAGTAGCAAATTTAAATAAAAACACCATATCAATCCCCAGAGGGATTTCTTTTTACCCTCATCGTAACTAAATGCAACATAAAGAAAACTATGTTAAGAAACAGTGGACTGTTGGATACATGTCAACATAGATTAATTATACTGTACTTTTAAATACACAATATTACTAAATAGTATTTATATTAATGTACTGTAGAGAAATCCAGTACAGCAGGCTAATAAAAAATGTAATACAATTACATATATGATTGGTACAATTACATGGGCAACCTGGAATTTTGGAATAACATAAGATACATAATTACATTACTAACATTATTTAAAACATTCTAAATGTTTTGTCAAAATAAAATATATTAACTATGTCACAAGTGACATAAAATGGTTTTTATGGTAATAATTAGTTCACTTTTTATAATAGTTATTCTCTGTTTTATTATTTTTTATTACACTATTTATTGTAATTTATATTTTACACATTGTTTTTTTTCAAATGTTAAATTGAAGACCCAAATAGGTGGGTTATGTACATGTATATATACAGTATATGTACATGTCACTTGATTATTCCCACTATAAAAGAGGAACTGAAAGTTCAGGAAGGCAGAGGAGGTGTGGGAAATACTGGAAGGGACCAGGTGGCCATTTTGGTCTGTGGAGAACAGAATACATTATCCTGGACCAAAGAAACCAGATAGAACTACTTATTAAAGAAGCAAGGAGCTAAAAATAGGGCTGGGAAGAAGAAAAGACTGCTACGCAGTACTGAATAAAGCAAAGTATTCACTACATCAAGGAAAGTTAGTAAAATAAAATTAATAGATAGAAATAGAAGATTCATTTTGAGCTTGCTTGTTGTTTAAATGTGTATCACGTTCAAAACAAGTGAATGAGAGTTAACTTTGGCTGCAGGAATTGGGACACTGAAGCCATGGAGCCCAGGTGACTATACAACAGTATTGTGGACATATACTTTTTCCTTTCAAGTATATGGTTCAGGAGATGGGAGGACTTCATAGTCTGGTACAGTAGGAACTGTAGTGCTTACCTTGCTGCTGAAAATCTGCTCTTTAGTTTTAGTCTTGTACTGCACCGTTTAGGAATGTATAACATTTTTTAGGATATTCGTTGATACATGCTGTATAGTGGTGATATATTTGATCCTTGTATCATTATGCATAGTTTTATTGTCAAAATCATTGTAGTAAGAAATACTTTTACTTACTGGTCAGTGTGGTTCCTGTGTCCTCTTCGGTCAGGCCAGTGGTCAGTCCAAGATTCAGACAACCTGTGGGGTGAAAAGAGGGTAAATTGTTA
Organism: Acipenser oxyrinchus oxyrinchus; assembly: GCA_030684275.1. NCBI lineage: Eukaryota > Metazoa > Chordata > Actinopteri > Acipenseriformes > Acipenseridae > Acipenser > Acipenser oxyrinchus. The sequence continues at coordinate 10,065,772 of CM060258.1, read as the reverse complement.
AAATCTGTAATACAATACTTACCTGTGTAGTCAAGCATACCCCGTGACACCTATGTGAAAATATCAACCCTCCCCTCTCTTCCTAGGGTTAGCCCTAAAGTAATCATTCATTGGTATTTCCCATCAAAATGTGAAGGAACAGAGAGGTTTTTTCCTATTAGAGGAAACTTTCTGGGACTGCCAGCACACATCTTCTAACTTGAGTGGATCAGGTCCTACCACAATCATTCCTGCTTACAAGTTGTTGTAAAACAATTAAGACACTTCCTCATCTGAATAGCTTTTAAAATATTTTCTGGAACTTCCTATATCTATCATTATGTCTTTGTCCTGACATTCATCTCCGTGTTGGTTTTCCCTGATGTATATCACAGATAATAATAGCACTGGTCACAATGTAAAGCTTCATAGAGCCCTGAGGAACAGAGCACCCCACTGTGTCTGCCACAGTCTGCTTGACAGTGTAAACGCTTCTTGAAAGAACAGGACTGACTGTCTCAGCTCACATTATCTGTTCTTTGCTGCTCAGTGGTGTTGGAACTCAAAAGAGCTTACAGGCTTGGCTGACCAGCATGCCACATTTTAATGGGCTTATTCTGCAAGGGCCACTTCTCAGCATTATCTTCTTCATCTCAGGAAAGCTATGGGACCAAAAAGCTCAATATTTTTTGTAGCTATGTTACCTTCCCCAATTCACACTACCAGACTGAGGGTATTAATTTAAATTTTATTTAGACCTAGATAACCTTAACTCAGCCTTACAATCTGTTAGCTTTGCCAAGGATCTTCTGGGTTACCTGCTGTATACCCCAACACATTACAAAGAAACTCCATTCATGACATCAACTATTCCATATTGATGAGTTTGTAACATGCTTCATTCTGGATATGGGTACATTTTATTATTATTATTTGTTTATTTAGCAGACGCCTTTATCCAAGGCGACTTACAGAGACTAGGGTGTGTGAACTATGCATCAGCTGCAGAGTCACTTACAACTACGTCTCACCCAAAAGACAGAGCACAAGGAGATTAAATGACTTGCTCAGGGTCACACAATGAGTCAGTGGCTGAGGTGGGATTTGAACGGGGGACCTGCTGATTACAAGCCCTTTTCTTTAACGACTGGACCACACATGTCCTTCAGTCATTCCACCTCTGCTCTAGTCTTTCACCACAAGGCTCAACACTAAGAAAGCTCAACACTGAATACCAGCAGCTAATAATTAAGATGCATTATCAGAGCTTTATCGGGAGGAATGCACTGTGTCACTTACATTGACTATACTGCTATCAGTCCTTCACATTTCATAGATATATTAAATCTTTTATCAAGCACTCCCAACCCCACAGATGAAAAGGTTACTTTGAGTAATTGATTCTTACATACTGTAGTAAAAGTAATAATATGTATAGTGCTAAAAAGTAACTATATCATAGTTTGAGTTTATTTTTCATTTGAGCTAGTAAAGTGCTAGCTTGAGACTGCAGTGTGGGCTCTGTTTCAAAGCAAAGGCAAAGTTTTTTAACCACAATAAATCTAGCAATAGACTACTTAGAACAAGCTACTATTTCTTGCAACAACATTTTATTTAATTGCCATTTATAGTGGTACCATTTGATGAGTTGATGAATAAACGCGTGTGCAATATACCCTGCACCAAAATGGATTCTGCAGTGACTAGCATTCCGCTTAGCAATATCTACTTTATCCGCATTACAAATGAAGGTCAATGTAAACTTTACATCAGCATTTGCCAGTGACCTCAGGAAGAAATCCTGGAGTGTTCAATTATTGTATAAGAGATTTAATTTGACCATGTTTTGTTTCTGCTCTAGAGCTAGGCAATCTCTAAACACTTCCAAAACAAGGCTAATATTATTGACAGCTCTTCCAATATGGACATGTCCTTTGTACTGTGTCCTTTCGCAAAGTCTAATAATGGAATCCAATAGCTACTGGTTAAACTCTGAACAACACATTCGCCTAAATTTTGATAGTTTCTGTTAGACAGATTCTGCTATTGATGTGACAGGTCACCATGCAATTTAGAAGCAATTAAAAGGTAATGAATGTGCTAAACTGAAACCTCTGCCCGCAGGCCTTTTCTGTGTATGAAGGAAAGGCAGATAGATTTGTGTCTCCCTGTTTTGTCCTTTAGTCAAAAAGGACTCTGAATGACTCTTTTTCAGCATGAAGGACTTGTGTGTTTAATTGTAGTGAATATTAACACCTTTTTGAATTAAACCCTTAATTAAATATATTTATTTGAAAAATAAAAATGTGTGTATGTATCTGTTTTTTATATAATAATAAGGTTTTGGTCTCTGTGAAGTGGTTAACCTCCACTTTCTAAGGTTAGATTTTTAGGATTTTGTTTTATTTCTTTATTTATTTTCTCTATTTGTCTATTTCAGTGGTTTTCAACCTTTTTTTTTAAACTGTACCTTTTCAGTCTCAAGGTTTCAGCTTAAGTATCCCATTACAATTTCCACACAGTTGCAAATAAATTCAGACTAATCTGACTAGCAATTCATTATTGTTATTTTTCTTCAGTTTATTTAATATATCATTTATTTGGACTGACAGACTGCTGGTTAGGACAGAATACCAAACAGTTATTCTTAAAACCTTTAATTACAAGTCTTTGGGTGCACAGAATCAAAAATCAGTATTTGGGAATCTCTTTGAAAACACACATATTCACTTTCTATTTGGCAAAGTTATTATAAATAATCCCAAAATAGTCTGCACCATAAATGTTTATCACATTACTATTTACTCAGCATAATTACATGTGCTGTTTTATCAAAAACATCAAAAACATTACCCTCAAGATAAAACTATATTAACAAACAATAATAAACTTTCTATTAAAGCCAACTTAAAAAACGATCCAAAGGCACTCTGTATAACTTTCTGTCGCTTTGCAGTTTCCTTGGTTTTTTTCTTTGCAAGTAAGAAATGTATCAATTTTTGACTCAAGAAATGATACACAGAATAATTTGAATGTACTCTATCAAACATCTTAAATTGTGGCTACTAAAATGCAGCAGTGACTCATATCAGAGTGAGAACCTTCTTAATCGAAATCACGCATCCATATGCACAGTGGTTTATAGAAAATATATAATACCATTAAAAAATCAATTCAAGATCTTTATTTTCTTTCATTTTTATTTTTGCATTTCTGAGTTATCCTGCTTATCGCTAGGACCCTTAGAAGTACCCCCGGTTGAAAACATCTGCTGTATTTTATTTAATAAATTCAGCTCCTGTTTGTATTATCTTTCTGTAAATCTTGTGAAATTTCTCTTCAGTATGTGTTTGATAAAGGTCACCCATCTCTTGCTCAACATCCAACATCAAACTTTACTTCATAGGGGATCAGTTTCTTACACATTACCCCTTAAAGCACAACTACTTAGTAAAGTCTCTTAAGAAAGCAATTAAACCTGAAACAAAGTTATTTATGCAACTAATGACTTGCACTCCTAACATTAATCCTGTGAATGGTCATGACCTTATAACTAATATAGAATAATAGCCTCTTGCTTTTGGTTTGGTTTGGTTTGGTTTTTTGCTTGCATGTCGAGGACGAATGTCATTAAGGGGGTTGACACAGCAGAGCATAAATAGCAGAGCCAAGCAGGAATTAGGTAGAAATTTAATGGAGGGGGCAGTGAGGAGGACAAAAGGACTCAGTTCTGGTGCTCCGTTATGTGGAGCGCACAGAAGAAATTGTATGAACCTTGATTTGAGCTACGTTTCCAGCTGTGCTTAATAAAAGAATGATACATTAAAATACCAGTATTGAATTTGAGTTACAAACCAATCTTCCACACACAGCCCTCACATAGCAATTATATAATTCCATATTATGGCTTACACTAAAGTACTAATTAATATACATTCATTTTGATGCACTTAGGAGCCCTTGTTTTAACAGATACCAGGTATTACATTTTAATAACCTGTCTAGGTGTTTTAATTAGTGAGAAATTCATGTGATGGTTGGCAGCTGGCATAATATTTTGTCTTTCGTTAGAGTCACACTAATTAAGATTCTTGGAGAAGTATGTCCTTTCCAGAATTCTTAATGAGTCAGTCTCAGTTAGGAAGCGGTAAGGAACCTGATGCCTTGACAACAGTTTAACCTTGAAATTTTGAAACTTCAAAAATAATAATTTCTAACATTGACCTTCTAAGCTTTTCATCAAATCTAAAAAAAAAATAGCCTAAAAATGTTAATGTACAATGTTATTTTGGATTGATGCAGCTACGACAGTAATTGATATGCCTTTTTGCTTCAATAAATTGTTAGCTGGTTAGCTATTAATCTTTCATTTCTGTATTCTAATGTGATATTTTTTTAAAATGTCCATGGAAACCTGAACTGAAATGTCAGAGCAAATTACAATGTAGACTTTTGTATTAGATCAGTGTTTCTTTTGGTGAACTACATGTAATGGACATGATTTATCTTTCATTCTATATAACATGTATGATGGGGTTCTGAGTTGTATTTTACAGTGTACAAGCAGTTTCTGACTCTTATATTATTTTTAAAGACCTACAGTACATGTAATCCAGTGGCCACCTCCATGAAGCCACCTGTATTGTGTATTGTGTACTGGACCAGACCTGAATGCTACACAGTTGTGCAGTAAGATTGTTGTCTTACTGACAAGGCAAATCTGCTGCTTATTAAACATGAGTGGGACTGTTATTCTTTATACATGTAACCTTTTACACAACCTCTGCCTATTATCTTCTATGGTGGTTAGGGCTCTGGACTCTTGACCAGAGGGGCGTGGGTTCAATCCCAGGTGGGGGGGGACACTGCTGTACCCTTGAGCAAGGTACTTTACCTAGATTGTATAAATGGGCAATTGTATGTAAAAATAATGCAATATCTTGTAACAATTGTAAGTTGCCCTGGATAAGGGCGTCTGCTAAGAAATAAATAATAATAATGTTTTTAGGGTGATTATATACCAACTTATGTACAAGGTCAGATTTGTAGTTTATGAAATGATGGGAAATAATAGGTGCTGTTTTAGTAAATAACCATCAACATGGAAACTTGTATGTGAAAACAGCTTTTTTATAGTCAATATGTGGTTTGCTCTTGCTGCAATTTGGCAGATTATGCCAAAGCAGTTTAAAACCACAGTATGAATCATTGTAATTAAGACTGTCTGCATAGATCTGTATTTACAATCGAGTTGTCACAAGTTGAGACACAAATGAAACATAATTAAAACTCCAAGAGACCAGTCTATTAAAACTATTAGATGTTTAAAAGAATATTAAATGAACAGATTGAGGAATATGAACACATTTCACAGTTAGACAGAGCTGTTCCATTCAGAGCAATGCATATGCCAATCCACTTCTCCAGTTAGGTGGATTCTTTCACAGAAGATAAGGGACATCAATATCTGTTTTCAGTGGCACATAAACCTGATACCTTGAGGTTTTTACAATAAATGACACAACAAAGAGAATTTCAGTGGAGGTTGGAGGTACAGTATATTAATGGCATTTTATTTTGTTTGTTTGAATTTCCTTCTGCCTTAAGTATCCAATCCACGTACCCCCACACATTCCTCCAAAACGAAACCCAGCCTGCTGTCATCACCACAGTTAATCTCTGCTTTTGCATATACTTTTATCTTCAGTCATGCCCTACATCCACATCATCATTGAAACTATATTTGACAGTCACCAGGTACCTCCATAGGCTGTAGGACTTTTATCAAAACAGTGGCCAATTTAAATTCTTTAAACTTTTAACTTTAACTTAATCCAGCTGGGGTTTCCCCCCAGGATAGATGTCTTGTACTGACCCAGATATTAAATACATGCAAAAAGATCCCTCACTGTTCATGTTATTAAACTATACCCCATAGTGTTCATGGCTTATACACACACTAGTAAAAAAAGGCTCCACACACACACAAAGGTAAATATCTTGACATAAAATCATTTGGAAAGCTGATCATTCTAGACAACCTATATTGCAGCAACCCTCCAGATCTTGAATAACCAGTCAGATGCAAATACAAACTATTAACTTATTAAAATTTTTACATGTTAAATTCATATCCACTATGAATGTGCATGGTTGGTGTATTCCCCATGCTTATACATTATGCAGGCGGCATAAAGCAATGATTATAAATCTACCTCCAATAGAGCATAAACCCTATGAGCCAATACTGTTTTTGAGCTTTAGCCTTAGATATACACTACAGTCTGACAAATTACCTTGTATGTTGCTGCTAATGCAGGCTAACTGGACTGAATTATTATATTTGCTGCCTAGATATTTGTCGAAAATGCAGAGCTCAAGGTCATGTTTCATCAGCAGATCACTGAAAACAGTGCATTACTTTAAAAAAGACATTCCATCTCTTAATCTAAGAACTAAAGCCACTAGAGGCCTATTAAATGGAATACATTGTAGGGTCCTGTCATACATTAATGTTATTTATACCTTACAGTTGTCTTTAAAAAATGTATTTATGACTCAGTCTGGCAAAAATAACTCTTTAAAAGTCTCAAACAGTATCAAGCATCACACCTGCATTTCTGAAGCACACAACACTGTCTCAAAATCTTGCATATGAATAAAGATGTTAATTTACTATATCTGCCATGGAGCTAATAATTAAAGAAGATAGACAAGCCAGTCCTCCATTGGACCAGTGTTTTTTTAAATATTTGATTTATTTATTTTAATACATTGTTGACTCAGTTTATAATGGATCTCTTCCTAACGGCTGATGAATTGATGACACTGACATCACCACAAGACGTAGTCACCTGTTGACTACAAAACCTGTTATTTAGTTGAATGGTAAGATGTTTGTCTTACATGGCTTAACATTCATGCCCAGCCCTTGCCGTTCCAGTCAATTCAATTAGCTGAGATGCCAATTCCTGACCCTTGTGGTTTAAACAGGAAACTATCATTGCATTATAGCTACAGCATGTACTCTGGTTTGCAAGACATGTGATTCTCTAAATGCGTTCCAAGTGTCCATGCAAAGTTTAATCAAATTTGGGCAAATAGTTCTGTGGCCTTCATTAGCCCAGCTAATCAGAGGCCAAAATGCCAGGAAATGAAAATCTAAAGTTAAAATTCAGCCCTTACAATATAAAAGCTATAATAATTATAATAAAGAGGCTGATCTGAAAGGCTGACATTTGGAGGCTGTGTGACTTCAAAAAGAATTATATCTATTGGCTAGGGGTTGCAAGAATTTAAAAGTTTTCAAGGCTTGCTGATCATGATCTCTAACCTCTATCCTATTCAGTGAAGACAATTGTGTGTTAAATAACCACCTTTTTATAATACAAAATCTTACAGATTTCCAAAAACATTGAACCCAAACAATGGTTGAAGAAAAATAAGTAGAGTAAAAAAATAGTTGGAGCACAGCCTCATCCTTCGGAGAATCCCGGTGCTGTCTGCTAAAAACAAAGAATAAAATAATAAATCTATGCGACGTGTTCATCACGGTGAACAACAAATATTAGGCAGAGGAGCATCAGTATCCCCCCACCCCATCCGGACAAGGCTGAAAGTGAGGTGATGGTGGCTGGGGAGGAGTTTATAATTTGAATGCACGGCAGGACTGAGTTTGCGATGCAGGACTTCTCTTTCTTGGTATTTTATAAGAATGTGGTATGTTGGCATCTTTTATTGGTAGACCTAAAAAAAAAAAAAAAAGATTACGTTCCTGGTTAAAGTATTGTCATTAATATAGGTCATTGCTTTTTATGGTAACCAAAGTATCTGAAATTAAAAAGTCAATGCCCAAAATGTTCATCAACCATTAGGGGTGGCATCCTATCCGTTGGGTACCACTGTAAGGAAACCCTAACAATCAACAGTATTCTAATATAAAAACAATTGAAAAAAAATACTGAACTTTCCAACATGAAACGTGGTTGCAGGACTTGTAGGAAAGAATGACATGTCACTTTAATAAAATACATTACCTGTTTAAGGACGTATTAAAAAAAGAATATTTCAATTAAAAATATTCCATATTTGAATTGTTTCAATAAATCATACTAATGAAGTAGATTTTGACTGCCTAACCTAAATTGCAACCAGTGCTAAGGAACAGACTACCCATTTCTCACCATAATTAATCTATGTGCCTCACAAAAATAGATTGCATATATTTCTCTTTACTTACAACCTCCACCCTGTTACAGGCTGTTACATAACTATTGATGTTGGTTTACAGAACTCAGTTCAAAATTGCACTGGATGTCAAGATTCTTTCACAACATCCCTGTCACGATGTGGATCATTTGACTGATGGGGTGTTGCTGCATTTACCACACTTTCTCTAGTGGAGGAGTGAAAGCAATGAAGAATAACAATCAGCTGCTGATGATTCATTACTCTCAACTCTGACTTAGTGTAGACTTCTTAATCTGTTAAATAAATGAAACACTAACCCAGAGTCAGGATGCAAAGAACAGCTGCCCTGTTCTCCCTTGGTCTGTTACAATAAATAGCCCTGGCCTTTATATATTCATCTTATTGATTTGTTTTAAAGATATGCACAGAAAAGTAATTTCAAAATCTTCACATTGTCACAGTGACTAATCAGCTTTTTGTTTGCAACTAATTTCACTCCTCAAGGAAATAGTTATGCTAAAGACACTCACAGTTAAAGTGTCCTAGAAATGTCTTTAGGTGGGCCTTACATTCAATGCAAGTTCCATGATTCAGGATAAATGCTGGGCCTGAATTATTTTTTCATTTGATCTCTTCCTGTTTTACACTGTTGTCTGTTCTAAAATGATTAATTATGTTTGAATAGACTAATTAAAGTATTTAAATTACAAGTAGGATTTCTCTCTTACAGTTGAATATGTTATTAATAAAAAAGAGATCCAAAAACGGTCCAAAAACTTTACACCACTTCTTACAAGGAACAAATCATTGTAGAAGCAAGTAACTAAGAGCTGTATAAAAGCACACACCTGCAGAGACCTGTCATTGGCTTCAGGATGGCTGCCGATGCTTGGCTTTTGTTGAGGAGAGGCAGGAACACGTTCAGAGGACAAGGGAAAGACAAAGCTTGGGATGCCAGAGGATGCGGTGCTAAAGCATTATCTTCTTACTCCTCAGGTCATCCTAGACCTAATAGCTGAATTGAGGGATGAGTAGACCCCAGCGTCAATCTAGGGACTGCTATCCCTGCACATGTGAAAGTGCTGTGTTCTCTGCATTACTTAGCCTCTGGTTCCTTTCAGTCCAAGTTGGATTGTCTTCTCAAAAAACTTTTCTTTTTTTTTTTCTGTGCGCCAAAAGGACTTCCTCTGACATATATTTTTTGGTTTGCACTTACGTGCTCCACAAATGTCATACAGCGACTACTGCTCTCTGTACTCCTAACTCTGCAAGTGCTAGCGCTAAATAGACTGATGTGCTCATTGAGACCCTCATTATCATAATTGCGGATCATTATGTGTGCGTGTTGAGTAATTTGCATTGCTCTTAAGCTTACATAGGGCGCAGTGCAAAATAATTGTAATTACCTTTATCATTATCTGTTCATTATCTTACATGACAATGTGACATATGTTATTGTGTAACAGTATATTCTGACCTATACTTCATTCTATCGGTGCTGATTTAATTTTAGTATAATCCAATATACACCTTGTTTTTGTTAATTCATCCCAGCCATGCATTTCTAGAAACCCAACTCTTACACTCTTGTCCTCTGTTGATGTTTGCATTCATCATGCATTGTTTACAGAAGAATCAACTAGATGACATTCTGTTATTCTTTCTTCTTTCCTTTTTTTCAATACTGTCCATGATGCCACCCTTGGTTCAAGATAAAAGTGGATTATTTTAACAAGTGGTCAATTGTTGTGTAGAATTCTACAAAAGCTGGTCTCCTACAACAGGTGGTCTTAAGCTCTTTTTTTCCCTGTAAATTCCCTTTCGTTATGATCCAGCTGGACAGCAGTGCTGTATTTATAATGTGCCACAAGCATGTTTAACAATACCCTCTGTTGTGTATCGGCTCTGTACTGAACTACATGCTGAGAGTCAATATCTTTATACTGGTTAGGAAATCTACAGTATCATGACTCATCACTGCTGCAGAAGACTGGTTAACTTTATTACTCATGGTGTTTTTATTCTAGTCATAGCATCTTCTCACCCTCTTAGCAGGCAACCACTACCCTGCAACAGTTATTTTACACTGAACATTCAGTAATACAATTTATACTTTCAGAAAAAACTGCTGACATTTATACCTTTTGTTAGGTCAAAGGTATCACAATTAGTGTAGGGCTTCAGGCAGAGGTCTAAACATCAGCCAGCTGTAACTGCAATTTCTTCTTAATACTTTTTTAAATACAAACCTACAAAATACAGATTTCCAATACATTGTATTGTATGTGCATTACAAGATTTTTTTTTTTTTTTACGGTTTCTTGTGACTGCAAGTAGAATGTATTTTTGCTTTAAAAATCAATATCATCAGAGAAACCTTATACTTCTTGTCTATTATATTCAGAGGTTGTTTAATTCAGTTTAAGTATTGTTTTTGCTTTCCCTTAATAGAAACATTACAGATTTTTGTAAACCAGCCTGCCCAAAGATTATTAGCAATCTTGCAATAACCTTAAGTATCAGTTAGCAAATCCATATTTTAAATGTATTGATTCATGGGTGACTGCCTGGATTATTACATTCCCCTCCCGGATAAGTGAATTGATCTTCAGCCTCTGGTACGTGAGTTCAAATGCATGTCTATTAGGAGAGAAATCATTTCCATCAGACAAGCATTAAAGATCTGTTTTATTTACTGTATTTAAATAACGACAAGACTAAGGTGAGCTCCCTCTGGTTTTTGTGTTGGCATGACAGAACAACTAACACAATTTACAGGTCATCTATCATTTTAATCTGGGAAATACCAATGGGGTGTAAGTGATACTCTTAAGGCTGATGTAACATAGGTGATCTAATGAGGTTGCGGGAACTGAGCATTCTCAGACAGCTTTACACTCTACATCTTCCTGTCACAATGGCATCATTAGACGGGTGTTATCTTTCCCATTTAACAGTAGCTCAGTAATACAAACATAGGATTTAATGCTACCTAAATGTGGCAAAGGTGATAGGTGGTCAGGATTTCATTTAGCCCAATTTAACGACTGAAGTTGCTGAAACTATAAGACCAGTAAATATTTGGGGCCTAGATTTCAAACGTTGATAAAGGGGTTTATTAAAAAGTAGGATGGTTTTCAGTATTTTTCATTTTTACTTCATTTTTTCAAGTGAATGAAGGCCTACTCTACTCTCTATCTATCTCACTGCTTGATTGCATTTAGTTAATAATTGATTTCTAAGCTTGTTGAGACCAGTCTTCATATAACTTTATGAGTGCATTTATACCATCAAATGTAATGAGTCACTTACTCTTACCAAGTAACTTACCAAGTTTTGAAATTAGGCCCGTCCCTCCTCCCATTAAACTACATTATATTGAATTAAGAAGTGCTTTTAATGTTAACGTTAATGTTAAGAGATGTCACACTGAAAGCATTTTGATTACATTGTGCATTAGCATTTACCAAATGCCAGTTAGAGAGTATTCCCACAACAAAATCAATCCCTGTCTGTTCTAGTCTTAATGTTACATTATAATAACTACAGCAAAGACGATGCTGACTTTTACTGTGGGTGAAAAGCAATAACATCCTATTGATCCTAAAAACAGACAAAATGCAAGGTGGCTGGAGATAGAAGTGATTGGGGTCTGCAAGTACAGTGGCACTGTAGACCCTGCTGGCGACCTTTGAGCAGATCTAACTAAGATTGATATTACTAGCTATGATTACAAAAACAGCTGATAATGACATTTGCAAACAGGCCTTAAGTGAACTTGTATTGATAGAACGCTGTTTCAAGTCAGCAGTATTGAACATAATTTACAAGCACGCATTGCTTTACAGTAATATTGCCTAATTTTGTTGAGTTAAATTGTGAATAAAAATCATTACAGATCAAGACACAAAGACAACTCAAATAAATACTCATTACATTATATATATATATATATATATATATATATATATATATATATATATATATATATATATATATATATACGGATTCAGGGGCATAAAGTTGTCGTTAAGGCAGAAGTATGTGGGGTGGTGGGATGGGGGGCATGGGGGGCATAATTGCACCGATACAGTTCTTAAATTGGTGATGAATAAAAAATAACTGAGCGTTTGTGCAATTAGTAATTTTATTGGCTTGAAGACCGCCAATCTGGCAGCACTGATCAAGGGGGAGGGGCCTAAAAGTCGCATGCGAGACGCATGCATTACCTATTACGTGTTACCTCAAGTTCAATGTACAAATAAAATGTGAATTCGTATAATTTGTTTTAGAAAAATCAATATTTTAATTGGCGTTCCTATACTTTAAGATGTACGACTACACGCTGTATGTAAGGTTGGTGGTACCGCTAGCATATTTTACTTCAGCCTTGCATAAGCAACATACCGCAATGTTTGATGCTAGACAGCCATCCTTTTTAGATTTTTTTGTATTAGGAGATTATTCCACACATGACTTTGCTTTGCAGCTCAAAATCTCTGTGTGCTTTTGCCATTTTTTGTGTTAGCACTGCTCGCGTGTGGGAAGTGATTATCTATTGAGAGAACAGCTGACATTTTCCAGTAGCCATTTCCTTGAATCAGTTTAACCAAAAATACCGGTATTGTTGTGCAAATACTGATACTATACAAATGACACACAGGGGATTGTGTGAAAGAAAAACAACCACTGTTTAAATAGTACATTGCTGCTACCCCATCATGCACAGACTAATAACACTATAAAAAACAAATCGACAGAAGACAAATAACGAAACATTACACAAAATCTATAATTATAATTATGTTTGCACTTGTTTTTTTTTCTATATTGGAATTTTAAAACAGTCTTTATTAAAAGCCGTACAGTATTGTAATAAGGCAATGTTCAGTCAAACACATTCCTGTAAGGTATTTTGGCTGCAGTTTAACAGTATCTGGTGTAGCAATACACAGATAACAAGTAGGAGGATGGGTTAATTACTGTTTATTTGGGAAGGACCTCTTTTATATTTGACCCTTTGTTATTGGGGGTATTTTACTGTTAGCACTTAGATTAGTTTGTAAACTAGACAGTCAGAAATGTGGTTCTAAGAGCAGATTTGATGTAGGCAGACAGCGTTGGATAAAGTGTGCGACACGTGATTATGCATAGATAGTACAGGCTGAGCTGAAGAGTGGCTGGAGAGTGAAACATTCTAGCAAGGAAACCCATTTAATAACACATTCAATTCTGAATAATATGACTAATTAAAAAAAATGCTTAGGAAATAAAGAAGCGCTAGCTCAACAGATAAGTACTGTTTATGGATATTGTCAGGAAAAAAAAAGAAAAAAAAATCCTTATCAGGAAAATATAAGAAACTAAAACCCAGTTCTGATTTCACTTATCTAATTGAAGCATCTCTTAATATTTGATTTTCATTATGAGAAATGTGAAGCCATCTACCTGAATACACACTGAAACAAAAGGGTGGTATTGGGATGTGAACTCAACCTTCATATCAGTGTAGTTATGCACTCAGGCTCTATGCAACAGTACACTTTCATTTTGGAGTATCAGAGGGGGCTTTGTGCAACCACTCCAAAAACAAAACAAAAAAAACACTTGTGTCAACACAGGCTCGTCATCCTATAACTAATCTAAGCAAGATAAGCCTGATTTTAGGGCATTACTGTCTGGTTTTCTGGTGTCGAACAGACACAGACAAGGTCAACTACCAAAAGAATGTCCATTTGTTTGGGTTCCCTTTCAATTCGAAGACTACCACCAACATGACTATGGGATATCCCTGCCCATTGGGAGGGTATTACTGAGCTCTTTATACCAGAGCTGCCGATAGGCCCCTTCCTGGGATGATGCACTCGGTCCCGCCCACTGAGGGATTAAAACCGTCATCTTGAGGAAGCCATTTCTCTCTTTCCTTCTCAAGATGGTACGGTAAGACCTCTATGTCTAGCTGAGCTTGTTGATAGAAAGAGCTTCTGAGTCGAGTTGTATTTCCCTTACATTCGTGCTGAAAGCCGGCTTGCTGCTTTCCTGGAATCATGACTCTCTAATTCGAGTCTTCTGTCTTTCAGCAGCCTCCTCTACTTAGGTAATGTTGCTTTTTTCTATTTACTTAAGAAAATGTAATGTAACTTTATTATTTAATAACTTTAAACTTTAATAACTTTAAAAGTTTGTTTTGACTATACTCTGAAATGTATCTTTGGGGGTTGTTTCAGAAAATGTAATACATTCAGTTAATAATATTAACTATCAACACACTTTTTTTTTTTAAAGATACACAAAACATATTGAATTCATATATTCATAACGTTTTTGACTAGCATACATTATGCTGGCAAGATGTTTTCTATTCTGGATTATTTTCTTATAACTAGATGCCAGCAGATGTCACCAAAGCTAAAAACCTGCACTTTTCCAGGAGCTGACTGAAGAATGGGTAATCCATTTGTGATATTAATAGAGTTTCAAATGAAAAAAAGCTTAGCCCTGAACCTCTTCTCCCCTTACCACATACTTTTCACTAATGACAACAAGATCAGAAAATTAAAACTGTCAGTTGACCCTGCCTTTTGTCTCCAAAGCGTCTCAGTCTGGATCTATAATTTATGGGCAGCTCTTACACATAAAAGCCTGTCAAATTCTTCTCATTATCACCAAGCTATAACCAGACAAATGGAATATTGGTTGTACAAATGTAATACAGCAGTGAAGTAATTGTAAGAAGGCCAATGATTTCATCATAGTTGATGTCCTGTGACTAAATCTTCAGAAGACATGAATGGATATGTAGGTCTGAATCATTGGACTTGTGTTGTTTTACAGCATTATACCATCCATGATTTCAAATATTCAATCATAACATATACAATATGGTATGTTATAATAAAACAAATACCAATAACAACACTTAAGTAATAGAACATAAATAATAAAAAAAAATGCTTGTCTTAATTTATGGTACTACTTTTGTAGTACCAGTACGGTACAGGATTCTAACATCACAATATACTAAATGGTCACATCTTCATAAACCACACAGTGTTAGCCAACTTTATTAAATGGGGCATAACAATTATGTAGGTATTTTTTTTATTTCTATTTTAACTGTGATTGTAATATTGATTATATGTAACCAACTGATGCTTCTCCTATACTAAGAGCAAGGTTGTTTTCATTAAGAGGGTTAATGTTATAATTAGCATACATTTCATACTCCCAAATGCCTTAAATAATTATATTAATTACATACTGTAATACACATCAAACATTTTAGAAATGTTGCGCTGTAACAAAAAGTGATTATGTGACTTCTATAAGTCATGTTTTTATTTTTGTATTCAGTATCAGTAGCTAACAGACTGATGCTCAACACTAATCCAAAAATAAACACATTCATACAAGACCATTTTAAAAAATAAACTAAGAGACTAAGAGAGAGTGTTTATTATCTCTTTCTTAAAGCCTCCTAACTTATATATCTTTCCTCGTATCCCTAAGCAAGTCACTTAACCTCCTTGTGCTCCGTCCTTCGGATGAAACGTAAAACCGAGGTCCTATTGTAAGTGACTCTGCACCAGTTGTTTATGCATAGTTCGCCCCCTAGTCTCTGTAAGTAGCTTTGGATAAAAGCGTCTGTTAAATGACACATTAATAATGATAAAAACCCACAACACATATGGTAGCCCTAATGAATTACTAGCATTTAAACCTACTGGTGTGTCTTGTTGCTTGTGGAAAGCTCACTGGATGAGTTGATAGAATGAAATGTGATTGCACACAGATAGTGGGTTTGGGGCTGTAGACATCTAGCGATTGTGGGACGAAGGTCAGAGCAGGGTTGTAAAGTTATATGCATTAGTAATACTTCAGATACAATGGTGGTGCTGCAGCATAAACAAGTATCTAGGGTTTGCAGTTGGCATAATTAAGTCAAAATGCAATGGGAATTTTAGTTGGTAAACAACCTTCCAGTGAACTTAATTTATTTTTATTTATATTTATGTATTGCATTTATATAGCGCCTTTTATACAAAAGTATCGCAAAGCACTGTACAGTACATAGCAGAGAAAAAAGAACTAGCCACAATACATTTGTATAGCATGTCATACCTACAACTGTCAGACCATTTAAATAGCAGTATACACATAATAATACAAAAGCTGCAATTCAGGGCCTTGAAAGTTAACAGCAAAATCTTAAAATCAATTCTATACTGCACAGGGAGCCAGTGTAAAGAGGCCAAAACAGGGGTAATATATTCACTTTTCCTGGTTTTAGTCAGAATTCTAGCGGCAGCATTCAGAACAAGCTGCAAGTGGGATACCACACATTTTGGGACACCAGAAAAAAGTCCATTACAATAATCAATTCTAGATGAAACAAAGGCGCATTAGTCTGTCTGTCTGCATCAGATACGGAAACAATTGGTCTAAGTTTGGCTATATTTCTCAAATGGGAAAAATATACTTTAGTAACTTCCATAACATGAGTCTCAAATGATAGATCAGGATCAAAGATGGTCCCCAGACTCTTAATTTCTAGTTTAAGTTTTGATGAGAGACTGCAAGGGTCGAGCTCAAAAAAAAAAAAAAAAAATGTAATCCCACATTTCCTTTTAGTTGGTTCTGTGATCCCACTAGCATAACCTCTTAAGTTCTGAGGCAGCAAAAACAACAGAACAACAATATTCCAGGAGCTTCTCTTTAGGCTTAATGATGAAGATATCAGATCTCTAATCTTCTCTTGTGAGAATCAGTTTGTGGGTAACACTGTATAAAACAATTGAACTCAATCAGCTTACAGTACTAGTCATGAGAAAATGCCCACAAGCATAACCAATCTAATCACTCAATTTCATCTCAAATATGTAGAAACTGGCAACTACTACATTTGTTGATAAGGTGAATTTTACATTATTACAAATACATTATCAAAATGGCAGCTTTAATTGTACTTTTAATCCTACAACCTACAGTAACTCATTATGAGCAAGAAGGTTTCTGAATGTCAGTACTTAGTCTTGCAATGCTTATTTATATGTTGTCATATATTTTTGTTATTATTGTTATTTCATTTCAGTGTTTTTCACTTGTCAGACTGATTCATAACTGAGCTTCACAAACATAATACTGTAATAATACAACATCTAAAGTCATAAATGACATAGCAACAATTCCCATTAGATATCCACCATGTCAAAGTCGTAAAGCAGTGTCTCCCTTCTATTATCAATCTTTAAAAGGAAAACTAAATGAAATGAATTGCATTTTCCTTAAAATACATCAATTAATTATTGCCATGGGCATAAGAATTATCAATCAATCTTAATCCACGGTTCTGCTAAATTAAGGATATAAACCTGTTTTAGTTTCGACCCATCATTATAGATCCTAATGAATGTTATTTGGAAAATAAGATTGAATGATGAAGCATGGAAGCAAATAACATTTTGTGTACCATCCAATTACACATTATCTGTCAGTGGAACTAATCAAATCGTATAAAAAAAGTCTCTTGTACATCTTCAAATTACCTCAGACAAATCAGTATTGTAGTAGTACTAAAGTTTCAACAGCATACATATCTACATGCATACATACATACAAAAGTTACATTTGTCCCTGAAAAATGTCATTACAATTAAGTAAGAAATTATTTAGGTGGAAAACATAAGCTTGTTATTTGTATGTTATTATTGTTTACAGAATATAATGGTGCAATTTGGGTCAAAACAGTATAGTATGGTAAATATTGTCAAAAGTACCAAACCCAATATACAGTACTACAATAAGGATTCCTATTGTTTGACATAGTTTGATCAGTCTAGATCACATATCAAAAATAGTTGGAAATACATCAGGCTGTGAAAAATATGATATGTGGACAATACCATGAACTCTCTAGTGGGCAGAATATCCAAGTCATACTATTGTTATTGTTGTGTTGGGATGCCAAATGATCTTAGCTGTAATATACCTATATCAGTAATATTCATTAAAAAAATGAATTAGGGAAAAAACACATCCTCAAAATTAGAGCTATCAATATAACGTACATCAACAGTATGTACAGCACCTTCAGAAATGAGACGTATGGACAGACAGACTCTGTATCCTTACTATCTGGTTTAAATATCCCTTCAACTGGCTTAGAGTAATAAATATAGCCTCAGGTTTCAAGAGTACCTGCTCTACCTCCTATTAATTTTCAGAATAAGATTCAAAATACATTTTAATCATTTCAGGTAAGAAAGTTTTAAGCCTTTCAATTAAGTCATTAAAATTAAACAGCAGCAAAAAGTACACAACATCTAATTAAAATTTGTCAATGATTGTCTGTATCAGGCACAAACACTCCAGTTTCACGCATGATTGGGCACAGCTTACTCTGTCATTTGGTCACATCCTCCTGATCCTCTGGGGCTGGGAATGTGAATTATAACCAGATTTGAGAAGTGCCCTTGAGCTCTTCAATGAACTGCTTACCTACCCTCTGAATCAGGATTGTCAAGTGACAGACTATTCAGTGATATCAATGTGCTAAGCAATTCATGGTTATTTACTCCCGCAGAAATCATTTTTTCCTGCTATTCTTTGTCACACATTGAAAAATACAAACATGTACAATCAAGCACTTAGTGAAGTGCAATAATAATTTCATTACATTTTTTAGCCATAAGGAATAATTAAATCTGCATTTTATTTGTACCGACATGTGCTTTTAAAGAAACAGTGGGCACTTTGCATATTCAGTCTCCATTGCAGGTCTTTGTTGTAACAGGAGTTTGATGTTGGATTACAGTCCAGCTTGTTTTATTCCATCTAATGCACAAATGTATATCCATGTATAACCTGGCAGAGTAGCACTGTAAGTAATTTGTGCCAACAAGTAGATTTTTGCGAATATTTCACTAGTGCAAATCACCTCAGCAAGCGGAACACACTCTTTGAACCGCTATTTCATGGGCTTAAAAAAGAAAAAGAGTTCAAGAAAAAGAGAGGCTCTTGTTTTTAAAACGTGTAAGCTATAAATAATATGTCAGTGCATTATTACAGTCTGTGACAAGGTACTCATGTCACGTGTGTGGGTAGCCGCTGATATGCAAGACAGAGCTGAAATGGCGCTCAGGCGTGCAGGATTTATTAACACACAACAAACTAAACAAAACGGGTCATGTGACGCTACCAGCAATGGTAACGCACATAGGACACATATAGTAGATTGTACAAAGGCAAAATAAAACAACAAGTACAAAAACTACAAATAAAAGGTGCCACACAGGGCGAGCACTTGCCTTACTGAATGAGGCGTCCCGCTCCAGGAACCTGCTACACTACTTAACGCTAGCTATATATTACTTGGGATCAATATCCCCTAAACTAACCTACTTATGAGCCAGTGTTCATACGACTCCTGCTTGGCTGGGCATTGCCTTCACAAGCACCGTGTTGCATTTTCAGGGTTGCGTAGCTGTAGTTCCCTGCAGAGTGTACGCAGCGCCCCTCTGTGTAGCGTGGCGTTGCAGCCGCCCAGAACGATCACCACCGGATGTTTTTAAGCTGACGGACACTCAGACGAGACCCACCCACCTTCTGATTGAGGACCGGCACAGCCAATCACTTGGTGCCCTTCCTCTCAACCAAGCCTAGCAGGCAGCAAGTCTCAATCGAGCGCTCGTCTGTAAACAATCAATTAATCAAGCAAAACAACTCCAGAAAGACACACAATAATCCCATGTACACATATAAATGACACCAACACTAATTTCCCCATGTGCAGGGCAATCACCCTGCTACACAGTCCCATTGGGGATGACATCAAATATTAAAAGAACAATAGAGACTTATTTTAACATCTTTACATTGTCGAAATGAGTTGTGTTTTTTCTCTGTTTTGTTTGAATCAAAAAAAAAATTAAGCAAATAAACTGTAAGAAGATGTTGCTCAGTGGTCATGTCTTAAGGAATTTAGAAGAGTTTTTTTTTTTTAGTTTTTTTTTTTTAGTGTGCAACCAGTCATCCACAAATATCAACACTTAAGCGAGCTGTATGCATGGTTGGCTTACCATTGATAACAACTATTTTACTACTTTGGAGAGACATTATTTAATATACAAATTGCCTTATATTGGTCAGAACCTTTTTTTATAAAAAAAAAAAAAGCTTTTATGTGCATGAATGCCTTAATGATACAGTATATACACACACATGACATTTTCTTAGCAACTTAGTTCAATTTGAAGCAACCATCTTCAATATTACCAGTCCATTTTGAATGATTACTATAATCCCAAAATATGCTATGCTTTCAAATGGACAGGTGTGTGACATTGATTTTGAGGTGTTGAAAACTAATCATTTCAACAAACCTACAGTATATAGATACATTAAAATCTAAATACTTTTCTTCAAACAAAACACACAACACAAACTCCTATTTGAAATACACAGTTCTGAGAGAGTGTATGTCTTATTAAAAAAGAAACAGTACAAGTTAATAAATGTGAAAAAACGCCTCAACAAAATGGGCTTGCACTTCTAGAAAGGAAGCATACAATGTGTCAAATAGTCTGGAAATCATAAAGGTTTAAGGGACACCTGCTGCAGGGCAAGCATCTGTGTTTAACATGAATTTAATTAGAGTTTGGTTCCTTCTGTGTACTCCAGTAGGACCTCATAGATCCTCCCAGTTGGTCTGCAATCAACTATTGGCATTTCTCTAAGGCAGCAGACATGCTCCTCTGGTAACACCTGCTAATGCAATATCCATCTAGCTTCTGTAAAGGACACCTGGGATTTAAAATGTTTTAGAATAACAGAAAAAGAGTACTTTATAACCAGGGCATAAAGGCACCTGCATTAAGCCATACTTGTCATGCAACCAAACATAATAGAGAAAAATGAAGCCACTGGGTTATATTGCCACCTGCCTTAATCAAGTCCCATCAAGCAGTCCAGAGGGTGGCTGCTAAATATGGGTTTTTATTGAAAAGAAGTAACACAGGCCTGATGCAGTCATATTAGCCACAAACAAGAAAGAAACGACACATGTACCATGATTATGTGCATTAGATGCCCACAATTAATGGGAGGACAAATGATGATATCATAATACAGTATAATAAGGAAATACTGACATGCAGATGTATACATTACATTTAAATGTTTACATGTTTTAGTTCAGTTTTCTGCTGCTAATGGTTTACCCAACCATTTCACTCAGATTCATAGGGGTAGATGTAAGTATAGGTGCAGTGCAGAAAATTGTGAATGCAAAATTCAAATTGCATTACGGCCAGGCAATTCTTTTGTACTGCACCCTTTGTAAGCTTAAGAGCAGTGCAAATTACTCAACATGCACAAATAATGATCTGCAATCATGATAATGAGGGTCTCAATGAGCACATCGGTCTGTTTAGCGCCAGCGCTTGTTTTAAATAAAAGAACTGTACTGCTGAACCTCGTCTTCTTTAATATTAACATCACAAGGGTATCCATGTATTATAAAAATAAAAGATGGGCCTGATCTGTGAGTTACAGGAAAACAATTCCATCTTGGGTTTCTGTGACGTCATAAAATTACGAGACCAAAGGTCGAGTAATTTATAAACTTTATTATTATTATTATTAATAATAATAATAATAATAATAATAATAATAATAATAATAATAATAATAATAATACAAATTATGGTAGTCATTAGACAGTTAATAGGCATTGCTCTCTGTTTCATTTTGTTGCTGGTTTGCTGGCATATTATATAATACTTTCTTTGATAAATCCATAAATGTTTATCATCTGTAGGTATGAGCATTCAGTGTTTAAATGTAATTTAAACCATGTTAAAAATTGTATACTGTATATAAAAACACACATGTGTACATTATTATACATGACTACCGTAAAACTTCAATTAACACCTCTGGCGTTTATTTACAATATTTGCCAGCAGACCCACCTTGTATTGGAGACCGGCGTTTATATTAGATCTCTAGCTTCACATGCTTCATGCAGCCATTGAGAAGCTTCTAACACACAACCTTGTAGCAACATCGTAACTCAATTTAAACATTCCAGCAACTTTGTTAAAAGGTTGTGTGTCAGTGGGAACTAAGTAACTGTTTTGTTTTCTAACAAAATTACATTCTATTGTACACTCTCAAGCAGGGGTGTAGTGCTGGGGGTGAGGGGAGCACCCCTCACTTCTCTTGGGCAGAGAGCACCTCTTCCGTACTTCACATGTAGAATATTGAACTGTTTTGCTCCTATTAACATATGGAGATATACATGTGTATAACCCATACAAACAAGCAAAGAATACAATGAACAATTATTAGTATGATTTTAACAGAGGCCCGTGCCTCGGGTGCCTCATAGCTGGCTATGGCCATGAAATATATACGCATGTTTTATTTTTAAATATCTGCAATAGGAGTCGAATTTCACTAATGAAAAGAATATTCTTTATAAAACAGCCGATGCTACGTTCGGTATGATTCTTTTGTTACGCATATCACTGCCTCACATCAGCAGTGACAGGAAGAGACATTGGCAAGCAGGATTTTTTTTTTCTGCACACACTTCCCCGACCTTCTGTTACCAGGGGAAGTCAGGAAGCAAATGATTGCAGCGCACAAACAAACTAAATGGGTGCAGCCAGCTCAAAAACTTAGGCCTTTCTAAGTTTTGGCTCATGGACTTTCTAACTTTCTATGCAAAACGCCGACAGCACTTATTGCCTTGCATGAGCTTGAGTACTGTATATTAATATGGTGCCGCAGGGAATGAACTGCGGTACGCTAGAATAGAGTGCGATTAAGAAGAGATTAATTAACATATATATATATATATATATATATATATATATATATATATATATATATATATATATATATATATATACACAAATTAAAGGCATCATTAGTTCCAATTTGTTGAAAATTTGGCATTTCTGCAGTGTCTTTGCATTTTAATTACAAGAGTAATTTGTAAAATTATATTTGTAATTATTATTATTTATTTCTTAGCAGACGCCCTTATCCAGGGCGACTTACAATTGTTACAAGATATCACATTATTTCACATTATACAGCTATCACATTCTTTTTTACATACAATTACCCATTTATACAGTTGGGTTTTTAGTGGAGCAATCTAGGTAAAGTACCTTGCTCAAGGGTACAACAGCAGTGTACCCCATCGGGGATTGAACCCACAACCCTCCAGTCAAGAGTCCAGAGCCCTAACCACTACTCCATGTTTTTGTTATTACACTAGGGATTTAGGGCACTGGTCACATGCTCTTTTTTAATAATTATGTAATAGGTGGGGTAATTGTAACCAGCAGCAACCAATTTATAGCAATTACCCACTCCTTTTTAAACCCGTGCCGCACGAGCAGTGGGGTGACGCTGGCTGTTTTCGTGTTGCCGCACTGCTGTGTGTGCTGCTGGATGGTTGTGTGAACAGCTCTGCACCTGTTAAATGGTAAGCTGGTTGCATTTGTTTTCTTTTAGCAAGCGGTTCTCTTTTTAACTGTGAACGTATTAATGCATTTTTTATATTATGTATTGTAGTGTGGATCCAGGTGGTAAGGGGGAAAATAAGGTATCCTGGATTCCCTGAGGTAATCTGTTTTTAATTGTTAAGATTTTTAATGTCGTGGTTGTTGTAATCGACTGTGGTGACATAGGAGGCTGTGTGGTGGTTAAAGAAATGGGCTTGTAACCATAAGGTCCCCAGTTCAAATCCCAGCTCAGCCACTGACTCACTGTGTGACCCTGAGTAAGTCACTTAACTTCCTTGTGCTCCGTCTTTCGGGTGAGACGTAATTGTAAGTGACTCTGCAGCTGAGGCATAGTTCACACACCCTAGTCTCTGTCAGTCGCCTTGGATTAAGGCGTCTGCTAAATAAACAAATAATAACAAATGAAGATTGGGACTAAACTGACCAAGGGGATTTTTAGTTACTTTAGTGTTAAAAGGACTACTTAGTGGGACACGTTAGTGTAAAATAGTTCCGTCTGGAACATTTTAAAGTTTAGAATAGGCTCTACATCAGTGTACTGTAAATATCTATTTGACTGTGGCTGGTCTTCTTTCACAATTCTCTCTCCATGATGAAAATTCCTTAGCAATCTAATATGATAGCCACGGTTTTCTCATGATCTCACATTCCCCCAGATGTTTAACTTTGTAGAATTCAACAATGCTTCATGATGCCTGTTTAGAAGATTCTATATCAACAGATCATCAAATGACTCTAGCAAAAAAAAAAAAAAAAACATTAAGCATTTTCAATAACAGTTCCAATCCAGCCACATATATATAATTTCATTTGAAATAACAAATCTATTGGTAACTGGTCTATTAAAAGTTGAGAGACTGTACCTGTTTGAAATTTAGAATTGTATTTGACAAATCCACATATCCTAAAAAATTGGTTATGTGGTATTTATTTATTTATTTTTATCCTTGGGCATCAATGCTTGAAAAGGTTATGCATATATCAACACTGTCTTTCAGTAAGTTTGGTGCTCAGTCATTTTATTGACTAAAATAAAACACCCTCTAAAGCTGACCTTCAAAAAGTAATAATTTCATCATGGCAAACCTTGAGAGAGTAAATCCTGTCTGTTGAAATGCATATTGCACAAACAGAAGGGCAATCAGAGCTTATCCAATGTGTCCTATGTACTATTGCTTTAATGTGCAGGACAATGCACATGTAATACATACAGCCAGAGCTCCTTAGCAACATTATGGCTCACTTTCAGTTTTCAGATATTATTAATCTAAGTTTGACGTCAGATATTCTAGCAAACTTCATTCCCAGTATCTCCCTTTGTGACAAATGTTTTGCATATCTAACATGGACGATCAATATGTTATTAGTCAACAACTTGACAGGCCCATAAATGAATCCCTAGCTGTCAACCTAGCTATTGCTGCTCAAGAAAATCTTCATCACGCTGCTGTGGATGATATCTGCTTTAATCCAATTAGGAGAGGAAAATGAACCAGTTTTATACAGTGGCCCTCATCTGCCTCTATTTAAAGCCTGGATGGTTGGTTAAATAGAGATGGCTTTGCAAAAGTAGATACAACATAAATATAACTAAAATGTCTTTAAAATATAATTTGCAGTAGAAGTAGAGTTCTAATACAGAAAGGATGTGTGCAGTACACAAGTTCAAGAGATAACCATGTGTACCATATTATAATGTTTTTTTATTGTTTATATGTTTCATAAAGAATCAGTGGTAAAGACCTGTAATATTGCTTGCTTCTACCTGCAAGTGCTGGCAGAAATCTCTCCAAATCACAATGAACATCAACAGATAAATACAGATATGTTGACCTGTATAAAGTGTAACTGTTTCATGCAGACAACTTATTAAGCTTTGTCTGCAAGACTGTAGTATGGACCAGTGGAGGGTATGACATGCATTAAAAGTGTTAGTAATTACTATTCATGTGTGATTAAATTAAGTTTATGATTATCTCCCCCCCCGAGGGTGGACACAACTTGGTGGAAAAAAGCAGTAAAGTCAATTAACTTTTTTTTCACCCAAATCTTCTGATAGCCCCAATATCATGTCAAGGTCAAATTAAAATTCACACAATCTATTTTGTATAACATGAACCAAGAATTATCAAATTGCTCAAAAGGTGTTGGCAATTGAATTACTGGGAACAATGTATAAATATATGCATATGTGTGTGTATATGTGTAACAGTATCAATGTTTTTAATGAGACTTACAGTACATTCCAATAGGCCAGGAAAAGACAAAAAGTGGGCACTTACAGGTTCATAAATGTAGCTTAAGTACTTGACATTGGCCTCAAATAGGAAAAGGAGCAACATAAACGGTTAAGTGACTACAAACCCATAAGTGCAGTGTCCCTCTACAACGCCAGCCTTACTCAGATCATCAACACAGTTGTCCCACTTGCAACCAGAACAGTGAAGAAATATCGCACTGCCCATGGTATACCCTCGAACTTCGACTGCTTAGGTCTGCCTGCTGCAAGTCTGAGCGCAAATGGAGGTCGTCTGGGCTAACAGTTCACAGAGAGATTTGGACCGATCACATCAGTAGCTACAGGCGTGCGCTCGGGTGAAGTACTTCTCAGGGTGAAGTACTTCTCAGAAATAATATCGATGGGACACGGTAAACCAAATATTCTCTTAAACCTCTGATCAAATCCTGCATCCAGCCATAGATAAATCCACCTCCCATTCATCTTCCTCTCTTACCTGACAAGATTTCTCCTCTTTTTTTAGAACAAAATAGACACCATTTATTCTACGCTGTCCTGCCACAAACCCAGTATAGTACTTGACCACCTTGACTCTCCTCCGATTGCCACTCCTGCTTTTTCTGCCCCTTCCTTCTCCTCTTTCCATTCCTGATGTCTCCAGCCTATTGTTGAAATCAACTACTGCCACGTGCCCCTTGAACCCCTGATCAACAAATCTCGTCCGTCTCTGTGCTTCTGACCTTGCTTCTTTCATTATGCACACTCTCAACCTGTCCCTGGTTTCAGGCCTGGTTCCTGCTGCCCTCAAGACTGCCCGAGTAGCACCAGTGCTCAAAAAACTCTCCCTTGACCCGGCTGTCTTATCTAACTTCCGTCCCATATCCAATCTTTCTTTTCTCTCCAAAACTCTTGAAAAGGCTATAGTAGCCAGCCAGCTGATGAAACATCTCACAGATTACAATCTGCTTGAATCTCTGCAGTCTAGCGTCCGGCCGTATCACAGTACTGAAACTGCTCTGCTCTGGATTGTAAATGATCTTCTGCTTAATGCTGATGCTGCTGCTCCCTCTGTCCTTGTCCCCCTTGACCTAACTGCTGCTTATGATACCATAGATCATAGTATTCTTCTTGACCGTCTTCAGATGTATGCTGGGATCTCTGGAACCTGTCTCTCCTGGCTGTCCTCTTACCTATCTGGACGCATGCAGTCTGTTTTCTATGATAGAAGCAGTCCTGACTCAAACCCGGTCACTTGCGGTGTCCCTCAAGGGTCTGTTCTTGGGCCTCTTCTCTTCAACATCTACATGCATCCCTGGGTCACGTCATCTGCCAACATAGCCTCATGTTTCACACCCAGCTCTACCTAAAACTAGACCCTGGATGTCCCTCTGACATGGTCCGGCTCTCAGCTTGCATCCAAGACATTGAGGCCTGGATGTCTGCCAGTTTTCTTCATCTCAACACTAACAAATCTGAACTTCTAGTAGGATCGAAAACTCAACTCAAGAATCTCAATATTGTTGCCTTGAACCTTGGAAACTGTCTGCTGCTGCCTTCCCCCACTGTTCGAAGCCTTGGTGAACTTTTGGATAGTAACCTCTACTTTGATGCCTAAATCTCAGTCAAATCCTCCTTCTACCACCTCCGAAACTGGTTATTAGCTAAATTGCTATTTCAGGTTTTTCACTCCATCTTATTTGTATGTTTCTGTATGACACACACAGCCACAATGTTTAGAATTCATATCCCAGCCTTTTATTTAATGTATTATGCCTGTATTTAATGTATTTGCATTGCTTTTGTTTTACTGTTTGTATTTAATGTACTATGTCCTGTATTTCACTGTATTTAATGTATTATGCATTGTTCCTCACTATCTTGTAAAAGCGCTTTGTGATGGTGGTCCACTATGAAAGGCGCTATATAAAATAAATATTGATTGATTGAAGTGTACAGTGTACAATGTACTGTATACACAACTAACTGAAAACTTTGTGTTTGATTGCTACCGCTATCTTTTGAAAGTCAACATCTTCTTGTGTGGCTTCAACACATTGAACTATCTTTTCTTATAAGCTGTTATCACAATGTTTTGGTTCCCCTATTAGTCTGACCGGGAATGCTGGGAAAACAAATGTCCCTTTGAGCACTTTGTTCGCCGTACACGTAGTCAATGAGGACTCGTTTCATACAAGCCTGGAGCTGACATACCAATTTCTCACCTGCCTCTACAGTGAATTCAGCAGCTGAGGATGACAGAGATGGAGGGAATATTGTTCAAAACTGAGAGGAATAGATTTTCTGCTCCGGCTGCCTGCAAGTATTTGAGGTGATGAATGAACTAATACCTGCATTCTCTTTCCTCATCTTTAGATCTCCATTCGGTTTTTTATATTCAATTTTTTTGTGCACTGTGGAATCCTCTTTCTTCCTCCTTTTCTCTGTTAAATAATACATGAACAGACTGCCTTTGACTTGTAAATCGATTTTGGTAACATGCTTTGTGCTGTCATTCCATCTGCATTAGTTTTAGAAATCGGCATAACTTTCTGAGTGTGGCCTCATTTGCTTGTTACCTTTGAGCAATTTCGATGTTGGCACGGGGGGTGACTGTGTCTCAAACTAACCAGGGGAACCAAGGGGAAACACAGGTGCAGCTGATACCATTACAAAATAAGAACGTCAAATAGCAAGTGTTGAAGGAAAAAGAGTGAGAGAGAAAGTACTCGCTTTTTAAAAAAATATATTGTTCTACTATATATACAGTATATGTCTGTTTCAATTAAAATTAACAGTTTTGTAGCTATGCGAACTAGGATGTGGAATGTGCCTTCATTGACTCTCGAGCTTCTCTGAAAAATATATATTTATAAGAAAACTTTCTTTAAAAAAATACATGATCTGGAATACTTTATTTCACAGGTCTGAAGTATGGCTATATTATTTAAGAAAACGAAATTGTTCAGGGCAACACTAAAATGTATGAATCTGGTATACCTATGTCATTTTGCCTGCAGTGTCACTTTGGAGACAACCTAAAAAGCTGTATTATGTTTCAGAAGGCCGGCTTAATGGGTAATGGTAACACTATCTCAAAGTTCTTGAAACAGGAATCACAACCACTGACTTAATACACTTATACCATGGTTTCCACCTGTAAAAACTGTCCATATCTTTATGCATTACAAATACAACCTGCTTTGTTATTATTGAAAACTATGGTTTGTTATTTTAGTGACTCCATACATACTGTATCAATCTCTACAAGTTTTTTTTTTTTAAAACATCTTGAAGTGTATTTATGGCATATTTAAAGGGAATGAGCGTGTCTTAAAAAGACTGAAGCAAGGTAAATAGGGTCACAATGCATGTTGAGTATTTTTGTTTAACGTATTCTGTAGATGTTATATAATTTGTAATTCGTTAGCATTTCATCCACTGTTTTAGTTTATATTCCCTTATGAAATATTACACCATACCCGAACGCCAACACTTTTAGAGACACCGGTTTCAAAAAGCCATACTGATCAATAAACTAGCTCATAATTACTTTATTTGGAGATACAATTGGAAAAAATGGAAAACAAGATCACCCATCATTGTTATTTTTTAAATGTGTTTCACATTATACGTCTGCTGTATCAGCCTCCCGCTTACAGACCACCAGGACAGTTTTAATAAATCTATTAAGAGTGTTATGGTGTAATTGATTCCGTCTTGCTCCAGCGTTCCCCACCAGTGTCATCTGCTTAACTTATTTTAGCTTAAGTGCATCTTAATCATTCTATTCCAGTCTGGATTCTTTACTTTTTTTCCTCACCCAGTTCCTCTTTGCTCTTGGATTACGACTTGCTGTTAATATGCAGAGCATCTTTCCTTGTAATCAGTGCTTCTGAAAGGTTGTTACTAATGTTCCCCGAGGACTGCTACAAATCATGAATACATACAAGGCCTTCAAGCCGTTGCTAGTATATGCTGCACCTAAGCTATTAGACCTTGTTTTCCTGGTGTCCTACAGCGGTTCAATTGGGGTACAGCGATTGTAAAATGTAAATGTAATAGATAAATCTTCACCTTGCATATAACTTGTAGCTGTAGTTATATCAGTGGTATTAAACTTGTATGCCCGAGGTCTGCATTACAAAACACTTACGGATGGTTTCATATACCTGGTTTCCACATATCACTAATCTTGGATTACCGAATAATACTTTAGGTAAGGTCAAGACTAGTGCTAATTGGGATCTGTGCAACAAGACATTAGACATTGTCAATAATTTGCATTTTATGTGTCCACATAAAGTACATATTTGCCTGTCTCATCAACCTACTTGGATAAAATAGTCCAAGATAATTACTAATCAAGGTCTGTGAATCTAGCTGATTAAGTCTTTTTTTCCATCTGCATTCATTTTCTATTGGAATACGATGTGAACTCTAGTTTGGTTCATGGTATACATTTGTTTTCTTTCTCACTCATGAATGGCTAGTTACAGTGGAATATTTGTATCATTTTACAGAAAAATGTACCCTCTTGTCGAGCAGGCTAACAAAAAGAGGTAATGAAAAGAGACCACACCACAGTAAAATTGCAACAAAAAAAGTATATTCTAAAATATTGTGTATATTACTATACTATTGAGCAAATATAATATTTCATAAGGGAATACAAACTTATACAGTGGATATACAGTACTGTGCAAAAGTTTTAGGCAGGTGTGAAAAAATGCTGTAAAGTGAGAATGCTTTCAAAAATAGACATGTTAATAGATTATATTTATTAATTAACTAAATGCAAAGTGAGTGAACAGAAGAAAAATCTAAACCAAATCCATATTTGGTGTGACCACCCTTTGCCTTCAAAACAGCATCAAGCATCAATTCTTCTAGGTACACTTGCACACAGTTTTTGAAGGAACTCGGCAGGTAGGTTGGCCCAAACATCTTGGAGAACTAACCACAGTTCTTCTGTGGATTTAGGCAGCCTCAGTTGCTTCTCTCTCTTCATGTAATCCCAGACAGACTCGATGATGTTGAGATCAGGGCTCTGTGGGGCCATACCATCACTTCCAGGACTCCTTGTTCTTCTTTACGCTGAAGATAGTTCTTAATGACTTTAAGCTGTATGTTTGGGGTCGTTGTCATGCTGCAGAATAAATTTGGGGCCAATCAGATGCCTCCCTGATGGTATTGCATGATGGATAAGTATCTGCCTGTACTTCTCAGCATTGAGGAGACCATTAATTCTGACCAAATCCCCAACTCCATTTGCAGAAATGCAGCCCCAAACTTGCAAGGAACCTCCACCATGCTTCACTATTGCCTGCAGACACTCATTCGTATGCGCTCTCCAGCCCTTCGGCCGAACAAACTGCCTTCTGCTACAGGCAAATATTTCACATTTTGACTCATCAGTCCAGAGCACCTGCTGCTATTTTTCTGCACCCCAGTTCCTGTGTTTTCGTGCATAGTTGAGTCGCTTGGCCTTGTTTCCACGTCGGAGGTATGGCTTTTGGCGCAAAGTCTTCCATGAAGGCCACTTCTGACCAGACTTCTCCAGACAGTAGATGGGTGTACCAGGGTCCCACTGTTTTCTGCCAGTTCTGAGCTGATGGCACTGCTGGACATCTTCAGATTGCGAAGGGAAGTAAGCATGATGTGTCTTTCATCTGCTGCAGTAAGTTTCCTTGGCCGACCACTGCGTCTCACGGTCCTCAACGTTGCCCGTTTCTTTGTGCTTCTTCAAAAGAGCTTGGACAGCACATCTGGAAACCCTGTCTGCCTTGAAATTTCTGCCTGGGAGAGACCTTGCTGATGCAGTATAACTACCTTGTGCCTTGTTGCTGTGCTCAGTCTTGCCATGGTGTATGACTTTTGACAGTAAACTGTCTTCAGCAACCTCACCTTGTTAGCTGAGTTTGGCTGTTCCTCACCCAGTTTTATTCCTCCTACACAGCTGTTTCTGTTTCAGTTAATGATTGTGTTTCAACCTGCATATTGAATTGATGATCATTAGCACCTGTTTGGTATAATTGTTTAATCATACACCTGACTATATGCCTACAAAATCCCTGACTTTGTGCAAGTGTACCTAGAAGAATTGATGCTGTTTTGAAGGCAAAGGGTGGTCACACCAAATATGGATTTGATTTAGATTTTTCTTCTGTTCACTCACTTTGCATTTAGTTAATTGATAAATATAATCTATTAACATGTCTATTTTTGACAGCATTCTTACTTTACAGCATTTTTTCACACCTGCCTAAAACTTTTGCACAGTACTGTAATACTAAGGAATTACAAATTCTGGGTAACACTTTACATTAAGTGTCTCTAATTACTGTGTATTTACATAGTAGTTACATAGTAAATACTTGTGGACTTACACATAATTACAATATTATTATGCATAATTACAATGTACTTAATGTGTACATCTCTTTCCACGATATATGTAAGTAAACAACTGGGGTAGGGTCAGGGTTAGGTTTAGAGTTAGGGTTAGTGGGGTTAGGGTTAGGTATAGTTAGGTTTTGGGTTAAGGTTATATACATTGTAACTATGCATAATAAGATTGTAATGATGGGTAAGTACACATGTATTTACTAAGTAACTATTAAGGCAATACACATAAATTTAATGTAAAGTGCTACCAAATTCTGTATCAGATCTACAGAATACCTTAAAATGAGAATACAAAAGCAAGCATGTGTTATGTTTACTGATGTGAATATGTTTTGTAATACTTTTTCTATTAAAACAACATATGTAATATAAATGTACTTAATGAGAATTGAAACTAAATCAATAGAAACATACCCACAATATGCTACCAGAAAGCATGAATTGTGACCCTATTTACCTAGTTTCAGTATATTTAAGACAAGTGTATTCCCTTTAAATATGTCATAAACACACTTAACTGATCTTCAAACTTGTAGAGAGTGATACAATAAGTATGGATTCACTAAAATAATAAATCCTAGTTTTCAATAATAATAAACAAAACCAGTACAATATGTGTATTATCTTCATGTAGGATTGGCAGGGCATGAGGTAACACTAATGCAGCTATTGTGTATTTGTGTACATTTCTTTCAAATGGGCCACAATGCATTTTAATTTATTAAGCAATGATAGTATACAACCATTGAAAGTAGGTAACATATGCATAGTTTTATGGGACCCCTCTTTTACAATTCTTGAAAATTGCTTAATTACTCCAGGAAAAGAAGATGGAAAAAAGTATTTCATATGTATACTTACCATCCATTGAGGTTTAAAGTACAAATAGTTAGCCAGAAACAGCTGACAAGGCTACTCTGTTTACTAGGCTTTCCTAGGAGAAGCACAGGCAGGCAAATATCTAACCATAATTAAGGGATATAAAACATGTCATGGTACCATTAGAGGAAATGGCTGGCACCCGGTAAACTATGACATTAATGGTAGAACCATACCAGCGCTGTATGAATCAGAAACTAAGTAAGAAAGGAAGCTATTTTAGAAATACACATTTATTTAGACTTGTTGCTTAAAATAATTTGTAGATGACAATAAAGTAAGAAATTATTTTTGTTTGTATATTTATTTCTTTTGCTGTCCATTATTTTATCTGTAATGTTGCTCAACTCACTTGAATAAACTTGAAATGAAACAGTGCCTTTATGTGTGCTTGGACCGGCTGGACCATGTGTAACATGAACACAGTAAACACCCTTGAGCTTAACATATTTTAGCTCATTACCTCAAATGCAAATTGCAAGGCATAGGCCATGCAATCTACTCATTCGTTTGTTTTGTTTTTTACTTGGATAACTGTGATTATTTTTGTATTTTTGCATTTTTGTATTTTTATTTTTTGCAGGTTAATACACAGTGGTGAATTTTCACTCTTATACTTTTGTTTTACTTTCTGTATATGTCCTCACATTATGCTATTCACTCGGAAACTGTTCATTAACCAGATGCAAAAAGTCAAATTACTGTAGCCAAACCTAAATCATACTTTTGTAGAGGAATAATTTACACATGCAGTGGCATTAATGATGTTATTTAATCATGTACCATTTTCAGTCAAGATGATGAATATTTAATTGCTTATCATTCAGATGTGTAAATGTGAAACACACTTGCTGATGTTTAAAAATAGACATGTAAAGACTCAGTATTTAAGTAAATCATTAAAAATCCATTCAGTTATTTTCGACTGGACCTGTATCTTGCAGGGCTGTGAGAGTCATGGATAACAACGTGCACAAAATAACATAATACTAAATTCATTGTGAAGGAAAGGAGTTGGTTCAGGCAGTTATCTATCATAGCAGTAAAATGACAATAAGCAATTCACCAATGCAAACTGGGAATTTATACTGTGAATCTTTAAGGGAAGTCTCATTATAAAATAAAATACATTAACCAAGACAGACCATTCATAAAGCTTGTCTAATTTTATTATGGTACTAAATGTAATATTAATGTATTAATGTGTGGTAGAAGTTTGCTTTGCTCTTCTTCTTCAATGTCAAGCATTATTATTATTATTATTATTATTATTATTATTATTATTATTATTATTATTATTATATTATTATTACATGTTTAACTATCATTTTCCTTTGAACAATTGAGTTTTATAGTCTTATTATTGTTCAGTAGGTGTATCACTACTTGTTAATAATACGATTGCACGTCTCCTGTAGTTAATAAGACAAATGTCCAGCTTTTCAAAAGTCAAAATTCTGTAACTACTAGTACACAACAAAACAAATAACAATGGCATGCAAATTTGAAGTATTACAGTATATGGGAAATACAGGGATAAATCTGAGAAAGAGTTAAATACCGCGCAAGTACCAGAACACAACAAAGGCGTATTATGTACAGTTGGGTGTATATTATTCCTTATTAGTATCATCATTGTTACTATTATTATTGGTAGTAATAGCAGTCGTAGTAAAAGTATGAATAGTTGTAGTAATAAACTAGTCCCGCCAGGATTCCGCCATTCTGCTATCATGGAAAAAATCACGGAGTTTGGTGTCCAATAACCGTCATAGCTTCTGTTAAATCAGCAGAAGACGTGACAACAACCATGGATAGACAAACAGCGGCTACTGAAGAACGAAAAAAGGTAAGATTATTATTATTATTATTATTATTATTATTATTATTATTATTATTATTATTATTATTATTTTACAAAAGGATTTCATAGTTTAGTCATAAGTTCAAAGTGAAGCATTGTTCTGTTACTCCTATGTGAAAGGTCAGAGAAAAACAATTAGGACCTTGCTTGTACCTCCCTATATTGCCGGTCCTGAAAGATGTCATTCTAATTATACAGCATATGGAAATACACATGTTTTTTGTACATGGTGTAGTAACATGAATGCTCAAAAAGGAAGGAAGCGGCGGCGAACTTAACGTTTTTGTGAAAATGAATTTAACTAACTGTGACTTACTTTCTCTTATTTATTTATACTCATAAACACTGTTTTACATTAAAAAGTAATTGCTGCAGAATGTTGCAGAAATTGCAGATTTTAGGAAATGTTACCGCGGATTTCCGTGGGGACTAATAAACATACTGGTACTATGCAATTCCTCACTCTGTAATACCATGTTCTTGTCTGCCAGTGCCAAAAGCAAGTTTAACCCTTAGCGGCCCATTTATTCAGCACCTCTCAGTCTCTGAATAAATGGTTCTAACCTAACAAATATTTCAATTGTGTTTAATGATAACAGGGGGGAAAAAAACCATTAAAGAAGGATTTATTTAATCTAGGGCACAGAAAATACTGCCAGACTCTAAGTTGTTATTCAATTTAACTCAGCTAGTCAACTGTGCATTTCCATATCAGCCTCAAAGAGTTAGCTCCTCATAGACCTAAGGTACAACTGTGTAGAAAGAAAATAATGCCATCAAAGAATAACCTTGCTCCAGGCAGTTCAGAAGCCCAAAGTCTATTTAATTATCGATGCACAAAAGGGTCTTGTCTTGTGCTACAAAAAATGGAGCAATCTCTCTCAAGCTATAAAGAAACAGACAACGCATTGTTTCTTATTTTTGATTCTACAGTGGGGGGCTTCTCCAGTGGATTGCCACTATTTTGTAAACAGTATTTCATTTAACTAGTAATTTATAGGATACCATCAATAAGAAGCTAATGTCTTGCGTAAATATTGAAAATGCAGTTCAAAAATATTTTTCAAATCACTGCAGATAGATACCAAAGACGTAAAGTGGAATTAAGTTTTTATATTGGTATTATAATCACAGAATTCCAACTTAATTACTTAATGCTTGTATCCTTAACATAGCTTGGTAATTTCTCAACGTGTGACCTAAGTTGTTTTTCTGCTATTTCAGCTATTATTGGATTATCAATCATGCTGACTATCATTCTCATAGGCTGATTTTCTTTGTGCATTTTAGGATTTCCGCTTGCTAGGCCTGCTCTTGCGTTATGTGGCTGCATGTATTTTTTTAATTCTTTTGATATAATGCCCTTATTGTAAAGTCTCTCTGCAATTTCCTTAACCTCTTTTATCGATTTAATTCACATTCTACAGATTTCACATAGTCATCTGTATTCATTGTTACTATTCCCAAACCTTTATCTGCTGGTCTTATACTTATATCATCATCATTTGACAACTCAGCCATAGCTTGTTCTTCAATATTGGTTAGATTAAGTTTACATTTTTTCTTTAGTCCTACTTTAATTTCTTGTTTAACTACTATAGAAATACATATCTAACCATTTATCTCTTCCATCCGGATGAGTCCAAGTGCTTGTACTATTAACCTGAATCCCATGCTCATAATTACCGTCTGAATCTGAGATATTTTCATTGAAAAAATATTCTGCTAATCTAATGCGTCTCTCCCACTCTTTTAATTCGGTGGCCAGTTTCTCTTTATCGATGTATTTATTAGTCGGTATAAACTTAAGTCCTTTACTCAATAGTAGGAAGAAAACAACTGCTTCTAAATGTTTTTATGTTATGGTGTTTTCAGCCTTTCTGAGTGGTTGTGGGTTCTGTTTCCTACCTTAGTTCTTGTCTAGAAACTCAGGACAGCACTGGGTCGGATCCAGTGTGCGGCGTACTTAACACCCAGTGTTTTCAATCTCTAAACTGAATATTCAGGACTGGATGATTTCTATGATGCAGTACTGCCTCTACATATGTTAATATTTTCCTTTGGGTCTGTTTGAATTTCAACATGAAAAAAGGTTTGCTCACATTTGTATTCATGCAATTAGTGGGTGGGAACTAATGCAAGTTTAATTGTTCCAGTTTTGTCTGAATCCAGATCTAGACAGCCAAAAATAATGGCCTGTCTACCATCATCGCTTGTCACAAGAAAGAACCATCTAATGACCCTACAATCATTTACATTGAAAATGCTAAACTTGTTCCACATGTATCAAAGGCAATTGCTCAACATTTGGTGTCTGTACTGATTTCCAACAATCAAAGGCTAGGTCACTAAAAAAGGCGGATTAGTAATCCCACATATAAAAGGAAAAAAACATCAGCAACAAGAACAAGACGTATCATCCAGGGTGATTTGAAAATTAGCATCAGTCTAGACCTGTATTCCTGTTTAAATTCAATTGTGGTAATAACATTTGGCAATTCAAATCAAATTTAACAGAGGAAATTGTACAATTCGGTTTTGTAAGACATGGACAGGTTTCAATTTGTCAAATTTAGCTGTATGATAAAAATGTAAATGCATATTAAATGTGCCTATTTGAAAATTAGGTCTGACTTTTGTTGTGTGACATCATATCTAAAACCTTTCCTAACCATTACAATGCAAGTGACTTGGCACACATGATCCTGTTGTGCCCTGTAGTTCATATTCACATTTAAAATTATTATTATAAGTTCAGACTCAACGTGGTATACAAAGGAATCCAACTATGACAGTTTTAAACATACTGTTAAAGACCACTATAGAGTCTCACCCTTTTATGCTGTTACAACACCTGTATGGCTTAGAAGCAGAATCCACCTGACACACATGTGTCTTGCTAATTATGAGCTATTGCAAAAAAGTAATTGTGTTCAATATTCCATGCAATAGTGTTTCCACAAAGTTGTTTGTACAGTACAGATGTACAGTAGACCCAGCCTGAGATATCTGAAAAGCTTACCAGACAAAATACCCAATTATCTACATGATCTAAATATTGTCAGCATTTGGATCTGCTGTAATAAAATTATTTGGGCAATTAGAAAATATTTTGTGAAAATGAAAGCACTGAGAATAGCATGGACTTTAAGCCTGTTTAATCAAGTCATTTTTAGCAGAGTGATTTAGTCCCAAATCGTGTCATATTACAAACTACTTCATCAGTTGATCCCTCTTGACTGTCTGATAAAGTATATTATTGGTCTTCTAGTCTGTCTTTCAGATGAGATGTTATGCAAAGTTCATGTCCTTAACTTTTAGCTAAATTAGCACTATACCAATGCATGTTAAAGTGGATATATCCTGTTAAAATATCTTAATTTACATCAAACCACAGCAGAATTGTACATGCTGCTGTCCTGTGCTAGATGGCATTATGAACAGAGAAATCAAGTGTAACCATTATTCCACCGTGAGGCATTCCTTGATTTCAGTATTGACAACATGCAATTACTCTGAACACTGCTGATTGACTTCTTGTTAAAGGATTCCTGATGCAGGATTCGGTGAGCTGAATCCAAACAAATGTTTAACAGCAAGCAAAATCTTCACAAGGTCGAAACTCAGTGCCCACACAGTTTTGTTAATTCTCTTAACCTCTTCAACTCCAGATGCAAAAATGAATGTGCACTCCAGGTACCAGATTTTGAAATTATTGTAATTGGTATTTTTATCATATATATATATATACAGTGCCTTGCGAAAGTATTCGGCCCCCTTGAACTTTGCGACCTTTTGCCACATTTCAGGCTTCAAACATAAAGATATGAAACTGTAATTTTTTGTGAAGAATCAACAACAAGTGGGACACAATCATGAAGTGGAACGAAATTTATTGGATATTTCAAACTTTTTAACAAATAAAAACTGAAAAATTGGGCGTGCAAAATTATTCAGCCCCTTTACTTTCAGTGCAGCAAACTCTCTCCAGAAGTTCAGTGAGGATCTCTGAATGATCCAATGTTGACCTAAATGACTAATGATGATAAATAGAATCCACCTGTGTGTAATCAAGTCTCCAGATAAATGCACCTGCACTGTGATAGTCTCAGAGGTCCGCTTAAAGCGCAGAGAGCATCATGAAGAACAAGGAACACACCAGGCAGGTCCGAGATACTGTTGTGGAGAAGTTTAAAGCCGGATTTGGATACAAAAAGATTTCCCAAGCTTTAAACATCCCAAGGAGCACTGTGCAAGCGATAATATTGAAATGGAAGGAGTATCAGACCACTGCAAATCTACCAAGACCTGGCCGTCCCTCTAAACTTTCAGCTCATACAAGGAGAAGACTGATCAGAGATGCAGCCAAGAGGCCCATGATCACTCTGGATGAACTGCAGAGATCTACAGCTGAGGTGGGAGACTCTGTCCATAGGACAACAATCAGTCGATACTGCACAAATCTGGCCTTTATGGAAGAGTGGCAAGAAGAAAGCCATTTCTTAAAGATATCCATAAAAGTGTCGTTTACAGTTTGCCACAAGCCACCTGGGAGACACACCAAACATGTGGAAGAAGGTGCTCTGGTCAGATGAAACCAAAATCGAACTTTTGGCAACAATGCAAAACGTTATGTTTGGCGTAAAAGCAACACAGCTCATCACTCCTGAACACACCATCCCCACTGTCAAACATGGTGGTGGCAGCATCATGGTTTGGGCCTGCTTTTCTTCAGCAGGGACAGGGAAGATGGTTAAAATTGATGGGAAGATGGATGGAGCCAAATACAGGACCATTCTGGAAGAAAACCTGATGGAGTCTGCAAAAGACCTGAGACTGGGACGGAGATTTGTCTTCCAACAAGACAATGATCCAAAACATAAAGCAAAATCTACAATGGAATGGTTCACAAATAAACATATCCAGGTGTTAGAATGGCCAAGTCAAAGTCCAGACCTGAATCCAATCGAGAATCTGTGGAAAGAACTGAAAACTGCTATATATATATATATATATATATATATATATATATATATATATAGTGTGTTTGGGGAAAGTATATTCTTAGGAAATCATTTTAGGCTGTGTGGTCCAGTTGTTAAAGAAACAGGCTTGTAACCAGGAGGTCCCCAGGTTCAAATCCCAGCTCAGCCACTGACTCATTGTGTGACCCTGAGCAAGTCACTTAACCTCCTTGTGCTCCGTCTTTCGGGTGAGATGTAATTGTAAGTGACTCTGCAGCTGATGCATCGTTCACACACCCTAGTCTCTGTAAGTCGCCTTGGATAAAGGCGTCTGCTAAATAAACAAATAATAATAATAATTTTTTCAAAGTGGATGTATATAGGAATTCAATGACAGCAGCTCTGCTCTCCTCTCTGAAACTGTAATAGAGGACTGATGTTTTGTTTAATTCAAAGTCTGCAGTGCTAATGATCCCTCATTTCCCCTGGATTGGATCTATATCTCTAGACAGTTTTCATTGCACTATTGGATCCAATAACTCATTCAATGCATTTGTTTTACTTTTTTTTTTTTTTTTGTACAAGCAATATTCAAGCAATATCAATGTACTTGTGTACTACTAG
Source organism: Acipenser oxyrinchus oxyrinchus (assembly GCA_030684275.1). Lineage (NCBI taxonomy): Eukaryota > Metazoa > Chordata > Actinopteri > Acipenseriformes > Acipenseridae > Acipenser > Acipenser oxyrinchus. The sequence goes on along the minus strand of CM060258.1, from coordinate 10,025,089 downwards.
GACTCTGGCTGAAAATTGCCAAACTTGTTACAAATACACGTTTGTGCTCACTGCTCGGCATGGACCTAACGGTTTAAAATAACTTTGTAGAAATAAGTTTTCTTTTTGTTGAAGTACTCCTTTGCCCACAAATGGAATAATAATAATAATAATTTAAAAAAAAAAACTAAAAATAAATAAATAAATAAATAAACATGCAAATCTATACCTTAATTCTTCTAAATTACGAACATTTTGTTGTCAACCCTTACCTGAAGTGGCTAGGTAAAGGGACCCATGCAAGACTTTAAATGTTTGCTTTCTTTAATTTTTATATGGTTAGTGGAATATGGCACCACAATATTTGATGTACATTGCTTTGTGATGCTTCTATAAACTCTAATGTGCCTTATTTCACCCAAGCAGTTCTTGGTAAATATTGAAAGCTTTATCAGAATTTAGAGTTGTCAATTCCTAGTTGGGCTTAAGCACATGAGTCATCAGTAGGAATGATAAAATGATAACATTAAAAAAGGCATACAGGAGAACAACATAAACACATGACATCAAAACGGGAACTTCTTAGTAACAGATTTTAGAGATTTCTGTAGCTATTTAAAATGGGAGGTTGGCTACAATTTTTCAGAAGGCAAGTGTAAAGCCAGTAGATCAGAAATAGGTGGATATATACAATAGGACATTGCCAACTGGATATGCTGGTAACAGAGAACATTTTATATAATATTTGATACTTAGGAAAACAGAATCATTACAGCATAACTGTTTTGACTCTCACTTCGATACATGTTCTGAAATTAAGCACATTGCTCAAAGCACTGTTGTCTGGCTCACACTATTATTACATAAATATTGGACACAAATACATGAATAAATGTTGGAGACGAAAGGGCAAAATCTAATTATACATATTTGAAATAATTACCAAGCTTCATATGTTACAAGCTCAGTAAAAACGATGGGCAAAGAGTAATGCTTTGTTTCCCTGTAGTGAGCATGAATAAAAATGAATAATAGGAATACAAATGTTAATCCACTGGTTATTTTTTGTGTTAAGGGTAAACGCAAAGCATATCAGAAGAGACACCAGTAACCTAGGGGTCGGAAATGATGATAATGATAATGTTTTAATATAGTAATATATTCAAAGTTCACTACGCTGGAATCCTAGACCTCCATTCTAGCGTGCATGTCCAGAAGCTGTTTCCTCTGGGGAGCTTTGATGTCCCCGGTCAAAAAATAAACAGGCTTCCTAACACTGTAACGTGGAAGTCTAAATTGAATTTCTTAAAAATGTAACCAATATATATATAAGTTCACAAACCATAGTGCAAACATCTGAAATACAAACAAATAAATAGATATTTACAAAGCTGTCAATTACATTAGGACTGTAATGTCTTCCTCAATGCAAGGCCTTCTAAAAATTGCACACCTTTTGACTGTATGCAAATATAGGGCCCAAGGATGAGATCTAAAACAAACAAGGTCCTATTGTAAGTGCTCTGCAGTTGTGATGCATAGTTCACCCCTTAGTCTCTGTAAGTTGTTTTGGATAAAAGCGTCTGCTAAATGACTAATTCATAATAAAATCCTTCTAGCTACTGTGCATGCTTTAAGAGTGCTTAATAGAATAATTGTGCCTAGCTACTTTTACATGATTGTTGTGTACCACACAGAAGTAATAGCTAATGTGTTTCAGCTGGAGTTATCTGCCTTGCATTCCAAATACCACTATCCATCTCTGTCTTGTTATACTCTATTATCACAGCTTTATGTGCCAAAATATGCTTTATTTTAAGGTTCAGTGATCCCATGTGTAGCAATTTTGCTGATTATCTTTGCATGCTGATATTAATCAGCATCAGTGACAACAGTAATTAAACTAACACTATTTAGCTGGCAAAAATATCCTCATTTAGAATAATAGAATATAATAAACAAGAAATCTTTGTAATGCAAGCAGTATGTGACCATCGCTATCGGTAAGCTGTTTTTAAATCTAACTTGATAGAACTTAGTGTCCCATATGACATTTTTCTATAGAATTCTATAGTACAATTATTATAGAATACTAAGTAAAAGTCCTATAAGATTTTTGACAGATTCTATAGAATACTATATTACTTACGTGGTACTTCTGTGGTTCTTTTTCTACAGTACTTCTGTGGTACTGTATAATTATGCTTTTAAATGTCCTCTTGTAGAAGGTGCAACTGTGGCTGTTTTGTGGGGTTTGTTTGTTTGCTTGTTTGTTTGTTTTTGGTATCCTGCACTATTCGCCTGAATTATTAAAAACATGCTATTGAATTAAAAAACATGCTAACAGCAAATTTGTGGAAAATACTTTGAGTATAGAGGCCGCAGTAACAGTATGTATATGTATTACTGTAATATATATATATCTGGTTCATTGTTAATTGAACTTTTTGATGATTTAATGCATTAGCATGATCGCCAGTATTCCGCATTTAGTTGTTGTCGTTGCAAAATGTATTGGCTCACTAAATACAACATGCTTGATGAGACATTTGAATGCCTCATGTTTTTTACATGCAATAAAGCCTACTGTTACCAAAGTCATCATTTTGCATTGTTAGTTTGAAAATAAAATTACATATGCATATTCAGAGTGCCCGAGTGCCTGTATCCATACTAGTATTGGTTTCCGAGTATGATTATGAGCATCAGTAATGAGTTCTCTGCACACCCCTACTAATTTTCAAGATCATGACAAGTAAAATACTAAACCAAGTCAGTGTGGCAGGTTTGTAGTTTTAATAGTACACCATTTACAATGATGTTATTGTCATGTTATAAATAAGATATATAACAATGAGTTTCACAGGAATATTAGGGTTATCACATCCATCATGTCAAACCTTGAGGGCTAACAACAGCAGTTTCTGTCAACAGCTGTTTTCTCAAATGAATTTGATATTGTGTGATAAAAGTAGCAGCCTCACTAATGAAAACAGTGCATCGTGTATCTGCCTCACAGTAACCAGCTACAACCCAGACGTTGCAAAATTTGCCTTCTCCAAACAACAGCTGAAGTCTCACTAAAGTTCCTGAAGGGGGCCGGCACTCAAGAAACCATTACACTCTTGGTGAGTACAATTTTGGCACTTAGTAGTAAAAAGGTTTGCAACCCCTGAGAGTAGGCATCAACTATAATTCTGAATTGAAGAACATGGCCACTGTGTTTACATGGCATACACAATGCTGTTCAATCTTGACTGTGTGTGCATGTGTGTGTGTAAGTACCCCTAGATTATAATTAATATGTGCTCTTTAAAATTGCACAGGTCTTAAAGCCTGAAACAACAACAGGTGAGGATTGAGGTGAATTGGCAATAATTCTGGTTGAACTGTACTGTACTGTACATAGGCTAACATCTCCTTACACTACATGTAATTTAAATATTAAAATGAATTATTAAGCGGTAGAAGAGTGTATGGTTAAAGACAGAAATTATCAGTGCATATCCAGTGTTTTTCTCAGTGTCCCCTGACAACCATCTCATGAGTGCTGTTGTTTTTTATATAACGTGATATAGAAGGTGTTTCATCGGATGGCCTCAGGCTGGGAATGCTCCACAGCTCAACAACATCCTTCAGTGTTTAAAGGGAGACATTTTCATTTCAAAGTACATCAAAATAAATATTCTTCCAATTTGGTTTTCAGTACATAAAGACCTGTAAGTTCTAAATAGACACATTACAATAATGTATACACTTCAACTACAACAATACACCTTGGCTATCATTGTCTATATGTGCACATTTTAATTCACAAAACTACAGTACCTTAAATTAGTATCTTACAATAAACATCAGGATCTGAAAGGTTAATTAATCTTAACCCATTGCAGTCCTGTGTCGGACCAGTTCCAACATTGCAAAATTCCCTTTCCGGTCCAATGTAAGAACCTGTCCGACATCATCAAAAAGGCGTCATTCATAGGTCCCTAGTCGTGTTTTCTCTGAAAAAAGCAGAGACAAGCTTTCCATGGCCGAGAGAAGCCGAGAGAAACCTGAAAAATCAGAACAAAAAGCTGGAGGCGGATCTGAGCAATATGCATAGTCCCTTCACCACAGAGATAACACAGACAAAAACAAATAATATAGTTGTTTCCGCATGCAGCACTCAAAGAAAATCAGGGAAATTTGCCAAGATGTTATAGGAATAACATAATTACTTGGATAGCGTTATTGAGGAGTTTGGTGATAAATCGAGTGATAAGGAGATGATTTATCAGTATGACTCAGAAGAGGTATGTGATAAATACAGCAAATAAGGGGTGGAGCAGGGCTGGAGAAGAATAAATGGGCCACAAAGGGTTAAGTGAAGAACTTTTACTTGAAAGTGACCAGTCAGTGTTAATAAGCCAATGAGTCAAAGAAAGCAATAATAATAACAATAATAATAATCATCATCATCATCACCTTCACATGGCCAGGCATGTATAGTAATTAACAATGCATCTTATATAAAAATATTAAGACATGTCATTTACATTATTATGATTTATGCCATTTATAACAGGATCATTTACCATTTAGGACCCTGGAGGTATGTGACATGCTTCTAATGCAGGAATGTTTCATGTAATTTATGCAAGATTATGTGCTTGATAAGACACATATGTTACCCTACTTCAAGTGTGAGAAAAAAAAAAGATCTTCAGGCACAGTCTGTGTAAGAGAGTTTTTTGGGTCTCATTCAGTTTAGAAATTAATGTATGCCAAAGATGAGATAGAATAGTTTTAAAAATGTGCTGTCAACGTTGGGGTGATAAACAATATTATATACCATTACACTAACGTAACATTATTCAGCAGGTTTCATTCGACTTTATGGAGCAAAACTGGTTAATTCTGTAAGGTGCTGCAAAACCTTTTCCATGGCTGTAATTGCCCCCCATAATTATCAAAAAGAATTATTCTTGTAATATCAAAAAAACTTGCTTGAGGAGCACCAGACAGAGCAGTTAGGCGTTAGGGTAATTCAACTTAACACATATCTTAATTCAACTTAATTCAAAGTAACACATATCCTATGCAACACTTATCATATGCAGGGGTCGGCACAATCACGTTACATGATGGACGCCATACAATATTCTATATATATATATATATATATATATATATATATATATATATATATATATATATATATATATATAAGCCTTTTGCTATCTCTACTGGACCTGGCAGACATCAATTCCTTCATTTTGTACAAGGTAGGAGAGATTTAATCTTGAAGCTAGCCACAGCGCTTCAGCAGAAACATTTCGATCAGAAAACTGCAAAGCTGCAGGCTGCAGCAGCTCGACCTGGATTCTGTGCTGTGAGTGACACACATGCAAGATAAATCATATGTTACTTTCGTTTTAGATTAAAACTACTTTTGTTTTACAGTTTTGTGTGTGCATATACACTATGTTTATTTTATTATAGTTTTTCATTTTTTTAAAGTAGTGCTTTATATGTGGTAAGTTAGAAAGTAAAACCTTTTACGTTTAATTGTTCATGTAAATATGGCATTTCGGCTGTGCAGATGTTTGATATGATGTGCTTGAATAAAACTTTTGAATTGTATCCGATAGTTTGTCTTTCATTTTAATACTGATGTGTTGGGGGTGTCTGTTTTGTATGGCCTTTCTGCTGGAGATTATGTGATATTAAGTCAGAAGAATGGGATCTTGACTGCTGAAACCTCGTGAGCCACAAGCACGATTCCTGCTCATGGGTTACATGGGTTTTTACAGCTATTTGTATCGTGAGAAAGTCACTGACCCTGCCCTTAAAGTCGCGCTGCCAAAGGGACGTCCTTTTGCTGTTTCGTGATGTATTCGTGTGACAACATCACACAGTCATGACTGTAGAGTCGATTTACAAGTGCATGTAAACCTAGCCATTGAATGATGAAAGTTAAACTAATCTTCTTATGGTAAATGTATGACATATACTTTGCCTTGCTTATACACAGTGGTCTTTATTAAAATAACACATTTGGGGAGATAATTTAATTTAAAAAGTATAGGATTTAAAAGGAAATGTAATCTATATGGGTTAATGATGATCTTTGCCTCCTATTTGATTGGTTTATGATCATGTACTTCTCTTAAGCTCCTCTCTGATTGTAAATAAAACAAGTTCTCTAGATTTGCCAAAATGTGAGATACAAGTAAATAATCTCATTACTTTCCCCTAGGGTTGTTGAATTAAGTTTGCAACCTTGATCCTATTCAAGATTGTAAAAAAAATGAATTAATTTACTTTTAATCTCAACTGAATCCAGCAACAATCCACTTTTAGTCAAGCATTCAAAATTCTAAAAGGTATTGACAGTGTCGACACAGGGGACTTTTTCGACCTGAAAAAATAAACAAGGACCAGGGGTCACAAATGGAGATTAGATAAAGATGCATTTAGAACAGAAAAAATGCAGGATCTGCCCTATAGCCTGATCGCAGGTTCGAATCTAGGTTATGTCACAGCTGACCGTGACCGGGAGTTCCTAGGGGGCGGCGCACAATTGGCTGAGTGCTGCCCGGGTCGGGAGGGGTTAGGTCGGCAGGGGAATCCACGGCTCACCGCACATCAGCGACCCCTGTGGCCGATAGGATGCTTGTGGTTCTGCAGTGGAGCCGCCAGATCTGTGTTGTCCTCCGGCATTATAGGTCTGGTGGCATCACTGTGGATCTGCAGTGCGAAAAATGACAGCTTGGAAGGAGCACGTTTCGGAGGAACCGTGTTCCAGCCGCCGTTTCCTGAGTCGGGGGGGGGGTTGCAGCGGCGAGCGAGGATACAGATAATAGTGGGCATACTAAATTGGGGAGAAAACTGGGGTAAAAAAAAAAAATAGGCGACGACTAAATTGGGTTGGGCTTGGGTAGCATGTAAAGGTTCAGACTTCAAGGTTATCCAGACCTTTTCAGACACTCAATAGCTTGAGGAAGTGCCCTTATAGTAGGTGGAAGATCTTTATTTTTTATTTAAATCCAGTCATTTGAAGACTTAAATAAAAGACTATTAGAAAGACATTTTTGTTGGTTCTTCCACCATTTAAATCCCTTTTTTTCACACATCTTGTGAGGGTATTTTCAATCGAGGAAAGGTATCCTCAGTTACTTTTAAACATAGTTACCGTACCTTTTATACAGTCATCCTTTAAGTCAAAATACCTAGTTTTAGATAAAACAAACCATCAATAATCATTTTGTTATCAAGGAAAGCTTTATAGCTTAATATGCTGCAGTAAACAGGGGCTCTGAATTTACCCCAAACAGGATGAGCCTCCATTTAATCCCCTCTGCCTCTTTTCCATCACAGATCCAATCTATGTTAGCTCTGATCTGCCCCTTGCAGTAAGTTAATGCTCATCATTCAACTACAGCCTTTTTGGATGACTTTATCTCAACACAAACTTGCTTCTGAGGTCTTATAATTGGATTGGCCAAAAAAAAAAATAGAATAAATAATAGCATTGAGAAGAGACTACACAAACAACTATGTTGCTGGAGCAGAACCTAGCAGTGCAAGACAATTGCATTGTTCCTGGTGTGCTTGTTTGAGTTTTTGTGGACGGTGCAACTAAAGGTCACATGTTCAGCCCTCAAACATTCTTGAGAGCCAACACAGCTTAAATGTATATATTTATGTGTGTATGTATGTACTGTATGTGTGTACATTTAGCTGGTACTGTATATGTATGTATGTATGTATGTATTATGTGTTTTAACACAGTCATATTCAAAACATTCTCGTCAATTTTTGAAAATAATTACACTTTAATTAAGTGCAAACTATTTACACACAAATAGAAATAAATACCACAATACATGAATATGCTAAACAAAAACACAAAAATAAGTATGTTAAACAGTCAATAACTGCACAGTATGGGTGTGATTGTGGATTTGTTAAAATGCAGAAATGGTAATCATAGTTGTTTCCTCCTATGGGTCCAATCACTCCTAATAATTCTAATTTTATTTTTGTTGTTAGATTATGCCAAGATTCAGTTGACAGCTTTTCAAACAAATTTATAGCCAGTCGTTCTCCTGATTTTGTGCTGCAATGCAATCAAGAATATACGCAAACCTTGAAATCAGAGTGTGACAGGGAGAGAAGGAATCTGAGCTCTCCCTCCTGAGTAAGGTTGGTGGTACATTTTCCCATAGACGGGTCGACTCGATGATAGGTGGGAACCGGAAGTCGGCCATTTTGGAGAAAGCGCGTAGTTGCGAGATTGCTAAACAATTCCATTGTGATAAGCTGCGGGGAATGCAATGATTGGATAGAGCGTGGCGCCAGGCTGATCACAGGGAGGAGTTTGGAGTACAAAGGGGACGCAGCTACGTTAGTACGGGCCCTTACACTGAAATTAATATGCCAGAGTGTTGTTTTTTGCTTGTTGTTGTTGCAATTTGTTGCCAGTACGTAAACCCACGAGCACCACCATCTCTGCACAGCATAGCACGGGTACAACACCACTGAGAAGCACTGTTTCATGTTCTGTTGGATTATAGTACTGTGTTATTGTTTTGTAAAAGCTTTTTGTTTGGGACTGTAAACCCGCCGTATCAACCCCTATATCCTTGCTGGTATTGGGGTGGTTTTTGTTATTAAATACGTGCTGTTTGGACATTCACTTATTACCCACACCACTCACCTCCTGACACAGAGACTTTGTTTTTATCAATTGGGGAGGGGACACTTAAGCACAAGATGAATGTGCTTAAATAGCCCCATCTGAATTAGAAGCTTATAAAACTTTGAATTGCAAAGCATATATATATATATATATATATATATATATATATATATATATATATATATATATATATATATATATATATCCTGCAGTCTAACAGCAGGAATTCTTAGTGTTGATGGAGATATTGATCATGCACACATTAAAATGATGTCTCCTGCAGTAAATGCCAATGGGAGACAGGTACATTAATCAGGAAATCAATAGCCATGTCAATAGGCGGCCTGAATTTGACAATGGAATGCAGTCTGGAGGCATTGTGGCTAGTGGACCAGAAAGTAACCTGGGAAGTGACCCATTTGTTCCAGTATGTACTGTTCTGATGCCCTTTGTACAAAATGTTAAAGTGGTGGCACAGAGTCAGACAGAAAGAACGGTTTATACCTTCCTACCTTTGCCTCTAACCTACCACTGTTCTTTATAAAATGATTTAGGCTTTGAAAAAAGTAATTACTTTCCAACAATTCTTACTGGATGTTGCTGCCTGACTAATAACTAGTGCTTGGTACTGCATGACCCGGTCAGCAGTGAGCCATCCTAATGGCAAAGAAGAAAGAAAAGGTGATTTTATAGTGCTCTTCCACCTAGGAGTCAATCAGTAAAGAGGCAATGGCCCCACTCTGGGACAAATGAGACACACAATGTCAGGTTATTTTAGTTTCTTTTTTGATGGTGAAATCCCACTCCGGGGATTAAAGCTGCTAACTGCAAATTTTATTTTATTTACTTAAACAAAATTAATCGAGTCACAATAATATATAATGATCAGCAGGCAATAAAACATAATTATATATTATACCGTAATAAAGCAATTTAACATGGATATTATTTTATGATCTGATCATTCACAATTAGACCATGTTGACCGAGAATTGTACATAAACTATACTTTGCTGTGTAAGGTCCCTTCACTAATTCAATGCCCTCAATATTTCTTTATTTTGTTTGTGTACTGTAAGTCAGTAAGCAAAATAACAGGGGAGTACTAATAGTACAGTAAAATATAATGATGAAACACAATATTTTTTTTGCTTTACAACCTGGCATTTCTTGACTAAACTTGTTCTCAAGGAAATCAGAGTCCAAATCAAAAGAACAATAGAAATCTTAAATTATCTCAGACATTTTAGGTGTAAAAAAAGTTGTATAAAGCATGTATCGGTGGCAGTATTGTTTGAACGACTAAAGCGCAGCTCCTTCCTGAATTTCAGCAGTAGTACCTCAGTGGATTGGAATGGAAGCAAATACATATATATATATATATATATATATATATATATATATATATATATATATATATATATATATATATATATATACGCGTGTATGTGTGTGGTCATAAAATGTGCTTAAAGACTGATTTTCCAGATTGGAATGAAATGAGATTTTAACCATATGCTGCAGGATTGGCATGTCAATCAGGAGGCAGGACATGTTATAGGACATGTTATAACAATTAAGAAGAAGAATTATAAAACAAAACAAAACATCATTCAGGTGGAACAGCAGTATTATGGTAACATAAAATTAACATCACTATAATTTCTTCTGGATTGGATCAATCCATTAATAAGAATGTTTTTTTTATACACAGATGGAGTGTCTGATCTGTCATGGAACGATCATTGCTATGAAAGAATATTGGCATATAGTTCGAAATATATATGTAATAAAAAAAGAACATCACACTAGGTGGTGCAAAATTAAATTCCTCTCATTCAGCTGAGATCCTGACATAACATGAATTATTGGTCATGAGAACTCTATTTCACACTGCCATCACTGTGATATCCTATTTATCTTTGAAGACACTTCATTTAGAATGGTAGCCTGACTGGGATTTGATGTCACCACATTTTTGGACAACATACAGGAGTCTAATAGATTTTCAGCCACTCTGGACTCAAACCTGCATTGCAATGCATGAACATTGCTAAGTGAAGGAAATCATGTTCCATCAACACATGTCATCAAACTCATTGTCAATTAATGTTGAAGAATATGATAAGCACTGCAATCAATTTTATAACAGTATATTGGGATATTTTTCAAGTAACTTCAATAAAACCAACATGGGAAATTATATTTGTGCCAGTTCAATACATTAAAAAATAATCCTTTATTACACTAGAGTGCTCCTTTAATATATGGATGCCATGTTACCATCATACGTCAGTCAAAAGTTTATTATATATATATATATATATATATATATATATATATATATATATATATATATATATATATATATATATATATATATATATATATATATATATATATATATATATATATATATATATATATAATAGATTGGCTTTAGTGAGTTACTGGAAAATAATTCCATCTAGGGCTTATGTGACATCATAAACTACAAGACCTAGACGAGGTTAGGTTGAGTAGTTTATAAACTGTCACAGAACTGAGAGGGAATTATTTTAATTGAACTCACTGAAACCCATCATTTTTTATAATACATATTTGTTAAAACTGGCTAAAAACCATGAATTGTGGCTGTTGTCGAGTGATTGAAAACGAGACATTTTGTGTTTAAAAGTGGTCTTGGGGTATTACTTGTGTTCTATTTCCAAACTAGTGTTAATTATATCCATGCATTTGGATTGTTGGAAATAGATTACCCTAAAATGTAAAGTTGCTGGATAACACTGTATAACTACAATATATAATCTGAGGTGTATGTATATTATGTAACAGGTGTCAGTGGACTGTACACCCCTTCTGTATATACAGCTATGGCCAAAGGTTTTGCATCACCTAGAATTTTACGATTGAGACATAATCTATAAAAATAAAAACTATATGAACATAATTTAGATATTTTATGTAATCAAATAAACTACAAAATGATATTTCTAAAGTCTCCCGGAAGCCATAATAGTAGTACAGTATTTCAAGTTAGGTTTCAAAATGTCATTTTTTTTTGTCAGTTTTACGTTAAGTAAATGGAGAATTACAAAGTGGTATGTAATTATATATATGGGGTGGCCAAACTTCCTGACCCTATGAGCCGCATACCAAATTCTCCATATGGTCGAGAGCCGCAAGACACATACTGTAAAAAATGAATTGTTTGCGAGCAAGACATTTCAAAATTGTTGTGCAGTACAGTAGTTGTTAGGCTATCACATGACAGCAGCAAAATACACAAGAACAAGGGATAGATCATATGCAGAACCTACAGTAATTTGCACTGCACTGTAGACCTACAGTGCATTACACTTTAAATGTAATTCATCTGAATAAGGATGTTTGGCATGAGCGATATTTCATGCTTGCCATACAAAACTCACTTGAGTCGTCTACAAAAAATAAATAATATAATGCAAACTCATCTATTAACAAAAAATGCATCTATTAACAACAGTAACAGCATACCGTAAATTGAAATTTAATTTACTCAAGGACAAAATAACAGCTTCCCTTAAATTTAAATTCAATTTACGCAAGATCTTTATTTCAGCTGTGTACTTTTGCTCCACAGTTTATTTAAATACATTTTATTTGAACTGTGCAAGCACAAAGTGTCAACCATTCCATTGAGGAAATCAGGGCTTGATCTTGCTGTCTACCGATACGTTCAGCCAATCACAGCTAACTTTAGTTGGAACCCAAAACTGACACTCAACAGACGAGTTCTGTATGGGGGCTCCGAGCTTTACAGAAGGACCGGGCTGAAGTTAGTTACTTATTCCCGATTTGAGGGCTGAAGTTAGTTATTTATTTGCACAGTTAAGTATTGAATATTAGCTGACATTTTAAGGTGGAAATCACATAGATAGTCTGGATGTGCCACCTCAAGTAGGGTATCATTTTAAAGCTTGAGCATTTCTCTTCAACATAAAGTAGATTGTAGAGTGGCACAAGTAGGCATTCACAGGCTATGCCGTGAAATAAACACACACACCCTTTTTTTCCTGCATATTTAGCGCACATTCAGCATGATTTTCAAAAGGGGCAAAATAAGAACAAGATCGCAAAATAATTTTTAAAGCATGATTAATGTAACCACGTCACTTGATTTATATTTTTGAATGGTCAGCAATGAATACACAACCCATTTCATCTAAACCCTTTTAAATCTTTTAGAAATCTCTTTGCAACCTTGTTTTTATTTTACCCCTTTTGAAAATCATGCTGTAAGTGAGGGTTTTGCCACCTCAAGCTGGGTGTGATATTGAAGGTTAAGCAATTGTCTTGTTAATAGAGTATGGTGCTTAGTGGCATGTACAGTACTATTAAGTGCTATTTAGTATTAACATTAGAGCATTTATTATGGCTATTTGTCAGGATCACAAGTCAAAATATGACTTCATCAGTGTTACGTTTACAGTAAGGGTTAAGGACAGGATTAGGCTGTTTTTGATATCTGCTATGAACCCCAAGCTCATAAAGTTTGAGTTAGGTTAATGTTAGGTTTGGGTAGGGTTTAGGTTTGTGGGTACAGTTAGGGCATGTTTATACTTAGAATCTCAACATATACATCACACCCCCTCTAGTAACACACATTTGTATTATTATAAATCTATTGTGAACCACACTCTCTGTGCCTAAAATATTGAAATAAAAAGGACAGCAAAATCTGCATGTATACTCCGCCTTTAGCTGTAAACCAGTTTTCCAACTATCGGCAGTCTTAAGACTATAAGAGAGAACAGGTATCCAGAGCACAAAACACAATTCTCAGTAACTGGCACCTACTCCAATAGCCTTAGATTAGAAATGCCAAACAAAAAGCGACTGAGAAAATGGTAACATATATTTGCAATGGATAATTCCCTGAGGGCTTAGGTGTTGCAGATGAAGTCTACTGGGCCACCCTGCTAGCACAGTCCTGCATTATCAGGATTCATACTAAAAGAATAGGTTAATAGTCTCAATGGAGCATTAAAGTATGTTATCAAACCTATTTCCCCAAAACCCTATTACTCTGTATTACACAATGTGGTATGTTTATGTAGAATACACAATATTAATATAGGAACTTATTCCATTTTATGTCACTATTTGAGGGGGGATGTAATTATTTGATCTTAAGCAATATTAGGAAATTAGCAATAGTAATGATACGTCTGCTGGTTTTCTCCATGCCCAATAATAATGACATCCCAGTTGCTGACACCCTTAAAAAGCATGTTGCTGTTGAAGTTGTGGCAGATATATTGACAGGGTATTGATTGTCTGAGCTGGTCTTAACACATCTGAATAACAAAATTTGATTCAGGTTTAGGTCTCTTTTTAAGATAGGTATTGATTTATTAATAACTAACTAAATGAGAGATCAAATAATTAGCACCAATGTGTTTAATTTTGTTAGAAATTATGTTACACCATCAGTAGACTCCCTGGTAATACAGTACTTTGAGTCATGTTGTACACGTTTTTTTTCTAAGCCTTGTCAGTGTTTTTTTTCCCAGTTTAAATTTAGATACAGTTCTTAAACAGCTTTTCAAACTGTTTTAAAGAAGCAACTAAACGGTCTTTATTATCAACTAATTATTACTATTGTTCAGTTGGTGTGCAGTTAGCAGGTTAGTCATATTCATGAGGAATTACAGTTTTTGTGGTGTAGCAGGACATAATACAACATTAAAAATGTGATTGTAACATGCTGATAACTCTGATTACACTCTCCTACATTTTCAACCCACATTTTGACAGATTAATTGTAACAGCTGTTTTTTGTGATAAGAATGGTAATCTTCCCTGTGTAAATGGTACATTTAGTTTAAACATGGGTCATGGTAATCAAATGCTGTGCAATAATTAATAGTATATTAATTACCAACAATCTTATAGTCTCATCACAGTAGGCAAATATGTTAATGCACCTCTTTGTGGTATAATGGAAATACAGACTTGGCATAAGTAAACAGACCAACCCTATTTACATATGGCAAGTGTTGTATATGACAACTTGATGTCTTGGTATGACCCAGTTGTTCTTTGCATTCCTTCTTTTTGAAAATCCAGCATTTCTAATATGTTTTTGTCTTGTGGATTATCCTAACTTTCTGTGGTTGTTGTTATTTAAACCTATTTTTCCTACTGTAGGTCTGTATTCTATAATGAAATCAACAACTGGTTCCCTGAGTTTATATTGATCATTGACATATAGTTTATACAGCAGTAATATTATCACTATATACTTAACTTAAAATTCTGTACAGTCAGTAAAGCTATTTCTGTGAAGGTTAAATGAATTGCATTTCCACCAGACCACTTCAACACACACTTACACAATACGGGTAAAATAATTTTTGCATATTATTTCACATATAGGGTTAGGGTTATACTGTTGGAATAAAAACGTAATATTGTTTTTTTAACAGCTACTACAGCAGAGCAGTAATGCACAATCGCAGGAGATCAGATCAAGGAAAGCAATGGAAGCAGATGGGCCAGGCTGGGTGTAGTCTTAACAGTTGAAGAAGATGGAGGCAATGATCTGCAGAACCAAACTGACACATACATAAACAGCAGAATCAATGACTTGCTAAGCTGTCTACTTATACCCTGCCTGTGGTATCTGTCTATCTGTATATCTGTTTTAATAGATGCTCAAGCAGGTGAGAAGTTGGTAACCCAACAATTCATAGGCACAGCGTTTTGTGATTGCACCAAACCACAGTCTCGATAACTTCTGCAAGCGGCGCCTGTGGAGAGCAGCTGCTAAATTGTCAGAAAAAGCCATGTTATTTATGCAAATGGTAACCTTCTTGAACTCCATTAAAATTGTAAGTGTACAGACTGTCAATCATTATTAACATAGTGAAGATCTTGCAAAAAGCAATACCATACTAGATTGTCTTAAAGATGCTCTGTTGCTGCTTTCTGGAAGTAGAGGTCATGCTGTGAAGAACTTGAACTTATTATTTGATATGTTTTAATATGATGTGTGTGTATGTATATTTACTCCCTATTTCAGTAATGGAATCTCTGTACTGTACATCTAGTCCCAGGCGGAAAGCTAAAATTTGTTCTAAAGGACTAGACAAGCCTTTTTATCCATGCTAGGTTCAAATATAATACCTCTAGAGCATTATTTATACTCTGTGAGCCTGATCCTATTGGTGAAAGCACGATTTGCTGGAATAAAACCACTAAAGAGAATTATATTTGAATTAACACAAAAATCCAGCAGTGATTCCAAGGTTTCACAGGCTTATGCATCTGCTTCATGAAATCAACAGCTTGTTTGTAACTTGCTTGTTCCTCAATGAGGGTATATTGATCCTTATTTAATCAGTTTCCTGAAAATATTCTCTTCAGTTGGCATGCTTCACATCATATAACTAAGCCTTTCTTTAATATGATCCCTGAATCCCAGAAACCATTTGCTCAGCTGAACATGTTTGGTAAGAGCTTCAAAACAGCCATTCTACCACAGACCCCAACTGCACGGGCTTCTCCTGTAGCATTTTGGTCAAAATGTAGTTGCAGACTATTGCTTGAATATATTACCAATGCAAGGATTTTCTAGGAAGAAGACTGATGCTTTCTTCTTCACAAAATAACTGTGACGGTGTGTATGTGAACAGCCGGACAATTAGAGGCTTTAGGACCATGGTGAGCCAAAGCTAGTAGATGTCTGCCCTTACTAGTGTGGGATGCTGGCAGGTCTTGATGGCCATCTTGGTAAGGTCAGCAAACATGATAGGTAGACACGATAGGTAAGTACAGGATTAAATGCCCCCTATTTTACTGCATTTAATCCTGTACTTCAGAGTACTGTAATCTGCCAAGTGTTTAAACTGTAGTATTTGGTATTTAATCATATCTTGATGTTACTATCACTGTCACTTTTATCTGCTGTATTATTGAATTGTATTTTGTCACACTTGCACTTGCTTGAACTAGTCATTGTATTTATCTTGCTCTTATTGTATTATTACCTAAACTGTAACACTTGAAATGTATTTGCTTACGATTGTAAGTCGCCCTGGATAAGGGCGTCTGCTAAGAAATAAATAACAATAATAATAATAATAATAAGTAGACAATGACCCTCATGTGCAAACACTTTGTCTACCAATCGAAACGTATAAATCCATGTAGGTAACAAAATTACGTAATACCTATCTAATATGTAATATCTCAGAAGCATCACGATGACGCTTTTAAATTTTCTTTGGGTTTTCGACAGAATAAATAATAATAATAATAATAATAATAATAATAATAATAATAATAATAATAATAATAATAATAATAATAATAATAATAATAGAACTACCCGACTCCATTTAAAAAAATTAAAAAATCTGCAATCAACTTTTTTTTTTTTTTCCATGTTCACTGCATAGCATTTCATTCGACTTCTTATTGTATATAATGTGTACCAGTACTGATCCTGGTGACAGTGTTGCGTTGGTTTTTGGATGTTCTATTCACGGCAAGTTTTTTTTTTGTTAACCATTTATTTATTTATTTATTTATTTAATTTAAATCTTCGTTCTTGTGCAGTTACTATACAGCCTTGTGCACAACAGGTCTCTGCGTGCCAGTCGGGTGTGAGGATGCTGGCATTGCACGGTGCTGACACAAGCCAGGCACAGTATAGATTTTTACAAAAATCATGAAAACAATGTGTCACGCTTTCATAACAGTGACAGACAAATGCAGCACGATGCTGTAGACGTCGTGGAAACTAGGTAATTGCCAAGTGTGTGTGCATGTGTGTGTGTGCATGTGTGTTTGTGTGTTTTCTTTCAAACTCACGTCCGTATTTTTCAATATTTTACACAATAAAAGTAAAAGCAGATAATTGTTATTTTTATTATTAAATGCATTTTATTATTACTACTACTAGTAGTAGTTGTATGTAATAGCATTCATTCACTGATATTCAAATGAAACAGTAGTACAACACAGACTTTTATTTATTTATTTATTTCTGCCCTGGCTGTCTTCGCCTGCCTTGTCGCATGTTACCGCCTTGTTTCCGCCCCTTCAAAATGTCACAAATACCGGCTAGGGATTGGTCAACAGCTGTTTTCATATTGCTTTTCGGCAGTCCCTGCTACTCCTGCGAAACTTCTCTCCGCCCCTTTCGCGGATTGGAAATGACTAATTTTGGTTTCGTGCTAAAGAAATTGCGATATGGAAACTAGCAATATTATCGCATAAACACTCTTTCGCAAGAGCGATCAGGGTTTGATTTGGTCCGGCCCCTAGCCGGTATATAAAAGGCAGGCCTTTGTAATGCCTGTTGGAGAGACATCACAGGGAGGTGGTGTGTGGCTTGCGGAAAACAAAAGTTAATTTTTATTTGTTTTTGCTTTTTGCTTTGGCTTGGTAAATTTGTAAGGGCTTTTAAGACCCTAATGTCCACAGAGGTAAGGTTTTCTAGTGTAAGTTGTTTGTGTCTTAAAGGGCCAGTAGCCTAATTTAATAAATGTACACACATTGGTTTTTTTACTGCTAACAAAGTCGCCAGCCTTCTTCTTAACCAACCCTACAAAAAGCATGACATGGTCTGTGTAGAGCGCTGACTGCCTACCTCTAGTGTTGCTCTGCCACATAACCAGGTGACAGGCAAATGCAGCATATAACTTCATGATATATTTTCTGAAAGCCAGCATTCTTCAAAATGAGCGAATACAGAAACAATGTCAATTAGAACTATTCCTTTTAGAATCAGGTATTGCAAGAACACCTAGCTATTTCGTAAGTTGTTATTATCAGTGGAACAATCCAGTATTTCCTTTGATCCTGTTATTAATCCTTCAGATAATTTCTTAACTGATTTTACAATGAAGTGAGCACTGAGAAATGTGCAATGACCAGAATCTAAGACAGTTCAAACAGCAGTATCTGCGGCTCCTTCAGACAACAAATATCAATCAGCATTGTTAGTTATGGTGCTGGTTCTGCAAGAGAATAATCAACCCCCTACCCTGAAAGATTAGTATGTGACCAAAATTATATTTGAAGGATTTAAAAGCTACTGTGTGTATTGTGTAATAATAGAAGCAATTCAAATTACATTTTTTCAGAAAACTTTCTCCAGTAATTTAAGCTGTTTCACATGGATAATCGACTGAATAGATGTTATTTCACCTAAATAGATTTATTTCTCAGTGTGAGAGGAAGTGAGATAATGTTGATGTTGATACTGATTGTTTTATCTTTCCCTGGAACACTGCAACTTAAGAAAGGGTATTCAATATGCTACAATCTTTTCAACTCAACTGAGGCTGTACAATTGGTGTCATTTACTAGTTAAGCGATACATTTTTTTCCCTGCCGTTTACTGGCAGAGATACTGAGCTGAAAGTAGACATAATGGGCTAGGCTTACAAAGCTATTCACTGAAATTCATTATCAGCAAATATTTTCAGAAAGAAAAACCACACAAATCAGAAATAAACAACTCGTCCATTATGCACAGTTTTAAGATTTATTGTAGCTGTTTTGGATTAAAAAATATATTTATTTTAATTATTATTATTATTACAGAAAACATATGCTAATGACAGTTTTGGATTAAACAACTGTAATAATCTAAACAAATGTATACTGTATCTAGACATTTGCATATTGTTGTGGCAAAGTGGTTTGCAGAGCGCAGGTGCAGGAGTGATGCAGTGATCAGTGATAATCCAGGTACAATGTTGTTTATTTTTGTAATCCTGGTCTGGTGCCCGTAAATAATAATCCCAGGCAATACACAGCAATGTGTGTTGCACTGTTCTAAAGCGCGGGTTGCGGTCCCAAATAATAACAGTTACTTTATACAGTCAATCACGCCCCCTTGGTTAACGATTGCAAAAGCTTCTCCAATCAGCGGCTGCAATATCGTTTCCCTTAGGGGTTGATGATTTAGTGTACCATAGCTCCACCCCCTTTCTAGATGGCCAACTTCCGCCTAACCCTGGGAATGAATGGTCTGGCATTCCAATCCAATGCACTGTTCCCTTTACACAGCGCCCTCACAAGTCGGGAGGGAGATTTATCACCAAGAATCATTCTGTCTATGTCACAATTGTATTAAGCATTAGGTCCTCTAACATTTTTACAGTACTTTTTGGAATCTCATTTAATTTTCTGATGTTACACAATAACCCTTATATAGTCCATAATGTAATGAACCAAAAAAATGTGCACAGTGTTGTTAGGATTACAAAGAAAGAAAGACATTGCAATGTTTTAATCCAAAATATTGCAATTTTGGCTAAGCTTGACAATTTTGACTAAATAAGAAATACGGAGCAGCCTGAATGTATGATGTGTTTTGGATATTTAAAGATTCATCTATAAAAACTGACTTTGCATTTTCCCATTTACTACGGTTTTATGTCAGAACTATTATCTAGAAGTAACCTTTCCCAGATTTACAGCTTGAGGTAATGTGCAGTAAAACATCTTTGTGAAAAAATATGCTGCATTGCCCTCTGTCATTATTTAACTAGATTAAGTCATTGAGTCATCTTTGAATAATATTGCTGTTCACAACAAGTAATGCCCTCTGAACTCATCATGTGCATCAGGTTGTACCCCGGGTCCAAGGTTGGAGTCATCAGCCATTCTTTAGTACTCTATATGTCGCCTATGATAGATGGGGTCACACACTGTGTTTGCCCTTTTTCAATTCTAGCTGTCACTTAACTGCACATCTTCAGCCTGAACTCTCTATCCAATTTTAAAAACAGACACTGCACAGGAGCATTGCTTTATCGCTGGCACTTTCAAAGTTTGTGCAAGCTATTTTGTAGATAACTGCAAGCACAGTGACACCATTAAACATTCTAGATGCTAGTGGGCTCTAATCCTAACAATCTGACAATTTAGTGCATTTTATGACATAAACTAATGCATACCGATATTAATGATATTTATTGTCGCACTAAACTTTAAGGAGGCTCGCCAATCTTAATGTATTATAGGTGAATAAATTCTAGCTCAAAGATATCTAATTCATTACCAAGTAACTATTCTACTTATACCAGAAGTCTGTTAAATGTTAAGAATACCTTTAAAATCACAGCTGTTGGGTTCAATTTATTCCATGTCAGATTCAGTGGTTGGTCAATGAAGGTGATGATGAGGTGCCCAAACATACTAAACAGCCATACATAATACATACATATTTTAACATGTATGATCCTAGATATGACTAAAGACTTTAATCCAAAACTGACATTATCACATATAGTACAAAATTTAAAAGGGACCAACCTGAAATGAGAAAAACATTGAAAATACCCACTTTTTTTCTTAAGACACATTTGCAATGGTGTGTCTGGTTTGATCGTAGTGGAGTTACAGCAGACACAAACTTATATGGAATTCTGTGACACCTCAAAACTTAGATCTCTTTTTATTGTATGCAAGTATTTTTTGCCAGGTATTTCTGCCATGGTGTCACTGTTAAAAAGTGTGCTTGAAGATTACAGCAATTGGAAAGGGGACTACAATTAAAACTAAACAAACTATATACAAAAATAAACAAACACATAATCAAATTCTGTTTACCTAAACTATGAATTATTCATAATAAAGGCTACTCGAGATAAAAAAGGAATGCTTTATTGATTTTGCATTCCTGCTTTACAAATGTCTGCTGCTTCAAATAAAAAGAAAACATGGAAAGAAAAAATATATTCTGAAGAGAGCATGACTATTTTATGTTTAATTCAGTGGGGGTTGTGAAGTCAAATCTCTTGAACTTGTGTTGATCGCTCTGCATATTTTCCAATCACAGTTGGATGTCACCTTGTGCATTGCTCTGTCAGAAGATGAATCCCTCTTCTGGATATCACAGCATGTGTATGCATGCACTTACTCCTCACTCTCTCTCTTTTATTGAATACTTTCAATTAAACATACTATTTAATTATTCCATTTACAATTTAAAATAATGCTGATGTGTTCAATAATATCCTTTGATATAAGTGGAAAAGGCTGTTGATTGATTTCAACTTAAAAAAGAATAATTTTGCAATGTGTAGTCAATTGATTACTGGAGGCTACATTTACAATATGACCAGCAAAAGGTGGGGTTTGGCTTGGGTGTGGGTCCCCGACAATAGACAAAGACTAGCTGGTAATGTAAATTCAGAAAGTAGACAATCACCTTAGCAAATTAATATTTTATTGAATTGACATAAACATGCCTGTAAATGATTATGTTCTTATTTGAATTTGGTCCATGGCTTTGCCCATTGGAGCGTGTTAGCTGCCCCTGTGCTGTCAAAACTATGAATGTAGTATATGAATTAGATGAATGACTAATGTCAGCAAGCAGCACAAGTGGCACCTGGGGCACCTTCCCCCTAGACAAGGCATGCTGCAAGGTGGGCAGGTGAGGAGGAGGACCAAACAAAAGAACGATAAGGGATGTAGATGAAAGGGTTATATATATAGGGTTTCATAATTACGTATTTGATTAAGGGGCGGATTCTCTTTTCAGAAATACAACCAAATTTCAAAGGATGTAGTACACCAAAGACAAAATCTCATCTGTTTACACAAACTAGCCTTTGCTGGTTTCAATGGTTGTCATTGCGCTGACATCACTATCACCCACTGGACTGCCCACTGAACTGCTTCAATAACAATGTAATAAAAACATGACTTAAGGTTGATCTTGAAGTCAGGGATATGAAATAATGAAGCGCTACTAAACATGTGTTTTTTTTTTTTTTAGGTAAAATACTTATTGGAATCACTGAACTGTCTTTAATTTCAGTGCGGAGTGTATCACGGATCACCAAGCTGCAATTAAGGTTTTCTGTTGAATCTACATTTAAAAAAAAAAGAATTGCTAATTACCCTGTGAACCTACCTAATTGAACCTTGGAAACTGACGAGTTCCCTACATGGAAAATGTAAAGCCTGCAGGCTTAGCAGAGTTATTTTTGAATTGCCACACATAGCCCTGTGCTGTAACACAGTGTTTCTCAACAGGTGGGCCACAGCCCACTGGTGGTCCCTGAGACATTTGGCGATGGGCCGCAGGCTGGGAAAACTGTCAATGACATTGTTTTCAAAGCTCAAGCTAATTTAAAATATCAGCTCTGTTACTTGCAAATGGATTATTAAATCAGTTATCATACAAAACGTAGTCAGCTGGCAAATATTGTAAATAAATGCAGGGTCTCTATTAAACGCCCGGTCTCTGTCATTGCCAATGAAGATGAGGAGTAGCTTGAGCATAATGAACTGCTAATAAGTGACTGCGATGAAAGTGACTCAGGATTAATAATAATAATAATAACAACAACAACAACAACAACAACAACAACAACAACAACAACAACAACAACAAATCCTCCCCACCATTTCACCCTTTTCTGTACTAACGAATAGTACCATGACATTTAATAATCCCGTTTTAAGTTTGAGAAAATGCTTCTGCTTTGGATTTGAACTCTCACTTTGATATTTGAAGTGCCAGTGACTGACAGCTGTCTGGTCATTTTAAACCTGTAATATTTTTGCGAGAAAAATAAATGTATGTTAACACTAATCAGACGCCAAGTAAACGTATCATGCAGTGACATTATTTGCACGCATTGGAAGTAACTGAAATGGCTCGAGCTTCTGTGAATGGCGGTACAAGAAGCGAGCGGGTAGTGTGAGGATAAAAAACAGACAATATACACATAATGTAATGATTAAGACACAGAACAAAGTCAATAGGGGGAACTGAAAAAAGGTGAGAGAACTAAGAATATAAGAAAAGAGATACCATTAATTAATAGAAGCTTAAAAGCTTAAATTCGACTCAATGGAATGTTTTTTTTAAAGAGAATAGTTACTGACAGTGTGTATAGAGGTGTCCAAAAAGTGGTAAAGCGAGTTGTAAGAAAATATCATTCCAATTATATTAAATTTTACAGCAACAGGTGATTTGGAGCCAAGGCCCCAGTGTGTTGAGGTGTTATTATTATTATTATTTATTTCTTAGCAGACGCCCTTATCCAGGTCGACTTACAATTGTTACAAGATATCACATTATTTTTACATACAATTACCCATTTATACATGTGGGTTTTTACTGGAACAATCTAGGTAACGTACCTTGCTCAACGGTACAGCAGCAGTGTCCCCCACCTAGGGTTGAACCCACAACCCTCTTGTCAAGAGTCCAGAGCCCTAACCACTACTCCACACTGCTGCCCCTACTCCACACTGTTGTCCAATGAAGCATTGAAGCTTTCAAAGCTGCAAAGGCATTTACAAACTAAGCACCATGGGTGTGTTGGAAAGGCAAAAGAATAATAAAAATAGCAAAAAATTCAACTGAAGTCCATAAGTGTTCTTGCAACACTTTCTAAAAATGTCCTGAAAGCATCTTACCTCATTGCTGTCTTTATTACTCGCAGTAAAAGAGTATATAGTACTGGAGAAGAGCTTATTCTACCAAGTGCTGTGGACATGTAAACTACTGGGTGAAGCAGCTGCAAAAACACATTCAGAGTGTGCCCCTTTCAAACAAAACTGTTGCCACCGCATCACCAGGTTTAAATTGCAGACCTTTTAAAATTGTGTTTTGTATTTGTTGTGTTTTTTTCCCCACTATTTTCTCATCAATTTAGAATGTCCAATTATGTTTCCTGACTACAGCAATTTCCCACACAGCTCAGAAGAACCGAAGTTCCAGTGGGCATTTTCCAATCCCACGACCAAGCCGACTTCCTCTTTTACACATCGGAACTGGTGTGTCATTGAGCTCACTAGGTGCCTAGCCAGTAGGGTCCGCTATAGCGCAATGTGGAGAAACAGTCCCTTCTGGTTTTGCCTCCCTAACCTGCAGGAGCACCAGTGCCAATTTGACACTCCCTTTGGAATCCCCAGTGAAGACCGGCGACTTTGCACAACCAGGATGCAAACCTGAGCTCCCCTGACTGTATGACTCACCCTGCACACCATGCAGCAGTGCTTTTTACCAGGGGACCCCACCATTTTTCAGTCAACAATTTGTATCATTCCTTGAAGTAATCGTAGTATTACCTGGTTAAAAATTAGGATTTGAACCTGAAGCACTTTGAAGCTACTGGTACTGGTGTGATTGTTTCGTACCCTTCCAAGCTCATATCTGGTGGCCTAGTATTAAATTAATTAAATAGACACATATTATTCCCCTTGGAATCTACCGAGCTTCAAGTGCAAGCAAAGGGAATTCATCAATAACTTCAAAAGTAAAATGTAAATTAAATTACAATAGTTTAATGCTTAAAATTGATGAAACATTTGTCCAATTGACCTACGACAAAATGTTTAGGACCAAATATCTGTCTTAAAGTTGTAGTTTGTTTAGTTATTTGATACCTTTTAAAGGCAGTTATACAGATACCAGCCTCATAATTTAAATTTAATTATAGGTTAGTTTATAACTGTTAACTTAAAAAAGTGAGATTAACTTAAAGCGATATGATTCCCAACATATCTGAGCAAAGAGATCCATAGAGATGCAACTAATGCATCTGAACCAAAATGTGGTCATGTGGTCCTTCGGCTCTTTACCTATCAGATTCCTTGTAGCCTAATTAACTATCTTTACTACTAACTAATTGTAATGATAAGAAAAACCTCATGTGTACTCTAAAGTGTGCTAGGTCAGTGTACACCTCATGCACAAATGCATACTATTGTTTTAATGCTGTTGAGGAAAGTAGGTTGCAGTAGACTTGAGGGTAAGGTATTTATAGCGCACAAAGTGCTGTGATTAAGGTTACCTTGTAGTAGAGAAATACAGTAGAGAATAAAGATAAACATTTTTTGTGTAAACGATGCTTGACACTTAAATTTGGAAATATATATATATATATATATATATATATATATATATATATATATATATATATATATATATATATATATATACACAGTGCTTGAAATGGGAAAAAAAGTGCCAGTACTCACGGTACTCTCAGGCTCCCTGTCCAGCTCTTTCTCTGACTCCCTTTCCGCCTCTATCTCTGTCTCCCTGCCCAGCTCTCTCTCTGTCTGTCTCCCTGTCCGGCTCTCTCTCAGGCATCCTGTCCAGCTGTCTCTCTTTCCCTCTCTCCCTGTCCAGCTCATCTCATCTAATCAGTACTGCGTCTAATCGCGACTTGACCTAGACCATTCAAAATAAATTCCCCCGCTCCGTTTTGCAATACACTGTGGGAGTTGCAGTTGTTTTGTAATGCTCTCTGGGAGTTGCAGTCTATGCTCTGCTGTAAACCTTGCAGCTGCTGCTGGGGCAACAAAGTAACAACTAGAAAGTCACGTAAATGCAGCTGACAGTTTGGAAAAGAAAGCGGGCAGATAGTCAGTGATAAGCGCCAAAGTGCTACTCAAATGTTTTAAATTCAGAAGTGGCGGGACTCAGATATTTGAAATTGAGAAGTGGCAGTACTCTGTACCCGTGAGTATTGCCCCATTTCAAGCACTGTATATATATATAAGATTGGAATTGGAATAATAATATTAATTTGACAAGATCAGGTCAGGCTTTTGTCAAATTCTAAAGAAGCTTACTTGAATATTATATTCAAATTAACCAGCCTAATACTATAAGCCCTGCTTTTTTCTAGCCTGCAGTACCCAAACTAAAGCACACTGAAGGACATGATGACTGCAGTGGGACACAGAGCACTTTCTGCCAAAGAAGCCCTTGACCTATACAAACTTAGTCAGTTGCCAGATGGTTTGAGATTTGGACCCTCATTCAATGGTGCGAAATGCAGACTGTTATGGAAAGAAAGGCTTTTGTAATCACAGCATGCTTTTGACCCAAATTAGCAAGAAAGCTTTAACCAATTGGTTAAGCTTTTAAAATGGAAACATCAGTAATGTTCTGTTGTTATTTTGCTGTACATCTAAATTAATGAATGGAGCCATTTCTCAATATAATTAATAGCATGTCAAAAGCAGATACATGATTAAGATAAACAACCATTATTTTGGATGTGTCAGTATTTCTTTAGGTCATAGTATTTATGTATAGTGATAAATGGCCATGAAGAATGAGATGAAAATCTGATATAAGCCAACCGAAGGAATTTTAATTTAGTGGAAATGTTAACTGGTCACAGGGTCACAAGCAATAACTGGCCCAAATCCTCTAGCTGTGCTGATTCTCTCTTCCCACAGCCTGGCCAGCTTTACCTATTCCAGTGCCTCACAAACTAACTCCTGTCACTTATTCTGAGGTGTGACCTAACCTTTGGAATACCATCTTCAGATTAACCTCCATTCGCTAATAAAAAAAAAAAATCCCCCACTTATCTTGTCCAAGAGGGCAGCAAGTTCCATGACAGGCTTGAGTCCCCCCCTAGATATAGTACTTTTGGAAATGACATACTGGTATGTGATATATATATATATAGTGTATTACAGTATATGCGGTTCATCTTGTCTTCTGAAGGCATACTGTACAGTTCCTAGCCATAGTTCCTAGACAAACACTAGATTTATCTGGGGTCGACCACGTTGTGTCTGAATACTTGAAACAGTGTATTAGTATTATTTATAACTGTGAGGAAGAGCTTTAGCATCAAGGATTGAACACAGTGCCTGATCAAAACAAGAAAAGTAACAGTTGAGTTAAATGTACTGTTAAACTCACGCAACAGACAATCTCTTATACACACTTCCTTTGCTTTTGTTTTTTAAATCTCTACAGCCGTATATTACTCATACCAAGCATTTTTAGGAGCCAGTGGTGTAGAAATATATATTTCACTGTAATCTATGTTGCAATTAGCAACATGAATTTAGGCTATTTTTTGTTTACATTTTTAACACTGTATTTGATAAATTAATGCTGGGTACTGGGGCCCGTGGGGGCAATGTTGGGTGTGGGGTAGGGTAGTTTCTCCACAAACTACTCAAGGGGAAGGACCAGGTTATGAAACAGCTACTTTCAACTTTTTAGTTGCCATGTTTCAGGCAGTATAGGATTCCTTTTTATACTGTGACCATATTTTTTTGGTATATCAGCACCCTCTCACATGTTCTTGTTTTCAAAATATCACTTTAAGTAAACATACAATTACCCTCTGACTAATTTAAATGGATTATTGTCAACCCTTTTTGATACACTGTGTTATATTTCAGAGACAGCTTACATTTTGCATGGTGAACCATTATGTTTTTTTAAAAGTATTTTTCAACATGTTTGTGGGCTTTTTAATATACAGAGCATACACATTTACATCAGTTGGCCATTTTTATTACCATCATCATGATTTTTAATAATAATAATAATAATAATAATAATAATAATAATAATAATAATAATAATAATAATAATAATAATAATGTATGTAATCAAGGTTTTGGAATGGTCCAGATCTAGAATTTCAATGAACTGGAACAATTTTGCATTGCAGAATGGTCAATCAGTAAGAATCATGCCAAAAGCTCTTTGACAAATATCCTAATTGTTTAAAATAGGTTATTATTGCTAAAGGAGCCTCAACTAGCTATTCATTTCATTTTTTTATCAGGGTATGAATACCTTTGAATTAGCATTGGAGTTTTGCAAATAAAATTGCTGAAATAAATGATTGTAGACATCTATTTATTGAAACTGTTTTTGCTCATCCACAAAAGCAAAACTTAAATACAGCTATTAAATACAGTTTTGTTAAGTGCAATTAGCGGGTTGTGAAAGTTTTGATTTGGTCCTAGTCATTATTTGAAACAGCAGGTGGCAAAATTATTTGTCAGATATCTTTTTGCTATTAGATATTGCAAACAAAACATTTGTTGATGGAGGCAGACTGTTCAATAGTTTAATTCTGGTTGCCACACAACCTACATCTAAATATACTACATGTAGATAAAAAACAAAACATCTATAAGTATTAAATATTGTGCACAGCAAATTGAGTTTCATGTTTCAGACGGGGTCTTAAATCCTGTCATATTGGGAGTGAAGTGTGGTGGTTTTGAATAAAAAAAGAACTATAGAAAACGTTGTTATGCTATAGTACTGAGAGGTATGTGTTTTTTTTTTTTAATTCTTGGTTATTGTCCATTTAAGTATTCTAATAGTGCTGCTTGTAGCAGCTCTGGACATTTTTTTTGCAATACAGATGTTAGGAACAAGAGTGGAATTTGCAGGTCAACAGATACAGTTTGAAAGTCAGCAAACTGCCAACATCACCATGTAGTGTGACGCTGATGTAGAAAGCCAATGAAGTATAGATTCTAGGCTCAGGGCACATTATTTATTCATTCCACACTACGTGATGCTTGTTTTCACAGAAAATGCACCGAATATGAACAATATCAAAATTGTCTTTGGGGAAAATCTCAGTCATAAAATCTTAAACACTGTGCATACCAATCCAGGAGTCAACGGGAGTTATCTTTCATTATTAGAAGGAAGTCCATGGTAATGTGAGTAAACAATCCTCTATCTATTTAATTTGTTTTGTTCATATTTGTCAAAAATATTCATAGTTGCAAGCAATTTATATCTGTTACATTAACAGAAATATCGAAGCAGAAAGCTGTCAATCCCCTTGACCCCACTAAAGAAATTGAGTGGTTTACATTGAAACCACGGCAGAATCCATCACAGATTAAACCCAGGGTGCACACTTGTAATTAACCAAGATCTTTAGTCATCAAGGTATGTAAATCTCTACAATCTCATTAGCCAAGCTTATTTAGACAGCTCTCTCTGACACCTGCTTCTGACAACATGATAGCACTCCTTAATAACCATCTTTTTTTTTTTGTAACAGATCAAAATCAATAGCATGTACAAGCATATATACTTACATACCTACTGACATACATAGTATTGTTTATGTAAAATCACAAATAAATATCTTTAGAGAATAGAAAAAATTATTGTAACCATAACCTTATGCAATGCTGCTAAAACATGTTTGCATTAGTTAATACTGATTTGATTTGACCTGACATAATGCCGCAGTGCGTGCTTAAAATATAGGCCTCTAGGCCAGGGGAGAGAGAAAATGATGGGCCGGATTCCAACCAAAAGAGTCTTCCCTATGGAGTCGAGTCTGGCCATATCGGCCTCCAGACCCCTGAAACATAGAGTCCTCTAGTGTGATTTGCTATTACATTAAAATTAAATACAAAACAATACATACTTAACCCAAATACGAACATTTCGCAGATCATGAATAAGCACATAGGAATTACATAGGAAATCTGATAGTTCATACACATTTATATATGAATTACTAACACTTATTTTAAAGTCTGTACAGTAAATCTAAAATATTACAACAAAACATGCATTATTTTAAAGACATGTATTACAATCACCACATAAAGAAAAGCTCTCCCTGTGTTATATCATTCTTACTTACTGTAAGATGAAGGAGAGCTTTATTTCAGCTCTATGATCCCAAAGTCATTCAAGAAAAAAAAACAACCATTAAATACAGAGGAAACAAAAGGCAAAACATAATGACCCCAGCAAAAAATATAACCACACATTACATCCGTGCAGTTAGGCATGACAGGTAAGTATTTCTTTTGCTTCAAAGCTTCTAGTAAATCAAAACAATGGGGCTGATGGCTTGGTATAATTGTCTCAAATGTGCTGCAATGAGTGTTATTTATGGCTGTTTTTAAAATATGCTGTCAAAATGCAATGCTGCCTTGGACCTCAGTGTTATTTATGAATGTATTTGCACCACTGCAACCTTTGGTACTCAAAATAAAAATAAAAAAGAAATTGTGTTTGTATACTTGTTATTTGTACTCAAATATAACTTAAGAAAGAAAAGAAGAAAATTACTTTATTACTACAGATATGTTTTTTTTTTGGTTTAACATTTAAATATTTAAATTCCGTATATATATATATGACATTCTTGCCATGTTCGAGAAAACAAACTACCATTTTTTCTGTGAGCAATAGGAACTTTGCACAGCTTTTGACCTCATTAGACAATATATACGGCTCATGAAAGAATGGATGTTCAGTTTGGTCTCCAATAATTGTTCACCACCGCTATTAAACACAGTGACAATATGGTGAATAAGGCAGTCTGGCAGATGAAGCTGTTTGATCAGGGTCATCATTGTAAAATGCCTTTAAATTGCACTCCATTTTATGATGGCGTATAAAACCCAGAATAATTAGACTGGAATTCAAAACAAATGCATGAACTGAGGAGAATATGTTGAAGTTTAGCAAAGAAACTCTAAAAAAAATACAAAAGAACACTTGAATCTGTACAGCAGTTAACGTACACAAAGTGTAGAGACAAAAGCTAAAATTTGATGCATGTACGTCTTATGAAAGATGTACAAACTAATATATAATGTAACAAACATGTATAATAATATAATGTACCATAACACTTTATAATACATGTTAGTACATTTATATATATATAACTAAAAATGAATTCCTATCAACATGTGGATGTTGTGCAAAATTTCTCCCCATGACTTCATGACAGCTCCCATCCTACCAAGGCAGGTGCTGTGTCTCTAAACAGGCAGGTTGTGCAAATTGTAGATCAACTGGACAGGATATGTTGGGAAATAAAGTGATTCTAAATTCAGCACCACAGAAAGTGACTCAACAGCTTTGCTCTGTTCTGCCATCTCAGCTGTCCCAGAGCCAAGGCTCTGTTTTACACTCACAAAACAGGCATGTCCTATTGTATGTGTTACTCAAATGTTGAAATTCTACATTTCCTATTAGGTAGTAGAAGAGGGGTGGGCTTAGTTAGTCCAAGGTAAAATATGCACATGACTAATGGCATTCAGTTTCAGCTAATTACATCATGCACATGAAAACTACAAAACTACATAAACTTTCTTATACACCAGGTAATATGGAAATAGAACAATGCTGTATGATGAAACACCAGTGTCTGATATTGAGCTGCCAGAGAAGAATTGAGTGATTATCAGTTTGTCTCCTAGGACATAAAAAAAAATATTGCCTAATCTGTTGCACATAAAAAATTACCTATCATCAGAGTTTATCTAGCACTGTTCTGCCAGCACTTACAAGCTACTCATCATAAACATAAAATGAGATGCTATTGTATCCTTTTTTTCTTTTCTTTTTTACCACGCCATAGTTCATGCCTGTGAAAGTAAATAGTGGTTTCCTACCATATGTACAGTTTGCTAATAGAGTTTGAGGATCTACCACATCTCCTGTCCTCAGTTTTGCATAGATTTATACCATGATTATCCATGTATAAATCACATCCCTGCTGATGTTCAGAACAGATCATTGTTGACAGGAGCATGATAAGGCTCTTTAATAGAACTCGGTCAATCAATTCCAGGCACATCACTCTCCCTTGTATGTGTTTGTTGAAGCCAAATGATGAAATTCCGCAGGTGACATTTGTGTTATTGTGATTTTGTTTTTCAAAGGACATGTTTCTGCCTGGTTTCATTAACTCAGGAAAGTAAAAAGCAAATTTGCCTTATGAAAAGCAATTACTTCTCAGATGACCGGCACACAATAGCAATATAAAAAAGCCTTCTTTTTCCACTTTTCAAATCCTGAATTGTTAATATTTTGTTTGATTTGGCTTTAAATTAATTTAGCCTTGTTTGGTTTACTAAAGCATTTAATCTTGGTAAAGTAGGCCATTTTGATGGCGACCACATTGTGCTGTAACTGATCATGCCTAATGGCATCTTGTAATATATTAACAACATACGAACATAAGACAGTTTACGAACAAGAGGAGGACATTCGGCCCATCTTGCTCGTTTGGTTGTTAGTAGCTTATTGATCCCAGAATCTCATCAAGCAGCTTCTTGAAGGATCCCAGGGTGTCAGCTTCAACAACATTACTGGGGAGTTGGTTCCAGACTCCCACAATTCTCTGTGTAAAAAAGTGCCTCCTGTTTTCTGTACTGAATGCCCCTTTATCTGATCTCCATTTGTGACCCCTGGTCCTTGTTTATTTTTTCAGGTCAAAAAAGTCCCCTGTGTCGACATTGTCAATACCTTTTAGAATTTTGAATCCTTGAACCTGATTGTCGCGTAGTCTTTGTTCAAGACTGAATAGATTCAATTCTTTTAGCCTGTCTGCATATGACATGCCATGTTTTAAACCAGGAATAATTCTGGTCGCTCTTCTTTGCACTCTTTCTAGAGCAGCAATATCCTTTTTGTAGCGAGGTGACCAGAACTGAACACAATATTCTAGATGAGGTCTTACAAATGCATTGTAAAGTTTTAACATTACTTCCCTTGATTTAAATTCAACACTTTTCTCTATATATCCAAGTATTTTGTTGGCCTTTTTTAAAGCTTCCCCACATTGTCTAGATTAAGACACTTCTGAGTCAACATAAACTCCAAGATCATTTTCATAGATTCCTTCTTCAATTTCAGTGTCTCCCATATGGTATTTATAATGGACAATTGTATTGCCTGTGTGCAGTACCTTACACTTTTCTATATTAAATGTCATTTGCCATGTGTCTGCCGAGTTCTGAATGCTGTCTAGATCATTTTGAATGACCTTTGCTGCTGCAACGGTGTTTGGCACTCCTCCTATTTTTGTGTCGTCTGCAAATTTAACAAGTTTGCTTACTATACCAGAATCTAAGTCATTAATGTAGATTAGGAAGAGCGGAGGACCTAATACTGAGCCCTGTGGTACTCCACTGGTTACTTCGCTCCATTTTGAGGTTTCTTCTCTAATCAGTACTTTCTGTTTTCTACATGTTAACCACTCCCTAATTAATGTGCATGCATTTCCTTGAATCCCTACTGCATTCAGTTTGAGAATTAATCTTTTATGTGGTACTTTGTCAAAAGCTTTCTGGAAATCTAAATAAACCATGTCATATGCTTTGAAATTATCTATTGTCGATGTTGCATCCTCAAAATAATTAAGCAGGTTAGTTAGACACAATCTCCCTTTCCTAAAACCACGCAAACGTTTGCACTTCTC
Organism: Acipenser oxyrinchus oxyrinchus; assembly: GCA_030684275.1. Classification (NCBI taxonomy): domain Eukaryota; kingdom Metazoa; phylum Chordata; class Actinopteri; order Acipenseriformes; family Acipenseridae; genus Acipenser; species Acipenser oxyrinchus. Next base: position 9,991,414 of record CM060258.1, on the reverse strand, counting down.
CAGTCTGTCGGTACAACCCCTGTCTCAAGAGACTGTTGCATGATCTCTTCATCTATGGTGTTGCCATATGTATCTCTTAGACATTTTACTTCCTCCTTGAATGTTCTTTTGCTGTGATAATATTGGAAAAACTTTTTGGAATTGGTTCTTGGTAATGTCTCTTTCTTGGCCTTTCTAACTTCCTTTTTGACTTACTCTTTCAGTGTACTTTGTTGCTTAATAAATTGAATTGAATGATATTAATTAGTTTGTGCAACAACAACAGGGGAAATTGTTGCAGCCTATACAAGAAATTAGTTGCAGAATACAACTTCAGATAACTTCAGATCTTAGCCAGCCACTCAGTGGCCAGGGCATGGCCTAGAAAGAGCTGCCTAGTTTACATATGCATTGTTCCTACACTTCTACCCTGATGGTGATGACTACTTTCATAATGCCAGAATTGTGACTGAATGGTGTGAGGAGCATGATAGAGTTCAAGCATCATAATAAACATAATATTAGGTACAGGTCCTAATAAGGTTGCCATGCTGTGTGTTAAAAACAAGTTGCTTAAAACAAATGTGTATAAATTTGTATGAAATGTGTATTATACAGTAATTAGGAGCAGCAATTGCTTATATCCACTTATCCACGTATTTCCCTGATGCGGCAAGATGATTTTTCAGGTATTAAAACTGACCAGGATGTCTTAAAATACTAAAAATGGGGCAATTTCATTGTTTTAATACAAATGCTTTTTCCATTTATATATTGAAAAAATATCTCTTTAAGACAATGTCTTGGGTATTGAAATAGTCCCAATGTCATTAACTTTTATGTTTTTCTTTTTATACACTGGAATTATGCTTGTGATTAGGAAAGCTTTCATGCTTTCATTTTCAATTTCCCTTATATATTTAAACCCCTGATGTGATAATCTCATAGTGGCCCATATGTGGAGGGTGGTCTTTTGAGATCAACACATCATGCAAGAGCTTGCTGTTATTTGAGGACACACATAATGGCTGTGGGAGTGAATACAAGTACATAGAAATTGGTTAGAATTCATAATAGCCTGTTTAATCAGAAAAACATAGAGTGCAAAAGTTCTAGCCAACTTATTTTCCAATATTATTTACATGTATATTTTCTTATCATTTCACAGTGCACTGAATTTCACAGAAAGCTTCTGGAGTATGTTGTTATTTTTTTTATTTTATTTTTCAGTCCAACTTCACGACATACATAGTGGGAAGTCATCTAAGCGATCTGTATTTGCAAAAATGTCGAAAACTAGCTCAATGTAAAAAAAGAATCTTAATTTACAAAAAAACTAAATACTGTGTCTGGGAATGTTGCGTTTTTTGAATAAATCCTGTCCTTAGAAACAGATATAATGAGAATAAATGAATAGAAATAAATTCAAATAGGAATAGGAATTTATTTTTGTTTCTATAAGTAAAAATGGTGTGTTTATACAAATTAAAGTTTTACAACTTGTACCAATAGTATTAAGAAAAATAACTATTTGTCTAAGCAGTGGTAAATCTTAATACCACAGTCCTCAAACTGGTAACCCATCTTGATTGTGTGCCTATTCCCAAAGTATTATAATTGAATTTAGACCAGAGGGATTAATATTGAGCCAAAGAGCGGTGGTATTTTTATACAGTGCTGAATAGATCATTAAAAAAGACCCCCCTTGGACTGCACAAAACAGAAAGAGGACAGACCAAGCCACTTTCACAGACAACACAGTGCTTCATTAAGAACAAGAATTACATATTTTAATTTTATATTGAATTAAATACAGAGAAAATAGCATGTATGTACCACTATTTGATATACACTCAAAATGGGCTGTGACAGCCATGCATGCTCCCTAACCATGTTCTGAACTTACTTTTACTAAGCATGCATTTGTACTGTGTTGTCCTGCTCTCTGTGTTAAGTTTAACAAACGTGTATTAAAACACTTGGAGACAACATAACATTTACAAACATAAAGTGATGTATCTTGTACTAGGATTTATAAGTTCTAAATTTTAACACATTTTGTGAACAAGGTTGCTAACATGCCATGGATTCCAACAGCTCAAGAATGTATGTAATCACTACCTGTATGTACTTTCTGTGCTCTGAATGAACCCATAAATATAAATCTTCTGATACAACGGAGATCAACTGCTGCTGGGAGTCCATTTAAGTCTGATTAAAGAAAAAACTGGCCAAGCACAGCAGATTGCACTTTATAGTCCTATTATATTATCCACTGCTATATAGCCATTATGTGTATTAGATGTAAAATGGGACAGCAGGGTCTTTTCAAAGAAATCTATTATCAGAAGTATTATGATCTCCTTTATCCTAACAACATTGCCAGTCTAACAGTCTGAATCTATTATAATGCATAAACAGGCCAATGCTTAAACTAAAATATTAAATTCTGAAGTATAAAAGTATGAAAAACTAAGGTTTGCTGTCTTTCAGCCTCATTAGGGTGTGTTGCTCAACTCTCAGTGGCTGGACTTCAAATTTAAAAAACCTTTAAAATTAAAAAGATGACAAAGTAATAATCATCTGAACTATAAAGCAAAGGATTTGCCTTAGCATACCAAGCTGATTAAACCATGCACAGAGAGTTCACCTTTTCCGTGCAGGTTTAGCTTTTACAATCTATATGACAACAGGTTGTAGGCCCCTTGGGTCAAGTAGGATAAATATTTTGTTATTCTAGAAGTTTACAGTGGTAAACCATGACAAATAATCAAAGTGTAGTAAAGCATAGTACAAGTATGATAAACCTTAGGCAATAATGGCTATATAAAATACTTAACATAAAAGCAAATTAAATATTTACTGGATGTTGCATTACATTTTGTGTAAAACCAAGGGAAACTTTAAAAAAAACACTGCTTGTTTAAATAATTTAAATCATGAGTACCCATATTGTAATACTGTGTTACCTGACTAACTGTATTAGGTTAGACACATCATCAATCCCTTGCAGCTATAGGATCTGTGAATGTCAGACACCACATTATGGAGAGCTATTTAACGTGGTTATTACTGATTTTCAATTCTAGAAGAAGGTCTCCTTAACCTCTGAATCCAAGTTCCCATCACAGAAATCGTGACACGTAACTGAGTTTTGTAAATCTACAGTCAAGTTTGTCTAGTTTATAGGTGTGTAAGAGTGGAAGCAGCACTGCTCCAGTGATTTAAACCGGTCTGGTGTTATTTTGTGGTATGCGTTAAAATGTGGCACACCGTGTACTGTGCTTGCCCAGGCATGTGCAAACGATTTTAGCTCAGAAAACAAGGAAACGCCAATCTGAAATGGGTACGATGTGCTGAGTTTGGCCCTTTTTCACAGTTCAGCAAATTGATATGACTTTAACTGATGAGCAACAAATTGAGTAATCTAAAATTGTAAACATATAAGATGTTGTGGGTGAACTACATGTTGTCTTGTTCGTAGTGATTTGTAGAGAAGTCAATTACAGCATTGACATGGTACCATTTTTTGACGTTAAACAGATACACATACCACATTTTGACGGTGTACCACTTTCTGGCACTACGATGGTTACTATCAATTTATCAGCTGCATTTTTCTTCTTATTTAAAGCAGTGTAGACAGTTTGTCCCCTGATATATTGCTAAAACGTTTTCAAGGGAAAACTAATGAACTTTTTAAAAATGATACAAGAGCCAAGACACACAATAAAACACCCTTTGTGCTGGAAATGTAAAAAAAAAAAAAAAAGGCTAAAAAGAAGCCCTGCCTTCAAAAGTACAAAAGGTCAACTACTGTAGCTTCACTGGCCACAGGAGACAAGACATTTGAGAGTATGCAAATGTGGATTCAAGTTGAAAAGAGATGGTAATACAAAGGTTTTTACAGTAGCAGTTGCTTTCTATGTAAAGCCAACCTTAAGTGTCCTTAAAAGCCCAGATCAATTTATACGCTGCAAGTTATGATTCAATCACAAGATTAGATTTTGGATTAACACAATCTATCTCTTGTATTGGGTTAGTGGAAAAATCCCCTCCTATATTAAAGCCAATACCAGTATTCAGTATTAATCCATTCTGGGGGTGTGGAATGAGTGTTGTGACCAAGGCTGGCTATCATTGGGAATATCAGGGTTATGAAATCAATGTTATGAGCGCATACTCACATTTACAAAATCCTTTAGTTTGTAAAGTCAATTTGTCAATTGAATACTACTTAATACTCATTTTCATTTTCTTTTTAATCATGTGGAGTGTTGGCTTCCTCGATATTGATAATATCATATTGATTTGATTTTTTTTTTTCTGAAGGTTTACCATATAATATTATCGGTGACAAATTAATTGTTTTGGAAACCCTGATAAAAATTATTTCAAATGTTGTTCCCTTTGCTACATTACAATACTCTTTTTTCACCAAAACAATGACTCTTTTTATGCTTCAGGAAAAAGTGTTTTGTTGCTTATTGTCATTATCCTTAAGTGCATTTTTACATATTGTCAGTGTCTGTTTTTTACCGTTTTTACCCTTCTAAAAATGTGCTTCCTGCTGCTTCCTGCTGATTCTGAGCTAACACCAAGCAAACTAAAAGAAAAAAAAGTCTGCTACAAATCAGTTTCAGAGTTTAATAATGAACAAGTATCTTAACCACACAAAGCACTTTACTAAATAGTGTGCCAGATTGATAAAACTTGCTGTAGAATTACTTTCTATTAATAATCTCCTTAAAATGCACCAATCCAACACAGTAGATTGAATGGGTTCTATACGTAGCTTTGTAATTTAGATACAAATGTTAAAGCTTCAATGTTCAATGTCTCATAAATACACTGGAAAAAATCTGGTTGTCATGATCGGAACACTTCTGCTGTATAAATTGATGAGACATGGTGGTGTTTTCTAAAGGAATATACTGAGATCTTTATGGACATTATCTGTCAGTCTCTTCATAATCTAAGTGTGTCTTGGAAGCCTTTCTGATCACACATTAAAGAAGAATATGGGACTGTAGTGTAGTGGGAGGGAGTGCACTTGCAGACACATAGCAACATTACAATATGAATTAACAGTACTCAGTCACATAAAGAAAACTGTTACTGAAGATCAAGCAAACTTTCAAGATGCATCAGCAGGCATTTTAATTAGCATGTAAGAGAGCCACTATAAATGGCAAAGTGTTGCTTTAGGCAAATGCAGCAGAATGGTATTTAAATTGTGAAAGGGAGAGTTCTCGTCAAAACCAATCTAAGCATTGTTCTGAACGCCTGTCAAAGTTCATTTCTTCTTAGCAGGCATTACGCATCTGCCAGCTCCCCAAAGATGACCAGGGCTTTGTTGCTGGACAGTGAAATGGGGAATATCAATTAGAAAAAAAGAAAGGGACAATTAAAGCCTGCGTTGATAATAAAGACAATAATGGATTTTTTTTTTTTACAATATCGGGATAATGTACATTAACTACTGCACCACCATTACTTTTAAAACAATAAATATCCAAAAGGCAGATAACTGAGTTGTCACATCTTATTTCCTGCAGAGTGCTGTTTGTACTTATTCTTAAAGCCAGGTGGGACTGAGAAATTAGATGTTTCTTGCCCAAGGCAGCACAGCAAGCTAGTGACTGTCAGCTTTGGAAACCAGGATCGTCTTTCTCTCACTCCATAGCTCAAATACCAGACTGCTGAGCCTGGCAGTGCTGCACTGTGTTTATGCAAGGTGACCCTGGTGAAAGATTTGCAGAATTTTTTTTTTTCATAAATGTTAGTTGACAAGCATATTGCTATAAGCACTGTCACCGAGAACTGCGTACTATCATTCTGTGTACTAAGATAAGAAGGTAAAACATATTTTTAGAAAGCATTGCTAATTTTAGATTCTACTAGTCAAAGAGATGGTGTTCCTTTATTTTTAGCACACTGAACAACAGAATGCTGGTTGTCAGTTATCATATAATGGTCATTCATGTCTTTAGTTCAGGTAGTGTCCATCCCTTTCCTATATACCAGTACAACTGTACTTAAAGTACCGAAGGGCTGTTTTCACATTAGGACCGCAACAGAACTGAGACCTTAAGTCGCTAGGACAGGAATGGGAATGTATCGCTGAAGGACAGAGGGAGGAGAGCTGCTAAAACCCAAATGGGATTGTGAACCAGGCTAAGCGGTAATACGGTACCCAAAAATACAAAGAGTGTGGGCAGTGGCTGTCAAATGGGAGAAGGCACAACTTCAGATTCATTACCTCACTGAAGGAAAATAAGAGCCTGATTCGGTAGCTGCAGTGGCTGTCATTTCGGATTTTTGTCACCAAATTATTAATAGTGAAACAATATATAATGACTATTTTGGATGAATCGACTAAGAAAAAAAGACCTGAATGCTGCAGAGAAGGCTATTTTGTTAACCTGTCCTGAACCGTCCTTCAGCATGTGGCCCTGGCTATATGCTCAGTGCTGAGGCAATGTAAAAGCCTAGATTAAGAAGGCACGATTTGAAATACTAAGCTCATGTGTAATTGTGTGCCGATGTGATCTGACAAAAAGCAGTGTGAGGTCTCAGTATAGATGTTTATTATCCACAATGTTAGTCAGTATTCTTCTCTACTCTTTGATTTTTGTTATGCTTATTGTACATACAGTAGGTACAATGAACATATGTGGTAATGTTAGTTGGCTAAGATGCAAGGTAGTTTGTGATCGGTGTGTTTGTGTTGGCCTTCACCAACACTGAGAATATGATGGAGGCTCAGTTATGATTAAATGGGGTTATTGTGTGAAACTCATACAAAGACAGCCAGACGTACTGTATAGTATTCATGTTCTTAGAAAGTTAAAGTGTGCAATATGGCCTGTGTAGATAACAACTGATAATAGACATATATATATGTGAGTTGGATGGATGTAGGGGTGATGTCAGACCAGAAACAGAAATCACAACAAGGGATGACAGGGCAAAACTGAGACGCTATGGCGCCCAGCTTTTTATTAAATAACAAAATTTAATTTTAATATTTAAACAAAACACAAAATACTTTCAAAACAAAAAGGCACGAGGGCCAAAACAAACAATAACACGTATTGTGCTGGTTTAATAACCAGCACACTTAGCAATTGTTATTTTCTTCTAAATTATCTTTTACCTCCTGTCTCCACTCTCTTTCTCCACTTACAAACACTCTTTCCCTGTGCAGCCAAACTGCAGCTCTTTTATATTCTGGCCGAGGGTTTAAATGACTTTTATAATTTGCGTGACTGCCAGCCAGTTAAACAATCAGTAGCTAACAGTTGCACATTCTCATGAGGTAATTCAAATAATACAAAACAATAATGGCGGCGTCATCTTGCTCGTCCGGCTAAACAATAATAAAATACAAAACACGTCTTTTCGCCGTCATATATACATATAAATCGTATAATACAAATAAAGCAAACAAAACAGCATACAAATATCCATAGGGATGGGGCTCCCCACCACAATATATCACTCAAGTGGCAGTAGGGCTTGAACACAACGCTAATCTAAAGGAAACTTGAATAACAGTTACATGAAAATGGCCTCACTGCCTAATCTATTCCCAACAGTTACCTTTCCATCAGATTCCTTCTGTGCCATTATACAAATCTGTCAACCATTCAAAAGCAATTATGTACAGAATGTCAAGTGCTGTCACACCAGCTCTCCCTACCCCTTTTAGAGGTTTCTGGTGTACATTTCCACACAGCTAGCATGTATACAGTATCTTATCTGTTGATTCTCTCTATTAATAACCCAACTGACATTATATTCGGAAGTGTGAGATTTCTGTATTTGAAGTATGGTAGCATTTGTGATTACAATTTAGCGATACATGTAACTGCCAATCCATTTGTAAAGCAAGACTCTATTTCTTTCAGATATTGGCAGGGTCTGTTTCAAGCACCATTTTACATTAGTCAATCATTGTTTTCAGTTTGGAAATGTGGGGACAGTTTTCCTGTTGTGCTGTAATTGACATATATTATTTAATTATTATTATTTAATTATTTAGCAGATGCTTATATATACTGTATATATATATATATATATATATATATATATATATATATATATATATATATATATATATATATATATATATATATATATATATATATATATATATATATATATATATATATATATATATATAGTATATATATATACACACACTGCTGTGCAAAAGTCTTAGACATGTTGTATTTTTCTACTCTGATGCATTATGAGCATCAACAATTTACTCAAAGCCTCCACTAGTGTTTTCTACTATAATAACAACTTTGACTTGCATAAAGAAGGAAAACAATTGAGTGAAATAGCTTGCATCACTTGATTTTCAAGGTGTGCCTTATGCCAGTTCTGTTTCAATTCAACGCTTGTCTTCTTTCTATATTATCTTCAAGTATTGCTCATCCTTGTTAGACAGCTTTTTGGGTCTTCCAGTCCTGGGTTTGTCAATTACAGATGATGTTTCTCTGTACTTGTTGATTCAGAGAACTAAGTGTGGAATGCACTCTGGGACTGGTAAAGCTCGGACAGAGACACGACGGGACATTTTCACAGTTCCTCCAAGTGACATGTCATCATTTCTGCTGATTCTTTTTAAAGTCATACTTAAAATGTGGTGTCAGGGTGTATCTTTTGGGGTAAAACTCATAAGGAACTAAGTTAATTTGACAAACATGTCAGCTTCGTCTGCATGATGCACTGAAACACCTAGTTTGATTATCACTAATCTTAGAATACTTGATATTACCTTAGGTACGGTAGTCCAAGTCTAATGCTAACCAGGGTCTTTAAAGACACCCTTTAGTGTTTTAGATAGTTTTCCTATAAGGTGTACCTTACATATAAAAAAAATAATAAAAACTGAATGCAGATTATAAATATGAAGTTGCACTGTTTTCCTCAGGGATTCCTTTTGATCTGAGCCCTTTTGATATTGGAAAAACACTCTAGCTGAGGAAACGAATGACAAGAGGCCCACAAGTCTCCAAAGCCCTAGTACTACAGGCTATAAAAATATGTACACATCCATTAAGTTCTGCTTGACAAAGGAAGAGGTATAAGGTAGATGTGCTGATGCAGAAATACACCAACACACAATACACAACAAAGAATGAAAAAGCTGTGGCACGTTTACACAGATTTATGGAAACATTTAAGCATATATTTAATTGTTTGAATAGGATAGACTACAGTACTTCCCACATACAATACAGGACTAACCCAATCAAAAATTAAAATGATAAATCTGGATCATGCTTATGTTCCGAAGGAAGGGAAAACTCTTTAGGTATATAACAATGTAAGGAATAGCAAGCCACTTATATAGCCCCAAAACATCTGCTGGAGATTGGCCTTGCCAAAGTAAAAAAAATATTCCACAAAACCTCAGCATGCTAGTGACAGGGAAACAGAGAGAGAACGCATGTGTCTCCATTACTTTTTAAGCAGAAAATGTGCTTTCTGTGAACAGAAGAGCATACATGTGCCTATTTCTGTACCCCGAGGAAAGACTGCCAATTGCTCTGTGTTTGGTAAATTAAATAAATAAATAAAAATATGATTGTAGTTTCTGCAGCGGATGGGTTTAAATTGGTATTCAGCAGTGATCAGTTCCAAAGCCTGTACTGAGTAGCGTCCTTCTTATCTTACTTAGACCAAAACCCTAGAGGCTGGGGTTTGCAGTTTATTCTGGACTGTCAAAGTGCAGATTTAATACAAACAGAACCCAAACTGCATCATGTTGAAAAATGTGTGCTTTGTACAATGCAACAGGAATGGAGACTGAAACAGAAACATTTCTCATTCAGAAATAAGTACATATTCACCTTTGACAATATGTTTCCTAACCTTACCAAAATGTGATTTATATATATATATATATATATATATATATATATATATATATATATATATATATATATATATATATATATATAATGGGTGCAGCAAGTATTATATTTTTTATATAACAGGAAAAACATGTTTTGTTCAATATCAAAACATATAATTAGCTTTAAACTCGACCATAATTAGTTGAACTGAGTTGTGCAGTAATCAGTGCAGACTGGTAGAAATACTCATTTTTAATAATTAAAAGAATCTGCAGAGACAGATGGCTATGAGCTGCATCCCAAAGGAGTGCACATGCAAAAAACAGATATTTGAGGGATCAGACATCAATGGTTGACCTGGCAGTATGAAACAGAACTAAGCTCTAGGATGTTATTGGCCAGTGGTCTGCATCCTTTCCTCCAATGCTTAAAAAAGGCACACTGGCATGATTACACACAAGGTAAAAAGAGTCAGGGTTTTTTCCATTTTGCATTTTATAGCAATTACAACAATCTGCTTTCTAATTATGGCAGTCAAATGTAGTCTTTGTGTACTGGGTGTTAATGGTCTACCTTCTCGTTCTGTGCATGACAGAACCCTTTAATAACTGTGTTTACTCTCCTGTGAGTAAGTGTAAGAAACCTGATTATCAGTGGTTAGGCAAGAATCACACTTCATTAGAAAAAAGAAACAGTGTATGTATTGGGGAAGCTGTGGCTTTTAATTGGCTTGTTGCCTTAATACACACTGACAGAAAATCCTGCAGCCAGGAATTGCTATGAGACAGGAAAAAGAAACATGGTAAAAAAAAGAACAAGGTAAAAAGGTCATGGCTAAGTGATTCCACCAGGGGTTTATGGTGTTCTGAAGATATATGTGAACAGATATATATTTTGTTTAAGGATTGCTTTGCAACTTGTATTATTGGGGACTGTTAATGGTTTATCTGTAAATACAAATTAAGGTGTACTAGGCTGTGGGAAGAGTGTAACCTCTGCAGTTATATTACTTTAATTTTACTTGAAGGACAACTAAAAAGAAAAAAGAGGAATAAACTGATTAGGCTGGGTAATGATAACAAATGTAATGAAATAACCGAGAGGTGTGGTTTAGGTCCCTCTCTGGATTTTAAGTTTTGAAATGATTTTATTAACGCATATCATTAGAATGTAATTATCCTGTATTCATTTTTATATTATTTGATAGATGATTACACTTACTTTATATCTGGCTCTGAACAGTGGTGTAGTGCAATATTTAATCTATCTACACCCTCCCTCTCTCGCTGTCAACCCTACCACGCAAAGGCTGCGGAGCGGCACTTGAGTGGGGGGGCCATTGATTTTCTCCATATAGTTGTGGTCCAGCTGGATTACATTATTCAATGGTAAATTCTGGTTTAAGTTTATTTGAACAATTTCTGCTTTTAAATAATATGATGTGTTGCTTTATGGTGACTTTATTACATTTGTATTTAACCCAAAATATGGTAAATTAAATTTTAAATAACTTACCTAGTGAAAAGTTAATATAATATAACGACAAGTATTTTAAATAGTAAATTTAAATCCTATCGTAGAGAGGTTACTCACTACAATACTTAACATGGTTATTTGGAACACAAGAGAATGAAAGCGAAAACACTTTCCAAAGAAATCTTGTCTGTTTGTAAAAAAAGATATGTAAGGCCACCAATTATTACATCTAATTGTAAAATGTTGACAACTTAGCAGAGCGTTAATACAGCAGGTTACCTTCACCTCCAGGCATGCTACATTCAAACAAGGGTTTCTTACGGTTATTGTATTCCTTGTTTATTTGTATGGGTTATACACATGTACATCTCCATATATTGATAGCAGCAAAACTACACATGACGTACGGAAGTGGTGCTCTCCCTGCCCAACCCAACCCCCCAGCACTACACCCCTGGTTCTGAATATTAATATTGTATTATCTTCTTCCAGTTATTTATAATACCTTTATCTTGGTCGTTTAGCATTCACTGCAGTCCCTTTATTAAGAATACCTTTGAATAACACATTAGCAAACCTACTAACAGAGTTTACACTTTTTTTTATTTTTTTCCAGAAAATGCACAACAAACATACTGTTATTGAATTATACATGGAAGGATAATTATACATGTTTATATAATGCTAGAAAACGTTTCCAGTTCTATGTCACTCGCTGACACCTACAGAAAACAAGACCAAGCCAATACTTTGGATCATTGTTGGTGTTTAAAGTCTGTATGCATGTGATGGGGTGACATGTCCGAGCTACATGTCCACGTCGCACGTCAGGATCACAGACACACTCGGAGCTTTCTTCCTTTTTTTTTTTTTGGTACAAGCATTTATTTTCTTTAAGTAATATTAAGCACTGGATCACATACTGGTCAGTCCTCTCAATTGATTCTCCACCAATTACAGACAGTCAGACTTTTAAAGAGCTAGCCACGCCCACATTTTAACAGCCTTAATTAAACAATCTAGTACTGTTTTTGTTTATTTTTCTTTATACTGTGCACTCGTGCACACAGTATTTTTTAACAATGCATAATAGTACCTACAAACATGCAAGATTTTCATTTATTTTCTCAACGTTAAATATTTAGGGTTATAGTCATTACTGTTATTATGCAATATACCGTTATTGATATAAAACACCGTGGCTAAGCTGCACACGGGAATAAACGAGCAATAAAACCACCACCTCAGAGTAAGTTATATATATAACATAGTATAACAACACGACTCATTGTAAAGTCATGCCCAAGTGAGAGTGCTCCCTTACAATGAATACCATTCATTAAACTATCTCACACAGTATTATACTAGTAACTGCCCTATCTGCACTCTACCTGGATTTACTTTGAGCAGAGTTTAAGTTGCTAACCGTTTCTAAGTTAAGGTACTTAAATGGAACAACCTGGTATTGATTTGTACAAGAAATAATGCACTCTGCATTGATTTCCCACCCAGATTCTAAACAGTCACTTACAAAGGTTACATGTTCCTCAACCTTTCAAAGGTCACCTCCTGCAACACTGCAGACTTGCTTAGAGGTTTTCTCTGCATGTTTAAAATGTTCTAGTCATTGGAAAATTGATCTCAAAGATACTTTTTGAACATTTCAGACTCTGAAAAAGCTTATCAGCAGTTTGTTTGCATCTGCTGGGAAATGAAAGCCATGCAACCTTGAATCTGTCCAGAAAAAAGGTAAAACAAGTAGATTTCACAAGGAAGCTATATATTTTTCAATTACCTCATTCACTGTCATTTATTGATGGTTCCTGGATATTGCTCAAAATTGACTTTTTATAGCATAAACAATCATTTGTTTCCAAATCTGAATCAGATGTTCTTTATACCAATTAACCAGTTTTATTTTAAAACATTTTAAATAAAGATGTGTTGCATATTTTATGTACATGAGTGTTTAAAGCTCATGGTCGGGCATGGTTATACTTGTAAAATGATGATTAAGCACCAGCATGGAAAATGCAGTTTGCACTTTGACTTATCATGGTAAAATGTAACAAAAATGTGTACTTAAACACAGATGCATGGATATTACTTCAAGAAATCCATGGTACTGAAACAAATACATTATACTTATTCTGATAATAAAAATAAAAACATTTGCCCTTAACTGAATTAAATTAGACCAACAGTGCAATGCTTTCTATGGCTTATCAATCTCTTACTCAATCAGGTCATTCTGTTCCTGGAGTGCCATTCCATCACAGGTTTCATATGTGAATAGGTGATAGTTATATGAACTTGTGGTTAGAACGAGGTCAGTCGCAGTTGAATGCAGGACAATAGCAGAAACAGAAAGTGCACACAGGTAATCACTGTGTTCTTTTACTTTGCAGTACAGTAGCAAACAGGTGTTTTCTTGCATGTGAACTAGAGCACACATTCACTTTAATGTATTTTGCATTTTGTAGATCTGCATGTTTTTATTGTCATTTGGTTGAAATAAACATTTGGATCGCGATGCTATGTCCACATGTCTGTTACTTTGCTGTAGTGTTAATAATAATAATAATAATAATAATAATAATAATAATAATAATAATAATAAAATATGCACTTGTATGTTAATAGACTATTTGCATTCTTAATAGTGACAGGTCGTTTGCAGACAAAACTATTCTTGCTGCCTAATAATACAATGTCAGAACTTGTAACAATTCTGGAGACAAATATGAAACAACTGATTGATGTAATGCACAATTTAAAAGAAGATATACGAGGAATCTGAAATAGTCATCTGCCTCTGCATGTATATGTTTGATAGCTAGAATTACCTCTAATAAATATGAAAAATAATAATGTTATTCTCTTTATTTTGGTATTTAAGTAAGTTACCTTGTTTAGGCAAATAAATGTAGAATTAAATTGTCCCTGATGTCACAACCACTGGGTTAGATTTTGATCCATGTTGTTCATTTTCATCACCACCATCATCATTGTTAGGTCCAGAATTGATTTCAATAATGTTACCTTCATCATTATAAATTGTCAAACATCTAGCAATTGATATATTCTATTGCATACAACACACTCCTATTAGCTGACATACTCTTTCTGGGCTATATTATAGTGTAACATCTGTAAGGTCGAGGCACCTAAATCGAGCTTATGCCAAATAGTTGAGCGAGTAGTGCAGTGTGTTTTGTTGTACTTTCTTTGAGGTGGTGTTGCAGGGTTTGCAATTGGGGTCATCATATGACTTCAATGCATATCCATGGTCACCTTAAAATAGGAAAATACTTTTGAAATACTAGCAAAAAAAAAGAAAGAAAGAAAGAATTAATTAAACAGTTACATTGTTTTTTACAGAATATGTAAATTTATTCATCCAAGAGCCAACCTTTAGGAGCAGAGCTGACTCAAAAGAGTCATGAGTGATGACTGGATTTAAATAAAAGAATCATGGCATGACCCTGGGAAATTAGCAAAAACATGTCTATCCATCTTTACGAGGATTAAAAACCTTAGGAGATGGGATTCTTCTCCTAGCATTTCTTTGTCTCCTTTTTCTGAGGTAGTGAACAAGAGCCATGTTGGAAAACCACAAAAACAATTGCTAATGAGTATTTCATGTCCTAATAAAAAGTGACCTAATGGGCATTAGTGTGAAAAATGGGTTTAGTGAATACTGATTTTTGTGCAATAAGGGAATGCCCACATCTTTAAAAAAATGGGCAAATGATTGCTCATGTCATTACCAAATGTGCTAATAACATTAAGAATAATACATTTGGGCAAAGTTGAGCACTAATAACGTTGATTGCTCAAAATTCCCATTAACACCTGGGCTAATGCTTAATTGAAGTGAATTTCGCCCAATGTGTGCAGTTATTTAGTCCCAGAATAATGAATTAGTTGTTGATTTCATTACTGAACCACATCTCTTCACATATCTGGTAAAAAACAAAAAGTGATGATTATTTTCCCCTTCTCCTTTCATGGGTAAAAAAAAAAAAAAAAAAAGAATTCTGAGATTTAGCATTATTTTCCAGATAGGGATGAATAATTGGTCAAGTGCATGACATGAATATTTGAACAGACATTTGTAATGGATCTGTACAACTAAACTGTATTCTGTTCCCACAACAGTAAAGCAGAAAAATCCTATAAATCAATTGTTATCATCTTTACTTTATAAGTGCTTTGCTAGAATAGGAGTATTTATTGAAAGATAAGTCATTTTAAGCCAGACAAGGTCAGAACTACTGTAACCCCTTAAAAGAATACTTCAAATATGCACTGATTGCTATCTTTTCAAATGTTGACTATATCAACTATATTTTTATTGCATAGACAATTTTATAAAACTTTCCAAATCAGTTTGCCAAATGTTGAAATATTAAACTGTCAGAACCAGAAACTCCCAATCTCTATCACAGAGATACTGTATTTCTATTTGTTAAACTAAACTGACACATTAATGATCACCACTAATACATACACAAACATTAACTTACTGTGTTAAAGTAAGGATGTCTACATTCGGATGTAGAACTCTGCATGCATTTTGAATCAGAGAATTGTGAGAAGTAACAGACTTCATTTTATGCCCATTACCTCCAGTGTATCTATCACACTACAGTTCATGTTTGTTTGTTTTTTCTGCTTAGCCCATCGTATGACTATAGTGTAAGGTAGTAATTAATCTCAACATACAAGAAGTTATTAAAAATGTACACGAATCATGGTATTCTGATTAAGGCTTGATATTTATGTAGCTATAATAATAATAATAATAATAATAATAATAATAATAATAATAATAATAATAATAATAGCAAGGCAGTCGTTGTACACAAGAAAAACTTTAATATAAATTAGCATAACTGTACAGTAGTTTTATATTTACAATAACTTTTTCGGTTCACTACCGAATAAAACCGGAACCCCATAAAAAAATAACCAATGCCATGTTGCTGGTTTGTTTAGGTTTGTGGTCATAATCCTGTTGCTAAGCAAATTATGCATTGACGCAAATTACTTGTATTACGTAGTGCACAAAATTAATTTTTTTTTTTATGAGCCTCCTGACAGATCTTTCCTGTTCAATGTTCCATACACCAAATGTTTTCCATTCAACGAATCAATAGTAGACATAATTTCAATCTTTGGGTTCTGTTGAACGGGAGTGAAAGCAATTGTATCTCAATTATCTAAGCTTTATTAGACAACATTATTATTATAATTTTTTGCTTTGTTCTCTTTTTCTCCTACTGCATGCTTCTATCTATTGCAATACATTTATCGTAGTGAAGATGGGGCACTGCAAGTTACAAATGGATGAAGAAAATAAACCATTCCCTATCCATATACGAAATGAAACTTTCCAAACAGATTAGAGGAATTGCAGTTGAGCAAATCAGTGCCTTATCATGGTTACACTGGGGCTTCTACAGTACATGACTTGTGCAGCAGTTCTCTACAAAACACCAGTAAAAGGCAATTTTACGTATTACCAGAAAAATACATCTAAACCACCTCTGCTTTAAGGAATGTTTTGTTAAGAACAGTTTTATTAAAACCCAGTTTGATTCATTAAATCAAGTGTAAGTTGGAAATGTATTTTTTTTTTTACCATGAACTGTTTAACTGACCATCGCTATAAAAGAAAGTCCTAAAAAAATCCTTAGTCCCTAAATTTTGTGATAGCAGCTTTTTTTTATCCCAATGCTATTATCAATTGATATATTTAAAAAAGAAAAAAAAAAACTTATCATGCTTTTAAAATATTATGACTCTCTGAACTGTAAAAAGCATTAAAAGGTTAAAGCAGGGTATGGATAAAGAAAATACTGGCTATCCTTCCATACCATGCCATAATAACAATAACAACAGACATGAAAATAAAGCTCACAAATTGAATACATGATAAGTCTTACTTAATAAAACAAAGTATAAAATAATGGTATTGTGATCCTTTTCGTGTTTTGCTTTTACTCCCCTCAGAATGGATAATTCAATTTTATGAAATTAAACCACAATTAAAAAAAAAAAAAAAAAAAAGATCATAACTGTTCTGATGTGATTTCTAAGCAATGCATTTTAAAACAATTATAAAGCAGATTTGCGAATGAGGAACAATATTCTTAAGATGCCTGGTGGAAAGCACTATTATTTATAATTTTATGGTGATATGCTATTTGTAAATAGCAATACAATGGGATTTCCTCCAGGCAAAGTGCATTCCAATCATCCAAGTCTGTCATATGTATAAAATTTTAATAGTCAACATCCAGAGCATGATGACATTTCAGTTATCTTTATTGCACAGAGGTAACAGTTTTGTGGTTTCCTAAATAATTCAATGCCAATGTGTACTATTCCAAATCATGGGAACTGATTAACACACATAGGTGGTGTCATTTATACAATAGTGTGAACAAACCAAACCTATTCTATTTATGATTCTAAGGAAAAAACAGTGGTTGGAGTGAAACAAGTACATGTTAAATTAAATGTAAAATAAGTACCATAAGTCCTAACCAGTGATCTAAACTTACCTCTATCCCCTCCCTCTTTAGCTTTATTAACATTAAAGTGTTACTTTTTATTGTGCTGCAACTGTTTTGGTTCACAATTTTTTTTCTTTTATGTTAATTCAAGATATAATTGAAGAAATGTGCTACTGCAGTACCAAGGCAGTAAACTAACACAAACCACGTTGCAAAATGAGCTAAATACACTGATTCGTTGTGTACACGTGACCTTTCCTTAGCCCCCCCTTAATGACTGAATTATTTACTTTGTGTATTCTAGGAGATGTATTTTCTTGGCAAGTTTAGTCAGAGGTTAAATCATGCCCAGGACTACACAATTCAACAGATTAGACTTCTGAAGTGAGTTTGAACTTTTTTATAAAGATTTTATTTTTTTCGTTAAACCCATGTCACCTTGCAACAGTTCCCCCAAAAATAGTGTACTGCAATTCTGCGGTTTGGTGAGTACCAGTGTCAGGTTGTATATGTCACCCTAATGTAAAAGAACCAGCTAGATAGTCTGGATCCAGTTGCCAGAGTGGACATGTAAGCTAAACTGAGTGCAGCCAATTCTGTAGAACAACCTTTCCAATAAACTGTTTAATTGCTTAATTAATGAGCCAGCCTCCTAGCGATTATTATCAACTTCAGGCATTTGTTTACTTAGTGCATGTGGTGCACTAGAGACAGTGCTAAAATACCATATTGCTTAACATGTGTTTCTTGCATAACACAACATTCAGTTTCTATTATCAGTCCACACATAATGTATTTAAACACTTAAATTAATTACATACAGTACTGTGCAAAAGTTTTAGGCAGGTGTGAAAAAATGCTGTAAAGTAAGAATGCTTTCAAAAATAGACATGTTAATAGATTATATTTATCAATTAACTAAATGCAAAGTGAGTGAACAGAAGAAAAATCTAAATCAAATCCATATTTGGTGTGACAACCCTTTGCCTTCAAAACAGCATCAATTCTTCTAGGGTCACTTGCACAAAGTCAGGGATTTTGTAGGCATATAGTCAGGTGTATGATTTAACAATTATACCAAACAGGTGCTAATGATCATCAATTCAATATGTAGGTTGAAACACAATCATTAACTGAAACAGAAACAGCTGTGTAGGAGGAATAAAACTGGGTGAGGAACAGCCAAACTCAGCTAACAAGGTGAGGTTGCTGAAGACAGTTTACTGTCAAAAGTCATACACCATGCTGAGCACAGCAACAAGACACAAGGTAGTTATACTGCATCAGCAAGGTCTCTCCCAGGCAGAAATTTCAAGGCAGACAGGGGTTTCAGATGTGCTGTCCAAGCTCTTTGAAGAAGCACAAAGAAACGGGCAACGTTGAGGACCGTGAGACGCAGTGGTCGGCCAAGGAAACTTACTGCAGCAGATGAAAGACACATCATGCTTACTTCCTTCGCAATCGGAAGATGTCCAGCAGTGCCATCAGCTCAGAACCGCAGAAAACAGTGGGACCCTGGTACACCCATCTACTGTCCGGAGAAGTCCGGTCAGAAGTGGCCTTCATGGAAGACTTGCAGCCAAAAGCCATACCTCCGGCGTGGAAACAAGGCCAAGCGACTCAACTATGCACGAAAACACAGGAACTGGGGTGCAGAAAAATGGCAGCAGGTGCTCTGGACTGATGAGTCAAAATTTGAAATATTTGGCTGTAGCAGAAGGCAGTTTGTTCACCGAAGGGCTGGAGAGCGTACACAAATGAGTGTCTGCAGGCAACAGTGAAGCATGGTGGAGGTTCCTTGCAAGTTTGGGGCTGCATTTCTGCAAATGGAGTTGGGGATTTGGTCAGAATTAATGGTCTCCTCAATGCTGAGAAGTACAGGCAGATACTTATCCATCATGCAATACCATCAGAGAGGCATCTGATTGGCCCCAAATTCATTCTGCAGCATGACAACGACCCCAAACATACAGCGAAAGTCATTAAGAACTATCTTCAGCGTAAAGAAGAACAAGGAGTCCTGAAGTGATGGTATGGCCCCCACAGAGCCCTGATCTGAACATTGTCGAGTCTGTCTGGGATTACATGAAGAGAGAGAAGCAACTGAGGCTGCCTAAATCCACAGAAGAACTGTGGTTAGTTCTCCAAGATGTTTGGGCCAACCTACCTGCCGAAGTTCCTTCAAAACTGTGTGCAAGTGTACCTAGAAGAATTGATGCTTGATGCTGTTTTGAAGGCAAAGGGTGGTCACACCAAATATGGATTTGATTTAGATTTTTCTTCTGTTCACTCACTTTGCATTTAGTTAATTGATAAATATAATCTATTAACATGTCTATTTTTGAAAGCATTCTTACTTTACAGCATTTTTTCACACCTGCCTAAAACTTTTGCACAGTACTGTACATGTACAAATGAGTTGTTTCCTTTTCATTTGCAGGTGCAGATGGTTATAATGTAAGTATTTATTTACCTGAAGATCTTTTGATACTTTGATTGTTTCTGTATTTTTCATTTCAGATTATGCAAATCTTCAAATACAGTACAACACTACAGAGGAAAAGTTGCTTGTCTTTCCTGGTACCTAATCACTTCATGTGTTGTACATCCTGTTAAACCGAGCAAACACATGGAATTATCTGGTACCAAGTGCCCCACCTGTAAAGGCACGGCTATGTGGTTTGCAGGGTGAGTTATACAGTCACAGAAGCGCAGGATCACATCCTGGCTGTGTAAAGTTGGTAGTTTTTTATGGACAGTCCACAGGGTCACATTGGCTCTGTTGCACCCATGGGTTAGGGAGGCAAAGTCACCAGGGACTGTTTCCTGTTTGTTTACTGTTTCCTGTTTGTTTGCATTCCAGTGGCCCTATTGTCCAGATGCCACATGAGCTCAAGCAGACACCTGCAGGGCTGTCCTTTGACCTCCAGAGACCTGTAACTTGCCTACATCCACTCTCGAGCTCCTGGGTGTAAAAAAGGCAATTGGCTTGGTCGTGGGACTGGAGGATGCCCACTGACTTTCAGTTCTCCTGAGGCATTGTGGAGAATTTCTGAGGCGAGGGAGCTTAATTGGACAGTCTAAATTTGGGAGAAAATAAGGGGTTAAATAATTAAGCATTCTTTAAATAAAATTAAAAAAGTATCTGTAGCAGTACTTAAAAGAAAGGTAATATATATATATATATATATGGACAAATGTTTCAACAAGAAGCCTTAATAAATGTGTTAATATGTATAAATTGTACTATGCACATGCCAATGGACCCAAACAGACAAGATCCAGTTATAATGCTTTAATTATTCAGATTATACCTGTAGTTCATTAACATTTATCATTATCACTTGTTAAAATGGAAATCACACTAAAATGGAACATTTATCCTATGAAAAATACATTTAGTAGAATATATATATATATATATATATATATATATATATATATATATATATATATATATATATATATATATATATATATATATGTGTGTGTGAGTGTGTGTGTCTGTGTCTGTGTGTGTGTGTATGTGTGTGTCAGCTTTATGTAATGCTCGACTTACAAATCTGTATTGTTTGCTTTTAGTTTGCTTATGGTACTTATTTTACATTTACAATACTTATTTTACATTTACAAAGTTTGCTTTTAGTTTGTTTTTAGTTGTTATATATGAATAACAATTCATATATAACAACTAAAGCAAACAATACTATACTTAGAACAGTGTTTCTGAGGCAATCCGAGTGTATTACCTTGAATCATTAATGTGCTCTGTGCAGATATGGTGCAGCAATAAGCTGTTTCATTTGTAAAAAAGGCAAAGTAATCTTTGTTAACCAAGGGAAGATTCTATTATAAATACGCACAATACATACATACAATACGGATTTCAGTGTAAGGATATGTTCCATGATGGCAATATAGATTACATAGTTATGCAGCACATTGAAATATGCAAATAGACATATCTGGCACACACTGCCGAACAGCAGGGGGGGTATTTTCTTTCACACAAGGGACCAGGCCTACAGCTGAATTAGAGATTAAGAAAAAAGAACAAGCATGTTGTGGAAATGACTTTTGTGTCGTGGCATAGATCACATTATTGCTTGTTTCTCTTATGCTTCTGTGCATGTTTGTCAGCTTTAACTACAGAGAATGAAAGGTCAACCAAAGTTCTCCTGAGTTACAGGTAATTATTGGGAATCTTTTTTTTCCTCTCAGAACTGGAAAAAGTTATTTGCGAATTCACAGCTTCTGCTGTGAACAAATTCAAGGTGATAAAATGTCACTTGAATCAGCAACAATCAGCCATGAGTAAGAATATTACTCAGCCTTCCTCTTCCTTTAATTAAACAATTTTGCACTCAATAAAAAAGGGTTCCCTGATGAGCATAGCTAAGCCTATAAAAGTCACAGGTTTCCTGAAACTGAATTTGTAGGTCTGTCGAGATGGGGTATGAGCAGCCTACTACTCTAATTGTGAATACTGTATACAGTGTATGAACAAAATGTACTGGCTTCTCTACAATATGCTACACACATAAACTACAACACATATAAGGATGTGTTTTGAAGAGTGTTTATAAACATCCCCTTAAGTGAAACAATGCTTTGAAAAGTGAGAACAAACTAACTGTTGAAAAAAGTTTCCTGAACTGCAAACTTTATTTAATTAACACAAATGTTGGGCTTAAAAAATGTAATTAAAGTTTTTGCAGTTGGATATGTAAAATAGTAACTCTGAAGAACATTTGACAAAGACACTTTACAAGTCAAATAACGAGTGGCATGGGAGCCAGGTAAAAGGACTTAAACACTTGGTAATATAAAGGGCTGCTGTATTTCTAAACCCATAACAAATTAACTCTATAGGGTCTGCCCAATGTTAAATATCCCTTTGGCAGCCTGGCCCTTTCACTCTTTTTTTCAGGCAGTGTGAGAGACAGCCCTGCTTGCGATACACTATGGAAAGAGCTTTAAAATGAGGTCCTATTTGTGTATTTCCGTTAGAGGGCCATGTTTGGAGATAGCGTGAATGTGAATGTTTTGCAATGTTACTGCTGCGCTATAAGACAGACCTACCTCAGTGCAGTAAACAAATATTTTCACAGTTTCTTTACAAAATAAGATAAATGGCGACATTGAAGGCACAAAGATCTATTTTCCGATAAATATATATATTTGTTTTTTGTGTTTGCGGATAAGATGCACGAGACAGGAGCTGTTAGGGTTTGTTGCCATGGTCGCCACCTTGCTGGCCATTCAAGCCGCAGTGAACAGCCCCATCTTGTGCCACATGATTTTTTGGGGGGGTTGCTTTTGGTCCCTTTTGTATATATGGCCATAATTCCTTTATTTGTTATCAAATGCGTTCATTTTTTTTCTCATGTTTCATTGTACACTGTCAGATTTGAGCTGGTCATGCTAAAATAAATGTTTTTTTTTTCTAAAAAGAGTATCTTTTTCTGTGGTTTTTGTTATCTGTATTAAACAGTGTGAGTCTCAGGCTATTCTTGGAAGCCTAGGATGTGCACATTCATTTCATGTGTGACATGCACCTGTAACCTTTATAGTTAGAGAGTTATAGCCACAAATCCAACAGTAAAAAACAATAAGAAACAGCTCGGACTCTATTAGCAAGATATAAGTATTGGTCTCTAATCTGCTTTTTTTAAATGAGAAAGTTGTTATGTACTGTAAAAACTGAAAGACAAAGCTTTCATTTTCAGAAACCGGCTGTACATGTCACACCTTGCAATGCAGCAATAGTAATAATAACTTAAGTTTCTTAAAAGTATGAACCATATGCCAAATGTGTATTTGGCTAGCATGATCCATTTCCTTGTAATGTAGCTATAATGTAACTGAGCCAATGGAGTCATGCTAAATATGGCAAGTGATTTTTCAAAATGTAATTATCCTAAATGTCACCATGGTGCTTTTACTGTAATTCTTTAAAACCAAAAAATATCCTTGGCAGCATGGCTGTAGCTTTTAGAAAGATCGTCATAAAACAGAAAATACATCAAATCACTGTTTCTCAAATTTCTTAATATAAAAAAGATTATTCCTTTGGTTTACAAATGCAGGTAATATGTGATCAAAGGAAAACCAGCTGATGTAGCACATTATGGAGACTTAGAAAACGTCTATCAGATAAGGAACTGGCCACATGTTTTCTAGTGGGACAATCTCAATCCTTATTATAGAAATTCAGTTCTACTGAAATGCCATATTCATCACCAGGTCTCGCCTTTATTTCATGACTGCCTCCCTAAACCATGGCCTGCGTAAGGGACTACTAGAACAAAGACAAAGTGCTTGTGACAGTAACAGAATAGGGGTTTCCCCTTGTCTACTCGGAGAACTGCCTTCACCTCCAAGGCTGGGAAGCAAGGACTCCCCCCAAGGGGAAACTAAGGAAGGATAGGAGGATGAACCAAGGTCTTCCTGGCTTACTTAGTCATTTAGTCGAGCAAGGCCAGACTCGGCTGATGCTCCGAGGCCGCATGGAGATCCTCGCGATCTACGCAGGGAGAACAAAACCGCTGGAAAAGAGAATAAAAAAAAAACACATAAAGAGGGCCAGGGGTCGCCACCCCCAGCTGAAGAGCCACCTTTGATAAGTGAGTCAAATGACTAGCTCGAAAGTTGGGAGCAGCTTGCTCTCCGAAGGGTGAGACTGGCACAGGTGCAATGAATAGATTAGCAGGAGAATGGGAAAACAAAATATAGTTAAAGTTATTTGGCCGGGGGTCCCCTCTGGCCAGCGGGAACCTTCCTCTTAGAGGGCGAGGCGACAAGTCGGCCGCTAAGGTTGGGAAGTGAGCTTCACTTGCCGGCTCTGCACATCTGCACCACCAATACAAAAGACAGAAAATGTTAGTTAGAAAAGAAAGTTAGTGATTAATTACAATATTTGATTAATTACATTTTTTTTAGACTAATCTAACCGCTTGGTGGAGAGAACCCCCGGGAGGAAACCTCTGGTGGTCCTGGTGGAGAGATGGCCCCCACTCTGGGCATGCTAGCTATACTTTGTTGAGCAGAAATAACATAATGGAGAAAGGAGTGAATGTAAGAATGTAAGAGGAGGACCAACCCCCCATTTTTTTAAATTAAGGACTGGTTGATTTTAACTTTAGCTGCTGATGTTGCTGCACCTATTCTGAATGAATGGTGGGGGATACAATTGGGGAGGAAGACCAGCTTTAGAAATGAGTGAGGAAAGATGAGTAGAAAACCAGTTTATTTTGATGATAGAATTGTTAGAGTTAATAAAGAGAGGATCAGATGGGTTAGAGGGGTTGCAACAGGAAAGATAGCAGGATAAAGAGAAATAAGGGCAAAGAGGAGAGTTGAGTTTGCACAGCTGAATGAATTGCCCCTGATGTAGCTGAGTAGTGAGAGTCGGGAATGAGAGAGAGGTCGGAGCAATGGAGTACCAGAGATGAGAAAACTTGGGGGGCGGGGACAGCAAACTCAGAACAGCGAAGAAAACCGAAGAATGCAGAAAGACAAAGGGATTCCATGACTAGTTTGTCAAAAGGAGAAAAACAACCTTGGCGCAGAATTGAGATGAGGTGATAGAGAATATCTGAAGTGATAGGGAGACGGGAGGGAGAGGGAGAAGGGAAACTTTTTGCCATTCCCCTAAATAGAAGGCAAACAGCAGGGATAGAAGAGAGATGAAGACTGGGAATGCACAATAGGCGATAATGGTGTTGAATTCCTACTAGATATATTTTGATAGTTCCCAGGGAGAGATGCAACTTGTCTTTTGCATGAACGAGAAAAGAAAGAAAGAAATCCTGGAGGTTTACACGTATATATACTTGCTTTCAAGATGGATTTTTGTTAATTTGTTCAAAAACAACATTATCACCATTTGAAATAAAACGTTTTACGCTGTGTTTAATTACAAGTGAAGAGTTGCAGCTAACAACAATGACACATAACATACAGTACTTGCATAACAGTAACAACTCACTCACAAAATTGAACAGCCACTACAGTATTTGCAAAACGGAAATAAACCTTTAGTCACAAAATTTAACAGTAAGAACTTGCATCACGGCCCACAGTCTTCTTTTCCATTGCTAACCATTGGTTTGCAACAGGAAAGAAGATCACTGATTGGCTAGAGAGGATAGTAAGGCATACCAAGTGACATTTGCTTTTAAGTTTTAGTTTATTTTTCAGCATCATTTTGCAATGAAATTACATATAAATAATAGAAATATTGTAGTCACATTAGAAGTTGTGGCAACCATAACAAGTTGTGTTCTGTGTTAAAAGTTGTGGTTTCCACAACAAATTCACCACCTGCGATTTTCTTACAGCCTTATTAATATTGTAAATTACTCACTTTGGCTAACTTCCAATCACAATCACATGTAAGTAAATATATGTATATTAAACATGAAATGGATTATCATTAAATTAGCATTATGTTTTAGAATCGTTCAATACAATTTCATATCACTAGCAAACTGGTGTGATTAATCAATGAAAATGTCAAGATTAAAACCCCGAAACAAGTAGCTTTCGAGTTAAGGGGAATGAAAGCAATGAATAGAGAACAATGGGTAATCAGGAAATACGCAAATTTGAGCATTACAAGAGCCAATCAAATCACGTGAAAGTCGCCTAAAGGCTTCTACATTCACAGTGTTTTAAAAGTCAAAGTACAGTATCTACAGACAAGTTTCGCTGTGTTTGGGGCTCCTCAATGCAGTGCAATTTGACAAAATGCTGAAATTTGCATTTTTCTATTCATTGCTTTCATTCCCCTTAAATCGAAAGCTACTTGTTTTTACATACTCTCCTGAGCTTTTCAAAAGTCAAAGTACAGTTGTGCTGCACTGATGAGCCTCAAACAGGGTGAAACATGTCTACAGATTCTGTACCATGACTTCCAGTTCTAGATTATTATTATTCTCTGAGAAAAATCTACTTTTCATTCCTCGATAAACTAATTTCAAAGGGATATGCATATATCATATTCCACTTACTATAAAATAAATCTAATTACTGGAACAACAGCTGAACCAGAAACACACATTATTTAATTTTCATGGAGAAGAATAGAAAACAAGAATAATAAATGACTTGACTTAATCCTTGAAATTAAAAATGTAAATGTAGATGAATGGTGTTTTTTTTAAACCTTTCATAGTCATTTTGTCTGTTTAGATCTGTATTTTCAAGTCAATGATTAGGACAACTAAAATTCGATTTTTTATTGCCATGTCAATTCCAATTGCTAGAATATCATTGTTTTAAAGTTCTGTGCAGACATGATCAATGTAGCTTTACAAACATGTAAAAAGAATATGAAAGTATAAGTTTGATGTCCATTCAGGTCTACTCAGAATATTTCTTGTGGGACTTGTGGGCACTATACAGGCCTAACACAATTGAGGAAGATTTTAGAAGATCTAGGCAATTCTTGCAATTCAATGCAGCACTTTCCAAACACCCATCAGCAGATCACAAATAAGGTGAAGTTGTATGGTATAAACAGAGGATATGGCATGCAAAACCAAAGGAATACATGTCATGGGCGGATGTGGCGATAACAAACAAGCTTTCCATCGTAAAATATGTAGTATTTTGTGAATATTACCATTTTGTAAATAATGTTGGTTTTAACTGATACACAACATAGTTAGCATTAGAAAGCATTTGCTGTGCTGGCAATGGAACATGAAACAAGCAATGTGATTGGTCAAGCAAGGTTGCAGCTGTCACATGTCACATATTCGAAATCACTGCGCTGCCTCACAGAATTTACAGTACCAGTAGCCATATTGTTTACAGTTACAGATTTACAGTAAAGCTATAAAACTGAGTGACCAATTACCAGCAAAAAAATCTCAAAAGTAAAATACCAAAAAATAAATACAATAAACAATTGCTGTCTTCACTCCCCCTGACTTTGTCACTTCAAATAATGTCTATTTAGCGGTTTGTAAACACTACAGAAAAACACAAAAAGACACTTCTGCACACAATCCACCCCTCTCTGACATAGATCTTGAGAATGTACTGAAATCTGAGACATCGTTGAATTTATTTGTATTCCTCCCATCTGTTCTGCTCAAGGGCGGCACGGTGGCGTAGTGGTTAGCGCTGCTGCCTCACAGCGCCAGGGTCCTGGGTTTGAATCCGGCCTAGGGTACTGTCTGTGTGGAGTTTGCATGTTCTCCCTGTGTTCGTGTGGGTTTTCTCCAGGTACTCCGGTTTCCTCCCACAGTCCAAAAACATGCTGTCCAGGTTGATTGGTCACTCTAAATTGCCCTGTGTGTGTGTGGTGTCCTGCGATGGACTGGCGTCCCGTCCAGGGTGTAGTCTTGCCTTGTGCCCTGTGTTTGCTGGGTTAGGCTCCAGCTCACTGCGACCCTGTAAAGGAGTAAGGGGTTAATGATAATGGATGGATGTTCTGCTGAAACAGTGTCTGAGAGGGAAAAAAATAACTCAGTGCCATCTCAAATCTGCCCCCTGGTGTATCTTTTCAATGGCAATGAACACAATATAAAAAATAAAGATGTACTTTCTTTTGCATGTTTCAATTAAATTAATTTACTCAGCTTAATTTACTGTGTAGTTCAAAGTAAATGGTACTACTTTATTGGCATGAGGATATTTAATAAAAACAAATAATTTTTTGCCCTAAACATAATGTATGCTTTTTTATTTGTTCAAATCCACCATTTTACCTGGATTATAAATATAAGGTCCTTCAGGTTGTCCATATACATTGAATATACAGACTTCTCTGGGGTTGGAGGCACTCGACTTCGTCTCATGATGCACAATGCCCCGAGTCATCCGTATATTCGACGCATACGGACACCGTGTCGGTCCTTATTGCATATATATGGGAAATAATTCCATCTAGGGACATCTTTCTGTGACATCTTAAATTTCCTGTCAAAGTTCAAGTATATTTTCCTATTGTATGCCTTTTTTTAATGGCTCAGGATGAATATATATATATATACACATATATATATATATATATATATATATATATATATATATATATATATATATATATATATATTAGCTTACAACGTTTTGATATGTTGTACATATGGTCACTAACTTTTATAACATACTATAACAGTAATCACACGAGTGTTATCAATACAAGGGATCAGCAGGCTGCACACATGTTCCCTCTAAATCACCCCTTAATAATATGTTTCTGTACTATTACCAGGAGGGAATTCATTTATATGCAGGTCACATGTGATACCGAGTTCAAGGCTCTTACACTACCCTATCCCTTTCTGTTACAGTTATTTGTCACAAATGCCATGGAATGACAAGGTCAGTTAATTTTACATACAGTAATATCTCAAAATTATACCTGGAATGCATCCAAGGCTTTTCAGAGAGAAACAATAATATTTACTGTTGTTATGCCTCCCTCCTGGTTAGGCTACATTAATCATCCAAGCTATAGAGTATGCTGATAAAGGACATTTCAAGGGGGTCATATAATTGAGGTCTTTAGCAAATCTTTAAAACTGTTGATACGAATCAGTCAGCAGAAAATGACCAAGATGTTAAGTAAAATGTTGTCAGATTCACTGAAGGTGATGCTGAATGTATTTGTAACAGAAGGTGGTTATAAATTAGGTAAGCCACTTTTCAAACTAGGAGCAACACAAATCTTGGACCACCGATTTATGAAACATAACCGGCCCTGTAATTATAACACCATTAATCTTTAAGCCAGGACCATTCAAAATACTGCATTTTCACTTCACAGGGACCCATAACACTTGACAGGAATCCTTTACCCACACACCACAAACACACAGATAGCAGCATTGCAAACTGCCCTAGTGACATACATGTAAAGAGGCTTGTAGCTTTATTAAGGTAAAAGAATGACTAGATCCTCCATCAGGTCTTGACTTAAGCTGCAGACATCCCTTTGCTGAAGATATTTCACCAATTGCATTTCTGCTGATGATTAGGTGACAGAATCATGATATACTAACTCCCTTGGCTGCGACATCTGTATGGCTTTAAAAGATTCTTCTGCAATATCAAATCAATGTCAGAGAATCTGCTGAAGACACCTATTTGGAATGAATAAAGTCACCTGCCCTAGGGACTGATTTGTCCAAAATTACAGAAGCTTTCAGTCCAGTAAGATCGAGGTCATTTCTGTTTGTGTGCAACAAACCGATACACAAACCATACCAATTTGGGGGATATTAGTGACAAAGGTTAACACCTTTAAACTCTGTTTAGTTTATTACTAGTAAAATTTTTGAAAAATCTTTAAACTATAAACTACCAATAACATACTAGCCGTTGGCTGGATTCCTAACGCTATTTACTCCAAATCATCATTTGCGTGATTTCAGAATGAAAAGGTGCATTCAATTAAGTTATCAAACCTGAAATGACCACCTCAGGCATTTACTGTAAAGTTTTTTGGTGTTCTGAAGTTGTTTCTTATTCCTTTTAGAATTGGGTAACACTTTAAAATAATGGACACAAATTCATCATGCATTCTGGCTGAAAACCACAGGAAAAACACCGGAATATCTTAGACACTTCCTTCTGAAGTAATTCCATTTTAATGCAGCCCTGTTAATCCGTCATGATTTTAAAACATTTAGGTTTCCCTTTCCCCTCCATCCGTTCCTAATTAATTCACTGTTTATTCTTTATTAATTCATATCCTCTTACCCGCATGATACAAAGGAACATGAAATTAATATTGGTAATCCACATGAATTAACAGGGCTGAAGTCAAAATGAATTACTTCAAAACTCAGAGGAAGTGCATAAGATATTCAGGTATTATTCCTGTGGTATTCAGTTGGAATTCATTATGAATTTCCAGCCATTATTTTAAAGTGTTACCTAGAATTGTAATAGATGTTTTTCCTTTAGAATAAAAACAGTTCTAATGGAGCTTTGAGAATCTAACCCTGAAAGAAATCAATTCAAAAGATATTTGAAGTTACTTATTCTTTAAACAAGAAGCGATTGAGACTGGCCCCCTTTTTAAAATGTGTCCCAATTGTGTTTGACTTGGCCATTTTTATATCACTTCTTTATTGAGATAACCCTTTGTGTAACTTGGTCCTCTTTGTAGATATCACATCTTTATACTGTGGATCTTTTCTTTTTATATACAGTATATATATATATATATATATATATATATATATATATATATATATATATATATATATATATATATATATATATATATATATATATATATCACATAATGCATAGTTGTATATCTGGATAACTGGGGCACACGGCTATTCTAAATCAAGTCCTTAGCCAATGCCATCTTAAAGGCCAAACACTGTTAAAGGTGCTTGTTTCAAAAATATAAACTTTCACCCTCCTGGCAGTGCTCAGGCTTTGATAAATGGCTAAGGAAATGGCACAGTAACAGTATTGTGATAAATCTAAAATGTTTTTAGAAGTACCTGTTTATATATATAATCTTATCAGTATTTAATTAGAAGGGGGTATAGGAATTTCCTTTTCCCTCCCATAAACATTCTGCTATTGTACAGTGTTTTTCTAAGCAGTACTGTAAATATCAAGGCCAGGGATATTTTATTGAAAACGATGATAAAAAGAAGTTTGAACTGAAAAAAGGAAAGCATATCTTGACTTTGTCTTGCTTTCTTATCTGTCACTCATTCACGCACAGTATTCCCTGCTTGCCCCCTCTTCGGAGCCTGATGGGACATCAATCTGTAGACTGTCAGTTCACATCAACATCAGTCAGGTTTCTTTCATTAAACCCTGCACGCACACTAAAACTAAGTGACGACTAATTACATGAAAAAAGAGCATACCACATCAGAACTAAATGCGGAACAAATTTAAACAAAATACGTGTGATCCCCTGAACCCAATTTAAGGTAAATTAAACAGTTCAAGTTTCATATTATTTACATGTTTCTCACTGAGTAGATTAGTGTCTCAGGTACATTCTGGCAATCATACAGACTGTTTATACTGTATTGGAAGATATGTGCATGAAAAAATGTATTTTCAGGGAAACTGCACACATCAATTCATTCTCTGTGGGTTCATCATATTGTTTGCCTTAGCAATAGTTTCAGTCGAAACAACTTTTAATGCTTGCAGTGCCAAATGTAATTTATAGGTTTCCATCCAATACATACAGTAAGTTGTTATTGACCTACCCTTAGAACCCATCCTATTTAGCAGGGGAACTAGGAATCCAAGTGTTCTTCTTTCACAGCTCTGCTGCAAGTAACAGTAAGTCTGACACATGGCTGCTCAAACGGTAAAAGACATTCTATACCCAGTTACACTTAAAGCTGGATAAATAACATACAGCTATGGCCAAAAGTTTTGCATCACCTAGAATTTTAGGATTGAGACATAATCATTTTTGTCAGTTTTTCGTTAAGTATATGGAAAACTACAAATTCCATATGTTAACATAACATTATTCAGCAGGTTTCATTCGGCTTTGTAAAGCAAAATTAGTTAATTCATATGGTGATGCCAAACCTTTGGTCATAGCTGTACATTGTTAATTTATAACTTCAAAATGCTCAATACAAACCTAAGGTAAAATGTATTAAAAAAAACTAAGTCAAGTAGACAAACTGTTCCTACAGTATATTTGAAAGCAGAAACTTTTTTTTTTTTTTTTACCAACATGTTTCAGTCAATAAAACGATTTGTTTATTATCATTGGTACCAGATGTTTAAAACCATTCTCTCATCATGACACCTTTATAGGAATTAGAGCAATGGTGATGCTCTTTCCCTTAGTGACGAAGCATGGGTGCAACAATGGGTGTGATTGGAAACATGTCATAGTGTTCACACTTTTAGGGAAAATAAATAAAAAAAAATGTATGTACAAGAGTCTGAAACAAATATCTTTTAAATAACCTCATTTTCTGAAATATTTACTCTGCAATTGGGATGTATCAGATGTGAAACCAACACAACATGTAGGGTTGCCAACCCTCCAGGACTGGCCAGGAGTCTACCGGAATCTGCATCGATCTGCCGGTGACTATTGAAAGCAATCTGGGATATTTTAATAGGATATTTTAAGAAAATAAATTAATATAATGAATGCACATAATTTGTACAAAAGTTCATTAATTGTTGAAGCATAACGGTGTCATCTGATTGTGCTTTTCTTTCCCTTGGCAGCGTAATGACATAATGCATAAAACATAAAACCGGTAGTACAACCATCACGCACACGTACGCTCATGAACATTGCCTTTGCCAAGCACTAGAAACATTACAATAGCTATTTAGCTAACAGTTAAAAAAATAATAATCATGAATGGTGGTGATGGGCATTCGAACAGCAGCAAAGAGAAAAATAAAACGTATTTTTTCTGTTTTAACGACAAATGGTGCAAAGAAAATGCATTCAAAAATTGGCTTTGCAAAATCGACATGGTTACAGCAGAATGCATTCTATGTCATCAAGGGTTTTCGGTGAAATAACAGGGAAGAGGAGCGCTGACCAGCCACGCAGAGAGCACAAAACACAAGGAATCAGAGAAACAGAAAAGAACGCCACAAATCACATTGTATTTTACCAAAAGAGACTCATCCCAAGAAAATCTGGTGACCATGGCTGAAGTGGGGCAAGTTTACCACAGTATTTCTCACCATTTAAGTTATGCAAGCTTAGACTATGAAAACAAAATGCTTTCAAGAATTTTACCTGATTCTGAAATTGCGAGAAAAATATCTTGTGGATGGACGAAAGCAAACGGCATAACATAGAGTGTTTTGGCACCAAAATCGCAAGAACTTTTGCTTAAGGACTTTGATGGTACATAGTTTTTTTCAGTTGGATCTGACACCTCCAACAAGGGAAATAAGAAATTCTTCCCATTAACCGTGCATTACTTTTCTGTGACAGAGGGAGTTAAGCATGGCTTCCTTGATTTTTACAACGACAATGACAAGTCAAGTGAGGCAATTGCGACACGGATCTCCAATATTCTACAGAAGAATGGTCTCAGCATTAACAATGTGTCTTCTTACATGGCTGACATTGCCTCTGTGGATTTTGGGAAACACAGGTCAGTGTATCAGAAACTCAAACAGCTTAATAACCGACTGATACAAGTGGGGTGCAAATGTCTTGTAATACACAATTGCCTCAATGAGAGCACTGAGTTTTGACGTAGAAACACTTGTCCTCAAGTATACAGTGAGTTTTCCTCCTTGGCCAAGAAGACAGAGTCTCTTATGTTCTTTTTCGAGTTTGTTGAAATGGAATACAAAGATGTGCTTTGGCACGTACCAACAAGGTGGCTGTCACTTCTGCCTGCTATTGAATGAGTACTACAAAGCTGGCCAGCATTGAGTGCATACTTCTTGTCAGAGGGGGAAGAAGAATGTGTCAAGACTGTGTGGGAAGCATTCTGAGAGGAAGAACACGAGTCTTTCCCGCTTTGTTATGTTTACTTTCTGCACAACCTGATGGGAATGTTTCACGATGCAGTGAAAAAACTGGAATGTACCAATGTCAGCTGCACAGAACTGCAAGGTGTCATGGAAGGCCTCCGTTCAAAACTAAAAAAAGAAGAGAGGACAAATTCTATGGAAGATCAGCCCAAGTCATTTTGGGCAACATCTCTCCATCTGTCAACAGAAAATTCAGAGAGAAAACGGATAAGATTGACGCGGTGTATTGAATACTTGGAGAAATGGTATGATTTCGAAACATCGTTTTTCAAACAAATGGCAGTGCTCTCACTCGACAATGATGTGAAATGGTCCGATTTTGAGACTTGTTACAGCACTGCATCTAGATTGACATTGACAAGCTGTTTGATGAGTACTGTGTTTTACAGCAATCAAGAGAAGAAATTGTCTCAAAGGAGCAGACAAATGCCAGAGAGTGGTGACAGCCAATGTTGAAATCGGTCTCTTTCGTACTTTCCATTCCTCTATCCAATGCCTACTGCAAGAGAGTTTTCAGTTTAATGGCACAACTGTGGAGCAAGGACAGAAACAGACTGAGTGATAGCGTTGTGAAAGCAGAGCTGCAGGTGCAATTGAACTTCAATATGTCCTGTGCAGACTTTCATGAGTTCTTAAAAAAGAACCCGGAATTGCATAGAGCAACAAGAGGCCAGCTGAAATACAGATTTAAAAGGAAAGAAGCCGAGGGCAACGACATTCCGCAGGCGACTCAGCTTTAAGGTAAAAACAACATAACATTTAATTATAATTAATTAAGCATTTAAGTATGAAGGTTTAAAGTTTAAAGCTATTCATTGTTGTTGCTCTGTAGCTAGCAAACTAAAACTCAAAAAGATGGGTAAACGAAATCCGAAATAAAATGATCATATCGATAGTAACGTTAGCTAAGTAATACATTATTGAGCTTACCGAGTTTTGCAATATTTCTTATTCAAGATTCATAACAGTGGTATATAGTTATATATATTTTTTAAATCAATGACACTCCTTACACCCACCAACTAAAACGATGGCTTGATATTGTGAACGGGTTGAACAGTACAATTAACGACATTACGGCATGAAAAGAAAATCTCCCGGAATAGCTTCAGTCAGAGTTGGCAACCCTAACAACATGTAATATTCACAATCTGTGAAATGACATCATCACTGTGGCCGGTCTGGTGGTGTGGTGTTCCCTGGGTAACATATTGCTGAGTCACAGATTGGGGACAGGGTTTATTAAGAAATCCAGATGTATAGAACTGTCCAAGGAAGTCAGGGTAACAGGTTCCCAGGACTGAGCCAGCCACTGTGTGTGGGTCATTACCACCTGAGCTGGAAAACTGTATTTAATGTGTATATATATATATATATATATATATATATATATATATATATATATATATAGTATATATATATATATATATATATATATATATATATATATATAGTATTATTTTTAACTAATTGTATATCTTTCTTTGTTGTAGCACTTGCAAAACATTACTGGGTAAAATATAACAAACATAAATAAATAAATAAGTAAATAAATAAATAAATAATGTTGCCAAATTAAATAAAGTTGTTTTTCAGGTGAAAAGATTTGGTTGATAGTGTTTTACAGGTTGTGTGTAAACCCCCCATACTTAAAAACTATATTAAGGGTGTTCCTCTTTAGACCTTACATGTAGATCTTTTATGTGAATACATATTAAATGCAGGAGAACTTGGGAGTACCTTCTTCCACACCCACAGCAGAAGTGCAGTAAAATGATTTCTGCTTTATCAAGTGAATTTATTATGCAGGCAAGTGGAAGTCACACTGGAACACATAAAGTCATAGCGATTTCTTTTAAGTGACTCTAGGTACCATTCACCTGGAAATTGAATGTACCGAGCTGTGTATGTGAAGAATGAGCAACTACTGAAGCACGAGTACTCAAGGGGAGACCAACTCTCAGTGATTTGCTTCAGTGTCAGATTCTATTCATCTACAACTTAAAAAGAGCCATGTGTGGTATGCAGAGTTTATTAGAACGTAGGCAATTTAAGTTCAGTAGGGTACAGTATGCAAAGTTACCATTGCAAAGTGCTATTTACACGCAAACCCAAAACAACATGGAAGTGAACCTGTAAAAGGGGGTCTTAGTACCTGCTACTTTTGTTGTGGGTGTCCGCTGAATGATGAGAGAGAGACAGAAGGATGCAGTTGACAACGCCACTCAGGCGTCCAGGTTTTATTCAAATAAACAGAAAGTTGCAGTGGCAGGTGGCTGCCACTAGGGTACTGAGCAAACTAGCCCAGCAATAAACTCCTCCTATTATTATTTACTGCCAGATTTTCTGCAGTTACAATGCAGTATTGTACAGTATAAGTACTGTACAGTATATACAATATATAATATAATGGGTATTTTTCTGTACTACTATAAAATGTGTAAAAAATGTGTCATTATTGTTGTTATTTTTGTTGTTAGTCGTATTAGTCATAGTAGTATTATGTTTTCCTTATACAATTTTACATTCACAAATGGTAAACATTTGTTTCACAAAAATAGCTGTGACTTTCAGTATCAACTTTAACTTTCCTTGTGTTCAAGGTTAAAATTACCAGTATAATATTCCCTATAGTAATTCGAAACAGCAGTAACAGCAACTGTCACTAAAGAATTTGCTGGTGCCACACAACAAAAACGTAGACACAGTATTTTATAAATAAGAAATGATAACTACATGAAATATTAAGTCTTTGCTATATTGAGATTTTAGTTTCTAACATGATGTGTCATGACGCTTAGGAAGTCCTCAACTCTTTGTAAATTCACTGGTTTATCCAACTCTTTAGCCTAGGAAGCACATATGCCACTTGTCATGCAGTCTGAGTGTGGCCCAAACAATATAGCAAATAGAAGCCAGTTTGTTAAATTGATTTATGCTGAGATGTTATATTAAACCAAATTCATAATGGCCAAGTACATTTTTGACACAATAAGAGCTGTTTTCATAAAACATTGTTAAGTTTGTAGCAATGTGGAATATTTTTTAGCAATTTTTACCTATTTTAAAAAGAGCAGTGGAATTTTAAGATTGTGTCAACTAGTTTTTCATGTACCCATAATGTGTATTTATAGTAAAATGAGGACAAATAAATACAAATAAAAACAAAAAAAACAAATCCTTACTTAATATGCTTAACAGAGATAAAATAAAGAGATTCTACTTAAAAAGTAATGTCAAGACAAGGCCCATGGTCTTTCTTCTGCATACCCACGCCATGTGGGGGTTTCTTTTGGGCAATAATTTACTAATCCCCAACATGTCACTGACCTGGCAAAAGGCCTATCATTTGACATTTAAAATCAGTGTTCCAGGAATAAAGTTCTGTTGTTGTTGTTTTTATTTTAGAACATACAGAGACTTCACATTAGTAAATAGATACCCTTTTGAAAGACCACCTGTTTATTCTTGACCATACGTAGCACTGGCAAAATATGAGTGGGGTTAATACTTTGTGGTGACGCATTTTGTGGATGAGATTTTGTAAACCTAGAAATACAATTCCCACCTGCAAATGTCTATTGAGTATGCATAACATTCTGTTTTGTCATGATGTTGTTTTACAGTGTTGTTAATTCCATTGATTTATGACTTTCAGGTTTTATGTGTCTTGCTTCAGGCTATATAAGCTTATTAGCACAGCACCTCCCATTAAACTAAATTGTAACCTGACATTCTGTCTAGGTGGTCCTTAATTAGGATGCATTTGAGTCACTTGGTGGACTGAAACATATATTACAAAGGTGCAAGCTATTCATAAACAACGTTTGTTTTCTTAATTAAAAAATAAAATACAATATACCATTTTAAAAACTCAATAGACTGGACATTTTCCAACAGAAAAGGGAAAGAAAAAAATCCCAGGAGGGACCTGTTTGTCAGATAAATAAAAAAATAACATGGACCCTCTGCTTATGCAAAGAAACTCTGCATTACTGTTGTGTGCCATTGCCTGGGGGCCTTGCAAAACCCATTGCTTTTTTTAGTATACCGTTCTGAGTTATTATTCCAAGGACAACCCTGTAAAAAGACAAGTTAAAAACAAATGAATGCTAATTGGATTTTTTTTTAAAGAAAAAAAGAAAAAGAAGCCAGACAGATTGAAAGTTGTAGTGTTTTGAATGCAACTGTTAGCACCAGATACTGAACCTCAGATACTATGACCTCACACTAAATAATAATACATGGCTTGTTCTTCTGAATAGGGCTAAATACAGAGAACAAGATAAAGAAGTAGGGTATGGCGTATATATATATATATATATATATATATATATATATATATATATATATATATATATATAAGAGAGAGACTGACAAAAAGTGAAGTTGAGTTCTTTAAGCACACAATTACAAAACCCTAACCCTAATGATTAATCCCTTAGCCTGACCATAATGCACAGAATGCTAACTCTAGACCTAACCCTAATGTGCAAACCCTAACCCTAACCCTTTCCCCAATGTGCAGAGAACTGTAACCGAATCCCAAACATAACTCTGATACAAACAAATAATGTATTCTTCTTTTGCCTTTTGCTCTACAACCTATAATATTGTAAAAAGTGATCACAGTAGTGTTGATTCATAAAATGTAAATTTGAATACAGTGCAGTAATGTACTTGTACAGCACATAATACAAAAAAGACAACTTAAAACTTCTGCTTGTGTCGTTTGTTATGTTACGTTACCTTGTGATTCCATACTTCATGTACCATATTTGAACTTTTAATATTGTACAGCAAATACATGTAAGCCTTCTAATATTTAAGTATTATTAAGTGGGTGGAAATTAGTTTCAATACTGATAAATGTGTTTAATATTTACAAGAGTGTGGTAATAACCAAAACGATATTATCAGAGCTACTTCCCATTCTGTCAGCCAGGGACATTTCAATGTGATGAAAATAAGTGGAGGGTGACATTAAAAGTGGTGGTATTAAGTGAGTTTGACTGCACTTTATTAACACTTTATAAATGTTACATACTAGCTATATAAAACATTTTGGTAAGGGATTATCAATCAATTTATAAACAATAATACCATGCAACTAATTTTATAGATACCTTAAAATCAAGAGAGAAAGTACTTTTCGCAAACAAGTTCTGTTTAAGGGTGGCAAATAAATAATGGATGTGGTGCTAGATGGGAAGCCATGTGATTCTAGGTGAGGTTAAGTGTAAAGGTCTTGGATTCTGCAAGGACATACATGATTGAGATGCTAAGCTTATAGCAAAACACACAGGAATAAAATGAACTCAGAGGAGGGCAAGCCTTGGGCCTTAGACATGCTGTTATGATGCATGATGCGCTGTACTTGAAATATAATCAGTGATATATGAGTTGTAAGTATGGTAGATTAGCAGCACACACATATGGGTCCAGAGTTACTATTATTATTATTATTATAGTAAGTCATTTAGCAGGCTTTTATCCAAAGCAACTTACTAATCTTTAGAAGTTTCATCTCTGTTTTAAAGGGAAAACAGCAATATAAAACAACTGAGGTGCTTTAATTTACAATTTACGAGAAAGTTTTATTTCTCTATTACATTTTAGAAATAGCATGTTATAAGCTTGTTCTGAAGCAAAACATGAAAACTTCATGTTTTTTGCTAATTTGACATATGTTGTTGCTTGCTAATTCTGTAACCTTTGTTTTTCATTATATAACAAAATGGTGGTAGTTCCGTATGCATAAGACTCAAAGTCTGATTACCTTACACACTCAATGTATGTAATACTAATAAGAATTGTAATGCCAAAAAAAAAGAAAAGAAAATGCAAAATCATCATTGTTTAGATTTAGAGATGGCACAAAGGAATAAAGAGAGCCCGCAGCTGAATTTACCAAAATCTATTTGCAGTGTATAATTGGTAAGGGGCTGCCAGACTCCAGACTATTTTAGAAGGCTTAGCATCATTCTGTGATAATGTTGTTATAACCGGGGCAAAAAAAAAAATATATATATATATATATATATATATATATATATATATATATATGTATATATTCCCTGGATCACACTAGATTCACCTGAAGGGGTATTCAGGATCACTTCTATGACGCATTACAGTATAAACATGACTGGCCCTGAATGATTTGCTTCTGTGGGATGACTGACAGGTTGAGGAAGAGCCATCAATGTTCTCCCTATTGTAAATAGCAATTCTAAAACTAAGGCTAGACTGGTATGGGGTGATTATTAGCACTGCATATAGTTCAGATGCCCCATACCTGTGTACCTCTGTAGGTGCTTGTGGCAATGTGCCCCGCCCCTGTGTGCATGTGTGTGTTATATGTTGCATGTTGCATGTGTTAATGTTGGTGTATAGCGATTGGTACACGGGATATAAGCGGGTCTGTGTTTCACGTGTGTTTAAAAATGTATGATTGTAATATTTGAGCACGAGGTTGCACTTAATTAATTCACGTGCTGGGATTCAAGTAAATAATTAATTAGTAATTGAATCCCAGCACAACAGTATATATAGATGCACGATTCACTCACTCGGGGTTGGGTGTTCGGTGAGTGGAGAACGGGAGAGAGAGAAAGAGAAAAGTACATTTATAGTGTTTTTTTACTCACCGTGTTTGTTCGTCCCTGTTTGTTAGTGTGTGTTCGTTTTGTTTACCTGTTTATTTTGGCGAAAGTGCCGTGTGATGTTTTTGTGTTCTTTTATTTTGTTTATTAAATGCTGAGCACAACCAAGTGCTCAGCTTCACCAACCTCACTGTCTGTTGTGTGTTACTTCCTGTTTCTGGTCTGACGTCACCCACTGTCCGGCCGTCTTTGTGACACGTGGTGTCATCGTGGGATTACCAGCGCCTCCTAGACGCAGACCAGAGCAGGAACCGCAATTTGTTGTTTAAAAAAAAAACGGGAAAAAAAAAAAAAAGACAATGGCAGAAGACGCCATCAAACTGCGGGACTGGGTCATGGAAAATGCTGGGCTGGAGGCCCAGTCTATGCCCATAGCCATCCGGATCCTGTGGCTGATGGACAGGGAGAGATGGGAGGCGTATGAGAGGGAACACACCCCAAACTCCCTGGAGGAAGGTGTGGAGTTGGTCCTCAGCTACCTGGAGGCAGCTATAAGTGGAACAGCAGCCCAGGTAGCAGGATCTCCAGCAGGAGGATTCATGGCCAGCTGCACCTTCCTAGAGATTGGGGAGGAGCCCGAACGTCCTACGCCTGAGTGGGAGGAGCCCGAACGTCCTACGCCTGAGTGGGAGGAGCCCGAACGTCCTACGCCTGAGTGGGAGGAGCCCGAACGTCCTACGCCTGAGTGGGAGGAGCCCAACGTCCCACGCCTGAGTGGGGGAGCCCAACGTCCTAAGCCCAAGAGGGGGAGTCGGTGCGTCCACAGCCCAAAAGGGAGGAGTCGGTGCGCCCACAGCCCAAAAGGGAGGAGTCGGTGCATCCACAGCCCAAAAGGGAGGAGTCGGTGCGTCCACAGCCCAAAAGGGAGGAGTCGGTGCGTCCACAGCCCAAAAGGGAGGAGTCGGTGCGCCCACAGCCCAAAGAGGGGGAGTCGGTGCTTCCATAGCCCTAGGACCCAAGCTGCCAGCAGAGGAAGAATGCCTGCTGTCCCTGTGTCCACCAGCAGAGGAAGAATGCCTGCTGTCCCCGTGTCCACCAGCAGAGGAAGAATGCCTGCTGTCCCCGTGTCCACCAGCAGAGGAAGAATGCCTGCTGTCCCGTGTCCACCAGCAGAGGAAGAATGCCTGCTGTCCCCGTGTCCACCAGCAGAGGAAGAATGCCTGCTGTCCCTGTGTCCACCAGCAGAGGAAGAATGCCTGCTGTCCCCGTGTCCACCAGCAGAGGGTGAATGCCTGCTGGGTTCCCATCCACCAGCAGAGTGTGAACGTCTGCTGGTATCACTTCCCCCACCGTCACCACCCGGAGGAGAGGAACAGGAGCTGCCTCTGCCTCCACCACAGTCCCCTGCAAGAGCGGGAGAGCCGCACCAGTCCCCTGCAAGAGAGGCGGAGCCGCACCAGTCCCCTGCAACAGTAGGAGACCACACGCTGCTCGCACCTCCATCGCCAGGAGACTACACGCTGCTCGCACCGCCATCGCCAGGAGACTACACGCTGCTCCCACCTCCACCACTTCCTCCACTAGGAGCAGAGGAGCAGGAGCTGCCTCTGCCTCCACCACCTCAACCGCTTCCACCAGGAGCAGAGCAGCAGGAGCTGCCTCTGCCTCCTCCACCAGCAGAGGGTGAGTACCTGCTGGTTCCGCCTTCTTTGTCGTGGGAGGACTGCTTGCCCTCCCACCTCCACCAGCAGAGGGTGAATACCTGCTGGTTCCGACACCACTAGGAGCAGAGCAGCAGGAGCTGCCTCTGCCTCCACCACCTCAATTGCTTCTACCAGGAGCAGAGCAGCAGGAGCTGCCTCTGCCTCCTCCACCAGCAGAGGGTGAGTACCTGCTGGTTCCGCCTTCTTTGTCGTGGGAGGACTGCTTGCCCCTCCCACCTCCACCAGCAGAGGGTGAATACCTGCTGGTTCCGCCACTGCCCGGAGCAGAGGAGCAGGAGCTGTCTCCGCTTCCCGCACCTCCACCACAGGGAGTATGGTGGCGGAGCCCCAGAAAGGGAGCTACGGCTACAAAGACAGGGGAGAGGTCAGGAGACCATTTTCCCCAGCAGCAGTTTCGCTGCAGGAGTTCTTGTGGCCGGAGCCCCACAGGAGGGAGCTACCGCTACGAAGAAAGGGGAGAGGTCAGGAGACCAGCATCCCCAGCAGCAGTTTCGCTGCAGGAGTGGACCAGCATGCTGTCAGCCGTGCCATTACCGGCAGGGTGCTGACAGCATGGCCAGCCATGGGCCCACTGAAGCCTCCCTTCCCAGCCCGAGACTTTGTCCTGGACTGCTGGGTTTTAAGGGAGAGGTGGCCGTTGAGGCCATGTGTGCTGCGCACAAGGGGGTATATGTGGCAATGTGCCCCGCCCTGTGTGCATGTGTGTGTTATATGT
This sequence comes from Acipenser oxyrinchus oxyrinchus, assembly GCA_030684275.1. Taxonomy (NCBI): domain Eukaryota; kingdom Metazoa; phylum Chordata; class Actinopteri; order Acipenseriformes; family Acipenseridae; genus Acipenser; species Acipenser oxyrinchus. The sequence goes on along the minus strand of CM060258.1, from coordinate 9,948,031 downwards.
TGCATGTTGCATGTGTTAATGTTGGTGTATAGCGATTGGTACACGGGATATAAGCGGGTCTGTGTTTCACGTGTGTTTAAAAATGTATGATTGTAATATTTGAGCACGAGGTTGCACTTAATTAATTCACGTGCTGGGATTCAAGTAAATAATTAATTAGTAATTGAATCCCAGCACAACAGTATATATAGATGCACGATTCACTCACTCGGGGTTGGGTGTTCGTGAGTGGAGAACGGGAGAGAGAAAGAGAAAAGTACATTTATAGTGTTTTTTTACTCACCGTGTTTGTTCGTCCCTGTTTGTTAGTGTGTGTTCGTTTTGTTTACCTGTTTATTTTGGCGAAAGTGCCGTGTGATGTTTTTGTGTTCTTTTATTTTGTTTATTAAATGCTGAGCACAACCAAGTGCTCAGCTTCACCAACCTCACTGTCTGTTGTGTGTTACTTCCTGTTTCTGGTCTGACGTCACCCACTGTCCGGCCGTCTTTGTGACAGTGCTGTTTTGTTTTTTGTTGTGCTCATTTAGTAATGAATGCTCAGAACTACACTACAGACCATGAGAGCTGACAGCAGTCTACTGAAGGTCAGATGCAGTACATAAGCAATGCAATATTTACCATTTCTTCCCCACAATGTAGTTTAACACAAACATCTGCACAACAAAACTGTTCTCTGACTTTTACACAGGGAAATTCATTTGACATTCTGGAAATATGTAATACTGCAAGCTGGTTCCAAATATTTCTATGGACCAAGATGGGCAACACAATCTTGGGGCAAATAGAAATATTGTATTTTTAGTTCTATAGTCAAAGTCTGTTTTACTAGTTTATATACATCGCTGGGTAATATTAAGTACAGTTACTAAGGTCAGAATGTCCAGCATTGTTGTAGCATTGTAGTTGTACACAGTTGTTCTGGTGCAGGGTGAGCTTTAATTAGTGATTTTGAATATTTCAGTGAATCACAGAAAGCAACCTAGTGTAGCAATCACATTTTTAAAAAAAATGTCATCACTCCCAGCTGAATTGCCATTGTGGTCTGGAAGTTGGTAAAGTCTAAACAAATTGGAGTTCTTCCAATACTGTTTGTAGTAGTTGAGCTAAGTGTACCCGCTTGCCATGGTCCTCATTAAATGCAAGCTCCACATGTCTCTATTGTAGTGAATCGTGTAGCATGCCTTGCTTCTAATGAGACTCCAGAAACCCTTCAGTTTAAAGGCATCCAGGGCTGATACAACATACTGGGCAACAGTGTGTAAAACCATCGAAACAAAAATGCCACTGTACAATAATTGGAATAGTAACACTTTATTTCAATACTTTTCAATGTAACGGTTTCACTGCACATGTAAACATATACCTGCTTCAGAATGCCTTTTAGTGTGAATAACAGATTGCTATTGGAGATTTGAGGATATAGAGATGATTAATAGTTTCTGGGCAATTTATTTGCAATAAGCTGCTTGGCTTCTGGCTAAAATAAGTCATTACAACAAAGTGGACAACTTGTAATCTACTTAAGATGCTTAATTTGGTAAACAGTATTATCAACTTATCATCCTGACCATCCCTTGCACTGTATCCAACAGAGAGCTTATAAGATGAACAATAAAAGCAGCACTGGACATGATGTACTGCACAACATGTAATAACATGTTCCATGAGGGTTCTTAATTCCACAAAGAAGTAATATCTTTTCAAATACATGCAGAATTCTTATTTTTTCCCTTCATGCATACACCATAATCCTTGGTTACGAACGCACTCTAATTTGCACTCCCATCATAATTCTTAATTGGAGTGTCACTGCAGTCAGCATGTATGAATGTTTTCACAGCTATTGATGACTAATTAACGCTGACTGATGTATTCATTACTAAATACAACTTTATCAAAATCTGTTTCATGTTCCACTGTATATACTGTATGTATCAATCATAATGTTCACATTCCCTTGCTACAGTAAATTAAATTAAAATAGATTATATCCAAAGAAGAAGAAGAAGAAGAAGAAGAAGAAGAAGAAGAAGAAGAAGAAGAAGAAGAAGAAGAAGAAGAAGAAGAACTGCCAGGAAGTTTTTTGGCTTCCAAGCTCAGTACCAGTTGGAAATTTTGGCAAGCTGTAGCATTGCAGCACAAGTGTCAGCAACAGATCAGTTTTATGGAGCAGTTTCTATCTACACACTGTAAGGAGTTTAAAGCTAATTTTACATTTAACCTTAAGGAGAGGTCAAAGGTCACAATCAAGGTACTTTTTGAATAGAGCATATATGGGTTCCTAAATGTGTTCCATAATAACCATTAACCTTTCTGCATTTTGTAATGAGTTATAAGCTAGTTTTACATTTGACCGAAGATTTTGAAAGGTTTTTAAAGAAATGCATCAAACACTTTTTTTGAAAAAGTCAATTATATTGACACAGGGATGATGATTGTTAACTTTGGAGTTTATCAAATAAGCCATTTTTCAACTGAAGCAGTTTTAAATTTAAGAACAAAACATCAGTCTAGCTGCTATCTTGTTTTACAAAAGAACACCATTTTGCCATATTAGTTGGTTAAATGGTTTGCAAACAGAAGCAGTTTGATGTTTGGGGACACGTTTTGTCGAATTTGGTGGCAGCCATTTTGTAAAATGCCAGTAAAATTTATCGCAGCAACTTCTGCTTCACAAACTTGAAACGGGTTTGGTTGCTGATGATGTCTATGAAGTTTCAGATCAATCGGTTCACCTCTCCCCAAGATGATTTTGAAAGGTTTTTAAAGAAATGCGTCAGACAGCCATCTTGCTTTACGCACAAACACAGTTTTTGAAAAAGTCAATCGTATTGACACAGGGATGATGCTTGTCAGCTTTGGAGTTAATCAACTAAACCGTGTTCAATTGAAGCAGTTTTAAATTTAAGAAAGAAACGTAGGTCTGGCCGCCATTTTTTTTTTTTTTTTTTACGAAACAAACACCATTTTTCCATAATTGAATTCCACTGTCCTCACTGAAAGCATTATAGTAGCTTACAGATACTGCAAAAATAAGTACTATATGAGCCATCGGATGGCCTCTGCCACTGTAATTGTCTGTGCCTGCATCTTAAACACACAGCACGAATTACAGCAACCGTGTTTCTCAAAGTTTAATGAGGGTAATGCCTGTAATCAAACTAGTATTTTTAGGGCTGGTAATAAAAGAGGTAAGTTGTTATCAAATAGTATGATCAATCGTATATAGAAACACTACTTGTATTGTATATTCTTCTCCCCACATTATACACATAAAAACATATTGTATTGCTATATAGAAATGTACCCCTTGTATGGGAACACAGAGCTGAGACAAGCATTGGCATACTGAGAACACTTCAGTTAGCACTGTATTGTTAGTGGTTATGAATGCCTTTTTCTTGAGAGGTTCTCTGGAGTAGTTCTTAAAAGATTTGAGATCTGTAGAAGGATAAGCAGTTTGTTTGCAGGTGTTCATTAATAGCATTATTATCACCAACTAACTGCATTTTATATCAGTCCAAATCAGAAATTGAATTCCCTTCACTACTTCATTCAAAATGTCTCTCTCGACCTACTTATTCTTCAGAAAAAGGCTATGTACTAGATGTGTCTTTACGAATATACTCTCTCAATCTACTTTTCAAATAAATTAATCTCCTTACCTGGTTCAGTTTCAATTTTATGGACCAATAGTCAAAGGTCTACTTGTTTACATACAGGATGTCAGATCTCTGAAATCTAGCTACAACAGCATATTCTTTCTGTTATCTTTGCTAGTGCTTGTAATGTAGTCACCCTTTTGTCAATGTTTAAACAGTGAGAAGTATCTCACTGCTAAAATGGATCAAAGATATAAAATATATTCCTTTAACAGCACAGATGTTTTACAAAAGCAGATTATTTGAAATGTGAACCATCTAACTTCATAGAAAAATAAATAACAGCTGCTTACCAGAATTGTTCATTTTTCCCCCCACAAATCCATGTAGAAAGGAAGGCACTGAATAGTAATAAGACAGTAAGTCATAAACAATACCTTTATATTTATTTTATTTTATTTTTTATATATTTTTTCTTTAAATTGGAAGCCCTTTTCTGTTAAGAAAAGTTTAGGTAATCTTGTTCCTCAGGCTGTATCTTGAAATCGATCTGTAATAATAATTTTTAAAAAACACCACCCATTCTGTTCATGATCCAGCTAATTGGATCAGTCTGTCCTAAATGTTTATAGATAATATACTGTAGACCCTGATATTGATGTGACCCATCTCAAATATCTTTGTATCAGATGGCGTGAATCAGATAGTTTGAAGAGATTCAAATTATTTCACATTAAAATGCAGTATATACCGTGTTTAATTATTTTAATTTAACTATGTTTTTTAAAGTAGTATACAGGTGCTGTGTAAGATACAAGCTGATTTTCACTGCGGGAAGCCACTTGTGGCTAACTGCTCTGTCTATGTGGAACTGTATGGTGGGATAGTGATGGGGGGTATTTACAGTAATAAGCATCACACAATCACCAGTAAACTCACTAAATTCCACTTTTTTGATCCTGCCATCTAGTGGGGGCAGAGGGAAGAACATTTCACACCTTTATGTACAATAGGTATAAATTATTTTGCATTATCTTTTGGGCCAAGGCTTAAATTACTGTTTTTAGTGTTAATGCTTAAAAAAACCCCAAAAAACCACAGCATTCTAAGTAAGAACAATACACATCAACTCTGATCTATTAATGTGCTGACTATGCTGACATATAATAAGAAACACAATTATTTCAATGCCATAAAGAAATCTACAGTATGTCAGGATCCAATCATATTTCCATATAACCATAAGCCCGGCCAATTAATTACAGTACAATGATCAAAGTAATTAGGCTTTCAATTCCAATGAATTAACAACGTATCATATCCTTGGAAATAAGTGTCACGCATGATTAGTGCTGATTGCATTCAGTGTCTGCACTTTTAATTGATATGACATGAGATACAAATCTACAAATTGACAAGGAAAACATGTATTATTTGGTTATTGCTATACTATTTAGTTTGATAAAAGTAGTATAACATTTTATTTCACCCAAATGTTTTAATAGTTGACAAATGACAGTGTCATCTGTTGTACATCCATAAAAAAGGGAATCACACCATACAGCCTCAAAAGCATATTAGTAAAATGATGGTTCACTTGTTTGGAAATAAAAATAATTGCTATTAATGTAACACTAGTCATAAGATATACATGAAAATAAGCACTGGGATTGAAATACTGTATATTGAAATTGCAATTGTATTAACTTAGATGTTTGATACTAGTTCTGTGAAGTCAATAGGTGTTTTTCTAAAATAAGAAACAGGAGTACAGTCTTTGAAAATATGGTTTGAGGGAGAGGCGTGTTGAAATGAGTCAGATATGATGCACCAGATATGATTCTCTGGATCACTAACAAACAAACAAAATAAAGTCACAGCTCACCAGATTTAAGGGAGTGACTGTGATTTTCGTTTCATGACCAAACATTTATATTTGTTTTGCTTCATGCCTCCAGACTCTGGTGCTTTTGAAGATAAATTAATCAAGCGCAATAATGGTTTATGTGATTAGCATGGGAAGCGTAAGTGTGCCTCTGCTTGATATTGATCTGGCTGAAAAATTCACGGAATGAAAAATAAATCCTGCATGTCACATTCCTCAAAACAAATGTAGTTCTCAGTTCCAGTGCTTAGAATTACAAATACAAGTGTACCCTGTTCCATAAACATTCAAATAAAAGAAAAAACAGCAACCAACAAAATAGGATACATTGTTATGTTTAGTTCTCTGTTGTGAAATTGAATCTTTAAACAAGGATAACAAAAAACAATAGTTTACATGGAACATTCTTTAATATTAAGGGTTAAGGTGTTCAGGGAATTATATTTTGTACGTTAATCAAAAAGAGATGTCTGGGCTAATTTCATTTTGGGGGGAATGCATAATTGTGTTTTGGTTCATCATAGTATACGTATGCAATACGGCCCGACAGGCCGTCCGTATACGTCGAATATACGGATGCCTCAGGGCGTTGTGCATCACGAGACGAAGTCGAGTGCCTCCCACCCCAGAGAAGTCTGTATATTCAATGTATACAGATGCCATGAAGGGCCTTATTGCATTTCTAATCCAGGTCAAACAGTGGATTTTTTTTTATTAAATATCCTTACGCCAATAAAGTAGTCCCATTTATAACTTTGAATTACACACTAAGTTGAGCTGAGTACATTCATTTTATTGGAACATGCAAAAGAAAGTACATCTGTATTTTTGATATTGTGGACATTGCCATTGAAAAGATACACCTGGGGGTGGAATTGAGACGGCTCGGAGTTATTTTTTCCCGTCACTGACAGTGCAGACACACACTGTTGAGCAGAACAGGCGGGAGGAATAAAAATAAATACAACGACGTCTCGGATTTCAGTAATTTTTCAAGGTATGTGTCTGAGAGGGGTGGATAATGTGCAGAAGTATCTTTTTGTGATTTTAAGTGACAAAGTCAGGGTGACTGAGTATAAAGACACACTTTTTTTGTAGTTGGGCAGCAGTGTGGAGTAGTGGTTAGGGCTCTGAACTCTAGACCGGAGGGTTGTGGGTTCAATCCCATGTGGGGGACACTGCTGCTGTACCCTTGAGCAAGGTACTTTACCTAGATTGCTCCAGTAAAAACCCAACTGTATAAATGAGTAGTTGTATGTAAAAATAATGTGTAAAAAAAATGTAAATAAAAATAATGTGATATCTTACAATTGAAAGTCGCCCTGGATAAGGGCGTCTGCTAATAAATAAATAATAATAAATAGGCATGTGTACTTACTACTTTGTGATTTTTTGCAGGTAATTCGACACTGAGTTTCATAGTTACAGCTGTACATCTGTAAGTGAGTGTTTAGATTAAATTCCGTGAGGCAGCACAGTGATTTAGAATATGTGACAAGGCTCCAACTAACTGTCCTTATCCGTCCAATATATGGACAGCTGGAACCTTGCTCGACCAATCACATTGCTTGTTTCACATATATATATATATATATATATATATATATATATATATATATATATATATATATATATATATATATATATACAGTACTGTGCAAAAGTTTTAGGCAGGTGTGAAAAAATGCTGTAAAGTAAGAATGCTTTCAAAAATAGACATGTTAATAGATTATATTTATCAATTAACTAAATGCAAAGTGAGTGAACAGAAGAAAAATCTAAATCAAATCCATATTTGGTGTGACCACCCTTTGCCTTCAAAACAGCATCAAGCATCAATTCTTCTAGGTACACTTGCACACAGTTTTTGAAGGAACTCGGCAGGTAGGTTGGCCCAAACATCTTGGAGAACTAACCACAGTTCTTCTGTGGATTTAGGCAGCCTCAGTTGCTTCTCTCTCTTCATGTAATCCCAGACAGACTCGATGATGTTGAGATCAGGGCTCTGTGGGGGCCATACCATCACTTCCAGGACTCCTTGTTCTTCTTTACACTGAAGATAGTTCTTAATGACATTCGCTGTATGTTTGGGGTCGTTGTCATGCTGCAAAATAAATTTGGGGCCAATCAGATGCCTCCCTGATGGTATTGCATGATGGATAAGTATCTGCCTGTACTTCTCAGCATTGAGGAGACCATTAATTCTGACCAAATCCCCAACTCCATTTGCAGAAATGCAGCCCCAAACTTGCAAGGAACCTCCACCATGCTTCACTGTTGCCTGCAGACACTCATTTGTGTACGCTCTCCAGCCCTTCGCGAACAAACTGCCTTCTGCTACAGGCAAATATTTCAAATTTTGACTCATCAGTCCAGAGCACCTGCTGCCATTTTTCTGCACCCCAGTTCCTGTGTTTTCGTGCATAGTTGAGTCGCTTGGCCTTGTTTCCACATCGGAGGTATGGCTTTTTGGCCGCAAGTCTTCCATGAAGGCCACTTCTGACCAGACTTCTCCGGACAGTAGATGGGTGTACCAGGGTCCCACTGTTTTCTGCCAGTTCTGAGCTGATGGCACTGCTGGACATCTTCCGATTGCGAAGAGAAGTAAGCATGATGTGTCTTTCATCAGCTGCAGTAAGTTTCCTTGGCCGACCACTGCGTCTACGGTCCTCAACGTTGCCCATTTCTTTGTGCTTCTTCAAAAGAGCTTGGACAGCACATCTGGAAACCCCTGTCTGCCTTGAAATTTCTGCCTGGGAGAGACCTTGCTGATGCAATATAACTACCTTGTGTCTTGTTGCTGTGCTCAGTCTTGCCATGGTGTATGACTTTTGACAGTAAACTGTCTTCAGCAACCTCACCTTGTTAACTGAGTTTGGCTGTTCCTCACCCAGTTGTATTCCTCCTACACAGCTGTTTCTGTTTCAGTTAATGATTGTGTTTCAACCTACATATTGAATTGATGATCATTAGCACCTGTTTGGTATAATTTTTAATCATACACCTGACTATATGCCTACAAAATCCCTGACTTTGTGCAAGTGTACCTAGAAGAATTGATGCTGTTTTGAAGGCAAAGGGTGATCACACCAAATAAGGATTTGATTAGATTTTTCTTCTGTTCACTCACTTTGCATTTAGTTAATTGATAAATATAATCTATTAACATGTCTATTTTTGAAAGCATTCTTACTTTACAGCATTTTTTCACACCTGCCTAAAACTTTTGCACAGTACTGTATATATATATATATATATATATATATATATATATATATATATATATATATATATATATATATGGGTAGAAAATTCCAGAACTTTTAGCATGTAGCTCCAACTTTTACATGACCAATGCAAAAATGTACATGCCCAAAGTGTGAAACTAAAAAAATAAGCTTTACCCTACCTTAAAGTGAGCAGGTTTGAGCCTCTGGGGAGCCCTCAGTGACAGATGACTTTTAACTGTCCATCTGTGTGCCTACTGCCAAGAGTCTCAAACATCCAATGTTCCACAGCAGCATCTGGCTGATAATCAGTAGGATGAGGTCCATCTATGCTGATTCTCATGAGGTCATTTATGATGTCCGTTGAAAGGTGAGAGCGCAGTGGGGTTTTCAATCTGTTCATTGCACTAAACCCTCTTTCACATGCAGATGTACTTGGAGATAGAGCCAGCATAATTTCAACTAAGAGAAGAACATTTTTTGTCTGGCTTGGTTTTGAGCAGGTATTTATATTATTATTATTCTTTATTTCTTATCAGACACCCTTATCCAGGGCGACTTATAAGATAACACATTATTTTTACATACAATTACCCATTTATACAGTGGGGTTTTTACAAGAGCAGTCTAGGTAAAGTACCTTGCTCAAGGGTACAGCAGCAGTGTCCCCCAATTGGGATTGAACCCATGACCCTCCGGTCAAGAGTCCAGAGCCCTAACCACTACTCCACACTGCTGCCCAGCAAATATACTGCAGGTGTACAGCAAACATACTGCAGGTGTTCTCCTTCATTTTATTTACAGTTAGTTTTAGAGCAATCCACTCAATGTGGGCAGTCTTTTTCTTCATTTCTTAAAATTGGCTTAAAGTGTCTAATTAATTTTGAAATTTCATTATTTCCAAATGTTGCAAGAGCTTCTGCATTCATTATAGGTCATAGAGTAAAGTCAAAGACATTGAAGTTTGACAGTGTTTTTTGTAGTAAAACTTGAAAACGTTTTTGAATTCAGCTAATAGTATCACTCAATTTCCAGACAGCCTTGTACCCTTAAAGGTTTTCTCAGCATAGCCACTAGAACATGCCTGCAGATAATGACCAGGTTGGTGTCGGAGTCCTTCTAGTCATACTTCTAGTCGCAAATTCTGAAAGTACGGAGGGTGCATATACGGAAGTTTAAATCAGTCATAATAGATTAAATTAATAGCTTGTTTTCTTTTTAGGAAATGGAAAGCTATATTTGCCCAGCCAAAATTATTACATGCCTCGGGCATGTTGGGCAATATAATTTTCGAACACTGATATATATAATTTCCTAGAAAGGATTTTAGTGCTGCATATTGGTAGATCTCAGAAGTAATCCCTTCTTTATTCTTAATCCATTTCCTAATCATAAGATTATGAAAGCCCTGATCCCTCTTCTCTCACATATTACATCTTATCTATAATATAACTTTGAGCTCAAATATATCAATGTTCAGACCCTTCATCCAGTGCTGGTAGCTCGTGAACACACTTTTGTTTTTAATTTATTTCAATAATATGTAATTCCCCATTCCATTCCTAGCCCAGTGACAGGAATAATCTCTGTGATGCTTTGGTATTCTAAAAACATCAATCTACTGAAGCAGACACACATTGGCAAAATGATTTAGGTGTATTCTCACTTGCTCTGGCTGAATATGCCAAGTCGCCGCATTATTGATAATTGTTGAGATCCACAATCCTGCAGTTTTTATATGTATCACTTAGTTACTTAATAATAGGAAGAAAAGGTAATTGTGACAAATTAAGCAGAGCATTCACCATTATATTTACATTTCACGTGCGTGGGAGTACGGGAGTACTGAGCAATGTAACCAAATTAGTCCTGTGATACGAAAAAAGCGACCCTAAGTCTGCTTTGCGTTCATATATATGTAAAGGCCCTGGATCTGGATTGCAGGCCCTGGGCCACATCAAAACGATGACCTAAATATAGGCCGGCCCTGGGCCGCCTTAAATCGCAAGTGTGAATGAGGTCATGCAGTGTACATGAGGAGGGTATGAATCCCTGTCTATCAATGACACACATACTGATGACATCTCTGTCTCATTCTGGGTGTCAAGCTTGTGTTCATATCATTAATATAAAATAAGGAGTCTCCAGATCCCGTAAGCAGTCCAGCAGAAAACAAAAAAGAGATTTTATTATTAAGATCATAAATACATTCATGTGCTATTTATTTATGTTCTATCACTTGTGTACAGAGCAATGAGACACGATAAAGAAATTAAGAAATAAAAATGTAAATGTTTCATTTAATCAACATTTTCACTCTCTTCTGTAATCTTACACACAGCCTGGTTGACTCAACTTTCTCCAAAAGGCTTTAGTGATGTTATACTTTACTTGTTCTTGTGGCTATCTTACAATTATGACTTAACAATATCATTTTTTTTCCAATGTCATTGAAATGTCTGTTTTTTTCTGTACTGCAAAGTAAACATTTTTTAGAACATTAGAGCAAAGACATAGTAAATATGTCACTTAGTTACACCAGCTCCTGTCCTGAAGATATATTAATTTCATCATGCTGCCTACAAGAATGTGTCAGACTAAAAAAAATCGTAAGTCACAATTTCACAAAAAGCATCATTATACTGTATGATTCATTTGCTCTGTTTCAAAGCTCTATGGCCACTCTAGTGTACTGACAGTGTAAGGATTATTGCCCACATTGTCAAACAGGTAACACAGCAATAACGATCCATGATGTGGTATGGAACAAAAAAGCCAGTGCACTTGTTGTTATGTGTTTTGGGTTTTTTAAATCGCTCTTCCAGCAGCGATTTAGAGGACAGATCTCAAAACCCAGTGCATATCCCAGAGTGGACATTTTGAAAAGAGCTTTTAAACAGACTTTCAAATTATAAGTGTAAAAAGTTGTCAGGATGTTAACAATGAAAATAAAAATTCCAGGTGCATTATTTAAACAGTTGTAACAACACGTGGGGACGTATAACGTTATATTTATCAGAACCCCACTACTTACTCTTTAAGTTATACCTCGACACAAATAATGACGTGCTTGCTTTACTGATTTCTGCTTCATCTACTTTAATTTTGTGGTTTATGCTTCTCTGTTCACATGCATGCATGTAAATAAACACCCTGGAGATACACTGATAGAGCTGAATGAGGTGCATTAACTTTGAAGAACACAAGGTTGAAAATGTTATCGGTTTCCCCCAGTCAGTCCAACATTTCTATATGGTACTCTGTTGTACTTGGCTCAAACTAGATTTCCATGCAGAAGTATTTCCTATTTGAGGTCAGGTTTTGTTGTCGGTTACAGTACTGGAAACCTGTCTCGACACTTATAGAGAAGATGTACAGGAAATGTAATTGTTTGAAATGCAGTAAGGCTAGCTACACTTTACAGTACAGCATTCAATAAAAGGTGGCTTCCTTTCATCAGTAAATTGTCAACACCAGGTTTTGAACTTGTATTGTTTTATTATATCAATTTACATCCTGTGGGTCAAGACAATTAACTTCACACAGCCTTCAGTTCACAAATCATGTACATTCTCCTACCAGTAGATTCTTCAACAATAATGAAATGACAAATACTTCACGTGGCAAAATACCCAGTTAATAAAAAAAGATATATTATTAAGAACTGCCTTGGTGAAGAAACACCATTACAATTAACTCAAATATTAATTTGCCTATACTTGATATGCATCATCCTCCTACATGCATAAGTATTGGGGCACAGGGTATATCCACGCTATTCTAAGGTATGTACAGAGTGAACATGTTTTGAAATAACTATGAAGTTATTTCACCAAGGAGTTAACCAAGGAATTACATTCAGATTACACATAACTAGTGTAAAGCATCATGTCAAGGCACGGTGACTGCAGTGGGAAATATGTTAAATGCAAATTCTATATATAGTACTTAAAACACATATAAGTACTTTATTTAAAAAAAAAATCTTTCTCCTACAGTTATTTCTTTCTTTTTGTGTGCCCTGCTTCTAAACCTCTTAACAGGGCAGGTGGTTCATTGACTATGAATAGGTCTACCACCTACATCTTAAAAAAAGATTTTCAATATCTCCAGACAGTGTAAGATAGTTATGTCCATCTATTAGGTGAAGAGTGGCAGACCGGTGATCAGGAGAGTATTTATATGTCATACACACACTCTGGTCGACAGTTCATGAGAGGCTTAATGTCAACTCAGACTCAAAGGTAAACCTCAACATTTTAAACAGTCCTTTCCTCTGCCCTCTGCCAAAAGAAAGTATGGGTTTCTTCCCTCTGTCATATTAAATGATACTGACTGCTGCTAGCAAGAAAGACCAGTGAGGACTGTATGCTGTGTCTATCACGTGTTTAACAGTCTAAACACCTGCTTCACATGATATAAAATACATTATTTTAAAAAGTGAATAATAGAAACTGTATAGGGATAATGGAAGTAGTTACATTAGTTATTTCATTGCACATTTTAAATAACATTACATGATATACTTTCAAAAAAAATATTTTGTCAATATTCTGTGATAAATACCCAGGCCCATATGCATAAAAGATGGCGATAATTTCCGGCCATTAAAAAAAAAAAAAAAAGGTTTAGATGTGTTTTGCCATCAAGGATTGTTACCGAGAGATTGTATCTAACCTAGTGTTGGAGAAATGCAAATGAGCTGTGTCCCCTACTTAAGACGTCAATTAATTAATTATTTATTTCTTAGCAGATGCCCTTATCCAGGGCGACTTACAATTGTTACAAGATATCACATTATTTTTACATGCAATTACCCATTTATAAAGTTGGGTTTTTACTGGAGCAATCTAGGTAAAGTACCTTGCTCAAGGGTACAGCAGCAGTGTCCCCCACCTGGGACTGAACCCACGACCCTCAAGTCAAGAGTCTGGGGCCCTAACCACTACTCCACACTGCTGTCAATCACATACACCGTCTGTTTACACCGTCACGTTATGACTACGGGACATGTCTGGAGGCAGATAGGTTATAGGTTGTCTGAAATATCAAGATGTCAGGTTTTTTAAAAAAATAAAAAAATTACACAGACTGGACGCGAGTGAGAAGTTAGTGGCAGTGTACACTTTTTGATTTAAAAGATGATGTTATTTTTAACATAGCTTATATATGCACATGCCTTCCCGAAAAAGAACTGTAACCACCAGAAATTCAATTTTTGTTACACTTCATGATATTTTACTTTTCCAACGCACAAGAAAGTAGAAGGCACTGGAACATCAGCAAGCTCTGGTTATTTGTTTAAAATGTTCATTTGAATGGCAAATGGCACAGCAAGACAGCACCATATTATAGACTGCAATATATGTTTATTTATATTGACATAAATATATTGTACATATATTTTTATATTTAAAAAATATATATGTTGCCAATATATTTATATCTTAAAATTGCAATAATTTGCATATTTTAAAATATATTGTTATATGTTACAACATATTGCAATATATTTACCAGAGTATATTTATGGCAGTATATTGTAACATATATTTTAAAATATGTGTATTTTCCACTTAATGTAAAGTATATTTTGTATATATTACATTTCCATAACGGGTGATGCAACACTTTTGGCCATAGCTGTAAAAAGTAAACACACGTACGTGTTGGGGGACTTAATATATTTTACTTTAAAATGACTTGAGCTGCCTCAGTAGATGGAATCATATGAAAAATATGTAAAGTGAAGTACTAGCTTTCTGCACACGGACAGTGATCAATACAGGAACAAAAAATAGTGTGTTATTATTTTTGTAACCTGCAAAAACTTCAGCTAACATCAAATCCAAATCATGCAGTGAGTTTTGTAACTTTCATTATACAGGAACAGCCTTGTTTCTAGCAGTTGATGTTCTCGTTCTCCCCAAAGGTGAGTAATTGTGCTCCACATCATCAGTGTAATCCAGAGGGTCAAATCACAGCTCAAATCTGCAGGGTCTTTCTAGGAGGATCGTCTTCCAATATATCTTGAAGTAGAGCCCACACAAGCACACCAAATCCTGCAATTGTCTCCACTTGAATAAACTACAAAACTGATTTTTATGTTTACCAACCGGTAGATACTGTAGCCTATCCTGTTCAGATGAGTTAACAATGCAATTTAATGTGTGCTTTACAAATAACAAAATACTTAAATTACCTAATTGGATTATTAAAGATAAACATTGTTTTATTATTGCTATAGGCTTAAATACATGTTCCTAAACACAGCAATTATGCTAGGAGATGATACCGTTGAGATGCATCTCATTTTCCACCTGGTCTGAGCCACGTGTTAATTATGATGCCGTTGAGGGTCAATTAACGGCACAATACAGATTTATGAATCAGATGAATAATATGTCAATGAGAAAATTGGTCTCTAGGGCCACGTTATTCTAACATCACGATGACTGATGTTTTTCGACAATACATGATGTTTATGCATCACCCGATGAAATACTGTCATGTTAAACATTACTACTGGCACAATAAAGGAGATGGTAAGTTTTATGCATATGAGCCCCAATATTTAAAAAAAGTACTACCTAGATAATAATACAATACATTCCAGACCAACACTAAACATTAAAAAGTAAAACATGGACATTCAATGGTTATGAAATTCTTAAACATGGAATGACAGATTCAGTCAGAGTCATCACTCATATTCTTTTATTAACTAAAACCTCAATGCTCGACTTGTTTGTGGCACAAGCATTGTCTAAAAGGCAAGCCAAAGTTTTCATATGTATGTCAATGTCATTGTGGCATGCACAGTCCTCCGGGGAGACCCACTGAGTTATGTATGACTAAAGCATAACTTAAAATGAAGCAAGCTATCAATAAATACTTGGATACCTTGCTATAAATGTCAGCATGACTGTGGACCTCAAGTCTCCTAGGCAATCAATGCCTTTCCTATTGTATTGCATATATTTAATGTTTCTTGTAGTATTCATGACAGGAATGTTTAGTAGGTATAGCCCAAATGTGTTATCTGGCTTTGATCAAGGTATTTCAGATTTCAATTAATCTTATCCCCTATCAACATAGCTATTGTTTTCTGAGTAAAGGAATTTTCAATATCCCTGTAGCAAATAAAACCAAGAAATGTTATTGAACATAAATCATTGTTTCCATTGTTTAGCAACATATACAGTATTATGCCAAAAAATAACTAGTACTGGCAGTAACTCTATTCTTTAAATTAATTTTATTACCTCGTTTTCTTCTTCTTCTTCTTCTTCTTTACACATATTATTTAAATAAAGTCACATGTTGTGAAAGGAGTCTACAATTTAGTTACATTTTTTCTTTAAAAAAATAAACATGTTTGTAAATACATACATTTGACAAAGAATCAACAACTATTAAAATAAAGCATAGCAATGTTGTCTTTATGTTTGTTTAGAGGTTATTACTTCAATACCAATGCAAATCATTTCACATGATTCAGGAAACGGCTTAAAAAAGAATGTATCAGGGAAAAGTATCTTGTCTAAGATCTGACTATTCCCAGTGACAGCAGTTCTTGTGGATTACTTTGGTCTTCTATAGTTTCCATTGTTTGTCTTCAAACAAAAAAGATACACGACAAAGTCATCAGCTGATTGTAGGTCACAGAGAGACTGTATTAATTTACTTTAAGATTTATATCAACCCAAATCCCCTAAAATGTATGGGCTTTTCCAGCCTTAGCCAACAAGTCAAAAAAAAAAACTTTTTGTGTAGCCAAAGCATTTTACTGTATCTAGTGCTTAACCCAGTGATCCTAGATTCCAAAGAGACTACTATATTGCACTATTTTTATTCTAGTCTCACACTCTACAAGGGGAAAGACTAGGTGATCCATACGAATGACAAAGTCATGCAGGGTATCAACTCCATCATTGTAAATAGTACCACCGTACAGTACAGTACAGTACCACCGTAGCATACTGTATGTTGCTGTGGCAGAGTGGTTGCAGGCTGATGTCACGGACCAGGAAGAAGCAACACAAAACAAAGGCAGCAAAGGTAGGTAGGGGAAACGAGACGCGTTTGCGCTCGCGTTTTAATAATAAATCAAATAATAAACAAAACACTTTACAGCAAACAAAAGGGCACGTTGGCCAAACAAAACAAACCCACAAACAGTTGTACTCACAAATATTGTGCTGGCTGTTCCAGCACAATAGCAGTTGTTTCTTTTTCACCTCTTTCTCTCCTTAACTCTCTCGTTCCTTACTCCCTGAACTCTCCTCCCAGAGTGCAGAAAAGCTGCAGGTTTTATACAGGTGACCATCTCCCGATTAGCAACAATTAATCAATGAATTAACTCGGAGATGGTCACCGGCTGCACGAGGTTTTAAATAAATAAACTAAACAAACCCACGGCTTTTCGCGTCATCCCAAATAATAACTAAGACGGACGGCTTTGTCCGCCTGCATAAAAACACAATACAACAATAATAATAATAATAATAATAATAATAATAATAATAATAATAATAATAATAATAATAACAAAATATACAAATAATAATACAGGGACGAGGTGTACCCCATCACACACGCCCCCTTGTGCGTAGCACACATGGCCTCAACGGCCACCTCCCCTTAAAACCCAGCAGTCCAGGACAAAGTCTCGGGCTGGGAAGGGAGGCTTCAGTGGGCCCATGGCTGGCAATGCTGTCAGCACCCCTGCCGGTAGTGGCACGGCTGACAGCATGCTGGTCCACTCCTGCAGCGAAATTGCTGCGGGGATGCTGGTCGCCTGACCTCTCCCCTTTCTTCGTAGCGGTAGCTCCCTCCTGTGGGGCTCCGCCACAAGAACTCCTGCAGCGAAACTGCTGCTGGGGAAAGTGGTCTCCTGACCTCTCCCCTGTCTTTGTAGCCGGTAGCTCTCTCTTCGGGGCTCCGCCACAGTATCTCCTGCAGCCCAAGTGCTGCAGTGGGAGCAGGTCTCCTGACCTCCCCACGATCTCCGGCAGCGAAAGTGCTGCAGTGGGAGCAGGTCTCCTGACCTCCCCACGATCTCCGGCAGTGAAAGTGCTGCAGTGGGAGCAGGTCTCCTGACCTCCCCACGATCTCCGGCAGCGAAAGTGCTGCAGTGGGAGCAGGTCTCCTGACCTTCCCCACGATCTCCGGCAGCGAAAGTGCTGCTGGGGT
This sequence comes from Acipenser oxyrinchus oxyrinchus, assembly GCA_030684275.1. Classification (NCBI taxonomy): domain Eukaryota; kingdom Metazoa; phylum Chordata; class Actinopteri; order Acipenseriformes; family Acipenseridae; genus Acipenser; species Acipenser oxyrinchus. Next base: position 9,930,122 of record CM060258.1, on the reverse strand, counting down.
TGGTGGTCTCGGACCTCCTCCCCTTCTTCAAAGCCGACAGCTCCCTTGCTGGGGCTCCGCCACCGTACTTCTGGCAGCGATGCAGAGCAATAGGCAGCCCCAGGCGATCGCGAGACAGGCATCCTTGGGCAAAGCGAGGCAGGCATCCTTGGGCGGTGCGAAGCAGGCATCCTTAGGCGGTGCGAGGCAGGGCAGGAGCAGTCCTTCCCATGATGGTGGAGGTGGAACCAGCAGGTATTCACCCTCTGCTGGTGGAGCTGGGAGCGGCAAGCAGTCCTCCCACGGCGGTTGAGGCGGAACCAGCAGGCATTCACCCTCTGCTGGTGGAGCTGGGAGCGGCAAGCAATTCTCCCACGGCGGCTGAGGCGGAACCAGCAGGCATTCACCCTCTGCTGGTGGAGCTGGGAGCGGCAAGCAGTCCTCCCACGGTGGTGGAGACAGAGGCAGCTCCTGCTGCTCTGCTCCGGGCGGTGGCGGAGGCAGCTCCTGCGGCTCTCCTCCTGGCGGTGGTGGAGGCAGAGGCAGCTCCTGCTCCTCTGCTCTGGGCAGTGGCGGAGGCAGAGGCAGCTCCTGCTGCTCTGCTCCTGGAGGTGGCGGAGGCAGAGGCAGCTCCTGCTGCTCTGCTCCTAGTGGAGGAAGCGGTGGAGGTGGCGGAGGCAGAGGCAGCTCCTGCTGCTCTGCTCCTAGTGGCGGAAGCGGTGGAGGTGGTGGAGGCAGAGGCAGCTCCTGCTCCTCTGCTCCTAGTGGAGGAAGCGGTGGAGGTGGGAGCAGCGTGTAGTCTCCTGGCGATGGAGGTGCGAGCAGCGTGTAGTCTCCTGGCGATGGAGGTGCGAGCAGCGTGTGGTCTCCTATTGTTGCAGGGGACTGGTGCGGCTCCGCCTCTCTTGCAGGGGACTGGTGCGGCTCTCCCGCTCTTGCAGGGGACTGTGGTGGAGGCAGAGGCAGCTCCTGTTCCTCTCCTCCGGGTGGTGACGGTGGGGGAAGTGGTACCAGCAGACGTTCACACTCTGCTGGTGGATGGGAACCCAGCAGGCATTCACCCTCTGCTGGTGGACACGGGGACAGCAGGAATTCTTCCTCTGCTGGTGGACACGGGGACAGCAGGAATTCTTCCTCTGCTGGTGGACACGGGGACAGCAGGCATTCTTCCTCTGCTGGTGCGCACGGGGACAGCAGGCATTCTTCCTCTGCTGGTGGAAATGGGGACAGCAGGCATTCTCCCTCTGCTGGCAGCTTGGGTCCTAGGGCTGTGGAAGCACCGACTTCCCCTCTTGGGCTGTGGAAGCACCGACTCCCCCTCTTTGGGCTGTGGACGCACCGACTCCTCCCTTTTGGGCTGTGGGCGCACCGACTCCTCCCTTTTGGGCTGTGGGCGCACCGACTCCCCCTCTTGGGCTTAGGGCGTTCGGGCTCCCCCACTCAGGCGTAGGGACGTTCGGGCTCCTCCCACTCAGGCGTAGGGACGTTCGGGCTCCTCCCACTCAGGCGTGGGACGTTCGGGCTCCTCCCACTCAGGCGTGGGACGTTCGGGCTCCTCCCACTCAGGCGTGGGACGTTCGGGCTCCTCCCACTCAGGCGTGGGGCGTTCGGGCTCCTCCCGGTACTGGGAGGGCAGATAGCCACAGTGTGGCCATACTCTCCACAGCCAGGGCACAACTCAGCCGCAAGGCGCCTTGCAACTGCCTCCCAGCCATCGTCCCAGACCTTCCCTTTTCCCTCTTCCGCTGGCTCTGGATACCTCGGCGAGGCTTCTTCCTCGGGAGGCGGCAGCGATGGCTCCTCCCCTTTGGCGCTGGAGGCGGCAGTGGTGGCTCCTCTCCTTCGGGCGCTGGAGGCGGCAGCGGGGCTTCTCCCTTTTCCCTGGAGATGGCAGGACCCCACTCATATCGGCAGCCAGGTAATTGAGCACCATGGCTGCGATGTCTGGGAGGGACGCTGGGTGGTGTTGCTGTTCCCAGGTCTCCCAGCGCCCCATCTCGGGCCCACAGGAGGTTGATCACTGCAGGGAGGGCTTCCTCATAATCCCTCCCGGCTCCACCAGCCAGTCCCAGACTCCCTCGGAGGAGAGTGCACTCGTCCTCTTTGGAGGATGCAGGTCCTCCCTCACCCTTGCTGGGCGCTCTGGCTCCTCCTTCTCCTGCCATGGAGGGGTTGGTCAGGTGCTATGTGCCCAACCTCGCCAATAGCGAGCACCACTCCTCACCTTTCAAGCAGGTGAGGCAGGCGTCCAGCGTGGACGAGATGCAGTGGGACCTGCGACCGGCCCCACGCTGCTGTTGCTTCCTCCGCCCGCTTCTTCCCATTTTTTTTTTTTTTTTTTTTCAAACACAAAAACACTTTTCGAAAAAATAAAAACGCCCTTTGTATTCCTGGTCCGGCTCCTGGAGGCGTTTGTCCCACGCAGGACACCATATGTGGCAGAGTGGTTGCAGGCTGATGTCACGGACCAGGAAGAAGCAACACAAAACAAAGGCAGCAAAGGTAGGTAGGGGAAGCGAGGCGCGTTTGCGCTCGCGTTTTAATAATAAATCAAATAATAAACAAAACACTTTACAGCAAACAAAAGGGCACGTTGGCCAAACAAAACAAACCCACAAACAGTTGTACTCACAAATATTGTGCTGGCTGTTCCAGCACAATAGCAGTTGTTTCTTTTCACCTCTTTCTCTCCTTAACTCTCTCGTTCCTTACTCCCTGAACTCTCCTCCCAGAGTGCAGAAAAGCTGCAGGTTTTATACAGGTGACCATCTCCCGATTAGCAACAATTAATCAATGAATTAACTCGGGAGATGGTCACCGGCTGCACGAGGTTTTTAAATAAATAAACTAAACAAACCCACGGCTTTTCGCCGTCATCCCAAATAATAACTAAGACGGACGGCTTTGTCCGCCTGCATAAAAACACAATACAACAATAATAATAATAATAATAATAATAATAATAATAATAATAATAATAATAATAATAATAATAATAATAATACAAAATATACAAATAATAATACAGGGACGAGGTGTACCCCATCACAGTTGCACACAATGTTTCTTATCAGATTTTTTTCACAATAAATATACAATTGCATAAATATATTAAGAACTTTTGAAAGCATTTTTTTTAACCCCATTTTCCCCCCAATTTGGAATGGCCATTTATTTATTTTATTTTTTTAAGCCTGGCTCACCGCTGCAACCCCTGTGCAGATTTGGGAGAGACGAAGACAAACACACGCGTCCTCCGAAACGTGTGTCATCAGCTATCCGCTTCTTTTCACTCTGCAGGCCTGCCATGCAGCTACCTCAGAGCTACAGCGTTGGAGGACCAAGCAGCTCTGGGCCAGACTACAGGGGTCGCTGGTGCGCGGTGAGCTGAGGACACTCTGGTTGACCTCAGCTAATTGTGCACCACCCCCTGGGAACTCCCATCCACGGCCAGCAGTGGAATAGCCTGGATCCAAACTGCGGGCTCCAGGCTATAGGGCACATCCTATACTCCACGCGGAGTGCCATTACTGGATGCGTCACTTGGGAGCCCTGAAAGCATGTTTTAAACAGTCACAATTGTTGCTGGCATTTCCCAGTGCTCAATGCATTTTTGAGGCAAACATCCAAATGTCAGTTTTTCCCTAAAACCAGGGTATACTAACAAGCCTTAAAAAGAAATGTATATGACATTTCTGGTTTCCCCAACATGTTGGGAGCAATAGACTGCACACATGTGCCGCTAACCCCTCCAGCTCATTCTGAACATCTGTATAGGAACAGGAAACACACCTGTTCTATTAATGTGCAGGTGGTTTGTAATTGTGCACAATTTAGCACTGCATTGACTAATTTAAATAAAAACTGACAGTATACATTTGGCTTATAGGCTACTCATGATAATACAAATTAGTAGTATAATGCAAAATTTGTTGCTGGTCCCTTGAAATTCATATTAACAAGAACTGACTGTCCTGTAAGTATCATAACTTGTCAATGCAGCAGCAAGATTTATTTTGTGATACCAGTAACCTACAGGCTAAAGTAAAAAGAAAGTGTTCTAGGTATTCATTTGATTTTACTACTGTACTGTATAGGCATACTGTACAGATTTAACATTTTTTCATAATGTAATGTGTAGCCTAGCTAAAACAATTAGTGTTATTTCAGCGCAATGATGTACACATTTAAAATACATTGAGCACTATGAATATATGTGTATGTAATGTTACTGTATTTTTTTTAAACCCGACACCTCCTTATGCCAGACAAACATATCCATTTTAGCAAGTGGCTACTGTATGAATAGGAAAAGTTTTTTGATACAAACACATTTTTTATTTGGGGGTTAAGGTGAGGCCCCACTATAGAATCTGATGGGATTAAACTGCCTTTCATTATTTATTCTCTTGCAATGCTATAGATCTCGCTAAGAGGACGCAACAAATATTTCAATTAGTATATTGCAGCTCTTATCATTAACAAATGTTCTCTTAGTACATATGATGAAATGTATACTTTGCAAATTGTTGCAAAAGAAATGCAAATTGCGGTATGTTTGTGCTGAGACTGGCCCATCTTAGTACATCTACCCCTCAATATGATTTAAACCCGTGCTCTTTAAAACAACATATTTACTATAAGTGTGTCAAAACAGTTTTGGACACTATCACAGTAGAGCATGATACCAATACACAGTATGTCAGCTGTTATTGACTTCCAGTCGGCACTCTGCAACTCAAAGCAATGTTAGTTTTGCCAGGTGACCTGCTGCTCATGTCCTGCGAATCACTTTGCAGCAACTGCATTTTCCAATGCTCTATATGCTTTATAAAATATATTCCAGACTGAAATGCTTATATAAATTCTAAAGAATAGAGACCTTGATGTAATTTATCTAAAATGCCTTTTATACCCATGCATGTCTTTTGAAGAGAATATTATTGCCTATTACTTCAGAATTCGCAGGCCATTACTTTTCATAAATAATGAGACCAGCCTTGCTGACAACTGGTTTCCATCACTAAACAACGAAAAACATGACCTTCTCTATTTGGAAACATGTATTCAATTCAATTTGGATTAAAGCAAGAGAAGAACACACAACGTGAGAATATTTATAAATGCTTTGGTCTGAACTCTATTTGTGTTGTGCTAAATGGTGGCATGTACTATTATTATAGTATGTATACATATTGATACGTGTTTGCAGTAGCACAAGTGAAGCCACATTTATGCATTAACCCCTCGTATTCCAAGTAGATGGCAATACAAGTAGAAGCTGAAGTGCAAAATGGGGGCTGTGCTTGGCAACTCTTTCTGGAAATTACCAAAAATCCTTGTACGGAAAGCTGGCAGAGATTTTTAGTACTAATACTGCTGAAATACCAACACAGTATAATCATGTTTGGCATCAATATTCCATTGATTGGCATTTAGTTACCAAGTGCTACTTGCATTCTGTATTAAGCTTGGCACTGTTGGCCATACGTAGAGTGGTAGAGGTATCATGAGTCAGCATTTATACACAAAGCAGCTTAAGATTCAATTACTTCCAGAATGGCTAGAAAATTAACAAACTGTGCACAGTGGAGTATGGCTTTGTTCGGCTTTGAGGTGGATGATAATGGAATTGTAAAAGATAACAAGACTGTTTGGAGTTGTTATCGAGATCAATATCAAACCGCCTGCATGATATCGATATACAATTTTAATATCGTTGCACACCACTACTAAAAAAGTTAAAATGCAGTAGTAAAGTTCAATGTAACATTTTAATACTAGGTTTTGTTTTTTTGTTAAATTACAGTAGTAGTAGTCATAGTTTAAATTCAGCCAGAAAAAAAAAATGGTAAAAAATGAAATGCTGTCAATAAAATAAAATAAATAATAATAAATGAATAAATAAATAAATGCACTTTTTTGGAGTTTTTTACAGCGTCTGGGAGGGGACATGAGAGAAATAAATATTTTTTAAAATATTTTCTCGCACAAGATAGGTAACTCATGGCCACACAATACTAGGGCTGGGACCAAATCAAAACTTTGACAGCTCGCTAATCGCACTTAACAAAACCTTATTTAACAGAGTTTTCTTTTTTTTTTGTAAGTATCTTATTTCTTCTACTCATGAAAAGAAAACGCTATATATATATATATATATATATATATATATATATATATATATATATATATATATATATATATACAGTACTGTGCAAAAGTTTTAGGCAGGTGTGAAAAATGCTGTAAAGTAAGAATGCTTTCAAAAATAGACATGTTAATAGATTATATTTATCAATTAACTAAATGCAAAGTGAGTGAACAGAAGGAAAATCTAAATCAAATCCATATTTGGTGTAACAACCCTTTGCCTTCAAAACAGCATCAATTCTTCTAGGTACACTTGCACAAAGTCAGGGATTTTGTAGGCATATAGTCAGGTGTATGATTAAACAATTATACCAAACAGGTGCTAATGATCATCAATTCAATATGTAGGTTGAAACACAATCATTAACTGAAACAGAAACAGCTGTGTAGGAGGAATAAAACTGGGTGAGGAACAGCCAAACTCAGCTAACAAGGTGAGGTTGCTGAAGACAGTTTACTGTCAAAAGTCATACACCATGGCAAGACTGAGCACAGCAACAAGACACAAGGTAGTTATACTGCATCAGCAAGGTCTCTCCCAGGCAGAAATTTCAAGGCAGACAGGGGTTTCCAGATGTGCTGTCCAAGCTCTTTGAAGAAGCACAAAGAAACGGGCAACGTTGAGGACCGTAGACGCAGTGGTCGGCCAAGGAAACTTACTGCAGCAGATGAAAGACACATCATGCTTACTTCCCTTCACAATCGGAAGATGTCCAGCAGTGCCATCAGCTCAGAACTGGCAGAAAACAGTGGGACCCTGGTACACCCATCTACTGTCCGGAGAAGTCTGGTCAGAAGTGGCCTTCATGGAAGACTTGCGGACAAAAAGCCATACCTCCGATGTGGAAAAAAGGCCAAGCGACTCAACTATGCACGAAAACACAGGAACTGGGGTGCAGAAAAATGGCAGCAGGTGCTCTGGACTGATGAGTCAAAATCTGAAATATTTGGCTGTAGCAGAAGGCAGTTTGTTCGCCGAAGGGCTGGAGAGCGTACACGAATGAGTGTCTGCAGGCAACAGTGAAGCATGGTGGAGGTTCCTTGCAAGTTTGGGGCGGCATTTCTGCAAATGGAGTTGGGGATTTGGTCAGAATTAATGGTCTCCTCAATCCTAAGAAGTACAGGCAGATACTTATCCATCATGCAATACCATCAGGGAGGCATCTGATTGGCCCCAAATTTATTCTGCAGCATGACAACGACCCCAAACATACAGCGAAAGTCATTAAGAACTATCTTCAGCGTAAAGAAGAACAAGGAGTCCTGGAAGTGATGGTATGGCCCCCACAGAGCCCTGATCTCAACATCATCAAGTCTGTCTGGGATTACATGAAGAGAGAGAAGCAACTGAGGCTGCCTAAATCCACAGAAGAACTGTGGTTAGTTCTCCAAGATGTTTGGGCCAACCTACCTGCCTAGTTCCTTCAAAAACTGTGTGCAAGTGTATCTAGAAGAATTGATGCTTGATGCTGTTTTGAAGGCAGAGGCTTGTTCTCTTTGCTGAAAAAATGCCTATAGCCATCGTCTCTGTTTGTCTTTGTAGTCTACAATGCATCTAGGTTGACACCATCCAATTAACCTATCATCAAAACACACAATAAGGAGTGACACCTTGCAATACAACATCATAAATGGCTCTTATGTAAGATCACTCCTCTGTGGGGGATGTAATAGAAAGGTCATAGATAAGGACTTATTTTTTCTAGAGCTTGTTTAAATTCAATGGCAATTAAAATTCTAAGGGCAACCACAGTCGTCAACTCCGAAGCTATACATGGTGGAACCATATGCCATGTTTTTTTCTTTTTTTTTTTTTAACGTGATATGATGAGTGCTTATGCTTAACAACATCAGTGTAATGATGATAAAAACCCATATATCATATAGAAGTAGTACCTTTATGTACTGTATGTATTTATTTTATGTATGTATCTTAAATGAATATATATATATATATATATATATATATATATATATATATATATATATATATATATATATATATATATATATATATATATAATAGTCTATGGTATTGGCAAAAATACTATCATGGTCTTTTTTCAATACAGAAGGCATTCACAAAAATAGCCACAATCAGAATTGTAACTGTTTATGTACTGTAAGCGCTTGCTTGCTAGATGCTATTTAATGTCTGTTGCCTGCTGTCACCTGCATGAAACTTTTTGGTGGCTTTTACCATCGTCCGTGGCCAAGTCTCTTACAGTGTGTTTGTTGCCACTACCTGCTGTGTCACATTTGCAGCTCTTCAGCTTCACTTATCTGTTCACTCTCAACATGCATCTGTTAGGCTCCTGTTTTGGTTGGAACCCCTGTGCTAGACTGCCAATTACTGTAGTTTCTTGGGTTTTAGGCAGTTTCTTTGTGTCCTTAATTATTATTATTTTTGTAATAATAAAACAACTAAAACATTATAGTTCAAGGTCTCTTAACACTCTTACGGTATTTGTTTATTGTAATACAGTGGATAAAACCTCCTGGTGATTAGTTCCAAAAGCTACAAATCTGCCTAGTCTCTGACTGGCAACTGTGTTTGTCTTCCCATGCATATCAAATATTCTAATTGTCACCTACGAAAACGAATTGTGTTACTGATGAACAACAGTGCACAAATTAAAAGTCATCAGGAATCAACATATTTTTCCTCAATAGCTGCCAGGTGCAAGTAGCTGCCTTCTCAACCACACTGTTTCTTACTTAATGCACATAAAACACTTCTCAGAGATATCATTTACACTTTGTGGCCGTTTTGTCAAGACTTATCTGTACCTATCTTCCTGTCTCTTCCCTACACTGCAATTATACAGCCATTAATGGTTTCAGTTCTTTCCCTTGGCCTCTGCGATAAGCAGCTGATCTGTGTCATCCGATAAAACAACAAGGAATCAAACCCCCAAATGAATGAAACTTATTGACTATTAATAGCTTCTTCAGTATTGAATGACATTCACCATGGCTAACCTCATCAAATGGTATATAAAAAACTTGTCAGACAGTATATGTATCTAAAGTTTAGTTAGTGGCAATCAAGTGTGACACGATGGTTCGTGTGGTGACATCAGGCCAGGAAATGCAGGACACAAAATGGTGAGTGAATGTGCTGGTGGGCAGATTTAATAATAAATAAACAAACAAAAACAGCATGGTGGCCAAAACAAACAGAGACAAAACCAAACAAGTATCGTACTGGTGTAAAACCAGCAGGGATAGCAATTGCTTTTAGATGTCAGTTTCTTTATCTCACGACTCACATTGTTCCGCCTCTGAACACCTTAACCCTGTTCAGCCAAAGCTGTGGGTTTTTATACATGTGACCGTCTCCAGATTAGTAATACATTAATCAATCTGGAGACAGTCACATTCTGCACGAGTTTAGCATGGATGGGGAATTTTAACCCCATCCATGCTGCAAAACAATGAACAATAAAATAACGTGTTTTTGCACACATAAGCAATACATTTTAAATAATAATACAACAAATAATGTAATACACAGGGGCAGGGTGTACCCTGTCACACCAAGCCAGATCAATAGAGCAATATGTAGGTGTTCGAAAATCTTACGGAAAAGTGGGGCATATTACTTACGTTCCTCCTTTTGTCTGTCACAAACCAAGACAGCCACTTGAATTATTCATCAGAATAGAATAAAAGTGCTATCAATAAAAACAGAATCAAATCCTATATTTGAGGTTGAGAATCAAGAGGGTGCAAAAGCAAACAACTGGGGAGTGCTGTTTTTTCTTTCTATGCAGATACAAGTTCCCCTCTGATGCCCTTACAGTTTCTGAGAGGTTTAACCTCTGACACAGGTCTCACTTTTGACCTGCCACATCACTAGGCACAGAAGGAATTCCAGGAAAGCTCTGCTTTACTCCAGCTCTTCCCCCCTTTGTCTGAGTGGGTGCAGGCTCTGTCAAGTACACTACTGTAACAAGGACTCCTCTTCTTGATCTCCCATTAGAGCCATTTGTAAAATATCAGCTGCAAAGACTAAGATGCTTTGTCACTCAATCATAGGTCTGGTCACTAATAGTAAGTCACTGCGTTTCTACAGTGCTACTTTTTTTCTCCCCTGCTTTATTAGCAACTGATGTGGCAGAGACCCAGAATCACATTGTCACAACTGACGAGACACTGGCTAAGTGTTAGCTTGTATGCTGTATTGCTGCTGTTACATTGCAGACTGATCATTTTCCAAGTCTGCAGGAAATATCTAGCAGCCAAAGTCACTGTAAGGAGCAATCATAATGGCACTGACAGGTAGCTGTCAGGCAAGTGTGTGCATTCCAGTGATGGATTACACTAATGCCACAAATAGAAATGTTAGCTATCTCAAGCTTCTTTTGAATGCATGTGATTAAAGTAAACTAATTAGAGGGCTTTAATCATCTATGTTTAAACTTTTCAAAATATGGGAGACCACATAATTGTGTTGTGCTGTTAAATATTGTATCAGCGAGCTTCTACATTCACTTTTGGAGCTTATTGCCGAATGACAGGTATTAAAAGAAATTACTTATTACACAGCTCTGTAAACACAATATGAATGACAGCCTTACAAGCTTGTAATGTTAGCGAGGTGTAACATCAGCACAATACTGCCAGCACAGATTACAAAATGAATAAATATTGTATAATGGTTATATGAAAAAATGTAAAGCCTTGCATTCATTTGTAAGCACAATGTTTCCAAAGGCATTCTAATAAGGAGATGGCTGGATGTGTCTCATTGTATTCTTGCAGGAAAGGTGGAGTGAAGGTATTAGTGAAGTGTGTGTGTCTATGTACATAGATATTAGCATTATACTAACTAAATGGGTTACAGAACAAAAACAGAAAAAGACAAAACAGAGTTAATACAGGTGGATTCATTTAACAAAAATATGTCGATACTGCTTTGTCAGCCTGGATTACCGAGGGAGAAGAGTCAGACTTAGAAATAGCTTACATTTTGGACAGCTATGCCCATATCATCAATCAAACACCCATAAGAAATGCAGAAAAAAAGGTTTAAGTAACCTATTCTGATAAAACCATCACCAAAAATCTCATCACACACAGCAAATATTCTGAACTACCGTAAAACTTAAACGCCTCTGGAGTTTATTTACAATGTTTGCCAGCATGTGGTCATTGACAAGCCGCTAACACACAGCCTTGTAGCAACATCGTAACTCAATTTAAACATCCCAGCAACTTTGTTAAAAGGTTGTGTGTCAGTGGGAACTAAGTAACAGTTTTGTTTTATAACACAATTACATTGTATTGTACACCCTCAAGTATAAAATGAAAGTATTATTAGGGTCTTTTTATATGCACTGGTTAACAAGGATACGGTATGCAAAATGTTGGAAAATGAACAAGCAGAACTACAAATTTGTATTTAAAAATGGAATTAGATCTACCATTGTTAATAACAACAATAATAACAATAATATATATATATATATATATATATATATATATATATATATATATATATATATATATATAAATGTCGGTTCGGTTTTTTTAAAATTTGTTTTTAAACCCTACGTGAAGACATTACACACTATTGTTATGCTTATGTATTTATAGTGTGGATCTGCATCAGCCACACAAAACTCGCCTGTCTACAGAATAAAAGGTGACAATGAGACCTTAAAGGAAAATTATTCAGAACCGCTGTATTCGTCCCATCCCTAATATATATATATATATATATATATATATGTATGGAGATGATATATATGGAGCTGAGCTAACTCATCAAAAAACTACTCTCACACTTTGATAATCATGTCAGCTTATGGCCTTGGCATTTTATTAGTGTGAGATCTATATATTGACTTTTAAACTCAATCCTTCCAAAGATCACTACTATTTTAGTACGTTTTATTTTAAAGTAATACTGAATTTGCTTGTACAAACTATAACTGAATAATTAGGAAACAACCTTAATAAAATGGTCTAAAGAATCTAATCTCTGGCACAAAAAAGGGGGAAAAAGTCAGACATCTGGCAGGTGGTTTATAATGAACAAGGTGGCTATGTGCACATTTAAGAAAAAATATGAGTAGTATTTTTTAATAAGAAGTGTGGTTCCTTTTACAGGGAATCTTTAATCCTGTAAAGCAAAACCTTGCCAGCTGCTCTCTATAAACCTGCCAATCAGTACCAGCAAGCATTTTCACAAGGCAGCCAACCCCATAAACATGTTAACCTCCCAGCAGATGGGTCTTGAGAAAATATATACTTTATCCCTTCTGAGTTTGCCCACATACACTGTATTTCTTTGAGATCCCCTACATGACAGTAGAAGGGAAAGGTGAATGGCACATTTTTAACAAGCTTTTTTTGTTCAGATGTATATACAATGAGTTGTTTAGGCAGAACTAATTCTACCATTTGATCCAATTCTGTTTTGAACTCACTTTGCCCTTTAGTCATTATTCTATAAACAGTTGTGTTAACTTTATCTAAACCAATTGTATAAATGAAATCCCTCCCCACTAAAGACATATTTTGATATTCAATCCCACAAAAAGTGTTTTTTTTTTTTAATGTATTATTATTTTTTTGTTGTTTATAGTGAACTAAACACACCAGGTCTAGGCCTTTTCTAAATGGAGTCTTAATTAGTAAAGCATTAATTTATGAGTTCCAGGGTACCACAAAAGCAGTATTGTGGTATTGAAAACCTATAATACCTCTGCTTATCTGTAAGAAGGTATATATAAGCCTATTATATTGTGCATTGTGCTTTATCAAAGGGGCTGTTGTCACACATTTGAATCTCAGCATGGCCCTAAAGCCCTTTGATTCTGCTGCCAGTAGTTCATGGTCTCCCAGCATGTATGCTGTCTAACACACGATGGAAGAATCAAATCCTGCCTAATGCACTAAAATGGAGGTGGCCTTCTGATTTTACCTGCTGACAGCCATGTTTTAGCTGCCTGTCACCTGTCTCCTCTTGGGAAGTCTCCCAAGAGCAGCTGCCCTTATCAATGCACTTTTCCAACACAGCTCCCTCACTGCCCACTTTAAATGACAAGAATACAGAAACTGGTAATCTGCCCAGACTTTAACAAAATGAACCTCCAGGCTGTGGCATTAGTGATGTATTTGGGGAGATTTCCTGCATGCTATAATATTACTGCAAAGTGTCAATATAAATAGCAGCTGTAACTGCTGAAAATAAAACATTGAAACTGCAATTCACAGATTTTTTTAAACAAATAAACACTTATTGTTAAAAATAAAAATAAAATTAAATGAATCCGTTTTGTTAAAATTGTTTTAATGTAAGTCAGTTATGCACACATACTATACACTACATATGGTACACATAAAGCATTCTGTTGTTTCTTGTTGATGTTCTATGTTACTGTTTGGGACAGGTCGAACAGTATGCTGACTAAAATTCATCCTCCTGACGTTAGGAGGCGCTGAAACTACTTGAGGGCTTTTTTTTCCCTTATCAAGATCTGCAGGACTGTGATTCTATCTCCCTTTCATGTCTGCCATCTTGGTAAGGGAAAACAACATGAATCCTCCAGGCTCTTACTCCAATTAGCCTACATTAGTAAGAACTGCCCTGTGGGGATTGGTGTTAAGCTGATTCCAGGGGCGGAGCTTTGGGTACTAAAGGAAACATGCTGTCTCACAGCTCTTAGTTAGATCAGGGGAGACTGGAGTCAAAGGCTGCTGCTACATAGCAAAAGAGTGCTGTATTGCTGTGGTGAGGGGTTCAGGGTCTCTTGTTCTGTGTGTGTGCTTTATTGACACATACCGCTGAGGAACCCTTTAACTGTGCTGGGAAAAGGACTTGGAAACATGCAAATAAGAACTTTAGCATTGAGGATTTCTACAAGATCTCCCCCAAAGAGTTGTGTTATATAGGGCACCAGAATGCCTGTATTGCAGCCTCTCCACTGTAAATACCCAACTGAAAATACATTTGTATTTTTTGTATTTACCTAAAGACTGTTGTTTCTGGGTTTCATTGTCATACTGCCACTGACCTCTCGCACTGTTATTATTTATTTTCTTGTAACCTGTTGTCTAATAGAAATAAAAATAAATGTTTACACAATTCGATCTTAAAAGTAATTGAAGTAGCAAACTTATTTCAGTAATTCCCATAACTGGAATAATAAAATGTATAGAGCTGATATATTTTATTGGCTTTGCCCTCCAACACCTAGCTTTGGATGCCCATGGTCCGAGGACTAAGGACAGCCTCCACTTCACGCCCTGAATACAACACTGTCAACACTGTCAGTATCATTGCAGCAAACAGCACAAACATTATTGCAGGAAAGCAAAGAACTGACAATCAGTCAGCAATTAAGCGAACCATGAAAACAAAATAGACCACACAAGGAATGAATAATCCTCTGTTGTAAAATGGACAAGAAGAGCTTTCCCAATTCTAAATAAACTCGAGGCAGGGCCCCTTAAGCACAGCGCTGATGACTATACTCAGGTTAGATCCCAAGCGGTGTCACAGGCAAGGCAGACAGGCCCACTTCGTCCTGCCGCGGAGACTTCAGGCAGGGTATTCTAAGCAAAACAGGGATTTTCCACACAATTGAAATGGTAGAAATGGAACGCTATTAGTGAATATTTAAACTATGGCAGGTGTTGCAGCCCATCCTGGGATCGAAATATATTTAAATTACATAGTGGATTATAATTGTATTCCAACTCGCATGACCGAAACAAACAACAGTCTTTTTCTTCAAAAAGATAATTGTTTATTTCAGTATATGCAGGGGATTCCCCCTTCCAGGCACATAACAAGAGAATCCACTGAACAAAAGGCATGTTACATTTTTATAGCAAAGCCCAGATTGGGTTTCTCCTCTTCAGTCCTGGCCACAGGCCAATCACCTGATGCTACTACACCTTCCATAGAAAGGAGCCTTCCACAGCAAGTTTTGCCGTACACCCAGACTATGTGTTCCTGGCTTCCATCAGTTTGTCAGCAGTGGTATGTGCATTTTGGAACTAGCAATCTGCTGTCTCCAGCGTCAGTCACTCTTCAGCAAATAACACAAGCTCTGTAGCTCTGCCAGTCCACATGCTTAGCAAACTGCTATGCAATCATTTTTCCATACTTTCCAACATGTCCCTGTGTGTTAATGTTAATGTTAGTGTTACTGTATAAATAATCTGTTGTATATATTACAATGTTAATCTAAGCCTTCTGTGTTATTTTGATGGAAACCAATGTACATGAAACAAACACAAAAATGGGCATGTATAAGATTAATTTATTCAGCTGAGTTTTATAGTAAGGTGTAAAAAACAATTAACAGCTTAAAGCAAACGTGACTTCCCATGAAGGTGAGAGAAATGTGAACTTTGTGAAATACAGAACCTGCTGGGTCTCTATTATTAGAGGATAACTGCCTTCCTTCTGGCTTCTTTTTTTCTCACCTGCCACTGCTGGATGCCAGAGAGAGAGAGAGAGAGAGAGAGAGAGAGAGAGAGAGAGAGAGAGAGAGAGAGAGAGAGAGAGAGAGAGAGAGAGAGAGAGAGAGAGAGAGAGAGAGAGAGAGAGAGAGAGAGAGAGAGAGAGAGAAAAGATTAAAATATCATAGTTTGGCAGGAGATAGCTGTTCCACACACGTCAACAAGGGAACTGGTTTTAGAAAAAGAGTACTGTCAGAGTTTCTGAACCATTATTATTAATGATTTAACAGGGAAAGACAGTATGCTAGCAATGTGTGGGAGAAGCTGGGCAGATCTTGACTTGCGCCCAGAAGGGCAATAATTTGAACTCAGACAGCGGTAGCTAATACTAAATTCCAAGTTAGATGACAAGATGCTGTCCAGGTCCAGGGTGATACAGAAGGGAATAAGAACTGAAATATGTGATTCTGCCCTGCTGTAATGCTAATAGTATGATCTGTGTAGAGGTGGCATAGAAAGATGATTATAAACCTAGGAACAAATATTTTGTAAAGGATTGCAAAGTTGTTTGTAAAGGATTGCAAAGATGTGCTGAATTCAGTGATTTAGCATACTGTCAATAACTTACAAAAGCCACCCACCCCCTCAAGCCCCACCCTTTATGCTAATTACCTCTTTACATTCAAATACAAAATGTAATCACTCAAAATCTGTATACAATGTGAAATACAAGTCACATCATCAATTGTATTTTGTATCCAGTTGTACTGCTAAAAACTACTTGTTGGATATTCTAGACAGGGGCCCTAGTAAGCTGATGCATATAAATAGAACAGGTTATCGGAAATCATATAACATTTGTTTGTCTTCTTGGTGTATGTTGCAATTCTTTATATTAATAAACTAAAATATTTATAATATGTTTGCCCTGTAGAGATCCTAGACCTTTTTCTAAGGAGCCACTGAGTCTGAGTATATGCAAGAACAAAGCTCTGAATGCTTTTATTGGGCTCTCAAATTCTTGAATCCCAGCCAGTCTTTTTTAAAGGTAAGGTGCTTAACCCATGCCATCATTTTATATGCTACATTGTTTCATCACACCAATGCAACCAGAGAAGATCTAAAAATTTAAATAACTATAGATTTTTCCTTTATATAAGTGAATAAGAGTTTTAGAAACATGATGCAACCAGAGAAGATCTAAAAATGTAAATAACTATAGAAATTTCCATTATATAAGTGAATGAGAGTTTCAGAAACATGATGCCACCAGCACTAGAACACAGATGTATGCTAAAGATTTTTAGGTTGTGCTTGTGCCTCAAAAAAGAAGTGTTTTTTATTGCATCCACTGGCAGATGATTAATTTCAAATGGCTGAGGAAAGATATACTTTGGTCTTTTACAATCCATCTACAGTTATTGTGTTATCTGGAGCTGTAGTTGGAGAAAGCAAATGCATTTGTCTTCTAAAACAGAAACAAGACAACCAAGCATATCAACACCACCCGCGATATTTATAGACAAGTTGTAACCTGTAATACTAGGTGTTCTTTATACTGTATATCTTCTCAAAGAAATGCAAACTGTACACAGTAAAGATTGTTACAATATGAAATGTTGATTTCCATTTTCTGCTAGCATAATTTTGTCTACATACTTTGTTTGAACTTAAAGAGTAAGTATCAGGGTTCCGAAAAATGTAGCGGTACACGTCCCCACGTGTTGCTACAAATGTTTAAATAACGTACCTGTAATTTTTCTTTTCACTGTTAACATGCTGACAACTTTTTACACCTATTTTAAAGTCTGTTTCAAAGCTCTTTTAAAATGTCTGCTCTAGTGCACTGGGGTTTGTGATCTGTCCTCTAAATCACTGCAGGATTGCTATTGCTATGTTACTTGTTTGACAATGTGGTAATAATCTTTACACTATCAGCGCACTAGAGCTGACATTTTGAAGAGTTTTGAAACAGACTTTAAAGTAAGTGTAAAAGGTTGTCAGGATGTTATGAATAAAAATAAAAATTCCAGTTACGTTATTTAAACAGTTGTAGCATTTTGGAATCCCGCTACTTACTCTTTAAGGTTGTATTTATGTCGTCAATTTTCTGTGACATTCTAAAATTTAAAAAAATGAACCTAAGTAGGAGCAGAAGGGGGAGTTTAGTGAGAAGGAAGTAGACTGTGATATATGAAGGCTGTCTGAACTTTGTATTGAAATGTCTGTTAGCAGGATACCGGAATGTGTGATTGAGTGCGTTGGTTGTGAGCAAACTGATGGTTTGCCTTACAAATAATGTATAGGAAATTCTCAGAAATTAACAGGGGAATTACATATAAATGTTAAAACCGCACTTAGAGAACTTTTACAAGGAAGAAAAAGTTAAATAAAGATGTAAACAACTAGGGTATAAATGGAGCATAGTGTTAGATAAGAACTTCTTCACATTTCTGTAATGCTTACATTTAAGTTTAATAAAGTATTAGTATTAAACTAAGTTTTGTTGTATTTGAAGCAATATTTTGGGTCAATCCACAAAATAATACTCACTTATGTGAGACTGTTAACAATATAATAAGCCTAATTTGAAGAATATTAGGTTAAACAGTAAATATAATTAAACTTTCTTTTCAACTTAGGCTAAACCAGAACATTACCCATTACAAACAGGCATTATTACAACAACTACTCCACATTACAAGCCTAATAAACCATAACAAAGGAAAATATTACCTATGGACATCAGCCTGTTACACATTTTACTTAATGACAAGATGTATAACTGTATGTATTTCAGCTAAAGTGATTGTTAGACTAAATTAATTAAAGTACATTGTAATGAATCTCCTCCGAGGGGCTGATGAGTTAATCATTTTGACATCATACTTACCTCTCAATGTCCAGCCCTTGTCTTTCCATTCAATTCAATGCCAATTCATTAAAACATCTAATGAATTCAAACAAATGATATCTGTCAAAAATAAATATGCTTGCAATAAAGCTAGTTACAAAGAAAAAAAAATCAAAGAAATTATTATCTAATGAACAAGAACTGCTAGTGGTTTTGTTTGGATTCACACAGTTTATCTAGTTATCCATGAGTCAACAGTTCTCCAATAGCTTTTGGTCCTAGCTGAGTAAAACATGCCTTACCATCAAGCTTCTTGCTGTAAATACCGTAAAAGGTAATAAATCTGGCTTTACCATCATCCCCAGACAGATGGGATCTATTCCTGTATTCCCCATATTTCACGACTCCCAGGGCTGATGAAATACACAGCACAATGACAATATATCATGTCTATATCCACAGACAAATGATATATATATATATATATATATATATATATATATATATATATATATATATATACAGATGAATCTGCTTTATATCATGATTGCCATGCAGGCATAATTCATGATCTAAACATGTGATGAACCAGTTGTCACGTTTGCCTATGGCACCACATTATAAGTGCGAGAAATAAATAAAAACAAATAATTATTATTAATTTCTTAGCAGACGCCCTTATCAGGGCAACTTACAATTGTTACAAGATATCACTTTATTTTTACATACAATTTTACTTTTTTTTTTACATATAGTTACCCATTTATAAAGTTGGGTTTTTACTGGAACAATCTAGGTAAAGTACCTTGCTCAAGGATACAGCAGCAGTGTCCCCCACATGGGATTGAACCCATGACCCTCCGGTCAAGAGCCCAGAGTCCTAACCACTACTCCACACTGCTGCCCTGATGAAGAGCAGCATTTTAATACTGTATACTTAGTCGTTCTTTACATTTAAACATGCATATCGTTTTTTACAGGACAATTGCGTTTTGTATCATTAACTGGAAAGAAACAGTTTGTGTCATTATCTAAAAAAGGCATTAGTTGTCGACTGATGAGAGCTATCAATTAGGCATTGCAGCTGGTAGTTTTTTTTGGTGTGCATTTGTATAAGACTGACATAGAAGACACTTGGTGAGGTTGGTGTTTTGTAACTGAACTGTATCCCATTAAGACTGCCCATGCAGCATTTGACAGGCTGCACAAAATGTCAGTTTATCAGCCAAGATGATTATTGGTTGTTAGTTGCGCTGGAAATTAATTCTATCCTGTGGTTACTTAGTAAATCCCAGCCACGCAGCATTTGACAGGCTGAACAAAACGTGACAATACGCGGGTTTGAGAGATGGGTTTGTGTATATACAGTACTGTGCAAAAGTTTTAGGCAGGTGTGAAAAAATGCTGTAAAGTAAGAATGCTTTCAAAAATAGACATGTTAATAGATTATATTTATCAATTAACTAAATGCAAAGTGAGTGAACAGGAGAAAAATCTAAATCAAATCCATATTTAGTGTGACAACCCTTTGCCTTCAGAACAGCATCAATTCTTCTAGGTACACTTGCACAAAGTCAGGGATTTTGTAGGCATATAGTCAGGTGTATGGTTAAACAATTATACCAAACAGGTGCTAATGATCATCAATTCAATATGTAGGTTGAAACACAATCATTAACTGAAACAGAAACAGCTGTGTAGGAGGAATAAAACTGGGTGAGGAACAGCCAAACTCAGCTAACAAGGTGAGGTTGCTGAAGACAGTTTACTGTCAAAAGTCATACACCATGGCAAGACTGAGCACAGCAACAAGACACAAGGTAATTATACTGCATCAGCAAGGTCTCTCCCAGGCAGAAATTTCAAGGCAGACAGGGGTTTCCAGATGTGCTGTCCAAGCTCTTTTGAAGAAGCACAAAGAAACGGGCAACGTTGAGGACCGTGAGCGCAGTGGTTGGCCAAGGAAACTTACTGCAGCAGATGAAAGACACATCATGCTTACTTCCCTTCGCAATCGGAAGATGTCCAGCAGTGCCATCAGCTCAGAACTGGCAGAAAACAGTGGGACCCTGGTACACCCATCTACTGTCCGGAGAAGTCTGGTCAGAAGTGGCCTTCATGGAAGACTTGCGGCCAAAAAGCCATACCTCCGACGTGGAAACAAGGCCAGCGACTCAACTATGCACGAAAACACAGGAACTGGGGTGCAGAAAAATGGCAGCAGGTGCTCTGGACTGATGAGTCAAAATTTGAAATATTTGGCTGTAGCAGAAGGCAGTTTGTTCGCCGAAGGGCTGGAGAGCGTACACGAATGAGTGTCTGCAGGCAACAGTGAAGCATGGTGGAGGTTCCTTGCAAGTTTGGGGCTGCATTTCTGCAAATGGAGTTGGGGATTTGGTCAGAATTAATGGTCTCCTCAATGCTGAGAAGTACAGGCAGATACTTATCCATCATGCAATACCATCAGGGAGGCATCTGATTGGCCCCAAATTTATTCTGCAGCATGACAACGACCCCAAACATACAGCGAAAGTCATGAAGAACTATCTTCAGCGTAAAGAAGAACAAGGAGTCCTGGAAGCGATGGTATGGCCCCCACAGAGCCCTGATCTCAACATCATCGAGTCTGTCTGGGATTACATGAAGAGAGAGAAGCAACTGAGGCTGCCTAAATCCACAGAAGAACTGTGGTTAGTTCTCCAAGATGTTTGGGCCAACCTACCTGCCGAGTTCCTTCAAAAACTGTGTGCAAGTGTACCTAGAAGAATTGATGCTTGATGCTGTTTTGAGGGCAAAGGGTGGTCACACCAAATATGGATTTGATTTAGATTTTTCTTCTGTTCACTCACTTTGCATTTAGTTAATTGATAAATATAATCTATTAACATGTCTATTTTTGAAAGCATTCTTACTTTACAGCATTTTTCACACCTGCCTAAAACTTTTGCACAGTACTGTATATATATATATATATATATATATATATATATATATATATATATATATATATATATACACACTGTATATTTGCAGTGGGTTTATGTGAGTGTGTGTAATATAGACTTACTGTATGATAAAAGTGCTCTGTAAACAAGTGAGTTATTTTGCCTTCAAGTATAATGTGTACAAATGAAATACACTGGGTTAATTTGGAAACTAACCATATTATACACGAAAAGACCCTTACAGTTAAAAAATATATATTTGAATTAGAAGGTCAACTAGCCAGGGTATATATTGTAAAGGAAGAAACCTTTAAATATGAAAATTACACATTAAAGTCGTTTTCACAAGGCCTTATTCAACCCTGAAGGTAAATTCCTTTTAATTTGGATGCTAGAATTAGGCGAAGCAAACTAAGGTTATGTATAACAGTGTCTTAGAAATTGTCTGCATCCTGTAGGCTGTTTTTAATAATTCAGGGGATCCTTGGCGAGACAGCAAGATTTCCTATGCTCTTTACAAGATTTTTTTAAGGTAATGATGAATACCCTCTGGAATAGAAAGCTGAATTTACTAAAATGTTCTTTCAATATTTTTTCTTTGCTCTTTGTACAATAAATATAGAGGCTTCTCTACTTAAAATTGAATTGTCTTATTGAAGACTCAATGATCGAGTGAGCTGTAACATTCTAAGGGCTTCAAGAAAGGTTTTTACTGCTTCCCAGGGGAGTTCCTATTTTCTTTATCTCCAAAAGTGAGCACAGTGACAGCCACACACTGGAAGCCTGTGAGCATGAGCTGCTTAACAGCATTCAGATGCAGAGATGGCATTTGAGTCCTAGGCATCCCTGACTCCAACTGTCTTTATAGGAAATCTCAATCAGCAGTAAACCTACAGGGGATTGGGAAAGCAGTCCTGTAAGCTGTATAAAAAGAAAATAATCCAATAAAAAGAACAATAAAAAAGTGCAAAAAGGTTCAGATTTACAGTAATTGAACAAACGGTGGTCCATATGCATGTTTTAAAAAATACCTTTTCAAACATATATAGCTGTTTAACGACAGATAAGTACAGCTTTCAATCCTACCTTTACAGTTGTTCAACTGTGCCACTTGTTGCTAAAGATGTTTTATCTGTTGTCACATGTGTTATTGCCGTAAACATCCATGGCTATATATAAAATACTGTATTTTTTGAGTGCTTGTTTTTACCAGTTTACAGTTGTATCAATTAGGCAATTAGATATTTTTCTTCTGTGTACTTCTTGTGAAGGTTTGTGTAGAGTGTCAAAGTCAATTTTGCAAAGTTACCTTCTGAAAAATGTGCTCCTCTAACACACAAAAATCATTTGAGGAGTTTGTTGATACAAAAAAAATCTAAAGCAAGGGATGAACCTTTGACCTCATGCCTCAGAGGGGGAGAAGCTACCTCCTCCTATCCACTTGCTTCATGTGATTGAAAATAAGGGCACATTTTGAACATCATTTAAAGTAGTCCATAAAGGTTTAAGAAATATTGTGTGTGTGTGGTGTGTGTGTATATATATATATATATATATATATATATATATATATATATATATATATATATATATATATATATACCCTCAAGTTTTTATGGTATGGTAAACTGCATGTTGGGTGCATTTTACAATCGATGAGTGGTATTTACAGATAATTACAAAACATATAGAGGGCGATTAATTTGTTTAAAACCATTTAGCATATCTGTATTTTATTGATTTGTTAGGACAATCTGCAAACTGTGAATCTACAAGCAGCAAATTATTATATGGGCAATGTATTGCAACAGTGCAAGAATCTTACATACAAGATTTAAACTCAATGGGACGTTCTGCCAGCAAAGAGCACTGGGGGACCAGTGAATCAACAAGTTGGAGATTGCCATTCCGTAGGAAATTGAACGTTTGTGTCAAAAGGAAAGAGTACCAAAGTTTACAAAGTGTAGATTTTAAAACTTTCCTATGCCTTTAAGATTGAATATATGCTAAATATCTTATTCTCACCTAGGATAGAATTAATGTTGTGGTGGTTTCTGTTGAAACAACATTGCTGATCTGTCCTACATTCCTTTCAGCTGAAAAACAAAACCTCCTGTTTTGAAATGCTATCATTCTGACAGTGTGACAAATCGCTGGAACAAATGCTAAATAGTTAAATGGACAGGTGATGGATGGCCTCATAAGCCTTGCAGGGCAGGCTGTGCAAGATACTAATTGGTTCTGTGGAACTGTTTTTTCGTCAATACATTCACTTGAGGTTTTCTTTTTTCTTTTGTGTATGTGTGTGTGACAACCTCAATGAATGTACAGCTTTTCTTCAGTTTTCATATCAATCAATCAATCAATCTTTATTTTATATAGCGCCTTTCATAGTGGACCACCATCACAAAGCACTTTACAAGATGCAGTAACAATAAGAAATCCATAATACTTTAAATACAGATAAATGCATAATACATGCTATGCAGTAAAAAAAGCATTATACATGATAGTAACATAATACATGAACTAGTAGCAGCAACACAGCAGCTAATAACAGATATCAGACTTAAAGAGCATAGAAAGCAAGAGAGAACAGGTGGGTCTTGAGAGTTGATTTAAAGCGAGCGATGGTGGGAGCATCATGCACCAAAGCTGGGAGAGTTCCAAAGAGTCGGAGCCATGAAGCTAAACGAGCGTTCTCTAAGTGTGGTGCACTTTTGCTTGGGGATAACAAGCAGGCCAGAGTCGGAGGACCTTAGCTTGCGGAAGAAGGTGGTACTCAGGACCTGTGTGATGAAGGGCATTGTAGGTGAGCAGGAGAGTTTTGAAAATAACCCTGAACTTTACAGGTAGCCAGTGCAGCTGGGCAAGACAGGGGGTGATGTGATCTTGTTTTTTACATCTGGTAAGGATCCTGGCAGCGGCACTCTGGTCTAGCTGCAGTCGGTTTATGGTGTGTGCCGGGAGACCACCATATAGAGAGTTGCAGTAGTCGAGTCGAGAGGAGACAAATACATGACAAAGTATCGCCGCATCCGGGAGGGAAAGGTAGGGACAGACTTTGGAGATGTTTCGAAGATGGTAGAAGGAAGATTTGACTACAGAGGAGAAGTGGGCATCAAGGAGAGGTTGCTGTCAAGAAGTACACCAAGGCTTCATAACATATCAGACCACCAGCATGTGTTATATTGGACATAGAGTAAATCAATAAATTACATGCCTCCACTATAGGCATATACCAGGTATGCAATAGATCTATTTTTTCAGTCAGTACCTACATGATTTTCGAAATTACCAAAAACCAGCAAACTATAGATCATCAAAATCCAGAACCCTTCTGATACATTGATACAAGCACAAACATTATTTTAAGTCTTGGTCGTAACTTGAATGCTGTAGGTTTATGTAATATAGTCTGTATTTAGAATTGTGTAATTTGAAGGTCATGGACTTTCTAAAGCCCCTTTCACACTGGCATGCTCTACCCGGGTCGGAACCTACCTGGGTCAGGACCTGGTGTCATGCGGGTCAGCTTCACGATTTTCACACTGCTTTTGATAAAGCAGGGTTGACCTGGGTGACAGACGCAAGTAAACAATACACGTATCAATGCCCAGGAAGCAGCTTGTTACGGACGCTTCCATCCAAGCTTTCCTGGATTGAACCGTTGGCCCAAATGTTGATTAAAGCAAATGTTTCTTCATCCCTGCTGCAATTTGACTCATGGTGTGTCTCGGGCAACAAAAATATGGCTAAACAGAATAAACAAAAACATTTCTTGCGGAATTGAAACCTTCACGCAGGCGTGGCTGTTTGTTATTTTGTCAGCCGTCATGCATTTGGTCTTGCTCAACCCGGGTCAAAGCGTGTCAACCCACATCCTGAGGTGGGTAGCTGGGACCCAGGTTAACCCGGGTATGACCCAGTTATGTGGTTTCACACTATGTAAGATTGTGACCCAGATAGCCATGCCAGTGTGAAAGGGGCTTAAGTGTCATTAAAATACCTCCACATTCTAGAGTTCCTAAAATCTATCCATTCTTGCTCTACCCTTTACTGTTTTGCTAGCAGCGTACACATATTGCTTTTTTCATTATTATTGATTATTGGTACATGCAATGTGGCAGTCACCAATACAGGAGAGTTGTTTTTCATACTTGGTAGATGCTCGCTTGAAAGGTTGAGCAAGCATGTTGTTAAGTGATGCAGCTCTGGTATATGAACTGACTTAAGCGTTACTAGGGTGACACCGTGACTAAGTTAATTCGAAAATTTCAAAATGTTTAGAACAAATGGAGTGGGAGGACATGACAAATGAAATATGGTGTGTACTGCCATTCCACTCCAGGCTTTTTTTTTCATTGCCAGGGTTTCCATGAAAAAATAAAAATACCTTTTTCTCATGCTATTTTGGTAGTACATTTTGGGTAATTTGTGTTTCTGTCTGCATCCCAATTTGGATTTCCGCAACTACCCCACTCCACTTCACTCACAAATTGCTGGTAAGCTACATTCTATTAACCTAATTTAGTATTAAAAGGGGAAAATAATAGGGTCCTGTGATTGTGAGTGCTTAAATGTATTCACTGCTTCAATAATGTTACAATTTAGCAATAACGGTAAGAGTCTTAAGCAGGCATATTTTTGTGAAACCTTTATGGCTTTTTTCACTCAAGGGACATGCAAAGCAGCCAAGTGCAGAACATAACAGATCCTTTAATTTGTGCTTCTTGCCTAATAAAGGAACTTCATAGTACTATATTTTAAATGGCTATGACCCAAATAGACCCCACGGGGGGTTCCTCGACCATTCCATGAATTAAATACATACCAACTACCACTATGGTATTTGAAACAAGCCACCATATTGTGTCCAGTATACTGTCGGTGAGGTTAAGCTCACTTGACCCATGTTTTACCTTTCCTGTACAATATTTGTTTGCAATTTTGTTAAGTATTAGCATGTTCTGTACAGTTTATTGTCCTTTTTTATAGCGTCCAACTAAATCCAGTGGAATACCAATTGCCCAAAAAGATGTCCAGTTTGCAGAAAAAACTTGTAAGGACATGACTCTGCTGGTTTACTTCTTCAATAGTATAGTATAGTATAGTATAGTATAGTATAGTATAGTATAGAGACCAGAGACCTTTTTTGCAGTTACTTACGTGATACTCTGTCACAAAGACGACTGAGCGGTGACGTCACGTCAGAAGCAGGAACAAAAACAACAGAGAGAGGTGGAGTTTGGTGGAGCTGAGCGAATGCTTTCGCTCAGCATTTAATGAATAAACAGAACAGAAAAATAAACGGTTGTAACAAAAACACAGGACACGGCACTTTCGCCAAAATAAACAGACATAAACAAAACGAACTCACACTTAACAAACGGTGACGAACAAACACGGTGAGGAAACTAATCTTCTTCTTATTATTATTATTATTATATTTATATTATCTCCTTCTCCACACCCGTTCTCCACTCACCGAACACACCACCCCGAGTGAGTGAAAACATGCAGCTTTTATGCAGTTGTACCGAGACTCGATTGCTAGTCAATCATTCAATTGGAATCTCGGTACAACTGCACGTGAATTAATTAAAGTGCAATTCCCGTGACCACACATTATATTATAACCAGCACGTGAAGTGATTTGTGCCCTCCTCGTGCCAAATACAAATCTACATTTTTAAATCACACGTGAAACACAGACCCGTTTATATCCCGTGTACCGATGACTATACACCAACATTTACACACAACACGTAACATATAATACACACGGGGGGGGGCACTTTGCCACATACTCATAACAGCAAAACCTATAACATAGAACAACTACTGATACTGCACTTAGAATTATTTCAGCAGGTCATGGACCTTCTAAGTGTCATTAACAAACCACATATGCATTATTTTAAAAAGTCTACTGATTGGTTGCTTTATAGTTTTAGTCCCCCAGAGGATCTCTGTTTGGCCCAAGAGTTGTCAACAAGACCAAAAGTATATGTTAAAGAAGATGAGTCACAAAGGTGAATGCGGGCCTTGGGGGGGGTCGCTCGACCGATTAAATTATGCTTTGCTGTTCACTCTCGCTTGCCCCATAAAGATGATGCTGGGTTCAACAAGCCGATGTAAACAATGCAAAGGAAAGAATGCCAGTGTGAAAAGGGTAAAGGCAAGCATGGCTGAGGACGCTAGCCGCCTGGAAATATAAAGTAGTTATAATTTTGATACGTACCCGAGTGGGATGTGCAGCAGCTCAGCTGGGGAAAGCCTGGGCAACCCCGACAGTATAGAGAGAGATTAGCCAAGCATAGGCTAAAGACCCGAGCCGTACGGCTAGATCACAGAACCTTTTGTTTTTAGTTTTATTATTGTATTTCATTTTCCTTCTTCCTTTTGCCTTCTGTTTTGATTATCATTTTCAGCACCTGGAAGTCGCCTGATCAGAGAAATTTACCATCGTTGGTATTTTCAGTAAGATACCATGAGACCAAACCTTACCATTGCTGGTATTGTTCATCCGCGGTACAACAGTGCCCCCTTGTCCCCAGAATAAACTTGGACGCCTCTCACATTACATATATATATATATATATATATATATATATATATATATATATATATACACACACACACACACACACACACATCAGACATGTAGGACTCGAGTCCAGGACTCGGACTTGAGTTGGACTCGAGATGCATTTTTCATGACCCAGACTTGAGTCATGGCAGCAAAAGACTCGGTTTTGAGTCTTGTGTGACTTGGACTCAGACTTGAACATCCGGGCTCCGTGACTCAGATATTAATGATGAGTCCTTTTTTTATTTTCTATTACACAAGTAATATTACAGTTACTAGGAAACTGTGCACAATAAAAGCCCACCCAACAAAACATTATGCAACCACTGCAGTACATTGGGTCTTGTACATTTTTTTTACTTGTGCAACTTTGTGGTGGACTTCTTGTGAATAGTTTTTTTTCTTGTTTGATTGTCTATTTCCAGTTTAAGTTTGCAAAAATAATGTTTAATTAATGGTAAATGTACCTCTTTTTGACAATAGGAAAACACCCATCAGATCGTAATTGATTGCACCTGAATCAAAATCTGACAACATACCACTTGTAATCTGACAGCGTACCACTTACTAACATTACATGGGTCAAGTTTTGGCATGCGTACCACATTCTAACGATGTACCATTTTCTAACACTACACCGGCTTAATAGTCCAGATCACAGCTTCTATCAACACATATCTATAAACTTCAGGTACATTCAAACAGTATTCCAATTCCAAAAGAAAAGAATATAGTGACAGACAAGTTGAAAAAAGCCTGCAAATAGAATAATCTAGCTAGAAAAAAGAAATCTAAATCATGTTTTTGTATTTTTATTTTTTATGTGAATTTTTCCTGAGGGATATTAGACAACATCCGTTAGGTAAACTGTTCCCCCATAATACCACTAGTTTAATGAAAACTGATTTGAGTTTGTTTCAAGGACTTGTGACTCAGACTCGACATTCTGGACTTGCACACGGACTACAGGTTTGAGGACTTGACTACAAGTCATACATACATACAGAAATACATACAGACATACATACACACATACACACATGCATACATACATACATACATACATACATACCGGATTCTGCCAAGTCAATTTTAACCATTAATTTTCAGTTTTTAATAACCATGCACAAATAATGCCTGATGGGAAATATCGTGGCTCACGTGAAAAAAAACTGCCTAGAAGTGGTTGATCTCTGCATCAATGATTCAGATGATTGCTTGCATCATCAATAATGAAGGTTCAGAGGACAAAGACATGGATTCTGCATTTTCGGATGATACAGACTCCACAGTCTGATTGATTATGCTTTCCGTTGTTATGCTACAATCCATATTTTTGATTATTATTATTATTATTATTATTATTATTATTATTATTATTATTATTATTATTTGCTTATTTTAGACTAGCACCAGAATGTAATGTTATTGTGTGATTAAGCAATAATACACGACAGGGTGTGTGTTATCACCCAAGAAGTGGTGGTATCTCATGATAACACACAGACCCTGGAGGTATTATTGCTATTATTAAATGGGTCTATGTGTGTGTTGTTGTTGGTAAATAAAGAAGATTTTTTAGACAATTTTTAGTTGTGTCACTTTTGATTTTAAACCATTTTGTATAATATTTCTTTTTAGATCAATGTCAATGTTCTATTCAGTTAGCCAGTCACGGAAAACTTTCATAGTCCATTTTGTCTGGCACTTGGTGTTTTCCTCAGTTGTATTCATTTCTAGGTTGTCTAAATCTGTTTCATTTACCTCAGTATGGCAAGGTGTTGACATTTTCTTTTCTTTTTCAATGTTTTCAGCCGCAGAACTTGTGTAGTTAATCTCAGGGATTGCTGTCATACTGACTGACTCGAGTGGTTTTGTTTACCCAGACAGTACAGTTACAGTTGGCGTATTGATTTTGTTTACTGTGATGAGGCCACTTCAGAAAAAGAAGTTCTGCACTGTTGTGTTATCACCAGATATTTAATGGCTAGGGAGAAGGTTTCAGCCAATCAGAATCTATTATTTTCGCCAATTATTTCTACCCATTTAATAATATGTGATGTATAATGACAAACAAGAGACCATCTTCAGTGCAGTGATGTCATAAGCTGCATTATAAAAAAATACTGTTTATTTTAATAACTAATACAAACTAATTAGTGCAACAGCCTGTGTTCAAAACAAAATCAAATAGATATCTTATGAAAGATAACAAACTCGCCGTGTCCATCCATGACATAAATTCCATAAATCATTTTTTTCAGGACATATTCTTATTATATATTTTACTTTGAACAATACTGGTTTCAAAATCAAAGACAATATATTTTAAACAAAGCACAATGTTTTGCCAGTAACTTGCTTTGAACCAGAAGACATTTAGCGAATAAAATTGCACAATACTGTAGATAATAATTATGGAGCAAGTAAAGGACCCCCCCCCTCCCAGAATAACATTTTTTTTTTTTTAATATGTTATCTTTATTATTCAAGCATGGATTATCATTCTCAAGTCATTCAATGGACATAATGAGCACCTAAATGTTAATCTGTTTTTTACATGCATTCCCTAATCCAGCATTAGAGTTTCTAAAAAAGACATGACAGCTTTAACACCTTTTTCTTTTACATATTTTCACAGCGTTTAAAGTCCTAACATCAGTAAATCTTCATATGCTGTCTACAGCAGCAGAAAATTGCAAGGCTATGAGTCATAGTCAAGACCAATTAAGGGGAAGAATGTTACATGAAAAAGATAAAGCTTGTGTTTCCAAAGGGTACTCTTGTCTAAAATGTTTAATTTGACTGGAGTCACAGCTCAGGATCTAAGGCCTTCTTAAATGAGATTCAAAATTTACTGTCGGGTGGAAATTACCTCCACGTTATAGCTCTAATAGATCCCAATGCAATTCTATGCTGCAAATGCACCATTAATTCACAATAAATAATGCTATAAATGTCCATATGCTTTGAAAAAAAAACATATACAGTACTGTGCAAAAGTTTTAGGCAGGTGTGAAAAAATGCTGTAAAGTAAGAGTGCTTTCAAAAATAGACATGTTAATAGATTATATTTATCAATTAACTAAATGCAAAGTGAGTGAACAGAAGAAAAATCTAAATCAAACCCATATTTGGTGTGACCACCCTTTGCCTTCAAAACAGCATCAAGCATCAATTCTTCTAGGTACACTTGCACACAGTTTTTGAAGGAACTCGGCAGGTAGGTTGGCCCAAACATCTTGGAGAACTAACCACAGTTCTTCTGTGGATTTAGGCAGCCTCAGTTGCTTCTCTCTCTTCATGTAATCCCAGACAGACTCGATGATGTTGAGATCAGGGCTCTGAGGGGGCCATACCATCACTTCCAGGACTCCTTGTTCTTCTTTACTGAAGATAGTTCTTAATGACTTTCGCTGTATGTTTGGGGTCGTTGTCATGCTGCAGAATAAATTTGGGGCCAATCAGATGCCTCCCTGATGGTATTGCATGATGGATAAGTATCTGCCTGTACTTCTCAGCATTGAGGAGACCATTAATTCTGACCAAATCCCCAACTCCATTTGCAGAAATGCAGCCCCAAACTTGCAAGGAACCTCCACCATGCTTCACTGTTGCCTGCAGACACTCATTCGTTATGCGCTCTCCAGCCCTTGGCTGAACAAACTGCCTTCTGCTACAGCCAAATATTTCAAATTTTGACTCATCAGTCCAGAGCACCTGCTGCCATTTTTCTGCACCCCAGTTCCTGTGTTTTCGTGCATAGTTGAGTCGCTTGGCCTTGTTTCCCACGTCGGAGGTATGGCTTTTGGCCGCAAATCTTCCATGAAGGCCACTTCTGACCAGACTTCTCCGGACAGTAGATGGGTGTACTAGGGTCCCACTGTTTTCTGCCAGTTCTGAGCTGATGGCACTGCTGGACATCTTCCGATTGCGAAGGGAAGTAAGCATGATGTGTCTTTCATCTGCTGCAGTAAGTTTCCTTGGCCGACCACTGCGTCACGGTCCTCAACGTTGCCCGTTTCTTTGTGCTTCTTCAAAAGAGCTTGGACAGCACTTCTGGAAACCCTGTCTGCCTTGAAATTTCTGCCTGGGAGAGACCTTGCTGATGCAGTATAACTACCTTGTGTCTTGTTGCTGTGCTCAGTCTTGCCATGGTGTATGACTTTTGACAGTAAACTGTCTTCAGCAACCTCACCTTGTTAGCTGAGTTTGGCTGTTCCTCATCCAGTTTTATTCCTCCTACACAGCTGTTTCTGTTTCAGTTAATGGTTGTGTTTCAACCTACATATTGAATTGATGATCATTAGCACCTGTTTGGTATAATTGTTTAATCATACACCTGACTATATGCCTACAAAATCCCTGACTTTGTGCAAGTGTACCTAGAAGAATTGTTGCTGTTTTGAAGGCAAAGGGTGGTCACACCAAATATGGATTTGATTTAGATTTTTCTTCTGTTCACTCACTTTGCATTTAGTTAATTGATAAATATAATCTATTAGCATGTCTATTTTTGAAAGCATTCTTACTTTACAGCATTTTTTCACACCTGCCTAAAACTTTTGCACAGTACTGTATTTACCTTTTGTAACTCACGAAGTCTCTTGTAGAGCATTTTCACATACCCTCCAAATGTACTGATTTAGCCAGTGCAATACCTAATTTCTAACTTTGGTACCGAATCCCCACAAATTCATTGTGTTTACCGAATGTTGCGTTTCATATAAAGCTTTTTTTTCTGCACAGCCTCACACAGGCCACTAGAGGCATATGGGTGCTAGCGTCACAGCCCCATGGTACTGCCTGCTAGACAGATAGTTAGTAGATATCAAAGATATTGGTAGAGACAGTCCATTCAAAGATATTCTGTTATTATAGAATGTGTTATTTCAGAGCAGGAGCAGTAGCACTCAGAACCATGTTCATGGCTTGGTCCATTACTGCTCGGATGAACATGTAAGGTAAAAATTCTTAACATTATTACACAAGGGTTTGGGTACTGGAGATTAAAAACTGAAGAGATTTTAAGAAGAAAAATATTTTTAGGGTGTTTTTGTAAGACTGAAAATCTTGTTGGTGCCAGGCATTGAAACTTCTACATTTGTTCATATTAATCCATCTCCTTTATCCCTTATCCCTAAGGGAACACATGACTGCAATAATACTAATTTAATTTGCTGGAAACTGCATATTTTAAAGTTAACATTTCAAAAATACTCTGAGAGGGGCATGTCCCAGACCCTCGTGGAAGCAGGTCGCTCACTACCACACTATGAGCTGCTTGTTCTCTAATGCCACACAAGTGGACCTATTTTCATCTCTCAAATTTTGGAGGGTATGTTTTCAGTATTTCTTATTTTGTTTTCTAAGTTACAGTACATTAGAGCTTTACGTTTATTGGTACTGTTTAATATAATGCCTGTTCGTAGGGTGTTAAAATAATTACATATTTTAATTACACATTGTAAGATGGAGAAAACACATAATTACATTGTTTAATTACCTGGTTGGGCTTGATTTGTGTTGATATATACATATATATATATATATATATATATATATATATATATATATATATATATATATATATATATATATATATATAGGGATGGCTTGTGGAGTTTTAGAACTTTAGAATTTGGTCAACACTTACAATCTGGACCTTCAGCCTGTTGTTCACCTGCATATATTTAGACTAAATAGGGTCTGTAATTAAAATGCAACAGCCTTC
This sequence comes from Acipenser oxyrinchus oxyrinchus, assembly GCA_030684275.1. NCBI lineage: Eukaryota > Metazoa > Chordata > Actinopteri > Acipenseriformes > Acipenseridae > Acipenser > Acipenser oxyrinchus. Next base: position 9,896,442 of record CM060258.1, on the reverse strand, counting down.
CTACATACTTTGTAAAAGTTTTTAGTGTTGAGATAACCAATTCAGATTCATCAAACGTGACCTCTCAATTCCTTGGGGAGAGGCCTAGCAGCAAGCCATACATCTCCACACGCTTGTAATTCAGAAGCACTGAAGCAAAAGCTGTCAAAACACTACCAAAGTCGACAAGGATGTATGGTTCATTAGTCTGTGAGCTGATGTGGTATGGACCTGTCTGGGATCAGTTTTTTTTTTTTAATTCAACATTAATTACAAGTTTATGCAAAATTAAATTGTGTCATTCCATTTCCTGACAATCACAGCAAAAATGTAGCTTTGAACAATGAGAAGTAGTAGCTTGCACTACTGATACTACACTATCTGTATTGTGGTATTCTGTAATATTATTATTTATTTCTTAGCAGACACCCTTATCCAGTGCGACTTACAATTGTTAAAAGATATCACATTATTTTTACATACAATTACCCATTTATACAGTTGGGTTTTTACTGGAGCAATCTAGGTAAAGTACCTTGCTCAAGGGTATAGCAGCAGTGTCCCCCACTAGGGATTGAACCCACGACCCTCCAGTCAAGAGTCCAGAGTCAAGAGTCCAGAGACCTAACCACTACTCCACACTGCTGCCCCATATGATACTTTGTAGTGATATTTTGTAACAATTGTAAGTCACCTTGGTTAAGGGTGTCTGCTAAGAGAAAAATAATAATAACTTGTTTCTGAGCAATCATCAATTTTATAAGCAATCAGTACATAAATGGGAAATTTATACAATGTTGAATTGCGAATACAACCCAAAGAATGTAGCTTGTAACTAGTAGTTTCTCATTAACTGAAATCACACTTTCAGTGATTTCATATCCACAAGTGGATTAGAGACTGGAAACAAAACGAAACAGGCAAAACTTTTCTTTTTAGGCCCGGACCAAATCAAAACTTTGACAACCCGCTAATCACACTTAACAAAACTGTATTTAATAGCATTTTCTTTTTTTTGTAAGTATCTTATTTCTTCTACTCATAAAAAGAAAACGCTATTAAATATAGTTTTGTTAAGTGCAATTAGCGGGTTGTCAAAGTTTTGATTTGGTCCCAGCCTTAGTGCACCAAACTTAATATAATGCCTGTTCGTAGGGTGTTAAAATAATTCCATGTTTTAATTACACATTGTAAGATGGAGAAAACACATAATTACATTGTTTAAATATCTGGTTGGGCTTGATTTGAGATATATATATATATTTACATACAATTACCCATTTATACAGTTTTTTTTTTTTTAACTGGAGTAATCTAATTAAAGTACCTTGCTCAAAGGTACACCAGCAGTGTCCCCCACCTGGGATTGAACCCACACTCCTCTGGTCAAGAGTCGAGAGCCCTAACCACTACTCCACATTGCTGCCCACACTGATGCAGCTTAAAATGACTGGAACATCAGTGGCTATGTTTACAATGACTTATATCACACAATGCAATGTTCTGTTTCTAGATTTATGATGTCATCCTTCCGTCATCATACTCTACTAATCGGTTTATACTGTACATTTTTATACATATACATTATGAATGCAATATATGATGATATACATACCTCCACTGTGGCTGATAAATCACAAATATCAGCAATGAGCTGAACTCTCTGTTTAGATCAATCAATAAAACCCCTTAGTTTAACATCTTTAAGGTCATAGCATCAAATCCCACTGTTGAAAGATATTTTAATACAAAATAATAATATTTCTCTTATAACATAATAATACTTCTCTTATAATAATGATAGTAGTTAAATAATAATGCTTCTCTTATAATAATGATAGTAGTTATATTCTTTTTTTAAATATAATATTGATAATATATGTATAATTTTGAATATTCTTTTTCTTGAAAAATGAATTTATTTGACATTAAGAATCATACATCTTTTACTGGACACATTTTTATGAAGTTCCTGTTACAGTGTAATGATTCTGATAGATGCAATATTTAGTAACCAAATAACAAAGCACATATTAACTTGTGTAGTCAAAAAATAAATAAATAAATAACTTAATTGAATTAGTCGTAGTGGTAGCATATTGCCACAACTTTAGCATTGCACATTAAGGAATCCCTTTTGTGCTATGAGGGAATCTTAATAGAAACATTTCACAAAACAGAGATGACACGTAAACCGCTCCAGTTATATCTGTTGTAAACCCGGATGGGCACGATTAGGTAAGTAAAATTGGAACGTTTCTGTAATATCATTCTAAAATCTTACAAAGTCGTTTTAGACACCCATTTTTAATGCAGTGTGTGTTTAATTATTGGTATGTTTTTATTATGCGTGCTATATATAATATTAACAAAGCCTGTCCTTAATTATCATATAATTACACCTGACAGTCATCGTGTAATACCTCTATTTTCATTGGTTTGTAGCCAACGTGTTACTTTGCAACACTTACTTTAACTAATTTATGACAAAGCCTGAACAAAAAAGCTTTTTTAACTGCAATCTCCTAATGAAGGTAATTAGCAACTGTATTTATTACAGCCTCATATATTGATTTTTAGGTAGAGCCCAAATAGAGGTGTTACTTACAAAGTAAAAGGAGAGAAAAATGTACAATGACAATATTGTACAGTAATCGCTTTGTTATTTAAAAAACAAAGGTGAAAAAAGAGGTGAGGGTACATCTGGTATTTGTGTCTTTTCATATTTCCAGATTATTATATGTAGGAACAGTTTTCCTTAATAAATGTAATCAAACAAATAACTAATGTAATAAATAACATAATAAAAAACGCTGTGTATTAGAACTCTTTCGATCAACACTTTTGAGCCCTCAGTCATCAGAAATGTCTTCCAGGTTTCTTTCAACCTCCTCCTGCCCATTCGCCACCTTTGTATGCTATCTCTGTCCTGAAAGGTCGATAGTTCTCGTTTCCTCCTGAGGTACAAGGCCTAAAGCTGGAAATGATCTGAAAACAAATTTCTCCATCCCTAGCACTGAATCAACAGAGCCAAAAATAAAACAGTTTTCTGATTAACAAGTTAGCATTGTTTCATAAATGGTCATGCTTTACCCTCTAATCGATACTAGAATTATTTAAGATTTAAGTCACTGGCGACAAACTAGAACTGACGGAGACAGCACATATTTTAGAGAAGTAGTTGTGCTCAGTGGCCTCTAGCAAAGCGCCGGCCTGGTTCACCTTGGATGTGACGAGGTGGCATATTCTGAAGATTCCACTAGCCAGGAGGCACTTTAGTAGTCTATCCTTGCTGGGAAGTACCAGTACAGGTATACTTTGCTTCAAGGTTGGAGTCAAGCCTGTTTCATCTTCTTCAAAGCAATATTATGCTGCCCTTTTCTCAGATGCTTGCCTAGAGGCAAACAGTTTCCTTTCACCATTCCTGACAACAGAGCTAGCTAAAAATCACCAGGCGCATACTTTTGTGAATATACTGTATGTTTGTTGTGGTTTTTATTAATGGCAATTGTAATAGATATACAGGTAGGTGTTTGACCTTTGTAGAGCATTCTGGTTTAGAAATGTCTCCACCTATTACTAGATTTACTGTTGCCTAAAACTGAGGCGCAATAAATGTACGCACTACAAAATACCTTTTGTGTACCTGTACCTTCAAAAAAAAAGTTCTTACATTTATATATTAATTAGATACTGCTGTTAATCATAGAAAGGGACTTAAACCACACTGACAACAAACAGCATTTTCATTTTAAATAATAATATAGTGACATGATCCTAATCAAATGTTAAGAGGTAGGATCAGGAGTCTGGTGTTAAGGGTAAAATGCAAGAAATATTCAAATAGTGTACAAAAAGAAAAAAAAGGCTTGAATCTTAATCTTGTTTACTCCAAATCTTCACCTTCAACTTGTTTCTTCCTTGTTTTCAATTGTAAACTGTGTTTTTACTTTAAGACATAAATTGCTCTAATGATGATTTTGAGTAAATGGCTTTGAAGAGCTAGCCCAAATTCTTATAAATGTTCCTAAATAGAATCTTGCCTTAGCTGACTTACGGATCTTCAAGAGAGTTGTAAATTATATTTACAATACATAAGGGAAAACAGGAGGCATGTAAACACTGTGGGTAATGAATACAAATAATTTGTAAAGGAGTAAACTTAATGTAATTAACACATCAACCAATGTAGACTGAGCAAAACATTTTCTCATTTTTGTTATAACAAAAGTAAATAATTACAAACGACAAAACCGAAAGGAAGATTTTTTTTTCAGCAACATACTCTATACCAGTTCAAGTGTGGCTTCCGGTGAAATACTGGGTGATTCACACTTTGCAGCTCGAGTGAACTGAAGAAAGAATAATAAACAAAAATGGAGAAAAAAGAAAGAAAAAATAAACACAGTGCGTTTATTATTTGTGTTCTCTGTATTCATTTGTGTTATTATTCATTCTTCTCTCCAGTTTCTTTGAGCCTACATGTTCACTGCAAGGACATTTCGTCACTTGATGACCATCGACGCCGCGCTCTGAATCAAAATGCTGAACCGGGTTTTAACCTCAATGAAGAGATCTTTCCTGTTCCTATGTGTAATAAGCAAGGTTGGGGTGGATTCATTTTGTCAAGAGTTAGTGGACCCTGCATTTGGTAGAGAAGACTGAAATTCATAGTTTATAGGATAATATTATAGTTCATTATGTGCCACTGTTTAACTGTGCATAATTATTATTATTATCATTATTATAATTGAATGCAATTTCAAAATTACACAACACTGTCGAGTACTGTTTACACTCCTCGTCATCTATCTAAACAAAGTGTTCAAAATATGTAACTTTAAGGAAATCAGTGGATTGGAACATACTATTGTCTGGCATACCTTTCACGGTCAAGACTATTATGGTGAAGATTGTCTGAGGCCTTCATTTTTCACATTCTTTTTTTTGGGGGTCAGCTGTTAAATTCATCGAGTAAAAATAAACCCTTTAGTAAACTGCATTTCCTAGCAGTGATACAGTAGCTATCAATGCAATCAGCATGGGAGCTCTTAAATGCTGTAGATGTGTTTTTTCTATTTTTCTATGTTTTTATTGTTTTCATTGATCACCACAAAACAAAATGTGGACTCTGGAAATCCATTTGCAGACAGAGAGGTAGTCTTTAAGTACACTTTGTTTGTGTGATGATATTGGTTACATGAGGTGCTTTTTTCTGTCAAGGACATCCATTACACACTCAAATTCACTGACTGCGGACATTTAACATCAGGAGTGGGGAACGTGTTGGTGTGAAAGCTTTCCTGACCACATTAATCTAATTCTACAAGATCTTTAGGAGGCTGTGTCGTCCAGTGGTTAAAGAAAAGGGCGTGTAACCAGGGCCGCAGTGTGGCGTAGTGGTTAGGGCTCTGATCTCTTAACTGGAGGGTCGTGGGTTCAATCCTCAATGGGGGACGCTGCTGCTGTACCCTTGAGCAAGGTACTTTACCTGAATTGCTCCAGTAAAAACCCAACTGTATAAAGGGGTAATTGTACGTAAAAATAATGTGATATCTTGTAACAGTTGTAAGTTGCTCTGGATAAGGGTGTCTGCTAAGAAATAAATAATAATAATTGTCCCTGGTTCAAATCCCACCTTAGCCATTGATTCATTGTGTGATCCTGAGCAAGTCATTTAACCTCCTTGTGCTCCGTCTTTTGGGTGAGACATAATTGTAAGTGACTCTGCAGCTGATGCATAGCTCACACACCCTAGTCTCTGTAAGTTGCCTTGGATAAATGCGCCTGCTAAATAAACAAATAATAATAATCTTTAAATACAATGCAGGTGCATTTTCTCATTTAGGTTAACTGGAGACAGAGCTATATGGTTCCCAAGTCACCTTAATATAGTGCAGGATCTGTTAAGTCTATCAGGAGCAAAGGAAAATATGAGCACATTTTCAGTTTTAACTGATAAAACACCCCCGATACAAAAAACATAAACTGGTATATAGCCAATAAACACCGGAAACCACCAAAAAACAAGTGGAAATGGCTTCTCAATTAATGTTGTCATCACCCCTTTCTACTAAAAAAAAAAAAAAATACCTTTCCCAGTGCAGCTGGACAATGTCCTTCTTTCCTGACTTGTATCTATTCGGCTGCGTTGTTTTATTCATCGGTGCACTCCATCGCTGAGTCGGAAGTGACATCACTTGGTGCTCATCAGTGCGGGGGAATTAACAACAGTTTGGTGAATCAACATGGTTAATGATGTTGCTGCTGCTTGCAAGGCCATGGTTGACTTGCGTGAGGAATAGCATTAATACATGTTACTTTTTTTAGTGCCACTGATCCTTAACACTTATACTGGCTCATTGATTGACAGATGTACCTACCACTGCTCTCTAACTGGCCTCATGTTGGTGAAATCAGCACTGATGTATGGTCTTGCAAAAGCAGAGTCTACAAAATAAACTGAAAGCTCATTGGGACGAACTAAGAACTTAAAGCCTTATTATCTCTGTTAAGGTTTAGTTATCTTATAATATTATTGGGATATTAAAATATTAGCAGGTAGAAAGCAAGTGTTCTAACAGTTTTATAATTATAATAAAAATCAAGTCATTGTTGTGCGTGTATGTCTGTGTGTCAAATGGGAAGGCAATTAACTTTTAACAGTGAAGACATACAGTAAAGAAAGACTGCTTTACACAGTCGAAATGGCAGGCTAACCTAATGTACGTACACTAAATATTCATTATTATTTATTTTTCTCCAAAAGACACATACATTTATTATTTAGTTTTCATGAGATAGTATTTATATTACATTACTTAATGGTAAAAGACATCAAAATATTTTTTTGTTCAATGACAGGGCTTCAGATTGAGTGATGCTTTGGTATGAAAACAACTTGACAGCGTCAAAACACGTCGGATGTTTTAACCCGATGCGCTTGGTGTGAAAAGGCCTTCACCAAAAACTATAATTTCATAGTATATAAAAAGCAAAACCACAGAAAAAACGGATTTAAATAAAACTCAAAAATAGCTCAAAATAAGCACCAAAAAAAGGAAATTTATAAAAACAGAAGCCCTGCGTATAGTGTATGCTGCAGCAGCAATAAACAATCCCCTTAAAGTCAAAGTGCCAATCCACACACAAAAACAGACACATAATGTGGTTCAAAGCATTGTTCTTAACAATTACACATGCAATTTAAACAAGAGACCTATGTAGGAACAATAATTCATTATCAGAGTAACCTGATTTAATGAAAAAAAGGTCATAATTTTTTTATTTTTTTTTTTATTAAAGTATGTGTAAAAGTAGGATAAATAGATTGCTTGTCATAAACTGATTTATGTTTTCTCTCCTTTCCTCATCCACTAAAAATATTATATTTTTGTGTATTTTAATTTAGTTTTTGATCAAGTAGTTACTAAGCCCAGCAATTGCCACCATAATCAGACTTTGATTGGCCAACATAATCAGGTGATAATGTGTTCGTGAAGTGACAGAGAACCACATTTGACCGTTATTTGATCCTCTGACGTCTAAACGTCTGCTGTATCCTGGCATATACAAGAGCTGCTTATTACAATGTTGGAGTCAAAATAAAACAGCATTTTAATCAAAATATTATGTGTTTCCTAGAAAATAATGCCGGGAAAATATACTAGACAGAAATCGGGTATAAATCACTAAAAACTGACGTCCAGGTAAAAAAAAAAAATCCTGTAATTTTTCGGTAAAATTCGGAATAAACCGGAAATGCGGAACACTAACTATATTGTACAGTATTAAAAACAAATATTACTGGTAGCTACAAAATAAAAAATAAACAGATACGTTTGGTAATTATAAATGAATACACTATATATTGTTCTGCCTGTCTTGACTGAAGAGAGTAATTTGGTCCAGCATCATTATAAATATTTTTAACCACATCTAAAAAATAAAAATGTCCTTGCATCAGATACAATAAGGACATTTCAGATCTCAATATAAATCAATCACAAGATACTTTTATGTTGTCGTGTTATACTAGTTAGACTGCGATGTAAACAGATACCACTTTCTGCGATTCATCCCACCAGAATAAAAGACACATATCAACACATATCTATCCAAGATCATTTCTGTCAAACCACAGGATGGATTTTAGCCAAATCAGTTGAGGAAAGGATCTGATAAAGGTAATTTTCATGAAGGGCATGAAAGTATAAGTAATAAGGCATAAGTAAGTCTATAACATAATCATATGTCCATTACAGTAAGTGCCCCTTTAGAGAAATTGTGAGCAAACATGGAAATAGGGTTGTGTTGACTTTCAGGGCTATAACTATGCAGCAGACAAACGATGATATGTAACCTTATCTGTATGATATGTATGAAAACAATACTTTACAGTTTGATTGAGAGTATCTGACCTTGCCCACTTACTGTAGCAAACATGGATTACTGAAATATCTCTCTGCTTTTTAACCACATCTTCAATCATTATTCACATACATTCATTGTGTACACACATGATATAGTTCATCACAAATATTCCAAGAAACAATACCATTTTATAATGCATTATCAATGGTAAAACAATGGATTTGAACCAGTGTACCATGATTTGTTACTAGTATGTTCAATATAAATTTACCATGTAAAACTATTACCACCATGCTACCATTACACCAATGTCTCATAGCATTACAGCTGCCCTTGTGCTACCATTTCAAGTTAGTATAGAACTATTGCATTGCTAGTGCTACTGCACTGCTCAGGCTCAGACTAAAATGAACTAAATAAGTGCAGTGATTCACGCAACTGGCAAATGTAATTTCAAACAGAAAGTTCAGTTGCTATACAATACAATATGCAGTTCACAGCGTGACATTACTGACTGTATACCGTATTCCTTCAAGTTTAAGGACACACTTTTTAAACCAATGTTTTCTTCTGAGTGTGTTCAGAGGTGGAACGAGACGTGAGTGAAAGAGAAACTAAAAGCTTGAACATAACAATTACTACGTGTGCTGATTACACACCAGCACAATACTTGTTTTGTTTTGTGTCTGTTTTGTTTGTCTATTTGTTTTGGCCACCGTGCTGTTTATTTTGTGTTTTATTTTGTTAAAACCTATGTATAACTAAAACGCGCCGCAGCGCTTTCATACCCCAGTGTTGTCTGTGTGTCTATTCTTTTTTGTGTCTGACGTCACCATGAAGCCAACCTGTCACAGACCCCCATATTTTTCGACATGCCAAGAAATACCACAGTTCAGTAAAAGGGAAAAAAACAGGTGCGAGTAATCATGACGAAATGAGAAGAGGTGCATAACTGTAATGCTCTGTGTGACAGCAGACGGCCCCAAACTGCCATCATACATCGTAATTGAGGTTGTACTTTTGTAAATGCATCTTTATTTTATGTTTTATTTTTTCCTCAAATTGAGGTTCTTGAAGAGGTCTTAAAGTCGAAGGAATACGGTAGGTATTTTTTTTTTTTTTTTTTTTTATTTAGACTGGGGTTGTTATTACCAACATCACACAGCCTAGGAGATAACTCAGTATCCCATTACCCAGTCCCACTTCAGTTTCAAAAACTCCATGAAAGCAAACAAAAAAGAATGAATCCCTTCATTTGCACAGATCCCGGCTGCAGAACAAAAATCAATACAGGTTGCCTAAGTAAAATCCCATTCTGACAGCACCTCCCTGTTGACTAGGCAGCATTACTGATGGTCTTGTCCTGGTCAGGGACAGCACTGAGATGTCAATAAGATTTTCTTCCACTTTTCCTGCTTGCCAGCTTCCATCTGCAACTAATTCATAAATTCCGGTTGCATTTACCTTTCCCAGTCTCTACCTCCTACCCACCTACACCCTTTGGCTACAGCCTCCCCTCCTCACTCCAGTGCCTCTGTGATCATTGTGACAGCCTTTACAATATGTCCCTACGAATCTACTTCAGCTTTAATATTTCACTAAAATGCCAATGAAAGCTCTGTTCGACCCACAGGAGAGCTGAATCTTTTTCCTGTCTTTGCACAATAGACAAAGCCACATTCCCATCAGACTAAACAAATAAGTAATAAAGAGAGAGCAGGGGACAAATAGTCGACTTTATTGAGCTGCTGCCTTGAGTTGAAATGTAAAGAGTTTAACTCATTATTTGCTAAAAGCTATGGATGAAACAGGGAACCATTTTTTTCTGAAAATATTGATGCAATACATATTTAAAGTCAATACAAAGTAAACACTGGCTATTTCTTCTATTAAAAGTTTCAAAATGTGTCCCTTAAGCTATAACAGTACACAGCATGACTATAAAGTGATTTCCTTTTTAAAATAGTACTGCGCTACAATATGAAGGTCATCCACTTAAATTACTCAAGCTTCTGTAAATACATGTACACATAATAATATACACAAATATACTTCAAATTATTACATTAAATTGTTGCATTTTGTGAATGCCTAGCAAAGGGAGTTTTATGATATTTTTTTTTCTTCATTACATCATCTGACAATTAAGAAACTTGATTTATAACTCCCACACATTTAATGTTAGGAGTAGGAGGGGCTGTGTTTCACATCGGTCGAACAGCCTATGGGCGACAGGCACGGATTACAGGAGCTGCTGGTGATTGGCTGTGGAGTGGGATGAGGCGGGACTAACTGGGGCTAAAGACCAGTGACAGGGGGAGTGTTTGTAGTTATTGTGAAGTAGAGTGAAGCGAATAAACAGAGGCAGAATAGTTCCACCCTGAGATTCCTTTAAAAAATGTATTAGTTTTAGCAGTGTAGGTCGTGGGCCACAGCGACCTGTTACTGTTAGTTAACAATTGGCAGATTGTCTTTGATCATTTATTTATGTAATAAGAATCGACTGAAGGCTCATTCTTATAGTGTTAAGGATCTTTGTTACAGTATACACAGTCAACATCCCGTGTCTGTACGCACGGGATGCCACCTGGCAGTGAACTCTTTTGTCTTAATAAGAAACGCGCGCTGTGTAACTGCCTCCAAAACGAAAATCATTTAATATTGCAACAAAGCTGGAAACTGTATTGATCGTTTCAAAAAGTAGTAATACAGGCAAGGTTTAAAAATTGATGTACCTGACTCGGTCTGCTATAATCCAGGTTTTTTTTTTTTTTTTTTTAAAGTTTAGACTCTCAGGAATAATAATCAAGAGGCTTGCTCTGCCGGGACGCTTGCAAAATATGAACAAAATCACTATTTTAATGATGTCAAAAATTTGTAACAAAAAATATTGAAAATCAAAAAAAATGTAAAAGTCTTATTTTACAAACAGATAAGTTTTCTTTCATTTCAACTTTGTTTTAAGTCACATATATACATGGTTTTCAAGACACGTGTCAATACAACAATAAAATTACATAGTAGAAATAGAACACTTTTTGGGCTTTTTCCAATGCTTACCCATTTTTCCTCAAATGTTTATTAGAGCTCTTTATAACTTCATAAATTCTTCTTTTAAACACTATATCTGTGCTTGTTTTGAATAGCAAGCATTTGTAAAGACATTTTTAACTAGAAATGGTAGCTTTTGTGAACAAAAATAAAGCATACCCGGTAGCATAATCCAAAGGTCAAATGTTGTTCCTGGTTTAAAAATGAAATGTTTCACTGTTCATGCATCTAATTTAATTTACTTCTACTCTATATAGCTTATTATTGACTATTAGCAAGCCAAAGGCACAATGAAGGCACCAATTCTTCAAATAGAGGTAATTATGTGGAATTCCTTTCTTTGATTTCTGACTACAACAGCATGTTAAGCAATCACTTGTCAATAGTCACAGTATTCTCGGGTACCGCTAACAAGATTCTGAAATAAAAGCAGAAGTGCAGGAAGCCAAGTACGAAGCTGTAATGGTAGATTAAACAACCGACGATGGAAGCACAGCTCAGCCGTGGTGTGTTTTCAGGTATGTGATTGACAGTGGCTCGAAAGAACGGCTGTTCTTTGAAAATGTGTTACATTTACTAAAATAATAATGCTTTTAAAAAGACCAAGTTGTCATTGGGTTTTTTTTTATTATTCTATTGAATTACTATGCAGGAGAGCTCATTACCTTTATTAAAAAATGTGCATGGATTAATCTACCGATTAATCAACTAATGCGCATAAATTAACTGATCAAAATTTGTAATCGAGTGACAGCCCTAATCTCTCTCTCTCTCTCTCTCTCTCTCTCTCTCTCTCTCTCTCTCTCTCTCTCTCTCTCTCTCTCTCTCACCGCATGGCCTCAATGAAAATTTAGATCTAAATCCATTTGTAAATGTTGTAATTGTTATCATGATTATAAATGTAATTGGAATGTTTTGATATATGTGAGTGGTTGGCTTCTTCCTAATTGCTGTTTGATTTTAATTGAAAAATTATGGGCTATTCATCTATCAATTAAATGAAGAGATGAACTAAGTATTAACAAAGTGTTATATGAAGATTTACACTTGCCATTAACTTGTTAACTGATATTATGATTGAATGTAATTAGCGATGACCTGTATAAAGAGAGTTGCTGCTCATATTTGATCATTGTATTCACCACCTGACGAAGACTCGTTCAAGTCGAAACGCGTCGTGGACGTGGACTTTTAAATATCCTGTTTGTCTAAATAAAATGAAAATTATTTTTAATACTTGAGTTAGTGTGTTAAGGAACATTACGGCGTTAGCTGACTCGATCATCCTGAGCCATGGGAAACTGAAGTTTGAAGGATTATCCCCTGCTTATTGCCGTAAATCATTATTTGTACCATATATATATATATATATATACACACACACACTGTGTATGAAAAATGTAGAATTCTGATTTATTCAGATGAACCAAAAACAAATAAAAAGTAGTCTTATTAGGACCAATTACAGTAGTTTTCAATGTGGGGATCAAAGCTTTTACAAACAGACAATTAAGATACAATGAAGGAAACATCTTCAGTCCCAGTCGTCAAGTTTGAGGGGATATTGGGACAAATTACAAAATTAATAAAGATGAAGGTGGACACATCAGCATATGATAATTAACGTTCTGAGTTTTTAAACCTTAACAGCAAGATGGGAAAATTATGAAGATGAAAAATAATAGTATTTAGGATAACATCATTGAATCATCCCCAATGAGCAAATTAATGTGATGTATAATCGTGGAGGCAGGAATAAAGCTGACCTTGTTGAGGAACAGAGTCCCAAGAAGATTGAGGAATAGGTCAAAGTTTATATGACATCATGTGATCAAGATGAGTTGACCTAATGCACTGTAGAAGGAATCTTATTCAATAGCAGCTGCCATTGTCCAAGGCACAGCATAAAACGATGTAATCTGAATGACCACTGGCAGGAGAAAGATGTTTTGCAATGTTTGGTTCTGATAAACTAGAACAAATTAACATTTTAATAAATCACTACGAATGGTGGAAAGGACTGGAAGGACATTGTGTAAAATATAGATATTAGAGATGATTAAATGTTCCTCTAATAATAATGATATATATATATATATATATATATATATATATATATATATATATATATATATATATATATATATATAGTACTGTGCAAAAGTTTTAGGCAGGTGTAAAAAATGCTGTAAAGTAAGAATGCTTTCAAAAATAGACATGTTAATAGATTATATTTATCAACTAACTAAATGCAAAAGTGAGTGAACAGAAGAAAAATCTAAATCAAATCCATATTTGGTGTGACCACCCTTTGCCTTCAAAACAGCATCAATTCTTCTAGGTACACTTGCACAAAGTCAGGGATTTTGTAGGCATATAGTCAGGTGTATGATTAAACAATTATACCAAACAGGTGCTAATGATCATTAATTCAATATGTAGGTTGAAACACAATCATTAACTGAAACAGAAACAGCTGTGTAGGAGGAATAAAACTGGGTGAGGAACAGCCAAACTCAGCTAACAAGGTGAGGTTGCTGAAGACAGTTTACTGTCAAAAGTCATACACCATGGCAAGACTGAGCACAGCAACAAGACACAAGGTAGTAATACTGCATCAGCAAGGTCTCTCCCAGGCAGAAATTTCAAGTCAGACAGGGGTTTCCAGATGTGCTGTCCAAGCTCTTTTGAAGAAGCACAAAGAAACGGGCAACGTTGAGGACCGTAGACGCAGTGGTTGGCCAAGGAAACTTACTGCAGCAGATGAAAGACACATCATGCTTACTTCCCTTCGCAATCGGAAGATGTCCAGCAGTGCCATTAGCTCAGAATTGGCAGAAAACAGTGGGACCCTGGTACACCCATCTACTGTCCGGAGAAGTCTGGTCAGAAGTGGCCTTCATGGAAGACTTGCGCCAAAAGCCATACCTCCGACGTGGAAACAAGGCCAAGCGACTCAACTATGCACGAAAACACAGGAACTGGGGTGCAGAAAAATGGCAGCAGGTGCTCTGGACTGATGAGTCAAAATTTGAAATATTTGGCTGTAACAGAAGGCAGTTTGTTCGCCGAAGGGCTGGAGAGCGTTACACGAATGAGTGTCTGCAGGCAACAGTGAAGCATGGTGGAGGTTCCTTGCAAGTTTGGGGCTGCATTTCTGCAAATGGAGTTGGGGATTTGGTCAGAATTAATGGTCTCCTCAATGCTGAGAAGTACAGGCAGATACTTATCCATCATGCAATACCATCAGGGAGGCATCTGATTGGCCCCAAATTTATTCTGCAGCATGACAACGACCCCAAACATACAGCGAAAGTCATTAAGAACTATCTTCAGCGTAAAGAAGAACAAGGAGTCCTGGAAGTGATGGTATGGCCCCCACAGAGCCCTGATCTCAACATCATCGAGTCTGTCTGGGATTACATGAAGAGAGAGAAGCAACTGAGGCTGCCTAAATCCACAGAAGAACTGTGGTTAGTTCTCCAAGATGTTTGGGCCAACCTACCTGCCGAGTTCCTTCAAAACTGTGTGCAAGTGTACCTAGAAGAATTGATGCTGTTTTGAAGGCAAAGGGTGATCACACCAAATATTGATTTGATGTAGATTTTTCTTCTGTTCACTCACTTTGCATTTTGTTAATTGATAAATATAAACTATTAACATGTCTATTTTTGAAAGCATTCTTACTTTACAGCATTTTTTCACACCTGCCTAAAACTTTTGCACAGTACTGTATATATATATATATTTACTAAGCAAGCCCTGAAATGCAGGGGTTTGATTTTTAAATTGTGAGTGAGAGAGGTGGCTGGGTAAATACATGCATATTTGACTTAACTTACAAGATCAAATAAACAAAGCATTCTAGCAATGCCAGTTACTGCACATGTATCCTTACTGTACATAAATATAAACTATCTTTGATATTCAGCCTCATTGAGTACTTGCACTGATATTTATAAAAAGACTACATGTACATGGGTCATTAGTTTCACTTGTCTAGATGATTGGGTTCATAGTCAGACAATTGTAGGGCTAAGCTTGCAAATGCAAAATATGATATTATTTCTAGATATTACTTTACAGTTGTGTCATTCTAATAGCTCTGAGGGTAGCATAGATAAAAAGAAAGGGCATTTGAAAATCACCCCACTGATTACTTACCTCCAAATGGAATGAAGTCATCCACATGTTTTAACATTTACTGAAGAACACTGAATACACACTCCCAAATTCTGATCAGTAGTGAAATATTTAAAAGGTTTAAACATCCTTTTTAATTACCGAAGAAAGTATTTTGAACTGCAGAGTTATATACTGCTGCACAGTTAAAACAATGTGTTGTAGATAAAACACATTTTCTACACGCTTACTAAAGGCCTTAAAACGTGTCTTATGTTTGTTTGTTTTTCATTGAAAAGAGTTGGACACACTTTATATATCATTTGACAGTGTAAACTCAATTGAATTTTTTTAGGGTGATGGAAATCACTTATTCAATCCATGATTAGTGTGCTTCAGAAAGTATGGCAGTAAGTATAACCTATATAAATGTATAAAATACATTTTAGAAATAATAATTCTCAAAATAAAGAGTGCGATAGGAATTTTTGACAACTGTTTCTGAACACTCAGACAAAAAATCTACAGCGCTACAGTTTTCTGATATTTTAGAACTATCCCAAAGTGTATAAATAATTTATTGTTACATGGTTGTAAAATGCCTAACATATATATTGATAGAATGCTGTTTGCCATTTTTACTGTGGCACAGCAGGAAAGGTGCCAAATTTTCGTTTGTGAAAGAACTTATACGGATATTTCAGAGAGGAACTGAGATCTAGAATCTGCATCCTGAGTAAACCACAAACTATATATTTTTAAAAAAATATTCCTTATACAACATATTGTTGTAAATTTTGCTTATTCATTAAAACCTAGGTAAACCTCTAAATCAGTATGGGGAATGTCAAGATGAACACACAGTTGATTAGGGCTCAACTGGTTGTGATCTTACATGAATTATTAGGGTTTTGGAGAACCTTATGCTTCAACCAGTGTATTATTAATTCAAGATTATTGTCAGTGTTTTCTATTTCTTAACACTTACTGATTCAATAGTGGCTACAAAGAAATACATAAATACATATGGGAGTAATATGGGAGAAATATTTTAAATCATTTTAACAATTATTCAGTGGCCCTTTCAAGAGTGGTGATGAATTTCACCTCTGCCCTTTGACTGTGTGTGCTCTGTGTAAATATGAAAGAAAGAACAACACAAGTAACACAACTTAAAGATGAAACAAAACAGAAGTTCTATACTTTGTAAATGTTTAGAGTGTGCACAGAGCTAGAGCCCCAGACCATACCAATTATTCACGTGGTATTAAGGTGAAACTGGTTATGATTAAAATAATTGTATTTAAAATACACTCGCAACCAACAGACAGACCCCTGACCCCAGACCCACAAGGCAACAACTACCTCACAAACTATTGATCTGTTACTACTGATTTAGATAAATTAATAACATAGCCACTTTGTATTGTGGTAGGGAACTTATTTCTTTGTGGTAGGCCGTGCAGTGGTAAGCTAACCAGACTTCTCTGGTGACATACCAGGCCAGCCTGCCCTGCTCTATCTCCTTGCATTCTGGTTGCGCAGTGGAAAAGAAGTAGTATACTGTAAATCTCCACATCAAACATGCCTAAACACAAGATCAGTGACATTTTATAGTGTTCTGTCCCTCTAAAAGCAAGATCAGCTCCATACTCCCAATGCCCCCAATACACACTTAAGTCTGAACAATTTTTGTTATCAGTTTCTTAAATGTTAAATACGAGTTGAATGAGAATTGAACACCATGGAGTTTTTCAGAATGCATTTGATTGATTATGAAGTTTTTGTCAGTTTTCTCAATTATACTGGCTAGTGTTCCTTTAAAGAAAGTGAGGAAACTGCAGAATGATCCTGAGGTCAAGTATCTGATAGGCAGTTAGAATAGCAGAACGCCTGTTCTGATAGTCTGGGCCAATGCATGTAAAGTTATACCCTCTGCCACAGTCACTCCACATTCATGTTGTCCACACTTCTGGATTCACAGTCCTCAGCAACCCAAATCAATTGCAATTGATGCCAATCTTTCAGATCTTGACATGTTGATAAGACCAGTAAAGTTCAAATTGGCTCGTCATGGAGCTGAGAGTCATCACTAGAAGTGAAACCAATTAAATGTATTGAAGTTGATATTCATTCCCCTCTACCATTGTTGCGCTGTAATTGGGGCATGGATCTTAAAGAAAGTAAGACAACTCCATAAGGGTGTCTCCATGCAAATGTTAGTAAATCTAGTAGATTTAGCCATTAACCTCTGTTAGTTATTAATTATCCAATAAGGGCCATTTCAAATGTTTCAGTTTTACTAGTTAAGAATATTTAAAATGGTCGAATGTGACCTACAGGTTATGTGCAACTTCCTCTATGAACTAGTGCAAATATTGAATGGCAGATGTAGACATGAATAAGTCATGTTGACAAAAGTCATCAAATAAGATGGTAAACTCTGCAGCCCTGGGGGACAGCACCTACCCCTATCCTAAAAGCTATAGTTCTAGTATAAAACATTTTGGTCCTTCTTTTAGATTTCTGTTTTCATCGTATTAATAAAGGTCTTCCAATGAGCTATAGGTTCAGAGCCTTATTGCACTCAGTCCTAATCCAAAGCAGCCCACATGGCTTCAATTTAGAATCCCTCCACAAACAGCAACACAACAGTGCCCAAAAGACAGAGAGTGGCACAGCCAATTCCCCCATAATTATATATATATATATATATATATATATATATATATATAATTGAAGACACTAGCTAAACCTATAGAATAACACTAATGAGCTGTAAACTTATGTTCACACTATATATAAAAAAGTTACTATTTTGTAGAAAGACAAATACTGTACAAAGAAGGTAAGGATTGTAGTGTAGTAATAAAGTGTAATTCAATAAGTTTTAGTAATAACCCAGTAATAATACTGTCAGGCCAATCAGTGTCAAATCAACCAATATAGAATGTGCGTCATGTTTGGCTTTTTTCTTTTTAAGTGTAAGGTTTTAAATATGTATTTGAAGCAGCTGAATGTGTTGCTTATTCTCATCACTGCATATTTAATAATTATTGTTTACCCCAGTTCCTGCTATTTTGTTATATGTTCTATTTGCTAAGTGTAGTCATTGTTGGCATGGAATAACTGTGGGGAATACTATAGTATGCAATACATTGCCTCTTGAAATGTGATTAGCAAGCAGCAATTTATCCTGATGACACTGCCCACCATTAAAACTGGAGCTGCATTTATAGCATAAAGACATTTTTTTATAGTAATACTTGCAAATGGCCATAATGAAAGACCATTTCGGTTTGGATAGTTCTCAGAGTTATTGTCCAATTATAATGCCTCCTTACTGTAGCTGTCACAGCTTTCAGGCACTGTTATACATCTTTTGCTAACTGGCTGAAAAAACAAGCACACACACGCACACACATTGGGCAAGTCTTGGATCAGAATTTGTTGTGGCCATTCCTTCTTTTCAAACATGTGTAGGGCACCTGCTTCATTACAGCACCCACAGTGTATCAGACTCAAAACTACTAAGTCTCCATTTCAAACTTACAACTTTAAGATTCCTGTAAGCACTGTAAAGTCAAAGAAATTATAATTCAGGCTATGGGATTCAACTCATCCCTGCTTAATTTAAGTACAAGTTATTATTTATATATTTTAATGGTCAATACTATAGGTTGAACTTGTATATTTGTAAATTAAATAATTAAAGATTGAAACACACATACATGAAAATTACCAACAACAAAAAAAACAAAAAAAACTATTCAACATTAGGAAAACTTAATAATATGATATGCAATGCATTTTTTCCATATTGTGTATTTGGTTTTGTTTCATTAGGACAATATATAATGTTTTAGCATGTGGTATTTTTCAGAGTGCTTTTGTAGTAGAGGAATGCACTGCAATACTAGAATACTCCTAGGGATGGAATAGCAAATGTCAGAAGCTGATGGATATTATATCATTTTAAATATGAAATGTGAACCTGAAGTCCTGAACCTTTTCAGCTGCTTTTTCATCATTTCACATCCAAGATAAAATGTACTGGTCTAAGATCAAAGCCTAGTTATTGCCTACTTGCCTACTGCCAAAGTAAACAATCAAAACTGAGATGTTAAATCAGTGTCCTATTATAAGTGACTCTACATATAATGCACAGTTCACAGCCTACCTCTGTAAAGCGCTTTGTGATGGTGGTCCACTATGAAAGGCGCTATATAAAAATAAAGATATTATTATTATTATTATTATTATTATTATTATTATTATTATTATTATTATTATTATTATTATTATTAAACAGAAATGTCAAGTGGAAAAAACAAACAAATATGTAATCAGGTTAATGTTCATGGATCACAAGGAAAAACCTTGACAAATGATGAATTAAGAAAGGGCCAGCAGGTTACTGCAAATTACTCAAACTCTAAGGCAGGAAAATCATCAGGAAGACTTGTATTTATCCTGCAAGTATTGGTAACTCGTGGTGCCTTCTGATGATTTTGCATTGGTTGGTGTTCTTTCTGGCTTGTGTATTTATTTCAATTTGTTCCTGTTACCTGCGGAAATCTCCTATTCAGAACTGATAATGTGATGCCCAGTCATGTCCTCTACCCCTGGTTAGAATTCTAAGCACTTGTTTATTTTCATTTTTTTTCACTTTCCAGCACTCGGCATGGAAGCTTTAGAAATATAAATCAAAATGATGTGTTTCTAGCAAACATTTGGAGCGCCTCTTGTCTGAAAATCTGAATTCAGTCGCTGGCTTTTTGTGCAGATAACATTTTTATCCTGCTGTAAATCACTTCATTATGCCAAACAATTTAGCAGTGGGCATTTTATTCCCATCAGTGGTGACAGTTGGTACATTTAGTTGAATTACATTACAGAATGAGGTTGATCACCATTTCATTTCATTTGGACCATACCCAATAGTAAAGTCATATTTTCTGCCAGTGTTGGGCTTATACAGTAATTCTAAATCACAGAGATGATCAAATACCATAATTTTCAAAATACAGCATGCAGAGTGCATTTTATAGACAAAGTGTGTCGTGTATACCTCAGGTATCATTTATCATCCACAGCTATTTTAAAAGTAATAAAATAGCTTAACCATAACTTTCAACATTCAATCATTAGGTAAGTTTCTAATACACTGATGAAGACAATGTTTGTCTACTTGTTTCTCTTACCTACAAGTCTACTGCTGCTTGCTTTAATAGATCATTCTAGACAAGGCCTATTATATTAAATGATAGGTCTAAAAGTCTACAGTCATATATACATAATCATTTTAATCACATATCCTTGTTGTTCTGATGTATAAAGATTGCTCTTTAAATTCTGACAAAAAATAAATGGCTTTCCATAATATAGCCTTACTTTAAATATATCACAGGGATAGGAAAACTTTTAATTAAATAACATATTTGAAATTCACAGTATGTTGTGCATGTAGATCGGTTGTTAATCTTTTTGCTTTATGGCCTGCTTTGCATGCATGTATTCATCTCTTTTCATTGATTTTACATAATTTGAGTTGGTTTAACTGGTTATTATTCTTACTTAAATTGTGTGCATTGAATATGACTCTTCTTGATAACACTATGGTATTATCTAGCCCAACTAAAATGCACCCCACCCCGGGATGCATCATGTATTTGAATGAAATGGAATCTAAAACAAACAGTTCAATGTAAGTATTACCTGGACTCTCTACCGCAATTTGCCAGATATGGCGTACTGCTTTGGAAAAGTATGTTTGTAGCAGGCTGCATTGCTTTTAAGTTTAACCATGCTAGAGACTAGGAATATACACACAGCATATTATTCCAGTCATGGGTTTGCTTGTCCAATAATACATCTTGTTTGATCTATTTGTCCGTTTAACTGTAAGATTGAAAACTACAGATGTTTGTGTCTCAAATGTTGGCAGGCATAGTTACACTATCTTACATTTTAGTGGTAACGACACATTCTGGACTGAGAGAAACAAGCATCTGAAGAGAAAATATATTGATTTGCTATTCTATCAGAGTATTTTTAATCAACAAAAGCAAACAATCATGACAGATAAAAAAAAAATGGTTTAGGAAAAACCACATTTCTTAGCTCAAGGCATTGAGTTTATGAATATGTATAATGAATGGAAATTAGCCTAACTTATGAACAGGTGTTTTTACTCCCAATTCAATTACTGTGAACTGGTGAGAATGCTCCTGTACAAACATTAAAAAATGATCTAGAAGAAGTCCCGTAATCAGCCAATTAAAATAGAATGCACAAAGAGAAACACATTGCTTTGCCATGATTTCTTAAAATAAAACGAAAATACCTGTACTTCTATAATCTACAAGTATACAGTTCTATGACATACCAAGTAAAAGAATAGTATTTAAAGATATTTTAGAGTATATTTGTGTGTCCATATAGGGAAACATATTGTGTTTCTACAAAAGTGCCTGCAGTATGAATATACTGTAATGCTGCAAGTATTAGAAGCTGCCCTTGCCAAACTGTTGAAATTATGTAACATAAGGCAACATATTCAGAACAACGCTGTATGCCTATTCCTAAAAATAATTAAACAATGCATGTAAGCATTGAAGGCATGATTAAAATATAAAGGGTACTATGGTTCAGGGAGGGTTTTAAATATCTAATATTCCTTCAGCCAAGGCAATCCGAATTCAGATGACAGATAACAGATACCTGGCATTAAAAAGAAATGAAAAAAAGTGAGGTTAGGCCATCATAATCCCTCTGGATAGGTAGTCTATCTGTCAAAGAAGAAGAATCCAAATTCTATAGGGAAATTATTATGAGCAAAACAACTGAAAACAGAAAGAAAAAAAAGAAGCACAAAGTAAGATATATTAATATCAGTCCTATAAAAAAAAAAACGGAGTTTAGTAAAAACAAGAATCAATAACAACAGATATTTAAATTTAGACTTACGCTTTGCATTTACTTAACACTATTCCATTATTCTTTTTTATTAAAAGATGGTGAATACTGGAGCTCAGCATCTTTCAAAAACAAAAACTGAGACACAGAGGGTGAATTTAATGTCAACATTGTATTAAGTTAGCCCAGTGATTCGTTAAACTAGAGCTGCACTAACTTATTACTTACATAAATAGAACCATCTGATGTGCATTTTTAACCTACTGTGGCGTACCAGCTATTCAGACAGAAGAAGGAATAGAGGAGATGAAATGAGACGAGAAGAGATGACACGTGACGAGATGATTCAGGTCCAAATGGTAATTATGTTATCCAGTAAATACAGTGGACATAACTCGGACAGCTGTTCAACAAGGCCCTCAGCATGCTTTTCATACACCCCCCCGAGGAACTTGCAGGCTCCCCTTAAATAGCCAACAACATTTCAACAATGTAATAACCCCTGACCAATCACAACCCCCAGTCCCTTGTTTCTGTTCAGGTGCACCTCTCCATCCCCTCAATCCCTCGGATCTCATGAATCCGCTGGCCGCTCCAAGCTCAAGGTAAATCCAGTGCCCTCTTGGTGAAGGCTCTTCCATGTAGTAGTGGACCTTGACTTTCGTTACCGTCCTCGCCTTCCGCTCGGGACGCATAACTCCCATAGCGCAAAATACCTTCCATAAAGATTTTTTATTAGGGCCATAAATCTTATACCTCTGTAGTACACTATGCTAACCTCATTCCAAGGCCCTTTTGATGTTTCTGCATGATGTGTTTAAAGTGCCTAGTTAACTAGGTTGTGCCTGTTCCACACACTGTTTATGTTTTTGCATAGGAGTAAAAGGATTCCATTACTGTATTGTTTTGAGTAATTTATCCTACTGGGAACTGCTGTTGCACTGCAAAGTGCACCGCAGTGTGTCATATATTTACAGTCTGGTCTTATATAACATGCAGGTTCTTAGTTATATTCTTCACTGGAAAGGGCAATTAACATGGTGAAGGGTGAATTAGGTTACTGTTATGGTGTGTTAGGACATACAGAAGAGGTAAACTTTAGCTCTGGTTGGTAACATTACAGTTTGTGTAAGATTATAGTTAAATTTTACCTGCAGGGTAATTATAATGCATAAAATATATATATATATATATATATATATATATATATATATATATATATACACTGTATATATTTTTTCCAAACCTCGGTATAATATAATTCAGTATAAAGTCAGTAAGGCAGGTTTCTGTTAAAACAACAGATATTTTTCATTTAATTTCTTTACTTGGTATCACACATACTAATCTTATTGTGTACCAGGCTACTCTAATTTACAGTGCTCTAACAGTAAACATGACTAGGGGTTGATGAGTAGGAGATGTACTAAATGAGGATGAGATGTATTTATAGACCAGTAATAATTAAAACGAAAAGTAAACAAGGAAAGTAAGACAATTAATGAAGAAAAGGAAGGAGATGGGAACAAGATGGTAGTGATGGTAGACAGATAAGATTTTAATGTTACACATGGCATGGGAATGGTAGGTCAGAGTAAGAAAGGAGAAGGGGGGGGGGTATTTTTTTTATTAAAGATGGTGTAAAAGCCACAGGACTGTGGATGAGCAGTGAGGTTAGCAGAAAGATGATGTGAACGGGTACACAGACAGATAGAGAGACTGGGGTTGAGGAAAGTAATATACTAATGAAATGATTCATTATATGACATGCTTTGGTGCAAACCTTTAGATTGAAGGCTTCATAACTCCATGTTTAAAATGTTTCATCCTACAGAGAAGCAGACTGTACAAAGGCCATAGGTGATATACCAAAAAATACAGTACTGTATATACAGTACTATGAAGGCAGCAATAGTTCTCTCAATGCAGCAGACAATACATTCCAAGGGGCAGGGGCTTCAAAGACAAAAGCCCTACAGCAACTCAGGAACACTCAACTGAAAGGAAACCATCTGATCTTAAGCCTTTGAATATAACCAGGATGCTTAGTTGATGGTTTTATAACCACAATTGAACCATGTAGCACTCTCTCCTGAAACAAAGATTAAACACGACCATCATAGGTAAATGTAATAAATTGTTGTACTGAACTGAATATTCATTTTGCCAGCTGCAGATCAGCATGTGGTCTGAATAAAAACCTTCACATTTGCAAAAACAGCCAAATTACATTTGATACATACACAATCAAGAGGGGTCTCTGCACAGGATTTTTAGTGTTATCTCACAAACAGCCTCCTTTGTAGCTCAATGGCAGTCTATAGGATTCAAGCTTACTCTCACACACCTCTTTTCCACTGTCGCGTTTTAAACTATATGGAGTTGGAACATTTAATGAGTTGATTCCAGCGCCTCTGATTGCTTTCTGAGTATTTTTCTTGATGTAGCACAATTGTTCAATATCACAAACTGCTTTTTTTGATTACATTGCTCAGACAAGCACAGGTGAATTTAATATAGCCTATTACATTTAAAAATACCTTGCTTACCTGTAATCAGTTTAGAAACTCTCACATGGCGGTGATCGTAAGAGTAGCCTAGTATATACACACATGCAAGAAATAAAGAAAAAACTGCTACATCCACATTATCTGACACATCCACATTATCTATTTCGGCCTGAGTGTTTTCAGCACATATGTAATCGATTCAATCTGAGTTAATGTCTTTTTATTTTTTTTAAACTGCAGTGCCAGAAAGCAAAGTTGCAAGCATTCCTATCCAGTTGGGAAGCCTGTTTATTTGACAGTATTTTAGAGATGGCATGTTATTTGTGATCAGGTCATTGGACTGGATAGTTAGTTACTTTTGTTGCAAAGTTTATCTCCACTCCCTCATAATCAGTATCAATGCGTTCCAGATACTGCTGACTGGCAGCTGCCCAGACTCTCTTTTGCGGAATGATTAGAGATACCAGCTTAGCTACAAATCTAATTTGTGGTTAGTTTTTATGCTAAACTCTTGGTAAACTGAAGGGCCCGATGAATGAACATACATTTTGATTGAAAATTGTTATTTGACTGTTATTTATCCAGCAAAAGAAAGTCTATTCACAATAATTAAGCTGCTGCATTGTTGATGTTTTTAACAATGCAAACAAAAGCTGTTTAGCTTTTCAGAAATTCATGAAAAATGCTATATATGATATGTTTTTCAGTGTATTTATGTACTTAATCATGCTGCCACATGTAAGATAATGTAGATATCTTCCTTACAACACATATTGTCAGTTTTTGATGAACAAATACAAGCAAACAAAGCAGAGGACATAGGGGAGAATTTACAAATGATCAATTGAAGAGAAAGAGCATGAAGCTGATAATCCTCACTGATTTTCTAGTATCAAAACACAGTGTCATCACCTTTCCAGCAAACCAGAATTTAATTCCTGAATCAAACAGAGTGAGACACATTCATGTACATGTTATCTCATTCTCTCACACACAGTAAAAATAAGCAACTTACCAACAAGAAAAGGGAGATCAGTGATAACAATGCTAATTCTAATAAGAGGTACAAAAATGTTAGCTAACCTTGTTAGCTAACCTTGGTTAGCACTGTAAGAGTCCTTTTAAGACTAGCTAATTGAAGAGGCTTCGGGTGCCAAGTGCTACCCATAGAAACTGTCACAATTACACTCAATACAGTCCCTTAATTACATAGACTAATTAGGGGTAACACCCTGTATATTACCTGGCATTTCAGAAATATGTCTACAGCCAGATATATACATATAGAATTATACTAGGCAATTCTGCTTTCAATGGCAGACTCTCTACTTAATCAACCAATGCAGGTTATTCACACTTAAACCTTCTGAGAAAGATTTTTTTTTTTAGCCCACATTAGGTTAATGTAATTTCCTGAAATTTCTGCACAGTAATGCTCTAATGACAAGAGATTTACAAATATGAGTAGGTGGTTAGCCCCAGAACCATTATTAATTGCTCATATTTAGAAAGCAGCTAGTTTTGATTACATCATGATATGCTGACTGAGCCAAGGACATATTTGGCAGTCATAGAGGAGAGTTTTATATTTGTCCTCATTCAGGTCTACAAAATGATAAAAATAAACAAAAATAAACAACTGCAATGGATTCAGCCCAAAAGATATGGGATACTGAATGACCCTCTCTGTGACCATAATAAGACGTTTAGCTAGTTGCCTGGGGGAAGGGCGGTCCGTTTAGCCACAGATTCTCAGAGGTTTCATTTCCTTTACTAACCTGGTTAGGGTTTTTTTTGTTCTATGCTAACAGACCACACTTGCATCAAAGCAAGCAAGCATAGGTGGGCCGAATGGCCTTTTCTAGAATTCAAGAATTCTAGAATTTCTTATGCATTACAATACAATTCTTAATAAATACTACCAAAACTATCTAGGTTTCTAACATTTCATACTACAGTATCTACTAATACACTATGACAAAACTGGTCTTTATATATATATATATATATACAGTATATATAAATATTTATTTTGCATTCTTTTTTGCACTCGCATTAAAGGATAAAAAGAAAACATCCATCACATTTTTCACAGTTGTTCAAAACATTCTCAAGTGTGTGCATTGTGTTTTCTGTTTGTGTCTGCAATTAGGATTGTTTTTGAAGTTAACTGAAACCTAAATATCTCTAATACAGTAAACCATTACCTGTTGCATTAAGTACCATATTAAAAGAGTTTGCAGCATACCTAGACCTTTTTTATTGAGTTGTTACATACAGTATAAGGATTATAATCACTTCTTTGTTTGATATTTATTTTTTATTTTGTCTTGTAGTCTCTGTAGCAAAAAGTTTAGTCAGAATTTTAACACTTACTGTAGGCTTCAGTGCTGATAAAAACAGTAACTTTTCCCACTGCTATCACTGTCACCATAGACCTCTCTTTACAGCTCACTTCACGTTACATTTTAGCACCAAGAACATACAACAGGCCTGTGCCAGTTCTTTTGCTCAGATTGCTGAGTAAAAGGGACAGGAAATCATTACAGTCAAACATTTCTGGCAAAGGTCAGTTTAATAGAAAATTAAACCAGTCACCTTGAAGAGAAACAGGGCTCTCCTGCTGATGAGGGAGGAACAATTGTTGTATTATTTTTGCAACTGTGTGAGATTTACATTTTTTTTTTTTGACAAATAATATTTTGTTGATTTGTTTAAATATTGAAATATACATTTTTGGTGCAGAGTTTCATCAGTTTATTGTGTCAGGTTAAGCCACCTCGGTATTTCATTAACCTTTTACAGAATAGGGAAATATCCCAGGACTGCATCCCGGGATTATCACTGGAAGCCACTTATCCCTGATAACTTCAAATTGTGCCAACATGTTGACTGCTTGTGCACATTCTAATTCCTTTTCCTGAAGGGAGGTCCAGGGAACCAGGGATAACCTTGAAATGAAGAAACCGGGATAAGTGGCTGGGATAAATTGCTCCTAAGGTCTAATAATGTGTGAAGGTTTATTGGACTATTTAGTGTCTGATATTTTAATTTCCGTCATGTGTTTCCATGCATCAGGAATCATGTATTTTGTGTGTTTACTTTTCAATTTATGAGATTTTCTGAGTGTGTTTACAGATTTGTGTGCATCGCACAGCCTGTTTTAGAAATCTTTCTTCATGTGTGTGAAGGAAAGATACAGTAATGGTTACCCTTGGGAATGGATAATAGGATTCTTTGTAGACAGGTTGACTTTAAATCCAGTTATTTTTTTCCTGTGAAACATAAATGTTTGAAACGGAAAAGGTCAGAATAGACAGGAGGCTTTTATAAGTTAGCAGCCCTCAAATCAGGATTCACAGCACCTTTCTAACCATTACAGATTTGCCAAATCCATGTTTCAGATTTGGCCAAGCAAACCGAAAGTGGAAAATTAAAAATATGATTTTGATGTTACTGAAATATGGTGCTGTGGTTAACAGTGTGCCGGTGCAATAATGCAGCAGTGATCAATGAACAGATAATCAACGATAATCCAGGTGCAATGATATTTTATTTCTACAATCCAAAGTCTGATGACAAAACGGCAGTAAACAATAACAACGAGAACAGGTAATACAGCGGCGTGTATTGCTCTGTTATAATCCACGGGTTGTTCCCGAAATAATAGCAGTCCCCTAAACAACCACGCGTTTATCGTGAAACAAGTGCAGTGATGTCCGGATATGTGCTGGCCCTTGGCAACAGCTTCTGATTGCATTCAGCCATCTAATAATAACAAACATTACTGCTTAACGGTTTATATATATATATATATATATATATATATATATATATATATATATATATATATATATATATATATATACAGTACTGTGCAAAAGTTTTAGGCAGGTGTGAAAAAATGCTGTAAAGTAAGAATGTTTTCAAAAATAGACATGTTAATAGATTATATTTATCAATTAACAAAATGCAAAGTGAGTGAACAGAAGAAAAATCTAAATCAAATCCATATTTGGTGTGACCACCCTTTGCCTTCAAAACAGCATCAATTCTTCTAGGTACACTTGCACAAGTCAGGGATTTTGTAGGCATATAGTCAGGTGTATGATTAAACAATTATACCAAACAGGTGCTAATGATCATCAATTCAATATGTAGGTTGAAACACAATCATTAACTGAAACAGAAACAGCTGTGTAGGAGGAATAAAACTGGGTGAGGAACAGCCAAACTCAGCTAACAAGGTGAGGTTGCTGAAGACAGTTTACTGTCAAAAGTCATACACCATGGCAAGACTGAGCACATCAACAAGACACAAGGTAGTTATACTGCATCAGCAAGGTCTCGCCCAGGCAGAAATTTCAAGGCAGACAGGGTTTCCAGATGTGCTGTCCAAGCTCTTTTGAAGAAGCACAAAGAAATGGGCAACGTTGAGGACCGTAGACGCAGTGGTCGGCCAAGGAAACTTACTGCAGCAGATGAAAGACACATCATGCTTACTTCCCTTCGCAATTGGAAGATGTCCAGCAGTGCCATCAGCTCAGAACTGGCAGAAAACAGTGGGACCCTGGTACACCCATCTACTGTCCGGAGAAGTCTGGTCAGAAGTGGCCTTCACGGAAGACTTGCGGCCAAAAAGCCATACCTCCGACGTGGAAACAAGGCCAAGTGACTCAACTATGCACGAAAACACAGGAACTGGGGTGCAGAAAAATGGCAGCAGGTGCTCTGGACTGATGAGTCAAAATGTGAAATATTTGGCTGTAGCAGAAGGCAGTTTGTTCGCCGAAGGGCTGGAGAGCGTACTCGATTGAGTGTCTGCAGGCAACAGTGAAGCATGGTGGAGGTTCCTTGCAAGTTTGGGGCTGCATTTCTGCAAATGGAGTTGAGGATTTGGTCAGAATTAATGGTCTCCTCAATGCTGAGAAGAACAGGCAGATACTTATCCACCATGCAATACCATCAGGGAGGCATATGATTGGCCCCAAATTTATTCTGCAGCATGACAATGACCCCAAACATACAGCGAAAGTCATTAAGAACTATCTTCAGCGTAAAGAAGAACAAGGAGTCCTGGAAGTGATGGTATGGCCCCACAGAGCCCTGATCTCAACATCATCGAGTCTGTCTGGGATTACATGAAGAGAGAAGCAACTGAGGCTGCCTAAATCCACAGAAGAACTGTGGTTAGTTCTCCAAGATGTTTGGGCCAACCTACCTGCCGAGTTCCTTCAAAAACTGTGTGCAAGTGTACCTAGAAGAATTGATGCTTGATGCTGTTTGGAAGGCAAAGGGTGGTCACACCAAATATGGATTTGATTTAGATTTTTCTTCTGTTCACTCACTTTGCATTTAGTTAATTGATAAATATAATCTATTAACATGTCTATTTTTGAAAGCATTCTTACTTTACAGCATTTTTTCACACCTGCCTAAAACTTTTGCACAGTACTATATATATATATATATATATTCTAATTATTGTGTAATGAAAACCTACATCGGTAAATATTGGGTACCTCTGAAGATTAAAATCCAATAAACAATAATTAACTTACTGGAATTGCTATATATTTACCCGTGAAGGATTGAAGATCTCCACAATCAATAGAAGCAAATAAATGCAGTTTCCTTCACAGCATGTTAAAAAGAAAGCTTCCACTTTCACTGTTTGTGTTTGTTTACCCCAAAAGCAGAAAGTATATTATATCACTAACTGCAGGTATTTTACTTTGGTCTGCACAGAAACTTGGTGTGATGAATGTGATGAAGCTTATCAAGCATTGTTACAATATGATAATAAAGCTTTGTGTTGCTATTTGTATTGTTCGTGTGTATTGTACTCTTTTATGCTTTGGAAATAATTGAACTTTGCTTAGGGGTAGGTGCAGTCAATGTAGTTAAAACATAAAAAACATATCCAAAAATACATCCATTGAATGAACTGGTACCATTAATAAATGTAAAATACATAATCTACATTCCTAGCAAAGCACTGAAAGATACTATGGCAGGGTGAAAGCACTTTGTGTGTGTGGGAATTTAAGGTTGGCAGGGATGAGGTTAAATCTGTCTCTGCCAGCAATCATAAGTATGGCCATTCCCCATTTAGCACCAATTACCTAACTGGGGAATGGCCACATCTGTGATTGCTGGCAGAGACAGATTTAACCACATCCCTGCCAACCTTACATTCCCACACATACACTCTATACATTAAGGGATTTCGTCCTGCCACAGATACGTTTTTGCTGGATTATAAAGCAGCTTTGGAAAATTGCCAAACTGTTTATTTTTATTTTGTGATACATAGAAGTGTCAGAGTCAGTTTAAACATACCAATTAATTTATGTAACATTATTAATGTAACATATACTGTACAGTACATTGATGCTTATTTAAAAAGCGATGGATTCAAAAAATTCACCATACTATTAGCTGTTCATTGACAGCACAGCAAATACTAGAATGATTCATTTTTCAACCTAACATCCAATTTAACAAGATATAGGCATCCCAAAAGAATATACAATTACAAGCCCCAGGTTATTTTAATCTTCCCTAATGCATGACAAATTTGAGGTCTTTATTAATAAACTCTCTTTATTAACCCACTTGTTAACAGTTCCCTGGCTTCAGATCAAAATAAATGTTTTACACATGACCAATTAAGCTTCTAATAAGTACTTAATTGGTCCAATTAAGTAATTTGGGGTACAGTTAGAACAAAAACCAGGAGGGACACCGGCCCTCCAGGACCAGGATTGGAGAGCCCTGTTGTATACCATTTCCTTTTGTCGCTGGAGAAACATACATAACCAATGGTTATAACGTTCTGACCTACTACTTGAAGAATACATTTAGAATACAATTAAGGCCTTCATCCAACTTAATTTTCTTCATTATACAAAATATGTATTCTAAAAAAATCAAGAACAGCCGTAGACTATTATTTACAGCTTATTAGCTGGGTACAGCAGAATATTATGCAGAATCATGCTGTGAGGCTTGACTTCTCTTCCAGTTGCAGATACTGTACAGTATCATTTTCTAATTTAAACCCTGCTTTTGTGTGTGTGTGTGCACTTGGGAATTGAACATTTTACTTTAGCCTTGTCGATGCAATGTTAACATTTGAGTTATAAAGCAATTTGTTTTTGTTTAGTTTTTTTTTCAAATATGGCAATGCAGCTTCTTAATCATAGGAAAATACCAGCATGTCTACAGGGGTTGGGTTATAAACTTTACAAACTTACTTGAAGTTCCACCTCTCCATCCACCCCCTGTTTTAATACAGTAGTGCCCTGTCATATTAAAATGAGTTGTCTTGAAACAGAGGTGACATTTATTATACCAAACTGCAACACAACATAAGCGCAAAACTGAGCAGAAACAAATACATCATTATCTGGTAGCATGCAGTGTCTGAACCCGTGCAGGCATGGAATCAAGTTAAGTCAGGATGCCCAATTATGCAACCTTATGTCAAAGGTGAAATATCACATGCACCTAATCTCTGAGACATATTGTATAGTCTTTCTGAGCTCCAGAATGCAGACGGCAGATATTTATACTAGAGATGTGGAGGTATAGTGGGTATTTTGGTTGATACCTCTATTATTGGCTCGATATGTCATCTCATGCAGTTGGGTGAGAGGTTCAATACAATAGAATGACATTTTTATGCAAAATAAGATATACTGGAACAAATCTTTAACAATGAATAGTTGACTTCTCATTTGTGATTTATAATACCCTGTGACAGAGAAAGAAAGAATCTTGGTTATGAATCTCCCTTCCGATCTGTGAAGGTGCTGTGTAAAGGGAACAGTGTGCCCCGGACTGGATGGTCTGACAATTAATTCCAAGGAAAGGTGTTGTGTCTAATTATACTTGTTAGACGGCTAACGCGTACTAGGAGCTGTCACTTAAGGCCAATACCAATTCAGACAACACTTCACAGCTGTACACAAATAAATTGTATTTCACCACTTGCACGTTAGCACTCACTCTGGACTTGTGATTGTGTCTTTGTGTGAGCTTATACTGTGTTTATTATTTTGTGACTGTAACCCGTTGTTTAAAACAGTGCAATTCACATTGCTGTGTATTGACTGGGATTATTATTTATAGTCGCAATGACCCGGATTACAAACAAAATAAAGATCTGCTTGGACCGTGAACTTTGTTGTCTTCTGTTGCATATCACATCACCTCTACACCTGCGCACTGCAAACCACTTTGCCACATACCCATTATGAGGAAGGCTCTGGATTAGTCCCATAAGTGTGTTTTACTGTCCAGTTAATACTACAGAAGATAATGTGAATAAATATCACGGATGTGGCTGATTTATCTAGAAATATTCTATTTTGTTTTACCTAAAATAACCCACACCATCTAACATGGCTCAGTCCTTTCCTTTCGTGGTGCCCCCAGTCACTGATTGTGCCTTTAAATAATGTCACTGCTTTTAGCCGTTGTATTAAATTACCTATCATGTATCTGTTATGCTGTAAAAATACAATAGGTTGCATTGTATTTCAAAATACAGATGTCACAATACATGAATATGATAGCAGATCAATGATACATCAACCTCTGTAATCAAATTATCTTGAAGCCTTTTAGCTGAAATTGACAGAAATGTTTTGAGTATGTTTTATGCTGTAAAAATGAAATACTATTATCATTTTTTTCACTGCAAATACAAAACTAATTCAAAGGTGTATTCTAAAACAATTCAAACACCAAGATGTGTTTAAAGCAACATAGTGCTTTATTCTTAGATATTTGGTTTTACAGTGTACCCAATGCAAAATAACTAGGTTTACTAAATGGCATTGGTATATCCAATATGTCTTAATACAAATTACAGGGTTTAAAAAAAATACGTATTTGAAAAAATTAGAACCAACAACCACCTGCATGCAATAACATGTCTGCAGGCATCTGCACCACTGCACTGCAGTCGATAATCAGAGGTGTCTGTCACCCACTGTTGTAAGTTTAAGTGCTGGTTAAATTAGTGTGACATATCTGAATATGTGTACTGAACAAGGTGTCTGTGTATTGCCATAACGAAGCCTATCATAAATAATTGAGATCATATTATATAATATGATAATAATAATATTTGAGTGTAAACTGTGTACAAAACAGGTAGAAACTATACATGGTCCAAGCTGTGATCTTTAGGAATCTGATGTATTCGGTCTCTGGTATCACTGGGGATGTGGGTTGGGGGTAAAAACCCAAGTTTTGACACTTGTGATGCTTGTACAGATTTTGGCACAGGGGGTTTCTACACTTCAAATCAGTAGACACTGTATTTTTTATTTTTTTGTGAGTTCCATAACTGTGGCTAAACGCACCATTACCATAGTCTTTATGATGTACAACTTGGATTCCTTATTCTTTGTTTCAAAGTGTCAGTGCAGTGATGCTATAAGTTTGAGTGGCTCCTGTAATTGAATGCCAAATAAATTGAACATTGGTTAGTTGGAGTGCTACCATAAGAACATCAGAGAGAGAGAGAGACAGAAAGAAAAAAGCGGACATCTTCCCAGGGAAGTGGTCTCATTATATTTTTCATGTGGTAATGAATTAAATTAATTCCAGTTGCTGAGGATTTTGTTCTGTTCATTTATTGAAGAGAATCATCTCACATCATCAGTCAGTGTCCTTCTTCAACTGCACATTTTATCCTCTTGCCTAATAACAGCAGATGTGACTGGGCATTTTTAATTAAAGTATTTTTTGCCTCTCAAATGCATGTATGAGCTTCTTAAGGGTACAAGAATATGAATAGCAGCTGGTGGCAGGGACATAGAATTCATTTTAGGTTTTTATTTCTTAAAAGCTCCATTGATCTGTGTTATTGTAATAGCCTTAACGAGTCACTGAAAGCCACTGCCTGATTGCTTTCTATACAAACCCTCAAAATGAGTCATATTTCAATGATTTTTATAAACCAAAGAGGATTTGTTTCAGGCTATTACTTTCTTCATAATTCCTTGATTAATCAGGTTCAACAGAAGTCTTGTAGTTTTTTTTTCAAACAAAAAAATGCAACATATCACTGAAATAACATGGCCTGCAGACATTGTTTTTTTTCAATGCTATAGGCCTCATTTAAAAAAAAAAGAAAAATGCCATGCCCTAATGAACCAGTTTGTAAAACAACCCATTCCTCAAACAAGAATATATTAATCATGTTATCATACCTTGGAAACAAGGTACATGTATTTATTTACAATGAACCTTGGTCATTTATAAAGGTGGTATTTATTTATTTTTTCAAACTAGTTTACTCTGTCTCTCTTACCTGTGAACTATACTTATATGAGCACAATTGTTTTTCACACAACTGCAATCTGTGTTATTCCAGAGAGAAAAAAATAAAATAAAAAAATGGAATCCTTTAATATTTCAGTTGCTTGCCAGGCTAGATAATGCCTTGCATACCTACGCGCACTGTGAAGTCTTTCAAGATAACAATATTATAACCAACATTGCTTAATGTAGTATTTTAAATAGAACACTTGAATTTGCCGATGTGTGCGTTACAAATAGCACCCATAAGGGTTCAACACTCAACAGTGCAGCATTTACGTGTTAATAATATTAAAAATAAAACTGTAAGGTTGCACATTGGAGGCATCAGCTAAAACATTGCTAATTTAGCATTCTATACTCAAATACAGGCCAACTGATACAGATGATATATTGGAAAATAATATATTCTGCAATGCAATGTCCTTTGTTTACCAGATTTATATTCATATTTGTCAAGATTTGCAAGATTTGGTTCACATTCAAGTACACGTTCCATTTATTAAAAAGACAAGGTTAACATAATCAAATATGTATTTATGTGTATATAATTATATAAATATTGATTATATAATTATAGTTGGTACCAATTAACCCTTAATGGGATGATTTTACTCTACCGCATCACTATAATATTCACATCACTGGTCACTAAATATTGTCACTAAATATTGTCATATTGTCAATTTTCCAGAAAAAAAATAGTAAACTATTCTGTATTCTGTTCTGACAGAGTCAGTTCTAGCAATGCTGCTGACACGTTTTCCACACCTCTATGGGCTGGATGTGATAGAAGTCCTTCGGGCCCAGCTGTGGGGTGTTACTGTCCAAGGGCAGCATGCAGTCTGTGGAAATGTGTGTCCTCCATGCAGTACCTTATTCAATAATAGGCACATTAGTTGTATTATTGTGCAGTACATAACCAACCAAATACCTGCTATCTGTCCTTCAAGGATTGTAGTCTTTTTTCTGTATGATGGCTTCTTGGAGATATTGTATATAAATATGCCCAAGCAACAGGTCAATTGTATATGCTGGGTGTCAATTTGTGTTGTTTGCTATGCTAGGTAACACCAAACAATGCATAGATAAATTACCAGGGTCTGTTAATTATTACAGTTACAAAGGTCAAATATACAGGTTTCCAAATTAATATTGACTTGGCTCTGTCGCTGATATACTGTATCACTGAGGTAACTGTGTATGAATGTTCCTGTTAGTAAGTAGACATAAGGATTGTTTTAGACATAAGCTTTTCATTTCTAACGTTACTATGGATTTGTTCAGTTTAAAAGTACAGTTTAATAAAGGATCATCAAAACACCTCAAATGTTTGGTGCTTCATTTTTATAAATACCAAAAAAGAATAACAGTGTTCAGAGAAAGATGCAAATCATAAGCTTTTAAAAAATAAATAAATAAATAAATAAAGAATGGATTTGGAAATTAATCTAATGTCATACAGATACAGCAATTTTACTTATTGATATTCTTGCATATGCTGAAAATTAATTGTCTACGTAGACAACTCTTTAAATCCACCCCTAAAGAGGCTCTTTCTGAATATCAAGATCACAAATTTGCAGCAATCTAATTTCGGAATATTTCTCAAGAGGGTTGAAATGAGTGTCTGTAAAACATACTTTAAATGAGAATGTGTTTCTTTTGAAGTTTCCTTAATCCCTGGCCTGTTCACTTGGTATGTCACTAAGGTAACATCTAAGTAGGCCTAGGGGATTTCTACATTTACATGTCATTTTGGCATCTACATTTTTTTTTACAAGATCAGAACATTTATAATGATTGCTCAAATGTGAATATGTAAAGTGGGAAAGCGAGGCTAACAGAATGTGCTTGCTAAAATTACATGGTGGTGTTATTGTATATTTAGATTTAGATTTGCACTTGCTGCAGTGGTAGGGATTGAACATTTGAATTAAAGTAATTATAGCTAAAAAATAGTTCCAGAGATTTTCTCCACCATGCACATCCATTATATAGGTATAGTGTAGTATTATTTAAAATCGGTTAATTTACTCATCAGTATTCCCAGTAGTTTGTTGCATTTTTATAAAAACATTTAGTCCATTTATCACTAACAGAATTTTGGCGTCTTATCTAAATTTGTAACTACCTAACAAGGAGACCAAATGCATTTAATTAAGTACATATTACCATAATTATCCAACTGTTCGAAGAAAAAAAAAACTTTTGTTAAATAAAACAAGAAAAGGCATCTTTTAATTAACGATTTCTCTATAAAGGGTATGTAAGATTCCCCAGAGTATATAGATTTGCCACATATACTTACATCCCAAATAGTTAGGCAAGAAAGACATATATTTTGGAATTCTGTGCTGTTGACTGCATTGTCCTTTTATGCCAGTTATTTATTTTTATTTAAGAAGCTATGAGGTATTAGCACGGAAGTCCCTTCATTGTAAAATACCCTGTGTTGCAACTCGTTGAGCACGTTTGGGGGCATAGGCTACTAAGGGGTTAATCTGTATGAAGAAGGGACTAATATTGTAAGTTCAGTCAGGAAAACTCATGCGATAGAAAGAACAACAGTTATTAAACCTTAGACAACAAATACTACATTATACATATTTTCATTATATCTTTGCCCTTTGGCCTTGCCCTTTGAGGTACCCCTGTAGACAATTAAGTTTGCAGATAGTGGAGAGGCTGACTGTAGGGAAGCCATGGGCAGGGAGGCAGGATCGCTGCCCTCCCCTTAGACCTAAGGCTTAAAAACAGGTGGCTGATCAATGGACGTGTTGTTAATCTAATATCACAACAAATCATCTGAGCGAATCCCATAAACCTTTACAGGATCTGTTATTTAGCCAAAAAGTTTTGATACTCGCTCTATAAATAGCCATTCGTTACAAAAAATACAATTAGAAAGAAAAGTGTTGGAGAGGCCGGATTCTCCCTTACTGCATCTCATGCTCTGGGGGGCGGCCTGTGTCTCAGCTGCTTACTTTTCATTCCTTTCCTATTTTTTGGGGTAGGTGGCATTGCGCCACTGCAGTTATTGCATTAACCATTCATCATCTTCATTTTATCCAGTCATGGTTTGGTGGCTTTTTGGGGGGAGGTGGCCCTACGAGTCACTTCCTATCTGCGACACTAGACTACATGATGTCATCATGTTTTCGCTAGTCAGCCAACATTGCGGATAACTGTCAGCACCCCTGGACAAGATCTCCGGCCAGATTCATTATTTATTCTTAATTTGTCTGTTCAATTGCAATTTAAATCATCCACATTGCGGATTCTCTGTACTGAACTTCTTTAACAAGCCATGCTTTTAGAATGTCTTGCATTTCCTCTGTGATTTCACCTGGAGAGTGGAATTGTTCCCACCCCTTTAAAGACTTCTTTCCTGTCAATAACCAATCAGCTACTTCCCCTGTTAACAGACATGCTTTCTGTCAGTAACATGTTTTGACCCAGAAGACTCTGCTGGGGTGACCAGACCAAGGAAGTAAAGCAGTAACAAGCTTTCTGCAAACAAACAGAATTTCCTTCAACATAGTGTAGAACCAGGTGTCTGTTTTAAAATGAAAGTACATGTTTTCCAGAACACATTTGGTACCTACATTTCCAGTACATAAGGTACCTATGTCCATAATAGAAGTGCAAAATGGGTAAAGTTTATGGAATTATTTTGTTAACTACAATTACTTTAAACAAACAATCCAAAAAGAAAATAATAGTTTTTCTTAGATGGAAAGTAAAATCAAATAAAAATTCTGAATACCACTACACTATATAAATAATATAATAAAGTAGTTTTATACCATTAAAATAGTTTTTTTTCTTTTTTAATTTTTTTTACAAACTTAGCATTTGCGTTTTTGCTCCAGACGTTTCTCTTAATTTTTTTTATTGCTACAAACATAAAATCAACAATAGAAAAACAATATGGGTTCAAAAATATATAGCCTGTGGAAAACTGTATGGATAGAAAAAATATCTATAACAGCAAGGTGCACTGGGATGCATACCTTTAGCAGGTGACTCAATCATCAGATAATTGGACACTTTCTCTATTAATCACCAGAGCAGCCAGTAAAGCCATCGGGTCTCATGATTTCTGTACCACTTGTAATCTCTGTTCTTTTTTCTTGTAGTCTGGCCTAATATCATGGTACTGGTAATGTTAAAGGACTTACTACCTTTACCTTGTACAGCAACCCACTGAGTTCAATTCTATATTCATATTCTGGTGCCCTGTTGCTAGAAGACAATGCTTTCTGCCAAAATATATATGAAGCTGTGGACAAAAACCTAGCTATTCAGAACTCCCTAAGGACATCAGTCACAAATTTCACTAGTTGACATCTTCCAAATGCTTGTCACAGATCTATTCTGTACCTGATTTCCATCTGCCACTGGTTTAGTTAAACGTATGATTGATCCATGAACATTCCTAATGCAGCAATTTCAGTCATTGCTTCATCAGTGTGCAGTGTGTCAGGCACAGGAATATTCATTAAATCCTGGCTGTTTGTGATGACCTGGGTTTTGTATAGTTGGTTATTCTGAAAGGAAACGCTATGCCTTTATTACTTTTGTGCTTCCATGATTTATACTGTAACCAGAGTCACACATAATCTGTATTTCATGTTCTTGGATAATCTGATATAAAATAAAGAAGTACATGCATGCATGCATAAATAAATAAATAAACAAATAAATATGTTGTCATTCAAGGTTTTATCACAGCTGAACGATCATTAATTGACTTTAAATCCATGTAAAGCACTGAGTTGCATAGTTTTCTGCGTTGTAATTTTGAAACAATAAACCAAACGAGATGAGATAATTCCATCTGTGATCTGAAGAAAGTATTAGTTGAAACAGTTGTCTCCTGTTTTTATATTATTTTTTTTATTATACATTTTACAGAAAATGTTATGTTTAAAAATTACACAGGTATAATGGATTGTCTTTTTTTCACAAACCTACTAAACCAATAAGTAAAAATGTACTGGTGTTAAGTTATATCCTTGATGTACTGACCCACTTTGGTCCACTAACTGGATCTGCAGTAAGAAAGCTAATAGACAGGAGAAATAAAAGAGAAATAGTGATGAGTAAACATGTGTTTATAGCTTTGTATAACAATGTTATGTTGCCTGTCATATTCTATATAGACTTTCACTGTACCTTGTCATTGTTTATAAAGCTGGTTTTACATATGTATACCAATAAATACATAATGCTATGTTATCTCTATAGACTCATTCTATAGTAAATTTAAAAAATGCCCCAAAATGTGATTGACCAGAAAAGACTATATGCTCTAGCTGTTTGCACTGTGCCTTTGCCTCTTTGGAATGCTTAAATCTAATAACAAAAAACAATATAGTGGAGCATTTCTTCCATTAAGGAAACATTCCTGTTCTATATTTAATGTTAAAGAGCAGTGTCGCAAACCCAACAATAGCGTCCTTTGATCATTCCTCAAGCCACATGGGAAGAGTCATTTCTATACTTGCTGTTTCATAATAAATAATGCAATTTCCACAGCAACTGTTAAATGAAAATCGGTGTTGCACTCAATTTCATTTATTTTTGTATTGCAGAGCCTAATTCAGGGAAAGCAAGGTTATCTCAAGGAGAAGCAGGAAAATACTATGAAATAAACAACTTTTTTGTAGAGCAGCTTATAGTAAGTTTCTATTCATCATGTTGAATTCATTAAACAATGGAACCCAAAGATTTCTTCAACTCACCATTCAAACCAGAGACTAGTTGCTATCGTGGTTACTGTATTGCTGCTGACAGCAAACCCTATTCTCTTTTTTTTTTTTAAATTTAGAATCTCCAATTATTTTACCGCCACAGTCAGTGTGACCACCTCATCGCATTCGGTGTGAACACCCCTTCATGCTGCAGGCCGCATGGCAGTGCTTTTTTTTAACTTTGCTATACTAAATTTAAAGTAGATAGATTGAAT
Source organism: Acipenser oxyrinchus oxyrinchus (assembly GCA_030684275.1). NCBI lineage: Eukaryota > Metazoa > Chordata > Actinopteri > Acipenseriformes > Acipenseridae > Acipenser > Acipenser oxyrinchus. Next base: position 9,855,177 of record CM060258.1, on the reverse strand, counting down.
GTATTGAGGAAACAGACATACATTGACAGACAGCATTCAGAAGGCATGTACTAGAACGGAAATGTTCTTTCATTTTTTTAACAGTGGATTGATTTGGAACAGTGATTAAACATAGTTTAAAAGATAGCTTTCGAGAATTTTTACCAGAGATTAAGGACCTCATATTGACCAATCAGGTTAAAGTAAATCTCAGATCCATTTTCTAATCTGTTGTAAAAACCTAAGTATAGGAAGAATGACAGCATGGCCTAAATAACTGTAACTTTATTAACTTTTTGTTTAATTCAGACATCCCCAACTTTCAAGCTGTCAAAAGGGTTTTTGGATGACGCCCTAGTTTGTGTCTAAGTCAATGAACATTCCTGTCTATGTTAACGCCAATCAGCAACAGTCAAGGTAAGATACAACCTCCTTTGTTTACTGTAAATGATGTGCAATGTAAGTTACAGGTTCTTTAGATGCTTATTTCATTATGCTTTTGGGGAAAACGTAGTGAGAAGCATTCAATTCTACCCCAGCAACCATCACAGTCTTGTGTTCCATTATTTGCAGGGAACTTCATTAACATGTGCCCTGATCTTGTCCAAATTCTCATTACTTCAGACAAACATGGCTTTAATTGAGGGAAATGCCAGCCTGGAAAAGTGGATCAGGTGTGAAGGCGCTGCCTTCAGCAAATAAAATCCAATGTAATGATTGAGTGCTCTTTTTCTTATTCCCTGTATATGATAGATTTAATACTGCCTTTGTCCCAAGCCATATTGCTGTTTTTATTATGCTGTTTTCAAGCACAATTGTAGATTCATATTGCCAGGCTGAGCAGCTATTGCTCTTTGGGTGTGTTGGACACACTTTGATGATGATTGACACATAACAGTTGCACCACAGAGCCGCAGCATGTCTCAGCTACTTCAAAAACAAAACCTTTCTAACTCAAAATACTGTGTAAGGGCTGGAAACTATTGATTTTCAGCGACTTCAAGGTCTGTTTTAAGTGAAACTTAAAAGGTTTTTTCCTCTGCAAATGCATTTCTTACATATTTGTAGATAATATTTGTACAGAAAGTTAGCTTTGTGTATTTATCTGTTCAGCTGAAATAAAACAAAACCATTTCCAACAAAATAACTGCTGGCTTAAGGTTTACTGTTATTTTAATATTCTTGTAATAAATTGTCATTAACATATCTATACTGTGCAGACAAGAATACAAATTTTCAGGCAGGATGTAAATAAATATGAAAACACATGTTATAAGTTTGAGTATATACAACCATACATGTGTTGTTTTCTTTTCATTTGACAATTGACAATGGTTTTCTTTTGCATGCATAGTACTGTATTTGGAAGTTTTATCAATAATAAAAAATTGACATTAAGATTTACCTTTTCAGAAGTACTGTTGGTTTAATTAATGCTGGCTTCATGACATCCACATAGGTTGTTTTGGGACATAATTCTCAGGATCAAGCATGGCAGTGCATTTGGTTTTATACAGCTTGCTCACAACTAATGGTCCTAATCATGCAGCATGACAGCTTTCAGAAATTAATTGTTTCCCCTTGAATAGGTTTTTGTTTGCATAAGGTAAGCTTCAAAACTGAAAATGACAATCAGGAAACTGTACATTTGTTTTAAAACCCTTAATAATGAAATGCTTTACAAAGTCCTCGATGCTGAAAATAAATAAATAAATGTTAAAGCTTAAGTTAGAGAGATTGATAGTGCTCAACATTATCAGAAAATTAGGGTCTTTGTTAATGATTTTAACAGTGGCAAATCTTACTACTGCCGCCCTAGAATGTATAAACCTGATTTTTTGCAAACCTTATTTCACTGTATTTTTTATTGTATGTAGTAATGTTAATATGTGGGTAAATAAACCCCTTGGGGAAACCCCAGGTAGATGAATATAGAGTTAAAGACGGGACATATAGATCTGCCTCTGCTGACATCATTAAATGTTTGGTGAACATATAGATTGCATATTTACATTACCAGAACTGGACGCTTTGTCAATACTGTTTACAGTGAAGTAGGAATCGTGTCAGTACTGTATGTCAGTATAGCATTGGAATGCCAGTAAAATGACAAAACGAAGAGTGTAATTACAGGGACTCTAATATTTTGTTAATATGATTTAAAGTTTTAAAACCTTACAGTTTTCTTTCATACTACTGTTTAACTTCTGTGTAATGATTTTGTAGTTACAATCAAACCATATAGCCAGATTTCTAAAATACCAAAATTCTCGACTTGGCGAAAATACACTTTCAGGTTAAATCATAATACATGAATTCACACATTCGGTAAATACAATAAAAAGTAAACACTATCAAAATGGATACAAACCTTTCTTTTCCTGATTTTTATGAAGCGCTAATGGCTGAGCTGAACATAGAGCTCAACGAACCAGCAACAGTGAAAATGATTCCCACCTGCTTTAACCCCTTATGTGCCTGTTGCTTGGTTTCAGCTACCCTCTTTGAAAAATATTCTTACAGTGCCAGACATCACAACACAAGGCATAGAAATACAAACAAACAGTAATTTATAAGTAATAATAATAATAATAATAATAATAATAATAATAATAATAATAATAATACACTTAAAAAAGGGGGGAGAGGGGACCCCATTCTTATACACCAGAATAGTAGGAAGATGTCTGCCATTCTTTGGTTACATAGAAGACATCAGAGAGCAAGAATTAGGCATGGGAGATCCTGTCCGCCCCATATCAAACCCTGAATAAATATAAACAGTTACCCAGATTACATTTTATTTCAAGGTTTTTGCCTCACACGGCAGGCAATATCAGAATTATGCGAGGAGCTTAGACCCAAATTGGAATCTACCAAACAATCACATGCAATACCTGTCGAGGCTGAGGTTTAGCAGTTACAGTGCTGCACTTTCTGTAATTTTACAGCATTTTATTAACAGTGTATGTTTCTGATTACAATTATTATAAGTATATCCCATAGGAATCTTGCAGAAGGTTTATAAGCCACACGAACCAACCCGATTTAAATGTTTGGTCCAGATATCAGATTGGCCTGTCACATAAATGACTTTGTTTATGTTGCAGTGAGATTCATTTGGTAATGTTTGAATCAATGACCAAACAATGTATGGAATTGTTTAGTAGGCTACACATGTAAAACAATACATATGATGCAATTAATAGGCTACATTAAAACGCCTAGTGTGTCATTATGTATTAGTGGGTAATCCTGTAGGCACCACAATGAAAAAATTACTTTGTATAATGGAAGGGTTTCATGTAGGGTTGCATTATATGAGGGGTTTTTTTTAGTGCCGTATTCAGGCAGCTTTGTCTTGGTCCAGAAGCATCTTAATTTCTTAAAAATATGAAAAATCATGTAATGTAATTCTTTTTATGTAGACTATAGAGACAGAGTAATCACGAGGTATAGTTTTCAAGTCGATTCACTTTTGTGCCCCATGGGCAATTTTGTCTTGGTTTGGCTTTTACCCACTCCCTGTTTTAATATACAGGTCATATGACTAAAATTGTAATGTGAAATTGTAACCACTTTACCTAAGTCAGGGATTGTTTGAATGCTGATATCTCACTAAACAAATGATTGGCCACAGAAAATCCTACACAGCATGTAATAATCCATTTCACATTACTGTTGCTAGAAAGTAATAGAAATACAACATGAAAGAAAAAAAAATGAAAGAAGTAACTCATGTAACAACATGAACATGAATGTTAAAATGTGCTCCCTTGTTGAGCCATTTTTTGTTAAAACAAAGCCATTTTTAAATACAAGCTATAGTATCCTGATGTATTATTATTATTTGTTTATTTAGCAGATGTCTTTATCCAAGGCGACTTTACAGAGACTAGGGTGTGTAAACTGTGCATCAGCTGCAGAGTCACTTACAATTACATCTCACCCAAAGGAGCACAAGGAGGTTAAGTGACTTGGTCAGGGTCACACAATGAGTCAGTGGCTGAGGTGGGATTTGAACCGGAGACCTCCTGGTTACAAGCCCTTTTCTTTAACCACTGGACCACACAGCCTCCTATGTACTGTACTGCCGGTATTATAGTAATTTATTTGAAGGAGCTAATAAGGTAAGAGTCCCACTGTCACGTTAAAAAGTGTGTATTAATACAAATTAATTATTCATGAGAGCTGACCAAATGCCACAGGAAAACCACCATTTGACCATTTGTGAATTACAGAGGAAGAGAGTAGTAAAGTTTGGTGATAATAACACCCCTCCAATCTTAACTCCAATTTTACCACTGGCACTTCAATCGGACTCTGTGAGAGTACAACTACATGATTTTAATGCAGCAGAAACTCTTAATACAGGACTTACACCTAGCTCATTACAATTTCTCAGTTTAATTAGTACAGGCCTGCTGAGGTTGCAGAACTGTCAGTTTTCTACAGTTTTAATGATAAACTTTCCATCTCCGAACAAACGTTCATTTTGCTGTTTACTATGCCATCTTTATCTTTTCATGCTGACACGTTTAATCTTGCTTTTCCCATTTGCCACAGTCAGTGCAGACAGTTTGATTAGAACCTCTGACCATCCCATACTATTCATATTTTTCTAAGAAACCAGCTGGTGCAAAATACCTTAATTGTTGCATATAAAAGTTAGAGATGACAATGACAATTATTTTGTTCCAAATAGCAGAAGTAGTCTGCCTGCTGAATATGTCAGCAGCTATGTCTGCAAATGCTCTGAATAAGAAGATGAATAAACACAAGCTCATTTCATATCAGAATTTAATGCTCCACTGCATGTTGGTTCATTTCAATAAAAATTGAAAAGAAAGAAGAGAACCAAATTCAATTTTTAGAATAAAACAACAGGATGTAATTTTTTTGCACTGCTAAAAATGCATGGCAATACTTTAAACCATTATGCAATGTGAAGGAAAAAACCCAACTACAGTACAATACAATTAAAAAATCTTTTATACCACCTTTCATGTACAAGAATCTCAAGGAGCTACACAAACAAAACCCAAACTACTGCAGGGCAAAGTCCCTTATTTTGAAATCATTAATGGCTGCTCTTGTTTCAGAAATGTAAACACACTGTACAGCATGGATGTAACTGGGCAGCACATTTCCAAACGCTACCAAAAGCTAAAGGACCATGAACAGCACAGTAAACAGGCATATGAACATCTGTTAAAAAACAAATAAGAGCAACAGGTAACATGAAAAAGCAAACCATCATTACCTACATCACACTGAATACATATATGAAAATATGAGTGTGACATACAGTAAGACAAACACATGCCAGATTCTAATACTCAATCATTTGGGTCAAAGAATATCCAAACCAATAGAATAAAGTATGGGCATATATATCAAACCCAAGTGTGACATATGGACAGACAGACAGGATGCTTCCGTATACCCCAATTTGTAATACTCCTTATAGCTAGTGCAAAAGAATGTCCTTAACGAAAGGCAGTCATAGATGGAGACAGCCTATACACACACACACACACACACACACACACACCTGCTACACTCAATAGAAGGTTTTTAGCAACAAACAGTCAAGAGTTAGATACAGATAGACTTCCGTACAAATAAAAAGACTAAACAATATTTATCCCCATGTTCTGATTCTATCAAACATGGGAGTATGTCCTTTGCTACAATTGCTTAAGCATATCTCAAGATATAGTGAATGTAAAAATGGAAGTGTGACATGCAGACTGAAGTTTCTGACATATTTGGAAGTAACTCATAAATATATTAGTTATATCTTCATAAAGCATTTAAAAACAACCAGTTTAAAAAAAAAAAAAGAAATGCAAAATAGTGTAGTCAGATAATACTGTAACAAGCCATTAATGATTTCAAAATAAGATGCACTGCCTGGCCAATATATGGATGTTGAGCAGTCAGCTGAATAAATTACAAAGGTTGGGTAAAATAAATGAGATTTGTTACCATGACTACCCTGTTTCTGTATCAACCTGTAGCATATGTATCTGGCCATTGCAATTGTTGTTGAAAACACCTGGTGGAGCTAGAGCAAGTAGTCTTTTTTTTTTTTTTTTTTTTTTACCAACTAGATTCCAAAATGTTCTTATTGACCATTATGCACCAAGTTACAAACCATTAAACTGGACTAACACCATTTTAGTTCTGAAATCATGCCCCGTATTGGACAGACAGACACTCTACAATAACATACACAGTACTTTCCTGCCTAGCTAGTTCTTCCTATCCCCAAATAGCAGGGCTTCAATCAGCTCTTATTCTCTGCCAAATGGAATTAAAACTGAAAGCATGCTGTATACCTATATAAACCTAATACAATCCTATGCAAAAAGACGTCTGTATAATTGGAAATAATTTTTATCACCTATCCAAATATATCATTACATCACAAGTTGAAAGAGCTGTCAAGAAACACCTTTCTTGTTTGGTTTTTCGAAAGTGTTGATTGGGATAGTCTTTGCACAACCATCTTTAATCTGTGGTTGCAATACAAACTGTCTAAGTGATGCGGTGGAGGCTGAGTAATGGATGTTGTAAAATAAAGGAACAGCAACATGGAGCAGAAGTTTTCTTTATTTAAAGCTATGAGCAGTAACTGGCATTTTATCATCCATGGCATGCAAACAAACTCCTTGAATATTGCATTTCACTGTCTTCATTAGTCTGTCTGGTAATGCAAAAATGAAACATATCTAATTCCCATTAATGACCAAGGCTAGTTATTTAGAAGAAAATACTGTACAGTATTTTATGTAAGATTTTTGATGCGCTCAGCAGCTCTTTTTACCTCCTTTGTGGCTGTTATGTTTGCAGGTTGTGCTTCGTAATGTAATCTAATTGTACTGTAATGTAATTGATCCTATGATAGATTGCAAGCAGTCCTGCTGGGAAGGGGCTGTAATTATTGAATTGGTTAATGGGATAACAAGTGATGAGCCAACATTCTGTCACATTGGTCAGCAGAAATAGCAGAATAAAACTGTTTTGTTTTTATAACTTTTTTATCAGTATTTATCAGTTTATCCATATTTACTCTGCTACTCTAGGGCAGCAGTGTGGAGTAGTGGTTAGGGCTCTGGACTCTTGACCGGAGAGTTGTGGGTTCAATTCCTGGTGGGTAACACTGCTGCTGTACCCTTGAGCAAGGTACTTTACCTAGATTGCTCCAGTAAAAACCCACCTGTATAAATGGATAATTGTATGTAAAAAATAATTTAATTGTATGTAAAAATAATGTGATATCTTGTAACAATTGTAAGTCGGTCTGGATAAGGGTGTCTGCTAAGAAATTAATAATAATCATACTATAATAACATGACCAACTAAATACTGTATGGCTTTGATTAATAGCTTTCCCACACTTCATGTACAGTATTGTTTTCTCGTTTCTTTAAAATATCATATTTACAGTTTGTGACAATTCATTAAGTGTGGATTCCATTAAAAGAATTGTATTAGCATGTGTGACAGGGACACCCTGTCGCTGGTTCTTGGACGCATGTGTGCCTTTATAAAAGCAGCTGGGACTCACAACAGGAGATGCGTTGCTAAGGAAATAATTGAGCAGGTAGGCTAATCGGGAGGTCCTGATTGGCTGGGGGGGCGTGTTCGGGGAGGCTGTGCAGAGTTCAAAAAGCGTCTGCGCTACAGCTTGAGACTACTACACAGCAATAGCCGTACAGACGGGGCTGAGCGAAAGATTGCTGTGGTTTGTTTCGTGTTGTGTTGCAGACTCGAATCAACCTGGGAGCTGATGCTATGGAGCCAGCACTAACCCCGGGAGCATCTACCCCTGCACACGACCGCAACCCAGGAGAGCGTCCGCTCCGCAGGAACTGTAAGGCAGTGCTCGTGAAGGCATTGCCCAGCCGAGGCCGTGTGATGGCAGGAGTCGCCTACCCTATTGTCAGCACTTGTGTTGAATTAATTCTGCACACTTGTGTGGTGTGTCAACACCCAATGCTCTGTGTCTGCCTCATTATTAATCAGTGACAACTCACACACGTGACAAACCTCCCCTGTTACAGCATGTAATAACAACATGCGTGTGACAGTTCAGCATAACGGTATATGTCCTTGTTCTGCAAAGAAATCGAGATGGATTTGTTACCCAACAATCACAAATAAACACTTTGTATGTATTTTATATAGAAAAATAGGATAAACCATATGCCCCTATCTTCAGATATGCAGTTACCTCATATTACTTTTTTTCTTTGTTATTGAACCAGGTTCCCTGCTGTTCCTGCTGCATTAGGTTTGTATTGCTCTCAAGAGGAATTTAAGAAGTTACATAGTTTCAAGCTAGAGAACAAAAAAAGTGAACACATTGGATTTTACATCTCCCTTGCCAAGTTCTCCATGAGTTGGAACAATTCTTTTAAAATTCTTTTTTTCTTTTTAGACTTTGTGATTTCTTATGGGACTTATAGTTTGTGCAGACATAATCATTTGTTTATTGAGATTCCCTATTTGCGAAATGGATTGGAATTCAGTGCCTTCAGGACAACTGGCAAGAGTTTTTTTTGTTGTTGTTTTTTTCAGGTCCTGCTACTAAGAGATCTTTTGATCATTAGTTTAAACAAAAACAAGGGATAGCAGCTGGTATGATTTGGTTTCGAGTACCCACATCTCAAGCATGTTAAGTGTTTTTCTACAGGCTACTGAACATGTTATTCTTGTATAACAACTCTGTTCAATCACGATTAATATACATTTGAGAAAATAAAGAATGCATTGCTTTACATTTCAGTTTGACAAATGTACTTACAGTTCCAATATCTTTATATGATATTTGCAATTATTCCAAGTGGTTCTCAGTTTTTCATAGACTGAGTTTTATTCTTTTTTTTCACATAGATGACAGGGTTGAGTGATCATTTGGAACTGCCAGTTTGTCTTTCATTTATTTATTTTTTTAATATTATTATTTTTTTTTTTTTTGATTTCGTATTGCTGTAATGTCTCTAACTGTCTATGTATTGTTGTTTGTTGTATTTATGTTGCCTCTTGGCCAGGTCGGCATTTTAAATGAGAACTTGTTCTCAATGTCTTTACCTGGTTAAATAAAGGTTTGAATTTGAATTTGAATTTCTGTATTTCACACTATTGACATGTAATACACTCAATACAGTTGTTAGAGCTTGGGCAAAGTTTAGGAGTTTTGTAGTTTGTAGTTTTGAGAATAGCTTTTTTTATGAAAACAGTGCCACATAACTACACACAGAGAACAAAAGTGTGTCTTCTTATTCACAAGAACCAGAAAGCTGTGAATGTCATACATAAGGTAAGTATAACGATCTAATTAAAAGTAAAATTATATCCACTACCATGTCTTCCTCCTCATCCACCAAGAACCTCGGTGTCACCCTCGACCCCTCTCTCTCTTACTCTCAGTTAATCTCTACTCTGACACGCTCCTGTTGCTTCTTCCTCAGCAACATACGCAGAATTCGTTCCTTCCTCAACGACTACTCCACACAGCTCCTAGTTCAGGCCCTGGTACTGTCACACCTTGTTACTGCAACTCCCTCCTGGCCGGCCTTCCTGCCTCTGTCATTCATCTGCTCTAGCTCATCAACAGCTCTGCTGCATGCCTTGTCTTTTCCCTTTCTAGTTTCTCCCACGCTACATCGCTGCTCCGCTCTCTACACTGCCTCCCTATTACTGCTCGCATCCAATTCAAATCTCTTGTACTTGCCTGTTGCTCCCTCCTATCTCCAGACCATCATTTCTCCATACACCCCCTCCACTCCGAAACCACCGGCATATTAGCTCCACTCCACTCCCCCACTTCCGGAGCCTGCTCCTTCTCCTCCTTTGCCCCTCAGTGGTGGAATGACCTACCCACGGATATGAGAACTGCTCAGTCCCCGACCACCTTTCGGCGACTTTTCAAGACACACCTGTTCAGACAGCATCTGTAAACCTCACAACTCTTGACTATAGTGGACTATATGGCACCCAATTGTTCCAGTAGTTGCATCAGCTTGTACTTGCAGTGAACTGCTCCATACCTTGCCGTATTCTACTACTGCTCTTAATAATAACTACTTCCTGTATCTTCTACTTAATTTTACTCTTATAGGTATCCGTGTATTGATGTTTTTGTAATGCAATCAACATGCAGTTATTATACTGGCAGTAATGCTGTCCAATAGCATCTAACAGAAACAGAAGCGGTATGATACACGGGATGATAACAAAAACCTAGTTTCACCCAAGTGAAAGAAATTACAAATAAGGGTTAGTGCAAATTTAAGCCACAGTTTCTAAAAGATTGTCTCCCTGTGATAAAAATGTCCTCTCACACTTCTACACTGCAGTTTCATTTATTATTTACTTTGGTGACATTAATTTAATTCATCCCATTATAATGCTTAGTTCATCAGCAACTCAGATTCTTTTATTCATATCTGTTGTATCCAAGGTCATTTCCTTAAGGCATTGAAATGGTTTTGTCTTGAATGCCCAATACCCTTTTTACAATGCTAAATGGGGTTTAATGCAAGGCTTCTCACCTACTTTGTTAAACAGATACCCAGCATTAACAGGTTATGTCCTGTTGAATACAATTTAAATGTCTGGTGAGAAAGCTTTTTCTGCACTGCAGTGTTACAGACCAAAGCTTAACACACTATGTACTTTTTATTACAGTATGTAAAGAGGGAGACTTTCGCAATAAAGACCCAGTAAAAAACTGAAAGAAATTATGAAAGCTGTGGTGTAATTTCCTTTTGGCAATAAATATATAAATCACTAAGCCCACAAGTAAGGAAAGGGAAGCTTGGCAATTCAGTAACCTCATACACACACACACACACACAGACACACACACTCACATACACACGTTTGCATTCCTATATTTGTGGGGACTTCTCATTGACTCTCACTATATTTTTATTTACTATTTCTAACTCCAGTCTGAAAAAACTCAAACTAAATATTTTGGCACTTTTTTTTTTTTTTGACGGCATATTTCGTTCTTAAATCAATGCCCTCGAGTGCAAATCTCATCCTGACTGACAAGCAGATTGGGACTATAAACTGTTTTGATAACAAGGCAAAGGAACAAGAACACTTAACTACCGTAAGTCTATAGTTATCTCCAGCTCAGTGTAATGTTTCCTTTTTTAAATATACCATATACAACACTTGTAAAGGTAATCTAATATATTTATTCAACTGTACATTAGGCATGTCTACCTTCCACTGAATCAACTTTCACTTTCTACTGCTGCTTATTTCCAAGAACACATTCTGACATTTCTCTTATGTTTGAGATTCATTTATGTTTTCAGTGCTGGTGTCTTGTCTGTACTGAACACTAATCGATCAGTAAGAAACACGCACTATTAAAGTGCTACTATACATTTAGAATACTGATCCTTATGTGAGCCTTATATTAGAAACATTCTGTCTCTTGGAGAGTGGCCAACTGCAATTACTGTTATTTTTTCTCATATGTGGAGCAGGAACTCAAGTAAACACAGTTCATCTTTAAAAAGACGCCACGTGCCGGTTCAATAATAAAGCCAAGGAACAGTTGATTACTAGGTCTTTATTAGGCAACATTCCTCAGCCTTAAAATCAGAACCAGAGCCTGGGGAAGGCCTTGCCACTTTAGTGCAAAGTTGCTAACCAGGAGACAGCAACATAAAGGAGTGAAAGCAGGATTCCACACAGTAGGCTGACAGGGCTCAGACCACTACACAGATAAGAAACACAGACATTGTGACTACACAGACACTGCACAAACAGCCTCCAGACTCTCACACAACAGGCAGACAGACACTAGGAGCACATACAGAACAAGGAGAAGAAACACAATTCAACTATTTAGGGTAAGCGATAAGTCCCTTGTGGCAACAATTTACATATCGGTGGGTCTTCTGCCAGCTGGGCCAGCGATGGCATGCTGATAGATTAGTCTCTTCTGTAGAAGTTATTTTCCAATAAAAGTTTTCTTTGGGAAGCTATGATGTAAGTATAGTCAAAAAATAAATCCACTTTGGGACTCTTTGACCTACTTAGTTTGTGAGAGGAGGAAAACTTCCAACCAGAACTAGCAAAGTGTTAACATAGCTTTATGGTTCAAATGCTGTTTCTAGAATGTTTAGTGTATCACATAAAGAACAAATTAATCATATAGTTAATCATAACAATGCTTGTTAATACGCTTATAAAAACATACCGAATTGAAATAACAGAATTGAAACAAAATACTGTACAAACAAAAATTACAATTATTTTTTGTAGTCTGTTGAAACCAGAAAATATCCTGTATTGTGGTTTATTTTGTATATCTCATTTTCTTAGTTACTACAGGTAGATGAGTATACAATACAGTAACTAATAAAACAAACAGCTTTCGTAATGAAGAGCAGAACATGTTTTTACTTCTAATTAGTTGCTATTGTTTAGTAAAAAAAAAAATTCACCTGTAACTAAAACCCCATGACCGCCTTGATTGACAGTATGAAGCTACCTATCTTTGTTGTAAAACACATGTCTCCAATAATATATTTCAAAATGATAGTCTCTTTGTTTGTTTGGTCTTCTGATTCTGATTTCTATCCTCTTGCTTCCTCTAGAGCTAGCTAGCTATTGCAATTTTTATGGACCACAGGAAATATTGTAAATTCTGGTATAGTTGTGTATTTACTAGTTAATAGATTACTGCAGAGGGAATAAGTCTGGAAACATGCAATCAACAGAATAGTTTCTATAAACACACGAGGATATAATCCTAATCCTTATATATAGTAATATGGAGTGATACAATGAATGGCCATTTCCTCACAAGGAATATGGATCTTTTCTATTCTCTTTAAAGGCTGTCATTTCCAGGTCAGCGTTGCACTTACAGCGGTAGACTCTTCTCTGGAAAGGTCAGGAATGATGAAAGACAAAGCAGGTGGTCCACACTTTGATGCTATCAACAGAGCCCCAAGATGGAAATCAAACAAAGCATGCTTGAGCCTTGTAGGACAGGATACTGCATTACTGACAAGGGAAACAACACAGGCAAGGTATAATGTGCATGCAGTGGGAAACATCAAGGCAATGTCCACAAAGAATAGGGCCTGTACTCCACATTGATGCGTCTTTTAAGGTAAGACACTATCTGTTTGTCTACTAGAAAATTCTCTAGTTGTACTTTTGTTTAAGTTCTGGGTGAATTCTGCATAACTGATGCTTAAGTGCAGACCTCATAGACCTTTATTTTGGAAGAAAGGAGTCTGATATTAACATTCCAATATAGTATATTTGATTTAGATTGTACCTGACCTTTGATAAATGATGCTCTCTTAAAAGCAACATCTCTATTATATGATATAATCGAAAGCAATAAGAGAGGACCTTTAGAAAAGTAAAGGGGTGGGGGTGGGGTGAACAACAGATGAAAATGAGGAAAGATTATGATAAATATTACTTTGTACTTGCAGTTGATGGAAAAAAGCCTTTATTAAAAGTGAAAATATTCTCCAGCAATCATAAAAGTGAATTCCGATTACAGCTGCTACAGCTGAATGATATGCAGGTTACATATATGGTTAGACTGAATGATAAAATAGCCTTTTTTGAGAGTATTACAGGCTATTCTTATAGCTTAGTTCCCACAAGGTACATGGTACTGTCTATAATCAATGTTAATAGTTGAGAAGTTTGCAATTTAAAGCCTTATATCTACAGTGAAATTTACAGAAGGAGATGGCCAATGCTCTTTGAATATAGATTACCTGTGCAACAGAAATGGAGATTTCTTCACTATACTACAGGATTCTATTGAATAATAGAGGATAGTTTTGTTTGTGACTGGTATGTTACCTCCAAGACTGGAATTCTTTGACAAGATACACTCTGGGCGGTGGGAACCACACAGTAATTTTTTATTTATTTTATTTTTTACTTTGTTTAGATAATAATTTATGTAATATTTGTACAAGGCTTTGTAACAAAATGAGCAATATTTAGTAGCCCTGACAAAGACTACAGTCAGCACTCGGATATCCGTTACCCAGATACATGTCAGTCGCGTTTTACCTCCCTTGTATTAAGAATAAAATCAATCCTCATTATATATAACAAATTAATGCACTTACCCGTCACATGTGATTTATGACTCCGTCACTAGTTTTCTGATACAAAGCCCATCTCTTCAATGTTACAATTTATCTGACTATCCGTCGCAGAACGCAATTTTTTTTTTAATTCTCTCTAATGCCAAATCAGTCTGTCTTATATTGTGCAGTTACACAGCACTTCCTCCAGTTTCACCTGACAAAAATGCAGCCAAAACAAAGCGAATGAGACAAGCTAGGGTAATGTAACAGTTAATCATTAAACAGTTTTAGGTACTGTGATATATTTTATTCTTTATCTGTGCTCTTTAGTTGCATTTTCATTTGCAAGTGAACTGTGACATTAGGGCCTTATCGAACACTGTATTCTGTAATTTTGAATACTGACTTGGGATACTGTTTTAATTCTGGAAAGTTTTTTTTGTTTGTTGTTTTTTTATCTTTTGGTTTTGCTAAATTGCATTGCCTTTTACGTTTTACGTAGTTCTGTGGATAACATTTAGATTTCATTTTGCTGTTATGTCGTTAATGGGAAATTTTACATACTGCTACAATACGTGTGAATTTAAAAGTGAATATAAAAGTAAAAGTTTTAAAACAAAGTCCTTTCAGATATGTATTTTTGATATTGTATCTTTTTTGTGTTCCCTGAAAAACGGAGAAGGGTTGGAACAGGCCAAAATGAAACAATCAGATATGCGTCACACGTGTTTAACCGTCACTGAAAATGTTATAGGGTCGGATATGTGAGTGCTGACTGTAGTCATAACTTGACAATTTTAAATAAATAATGCCAGTTAAGGCTTAAGTCTCTGTGCCTCATTCATTAAAGGGTGTTATGTTTCCCTTTTCCCTGCATGTCAACGCATTCCAATGTGTTCTTTGCCTTGGCCCATCAGGACACTGCAACCCTGCAATCCATGTGTGCTGGAGCTCCAGAATCTCTATGAAAAAAGGCCTGAGCAGGCATCCACCTGTGCTGCTGCTCCTCAGAAGGCACAACTGTGCCACATGCAGCTCTACACAAAAGAACTGGCGATACTGGTCACTGAGCTGGTCAGTAACTATGATGCCTTGTTTGGCTCCCTCTCCAGCAAAACTGCTCTGTCCAGCAAGCAGGTCATCTGGGAGGCTATATTGACACGCATTAATGCCCTTGAGGTCTGCCAGCACACTGTGGAGATCCTTATAAAGCATTGGACATAGTTTAAACGGAAAATGAAGGAGAAGCTAACAAAAATCATTACCAACTGCTTCCCATTAGTGGTAATTGTATCACGTAGTAAAGGCAGCGGCAAATTTACCACCCCTTAGTGAA
Organism: Acipenser oxyrinchus oxyrinchus; assembly: GCA_030684275.1. NCBI lineage: Eukaryota > Metazoa > Chordata > Actinopteri > Acipenseriformes > Acipenseridae > Acipenser > Acipenser oxyrinchus. Next base: position 9,839,751 of record CM060258.1, on the reverse strand, counting down.
TCAATGTAATGAATGAGAAGCAGCAAAAAATACTAAATTATTTAACAAGAGTTCAATCCCATTTAATGCATGGTATCAGGAATAGTGAATATGATGGAAGACGTATCATGTGGTAAACATGCTACTATCCTTTAGTGAATGTGGCCCTCTTTGTCTTATTTAACTTTTGTGTTTTTTTGGGCTAGTTAAATATTTATAGAAACCGTATACAATTCACATTCCAAAATAGTAGCACAACAGAAAGAAAGGGGAATGAGTGACTAATCCATTATATAATCAGTTTATTATGTGCTCACAGAAGGAGTCACCACATTATCTGTGTTAAAGGCTTGATAAGAAATGTCAAGTTTCATTGTCCATCAGGTTCAAAACTATTCTTTTATCAGCCAATATTATTTTTATGTTTTTTATTCATCACCAAAGAACCACATGCACATTTCTTGTTCCCTGCTAATCTATTGCATCCAGCTAGCTTGAATGCCCACTGTTGAAATTTCAAAGATGAACTGTATTACAGTGGGAAATGGAATTGGTTGTTTCCTTTCAAAAGAAGGAGATAAAACACCATGACTGCAGAGATGCTTTCATGTACTTTGCTGCTGATTAAGAATGGCCACCTGCAGGCACGCGTTGCAGGGGTACCCTCAGCAATAGGTTCTGTTCACAGTTAACTTCTTAAGCCTATCCCAGCAGGTTTGACTATGAAGATCTAACTTTGCCCATACTTACTACTATGCAGCCAGAATGTTGAGGGTTTTGTTTCTTTGTTTGTTTGTTTTTTCCTTTACAGATTTTTACAATTTACTTTTTACAGGAGGCAGCGCTATTTGTTTCAGTATAAGAATGTCAAGCTTTGGTGTGACTGGGGCTGACAAGAAATAAGAGCAATATGACAGAAATGTAATTTGAACTCAACAGTTTTCCAGGTTAATGCAGCAGAGGCCCTAAAAGGAAGTGGTGTCTTTCAACAAAAAAAAATATACAGGAAGGCTGTACAGTAAATCCAATCCAATCCTAGCCCACAGTTTGAAAGAGCTCTTATCTTATGTTCCTATCTATTGATCCAAGACCCTCTATTGACAAACATTGGGTATCATTTAGAGCTTTGAAGCACTCAAGTGTGATTTGTAAAGTCGTTAAGCTGTGCATGTTATATAAACAACACAATCCCCTTCTCCCTTACTTGTCAATTAACCTAAACCCTTACTCCACCATGCAGAATCATTGCTGCTCATATTGGTATATTTCAGCTGTAAATGTCAATTATTGTGCTATTGTGGTTCTGGTTTTGGTAGGTGAACATGTACCATGACAGCAAAAGCTAATTTCCCTTAGGCCCTATGGCAGATGGCACATATATTGCATTACAATTTAAATTTGGAAATATTTTTGGTTTATTGAAGCTCTGTACATCTTGTGTGCATGGACCTTACACCAAAAAATCAATTATTAAATTATACTGACCTAAAAAAACAACATTATTTGTTATAACATATGGAATGCTGCATACAACAATTGCTGAAGCAAAAGACAAACATTTGCTAATTATTATGGAACAAGTATAGGCAAGCTTCTTCCCAAAACAATTATGTTGCAGCTCTCATTGGGGCTTGTGCGCAGAGATAACTAATCAGAATTTGCATCTCAATTTGGAGCTGTATGTCGTCTTTGACAGGAACAGCTGGAAGATGTTTGCCTGTTTACCGGAAAACAACACAGGCTAAAGTTAAATAAATCTTATATATAATTCAACTATACTGTTTTCATATTACCAACAACAGCACCAGTCTTTTAAACCACCACTAAAACTGAAAACCGGTACAACCGGTGTATGTGTATGTGTGTGTGTGTACTGATGCAATGTTGTACTTTCGTGAAAACTCAATTGTGCGTAATTTAATCTGAAATATAACTACTTCTCGATAATAATAATAATAATAATAATAATAATAATAATAATAATAATAATAATAATAATAATTTTGCAAGAATCAAGCTTAAGTAGGAACTACAACTCCCAGCGTTCCAAGCTACAGTCTTGCTGGAGCAGGCGGAGGAGTCGTAAAGTGGACTGAACTAGTAGTACAGTATTGCGCTTTTTTTTCATACACAGAAATGTCCTTAAATAGTAAGAAGAGAAAGTTGGACAGAAGTGCACAGGATAACGTGTATTTAGAAAGTTATTCTTATGTTACTATACACGAAGAGATGATTGCAGATAAGGTCCGCACCAGTTCTTACAGGTTGGCTTAATGTTGCCCTCCTTGGCTGAACTTTATGTTGCCGCTATAAATTATCCGTGGTCGAAGATCGCTTGAATTTCTGGAGCACTGTTGAAAGACCAGTATGGTGTGGCTATGACGTGCATGATGACCAGTGAGATCGCTGTGAACTCCGTCACAATCTACAATTTGTTCTCCCACCCTGCTAAATTTGCCGAGCTAGATTTGCATATAGTAACCACAGAAAAACTTGAAAGCGTGAAGGGCAGTTTCAACTGCGAGTGCTTTGGTTCCTCTTCTGTTAATGCTTTATGCATATGGTTTTCGGTGACTTTCCCAGATGAAGACAGACCGTTAATCCTGTGCACATCCCATTTAAACAGGAAACCCACTGGAAACAATCCATTCTGTATCTGGATGAAGCAGTTGAAGTTACACAGGACATCAAGGTCGCAAGAGAAATCACCTTGTCTCTCTCGGTGAAAAACCCAAGGCATTTATTTATTTGTCCACTTGGACTATTCGATAGGAGAGCATACAAATAAATCGAAGACATTCTCAACGGGAGAGGGGTTCCCAGACCCCGAGTAAAAAAGAAAAAAAGACAAATCTGCAAAAATGATCTGGTTTTGTTTTTTTCTGACCAGCGTGCTCAAGTTTGTATAACTATGTTATATATATATAATTGGTTTGGGAGGTATGTGTAACAAAGTGTTGTGCAAAAGTAAACTTCATTAAAATAATTAATCATAATAAATCGGTATCTTGCTGTGTGCCACAGAACTCACTGCAATGGAATTAGCACATTATATGAATAGGTCTTACACTTTTAGATGGATACTTTATATCAAAATTTTACTAATATTTAACATCTTACTTAATATCGTATTATGTGTGATTTGTATGGCTCTCTATTGTTGCTTTGATATTTAAGAAACAAAATGCTTCTGAATAGACTCTTCAAGGCTGATTCCAGAGAGGTGGGGAATAATATTAGCGTTCTGTTGTGCAGTGAAGAACTTTGCACTGAAGCCTCTGTAACACTGATATGCTTCCTCCACTATTAGCCCTAAGCAATATTTTCAGAAACAATCTCCTGGAGTAGTTTATAGGCATGGCAAATAATGATCAAAGCAGAAATATCAACATATATTGTATTTTTATTTTCTTGAATGAATCAGAAATACAGGTAAAGAAGCACTGGGCACATGTGCAGCTTGCAGGAAAGACAGGGATAACACTGATAACCTTATCTCCCTCGGAGAAAAACCCAATGCAATAAGTCCACTTTGACTGCACAATAACAGAGCACCCCTTCAATTAGAATGTATGGTTTCTAATCACATTTTAAGACATTTTCTTACCTTCAGTTAAGAATATTTTTGTTGCTACCACACACAATATTTTGGAGTTTCAGTTTAGTTTTGTGGTTCCTGACCAGGGTGTTGGAGAGTTAAAGTAAGCAATACAACATACAATTCAGATTTTGACTATTTAACTTGATGACATTCAAGACAGTGGTGAAAAACTTACTTGGTACCCCTTAAAATAGTTATAAAGATTGTACCATTTGTAAGATGTCAGCATTCACTTTGAAACAATGTTTGTTTTACTGTAACCAAGTAATACGTGCGGATAGGAGACCACATTAGTTGATTCAGTGTTTAATGCTGAACCAAATCATTTGGGAGTGAAAATGGTATCTCATGGTAAGCAGACAGGTGGCAGGATGGGAGATTAAAAACTCAGGCAGCAGGAGGCAGGAAATGAGACAACTAAAGAAACTGAAAATCTCTAACAGAAACAGTAGCTTAGTGCTTGTGGAGGGGATGGGGGAGAGGTTACTATTGCACTGTAAAACTAACTTTTAATTGCAAGCATTTATTTGTTCAATGTTACAATGGGATATGTGACCTTGATAATACTAAAGTATTATGGATTTTAGGTCACTTTCCAAATCAGTTTAGAATAGCTTTTCATCTGTTTAATTCTATTTTGTTTTCTAAACAAAATGTGTAGTTTTTATTATTATTATTATTATTATTATTATTATTATTATTATTATTATTATTATTATTATTATTATATTTCACAATACTGATTGGTTTAATTTTGCTTTTACAACTGTGGCAGGTGATACACCTTAAATATAAGTAGCAAAGTAACTAGTAATTTATTTGACTAGTGTTTCGACGTCTTTGTCATTCACCTTTAAAAGACAATTATAAAGACTTTTAGTCAAAACGCTTGTCAGCAAGAATTTTTACATGTTTATTTTAATATTCTTTTAGTATAAGATAGCAGGAGCAGGGTGGGGCCAGATGACAAAAATGTTTTCCAAGATTATAAATTGAAATGGCTTTGGTCATTATTAAAAGTGACTTTTAAAACGAGTGCCTAGTATTCTCCCTTAAAAGGTCATTGTTTTTTACAACAGAAAGCATGCAGTTTTCATCCAAGCTTTTGTGCCCTGAAATATGATGCACAGCATTCCTTTACTTAAAAAGTAATAACTGCATTGCAACACCTAAAGCAAATCCCCTGCCACCCATTAGTACACATTTCAATTGTAAACTAATTGTCATTCAGAGTCTGTATTTAATCCTTTTTAAAAGTGTGGAAATTACATGAGAACCCTGAAATGGGTTTATTTGCCTGGCATTGCATAGCAATTCCTGAAAAATCAATGCTGTCATGAATCTGTCAACAGGTGTAAGACTCTTTACATAGCGAACACAACTTGCTTGGTAAAAAAAAAAACACTCTGGATTTCACGTAAACTACAACCTGCAAATATGAAAAAGTTACATTTTTGTGATGATGCACTGTTTAATAGGTAGGACATGCAGTCCAAAAAAAAGGTACTAATATTGAATCCAAAACTGAACAATTAAAATGAGTTTGCTGTAGAAAAGTCTGAAGTTAAATTACATGTGGAATTGCAGTTCATCTATTGGATGCTTTGTGAAAATGTCTTTCTATACAAAGGAAATTAATATCAAGTGAGACTGAACTTACTAGGCATGCGTGAGCTGTAAGTCCATTTGAGCAGATGTTCCTCATTCTACCGATAGCTTGCAAAGCTTCTTATCCATGTCGCAGTGTGCAGAAGTGTAGTTAAAGGATCTCAAAAGTGCATTAACACTGATGGGATAGAAATACAAAATTTGAAAGTAAGGATTGCAGATTGATTTAACCTTCTATACTACAAGATGGCATTTTTGAAGGGATATACATGTTTGCTAACATGCGCTTCTTTAAAGGGAAGGTCACAAGGTCACAAATTGAGGAAAGATTTATGGAATTATTAAATTAGCTAACCCCTATAACAATGCAGGTTGCTTTAAAGGTGTACCACACAGCCTAAATCAACATGTTACAGCTCCTTGTACTACACATAAAACTACACATAGGGCAGCAGTGTGGAGTAGTGGTTAGGGCTCTGGACTCTTGACCGGAGGGTCGTGGGTTCAATCCCAGGTGGGGGACACTGCTGCTATACCCTTGAGCAAGGTACTGTATAAATGGGTAATTGTATGTGAAAATAATGTGATATCTTGTAACAATTGTAAGTAACCCTGGATAAGGACATCTGCTAAGAAATAAATAATAATAAAACAAATTATGGGTTTAATATTATTTCCATTTCCAACCATGTGCTAAAAATATTTCTACATCCTTTCTGTTCCTACAGAAACAACCGATAGTTCTTTTTAGCATGTTTTTTATTTATTTTTTTATTTATTGGTGATGTTAAATAACCAGAAGCCTGGTCATTTGCAGCCAACAGAATTACTGTAACTGGATGTAACTGTTAACACTGAGTTCAGCAGATGGAAAGACCTTGATTTTGACACCCATTTGCACAAGCTGTCAGTGATCCTTTTTAAACACAAACACAAGTCATAATGTTTTGAGACAAAGAAGTCCATTGGCCAATACCAAAAGCAATTTAATTGTGTGTGTTTGTTTAGACAGATGTTTTTGTAATCACATAGACTGATAAATACAGACAGATAGAAAGACTAAAAGATAAACAACAAGGCTTCATCCTTGAATGTAGAATGTCTAGATATTACAGTTTGATGTTTTAAGGACATAGAATTCCCAATTGAGAGACAGGAGTCAGTAAAATCTGTTAAGTGTAAAGTCATGCATGGACTCAGAACTATTGAACCCTGTTGTAGGAATTGTGTAATAGTTGTGTGTGTGTATGTGTGTGTGTGTGTATATATATATATATATATATATATATATATATATATATATATATATATATATATATATATATATATATATATATATACAGGTAGTGGACAAAAAATTGAAACACCTGGGTAAATGAGGGACACCAAGTATATTGAAAGCAAGGGCTTCCACACAGGTGTGGCACATGCCTTAATTAAGCAAATAACATCCCAGCATGCTTAGGGTCATGTATAAATATGCTGGGCAGGCCTGGTTGTCTATAATTATGGCTAGCATCGCTGCAAGAGGAAACCTCAGTGACTTTGAAAGAGGGGTGATTGTTGGGGCGCTTTTGGCAGGAGCTTCAGTGACCAAGAGCTCAACTTGCTGATGTTTCATGAGCAATGGTGTCTAAGGTGATGTCGGCATGGAACTCCGAGGGAAAGACATCATCAGAAAAGGCCAACAGTGGGCGGAAGCACATACTCCAGGATCGTGATATCTGTGCATTAATTCGAAGTGCAAAGGCAAAACAGGCGAGCAACTGCAGATCAATTGACTGCAAATTTCAACTTGGGGTGCGAGCAGCCAGTTTTATCAAAACGGTCCGCCGAGAATTCCACAGAGCGGGGTACCACAGTGGCCCACCGCCCTAATAAGAGACTTTACATTGGTGTTTTCGGCTTTTTTTGTCCACTACCTATATATATATATATATATACAACAAACAAACAGAGAACCTGGGTGTGGTATTTGAGCTCAGGAATGCCAAGCCGGCCTCAGAGGAATAAGGGATCATAAATAACATAACAAGGGTGTGTGTTGAAGTTATAAAACTGTATCTGTATTACCCTGGGCGCAGTCGATCTTTCTGTAGCCCAGAGCACGCGGCTCTGTCCATTCAACAGTATTATTTCTAAGCTATACAAATAAACATGTATTTGACTTGCATAATATATAAGAAATAAATAATAGTAAAATAAATAATAATAAATATTGTTTATCAGTTTTTTTTTTCTTTTTCCCCTACACTGTCATAAATGCATAACAATTAAGAATATTTGATAGACATGCATGATAATGTGACATTAAAAGAAACAACAGTTCAATGTGTTGCACGTTTCAGATATACACCAAAACTTAAAAGGCATATTTTGTAGCTTATAGGCTATGATTTCTCTATATTTATTACCTGTTTAATACCCTATTATGTGTGTACACTTATGCTAGAGTCTTGCATCTGGTCAGGTATGTGGATTTTGTGGACGATGTACCACAAAATGGGTACATCGTCTCTGCGAAAACACAAGTGTAGCTCCCTTTCAACTGGTGCCACGAAAGGAATAAACATGTATTTTGTAGTAAAGTAATAAGAGATAGTTAATATGTTTCAATGTTAAAATATAGCCAGACCACTAGACAGAGCTACCAGGCTGTATGGCATATTGCATAAACTCAATCATTGGAGAATGGTAGAGATATCTGTGTGTAAATGTGAGACTGTGAGGACAAACACTTGCAGGTTCGGTTCGGGTTGCAAGTATTATTAAAGCGGTCGGGTCGGGTCCTGTAGTAGTGGGTCCTGGTCGGAATAAGGAAGTAAAAATCGGACACGCACAGGACTTTGTCTTGTGCTACTCTTTACCGAAGATTTGCTATTTCAATCACCTCTAAAAGTGGAATTCCTGAAGAGATGGTTCTGTAAGTGACCACAAGTGAGGGTATGAGTGCGCAACTGTGATATAACCTCTATTTGCAACGGTGTTAATTGTGTAAATGTAGAATCTCTACAAAATCACAGCTCCAGAAGAGGTAGAACGTTTAGAAATGCTTGAAAAAGGATGTTTTACCAGGGGTTTTTTTTTGGTGGGGGTAATTCGGTTGCAATGGTGTATAAAATTAAATGGCACACGTTTGACTAAGCCAGTCTTAGTTTTTATACGTTTCTTTCAGTATTACTGCATATATGCAACTGGGGTTTTTATAGTTATGGATGATACGATGAAGTTGCTGTGGAGAACGAGAACTGTGAGTCATATAATCAGACAGGGCACTGTCCAAGTGCTGAAATAGGAACGACTGCAAGACCATTTTTATTGTAGTGCACTGCAACGAAAATCATACCTTTCCAAGCAATCTTTTTTTTTTAACCTTGTACGTGTGGAGAGAAAATATTTGATTTTCATACTATTTACATTGTAAGACCTTGAATTACAAACTTTACAAAGATCATTCTTGTGTCATGTTTTTCGTACATTTTCTGAGACAAGAAGGATAGTTGACCTTGTATAAGTGTTACACAAAAAGGATATACGGATGACACAAAGTTGTTGTTTGAGGATGCATTTAATGTTCGATGCATTATATTGCACACATGATTATATTGGTAATTACAACATGACTGACGATACTAACGTCCTTTGCCACGGTTCCATCAAGGGTTTATAATGAGCTTGAGCTGGCAGTGATTTGCAAGAGAGGGAACAAATTCCCTGCAAATGTGAGCAGCGCAAGTCATGACCATTCATTACAGCATTCCAATATATATATATATATATATATATATATATATATATATATATATATATATATATATATATATATATATATATATATATATATATATATATATATATATATACAGTACTGTGCAAAAGTTTTAGGCAGGTGTGAAAAAATGCTGTAAAGTAAGAATGCTTTCAAAAATAGACATGTTAATGGATTATATTTATCAATTAACTAAATGCAAAGTGAGTGAACAGAAGAAAAATCTAAATCAAAACCATATTTGGTGTGACAACCCTTTGCCTTCAAAACAGCATCAATTCTTCTAGGTACACTTGCACAAAGTCAGGATTTTGTAGGCATATAGTCAGGTGTATGATTAAACAATTATACCAAACAGGTGCTAATGATCATCAATTCAATATGTAGGTTGAAACACAATCATTAACTGAAACAGAAACAGCTGTGTGGGAGGAATAAAACTGAGTGAGGAACAGCCAAACTCAGCTAACAAGGTGAGGTTGCTGAAGACAGTTTACTGTCAAAAGTCATACACCATGGCAAGACTGAGCACAGCAACAAGACACAAGGTAGTTATACTGCATCAGCAAGGTCTCTCCCAGGCAGAAATTTCAAGGCAGACAGGGGTTTCCAGATGTGCTGTCCAAGCTCTTTTGAAGAAGCACAAAGAAACGGGCAACGTTGAGGACCGTAGACGCAGTGGTCGGCCAAGGAAACTTACTGCAGCAGATGAAAGACACATCATGCTTACTTCCCTTCGCAATCGGAAGATGTCCAGCAGTGCCATCAGCTCAGAACTGACAGAAAACAGTGGGACCCTGGTACACCCATCTACTGTCCGGAGAAGTCTGGTCAGAAGTGGCCTTCATGGAAGACTTGCGGCCAAAAGCCATACCTCCGATGTGGAAACAAGGCCAAGCGACTCAACTATGCATGAAAACACAGGAACTGGGGTGCAGAAAAATGGCAGCAGGTGCTCCGGACTGATGAGTCAAAATTTGAAATATTTGGCTGTAGCAGAAGGCAGTTTGTTCGCCGAAGGGCTGGAGAGCATACCTAATGAGTGTCTGCAGGCAACAGTGAAGCATGGTGGAGGTTCCTTGCAAGTTTGGGGCTGCATTTCTGCAAATGGAGTTGGTGATTTGGTCAGAATTAATGGTCTCCTCAATGCTGAGAAGTACAGGCAGATACTTATCCATCATGCAATACCATCAGGGAGGCATCTGATTGGCCCCAAATTTATTCTGCAGCATGACAACGACCCCAAACATACAGCGAAAGTCATTAAGAACTATCTTCAGCGTAAAGAAGAACAAGGAGTCCTGAAGTGATGGTATGGCCCCACATAGCCCTGATCTCAACATCATCGAGTCTGTCTGGGATTACATGAAGAGAGAGAAGCAACTGAGGCTGCCTAAATCCACAGAAGAACTGTGGTTAGTTCTGCAAGATGTTTGGGCCAACCTACCTGCTGAGTTCCTTCAAAACTGTGTGCAAGTGTACCTAGAAGAATTGATGCTTGATGCTGTTTTGAAGGCAAAAGGTGGTCACACCAAATATGGATTTGATTTAGATTTTCTTCTGTTCACTCACTTTGCATTTAGTTAATTGATAAATATAATCTATTAACATGTCTATTTTTGAAAGCATTCTTACTTTACAGCATTTTTTCACACCTGCCTAAAACTTTTGCACAGTACTGTATATATATATATATATATATATATATATATATATATATATATATATATATATATATATATATATATATATATATATATATATATATATATATGATGTAATGCTGTTCTATATATTGTGACATCATTTTTACTTCTATCTTTGAAACTGTATTAATTCTAATTAACATTACTTTATATAAATTTATATTTTTATTATTCATCAATGCTGGCTCTGAGGATCAGTCTAGATTTGGCCTCCCCAGCGCATCAGCACAAGTGCTAGCCCTGTGCCATTATGTCATTTGATTTGTTTCTCGTGCTGTTTCATTCAAAGAAGTGTCGTTTGTGGCTTCGATTACTCCAGTCTGAGGGAGCTGTGGAGGGATGTAGTCATACCAAAGATCTGTCTCGTGAAAGGGCGGTCACAGACTGTAAAGATTTCAATCAGGAACTGTTAAATGTACGGGATAAACAGAATCCTTCTGGAAAGTGTAGTTGGATTAGACTTTCAAAAAAGGTGAGTTGGAGAGCAAAATTCACGAATGCTGCCTATGCAGGTGCTGGATAAATAGGGGTAACTCAATAGTTTAATCTTGTTAATGCTTTATGAAGTGAAGACACGGGTATAATTTATAGCCACTATGCACTCATTTAAGTTATAGTGTTTATACCACTTGTAACCATTTTCGTAATGCAATTACTTTGTGTTGCAAGCCACAACGTATTTGTATTTGTTGATTATTAACAGTATTCGACCAATAATGTTGTTATGAAAACCTAGTGACATTGTATTTGTTTTTAAATGTGATGGACACTTGGGAATGCCTTGTTTAGTGCTTGCTGCTGCATGTGGCTGCATCCAGATTTAAGCAATGTGCTCTCCATCAACTGGTCTAGCTGCCCATTAAAGCGCTGACTGAATGGACCGCTTTTATAGAATTGATGTTTTGCAGTCTTCTCTTGTGGTGAGGATTCTTCACGTGTTAAGTTGTACTACACTAAATTGTTTGATTGGATTTTTTTAAAAATTTTTTACTGCAGCCCTACACGACTATTCACATTTCACTGGAGTAGCATGTTACTTCAAGATGAACTATAGGGTAAAATATGCAAGGAATCATTACAGCATTTTCATTTTGGACTGATAGTCGGTCTACGTTGTAACTTTTGCATTGAAAAATTAACACACCCAATCGCAAACTTGAAAATACATTTTAAAACTTCATTGGCATGTTTTAAACTAGTTAATAATGTTCTGTGTCTGCAACTCGAGGTTTTAAAAAAAAACCCTCCGAATTGCTAATGTTTATAAGCATGCACCTTATGTTTGTAGATACAACAACTGTGCTTTTCTTTAATACATGTGACTACGGTATATAAAGTCAGATTCCGTAGTCTTGTTAGGTGCTAAAGTGAATAATAAATGCAATTATCTAAATTGCATATGTATAATAAGTTAAAAAGCACTCCTTCCAAACTTAGTGTGTAATTGCATATGAACACAACAGTAAACGATGCCATTTGGTTGGTAATTTAGAATATGCGCGTAGGAAACATTAATTATTTAGCTTTGTGTGGAGAATCATTGCTGCAAATAATTATACATCTCTGAGGATACATACGTATACAGCTGGGGGCCTATATTAATTCATTATTTAGAAACTGATTTTTTTTTTTTTTTCGTTTAAGACTATGAAACTTACAGAATGGAATGTGATGGGCGTCTTGCACTGGACAATGAGCAACTGCTGCAGATTAACTGTCTAGATAACTGAATGGATGGTGCTACCCTTTACTGGATTTTTATGGTATGTCATCCATAACTGCTAAGCACACAAGCAAAACTATAAGGCAAAACGTAAAATAAAGTAAATGTTTAATTTTATAATTCCATACTCCGCTGAGATCAGCCTCTCGTGTAATAGGGAATCCACCTTTGCTTCAGTCATTTTTTTAAAGGTGTAATCCCAGAATCCCGGCTAGGTAGCCTACAAGTTGCATCACTTGCATCAGCTCGGTCTTGCAGTTCTGTTTTCTTTTTTCATACACTGCGCAATACAGTACTTATGTTTTTTTTTTTTTTTTTTTTTTTTAAATAAAACAGAAACTATAGCCTATAGTACTTGAATGCTAATCATGGTTTTCTGTTGCCTGGAGCACGCTGTGTTTGTAATAACTGACAACTTGGATGGAAACAAATAATAGAGAATAACAAAGTCCTTATGTACTCGCGTAATGTAATGTTGTTTATAGTCTTATTGTTTGAGTACTGATGTTGCAAGGGCGGAGGGTTTATTAATAGACCACACATTTAATGGATGACAACCGATTTTCTAAGTACCTTGATGATTCATATTTAAGAAAGAGGAAAATGTATATATATATATATATATATATATATATATATATATATATATATATATATATATATATATATATATATATATATATATAACCATTTTGAATTGATAAGTATCGTTGAAATGATTGGAAGACATACAGTGAAACATCCAATGCAATTACAAGAAAAATAATCATAATTTAATAAACCACCTAGGCTATTGACTTTTGACGCCACATTACACATTGATATTATAATCAATATTGTTAAAAAAAACTGTTAACTGATCAATAAATAAATAAATAAATAAAAAATACTGGAAAACACCAGGCAGACACCTGGAACAACACCGTCATTACATTTTAAATACATTCATGTGTCATACATCCTTTCCATTTTAAGATATAGTTGCTATATATATATATAACTAACACCGCGGTGTTCTAAGAAATGAAAAAAAAAAATCTTATCATATATATAACTGGAAAAAATTAAATAGCGAATTTTAAAGTGATAGATATACTGTAAAGAATCTCCTCTAAGACTTAGGTATTTGTCCTTCGTATATTTCTATTGTACAGTATATGCTCAAAATCCAAATGTTTTATATTTTTATTTCCAACAAAATACGTTTGTATTGTTACTCATGTTTGCGGTGAGAGTTTTTTGTTTGTTTTTTTAGAACAGATTAAAAAAACGGATTCCTTAAGTGTAACGGATTTTACCTTCACCTCGAAATTACCAAGAACAGCAATATAGGCTTCTGGATATAGCACAGAAAGAATTCATTGTCAGGCGGCAAGGATTTCATGTAGTGAAACAGAGTCAGTAGACTAGTCAAGCATTCGAACAGTGGGTAAGGTGCTATCTTTAGGACCCAGCAGAACGCTGCCGTCTGGATGCAGGAGAAGAGTTGCAATCCCTATATTAGGTCGCATTTGGAGAAGATTGCTTATCTCTGAAACATCTCTCCCAGCACTGTTAGATGGTGGCTGCGGGAGGTTTCATTTCCTTAATTATTGCCTGTCCTTTAAGTTCCAATCCTATTTAAATGCAGACTTGTGTAAGCAGAAAGGATGCACTAGAGAATTCAAATCCAGAAGAATCTGTGTATATTTCATCAAATGGACTCTCCAAGTGTCTAATCTTTCAAACCATCTCTTCAATGAGCAGTGACATTTCTGCACTGGTAGGAATCTGTGGATGAAGCTTGCACACAATGTTGTAGAAGATATTCTCGGCGCCAGAGCTAATTGAAGTGATTTATGTCCCCCTTGTGCGCCTGCTGCGTGTTCATATAAAAGAAAATGAAATTTGTAAGTACACGAGTTGCATTTGTTGGAGTTGCTTTTGGGTCTGGAGAGTGAAACGAGGTAAACTGTCTTCCAAAAGCACGTCTAAAAGTGTATCAGGAAACGTTTTGAGGGAAAAACGGTTCAATATTGTGACGGGATCTTGCTCATCATAAGGGAATACTGTGAGTTGCCTTGCACAGTCTGTTTAATTTTGCTGGCCCAGCGGTCCAGGACAATGATCATTCTTATTCTGAAGTGCCAAGAGTTACCACTTAGATCCCATACAACAATCTAAGGCAAAGAGGCACTACATTTCAAGGATGATTGACTTGCGTTAAGAAACCTCGAAATCCCGTTCATTTAGTCAGCTCATTAACTCCTGCATCATCAACTTTTTTTTTTTTTTCCTCAGGCGCTTTTTATGTGGGCTCATCAAATTTAGATTTACCACACGTATTTTAAAAAGGACCCATTGATCATTACTGAACTTGTTGAACATTGATGAAGGTTGGAGCCCAGAGGATCACAAAATCTGTCTGAACGCCGTTGAGCGTTTCCAAACGTATGATTTCTCTGCACTAGTAAGTATTTTTGTTTTTATTTCAATAAAGTTTATTTCAGTGTCTTTATTGTGGATCCTGTTAGATTTTCCCATGAGCTAAACTCAATACTCCATGCTATTTAATTTACTATTTTAGTTCAATTCAGTCGCACACTGTTATTACGTTAACCAACCAAGACCATGTTTGACGTATGCTTTGTTAATAATACTTTTTAATATGTGATGTACTTTCAAATGGGATTTTAACAATTTTGTGAACACGAGTTGTGGTTCTGTTCCTGGCCCATCTGCTTGCTTGCACTGATAAATATGTTATCTGCATCGTTATAGTTCAAACACAGTATTATTTATGTGCCCTTTAGATATTTAAGTGTTTAAAGTAGTAATTCACCCTTGTACATTAGATATATGTGACAGGCATATCTCAATTCTGAAAAGAGACAGCGCCCTCTGCTGGCGTACAAAGTATCTACATTTGCTAAAACTACTTTTGATTGTGTAGGTGTTCGTGTTTTTGTTTTTGTAGCCGACTCTATATGTAATTAAAAAAACAAATAACAGAACAAAAAAAAAAAATACAACACCATGATGATTGTTAGATAATGAGATGTCAGTTGATGTAAATACTGTAAAATATAGCATATCAGATTCCGAGAAATGTACATTTTACTTTTCCAGATGTTATTATTATTATTATTATTATTATTATTATTATTATTATTATTATTATTATTATTATTATTACGGTGCTGTAGGGTTCGTTTTTTTCGTTTGATGACTGAAGTGTGACGAAACAATCGTGTAAATTCCTGTTAGAGTATAGTAAATTAAATTTTTTTAAAAATGGAATAAATGGCATTGGCCACATACAGTTATCTTTATTTTATTAGTGTGTTAATTGCACGCATATACGTATCGATATAATTAAATGACACCTGCATTTCGGTGTAACACAATGATTTTTTCAAGTATTATTAAATTCTGTTTAAAATGTAACATGGAACAACATTTTGGAATAACTGTTTATAAGTATTTTTTGCATTTAATGAGCTAACAATTATAATTGAATAGATTCGTGCCTGTGTTAGATGCAAACAATTCGCAAGTTCTGCTGACAACTGCCGTTTGGTATATTTAGATACATTTTATACACCACCCCTAAAATGTACCGAAAACTGTAAATATGTATTACTGCTTAGCTATACAGATGTGCTTACTCGCTGGTAGGCAGAATCATAGTAAGTAAAACATATATGTCTTACTTTGAAGCAAATAATGTAGAGTTACCGGTAGGCTACAATACAGTAAAAATAAGACACACTCGAATCCTCCAAACCTCCCATATCATTGTACAGTTAAAATATTTCACATTGACCACGAAATACTAGTTTCCAGTCAGCAGTCACAGCTGTCCGTGCACAACAATGTTCTGGTATCTGGAGAAGCGATTTAAATTAACACTAAATAACATTGACTGTATGTGGCTGCAGCAGGGAATCTTCCAGGTAGCCATCGCAGATACAGCGATTGAAGCAAGTAGCTACTGTTCAGGTACATGTAATATGTTGCTTCTTTTTTTAAAAGCCGTATTAACAGGGGAATTTCGTTTTTCTACACAAGGTCCCAAACCTATTCCAGTGATGGTCATAATGTGTTATTGAAATTTGTTACAGGGGTACCATCTATCATAATTAATATCGATTATTGGTTAACAGTTTGTTTCGGGAATACCAATCCTTATTGCAAACAGCATTGTCGTATTCTTATAGACACAGGTATACACCATAGTATACATTTCTACAATCCCATGTGTGGTGGAATTGGAGGTGCATACCCCAGGTTAGTCAATAGAATGCCAACATGCCTTATGTCTCCAGTTGGTACAAAATGAAAGAAAACTGTAAAGCAAAAAAAAAAAATAAAGGTGATAACTTTATCTTCTGTATGTGTCACATTTTGTTATGGAAGTTGTTTTCATCCCTGACCCTTTTAAGAAAAGTGTTTTTAATAATATGTAAAGGGTACAGAATAAATGTGGTAAGGAATCAGCAGTCCCTTTGAATATACAGGGAAGGGAATATTCCTCGATCATCTCTGTTCAAAGGAGAAACAAATATGCTAGCCTGGCTAAATGAGCACTGTTTATTAGCTAGCAGTTATATAAAGCTTTGTTACATTTCAAATAAACTGTAAATGGCAGTTGTTCAAGCAGCAAAGCATGAGGAGACTATAAAATCATTCAACCGTGTCACTGCCGCTCCTGAAATGTAAACTCTTTATTTAAATGTTTTGGCTTTATGTGGTACTTAAAATTAAAGTGGCTTTGGAACAGTCTGCCACACTGAAATACATTCAGAGGGGATGAGATGAGAGCTTTAGGGAATTGTCTGTTTTTTGTTTGTTTGTTTGTTTGTTTGTTTTATATTTAGAACTCCTTGGAATTAATGTTTGTTAGTGGATGTTTAAAATGGCATTAGCTTGATTATCATTTCCTGAATGTGCCCATTTGTGATTGCTTTTAATGTCAAAAACTTTAAATGTTACGTGTACATAGCAAGGTTAATCTTTGCTTGATCCTTTTGGTATTTTGGAAAAGACAGATGCAGGATATTCATTTTTGTTTGTTTATTAAGACATGTCAAAGAAGTTACAGGTTTGAAGTTGCCTCGTGCTATATTTATTGTGTTCATTCTTAAAACGCTGGTGATTGGAGAATGTATACTTATGTGCGGCCTCTCAAACAATTCCCATCAGCTTATTTGGCTCATGCTTGGCTCTACTTGGCATTTTGATACTCCCCCACAGTGCTGCTGGGGACAAGTTAAAAGGGTACCTACAAGGTGCATATAAGTATATCTTAACAGTTGTAACCAGCTACTGGCATGTATGGGTGCTGAGCTTTAAAACACTCCTTCATGCACCACTGCCTCTGGGTACAAAATAAAAGCAGCATTTCAGAATCTTAAAATCACATGCAACACTGTTCATGTAAAACTAATGTATATTTATGGCTTTTGACCTGGCAAATTACATCACTGAACTGCAGTATTTATATGCAGGTAAAATATATACAGTGCTTGCCATTTTTTCCAAGTAATTTGGTCCAAATGTTTGCATTTTAATAGAATCATTTATAAATGATTTAATAATTGAAATTCCTACAGCAGATAGAAGAACTACAAAAACAACTGTAACAGGCTGACTTTTAACAATTAGGGTTACATTTGACATTTTAGTGGAAAACTAGCTACCAGTACATAACTGCATGATTATTTAGCAATACGTCTGAAGTTATTTAATATTGGGCGTAATTGCTTAAATAAAAGCATTATTCATTTATATATTGCCTTTTAAACCCTAGCTGTTCACAATGATTAAAATGTTATAGTAAACTGAGCCACACTCTATAAAATGCATTACAGTCTCTTTATTATAAGTATCACGTTTCCTTTGAAACCTTTTTCAGTATAGTTTGAAATGCAGAGGCTTACGTTTTGCTCATATTTAACACCTTGAATATATTAGGCTTAATCTACGACTGAGGATTTATCCGCTACTAAACCATATATAAGTCTTGCTTATAATGCTGGGCACGATATGTTCCTTCCACCATGACACTGAAATGCAAGTATGGAATAATGAGAAAAAGACTCATATGTGAATTGTAAAAGTGGTAATGACCTCTGCATGTGATCTTTAATATTCTTTGGTCCTTATCTAGCCCTGTATTGGTAGTAGCTCATTAGACCGATCTTTTGCAGGCTAACTGGGACTACCCATATTAGTTCTTGAAAAGGTCTGACATTTTTAATACATTAATATTATGCCTATAAAGTAATGGGAGACTATTAATCACTAGTTGTATGCCAGCATTTTTGCTATAATTGGCTGCTTTTCAGGAATTTCTTGCACAGACCTTCCAATATTCAATACATCAAATTCTACATTCCATGACACTTTTTCCCTATTCAGTGCAGTACATTCAATTAAGATTCTAATCTATAATTTCAGATAATGGGAAGGAATTACATAGAAATATACTGTATCACCTTACAGTACTTTCAGCATCTGGAACCAACCTTTATTGTATTATCATATTTATATTTATTTAAGAAAAAAATGCAATTAATACTATAAAAGTCTTTATAGTTGTATTTTTATTTTTTTATTTTTTTTAAACAACTTTTGCAATCTTTATTACAACCTTAAAAAATATTGGACGCTTATGCATAATAAGCTCTTGCTTTGGCAGATGTATTTTTGAAATAGTTCATAGTGTGTCCAAATACACTCTGGGGAGAGCTTGAAAAGACAGTACTGTACATTACTGCTGGCTAATTTTCACATTTTTATTTTTTATTTTTTATAGCTTACAAAAATTGGGTGAAGATTTAGGTTCACTGGCTCTTTGGCCTGGCCCTGCTTTCTCAACATTGCTTCATCAAAACATTTTATCCCTCATCTTTCTTTGTGCATGTTGTTGCTTTTGACATATTTTGGGAAGTATCCCTGAGATTAATAAGAATCTGACAATAATTAAAAAAGCATTTCTCTGTAAACCATATACTTCTTTATGTCTAAAAAACTAAAACCAAAAAATGATGGTTACAATTGTGCCTTAGTGTAAAGACCCATTTTTGGTTCAATGGTCTTTCAGCTGCAGTCAGTTGTATTTCAGAAGGTCGTATGGATCATCACATTACAAAACGCATTGCATTTAAAAAAATAATGAGGTTTTAGGTTATCATACAGTATCATGCACTATTTTGTTACCTTGCTTAGAACAACTGAAGCAATTTGATCAAAATAGTGTAGTTATTATTGCCCCTCTTTGCCATGATTGTTAATGACAACTATTTCAAACTCACCACTTACGTCCATTTCAGGATATAATTCTGAAGTCCACATCTATGAATCTTCAAAAGGTCTTTTGAAGGGGTACAATAAACACTTTGTCCTTTGCCAGTGGAGAGCAATTATTAGTAAATTGCTTTGCTATGGAAACACTGCTTACCATAGCAGAATTTTGTCAATGCACAAAATCTGTCTTCAATTATGCTTGCATTTAAATATCATCATTTAAATGCAGTCTTTGGTAAATAGGTAATGAGCTAATTAATTAAAATGGAATGAAATCAGCAATTTGTGCACTTTGGTTTTATAGGAGGCTGTGTGGTCCGGTGGTTAAAGAAGCCATTCCCACCCAAACTGTACCACCTAACACCCACCTAGCATAACCCTCAAAGTCTTCACTTCTCATTTTATTTTTTAATAACCACAAAATGTCAGTCTCTCACAAACTGCCAAGATGATAATTTTCACCCTTATTGTTTCCTACAGGGTCTTGGAGTGAGAAGAAAATGATGATTGATGGCAAACAGGCTTTAGACAGCAGACACTCATCACTTTGCCTGTGATTCTGATTTATCAACCCGTCAGGCAATCTCTCATGAGCCCTGAACACCCCTCATCCCTTTAGGTTATCAGTTTAAGATCCTCTACTGCTTGCAATAATCAGAGAACTTGCAGACTGACATAACACAGTAAGACAAAAAAACTAGCATCCCAAAGCAATTATCAAAAAGCATTACAGATTATGCTGGGACCCAGCTAAGGCCCTTGATTCAATACAAGTTGGATTATTTTCTAAAATCACCTGGGATAACATTAAAAAAGAAAAGAGAGAAAACAAAAAAACAGTTTTTCGAGAGACCATCAAAGGACAAGATAATGCATTTTCCTGGTTTGTTGTCACTGCAGGCCCTTTGGGTTGCTCTGTCTCATGCTATGCAGCACTACCCTTCTGTTTGGGGACATTATGACGTTTGCAAATCTCAGATTTATTCTGATGAAGGCATAACCTGGGATTACATGGCCTGTCAACCAGAGGCGACTGACATGACCAAATACCTCAAAGTGAAGCTCGACCCCCCTGGGATCACTTGTGGAGACCCACCCGAGACATACTGTGCTTTGGTAAGTTTGGATTCTTCTTGTCTTTAATATTCAAATGTAATATTTAGAACAAGTTCGTTTTCTTGAAGAGTACCCCTTTGCCAAAAAGTACACTAAATGACTGATTAGCTACTATGTTTGTTCTACTTTTGTATGCCTCACAAAAAATGTGGCACTGCATAGTTGTATAAACTAGACTATAGATAGTATAGCTAGACTATACTCAAGTAAACTACTTGCTTGTGTCTAAATCATTGCCAATAGTGAGCTAACCCTTAAATATAGCAAGTAAATAATGTACACTAAGTACGTCCATCCTTTGACCGTAACTACTGGATTTAGTAATAGCGGTAGTATCAAACAGTACCTGAGACAAAATAGAAAACATTATGTAGTGGATGAACTTAAATTTGCAGCACAACATTTTATAGGGAATACCCTTCGTTTTTTTATAAAGGAATTTTTATAAGCGTTCAAATGGTCTTTGCAACACAATGGGAAAAGACTGTTTTGTAGTTCAGAGAAAGAACTGAGGTCTTGATTTAAGAGAACACAAGCAATAACTGTTTTTGGTGATTGGCTGTTTGAATGCTCTTACCTTGAGTTTTTAAAACATGTGAAAGGTGTGATAGAAAGAAAAACACATTGAAAATAAAGACCATACCAATGGTAACAGCACAGTTTGAAAGGGTCTTTGTCCAGTGTACACTTTAATCATCATGATAAAGTTAAAAAAAAAAATGTTAGAACCACAACACGTTTTTCAGTTGAATTACTGAATCTGTAGTGATTCAAACATTTATGTAAAGTCGAAGCTTATCAAAAAGTATATGTCATATGCCATTACATTTTATCGTGCATTTTATCTGAAGTGTAAAATGCTCAAAAACACAGGAATACACAATGTAATGCTCACGATGAGCAGAGATAGTAAGAGAGGACCTAGTAACTTGTGAACACAGACTTAAGAAAGTGAATTATTCAATGTTTGCAGCTAACGTATTTTATTCATAGGATACATTATTCAAACTTGCATTTTGAAAACATTTAAAAGAAAAATGCTGACGATTGATGATGAAGTATGGCGGTTATAAAAAGGGCTAGCTTTCCATTCTTGCTTTAATCATGACTGCCAATTGGATATCATTTCATCCCATGGGCAATGAACAATGTAGAACTCAACTTCTCATGAAAAAATAATGTCTTTATTGGAAAGAGTCATTGCAGTCAACTGGTGCCCAATAAAACACAATTCTTTTTGACTGCTGACTGAATACAGATTTCAGTACCTTCATTTCCCAGCCGCTAGTTCAATAATACCTTTTTGATGGGTTAGACACGAAATTAAAGCCTTGTATCCCGTGGGCAGGTTAATAACTACAGCTTCTTACAGTAATTGTGATGGTTAAGAATGTAGCTTCTCAAAAGCATGCAAACCTCAAGTATCAGCCAATCAGAATCTTAGTAAAGCTGTCATTACCCAGCCAGTCTATATTGCTTAGAATTACAGCTTGCAATAATTACTTGTGGTCTTCAGGTCAGGATGCTTATCTGTCTAGCAAGTAATGCCCACTGTATCTCAGCTGTATAGGACCAGGGGAGAGCTTTCTCAAACTAAGCACGGTTTCCAGTTATATATAATATCAGTGTTTTTCTTTAAGTGGCTTTAGGCCTTCTAATTTTCAAGAACACTTAAAAATCGACCCCGGCAGTAGCAGAAACAGACCCCCGCTTTCCCTGCTGTCCAACTCAAAAGCTGGTCATGTATTTACAATACTGATTGCTCAGCTAATGAACCCATCTGGAATTAATAACATAACGGCGAAAGAAAGTAAGACAGGGCAATTTCATGTTTTATGTTTTACCTTATTGTAATATATACATTTATGTAAGTATTTGAGTGTATTCCTTGTACATTATTTCAAATTCACACCAGCAGCCCTAATGACATTAAATGGAATGCATTGAACCTGAGAAAGTATTCACCCTTTAAGCTTTTTTTAAATGTTAGTGATGCCAAGCATGAACCTATTGGGCACGCTCATGAAAGCACCTTAGGAAAAGCTGTATAAGTTATTGGGTTGTTTTCGAGTCTGATAGCCTATCACATCACTCAGCAGGAGCCTTGCTTGCTTTTGTAAAATTAACTGCAATTATCTCCAGACTGTAGCTAATTTTCAGGATAGGTTAAACAGAGGCTTTGAAAAGAAGCTCCCAGACGGAAGAAGTCTTGTGCATTTGTACAATTTATGGCAGAGAAGTGCTGATGACTGGAGAAATGTGAGCCCTTGAGTGCTTCTATGGATTTCATAGCCAATCAAAACTAAATTAGGAAACAAAGAGATTATTAAACTCCTCTGTGCATGCAATTCCAGCATAATATTATGAGATACACATTAAATATATTCCTGAGAGGCCGACAGTAATGCAACATGTCCTTAATTGCTGAGGTTCATTTAACGGTAAAGTATGTTAAGAGCGAGCCATGAAGTTCCTCCTATAAATAATATGATTTTGGTTATAAAATTAATGAAAAGATGCACAAGGGACTTTGGTATTGCAGAGGGAATGCAATGTTAAAATGATGTAAGAATATGTTTTGTCAGTCAGCACAATACATTTTGTAATAATCAAAACCTTATGGGAAGCCCAAAAAACATATCTGATAAAAATAATATTAAAACAAAAAAAAAAGTTTTTAAATTTATTCTTTCACGTTATTCTTTTGCTCAAACAATTACATTTTGGATCTTTGAAAATCAGTTTTGTACAATACATTTTTTTATATAAACTACAAGTACCGGTATCTATTTCACTATACAATTCCCTTTTGATGATAGTGTAGGTGTAACATTTAGCATTCTGATTTATTATGGGGTTATACTGTTAGTATTGCTTGTCTTATCTCAGGCAGGATTTAATGGAGCAAGTGGTAAAATTAGGTCCCAAAGGTGAATATTTTTCCTAACTAAGAACTGTAGGATCTGTCTTCCCCCAGGACAGTTCTGCTCCAATGACTCATTTCATATTTTCTTGGTTTGTTTTATTGGGAATCAAACCCAATCATAAGCTGTCTTGTTCAGCATTACAGCATGATAAGTCGTACTACCACACAACATTTTTTACCCGATCCGCTGTTGTCAATGCTCCTGAGGGCCATTCATTGGAGTTTGGGAGAGGGTTTTTGACAAATAGTATTAATGCATTTGAAATGACTTTGGTTGAAAACAAAGGTTTTGATAAGAAACCAAAGTTTAAAATGAGTGTTTATAAACTGAATCTGTTTTTTTTCAGACTTTTCTCCAGTAATGGATATCAGGCTTCTGTTCAATTTTTTTTTTCATCTGAAGATGCATACTTGTAGGTCACATTACAGTTTTATATATAATTGGAATATGCATTTAAATGACAAAGTCGAAGGGAAGATATTGTTACAGTGGCATTGCTTTCTTCTTAGACATGTCAAATTGATACACAATTCATAGGCATTCATGGCAATTTTAAAACTGTATAATATGCTGTAGGTAAAAAGCAGGAAATCAAAACTGCTGACTTCAAAAAAGGGCAGGCCAATACATAACACTTCCCAAGAATACTAACATAACTGATGTTGGCTGGGGCTTTTCCAAAATGCGTTTCATGCTGAGTGACCTCAGCCGTAAGGACTCTCAGCTTCTTTTCTTTTCCGTGCACCAAGAGGACTTTGCTGCCCTTTCTTTGACAAATATATTTTTTGTATTTTTGTGCTCCAGAAATATCATACAGCGACTGCTGCTCTCTGTACTCCTAACTCTGCAAGTACAGCCACCAAATAGACCGATGCACTCATTGAGACCCTCATTATCATAATTCCGGATCATTATTTGTGCATGTTGAGTAATTTGAATTGCTCTTACGTGTACATCGGGCGCAGTGCAAAATAATTGCCTGGCCGCAATGCAATTTGAATTTTGCTTCTGCAATTTTTTGCGCTGCGTCTATACATATATCTACCCCTTGATATTGAATTGAGGCTGAGGACATATATAGTAAACAGTAATGAATGATATTGTACAATGCTCACATATTGAACACCAACACTAATATTACTTTACAGTGTACTGTATAACCTAGAATTAAAACATTAATTATTCATCAGTTTGGGTATCCACATTTGATACATTTGACCAAATGTGTTTTCCACCATGCCATATCCCAGACTGTTGTAGTGCAGTTAGTTAAAATGAGAAGTAAGCATTATTGTCTAAAATAACAAAGACGTATTATATTGTTTGGTAAAAAAAAAAAACCTCAATCAATGAAGCTTAAAAAAAGGTTTTAGCAGCAAGACAAAAAAAATGCCTAGACCCAGCACATTTACTTCTCTTAAAATATTTCTCCTCTTACTGGAAAGGGACATGTAGCTATAGTTTGCATGAGTGCCAGTAAATAGCTGGTGTTCTTGTGAGGGTGCATTGAGGGCAACTGCCACATAGCCATCTGCCGATTGTGTTTTCAAAGAAACCCATTAACAAAGTGAAGGGAAATTGCAACATTTTCATTTGAATGGAACAGCCTTCCTCCACCATGCATGACAACACACCTTGCAGTTTGAAGTGACATGATTCTGTAAGGCTTTGTCACCATGCAGCAGTTACTGTTTCTAATTCCTAGTGACACACAGTGTTTAATTCACAAAGAAATGCGAGGAGCAGCTGGGACGATTCCTGCAGACACGCTCTCTATAATAAGCACTGCTCATTTGCATTATTCATCAGTTAATGGTACTGATTTGCATGTAGTTCTGCCTCTCTCACTTTGCCAGAGCATGCATCCAGGAGACTACATTTAAGGTATACAGCAAATATGAATGTGTTTTATGTTAGGGATACCTTTTAATATTGAACACTTGATTGATTCTTATGTGGATCATTTATCAGCAAATGGCAGCCCACATTATAGGTTTAATTTTTACATTACAAAACAAAGTTTGAACAGTATGATTTCTTTCAAATATAGGTTCTGTCAGGGTGATTTGATGGGTTGACATAATCAAATACCGGAAATTTCCATTAACGTTTCACATTTCTCTGTAGTGTTTAGGTGTAATAAGAAAAGCACAGTGATTGCCCACAGATATTGTACAGTTGTACAGATTCCTTATTTATTTATTTATTTATTTATTTATTTATTTTTATGGGAGAGGCATTCTGCATTCTTTTGTCTTTTGCAAACCCATGAATGTTTAGATTAAATGTAGTGTTGTTTTGCACCTGTCATAAATATGTGCAATTTGCCATTAAGGTACAGCAGCCCAGTAAATTTCAGTAAATAATGAATTATATTATTTTTCTCACTGGTAAAAAGGTTGATCAACATGTTTTCAACATTTCACAGATGTTAAGTGAGGTTTTGTTTAAAAGCAGTATTATACTTAAAACTGTTTCCACATTATAAACACAAATACGCCTGTTTTAATAACATATTGTTTGCACAGATCTGACAGTAAAATAGAACGGTGTAAATGTGCTGCATGGCAGGGGACATCTGTTTCAAAATACGTAACTTCGCCATTTGATGGGAAACAGAAGGCTCAATATAAGGAGTACAGTAGATACTGTTTTTATTCACAGAAATACAGTTTCTAATTCATTTTATGAGATTTGCGCATTGCTACAAAATATGTACCCTAATATACCCTAACTTCATCGGCTGGTTTTATAGATCCCGATTAAGACCAGTCTTGAGTCTACTGTAAATCTACTGTTAATCAGGAACTATGAAACTTGCTGAATAAGTGGGGGCCTAATAAAAAAAAAACTGAAATCTTTCACGTATTTTCACTATGGCAAAGCTGGATAAAATGCCATGACAGAACAAATCTAGTTGTATTCAAGTCAGTGCTTAATAATTGTCACTTAACTTTAACTGTGATAATTAATCTTCAATTGCAGGGTAATTCTTTCCTTGGGAGAACTGAGAAATGATAAATCTTCCTTTAAAAAAAAGAAAAGTTATTTTTATGCATCTTAGTATCCTTTAGATGTCCTTCTACATTTCCAATGATGAGAAAACTATAGAGGCATTGTGGATAACACAGTAGCACTATCTGCTATGTCTTAGTGCTGGCATTTTACACCTCAACCACCATATCCTTTCATTATTTTTTATCCAACACCTTTTTTTCCCAGTGGTCTTCACAAATCTTACAAGCCGCTTTTCTTTTTTTAAATTGACAAGCTTATTTATTTTTAATTTGGTTTGAAGCTAGTTTTCTGTAGCAAGTTACCAACTACTCATTTATTTAGATAAATCTTTGAAGTCATGATATCGGAGTAGTAACAAAATATGCAACTTTATTTAAAAATCGGATCATCATACAGCTAACCTTCACATACCAGAAGTAAAACCCTGAAATGCTGGGGTGTACTGTACGTACAAAGGTGAGTATTTATCTATGGTAAGCCAACTTGGAATGCCTTTAGCCAAAGGCAAGTCTGGAAGCTAAATATCCTCCCAAATGAGCCCAAATCCCAGGGTACATAACCACCATCTTAATCTATATTGCTTTATTAGCACATTGATTTTACCCATCACTTCTTTTTAGCCCTTCCTCGCACAATCTTTTTCCTGCATTTCACATACCTTTTGTTGATTATTATTATTATTATTATTATTATTATTATTATTATTATTATTATTATTATTATTATTTATTATTATTTATTTCTTACCCAGGACGACTTACAGTTGTATACAAAATAAAATACATATCAAGAATTCCAGTACAATTAAGAGCAAGATACAAAATACAATGACTTTAGTCCCAATAAGAGCAAATACAAAACACAGTACGATTTGATATCGGGGCAGTTCAACAGCAGATAACAGTGTTGATAGTTACGTCAGGGTTAGATACGAGTGCAAGTGAAAAATAAAATACTACAGATAGGATTAAATACAGTAAAATAGGGAGCAGATAAGTGCAAGTTAAAGTGCATTAATGGCAGAGTGCTATATTGTCCAGAAGGGAAGAGTTGAGTTTTACAGGTGCTGTCTGAAGAGGTGTGTCTTGAGGAGGCACCAGAAGGTGGTGAGGGACTGGGCAGTCCTGACATCCGTAGGAAGGTCGTTCCACCACTGCGGGACGAGGGTGGAGAAGGAGCAGGCTCTGGAGGCAGGCAAGCGTAGAGGAGGTACAGCCAGACTTCTAGTGCAGGCAGAGCGGAGAGGTCGGGTAGGGGTGTAGGGAGAGATGAGGGACTGGAGGTAGCTGGGTGCAGTCTGGTCAAGGCATCAGTAGGCGAGTACAAGAGTCTTGAACTGGATGCGAGTGGTCGGGAGGTTAGGGGGCAGAGGGAGTTGAGGGAGGAGGTGAGGGAGGAGAAGAGGGTGGATGTAGCAGAGTCTACAGAGAGTTGGGAGAAGGTGTCGATAGGGGGGAGGTGAGAGACAGCGGTGGAGGCAAGGACAGAGGGGGAGAGAGAGCGGAGGTTATGGTGGGAAATGACAGCGGGGATAGGTGGAGTAGGGAGAGAGGGGAGAGACAGAGAAAAAGAGATAGTGGTCAGAGAGGTCCAGAGGGGTGACAGAGAGGGTGGAGGGGCAGCAACCCTGGAGAAGGTCAGGTCCAGTTGACGCGGACAGCTTTGTGGGTAGGAGGGGATGAAGAGAGAGAGAAGTTGAAGGCGTGAAGGAGAGGAAGGAATCCGGCACAGTGGGTGGGGTTGGAGAGATGGATATTAAAATCATCTAACAGGACAGTTGGGGTAGACAGAGAGGGGAGGGAGGAGAGGAGATAGTTGAGTTCATCGAGAAAGTCAGTGAGAGGTCCGGGGGGACGGTACAGTACAATTAGTAGGAGTTAACAGGGAGAGGTTAGTTGGACAGCGTGAAATTCAAAGGTGTTAACAGAGAGTAAGGAGAGGTCAGAGGGGATAGAGGAGTAAGGAGAGAGAGAGGAGAAGACCAGTCCCATCTCCCCGTCCAGTGAGACGCGGAGTATGGGACAGGACATGGAGAGAGGACAGGGCAGCTGGAGTTACAGTGTTATCAGGAGAGAGTCAAGTTTCAGTGAGAGCAATGAAATCGAGAGAGAGGTGGGAGGCAAAGGCAGAGATTAAATCAGCCTTGTTAGCAGAAGAGGGCACCAGAGAGACTGCGGGGGGGGAGAGGGTGGAAGGGGGGGAGAGGCAGAGGGATGGGGTTAGGGGAGCAGTGGGGGAGAGAGGACAGAGGTCGGGAGTGAGAGGAGAGAACAGGGATGTGAGAGACAGTCATAGCCGGATAGGTGACACAGAGAGGTGCAGTAGTAGTGGGAGGGTACAGATCTGTCTAGTAGTTGGCGTCTTCCAGAGCGCTACTAGGTTTGTATTTTCTCCAACAGCCTCTCCTTGCACCCTCACTTTGCAAGGGAAGTGGTTAACAGCTGCTAAACTGTGCTAAGACAATACTTAAGCAATACAATAGTTTCAATGCACTTCAATGGGATCACACAACTACAAAAGCTGTGTGGAAACCAATCAAATTGCAAATCAACCTATATTCAATTTAACCACACTCACCTGGTATTAATTACAACAGTGGATCATCCTGTAAAAACACCACCTCAATAATGTTACTTAAATAGACCAAAGGTAAAGAGTTGGAATGAGGCCTCTAGTAGCCACTGGGAGGGATTTGGAAAAGGTCTGCACTCTACCTGTCCTCGCTCGGACTGCCACAGCTCAGACTGCCCTTGGACGTCTGGCTCTTCGACGGCTGGCGCTTAGAACGGCTGGCGTTCTAAGACACTGATTGCCAATTATTCCCATTATTTAGGGAATACAGAAAGAGCATTATTAAAAACATCATTACTGCTGGGTATGAGACTTTGACTGAATGGGTATTTATTCCTTTCAAGATACATTAGAGTAAAGATGTAGCTGTACAAATTCAAGAACAGTGCAAGCATTATCTAGGGAATACAGAAAAAGCATGTGCTGCAATCAGCAAGTAAAGGTGTCTGTGGTGTACAATGGGAAGCTTCATTAGCTGCCCAACCTAACTTAAAAAAATGTCCTCCCATATATTAGCTGTATGTTTTAGCTGTGACATTTCATTTTTGATCTAAGCCTGGTGTCCTTGGCATAAGACAGTGACTTAGTGACAGCTTTGTTCACACAGCCAGCACAGCATCTTCTGTGAGTAGCAAGAACATCAGCATTTTCACCTACCATGATATGTATTCCACTTGATTCTTCTCCCTCAGCACATTTATACATGGTTCATGCGGTACTAGTGAAACCGGTTCACATGGTTCATGTGGTACTAGTGAAACCGGTTCACATGGTTCATGTGGTACTAGTGAAACTGGTTCTTGTAATGCAGTCATTTTTCTCAGTATATGTTTGAACTAGAGCCAGCTTCACTTGTACAAACTCCTGATGCAGTTCTGGGAACAATTTAAGGGTACATCAGCACTACATGAAAAATAAAACATAAACTATCCCACCTTGCTGTTGTTCTGAATGTATTTGGTCATTGTATAATAATCTGTATGCGTCCAAACATCTGCATAATACCGCACTGCCAATGTCCAAAATCATTCTTCTGGAGCATCTCTTCTGAGTCAAAAAACTTGACTTCTGCGTGTACTGTCAGATGTACCGGTGCATGCCCAATGAAGCGTTGTGTAAGCTATATTACCTCCGTGTGGAAACACACTAGTCTGTGTGACAAACATGGTCCGTCTAATTTTCCATAAGGAAGGAACTTGTACCTTCTTTCGTTTTGTGTAGTAGACATCTTGCACACTGTACATGTTTCCTTCACATGTTGTATTTTGATGAAAAAATTCAATATTTACTTTTTTTAGGTCGGTTTACCCTCAAAGACCTCATTCCGAAAGGAAATACATCGTTTCCGAATCTGATTTACTAGATTATTTGATACGTGTCAATTCTGCAAACATTCCGAATCAGCTGGAGCTATAAATAAGACTTTGGGGACGTATATTGAAATAACACAGTGCTGCTATAATTGTGGGTAGGTCCCTTCATTAGCTGGAAATGAGAACAATTCCATCTTCGGCTTTCTTTTCCCTGCAACCACTTACACAGGACAGATCTTTTTTTTATTGAATGCAACATTAATCATAATAATACATCAAAATACAGCATGTGAAGGAAACATGTACAGTCTGAAAGATTACTACACAAAACGAAAGAAGGTACAAGTTCCATCCTTATGGAAAATTAGACGGACCATGTTTGTCACACAGACTAGTGTGTTTCCACACAGAGGTAATATAGCTTACACAACGCTTCATTGGGCATGTGCCGGTACGTTTCAGAGCACATGTGAGGGTACAGGCGGAAGTCATGTTTTTTGGCTCAGAAGAGATGCTCGAGAACAGTAATTTTGGACATGGCAGTATTGCATTATGCAGATGTTTGGACGCATACAGATTATTATACAATGACCAAATACATTCGGAACAGCAAGGTAGGATAGTTTATGTTTTATTTTTCATGTAGTGCTGATGTACCCTTTAACTACAAGGTATTATAGTAGGAACTGGTCGAGCATTGATGTGACATGAATTTCCAACCAGACATATCTACAGTAGGAAACATCAACAACTTTGCTGTGGTAACAGGGTATTTTACTACCTTTTTAAACAATTTGACCATTTTGCAAACTACTGACTATCTGCTACAACTACTCAATACGAAGAAGAACCATGTAACAGAACTTGAGCCTTCTAGACAAAACTGTAACTCGTGTTTATCTAAAAATGTCAATAACCTGAATAATAAACTCGATTTTATTCAAAACAATGTATTTTGTGAATCCTGGATCTTGACTGATTTGTTGATTAATTTTGGTTCGCAGAATCAAAAGACCATATATAATAAATGCCAATACTGCTTCTCTCTCCTACAGTTGTTTTAGAATTAATTCTGAAACTGCCAGCTGGTGATTAGATTTTGCTTGTAGGAGAGGGAAGTCTCACTTGCAGTGCAGTTTGCTAATGAAAATCAGATGATTGTTACTAACAGAAAAAAGTGTATGTTTTTTTCAATGCTACACCTCGGAGGCAGATGCAATGATACAGTTAATGAAATCCATACACAGCACAGTACAGTACTTGTAACAATACTTGTAATTCACAGTATATGCTTTGGAATCGTCTTTCAATTTGCTACTAAAGTATTAGATATTATAATATGGACAAGAGCCAAGTTATACAACAGAATGTGGGTGTCATGGTTTTAATAATTAGATAATACCACAATTATTTTTATAGTGGTTCACTAAGGATGTGAAAAATAAGTATTTAAAAAAAATGCTACGTCAATATCACAAGATATCCATATTTTAAATTGTTTGAAATGTCGAGATCACCATTTTTATCTAAAATTAAGTTAAAATCTTGTGAACTTACATAACCAATTTGAAATGTCCAGACAGTTACATAATGGATCCTAGTCACAAAGTTTGAAGGTAATCAACACGCTAAACGATTTTACCAGGCATAGCTAAAATTCTTCTGTAACGACTGATTGACCAGGCATGCCTGAAGAAAGGTAAAAAAAAAACATTGTGTGATAATTGGCACTATGCCTTAAATTAGAGACTCGTAAGATATTTTATAACCTTTAGGTATGACTCCTTTGTGCTTTAGTATAGACTCTCCATGTGGTAAAAAGCAGACATATATAATTATGAAGTGTTCAAGATGCACACATTTAAATAACCCCTTAACTCTCTAAATATTTTTAGTTACTGTAGTTTTTTTGTTACATGCTCCACTCTGTCTTTATACATGATCTTGCAATGATCTTTGGGTGTTTGTTTGTTTGTTTCAGTGATAGTTTGTGAGTCTTTTAACTTGTGAACAATTTACTGGATTGGTTAGAAAAATTGTATGCATCTTCTATATTGTGGAAAAACGAAACAGGCACAATTGCAGATTGTTATGACAAAGCTTTCCTCTAGTTATTCTAGTTCCAGAGAATTCAAAGGGCTCCTGTTGCAGGATACACTGAAGGTATCAGAAATAGAAAAAGGGGTTATGGTATATTGGAGAATATGAGTGTTACTATTCTGCTCTGGAAGGTGGGGTAGGGGAAGGGGATCATCCGGATTTTGTAGGAACAAAATACGCCAATAGTGCATTCTGTACACAGAATGACAAACTATTTACATTACAGAATACAGATCTCCCGATTTACTTTTTTTTTTTTTAATGCAGATTTTTCTGTAAATAGCAAAACCTGTAAAATGCTAAAAAAAGAAATAACCTTGTGACAGTCAGCTGGGTGTTATGCCCACATTAACAGTGTCAGTGATGCACACATTAATGATCAGATGACGTCAACCACTAAAAGGGAAAGGTTTGTCACATTCCAAGGTGAAGCACCTGTCTCATAAAAGCATCTGTTGCATTTGTTATTTTACCAATAGATTGGAAAAATAAATCAGATACAGCATATAGACTTTTATTTTATAACCATCGCAGTCCCCTGTAGAATAGATAATGCTACTAAATCTTATTATCACCCTTATAAAAGTTTTCTATAGTAAAATTATAGCAAAGAGTAATAAAGCATAGTGTAAGCATTGTAAAGCTCAGGGAGGTTGGTAAAACATGGCGAACCATGGTAAACTGTGGTAAATTCATATTACAACCATGGGAAAACTGCAAAATTACAGTGCAGAAATACTATGGAAAACTTTTATAAAGACAATTAACTCAAGACGCTGAAGTAATAGTCTTGAGAACTCTTGCCCTTCTGAGGAAGTTTTCTGTTTGGCAGACTGGATTCCTCTCTGAGGCTTCCTACTGAAAAAACATGCTAATACTGTCAGATCTCAGCCAGCCCCTGGATTACAAGGATTGACAGGTCACAAATACAATGTTCTGTTTTGTCTGGCCTTAGCGGTACTGTGAAAATTTTAAATCAATAACAATGCTATCAGAACTGGAAATGAAATGCAAAAATAATTCCTCTGTCTTCCTGCACATAATGACATTTGCTCTTTTGATGATTGCTAATGTGTTTTTGTCCAGAAACTATCAACAGATTGGGCAAGTCTGGGCAGTACAGTGAGAATATGGGGCTTTGTATCAGAGCTGTATCAAGGCTGAAGAAAACACCTGTTGTGAAACTGTAGCAGGGCAAGAGAAAGCCCTGCACATAATAAAAAGGGGTAGGACAAAGCCTTGCTGATTTAAATGTATTGTAAATACTGTATTTTTTTGATTATTTAAATGGGTGATTTAATGTACTATATGATTTAAAATTTATTGTTTAAGTTTAGTTAAACAGGGGATGTTATTGTATGATTTGAATCATTTAATCTTAAAACGTCAAGCAAAAACCATAAAGACCGCATTTCAATGGGATTACAATGCAAGGAGTACAATGTAATCATATTTTGGTGGATTGGCAGCTTTTTCTGTTTTGCTTCGTAGGCAATTGAAATTCACTGTTACATTGAATTTTATTCGCAGTATGATAATTTTAAAGGATAGGTTAGCAGTATCTATTTTTAAGAAACATCAGCAGAATTGTGATATTAGGGCCTTATCAATCTTTAAAAAGTTTGGAGCATAAACTCTACATTTTATTTTGATTACAGTGCTGTACCACATGATATTTCTTAGTTTATTATTAAATAGATGATTATCTAGCATTTGTATTGGTGTTTAGTAGCACTGGTTTCAAGGATAGTTTGTCAAAGTGGTGCCTTATTAAAATGCTTTAACTCATGAGTTATTCAGAAAAACCTTTGTGATTAATCCAGTTATGTTTTGTGAATGGGAGCAAAAGCTGCAGTGTGGAGTAGTGGTTAGGGCTCTGGACTCTTGACCGGGGGGTCGTGGGTTCAATCCCAGGTGGGGGACATTGCTGCTGTACCCTTGAGCAAGGTACTTTACCTAGATTGCTCCAGTAAAAACCCAACTGTATAAATGGGTAATTGTATGTAAAAATCATGTGATATCTTGTAACAATTGTAAGTTGCCCTGGATAAGGGCATCTGCTAAGAAATAAATAATAATAATAAATAAAGAACTAAAATATCTTATTACAAGGAAAAGGGGATATTGTTGTCAGTTCCAGTAAGTGGTAAGAAATTGGATTTTAAAACCTTCGCTCTTACTCATTTAAAATAGTAGTAATAAATCAATAATGCAGTAGTCTTAAATAGAATACTGTGGCCTTTAAATCTCAGAAAGAAAAAAAAACTGACACAGAGCCCCACCATAGTTTCTATTTACATTTCCTACTCTATGTCTTGTTAAGTGGAATATTCACAACATAGAAGGCACGAACCATCCCTTGAATTAGCTTGTCTAGCTGATTATTCCCATGGAGAGAATGGATAATTCTTACAAAACTGCAAAGGTGGTTAGAGAATTAGAACTTGCTGATTAGGCTGTTTAACAATTTATAACAGTCACAGGATCAACTATGAATCAAGACTGCTAGAGAATTTAATGCCAGGCTGTGAATATATTGTCTGCATTTTCTGTTTTGAAGGCTCAACAGATGCATGACTAGCATATAAAGCAATAGACAGGATTCCCGCATGGAACAGTCCTATAGCAGTATCTACTGATGATGAAGTGGACTAATTTCCAATTTCTTCTTGTGACATTTAATACACATGTGCCTCTACATATACTGTATAGTAACTTAATGTGAACTACTTAATTGTACCTAAATAGCTGTTAAACGCAGAGCCCCCATTAGCTCGGCACTAGAGAATGAATCTGCTTGGCAGAGGCACTTACAACAGAAAATAAGTACTGGAGAAAAGTTAAGGAAGGAAAGGAGAACATTAAATATTTATGTTATATAAATGTTTATTTATTTATATATTAGTCATTTAAGTTGTACGATTATCTCTCACACACCAGGAAACTATAACCTTCAAGGGATAACTAATGCCTTTTGCCTTAAGATTCTTTTCATTATAAATTATTGCAGAAACCTTTTGTAGGGCCCTTTGAAATTCAGAAAAGAAAATTGAATTATCACAAAATCTGTATATTATATATATATATATATATATATATATATATATATATATATATAATAACAAGAGGCTTTTCACTTGCTAGCTACCGTTATCGCTTGGGGGGGAAACGCCTACCTAAAAGTTACTCTGAGCAGATATTACTGTAATGACTACTGCAGAAGGTCTAGTTGCTGCATTTTTTCTCCAAAGTTCTCAGGGAGATATTACTAAGTGCCTTTTTATTAAATTTGAATACATCAAAATATTTAGGCTTTTATTTCATTGTTTGTCATCAATTATTCATGAAAACATTAAATCTATTTTGAAATGTTATAGTTCAGCTTGTGTTGAAAAGAAAAATACTAAAAAAAAGACTACAGTTTGATTTTTTTTTAAATTTACAATGTTCCTAGTTTGTTTCGACTACATTGTGCCAATTTGCACCCTTTTTTTCTGAAAGCACTTTGATTAAAACCGTATAGAAAGTTTTTTCATGCATTTCTAGTTTCATCATTGCTGTCAATGTATCAAACACTGGTGGTTATAAAAAAAAAAAACTAACAAGAATCCTAAATCAGGAAAAAATAAATCTGAAAATTCTCAATAATAAAACGGATTTCATAGGGCCTACTTTTGCTTCTTACAATTCTTGCCCTTGTAGCTCGTTTAATAAGAGATTGCCAATTTAATATCTTATTGAAGCGAAGCTTTCAACCCTGTGTAGATTTTAAACAATGACCTCAAGGAAATTATAGTGATTGCAGTGCAGTACTGTAAATCGCTAAGATATTGTTTATTCTGCTGGCCTGAGACGGGTACCTTGTTTTTCTTTCTTTGTTCACCTTGCTGTGTAGGTGTATTAATTGACTGTCGCTGCGGGGGATGAGGTCTCACAGACTACAACAAATGACGGTTGTTATTCATTTCTGGCCATACCAGGATTTATTAAAAATTTCAGGCATGTAGCATTTGATGTAACATTTATTGTACTTGGATTAGAAATTTGAGCACAGATCTGCCCACCATTTCATCCACAGCAGCTTGATTGGGGTTTGACGTGGTCTGATTTCGTAGGGATATTCACTGAGTTACACAATCTATGCATGTTTAACAGCAAGCAATCACAGCTGCAAATAACTACAGCACACATTAAATAGTAAAACTGATGAGGAGTTTGCATCCCAGAAGTGCAGTGATTACATTCAAACAACAGATGGAACTGCGTGATTTTTTTTATATTTTCACTTATTTCATTCCTACAGCTCCCCCCTACCAGGCACCTTTGCTGCAAGGCAACAATTGTAATATCTTGTAACAATTGTAAGTCAGCCTCTGGATAAAGCGTCTGCTAAGAAAAAAAAATAAAAAAAAAAATAATAATAATAACAATAATAAGGTGTTTTTTTTTTTCTGAAGTCATAATTGGGGTTAATGTTTAGGCTGTCAAAAGCAAACCATCATGGATTGGTTCCATCAATAGCCATTGACAAGAGGGAAAGGGTAAACCAAAATCTTTATCTAGCTGGTCATCCTATCTCCCTGTTAATATGCACAATGCATTTCAGAACTCTAGAGACGTTCAAAGAGCAGCTGACTGCTTTAATTGCTTCTGAGATGAGTATTTAGATTAATTATTCTGTTTGTACAGCATGTTCAGTAGTCTGAATGCCGTTCTAGCGATTGATTGCTCGTTAGAACTTCCTTGTGGTTTTGTGGCTAGTGCGAACCTAAGGATACTACATACCCAACAAGCCCATGGTTTTGCTACAGGTTTCATGACACATATATCATTTTGACTTTCTATAAACGTAGCAATTATATACAGGACATGTACAGAATATTAATTCTACCATGAAACTAAAAAATAAACCTTCTTGTTTAATGCCGCTGCTCGAGTTGTGTTTAGCAGTAGATTATAGCACTGCCTTTTAACTCAGATTTTTAAGAGCGGCTGTAACCCCGACCAAACGGGCAGAACATCATCTGACATCAGGACATCTCACAGATATGTATGCCATGTGCTGCTCTGAAATTGACACTTTATTGACACACTCTGCAGAAGAATTTTCCCAGGCTTGAATATGTTTGAAGAAGTTACTTAGTAGGCAGTAAATAAGATTATGTATATCTGTGTGATGCAACATACAGTATGGTAGTTCTGCTGTTTTTGACAAGTAGTGGTCCGAATTGATGCTTCATTGCACTCCTTTGTTAGTAAGATTGTACCTTTGCCCCTTTATGTTCTAGAAAGCCAGCGGGTGCCTTAAAAGCTACTTCCACCCTTATCCCTTCCATTGTCTTGTATTGATTGGTCTAAAGGCACAGCACTGCATTAGAAATCTGTTAGGCAGGCTCCTTTTAGAATCTAGAGAGTAATACGGACATACAGATTCATACAGATCTTCAAATGTTTTCGGAGCCCATTTTGTGTAAATGTGGCATGCGGGATTCTTTTTTTAGAAAAAACTCATGTTATTTTAAAATGGTCCAGCTGTATTATTTAGCACTACTTTCAGCTTCATATCTTGAATAATGTGTCCCTGTTTGTCAGTGTTCACTGAGGCACCGATGTAGGCAAGGCAAGAGTACTCTCAAGGTCAGACAGCAGCAGTCACAGGGCTGTTTCAACTCTCTACAGTGTGATGTCTTTCCCTGTCCTTCTCTGCAGCAGCTACTGTGTGCACAGCTTAGAATGAAAGTGACTATGGGCTTCATTTTATTGTGAAAGAAATTCACAGAACAGGAGCAAGGGCGGCGAGGAATAAGCCCTTGGACTTGAAATAGAAATATGTGCTTGTGACTTTAGGAAGATGACATGCTTTGTAAGATAATATGCTTTCCCCTTGGCTCGCGGAGAGCCGCCCTCGTGAAGCTGAGACTGAACCTCTCGGCCTCCAAGGCTGGGAAGCCAGACTTACTTCTCCTAAGGGGAAAATGAAGAGAAGGATAGAGGATAGAGGATACATTTGAGAAGACTAGAAGAAGTTGCCCAGACTAACAAGGAACGCTTATGCTTCAGGAGATCGGCACGGCCAAACCTCTGAGAGAGAGCCACGTGGGCGACAGGAATCCTGAAAGAGAAGGAAATGAACATTCAAAGGGGCCAGAGAGGAACACTGGCATAGATGAAAGCATGTTTGTTAGTAAAGTACACAGGGTTTCCCTTTGGCTCAGGGAGAGTCGCCCCCTCAGAGGTGAGACCGAACCGATCAGGGCTCTAAGGCTGGAAAGCGTGTATGCTGCCCGCAGGGGGAAGCTGCAATGATAGAGAGTTGGCCGGGAGTCCCCTCTGACTCGTAGGTCGAGGCCAGCTTGGCTGGGCCTAAGGTTGGGAAGTGGCGTCGCTTGCCCCCAAAAGAGGACCCCCAGCTCCCTGCATCTGTGCCACCAATGCAAAAAATAAAATAAAAAAATAAGGGTTAGTAAAGAAACATAGGTTAATAAGTGACAATCGATACTGGAGGATTATTATTATTATTATTATTATTATTATTATTATTATTATTATTAGGACTAATCTCACCCAGTCAGTGGAGAGAAAAAAAAAAAAACAAGTGGAGAGATGGCCCCCACTCCGGACATACTTGCAATATTGTGTTGGGCCGAATAAATATCAGGAAGTGAAGTATTGATACTACTGAAGAACAGATATTACACCAAAATAGAAAAACAATAAATATAATTAAAATAACTAATCACCAAAATCTGATATGAGTGGGATCTGGAGAATTGCACTCTTGGGAGAAGGGACACCTCTAGCGGCAGAAACCGGCTATTGCTTGACTTGCGACAGTGAGCTTGATTTTGTGGCTTACAGTGAGCTTGTAGCTTACGGCTTCAGTTGGGAGTTTATGGCTACTGCTGAAGGGCAGAAAGAATATATCTGAATGGATTGCCTGGTCAAGGTGCAGCAGATTGCATAGGGAGCATTATAAGTAGAGCCCCATGAAATTATTTGTATTTTTTATAATTTTTTGTTTTATTTTTCACAAACGTAATTTTATTTTGTTTTTATTACAGATACACATTAATAAAACACCTCAAATTGATGTATATCAATAACAGTGTAGTGTACATCATGTTTTAACTAAATACATATTTTTTATTAAACATGATCTGATTTTTTTTTTTAACATTTTCACAAACAGACCTCACATAGACAAATGATTTAGTTACCATAATTTCTCATTAGCGGCAGTAACGGTAACAGTCCCTCACTCTTTTTAATTGTGAATATGTGCTGCTATAATTAATGTAGACAGAACCAACGCAG
Source organism: Acipenser oxyrinchus oxyrinchus (assembly GCA_030684275.1). Lineage (NCBI taxonomy): Eukaryota > Metazoa > Chordata > Actinopteri > Acipenseriformes > Acipenseridae > Acipenser > Acipenser oxyrinchus. The sequence continues at coordinate 9,799,716 of CM060258.1, read as the reverse complement.
TCGTGACGATAATGTAAACACACAACACAGCTGACAGAACACAGAGCAGGGCGGAGCGTACACAGACGCAGTGAAAGAGGTATGGCAGATCAAAAAAAAAAAAAAAAAAAACAAAACAAGAAAAAGAATGTTCGACCCAGGGCTTAAATAGGGAGGTTAATTGATAGAATAGCTTAATTGATAAATTGGCTTGATTAACTGGGGAGGGGCCCCTGCACCTGCTCCCTGAATAACACCTCAAGGTTACAAGAAAAAACAATGTCAACGCTATGAAACTATAACAGCACACTACATGCTTGCTAGTGTTATATCATTTTTATAGCAGTGAGTGTAAATCTACCAATATTGACATTGCCCCTTGTCTGTTTAATAAGACTTGACATTAAGGGCCAGATTCATGAAGCATTCTACTCCAAATTGTTAACACTAATTAAAGGAAAAACACCAATTGCAGTTCTAAATATAATAAGAAATAACTTGACTACTTATAAATCTGTATGTGAGATATCTGAGTTGTTTATTTATGGTTGGTGTGCTTTTTTCCTAAGTATCCTTATTATGAATTGGAGTAAAGAAGAGCTTTGAGAATCAGATGATTTTCTCTTAATACCAGTGTAATTACACAGTGGCTACAAGTGGTTGTGTAGTTACAGTGCAGCTACATGTTTAATTACAAATTAGATTGAAATGTAACACTTGGAAAAATAAATAAATAAATAGCTTTAGTCTTGTGGTTCCCTCGTTTTTTTTTTTTTTCCCAGGTCAACTATTGTAAAATATATAAAGACAATCCACTGAAGGATTTGGCATAGTCTGGTGCTTAACATTGCGATCAACATTTCAGACCAACTTTAAACTTTAAAAAAAAAGTTTTTTAAACACTATCACCTCTGTCTGTCGCTGCATACTAAAGCAATTAAAATAATGAAAAAGGTATTACAACTCATGTCTTAGTCGATAACAAATCCCTCCCTAATACTTTTATTTTTTTGGCCCTCGGCATGGTTTCCATTTTATTGTAAGCCCACCTAATGAATATTTAATACAGTGTACTTGAAGGCTCTGTGAAATACACAAGATATGATGGTGACTGGCAGCTACAAAACATCTTCAACAAACCCTGTTCGGATGTCTGCAAGCCTGAAGCATAACAATTAAAAAATCCACCTGATAATAACTCTGTCATTGGTTGTGACAGCTGTCAGGATGTGAATGTGGTTTTAATTAATAAAGATGAATGCACTGAATACCTGTACTGACAAAGCGGAACAGTCTTATTTCTCCTCTTTGGGGAATGGATCAGTTTCCATTGACAGTCATACACCCGTTACCATGGATGCAGGTACCTAAGTGAAACAAAAGATTACTATGTGTTTAAATATTTCTTCTTTCATAGAAGAGATCCTTCTTTAACCTTTTTTTTCATTACTGGATCAAAGAAATCATTAAACACCTCTACCTACTGTATGATTGACCTTTGCTGCAATATAATAGTTCACTCATGCATGAATCTTGATATATCTGGTCCTAGTATCACAGTGAATGTTGCTTAAAGCAGAGTTGTAATGGTCTGGAAAATGCGTTTCTTAGTTTTCACAAAGTGAAGTTCATTTACTGCTGGTTTCACAGACCTTAATTATCGCTAATCTGGGACTGCCTTACCTAAAGTAACATTAGGAATTTTAATAGTAGGGCACAAAACACACCATCTGACCATTTTTTTTGAAGAAAAAGACAAGTTTATCAGTGTAATAAAACCATTGTATCTGTATAAAACAAGCAAGAAACAAGATTATTCAAGCTGTTGCATCAAGCTAAACATTTTTGTTTTGCCAGATAATGTTTATGTTCCTGCCCAAACCCTCCCCTAACACTCCCCTATTCTAAACTCTTCAAGGCAGCTCTTAATTTAAAACTTGTATTAGCTGCTAATTTACTGTCCCGAATAACGGATCAAACTGAGCTGTTAGTTCATGCTATGAGTTGATATCAAGACAACAAGAAACAGTGCCTGATTGAACTGCTTGGCTTTTTCCTGTTAAAAATGAATTCTGTATGGATTACTTGCAAAGGGTGTCACAACACCGCAGAAGGATTTATAAATCTGGTCAGGCTTTTAATGAGTAACACGAATTTATTCATCCTTAAAAGGATTAGACACAGATAATCAACAATACATCTAATTCACAGCCAGTTCACATTCAAAGGGTGTGGAAGTACAACTTTGTTCTACTTCTTCTGTGCTTGTCACTTTATTCAACAGCTAGACCCCTATTTTAATAGACAGTTATAAAACAAAATCAGAGCCAATTGTGTGATTGGCTTTTTCTTAAGCACAGTAACAAGGGTCACAATATTGTTACCCAAACCTTTTGGAGTTGGTTGTTTACTGGCAAATTTTGACAAGACTGCGACATGGACGTGGTTGAATATCAATGCAGCCAGTGGAATTCGAAATCGAAATGTTGTGCAACATGTTACCTTTGTTTATTAATACTGACAACAGTAAATCAGATCTGCTTTGTTATTTAACTTTTTATGTTCAATTTATATTGGTACATTCAAATGGTGGGTTATTGATTCTGTTTTTTCTGTTTTGATTTTTCTTTGTATGTGTGTGTTTTTATTTAATTGTATTTAGACAATTTTATTTAGTGTCTGTATCTGTATACTTGAGCTTATTTTTTGGAAAATAATTAACTATGACTTGGAAAAATAAGAGCTAGCTCTTGCTTGCTTTGAAACTTATAAAGAAAAAGTTGAAAAATAATTTTACTGGTTAAATTAAAATCTATAATTTAGGAACACACCTATATGAATAACCCAAAATTGAGAGAAAGAGAATTTTGAACTGAAAAAGTAATTTAGAGGCAATTATATAACAAATATAGACTTATACCATAATCAATGTATCAGAATACGTTGCTTTAGTGCAGAGTTTGGCAACCTTTTTGTGCAAGAGAGCCAAACTGAATGGAAATTTAGAGCAAGTGGTCTGCAAAAAGCCAATCAAACACACAATTTATGTACTTTAAAGTGAAAAAAAAGAATTGAAATTGATTATTGTACTTAAAGTGCGCTTCTTTAATGTGACTTCTGCTGCTGCATCGTTTTGCTCATTTCTTTGATGTCTGGTTGATAGCTGGTCAAGTTTAGTTTCATGCAAGCTTTCAGGCTTTCTTCTGTTAATCTTGAGCACAAATAGTTTTTGATGTGATTCAAGTGGGAGAGAATGCCTGTTCGCACATATAGGTGGAGCCAAACATCATTAAAAGAGCAAAACTAACATTCTGCATTGTGCCGTATGTAAGTGGAAGTTCATTCCAAGTTTGCAGAATGAGGCTATCTTCACTCTCCAATTCCTTGCAATCAGTCAATTTGTGAAGTTTTGCTAGTTCTGCATGTTGCCAAGCAAGGCTTTCCAGATTTGAATTTAGATTGCAAAGCTTTTCAACCCAAATGTCTGACTCCTTGAAGTCGGCAACTTCCAGCTCCAAATCTCCGACTGAGATGCAGATCACATGTGAAAGCCAAAAGCTTCTGCAGATCTAGATTGTTACTAGGATCCTCTACCATGCATGAATCTCGAAACATTCGTAACAAGTCTGCCAGTCTCGATATCTCTGAAGAACAGATTCAATTTGGATCCAAATGCAAAAACTATCTGCTGTAGATTCAAAGAATCTACTGTAAAAAATAGATTTTTAGTGAATTTTTATAGGAAGAGAGTCAACTCAGCCAAAAAAAAATAAAAACCTGGTCCTGGGGGAGCATCCCACTGAAAAACGCTTGGGTTAACCACATTGGATATAAGTATAAGATATGTATGTGGTCTGCATTTTTCTCTGTTATCTGTTTTATTTTATTATGGGTGTGCAATAGATATTGGCAACTAGTGCAATAAGTTAGTGCAATAAGTTGTGTTAGAAATGGATAGATTAATTTGCTACACAAGTTGTAGGGTTGCACAGTTGCTGGGACCAGCACTGGTATTTACAGTTACTGGATCCCAGGATGACCCAAGCCCCAGTGCATTATTTGTCAGGCGGTTTTATCAGACAAAACTCTTAATCCTGCAAAATTGAGAAACCATTTATCTACAAAGCATTCAGAATGTGAAAAAAAAACTTTTTTAAACAAAAGGAATAGGAACTTTGCCATCAGCAATGTTCAAAACATAAAACGACAACATTCCTTGATGAACTGGTAGTGAAGATTCAAGCCTAGGAATCTCATTAAGTTAGGTATGTTATATACATACTTTACTTTCTACATTTACTTATACATATACACATACAAATTAGTTTCAAAATGCTGTTGTGAAAAAATGCATGGCAAGTGGTCAGTGAGAAAAATGCAAACACCAAGGTGGTCCCTACATTGAAAAAGTTTGGGAACCACTGATCTAGTGTAATGCAAATGTATACAGGAAAATGTAAGGGAAATTGATTTTCTTGAGTTTACAGAAAGGTCAACAGAAATATATTTCAAGGAATTACAAGCAAAACTGCAGACAAATATTTAAAGTTATTTTTTTACATTAAAAATAAGAAATTAAATTGATCAAAACGGACAGGGTACTAAATCATGTATTTTACAATCCTCTCCCTTCCACATTAATATGCCTTATAAGCCTTAGGAGTCTTATAAACAAGGTTGGAGTTCTGTATCTATTCTAGTGGCTTAGTTTCCAATCACCTTACAGTACCAGGAAAATGCAATCAAACTACCATGTTTAAAAAAGGTACCTAATGAGATTCAAAGAAGAAATGTCAGACACCCTATGTGCAGAACTGACATTGCATCTTAGGGTAGAGATCCCACACATCAATGAAACAGAATGCAAAGGCAAATCATTTTCTACCTATGCACTTACTCAAGAGTCGGTCAAAAAAAAAAAGGAAAACAGAGCAACACATGAGCAACATCAGTTTGGCTTCCATAGCTTACATGAAATGAAAACCTAACTGTTATAAACACACATCTGAAAAACAAATGGCTGAAGGAGGCAAAACACATGGTGTGGAAAAGGTTTTTTTAAAATTATTATTTAATATAAATATAAGTAAATGGTGCCTCCTGCCTCTGAGGAAAACTTACAACACAGCTTCCAATAAACAAACCACAAGGATTTGGACTCGGAACATTATTGAACTCGGAATTTTATAACAGCAAGTGATGAGCTAAAGTGACCTTGAACTGCACTTCCACAACCTAACTGTATGGCTCCTGACTTATCTTGTGAGTTCAAGCTGCCTCTGCCAGTCACATTGCACTTAGAACTGAATCAACAGCCACCTTTCCCCCACAAAACCAAAGGTCGTACACACTTTTACCATTTATACATCCTATGCCACACAAATGACAAGCTAGTCCCCAAATGGAGAATAATACTACCAATACTGCCCATTGCTGCTTGGCTGCTATCTAATACAGAATGAATAGAAACCTAACTTATACTGTATGTAATAGTTTGCCAAGTGCACCTGTTAGCCAACTGTCATTTGCTTTGCTTGCTGAGCGACTCCTCTGCTGTGGTATGAGTTTAAGGTCTGACAGGGGGCACTGGGAACTTGTACCCTTTCAGAAACAGAGCAGTTGATGCTGCCACAAATGCCAGCCGGTGTGGTCTTTTCTTTTTCTTCTTTCTGCCTTCCCACTTTGCTTGGACACCTCAGTGGAACGAAAGCCCTCAGAACCTTTCTGCCGAAGGAGGAGGGAAAGGTTACATTACATATTTATTAAATACATTTGTACTCAATATGTATTGACATCCTATCCAGGCAGACTGTTAGAAGGTCAGTAGGTAACGTCCCTTTGCTTTTCTAGTTTGCGTTTAACCACTGGTGATATAGAAAGCATGTTGCAGCTTAACGAGGCACTCTGTCCTGACTTTGGCACAAATAAGTAGCTCAAATGTAATTTAAGCACCGTATAGCAAGTGCTTTTCTCAAACGATCTTATGATATAATATATAATATAATTTTATAAAAGTCATAATTTAATTGACATTTTAGCTGAGGGAACAAAAGGTTTGGAAATACGTTAACACAATCAAATTTAATTTGATTGAATTCTAATTACCTACAATGATATTTCCCCCCAGCTAAAATGCTAATTGAATTTGGAGCACAGTGTTATGTTACTGTTTGGCATAGAGTATACTGATATGCTGCTGGTGTTGATAATGGAAGAACATATACATTATTAATCAGTTTGAACAATAGGGGTAACCTGCTAACATTCCCACACTGTGTTTTAAGGGGGATCCTCCTGTGGACTATACATTATACCAAGGTTGTATCAGCTCAGCAAACGTTAACCACTCCCTGACATTTGTTGAGGAAAGTTAACCATGAAAATTCAGTTTTCTATGAACAGTATAATATTGTCGGCCCCCTCCGACTGCCCTGTGCAAGGAACACTTGGCGAGAGAGTACCACTGGTCAACAGTTCTTTATTCAGCTCTGACAAGAGTTGACTGCCAATGACCAGTCCTAGTTTCAAGCCTTTCTCTTTCCCTCTCTCTGTTTCTTCTGACTCTGCCATAGCACTATTCCCTTCCATTTCCATCACTACCTTGTGGTGGAGATGTGCCCCAAGCTCAGCTAGCCTGTCTGATGGTCGCTTGTACGAGTGTAGGAAATACAGCCCAATAAATGTTGCCTCATGTTTTGCCTACTTTATTTCAGGGGCTGTTCTTGATAAAGTGGCTGCACTGTATAATAATAACATATATTAACAGGCAATTTTTTCAATGGGCTCATCCAGTTGATGTTCCCCATATCACACGGCCATATGATATGGGAAACATGCGCTCATTAATACCAGCAACAGAGTGAGACCTCAGCACGAGCTATCAAACTGTCAAACAGCAACACATCTCCACAAGTGTGTACCTGATAAAGAAATATGTAATACACTCTGATTCTAACAAGGTAAGCCACTTCTCACAAAAGGTACACAGAAATGTTAGCAAACACAAACATCCTCGAAACAAAACTAGTGAACATAAAAATGACAAAATAGTTATATATATAAGAAATGTTAAAGCGCGTAATTTTAACACGCTCCCTAACCTTTTTTCAAAAACAAATTGTCACGGAAACGCAACTTTAGAACTCTGGCAGGAAAAAAAATTGCTGCTCACCAGAGAATATAAAAAATACTGCATGGGTTAGTGTGTGATAAATGAGAATTGAATGCCCACCCCTCAGTGTGCATTAAAATCTCATATCACACACTACCCCATGCAGTATACTTTGTGTTCCACATTTCCGGTTAATTTTTCCGAATTTTACAGAAAAATTACAGGATTTTTCAACTTATTTATACCCGATTTTTGTCTATTATTCAATATTTTCCTGGTACTATTTTCTACATATTTTGGCATTGTAATAAGCAGCTCTACACTGTATAAAACGTGGTTGACAGAAAATGGTGATGCTTTAGTTGTCAATTTTCTTTTTTTATGATTTCAAGGCGAATCAACCTGGCTTGTTGTGTGCTGATGTCATGTTCATACCTTCTGTAGATGCTATTTCCATCAGCACAGCGATTGCCCAAACGTTCGCAAAGTACCAGCTAACTTGGGAAAATGTGGCTTCGACTTGCACAGATTCTGCTTCATCACACATGCCAGGGACATTATTAATCAGAAACCAGAACTGCTACTCATCATATTCCACATGTCATGTGTTTTTTCTGAGATTTCTTTCCTTGATTTTTACCGACGTTTCAATTAAAAACTATTTTGTACCGATTTTATCCATATTTTAATATGTAAATAAACTCTGAAAAATTCCCAGAATTTTTTTTTAAAGATAAAAACCTAATGTTTGCTGGAGAAATGATTACCAATATTCTTGAAATCTACTTTTTAATTTTGTTTTAAAAAAAAATACATATGAGAAAAGACTAAACAAACAGTTACAGAATTACAGCAGTTACAGCAGCAATCCACATTTATTATTAATTTGAGTTGACCTAGCAGTATGCCATACACTGTAATGGATCAAATGTGTTTTGATACTTATCTCAAACCTTAGGTATCAAGTTTGTGTAATTGGAGTGAAGGTCACATGGGACCTTGATGCACCATCACAACTAGAAGAGAAAGTGAAACTACCCAGAATCTTATCCGTTCATATTATTAGCAACTAAGACCAAATCATATAAAGCAGCTTCCTTGTCATGCAACCTGGAGGTTTTTCAGATCATTTTAGAATAAGAAAAAAGCAATAATGCAAATTCTGGAGACATTTTTATTCTTACATTCCAGTGTAAATATATTCAGCAATTAAATACAAAATGAACAGCACAAGTTTTGTTATATATCTGGACCATAGGTGGACAACAGTGTAGTATATTATGTTGACACCTTTTTAAAGTGTCCTGGTCAGAATAATATAACAGTAGTATCACACTTGTACTATCATTCTTAGCCGTTTACACTGGCACAGTCATTTTGTTTACACTGGCACAGTTATTTCTGAAGAAACTGATGAGAAAGGAACTTAGGGTACTGAGCCAATGTTTTTTAGTTTGAAAAAGATCTGTCGGTGCAGGTGGGTTGCATTTCAAAGGCATCTGATCTGATAACACATACTCTGCTCTTACTCTCTGTCATCCTTGTCAGTTTTATCGATCTCAGCCACGGAATTGTCAACATGAACTAAGCAAGTGAGAACTGGGAGAACAAACTGCAATAAAAAGGGCTGGAAAAAAGGTTCTGTTGACCGAAGAGAGAACAATCTTGAAACACATAGACAATAAAGAGAAGTAAGGGGAAAATGCAGAAGCACAGCTTAAAATAAAGTATGAAATAATCAATTGGGATGGAATGTTATCAAGTTATATTGCCTTTTATTCTCTCTCTCTCTAAATATGTGCTTTTTTAATCAGAGGTATAGAAAATAATAATTCAAACATGACTGAATTGTAGTTTTGATTATTGTTTTTTGAGTATCAAAAAAAAATGTCAAAGTTTTTGGCACGAATATCTTAGTGTTGTACATATAATGCAGTAATATACAATACCAGTGCAACAGGGCGCCAACATTTCTGGAGCAAAATAGGTTTTCTGGGTGTGATTCGCCAAATATTTTGGTCGAAAATATTTATGGCATTACAGTATTTTGTTTAAATATAGCTAATACAGCATAAGTAAATAACATAAATAAATAACAGAAAATGTTTTTGAAGTTCATACCACAAGTTTTTTTTTATTTCTTTTGTAATATGTTTCGTAATTCATTTTCTGTTAGGTCACAGAATCGCCATTCAGCAGTTTTTTTTTTCATTCAGCCATTTTATCCTGTTGTTTAGGAGTGGAGGTGGAGGGTGTTCCTTTGAAAAGTGGCGGGACTGACAGTGATGTGAACAAATCACATGACAGACAGAGACTATTGCCCAGTGGTGTCAGGATGTGAGGGCAATAGTTCAATCTATTTTTCCTCCTATGGAGGTATTAACCAATCACAGGCCAGAATTTCCCAATCACATATATATATATATATATATATATATATATATATATATATATATATATATATATATATATATATATATAGTGTGTGTGTGTGAAGTCTTCAAATAATCATTGCAAAACTATTCTTATAGAATTGCAGCCATTATTTAAATTGTTATATCATTGACTTTAATGTGTAAACAAAAGACTTCATTTTTCTTAAGATTAAATATATTTTTTGTAAGAATATTACTTTAATGACTTTTAAGAGACATCATTTTGCCAAGTTTGGGCAGCTAAAATCGCTCAAGTTTGCTTCACAGTTCTCTCAGCCAAACTGTGTGAGAATACATCACTTTGTACAATAACAAACATCCTACACACAATGTATTAACTTAGAAATGAATGTGTTTATCATGTGGTTTCATCTGCCTTCTGGATATTAATTAACACTACTGTCTTTAGCACCTCTTTTACAATGAATTCCACCTGATTTGTGTGGCAAGAAGAGGAGGAATGTAAAACTCCTGGTGTTTTTTGTCACAGTGTTAGCTATTGGGTCAAATACTGCCAGAAAGAATATAAGGGTTATAAATTGTAAAATAAAGAATGTATCAAACTATGGACTGTTATGTTAAACAATAATGGTACATTCTTTTTTTACGTCTTATGTATCTTACTGATTAGATACAGATATCTAATCTGTAAGGTACATAATAATAGAATGTATTAATAGAATGTAGTTAAAAAAAAAAAAGGCTTCAGTGGTATTATAGCGATAGCTTCTTGGCACAATTTACACATTAACAGATATTTTTTTGTGCTATGATCTTAATGAAAATCTTAATGGAAACATTTAACAAATAATTACGTTCAGCCGTCCTCGAAGATAAATAAAGCAGAGATGACCACAAGCTCTAGTTACAGTACATCTGCTGTAAACCTGGATGGGTAAGTAAAATTAGAACATTTCTGCAGTATCAAAGTCATTGTAAACACCCTTTTTAATGCAATATGCATTTCATTAATGGAATGGATTTAATAATAGTGCTATTATCATAGTGTGCAACCTCATTGCTGTAAACATAAGCCATTCTTGGCTATATGTAAGGTGTCCCAATACAATGTGGACCCCTGCATATAGTATTAAACCTACACTATAAAAATTCTATGCAGCTTCTCCTCATTAATTGTAACAGTCTCCCTACCCTTTGCATGCTAAAAACAGAAGTCTGAAAATGGGTGAAAGTGTAGTTCCCCAGCTTCATGTGTCAATACATTTTCATTTCCAGCTCCAAAAAGTAAAATCCTCCGAGGGATGAATACTGTAGGGTTTTGCTTCCACCTGCCAAGATCAGAATTTAAAGCAGCTTTTGTAAACTATTCAAACCTGCAGAAGATGGAAGTATCTGTAAAACTACAGTACTGTAAATGACCAAATAGTTCTTTGAGACAAAATTAAGAGAAATATGGAGGAGGATTTTAGCACTCTCCAATGCTAACATATACTGTACATTCCTGTTTTGTTATTTTACTTTATTTAGTTATTTTTCAGAAGTCATCACAATTATTCAAAATGCTGTGTCCATCAAAACTTGTCACACAGGATACATAATGTAGATAATGCAGGACTCCATTTTGTTTCCTGTTGTACTGTACATTTATCCTCCAAACCAGTTACATGTTACACAAAGTGAGTTACGTGCACTGCACTCAGGGGACTTGATGTTGCAGAGGATTTGTCCTTCAGTGAGATCACTTTACTGTTACCCGGAGACCTCCATCCCAGCAAGTTACTGTTGCCTGTTATAGACTATGGAGATGTTGTTTACATGTTTGGAAAAAAACAAATCTCTAACTTGCTTGAGCACGGTGTTGAAAAGACTTTACAGGTTTGTCTAGGTCTGTGGTGGTTCAGCTCATCACTGTCTGACGTATATTAACATGGGTCTGTTACCATTGCAGTTTAGAAAAATCTGTAATTCTTCGGTAAAATTCGGAATAAACTGGAAAGGCGGAACACTAAGTATAAGTAATCACTGACTAATGTGTGTGAGAATCGATGATGTTAAATGTTATTATTATTAGTTTATTTAGAGACGCCTTTCTCCAAGGCGACTTACAGAGACTAGGGTGTGTGGACTATGCATCAGCTGCAGAGTCACTTACAATTACATCTCACCCAAAAGATGGAGCACAAGGAGGTTAAGTGGCTTGCTCAGGGTCACACAATGAGTCAGTGGTTGAGGTGGGATTTGAACCGGGGACCTTCTGGTTACAAGCCCGTTTCTTTAACCACTGGACCACACAGCCTCCTGTGTATTTGTCTACTTCGTTTATTGGGTCTGTGACAGGGTAGCGTCGTGGGCCCAGATGTTATTCGGCAGACAGACTCAGAGGCAAGGAAACTGCAGTTAAAGTGTTTCTGCGCAGTTTAATTAACAAAAGGAAATCAAAAAGTTGCACAAAACACTGCTCACCAAGCAAAAATAAAAGGTCAAACAAAAACAAATCTTGCACACAATAAACAATTACAAAATAACTGGCGCAAGGGCCAAAACAAAAAGTTTAAACAAAATACAAAAATGTAGGCTGGGCATTAGCCTTCACTACCATTTTTTTCTTTCAAAAAATAAACAGAGCACAAACAAACGCTCACCCAAAACACCTCCCCCAAACAAAGGATTTTCCCCTTTTTTATACCATGTGGCTGGAGCCTAATTATCAATTACTCAATTAGCTCCAGCCACATTCTCACATGTATTTTGACAGGGATAGGAAATTAACCCCATCCCTGCCAACCACCACCAAATCACCACACAACAATATTATTTACAGACAGGGCCCTGCCCTGCCACAGGGTCCCTCTTGGAAACAAGCTGTAGGAAACTAATATGCCTCTGGGCTTCTAACTAAAGTGAGACTGGGATTTGAATCTGCTTCACAAACATACAAGTTTATCCAATAATTTACTCTTATATTCAGGGTAAATGTGATCTTTTAAGGCATTTAGGTCTTTAATAGAAGTGGTGAGACTAATATACTGTTGTGACTTTTATACAGCCATCGCTTATGTATGAAGTCTGATTAGATTTTGAAATAGTTAATATTCTGCCAAACAGGTGTCGGCTGCATATACATTGGTTCAAGGTTTAAGGTATATCACCTGAACACACCCAAGCATGACTGGAAGTCATTTCTATCTGGAAGCTGTTCGTGGTCTAAGTGATATTATTGCTTTCACCTCTGGGACCTTGGATTAAATTCAGCCCAGGTGAGAGTGACTGAAAGTCTTTTCCATCCGTTAGTATTCAGCACCCAGAGAAGCTAGTTATCAACCAAGATTACAGAGCTCACATTAACAAAGCCTTCCTTGCCACTGCTTTCATCTGAGATCAATGTTTTAAGCAGGGAAGTCAAAATGAGTTTCACCACCAGTCTAGTTGTTGTTTAGTAGCCTGATATTCTAATTACCACATATTACCAGAAGACTCAGCTGCAGAAGAAAAACATGGACTGTTAATGGAACAAAGTAAGACCTATTAATGTTTTACTCAGTTGAGCTGAGTGTTTAAGGTCTAATATAATTTCATACAATATCATTTTACAAGCACATGCGGAGGATTTTCTTATCCTAAAACATATTTGAGTATTCACCTATTCCCACAAAACATGCATCAGCAGGTTTAAGGCAATAGTTCTCAATTTTAAAAGGTCCATCTGAATAATATCTACCAATGTTATAATAAGCAATACTGCAAAAAAAAAAAATCAATACATAAATAGGATATGGGCACTATTGAATTTCTTATGAACTGCCGACACCTACAATATTTTATCAACTTACCTTAAGTCATCTCCAATTCAGACTTATCTTTCCTATAATCAAGTTCAATATCTCCAAGGTAAGTAAGGTTACGGCAGCAGTGTAGGTATCACTGTCTCAAAAGCTGCTATCAGAATTAGTTTCGCACTTTTTAAGTATATGGACCTGGATGACCTCCACGGCCTTTACCATTTTGAAGTCCAAACCGTAATCCTCTGCTGGGATTTGCCCAGGTGTCTATTACAGCCTGTAATCTGTGATACATCTTCCAATATTCATACTGCCGCGAGGTTAAGCCCCTCTGTCTTTGTTGTTGAGTGAAAAAAGTCGACAAGGTGTTAGCTTGTGCAGGAAGAGAGATTGAAAACAGCAACAGCTTCAATCAAGTCCTGTGCCGGAGAGAAATCTTTCTGAGCAGGCAAGGTCTCATTTGAGTAAGAGTAATCAGATGAACCCTCGTCTGACTTGGGAGGGGGTGGGTGGAATGAAAGAGGTCTTCTTAAAATAAATTTGCTCCTAATAGCCATATTGTAACTCATACTGTCAAAATATTTGATTTTCAAAGGAAACTGTTGTATTTTTTACACGTAAAACATGATTTAGATGATTTAGACATAGAAATAGATCCGATAACAAGCTGTCTTCGGACTGCATTGAATAAATTGTTATTGATTCCACATGGGACAGACTCCTTTTTTTGAATCCAGAGCAATATTAACTGTAACTGAGGGCTATGTTTGCTAAGAATATAAAGAATATTTGCATTCATTAAAAATGTAATATTATGGCAATAAGTAATATCCTCTTAGTATTTCCTCATGAGATCTCTGCTGTCCATGGAATGTATTTCTAGTGAACAGTTCTACAATATTGAGAAAACTGTGGTGTGGTTTTTCTTTAGACATATCTGTCACATGAGTTGGGTATGTTTGGTTTGTTTGATCAATATGTCAACCATTTCTGTCAGTGGTCAGTAAATGTATATTCCCCAGTTATATCTTCTGTCTATGATCATGTAATCTGGAGGCCAGAACTGTCAACCTGAACCATCTATTTTTTATTTTAATAATTGGGTCTAATAAAATATCAGTTATGAGAACAAAAGTATCAGTAGAGGGGCAGGAAGTTATCTATTTTAAGTGACAAGGTAAATATGTGAAATAATAAGTTGAATTTTTTCAAACCAGAAATCATTTAAATTCAAATTAAAGAAAACCTCTCGAGGCATTGGGAAACTTTTTGAAAGATTGCTAATTGATGCAAAGCGGTGACTGCCAATTAAAAAGGAAAAGGGTTATGAAAGTACTTTAACAGAAAAAGTACACATCACGTTCTAAAAAGGAAGTACAAATCATGTCAATACCGTAATTAGTAAAAGCAGGAGGAAACAAACCAATAAGAATTTCTCAAATGCTTCATGAAATCAAAAATGTTACATTGTGTGAGGGTGGGGGCTTTATCATTTGTAATGTGGCTTTTATGGTTAGCTAGTGAAATTACCTGGAACGTTTTTATTGGGGACGACAACTGCAGGATTATCACAGCTCACTGGCTTCCTCAGAAATGTTCGACTTAGACCCCTTCTCTGTTTCATCAGTGACATACAATATTGGATTAATCTCAGATGTTTTGGGGAAAAGACATCATTAGTTGCAATTTAATGTGACCTTTATGCCTAAATAGCTTCACCATCTGTAAAATACATGGCTTCATCTGATTCCTTGTCTGCGTGGATAAGATTAGGATTAATAGGAACAGATTTTATAATTACAGACTGGGCTACAGCATTACCGTTGTCAATTATTATAATGTTCCACAAACCATTAATCTCCTAATAGAGCACTCAGTGCTGTAAAATAAAACGGAACATTCCCATTGATTTTCAATGGCTATCTGCAGTACTTTTCTGAAGGCTCCAGATTAGAATGGCCAGCAAGCGTATATTGATCTTCACACAGCAGTGTTTTGTGTTAAATCAGTACTAGGGTAAGCTCTAATGAAAGGTTCTGCCCTTTGTGTTAGTATCTATCCACTATGACAGCACGGCATTAAGCTGCGTAATTCTGTGCCTGATTGAAGAAATCAATAGAAATATATCCTTGTCTGATAAAGAACGCTTTCTGTGTGTTTTGCTGGTAATCATCCAGTATCATATGAGTTACTTAAGCAGCCAGAGTCAAATTCCCTTTAGTCAGTAGCATCTTAAGAGGGAAATATGTGTTACTGGCCAGAAGTTTAAAAAGGAAAAAAAACATAAATCATGTCTATAAATATATTAGTTAGTCATTAAATATTACTGTATATACAGCCACATATTAGGACGTACACGGTGCCCCACAGGTCAGGCATTATAGGTAATATAATATATTATGCCGATTCGTATGTTCTTTGTTCAATGAAGCAACCACACCCCATTAACTATGTGCACCACAACAAAATAATCTGAATTTGTTCCTGTTTTTCTTAAGTCATTTCACAATTGAAAGAAATAAAAGAGCAACCAATATAACAATTATGCATATGATACCTGACTTATGGGACACCCAGCAATTCCTGTGGACTAAAGTGGTAGTGGATAAGGCCAATACACTATCTAAATGAACAGATTAACCCAAAAAAATGACCTCTATTTAATTACAAAGAAGCAACAGTTAATTTAAAGAAAGCCACTTGTCCCTCACATAAAGCTGCAGTCTCCAGGATGAAAAAAGAGTAATAAGAACACAGTAGATCACGACAAGTACTGTAGATGCCCCAAAGCACTGCAGAGCTACGCTTCATTTTGACCTTGTCATGGAGGACAAAAAAAGAAGTAAAAGCTTACTATTGGAAGCGTTTTTTCTCCACCTTTCTGAACTCCAATCACCTCGGCTGCATTTCAGACAAAGTCGCTGACATCTCCTACCTAATCAAGTGGCGGATTATCTTGTCTGATAAATTGGAGCTAGTATTTTGTGAAAAGTCTTTCCAGAATTACTTCCCTAGCTTGCAGCTAATAGGACAGCAGATGTCTGGATCAAGCCCCAGAGATTGTAGTACATTGTGGTGTAATGATTTGTGGCAAACAGTACAAATGTTTTAAAAGAGGGTATTTCTAAGAAGTAGCGGCCAGGCTTGATCAATTTGAGTCAAAAGAAAAATGCTTCAAAGTTATTCTTTTCTGCATTATTAGAAGAAAAACACTGGTGAATGAATACTTTTGAATTAGCATTTATGGAGTTTTGAGAATTTTCTAGTATGTAAACATTTGACTACAACTGTGTAGGTAGTATATATATATATATATATATATATATATATATATATATATATATATATATATATATATATATATATATATTCTTTTGAAAAACAAGCCAATTGCAGTTAAACACAAATTATTAGCTTAAAAGTATACAATTGTTTTGCATTTTAATCCAGTAACATAGATAGCAATAGCAACGTGTGTGACGGGCTGTTGCATACTATACTGACTAGTCTTTGTATTTAGTTTAACATCCTAATAAGCCTGTCTCATGAAGAAATGGATCAGTGACTTTAACATAATTTGAACATGAATTTGAACTTCTGAGTGTAATTGTACAACTGTTTGAGTAATTGCAGTGTAACCCCAACTTTCCAATCAGTAAGCATTTAGGATTTCTAAGGAAATGGTTACCTTGCTGCAGTACCTGTGGGGGGATATCTGTATTAAATTACATACAACAATAAGAAAACAGTTCTATATTAAACATTTTGTTTGTTCCCCCCTTTGTTTTTTTAGGAGAATCCCTACATGTGCAATAACGAGTGTGACGCCAACACACCAGAGCTGGCACACCCGCCAGAGCTGATGTTCGATTTTGAAGGCAGGAACCCGACAACTTTTTGGCAGTCATCCTCCTGGAAGAAATACCCAAAGCCCCTGTTGGTCAACATCACTCTGTCTTGGAACAAGACCGTTGAGCTTACAGACGATATACTGATAACATTCGAGTCCGGACGTCCAGAGCAGATGGTTCTTGAGAAGTCCCTGGACTACGGCCGATCCTGGCAGCCATACCAGTTTTACGCTACAGACTGCTTAGACGCTTTTACAATGGAGCCCAAAACAGTCCACGATCTCACTCAGCACACCCTGCTGGATATCATTTGCACAGAAGAGTATTCCAGAGGATATGTGTGGAAATATGATAAAACAGTTCGCTTTGAGATAAAAGATAGATTTGCACTTTTTGCTGGACCTCGGCTTCACAATATGGCCTCCCTCTATGGACAGCTTGACACAACCAAGAACTTGAGAGACTTCTTCACAATTACAGACCTCAGGATAAAACTGCTGAGGCCAGCGACAGGAGCAACAATGGTGGACGAGGACAACTTGTCAAGATACTTCTATGCTATATCTGACATAAAGATACAAGGAAGGTAAGACATTTATGATATTTTGAACTATACTTCACAATCTTCTTAGTATTTTTCTGAATAATTCAACTGAGCTTTAAAACTCTCATAAAGGAGTCTTCAGGAAACAGTGCATTGTAGTGTATTGATATAATTCAGACATGAGAGCCAAATATTGCTGCTTTCCCTACTAAGTTATTTCTTTGTATAGCAACCGTTTGGTATGTATGCGCACTAGATGCCTTACGAATATAGTAAGTTGCTCTAGATACAGTAATACACTACTAATTCTGCATTTTAAATTTCATAGTAATTTTCTTTCATGATTTTGTTTGTACTGTATCAAGGACGTTTTTTTCATCTTGCAATCTTATTTTAATTTAGTAGCGATTGCCTGCAAGCAACACAATCTCTAATACCAAGTACATTAAAGTATTACAGAACCCCCTGCTGTGGGAACAGAAAACCAGCATTGTTGCCGGGGGAAGCGTGATCCGGTCACACTGCGATTTATAGAAGTTTTTTTTGTTTGTTTGTTTGTTTGTTGCCGAACACTCCTGAATAAATGTTGAGAAATGCATGTTATGGGTTAATTTTATGACCCATGATGTGTGATTAAAAATGTCAAAAGATGTTTAAAAATATAGCATTGCAATATGGACAGCATGGAACATGGCAAAGGTGGAGTAATGTGTTTCTTGTAAATTTTACACAGTGTCCCATAACACTTGAAGGGTTTAAGGTAACATTAAATGTATTCAATTCTGACACTTATTTTTATTTAGCTACTGATATATGATGGGCTTAATGGCAAACTATAAATCCCATTGCAACAGTAGCGGTACTTTACAAGAAAAACACATATATATACAGGATGTATACAAAAAAGCGCAGAGAAGAAGACCTAATTGAACAACCCGCTGTAATAATTCATAATTGTACATTCTGTAATAGCGCCGGCCGATAGAGCACCTTTTTTTCCATATTCAGCAGTTTCACACTAATTGCTTTATCAGCTCTCTTTAGGCACTTAATGCAGTTCAGTGAGAACATAGTTTAATGGCTGCTTGACATGGGTAACAACCTCTCCAGTTCTGTCTTTGATCCTCCAGTAGAAGTCTCTCATAATTTCAGATACAGTATGTAATATGAGCTTCCTTGATGTGTTTTGTGATAGCTTTTCAGACTGTGTAAAATGTGTTTGCTTGTCATCACCCTAGAAGCACATTCAAGTTACCTCCCCTTGTGAGCCGTTTGTACACAATTCTGTTTATTTGAAGTTATCTTATTTACTTTCTAAAATAATGCAGTGACCCCAATGATAATGAATTGGTTTCAAAACCGGCATTAATGAAATACAACACATGCAATTTCAGTGAACGGAGCATTGCATTTTTCAATTTCAATATTTGTTTAGAGAATGACAGTAGAGTGTAATACAAATAGAACCACATGAATATTAAAATACAAAAATGCACACAAACTATGAAGCTTGCCCTTCTGTTTCATAAGCTGAGTTGATAACTTCTTAAAGAAGAAAATTAACCTCTTTACTGATGAACAGTTTGCAAGTGTACTGTCCTACTGCATCTCCAGCTCAACTAAAGAAAACCTTTCAATTAGAATTCAACAAAGACAATCAAAGCATGATATTGTTCTGTCAAACACTGCGACAATATTCAATCAGCTCATTTTGAATCTCAAGGAGACTGAATATTTTACAACAGCAATGTCACAGATGAAAACAGTCCTTTCTAATATATGATTTTAAATAACTAAACATTATTGTAACATGATTGTACAGTACTTTACATTGTAAATAATAATAATAATAATAATAATAATAATAATAATAATAATAATAATAATAATAATAATAATAATAAATGCAATTAAAAGTCACCTTCAAGTCATACTATACTGTAAGCGAGGTCATCTTAGGTTTATTACAAATACTGCCCCAGCTGTTCACCTTGTTGATTGATTAAGCAGTCTTGTTTCTGCAAAGCGGTGATGCTCTGGTATTAGCCTGATCCTTTGGGAAAGGGTGGCTGCTGAACTACCTTTCTGCCTCACTGGCAGCCAATTCCTGCCGGCATGAAGACGTTGCATGAAGAGTGCTTTGTAAGGAAGAGGCCACTGGCCGAATGTAGTAATATATCCTAAATAATGTGTCTGCAGCATTTAATACACCATTCATCTGTTCAATGACTTACGAATGGCTTCCTTCTGTGCACATCATGGTACCTATTTTAAATCATGTGAACTACCAGCATGAAACACGCATGCATTTACAGTTTACTTTATCTTGTATAACAGACTGCAAACCAGGCTTACCAGAACGTGTTTGTCACATCTCAGTGACAGTACACTTACCATCTCAACGTGGGATACAAAACAGACTGCAGAAATCACATGCTGTAGTATGGTTCTAAGTTAGGTTACAAAAGACACCATACCCTTCCATCCTCATAGCCTTGCAACTTTTTCATTATGTATTATAGTGAAGTCTGACTCCGCATTCCCTCCTACTGCTTTATTGTGCCAACATTTCTACACAATTGTGACTAGGTTTGTTTGTAATTTCAGTAGTGCTAAAACCCACTAAATGTATGTGTGTGTTATATATATATATATATATATATATATATATATATATATATATATATATATATATATAAGGAAATGTAATGAGTAGAATGTGTTTGTCAGCATGGCTGAAAGAGCTAAAGTGAAAGAGTCCTACTTGTAGGCAGTTACAATCCCCTGTATGAGACTGGTACTGCTTAGGACCTGAATTAAGGTTTAATTAGTTCAGTTTAAATATTACTGTTAGTACATGGCTGTATCAAAGACCTCGATATGAAGGGCCACAGTTGCCCACCACTACTTTACATTGGTACCTTAAATTCGTTTTTACATGTTTGTTGTATAACGTGATTTTTATTTGCTTCACAAACACCAATCTCTCTTTCTATTTATTTAGAACATGCACACATTGGGCTAGCAGAGGGTAGCATAGGTATATAGAACTACAGTTCGTTCATTATCCAAATAGGAAAATGTTATTCCCTCTTTTCCCCAAGGTAATAAACTGTGTTATTTTGTATTTTATGTTAGAGTGTTTACTGTTTTCTACTAATGACTATTCTCCATACAGTCCTTCTTTCTGCACAGGAAATAGAAACTTCTTAACCTGAAATACAATTCTAAAAGCCTGTAGGAGCAATTTCCAACGGGAAAAATCCTGCATAATTTGGTAGATTTCTGTAGCCTTTACGGTATTGTGTAAAAGCCATGAAATCTTAAAAGCCATAGTGCTTACAGTGGTATAAGACTGTAAAATATTAGTCATATTACAGACACTAAACTAGGTCGCTAGAAATTCAAGACTAAATCTACCATATAATAGACAATTATTTTCCTGCATCTTGCTTCTGTTTTCCCTGCAAACAAAAACAAATAATACTGTTTATGCTGATTATGTATATTTAATAATGGATGGCAGTGGCTTAAAAATTATGGATGGTATGGCATAACTAGAGATTGATCTGTAGCATTAAAATACAATTGAAGGATTTATTCAATATGATAAATAATAGATAAATCTGATTGATTAATAAGAATTTGCCAATTGTCTTACTGCATCAGTAGGCTAAGAGATTTCGAGACAACAAAATGTATGTGTCTTTCCTAATTACTCAGTAAGAATCTACATAGAATCATGAGTTGTTTTTTTTTTGTTTTTTTAAAGATCTGATCAATAATAAGTAATTAAAGCAGGAAAAAGCCAGCCAAGGATCCCTTGATTGCGAGCATAGAAACACTATGCATTATGTACAGTGAGGCACCTAACCTTTTGTCTATTAGCTGATGAGAAGTTTTATTTAAAAAACAAAAAAACATAGAGTGAGGTTTAGTCTAGTATTTAAATACCACCTTAATAGTTCAAAGCTTAAGCTATCATATAGAAAAATAAATGAGGAAAAATAAAATGGTTAAACTTAGTAAAAATAACCTTAGGTTACTTACCGTAACCCTGGTTCCCTGAAAGAGAAGACGACCACCAAAACATACTTAATGGATTCAATGAGCTCTTTATATCAGAGCTACCGATAGGCCCCTGCCTGGAGTGATGCAGTCGTTCCCACCCACCGAGGGATTAAACAGTCAACTCGTGGAAGCCGTGATATCTTTTGCATCCAACCCTTGAGGGCGACCGATGCAACCTTGCTGGGTGGTGGTCGTCTTCTCTTTCAGGGAACCAGGGTAATGGTAAGTAACCTAACGTTCCCTTTCAATTCGAAGACAACCACAACATACTTGTGGGAAAGTATACCAGAGCAGTCGTGAGGGAGAAGGAACGGCAGCATATGAGGGACGCATCATGACTGCATAACATAGGGTTAGCGGTGCGAGCATGCAACCTCAAGGACCCTCATGCCTAATGAAGGCAAAGTAGGATCTACCACATTAAGGTGGTAGAACCTGGAGAAACTATGTGGCGTAGCCTAGCTAGTCTCCCAGGTGGGGGCATGCCAGCACCATCATACGCAGTCGAGAATGGTAATGCATTAACACATTGCACCACCTGATTCTAGACTCAACTTACTACAAGTAGAAAAGTATTTTTTAGACGGAACTGCAAAGCTTTTGCTGCAATGTTGCATTTACACTGCTATTTTCTCAGTGTGTTAAAAAAAAATGTATATATTTTTTTAAAACAAGAAATGTTAACAATTCATTTTTTTGTCTTTGAAAAAGGTGGCAGAAGAGTTTATCTGCCCCACCATGTTTTTAAATAAGTTGAGATTAATCCATTGAACAAAGATTGATGATCTTTAAATTGTAGATTACCCGAGCCAGTTTTGCTATTTCCCATTGGATATCATAAGTTACTGTTTATCAATCACGGCAAAAAGTTGATTTGGAAAAAAAGCTATTTCCCCAATTTTCCATACTGCCTCTGGGAATCTAATTCAATTTCCACCAACATTTTGTAGCAAAAAATAAACAGTGAAAAAATTCAGGCTTGCAGTGTATCAGTAATTCACTTGTATGGCAGAATTGATTATGGTACACTTGTAAGGTATTACAGTATAATTCCAGCAGCACACACAAGTCCTATATCATTCAGTCCTATCTCAAAAAGACCATATTTTAAAATGACCAATGCTGGAAGACCTTCAAATATGCTTTGGAGCATATGATTATATGATTGTGTGTTGGGTGTGGGGGGTGGGATATACAGCAGAATATAGATTTTGAAAGTGTAGCAGAAAAACTCAATTAAACTGTGTCTTGGGTTTTCACTAATGCCTTCATCAGTGTAGACCAAATGTTTGTCAACTTGTTATGGTGTTCCATTCAGATTGCTCAAAAAACATGCATACAACTTGGACTGACATGAAGATGACAATTCTGTGGAATTAAAACTCATATGAATGAAATATTCTTCTCAGCAAGACTGTATGTGTAACAGGATTTCGGCTGGAGCTTTTAACGTTGCAACATCTTCTGGGGTTAGAATCGGTAACGGAAGTGCCTGTTACGTTTAGATTCCACCTAAGAGCAATAAAATCATATTAGGATTATTTGCTTTAATAATAATGTAATCTATGTTCATCATAGAAAATCGTATATCTTTACAACACAATCAGCAATTTATACTTTTTTTTACTTTAAAGACATTTGTTTTACTTATCGATCTGCTGTGAGGTGATTAATTGTCCAATTAGGATTCCTACCTAAGTGTTCTTTAATAGCCTCAACAGTCCATTCTTTATTTCTGTTGGGGTTGTAAATGGGGCTTGGGAATGCAGGACAGAAAATCTATTTGTACTAATTCCACCAGTTTTTTCTTTTTTTAAATAAGTTATTCTAGATGTGTTTTCATCTCGGCCTCATTTGATTTAAATAGACTGTGTTTTGTACTGTTCCACTATCTAGTGTCAGTAAAGAAAATGACTGCTTTTTTTATTACAAGTCACGCAATGCACAAAGTTCTGTAAAAAGTTCTCAATTTACTGACCGATTTGCATGGTTTTGAAATTTACTCAACCAAAAGGCTTGATAAATATTAAGAATAATAACTTGGATACATTTCACCTAGTGGGTATATTTCAAATGAACAATTAAAAAAGAACAATGGTAAATGCAAGCAAGTCACAGAGACTCCGTTCTGCGTCACTACAGCTGACCAATAACATTAAAGAAGTGTATGTACTTGTACAAAACTAAAATAATGACAAAAAAGACAGAGGTTATTAGTGTTGGTGTCACCCTTATAAAACCAGTGGTGTAGTCCTACATTTTAAAGCACCGGAACAGCAACTAAAATATAGATTTTTTTTTAAACAAATTATACGAGCTCATGTTTTATTTGTACATTGCACTTGAGGTAACATTTAATAGGTAATGCATGTGTCTCACGTGCAACTTTTAGGCTACTCCCACAGTGCTGCCAGATTGGCATTTTTCCAGCCAAAAGTTAATGTTGTCTCTGGTGGTTTGGTTACTTTTATCATGAATGTTTTTTTTTTTTTTTAACTACAGCACTGTATAAAACGTTACCATAGTAAAAGCATTGCAAAGTGTAATAAAGCATATTGTATAATGACAGTACAGAGAGCAATCTCATTGGCTAGCAAGTGTTCCAACCTGTCAAGATATGTGTTTAAATATGATTCTGTAGGCCCTTTATGAACAACGCTCCGAGGCATGCATATAATGGATCATATTTGAACACCTTGTCATGTGTTTTTGCTTTCATGTCAGCATGGTAAAGCATAGGTACCGAATATAGCATATGGTAAATCAAATAAAAATAAAAACATGGCAAACCAAGGTAGGCTATTGTAAATGTAGTATTACTTTTATAAGGGCAGTGGTTTCTCGAATGTAAACATACTTCTACCATAAGCTTACATTAAAGATAACATGTAGCAGCAGGAAGATTTGAATGCCTGTTTACTTGTTGGTCCATTTTGTTTGCTCAGCCTGGTACTTGCTGTACATGGTAGATTGACTTTACTCCGGAAGATACTGACATGACAACATGAAGTCAGGATAGGTCTCATGCTTTGGAAGGTTATTTCCTTAATTCTGGCACAGCAGTCAGACCAAGATTTCAAACTGGAATTATTAAAATATTAGTAGGTTCCAGCTGAGAAAATACTTTCAGTTCTGCCTGTTCGGCTAAACCTTATATAATTGTCTAGGATTTTTCTATAATTAATTTTATCACAATGTGCCAGGTCAAAGTGTGTCAACCCACATCCTGAGGTGGGTCAGTGGGACCCAGGTTAACGACTCAGGTATGTGGTTTCACACTATGCGGGATTGTGACCCGGTTTGCCAGGACCCGGGTCCGGACCCATTTAGGAGTGCCAGTGTGAAAAGGGCTTTAGATACCTATAAGCTATTGGCAGTCACTTGCTAGGAATCCTTTCTGACTTTTAGAATGCCAAAGGTCAGCTTGGTCTTAAACAAAGTGGCTCTGTTTGAATAAGTACAACCAATTTTTCCTGAGAAATACAAAATGTGCTGCCAACTATTATAGAAACGGATGTGTGGTACATGCTGTCTTCAATTTTCTGCTTGCATGTTCCTTATGTCTAGTTAGTTTTACACAAGAATGTGTTACACAGAAGAACTGCTCAGAAAGGGCTTGTTCTACTTATGCATAGTTTGGTGACACATTACTCTATTTTCTTTATGGAAAATCTAACTAATATGCAAATTAGTTTGAAAATATGCAGATGCTATAAATTGCATTAATGACACTAAGTAGGACAACGCAGCCCTCAATTTATGTTTTAAATAATTATATTTAACAGGCAGTTGTGTGTGATATACTGCTTCTACAGATTCTGTCCTCTGTCGGTGAGAAGAGATGTGGTTAAAGGCTCTAAAAGCACGAATGTAGACAAGCCTGTCTCTTTTGCATTCCAGTTAAGATGCTTGCTTGTGGTGCACAGTGTCGCCGGTTCACTTTCAGCTTGCTTTCATTTCTCTAAGGCAATATTGAATTTGTTTATTGTATTTTGTATTAATTTAACTGTGATTTGTTGTATATATCTAAATCTGTTGAATCTAAATGAAAATGCCACTTAAACTGGATTCTATTAATTTATTTATTGTTTACATCTTAAATGTCAAGGTTGGGTTTGATTTTCCCTTTTTAGCTGTTAAAATGATGTCCAGCTGTACTTTGTTAAGACTTCGTTACGTATGACACAGCTCAATAAAAGCACTGATTAGTTTACAGCCACATAGAAATATTTTCATGTTGTTTGCTAGTTTGCATCCACTCAATCTGCAGCTATGGTCAAGAGTTTTGCATCACCCTATAGAATGAACTTATTTTGCTACATAAAGTCAAATAAAACTTGCTGAATAATGTTACGTTGACATATTAAATTACATACAACTTAGTAGTTTTCCATATACTTAGTGAAAAACTGACAACAATTGAAAGATGTGACAATTTGTGACAAAATGGGACAATTTGAAATACAATTTGAAATACATTTGCTAGTTTCTTTGAATACAAGGTGTTAAATACAAGATCTATATCATGTTCGGCTCTTTGAGCTAATATATATATATATATATATATATATATATATATATATATATATATATATATATATGAATCCTAAAAATCTTGGTGATGCAGAACTTTTGGCCATAGCTGTATTTCCCTTCTTAAACTGCAAATCTTTGGAAGGCCTTCCATCTGCATCCAGATTTAAAAAGCTGACCTTGACTTCTCTTTGACTTTAGCACACTGATTGCTTTGACATCACTGTACACAGAGCTGACTTTGATCTCTGCATACATATTTCCAGAATTAATTTCTTCACCATACTGCTTGAACTTCTCATGGCCCCATCATTTGCAATTGGCAGAGTGCTGGATCAATCTTGTTCCGTGGAACTGCCGGATCCAGATTCAATAAGCTTGCCTTTAACTCCACATTGAATTATACAGTACGCTACCCACCAACCGGAAAGCTCAATTCACAGGCAGTATTTTTAATTTAGAAGAAATGTTTTGCATCAACATTTTTCATTAACAACCTAATTAATTATTCACTCGAAACCAACTGAAGGTAAAAACCCTTGAGGTTGTGGAAAGCGGCATACACTTTCTCTTTCTTTGTTCTGTATATCCTCAAAATAAGATTAGTCTGTCAGATATAATACAAAGTAAAATAACTTTTTTTAACCTTTTTTGGAAGAAAGACATTTTATTTGCATTAAAATGTGTTATTTAAAAAAAAAGTTGTTAAGCCTAAGAGAAAACAAAAATATCCATGAGAAATGAAAAGTAACCAACATAGTGTAAGTATACATACATTATTTAAGATCAGACTGTGGACAGATTTTGTTCAGTACAAAATTTTCCTTCATTTTTTCTGCAAGATTAACAATGTTATTATTAATGGAAAGCCTCAGAGCTCTTTTACTGTAAAGAGCAATTATTTTAGCAGAGAGGTAAAATATATCCCGTCCTATAAGGAATAATAATAACTGAAGAATGGATCAATAGAACAAGTGTTTATACACCATGCCTGTCTGCTTCTTAAACACCATACCTGTGCCTCGTTGCACTGTGGCAGTAGTGGGATGTACAGCACAGTATTGAGTACCAGCTGGCACATTTCAATGCTTTACATATTGTTTCTGGCAACATTGTACAAGAGACTTTAACATTTATTTCTTAAATCGAACAGAGCTTTTTTTTTTTTTACTAATTCAACCAGATGTGTGTCACATTCACACATGTTTTTTGATAATCATACATTAGTGTGAATTATGTAGTTCATAAGTAAGCTACAAATAGATTTGGTAATAATTTATAATCACAAAGTTTCATTTTTGCAGAGATGAAAAATAAACAGAAAAGCTAAACTTACTACTGCAGTTCGTAAGCTACAAATACAAGCTTGTATACCTCAGATTCATTTATTGTTTAACTTGCGTACCATGGAAAGAAACCGTTTTTTTCTTTTTACATTTATTTCAATTTTCATGCACATTTTGGAAAGTGAAAATCCATAGTCTCTGGTAACATCACAGCAAAGGCTCCTGTGCATCTAATGTCAAATTTCCATCTGCAACATTAAACCATCCAGTAAAAACATCTTGCCCACAATCCTAATTGGGGCTGACAGAGTTCCAGTTCAAGCCAGTTTGTTACTGTGGATGCAAACAGAAATTAATGATTTAAAATCACTTTTTTAAAATTTGTCTCAGAGGAAGATTTAAAGGTTGGTTGAATCAGCTATATGACATTTTCCCAAATTTTACTTTACTAACTACAAGGGTTTTTTGATACAGTGGCCCTATTTCACGAACTTCATGTGTTCCTTAAACTTTAAAATAATTCACCATTCAAAGATAAATTGAGTTCTCACTCAAATTCACTCCTTGTCATGTGTCAGTTTTCTAAAATACAATGTACAGTAAATGTATTTTAGAGGATTTTTTTTGTTGTTGTTGTTAAAAGAGCAAAGGCTGAGAGTCTAACAATTGATCCGAATGGTCTTCAGAAGTTCACTGTGCATTGGCTAGCTCACATGTGGTTGATGTAAGCAGAGTTTTTAAAACCATGACTTGTTTAAATATCAAATGGCAAATCTGTTTTGGCTTCTTATAAATCCAAACAGTTATAATCACCACCCCTTTACTAGATGATTAACTCCTAATGCTCTCCGTCAACACTCGCGTCTTTGCTTGATATTTATCAACTGTTTGTTATTCCTTAAGGCTCAAATCAAAAGGCAGTGGCATTTATCATCTGCTTGTGTTTTAAGCACCATGCTTCTAAACATTGACAAACTCATTACCATACCATTAACTCAGATCAATGTGGGGTTTAGCTGTCAACTATCTCATGGAGATAAATGGTTGAAACTGCTTGTGATTTTTCACCTCAGTACTCATTTCATCTGAAAATTGGAGTACTGGAATTGCATTGCGGCATAAGCTAATTTGACTAATTACTAATGGTGTTGTGAAACTCAGCAGGACTGCACATAACTTTCTAAGTTTGTTTGTTTTTCTGTGCCAAAGGGCTTGATCAATTTTACCATTGAAACATGAGACAGCATAACAGTAAAGTGGTAGTGTGCAGAAACCTTCTGCATTATGGGATTGTCTTAAGCAGTGCAAAGAAGAATAAATGTGCTGTTCCCATATAACTAAAAACTACTTGAACCGAGTCAGGTTACCAATATTAAAAAAATATATATATATATATATACCTTTGGTGATTTAAAAAAGTTGGCAATTCAGATAAAGTAAAGAAGACATCCTTTTTTTTATTAATCCCAATTTCAGAAACATTTTTTGTATGATACTGTAATGACAACCTGACAGCAGTGTTTCAGTTATGAGAAACAGGTACATCCACAAAACCTCATACATATTCAGGTCGATTTTTGCGTTTCTGGTCAACCTTGCATATAATACCAGGTTGCTTTATTATATCTTTCCCCAGATAGACTCAAATCTACTACACCACAAATAACACTTCCTAGCAAGAAAAGAAAACAACACTGTTGATGAAATGATTCTGATTTTAGACAAGGATTTTCTTTTTCTTATTATTATTCCAATTTAAAATTAGCAGCACTATTGACATAACATTGTCACTGCATTTTTATGTCTCAGATTGAACTTGGTGTGCTTTGAATGACAAATATCCTTCTTTGGCAGTAGTCTAGAATTCAAAATAATAATAAAAAAGAAAACAATCTATCCTTGTAGACATCTCTGACTTAACGTACCACAAATCTAGAGAGGCATACATAAGAAGGTAAAGCAAGTTTTAACATTGTAATTTTACTGAATGTTGGGATATTTTTTTATGGCCATTTACACCAATGGCTATCTGTACAATATACATTAGTCATCACTGTGTCACCCTTAACCATCAACAACATTACAGCAATACCTTGAGTACATCCTGTCTGTGTTTCTTATGACTGGATAATGATTTAATTTTCCAATGATCTGTTAGTAAAACTGACAAGCAGCTGCGAGTGCAGTATTCCTTTTCTACAAGTGTGAGCATAATACAATAAATACAATGCATTTGAATGCAGTGGCTGGAAACAATACTGCATTGTTTATCATGGACCACTGGTTTAGTTGCTTGGCCCATTTTAAGTAACAGTCAGCATTTGCACATATTATACAAAATGCCCCCCCCCCCGCCCCTCCATTCACTCTGCTTGGTTTAGACCATTTACATGATGGCTCTTTTTGTTGACAGATTTAAATGACGAACGCTGTTCCTGACCTCACCTTCACACAGACTTTAATTCTGTTTTGTGTTTGGTTCAGACTTCTGTGATGAGACAACAACCCATTTCACAAACACATACCATGTAATCAGTCACAGCTGTCTGTCAGCATAACCCCACGCACAACTGCAGGGGATATTAAATTGCCCCATATTCAAACCAGTTAGCTAGAATACACTTGATTATAGATACTTTATCATTATCACAAGATTGCCTGATTTTAAATATAGCATTTTCTGGCCTTTAAATATTTCCTGCTTTTAAACATACACTGTACCTGTTTCTGAAATATTTTAAACTGACTTTTTGTTTACATTCTTCAGGAGGATAACTTAATCACTGATGTACTATTTGAACCTTTTTAGAATACTCACACAGAGTATACTGTGTTAATAACCACTTGTAATGAAAACCATTCTGTGCAGCAACGTATTCAGGGCTGCCGAATTCAGCCAATCCTCTTTAACGACAAACTTGTTTTATGAGTTTATAGGTATAATAATTAATTCATGGATACTCCAGCTGTTCCCCATATACCACTGTATACAGCTTGTTTTGTTTTGAAAGTTTAGATTTAATAACAGTAATATTGTTGGGCAATGTGCAGTTTTTTTTTCAGAATTCATTGTTGGCTGTCTTTAAAAGCTCAATGTGATTGATAACACCAGTTTAATATCAGTATTCCATAAGAGATCTAACAAACACACAGTTTCAGGGGAGAATTATCATTGGTGCACATCCCTAGTACACCCCTAGTGGTCATGTATATATTGGCCTCATTTAATCTTGCTTGTTCAGAGACAGTCCAGGTAAAAATATGCCGGTGACTTTGTTAAACATGCCAAATATCAACGAGTTGAGAGAGTAATAAATGTAATAAATAAAAGAAAAAGTAATAAATGACAATTAAGGACACCATGGTATGATAATAAGACTACAAAATAAGGGTATAATGTATCCCTTTAACTTAAAGTGTGAGAACCATTCCATTTAGTGAAGGAAATCTTATCTGTATTTATGTCTTCATTAATTTACTATTCAGGATATCCAATTTAAATAATCTCTTTCATTGCTACAGGGGTCCTAAGTAAAACAATGAGACTTTCTGATCAAACCAAGGTTTAATATTTTGCCAATATTTCTATTGGTGAATTCTACACTGATATCTACAAGCTCCTAATGGAACCTTTATTGAAAGAGGCATTGGTGGATTCCATACTGCTCCTAAACCCCACCTCAGTAAACTGAGCAAAAGTATCATGCACAGTCAAAACAGCTGGATAAAATAGATTGCAAACACTAAACAGTCTGGCCAAAATGTAAATTGCAGACTGCACAGAATACGAAGTAGAGCTGTAAGTAATAGATATGTTTTAAATACAGATATCCGCCACAGATAAGTTATAGTAATGACATCTCTTAAAGTGCTCTGGTCTCATACATCCACATTATATGGTCTGATAAAAGACATAAAACACAAATTCATGGTCGAATGCCAAGGTAGTAATCAGGATCCGAAATGCGATGCTGAGCCGTTAAGCAGCTTCATCCAATTATTAAAGGTGTATATCATGGCAGTCT
Organism: Acipenser oxyrinchus oxyrinchus; assembly: GCA_030684275.1. Taxonomy (NCBI): domain Eukaryota; kingdom Metazoa; phylum Chordata; class Actinopteri; order Acipenseriformes; family Acipenseridae; genus Acipenser; species Acipenser oxyrinchus. The sequence goes on along the minus strand of CM060258.1, from coordinate 9,768,141 downwards.
GCCATCCTGATAGGTTTACTAGTGAGAGCAGGTCCTCTTACTATCATCAGTGAGATGTGTACTCACTAGACTGTTATTAGAATTTGAACCTTTTAATCTTGTAGAAATTATCACCCCCTAAAAAAAAACACAGCTAGTTGCAGCCATTGCCAGGGACTGTCTCCACTATACTTCATCCTGGGCAGTTCAATAGTAGAGGTACCACTGACACAGGGCAGGTTAGAGACAGTTTGAACTGGAAGGCAATAGATTTGTAGACCTCTGCAATGTGTTTGACTCATGGGCATCTCTTGTAAGTAAGCCCCAATGCAAATGTAATGTGGCAGCTCTGTTGAGTATGCACTATTGAAACAATCTCTTTAAACTTAATGGTATTTACCTAAATACAAATTTAACTAATCATCTGCACTCACCTCCAGGGCACCGTTGTTTTGTTAACATTTGACTCTAAAATTCTGTTTAAATGCTGCTTAACATGATGAAGTCTGAAATTAAATAACCAATGCTGGCTTATTTTCAATTACCAAGCTGTAGAAGGCCTCTTAACGGTGACATGAACAGCATTCAGTTACTGGAAATTAGGTCTGATTTGTTGTAACTAGTTTGATTACTTCAGCACCTGTACATATGATTAAAATGAATTGCCATCCGTTAAGCTTATTAAAAAAACCTTCTGTAGGGATACAGTTCATGTTCATTAGTTTCTAGGAATGCACACAAGTTACTTTAAAAGATTTCACCATAACATGCAATTGCATTTCAGTTTGCAGACTTAATATATGTAATTATAAGTTGAACCAAGTAATATTTGACATTTTTACACATGTTGCTTAGCGGGAAAATATACAGGCCCTATAATGAAAGTCTAGTCTTGAGACATGTTGTCAGCTGTTGATTCTTGGGTGTATTGCTAAGAAAGGCAAAAACAAGTTTATCATTTAAAAGTTATATATAAACTATAAACTTCTGTAAGTGACATACAGTAGGTGGTTTTGACCTTTGCAGGTGTATTCGTGAAGGCTTAAAAACAAAAATGAAAAACATATACCATATGTTTATTTAAGAAACTAAATCACACCATGAGAAGTTTGTTATATAAAATCTTCCCATTCTCAATAGGAGAACAGTAACTTTACTTATTATTAATTTTCTTAGCCGACACCCTTATCCAGGGCGACTTACAATTGTTACAAGATATCACATTATTTTTACATACAATTACCCATTTATACAGGTGGGTTTTTACTGGAGCAATCTAGGTAAAGTACCTTGCTCAAGGGTACAGCAGCAGTGTCCCCCACTGGGGATTGAACCCACAACCCTCCGGTCAAGAGTCCAGAGCCCTAACCACTACTCCACACTGCTTATGGATTGTTAGAATGAAAGGTTCCTTAAATAAACAGTCAACAATATATATATATATATATATATATATATATATATATATATATATATATATATATATATATATATATATATATATATATATATATATATATATATATATATATATATATATATATATATATATATATATTTTTTTTTTTTGTTCAAAGTCATCTATGTGGGTGGGTGGGAAAGTTGATCCAACTAATTTCCCTACAGTGCAGTATTGAAACTCCATTCGCCCTCTCTGTAAATTTTGCAAAGTTATTAGGAAGTTGAACGAAGTTGAGTTGATCGACTTGGAGGGAAATTTAGTTAGGGAGACGTTTGCAAACTTCGCTCCAAAAAACATATCACTGCAGGGAAGTTGTTCAACTTGCCCCCATATTTTATGCTATAGGGTTCCATAGGACAGGGGGGTTGTGGATGTGAATAGTTTGGATGAACTACAGTAATCAGCATACTGAGTGGAAAGAGATGGGAGACAACAGCCACTGGCTGCTCAACAACAGCAGAACTACCGTAATTGTTTATTTGGTTCAAGTTACGCTCTCATGAAATAACTTTTATTTTTTAAATGTCATTTTAAATTTGCATTCCATAAGTTTTTAACCTTCCAGCAGGTTAAAAGAAATGCTTGGTTTTCAGAAGAAGCGGGTGTTCAATTTTATAGCAACATCTTCCCCATCCAGTCACTATGAAACAGGAGCCACACTGTGAGCTCAATGAATATGTATAAATGACCTCTACAGGGCTCGTATTGATGCTTTCTAAGAAAAATTATCACTCAAAACAAAACATTTATACTCACAACTATATGAATTTGCAGACAATGAATTTGAATGTGGCACACATCCCTGGTTGAAGCAGAAAAATATGTGATTTAATGAGGAGTCTTTATTGCAAAAGAACCCATGAGGAACATGACATAAAGGCTTTGTTAAACAGACTTTTGTGGAATTATTATCTGAAGTTATATTTAATCTTCATCTCCTCCGAGGATAAGAGCAGGATAAGAGCCTACAGACTTTTATTTTATTTTTTTATGTTTTTTATCCTCAGCGTGCCAAGGGCAAAGCCGCTGGGGTTTGGAGCAAGTCCATCCATGATACAGTGTTCTGCCCAGATGAATCGCTTTATCATAATTAAAATATACAAGGTGTTTCTGGATACAATTATACTGAAAAAACACGGGCACTTTACATTCCGATTGGAAGCATTATTTATTTCTAAATTGTATTTTTAAACAGGAATGCATTCTTCCTTTTGGTGAGATTCAGATAATTTCTCCCAGATTCATTTTTGTGTTTTAGACAATTTCCCCACCATTTACCTGATATTGCATAGCTTTAATAAAACTATTTTCTTTTCTCCTATTACTATACCTTCCCAATTGAAGGCATTACGTGTCTGATTCCACTGTACTACACTGTCGTATGTTTCAGTGTCTGAAGAAATTGAAAAAGACTTCTAGTAGAAACGTTTGTTGTTGAAATGTAGTTTCTCAATTCAGCACTATTGAGTGTTTAATAGTAACGGGTGATACAGTGAAGTATGGAATAGAACAGCTTTTCTGTTAACAAGAAAACCAACACTCTTCCTAGCCATGTAAGACCAGATGAAATAACATCTTACAGTTTCCGCTGTCATTTTCAAGCTTTCCTTCATGTAATAACACCTGTTCCAGTAGAGGATAGCCTGTGCTTTTATAGATAATATTACACCAGGGAGCGTATCAAAATGGCACCGCTAAAGTTGTACAAAGGTGATCCATTAACTCCTAGCCACAGCCAGGATTGTAACAGTGTTTTTAATGGATTTGAGCCCAGCAGTTTTAGGTTTAGGCTCTATTAAAAAGCTTGTGATTTACATAATGATGTATTTTCTTATTTTTTATTAAATTAGCATATTTATATCTTGGGTCAGCATACATTTCTGGAAACCTAAATGTGAGCACCTTAAAACCAGTGCTAATTGGGTATTCAAGTTCACAATGTGTTTTTTTCTAAGGTTTGTGTCCAGATGTAGGTACAGTACACCCTCGCTATAATGAACCTGTTGGGGTCCAAGCCTTTTGTTCGTTATATTGAGGGATTCATTATAGCGAAAGGACAATCAAAATTGCTGAACATTTATTCAAAATCAACCTGACATGAATCGTTTCAAAGTGCACCAAATCATAATCCAACATGCAAGAATCCCAAACTGAGCTTCTATTCCATATCATTCTGACATGAAAATTTAACTGTATTGTAGCACTGTTGTCCAGAGAGAGATTTTCTGCCCTGAGGAAGTTTTAGACCAGTAAATCCTTCATAAACCCAGGCAGATACAAGATAACTCCCAGGAGGGGCATATTATTACTGATACTCCCAATACTTTGCCAACCCTTCTCCGTTTCTCACGTATGGCTCAGATCACTGTCATGAGGCACAAATATAACCTCTTCTGCCGTACATCTAAATCAATGTCATTGTATTATTATTAGCAAACCACACAGTTCCAGTACTGAAAACATAGTATCTTGGGTGAAAAAATACACAACAGATTAGCAGCGGAGAGCAACAAATAAATAGCCATGCATTCCATTCCCACAGAAACTGTGGATGGGATTATTAATGACAAACTTGCCAAATTGGTTTAACACCCATAGTTAGTCTGCTTTTGGCTGGTTTTGAAATTGAAGAAAACAATTAACCATTTAGCCAAAATAAAAGTATACTGTGATATTATGTGACATAATAATCAAATTTATTCCATGTTGACCTGGGGCCTTGGTTGATCTATGCTTAAGGAAATGTGCCTATAACTGAGCTGCTACACTGTTTTTCCTTGGGCATCCTGTCCCATTTTTGGCTAGTCACAACCTTCACTTAGTTTCTGAGATCTGACACAGACGTTTGAAATGAAGATTGTAAATGTATGATAGCGCTGACATCAAGGCAGTAAGAGTTGTATTCTAAAAAACCCCAAACCGCAGCAGCGTTCATTTAAATGCAGTAAATTGATCCCCCAGCCTGGGGAACAGTGCTTTGTCAAGTCCCACACAGCCACCCACACTCCTAACTCTTACTAATCCACTGATTTCTCTCAACTCTCTCTTGCAGCTTTTTTACTCTTTCATTTTCCACAATAAATCCCTGCTGATTTTACAGGCTACTTCTTGATGAAGGGTTGACAGCCAAAACAATACTTTTAGCTTTCTGTTTTTTCCAGCTCTATATTTTAGCCATTATATGTTTGTTTTTTGTTTTTTAACTTAGCTGGGATGGATAAGCCCTTCTCAACAGAAACATGTTGCTTTTTAGCCAAGCTAATTATGAGAGCTCACAGCTACAACAGCGGTTTATCTCTTGTGAATCTGATACCGACTCGTCCTTTTAATCAGAAAGAGAAATACAGAACTTCAGCCAAACAAAATAAACAAACAAAAAGCCGTCAAGGGCAAACTAGGTTGGAAAATGGGTTTTGGGTTTTTTTTTCTTTTAATTGAACTTTGAAGCTAAAAAGTTGCAAGTGTTGACACTGTCTTCATTTTGACAGGTGCAAGTGTAACCTTCATGCCAACACCTGCGTTTTTGATGGCGGAAGACTGTCTTGCGAGTGTGAGCACAACACCACAGGTCCAGACTGTGGGAGATGTAAGAAAACTTACCAGGGCCGTGCTTGGAGTGTTGGCTCCTACCTGCCAATTCCAAAGGGAACTGCGAATATCTGTGAGTAGCTTTTTACAAGAATGACACCTAAAGTGCAAGGTACTCTGTCTTGTAATTCAGTGTAAATGCACCACCGGTGACAACAGGGGAACAGGAAAACAAGCCAAGGGTTGAACAAGTATTCCATTGGGATCTGATCGTAACAACAAAGAGCCAATACCTTTTGTATGTATGTATCTGTTTATTCTTAAAAGTCAGTAGCGTACAAAAATGATGAACCTACTTGATAGTCGATAGTCCAATCAACACACTTTTATAGGATGGGTCATGGTTTTATTTGAAAGGAAGGAAAGTAATTTAGCCATTGTGGTATTTAAATAAATAAATAAATAAATAAATAAATAAATAAATAAAAAAAACCAAAAAATGTAAAGATGGTTTCCATACAGCGATATTCCTAATACTTAATATATTTCTAATACCTAATGTAATGCCTATATTCCTAATGTTGATAAAATGTTGTAGATAAAATGCAGTTAAATAATGATGGTAAGAAATGATTTCCATATTAAATTGCTAGGCTGAGAATCAGGGTCCCCTTGGGAAACAAGGTGACTTACTCTCAAGGGTATATCATGGCTAAATAACACTAGCGAATAAACATAATGCACATAATACTGTACGTATTTCTGACACCAGCCTCTTCACCTCTATCCACTTCATTCTTAGTTTTAGTTTGTTTACTCCCAGGGTCTTGGCAGGGGGCCACTTTGCCTATCTAAATCTAGTGCAGACGTAAGTGTCAGCTACAAGGGAGTTCTCACATGCAGCACAGTACAGACCAGATGGTTGAAAACAGGTACTTTGCCCCCCAAACACATTGTTCATGCTGGAGTAAGCCATTGCTATTTCCTGATGAATGCATTATGTCTCTGTCTTCAACGGTATACTATAGGGCAATATGTAGTTGCAATGCAAGCAAAATGAACAGTATATTATGCTTAAAAACAAATCCCAGCATTTTTTTACAAAAATCATGTTACATGAAAAAGACGACTTCTGGCTAAAAATTCCATGAGATTACTTGTTTTCTGCTGAGCATTATGAGAGACTGTGAAATGTGCTTGGTTGGAGGTTAGGAGATTTAATTTACAGCATAGTATTAACAACAGAACATTTACAAGTGCCTTTGCAGGTGTACACAGCCGATCAAGCTGAATCAAACACAATTATTTCAAATTTTGTTGAAAAAAAAATGATAGATTATTAACTGCATACAAACATTGACACAAGCACTGTGTTCTCTCCCAGAAAGAAAGTGAAATAAAATAATTTTAGCAAAAGCTAATGTGATTTCTAAAACAAATTAGGGTCAATTTAAATGGAAAGATATTAAACATATGGTAGCCGTATGGAGACAAATGAGTTGAAAATACAAATTTTATTAACTTTTTTATGGTATATATCTAGTAATCTGATATGACGATGCAGGTTATCCATCACCCTTGAAGAGACTGTGAGCACACCTGTTACATATTCCATTAGAAAATCTGTTATCCAATATATGAACTGGAAATTGAATTTCTGCCAGGTGGGGTAAGGCGTTGCAGGGGGCCAAGAGTGAGTTTTAAAATGGGAAATGTTCTCCATTCTCATTACAAGGGTGAATAGTACACTATTTTATTGTACATTCATATCTGTTTTCATATCAAACATATTATTTGTGTTTATGTATTTTGTTTAGGAATGCAGAATGTTTCAATTAGTAGGCAAGACTGAGCATCTGGGCTCTATAATAAATAAAGAAAGTATTTTTAACTAATCTCACAGCGTACTGTGTATTGAAGTCCAGTAACAGGTTTTTTGGTGAAGCCTTTTGTTGTTCTGCCTAATGGTATGTCCAAGATTATTTCAAAGAGGGTTAAATGTTAAAATGTATTAGTTCCATAAAAGTCCATCCCAAGGTTATTCTACCTGTACAATATACATTGGAATTATTTTGTTTGTGTCCGTTTGAAAGCACAATAGGTAAATTGCTGTGACAATTTGTATTATGTTTTGTTACAGAAGCAGTTACACCAGGATACCATTACAACATCAGATAATGATTATATAGAAATTAATACACTTTAAAAAAAAAGAAAAAAAAGAAAAGAGGGGTTGGCTGCAGTAGACTGTACCTGTAATTGTACATTATTCTGTCTCTAACAACGGCTCTTACTGTTTCTTGTATAGCACATTCAACTGACTTAGCCAAGAATGAATTGTCAACAGTTTTAATGAATCTATTCATTACCTTCACTGAGATCAGACTAAGCACTGAATCACAGATTAGCCTCCCTATGGCGGTCCCTCAGGTCATGGGGTGCAAGAATGATGGTCTCAAACTGGTCTTTCAGTTACATGAGCTGCACCTGAGTTCTCTTTCACACACTTATTTCTATATATGTATGACTTGAAACATTTGTTATATGTTTTATTACTTATAATGTATCTTCTTTTTATGTATTTGTATTGCCTTTTGTTACTGTTAAGTATTCCAGCATGCTTGAGATGTGAATCTCAAGAGGTTATTCTGCCAGGAAAATGTAAAAAGGTCTATCAAACAATGTCAATTTAATATAATTTCTTCAGTAGGGAAATAAATGCAATATGGAAATAAATGCAATATGTCTGGCACAAGTTAAGAAGGTGTGTGTGTGTGTGTGTGCGTGCGTGTTGGTTTAGGCTATACAACTAATATTACTGTAATTCCCAAAGGTGTGAACACAAGGATTTAATATTCTTCTTTTAATCATTTTCCTACACCTTTGGAGTGACCTTTGGATTTCGTGTGACTAATATTGACTGATTTATTACCTTACAGGGTTTTTCTTTTCTTTTTTTCTTTTAGGATAAGGTAGATCTCATCTTGTTACATAATACATCATTAAGAAATGCATAATTAAACACATATTTCTCTGTTTTAGGCAATTCATCAATTCGCTTTTTATGATAATTCTACAACCTTACCAATGCCTGACATATAAGTCAGTTTGGAGATGCAAATCTGAATTTACTGCACAACCCAAAAAACATTTTGTTGTGACATTCATCATAACTAGGTAGTTGATAGGAATAACAAGGCTGCATCCTTTATTTCTGGCAAGAGCTCATACATTTTAGTTTTTAATTAGTATTCACCACCACAAATGCTGCCAAAATACCCTACCACGCACTGACATTGTTATTCATCATCAGATCTGGAGCTGTGGAGCCACACTGACAAAAGAAAAGGAAAAAAACATACTCTAGCATTGACTGACTGCTTAATACACCTTTTTCTAGCTGTCCATATGATTTTGTTTAGCAGCAGCAGACATCTGACTATGCCATATTTTTCATTCTGCTTGTTTGTTTGTTTGTGTTTTTTATTTTCAAATGTGTTTTCCCCAAAACCTTTTTTCAAGAAATTCACCAATGTTTTATATTTAAGACATTTTAGTTCTTTCTGGCATACAGTAGTTCTTTTTTTGTACAGATTGTGCTGCAATAAAGACCTTGGCTCCCAAGAGCTTGCTTTTATCAGGTAAAGTAAGTATGCTGCTTTTAAGTTAAGTTCAGTTGCCTACCATAGACATATGTAATTGAGGCTAGATCAGCCAAAGTACGCATCATCACCACCTAGTGCACAAAACTGTATTTTCAAAAAAACTGAAGGAAACTAGATGGTGCCAGCTCTTACTTCTATAAAGACACGTTGCATAAGTTACGTATATCTATAGCAGAAAACTAGAACCAAAGACCCTCATTCATATCATTTGGTTTCCAATTCTTGCTTTTTTTCTGTTTTTCATTACATCCTTGAAATTTGTTTTTGGTTCACATCTATATTTTCTCTAGTAAAGACCATTAAAGTAAGCTTCCAATTAGCTCCCCACAAGGGCTTCATGCATCATCAATGTGAGACTAAAGAGTCTCACCTTCAATGCCCATGGAAACTTCCTGATGAAGAAAAAAAACAAACAACAACAAAAATCCCATCAGACTCAATGCATCTGCTTAGCAACAGCAATTAACTGGGCTATTTGATTGAGACTTATAATCATATTTTCAGGAGTGAGTTCAGATGAGCTTAATATATATATATATATATATATATATATATATATATATATATATATATATATATATATATATATATATATATATATATATATATATATATATATATATATTGTCTAAGGGCCAGGTGGCATTTGTGGTAAATCACAAGGAAAAACTTGGAAGTGAGAGATGTTTTTCTTCCTCCTTTTTCACAGTTATTTTCTGTGCAGTGTTTTCACATAACTGAAGCCTCCTGCTGCTTGTTTTTACTGCTTTTCTATTTTCTGCACTAATTTGCATCTTTCTTCCCTTCCTGGCGCTGTGCTTACACCTTCAATTTCTTGGCATTATGTTACAGTTTTTTTTTCCCAGTGGGCTTGCCCCAACTTTGTATGTTTGCCATTAACTATTTTTTTTTTTTTTTTTTAACAGTTTCTAAATATTGACTCCCCTGATATTATTGTTTCCTGGGATTGTTATCCGTGAATATTATTATTTCAGGGATTGTTTTCCAATCCCTGAAATCCCACATGTGACTGCAACTTCACAGCCTGAGTCACCATCTGGCTTCTTTCTTGCAAATCAATTATTCTCACCCCTCCCAATATCTGCAGGTTTTAGAAACTGAAGCCCCCTCCAGGGGGATAGCAGTGCTACAACTCAATCCTACAGTCCTTTGTCAGTGCTACACCTGTGCCTTAGGGGTGTGTATTGAGTTTACAGCTCCACTTGTACACCCCTCCAGAAAACGGATAGCTTTGCGGCTCTGCAAGAGTGCCCTCTAGTGTTTTAGTAGGAGAACTGCTTTAGTATGTGCAGCATTGACCTCCCATTCCATCGAAAATGGTTACATGATTAAAGCCCAACTTTACAATACATGGAAGTTTGAAGTTAGTATCATTGCTTCTGCCTAGGATAACTTGACTATCAGGTCCGTAGACAGTTCAAGACTTGTAAAGGCAAGGGTATCACTTAGCCAGGTAGTTTTATTTGAGTTGCTATGCTGCTATTCCTTTACAGGTAGAGATAATTAAGTACTGTCAGCTATATTACAGTAAATTATATTAAATAACTGTATCAGCAGTGGATATTCAATTAGGCGGATTTGTTTAGTGTCATGTTACCAACAAGAGATGAAGTTACAAGTAGTATATCGGTTTGTACAGTTTGTTTTTGTTAGCATAATTGTCTTCTATAGAGAAATTGTATTTCAGCCAAGGCCTTATGTTAATTGAATAATACTCTACAGTGCTAGGATGAATGCTATTGTTTACATTGAGTGGACTGGGATAAACACACATCCAGTAGAAATGAAGTTCAGTTGCAGAGCAACACCAGCTGTAGATACATCATAATTCAATGTCATAATTACATGTTACACAGGCATTAATAAATGCACAGCAGACAAAAGTACCAAACTAATGGACAGAAAAGGTCTGGAAATACAATAAGCTAACATTTTTTTTTACAGAATGCTTTATATAGCATTGCACCTTGCATAACTGAAGTGTGTACGGTCTGATAAATTAATCATTAAATTGATAAGCCAGCTGTGATATTTGTTTAGATTTTTTCATTTGTTTCTAGGGTGGTTGACACCTTTGCCAGGTTTCAGTTATTGTAGCTTTTAGTATGGACTTGGATTGAAATCATCACCACCTCCCTGAATTCCCAATTCCAGCTACTGCTGGATAACGAAAGTGCAAGCCCAAAGTATTACATTGTAAAATATCTTGATCCGGAACTGGTTTAAGTAATGAGGCACCCTGAGCCTGAAGATGAGAGGCAAATTAGCTGTTACATTTTCTACTTGTAGATACTGTAAGTGACCTTGTTTGCATTTATTAACATGGACTTGTTTGTGTCAGCACACTAAAGTTACACTTTTCCAGTTTTCTTTTTTGATGGTAATTAATAATTTGTCATTAATAAAATCTCATTTGTCAGTACTGTAGCATAAGAGGCATAAAAGATGCATAATTGCTATACAGTTTGTGTTTCACAAACCAGTGGGGTCAAAATTGGAAATAATTTTTTAATGTTGAGGATAAATCCCATTTCAATTATCTGGATTGATTCTCAAAGAAAGATGAGCTTTAAGAGAATATCAAATTATTAGTTACCCTATATAATATATTTGTAAACTATATTATCCAGAGCATATGCCTCCTCCATACAATACAAAAAAATAAAAAAATAATTCCAATCACATTCAAACTACTTTTGCTTCCTTAATTCAGCCTGAGAACTGAGGAGCAGAAAAATCAATGAGGTGCCTGATCAACATGAGCAATCTAATGCAGTCTTATATTTTTTTTTGTTCAATTACATTTGTATTACTGAGTGTAAGAAGATAACTGTCAGGTGAGGTGAAATGAAAAGGATGGTGATAGAAAATGAATCTAATAAAGTGGCACATGATCTTCAACAGCTGGCCCAAGCTGCATGTAACCCATTATATAAAAGAGGTTTGCTGCTGGTACATAAATAGATACAGATCTGCTGTAAAAAAAAAAAAAAATGTATAAACCCAACAGTGAAAACAATTTGTTTTATATTATCTTCAACAAGAGATTACTTTTCCGGAAACTTGCAATCCTATGTTTTCACTTTTCTAGATCCATACAGCCCAAGGTTGATTTCAAATGGGCTAATAGACTGCGATAAGATATTAAGGAGTAGAAAAAATTAACTAGCGGTGTATATGGCAATAGTTTTAAATATACAATTACAAGTAACTTTGTTTAGCAATACACTGAACAAACGCTATCATTCAGTTTAATGTTCAATTAACTTTATCTAGGAATTGCTGCAGTTGAAACACAGAAAGGTTATGCACTGAAGGTCTGGCAAAATTGGCCTAGATATTCCCACTATCATCTTCATCTGGCTAGGTGAATTTGAAACCTGAATGGATATAAAAAGAAACAAAGACATTGAGATGATTCAAAATCTGAAACATATACAGCATTTCAAACTAGAATAACTTGAATTCCCAGTCTTGATGACTACACTTTTTATTTTTGTATTATATTTGTATTATTATTTTATGTAACCAACATCATGGCTCATCACACAAGTGTCCTCGTGTTTTGACCTGCTTTATTTTACACAAGGTCGTAAATTTGGATCATAACTATGCCTGTCTGGATCAGAAAGAGAGATGGGCTGATTCTTGGGATATCGATTGCACATAGCTGGGGTGCTTTCCTCTCTGATGCTGTTAATGAGTGCCCTTCAGGGAGGAAAGGAAATAATCACAAATCCTTGAAGCCAAGAACGCCTAGTTGCTCGTCTGATACAGACATCACACAGATGCTGGTAGAGTTTCAGTAAAACACTCTGTTTAGAAAATGCACATATAGTCTTGCCTTATCTATAGACTACAATGTGTTCCCCCTGCAATGTTTCCTAACTGCACACCAATACTGTTTTAAAAACATTGTAACCTACCATATGCAAATTGTGATTAAACTGTGAAAAAAATTGTGCCATCAATGTGACTGTGAACTCATATTTCATTATTGTATGTTGGGTTAGACCGACAGCTGTCTCAGGAATCGTTGGAAGTCCAGGGGTCAAAAATAGTGCAAAACACATTTCTAATTAAAATCAAGGGCAAATACGGCACCTTAAAGGTTACAGGTAAGTCATTTTAGCCACCATATTAATTTGTTCTGCACATCCCTTTCATTGTTCTTAGCTCAGCTGGCAGCTGTCACTTTGCAGTAGTCATTTCTTAAAGAGAATAATGGTTAGAAGAAAGACCCTGACAAGATATTAATAATCAAGAGTTTTAGACAGGCTTAAAATAAAAAATAGGTTTTAATTATGCTATGAAGAATGGAGAGTGAGCATTACTCCACTGCTACATAATAACCTAGAACCTTATTGCTATTTATGTTTTTTTATGGTAAATTGTATGGGTAAATGGGATTTTGCAGATAAAAAAAATGCTAAAAGGTTGCAATGTCACTGCATGGTATCATATTTATCATACTGCATAACTGTTTCATTAAACTATATGTTATTTGTCTTTTATTCTAGGTATTCCCAATAACCCTGGTCCAGTTAGTAAGTAAAAATCCATGTGTAACAAGCTTTGCTTTGTCCTTTAGCACATGAAGTCCAATTGCAGCCTAATATTCATTTCTGTGTTAGTTCCATTTCGTCCATAGATACATTATAGTACATTAAGCAGTTATATGAAATTGAATTACAAGCATACTTAATGATAACTGTACATAATTTGATTAGCATTATTTCCTGCTATTGCTGGGAACAGCAATGCGTCTCAGACAGAGTCTTTTTTATTAAAATGAATAGTAATAATTCTATTTGGAAAGAACACATACTCTGGCAGTGGAAAACTTGCTGATTATTTAGTTTGGGGTTTTGGTACATTTTTAAAACTGCATTGAAAGCAATATCATTTTTTTAATAACAAAACAAGGTTGTCTGGCAGTATAATGCCAGAAAGGTCTTGGTAATATAAAATAGTGCAGTAATGGAAGGCATTATCTTTTCCAGCCAGTATTCCCTGGAGCAGTGTGATGTGTAGAGTTACAAAAGCTGAATGACTGATTAGAAGATGAGCCACACAAGTATGGCACAAGTCACAGTGCATTTAAAGCCTTGCATAATCTAAGTTAAAGTTAAAGAAACAACGGGCTTTAGTTTTTTGAGACTACATATTTGTTTTAGCAATTGTTTTTTGTTTTTTTTATGCAAAAAAAAATTATGGGGGAGATCTCAAAACAAGTGAAATTACCACAGAAATGGATAATGGGTTAATTGGAACTTTAAAAACCTATGCTGGTTGTTGTCATTGTTTTTTCATTATGTGCATGAACTGTATTGTAATTGTACTGCATGCCTTTCACATCATTCAAACATGGTCCACCACATTCAGCACTTCTTCTATTGGTAAATGTTTGCTTTTGAAATTTTAAACGGGAAGCTCAAAGGAATGTATAGTATCCGAGGTGAGTGGAAAGTACACATTGTTGACAAGTGGTTGATGATGCCAGGTGGCTTTGGATTTTTTGTCCTAAATACGTTTGTTTTTAAGGACTTTTCTAATCCACCATCATTAAATCTTCTCCAGCTTCTATAGTAACTCCACTTAAAGGGGTTGGAAAAAATAACAGCTAAATCCATGTCATGAATCACCTTACTGGAATGCTGTCCATTTTTAATGCAGCATATTTTCTAAAAGGTGTCTGTCATCTCAAAAGGACAAACTGGTGACAACAGCAACAACGTTATATTGTTACCCATTTAACATTTAAGTCCAGCCTGAAAATGGCTGACAAGAAATTTGATTGTATTAAATGCAATACAATTTCAAAAAGCCATTGTAAATGTCTGGCACTCTATAAGTAGGAGGCTTATTTACAAAATAAATCTTGATGTATTTATATTAAAAAATGTGTCCTTTCTATTCACCTCGATTTTATTTTTCTCCCTAAAACCTGAGATTCCCATTAAGGCTGTCAACTGTCTTATGATTAATATTAAATAATGCTGGCAGTAAGCAGGGTACCTTTTTTAAAGGATGTTATTGGAGCTTGAACTAAGGACCAAGAAGCACACACTTAGTTGAGTGTTTGCAATTAATGACTCCCAAAATAAATTATTACTAATTGTTAACACTATAAAACAAATAAATGGAGGATTGGTACATGCTATTAATTGTTGGGATAAAAAGTAGAGGGTGAGGGTTCTTTCAGAGAACACTATTTAATGGTAAATTCCTTAGACTTCAGCTACAGTTACAGGAAGTCGAACAGAGCCTAGTTTATTAGCCTTTTGAGCTTATATGGGTTGTCTCCTATATCAAACTAGAAAGGGTGGGATATATATATATATATATATATATATATATATATATATATATATATATATATATATATATATATATATATACACATATGCATATTGTAGCTAAACATACACTGGAGATATACAGTCAGACAGATAGATAAATATAACCCTGGAGTGAAGCGGCCACAGGGTCAGAAGCCAATATTGTTTTAAAGAGAAATTAAAGAGGATACAGCATAAAATGAGCTGTTTCTGGGAGGTAATGCACATTAGCAGGCTTTATTGCTATCTCTGCTTCACATGGTATTGCGATTACTCCATTATCAGCTCTTCAGCACTATTATTTCCGCATAAGGAAATAAATAATTGTATGTAATTATGCGGTTATACATTATATGAGCATACACGATAGACTATTTTGAACATTCACTCAATTAAAAGACATCATCAGATAGTGCTATTAAAATAACATGTTGAAAAGTATTGTTAAGTCCAAAAATAAGCTGTTTACAATCTTCCTTTTTGTTTTTTTGTTGTTTTTTTTTAGTTTTTTTTTTTATCCTTTATACTTTAGGGCTAGATTCTCAAAACGCTTTATTCCAAATTTTCATTTGTATGCTTTTTTTTTATCAGAATGGAAAATATTCCAATAACAATTTGGAATAAAAAAAACTGACCCTAAGTCTTTTGACAAAATAAAAATACTAGATTTAAAAGATAAGGCAACAACTAATTTCACAACTAGCACAAATCCCATAGGACAGATTCTATATTATTTTAATGCAGCTGGTTTTAAACAATTTTAAACTGCACAATTACATACAATATTCAAAAGTCTGTTCGATTTCTTTTGGGATGCATCAATTGCTCATCTTTGTCAGCCTTGGCAGTCATATGTTGTGCTTTATGGGCAAATTAAGTGGCCGATGTCTGTAGTTGTCTTTGTTCACTTAGTATTGTACAGGTAACAAAGTGTTGTGTAGTAGGTGCAATTAACAACTCCTGATTTCTCCTGATGCATGCAGTATGGCCGAGTGTTTCGTCTCTAGAGGTTGCTAACAACCGAAAGCAAGGTAGGATTTCTACAAAAACAAATACTCCTGCTGAAGTGAAGTTGCTTTTTAGAAACACCACAGTTATGTAGTTTACTAACATGCATTGTAAATCGTTAACATATTTTCCAGTTACTTACATTAGCAGGAAAAAAAAAACTTGGTCGTGTAGTAAATTCATATTTAATTTTTATGTAAGGCATACATAAGCCATCATATTACATGTTTTGCACATCTCTACATAAAACATGTTGACTTCCCAAGAATGACTAATAGAATTCCGCAGTTAGGAAATTTCCCCATGGAAACCAGCTCTATTTGACAAACATTTTCCACAAATTTCTGTTGCTTTAGATTATGCTCCTTTTAAATTAGAACTGGAATATGCAATTATTATTTTCCTCAACTGAAAAGGCTGTAGGGATTTCATGTACATTGATTTAAGACAACCTCTACCTACTCCCTGGTGTAGTTGTACTTTGCAAACATCATGCAACTGCTCTTTATTGTCACAGACCAGCAAAGTGAGCCTGCACTGAGAATTTTAAAATGCTGGCTGAAATTCTTCCCAGGTTTTAGTTTAGATGAAGAGGGTTCTACTAGGTCATATAGCCACAGGTCCATTGGCAACAAAGCAGCTTTAAAGAACAGGCTGTCTGTGCTGTGCCTGACCGGAGAACAGACAGAATACAGTACTTAAAGGTGTAATGGCATATCAAGTGTTATTAATATATGAGCATACTGTATATACAAATATTATAATTACACAGTGAAAATACTGTACTTTTTATTAATACTGTTTAACAAAAAACACGCTGTGGAGAAAAAAAGCAATGCTCTTTTCATCACAATTGGCTTATTTCTTACTGAGTACAGTAAAGTAGAAAACAGAATTCAAACCTTTTGGATATTTTGTAGAGGAAACACTGTTATTGAGAGTACTAATTGGGAACAGTAATAATGTAATAAAACATCAACACTTTATATTGATGTATAACATGCCCTTCAATTAAAACTGAATCATCAGTAGTGAAGTATTTTTTTCCCATTGTGAGTGAGGTCTAACATCATAATACCAGAACATGTTATAAAAAAAAAAAGTAATTTGTCGAGGTGTATAAAAACCCAAAATCTTATTGAATAAAAAAAAAACATGACATATGTTCCATCAGTTACATATAATAGCAATAATACCCTCCACATCAGGAACCTAAGGTACAAACCACTCCTGGACCGAATTACTGACCAGTCCATAATCTCTGGTAATGCCTAAGAACTTTACATAAATATATACTTTGTAGAAACCCATTTCTATTTCTTAGGGAGAAGATTATGTTTAAATGGCCCTTACAATAACATTTAATGGGTTCACATCCCTTCAAAATGACCTGTAGGTAAAGAGTCCGGTAAAGGTAAAGTATATGTGTGTTTTTATAGCAGTTGTTTGAAGAATGCTGATGTGCTGTCTCCAGTAGAACAGGCACAAATATTGAACATATTTAAATATTTTAAACTATTTGTTACAGGTGAAATTGTTAACATTTATACTGGGATCTGAAACATGGCCCCAAAAAGTCAGCGTATCAGAGGTGTATGTGGACTTCCTAGCAACATAGTAACATATTATTAATCCTGCCATTTGAAAAACAATTATTCTAACTATTCCACAGATATTTGAAATGTTTTATTACCACTGGGTCTATAAAATCCATTCCCAGCCAAAAATGTGGCAGTAAAATGTAATTATTAATTATCACATTTATAAATAGCATTATTTTCACAGTACCATTTGCAGTTGAAGCAACTGAAGCATTATGAGCTAGATACTGTATCCTGTTTAGTTAGATACTGTACCACTACTGAGTTTGAGAAAACGCCTACATAAGTTATATTATTCAGGATGTAGTTCACAGAAAATGTTATTTTGACAAACGTTTCTCTGATGATTTTCGTCTGTAGCATACAGTATGACAGTTCGAAGTTTAAGGCAGTATTTTTTTTTTTTTTTTTTAACCTGGAAAAAATAACCTAATACACTACTTGCTGCTTGTATTCACCCATAGTAATGAGTTGTTTTTAGTTTTGCTTTTTTGCCCGTCTTTTCTCTGTTTAATGTACACATGATCTTTTTTTTTGTTTTTTTCAAACTTATCTAGTTGCTCCACAAATTGCTTTGGCAACTGCCCCCTCTGTTCAAGTTGCAAACAGCAAGAGAGGTAGGAATTCTGAGATTCATACAGTGCCCCCGCCCTGTGTTAGTTTGTGTTGTGAGAACTTGCACACTGTATGAATCTAGAATACTCGTGAAGTGTATGTGGTACTTACCCGGCACGCAACTAGACTAACCCCTCTTTAGACTTATACATAGTATGCTTGTACAGTATATAACGTTATTGTCACATTACAAAGATATTGATCATTTTAACTGTGTATTACTGTTTGGGATGGGGTAATATTTCCCTTTCAATACAGATGAATACAGATTACTCTGTTATACACTAGTACTAAAAAATAACAACGTGATTCTTATAGAAACAATAATTACTGAATGCTTAAAATAGTATACTTAGTTTACACGTGCATCACTTTAAAGTATATGTATTATATTTTCTTTTTTAAAGTGGTAATTGCATTTGCTGTATTAAACCCAGAAAACACAGTAGGATATATATATATATATATATATATATATATATATATATATATATACACACACACACACACACACACACACATCTTAATGTAGGTATGTGACCCAGCTTGCCATTTTGTTTCAATGCTGAGCAAATATGATTAAAAAATAAATGTTATTTATACATTAGGGAAATCAAATCTAATTGTGCATATTTAAAATAAAACACATTTGCCATCTGGATATTTCTGTGAACCCAATGAGAGAGAAAAGTAATCAGTAGTTTTAGTCACTTTGTTTTTTTTTGCTGCTACAATGTAATCCTGCTTTCACACCTAAATGTGACATTATTCATCTTTTTTGCTCCATGATCATTGTAGGCTACTTTTGTAATGGAATAAGATTAATAAAATACATTGTAAATAGTGATTTGCACGCAATTTGGATTTTGACTTTTCCTCTGAAGCAAAGCATTGGGATACAATATTAACCCAGCACTAAGTAAAATCACATTCTAAATATAGGTAGGCCTTAAAGGGGAAGTCAATTCATCCACAAGATTGGCCTTATTTTAAATAACTGTTTTTAAATATAATTTTAGATAACTTGCCAACAATAATCTTCTACAAATTCAAAAAGCTTAAAAACAATTAGACAAATAGACAAACGTTTCTATCCGCGCCTTCTTCAGTATTTGACTTCCTTTATTATATCTTCAGCTTTCAACAGCTTTCTGTGTATAAAGGCTAGTTCTGATAGAAACGTGCTACATTAGGGGCTGGGGGTGTGATGCACAGGTAAGCACAAGAATAAGAACTAGGGGTAGTAAATTATTGCTTGTGATACATCAGTTGCTATCATAAAATAACTTGCGAAGACAGTCTACTGTACTTATAAATGTTGCTTTCAATGGATGCGTTCACTGTTATAACTGAATTGCGCTATATTTTATAGATACACTTCATATAATACTAACTGGAAATATTTAAGATGGTTTGGATCAAACAAATAAGCACAAAATAATAGTAAACTGAAAATTAAAAGCAGTTTTTTAGGACGTTCAAGAGTTCAATAGCTTTGTAATGCATTATAATAAAATCTGTAAAGCAATATTTATAGTGTAACAATATAGTTACAGTATTAGATTCAAAGTACAGCCTCTGGAAGTGTCTAAAGTTTCGATTTTGTAAATGAACAACTGAAGTATATGTGCTTGCCTCTATCCATAACTTCCATCTTCTGAATAAAACTAGACACTTAGATATGTAATGCACATTGTGTATATATTATATTGTGTGTGTGTGCATGTGTATATGTGTGTGCGTGCATGTGTGTGTGATGTGTGTGTGTGTGCGTGCATGTGTGTGTGCGTGCATGTGTGTGTTTGTGTATGAGTGTGAATGGAAGAAATATTTACAGTTCTGGCAAAATGTTATGCATCCCAGAGTGTCATTTTAATTACAAGTTCATGGCAAATCCCATTGTACAGTACATAAGAACATAAGAAGAACATAAGAAAGTTTACAAACGAGAGGAGGCCATTCAGCCCATCTTGCTTGTTTGGTTGTTAGTAGCTTATTGATCCCAGAATCTCATCAAGCAGCTTCTTGAAGGATCCCAGGGTGTCAGCTTCAACAACATTACTGGGGAGTTGGTTCCAGACCCTCACAATTCTCTGCGTAAAAGTGCCTTCCTGGCTCGGAATAAAATAAATAAAGAAAAGCTCCTATCTGAAAGCTCTAGATCCTTTTTCATTTCCCTAAACTTTTGATTTAAAAAAACAAACAAACTAAAAAACAGTCTTGTAAATACAGTTCCAAATTGCATGGTACATTCATGCCTGTTTAAATTCCTCCATTAGAGTTTCACATAACTTCCTATATTATTGTTGTTGTTGTGTTCTGGTTACCCATCCATTGTTTCATGTGCCTGAAACTAATGCTATCTAACAACGTGCAGCCCATTATAAGTCTGAGGTGAACTGACATGTAAACCAGCTGTCTGTGTCTATTCTGCTATGTAGCCATTGCTCTGTGCCTAATCTCCATCTTACTCAAGCATGTGACCTGCTCTCTATCTGCTGCTGTATACACTGTTCTATACATTTCTATTCTTCCTTGCAAGACTGTGAATGCTTCGGCCACTCCAACCGGTGCAGTTACATCGAGCTGCTAAACACAGTCATTTGCGTCAGCTGTAAACACAACACTAGAGGGCAGCACTGTCAGTTATGCAGGCTCGGCTACTACAGAAATACTTCAGCAGATCTGGACAATGAAAATGTTTGCATAGGTCAGTTTCATCATTATAATAATAATAATAATAATAATAATAATAATAATAATAATAATAATAATAATAATAATAATAATAATAGGCACTGCTTATTCTTTCAGATCTGTATGACAAGTTATTTTCCTTTTTTTTTTTTAATGAGCTTTTTTAGCGGATCAGATAGCTTTTTTCTGCAGGCATCTGTTAATCACACCTCACGGAAGACAATGGGAAATTGCCTTAATTACCCATTTGGGCCAGATTTTCTAAGCTGCATAATTTACAGTTTTTTTCTTTCTTTTTGCAAACTTTGCACTGGAGCAAAATCCTAGTAAATAGGACTCTCGTTTTAAAACTTATGCCTAGCATTTTTTGTTAACTTTACATAGAGAATCACACCATGACAACAGCACTGGATGACTGGTATTGGGATGGATAGAGTACAAGGCAGAGCTAGTTAATGTATGTCTTGGTATATTTCACCAGAATTAATTAATGACCAGGTGCCGTATAACTCAGGCTATAACAAACATTACTGTCCTAGAATACATTGACATTATACCTCTGAAATGTATCACTGGTAATTATATATATATAAAGGCATGATCATATCTGAAACAGTAGTTCCTATACCATTAAATATTATTTGTTCGGTCCAATAATATTTTCCAGCTGTGGTCCTTGATGCATAGTTCTGCCCAATTTCACTTTGTCTTTGTCTTTTTGCAACTGGGTCAAACACAATGGAAGCCCAAGCATACAGTTAATGAAAAAGTAACTGTATCTGTTTACTGATACTGTACCTCCCTTAATAGCTCATGTCCTCATTGTAACGAATGCTCCAAATGACAAACCATTAAAATACTATTAGTAGGTCTTAATTAGATATAGTGGTTATTCAGCCAAATGGCATTTTGTACTGATGCTTTGTAAGCCCTTTCTTAACCAGAATTAAAGGACAGTAGATATTCTGGCATCTTTTAGTAAGTGTTTATTTAAGCTCTAATCCACTCCTGTTTTTTTTTTTTTTAATTAAAAAAAAGTCTGTTTAATGAGAAACAAACCAAATTGGTGGATCTAAATACTGCCCCACTTAAACTTAAACTGTATTATTCCTCCTGCTGTTTTCCCCACATGGGAGTTGACCCATTTATTAACATTACTAAGTACAATAGTGGCATTATTAAGGTCTGGATCTATTTTTGTAAAATTATATATTTTTTTCTTAGTTATAAAAGAAAATATTCATTTTTCCCTATGAAAACACTGAATTCGTATAGATGTTACCCAGCACTGTGACCCGCGGTAAGTCATTGTATTTTCCTGCACAAAAGGAAGTGCCTCCACCATCCTCATTTCATTCCACTGCTTTAAATGGTTTCTGCACAACAGCAAAGCCAAGATATTTGAAATTCATAACTATATCTTGATTTTTTTTTTTTTCTGGAAAAAACAAAATGTAGATACATTAAACATTTTTTTTTTTTTACTTTTTTTTGTTGCTGTTGAAGTATATCTACGGGAATAATGATTATACTTTATACATGAAATATGAACATTATACATCTGAAATCCATGCTGATCTATTTTAAATTCCAATGTATCATTTTAGAATATTTACCAATATGGTAAATATATTGTCTGATCATTTGACAACGCATTAAGGTTGAAAATAATGGATTTTAAGGTGAGTTAATTTCAAAAATGAAATACAGCAAATAGAAGTTTGAGAAACTGTATTTATAATTAACAACTCAATACAGAAATTAAATTAGGAAATGCTGGCAGGTTATAACATTTCCTTTATGGCCCTGGTTTTAACAATACTGAGTTTTTTAAAGGCAGAACCTTTTCAAGTTTTTATTGCATGTCTGCAAGAACACCACTGTCTGCACTGAGTTACAAGTGTAGCCTAAAGGGTCTGAAATCTATTGCCAATGCTCATTTTCCTAGGTCTGTTACAATGCCATTGCCATGTCAGGTTTTGTAGGCAAAACTACAATTATACCTAGGAACATATTTGTATTTCACTGTTGTTTAATATTTAAAATTGTTACACTAATGGGATGGTGTGATTATTTGCCAAGACCCAAAAAATAATAACTGAATAAATGTAAAGTCATTTACTTAATACTATTTAAACAATGTCTCAAGGTAAATCATAATGCTGTATTGTGACATTCATAATTTAAGGCATGCTCAAAAAATGTTAATTTGAGATTGAGTGTACACCAATCGCTCATTTTTTTCTTTAATTTTACAACATACTGTAAATGAATGAGAAGCTTTCATTTCTGTGTGGCAGAAAAATGTAATCTTGTTCACATTTGGAAAGACGAATACAATTTGACAATTCCCTGTTGGTTTTCAAAATGGCAAAATACTTTATTTATTACCTTAAAATGACAAATGCAAATTTGGTGTCAGATCAAAGCAATAGTATTTTTAATAATATAATGTCACACAAAACATGAATTCTGATTCACGGATTCCAAGTATAGTATGATTTAAGATTAATTTTGTCTTCATGGTATTTAAAACACAAACATAGTTTTGTATGTATTTATTTTTATTAAATACATGTGAGATCCAAAACGGTGGTATCGAAATGCATTATTTAAACCATTTTATTATTTTTATTATTAGATTTTGCAAAGTAGAAACCCAACCAGAATTCAAATAAAGAAGACCATTACAAGATATCATTAAAACATGCATCTAACAATCATATTTAGAGCCCTTTTTTTATAAATTGTACTGCATGCTAATAAACATATACAGCTATATGTGTATATATATATATATATATATATATATATATATATATATATATATATATATATATATATATATATATATATATATATATATATATATATGTGTATATATATATATATATATATATATATATATATATATATATATATATATATATATATACACACACAAGACTGTACTACAGTACTACAGTACCAAAAGTATTCCATAAACTGTCTTGTTTTTTAGTTTAACTGTGATTCTGCTCGTAAATGATCAATTATTTTCTAAAAATATATATATCTGCGTCAGAATTTTATGTAAGTGGAACATTCTTGAATAAGATACAAAGTGAAGGTTGTTTGGAATATAAATATAGCTAAATAAAGAACGGTCAACCCAGTTAGGCAATTTAAATGTAGATAATTGATTGTAATAAGCAGCTAAAGAGATATGTAATAACAGAATTTCACTGACATGTTTTTTATCAATTTGGAATGCATATCGATATTGTGATATACACTGCAGCATTATTTGTTTGATTTAATTTCTAATCAAACAAAAGGAGGAACACACATAATAACAAGTAGTATTGTTTCTTCACATTTCACAGCACATTCCATTGTGTCAGTTGTTGGCAGTTATGAGAAAAAGTGATGCACTGATCTTTAGAAGAAAAAAAATTATCAAAAGAAAAAAATGATTTTCTCACCTTATACTGTACTGTACAAATGATGGCCTTCCACAATAATAATAATAATAATAATAATAATAATAATAATAATAATAATAATAATAATAGTTTTAGAGAGTTTATTTATTTGGCTTGTTAAATCACTAACCCATGGACGAGTCTCTAGTGTGTGTGTATGTGTGTTGTCTTGTTTCTGCAGACTGTAAATGTAATCCCTTTGGTTCAGACAATGTTCGCTGTAATGGCACAGGATTTTGTGAATGTAAGAAGAGAACAACAGGGCCTAAATGTGATGAATGTCTGCCAGGATATGTATGGCACAATGGCTGCCAACGTAAGTAGAACACACCAGTGCGGCCTTTCTCTTGCACCTAGCAGTCATGGCTTCTATCGCTAGCATGAGTAGCTAAATATGTAGCAGTAGCAGATATAAGATGATTCTGTTTTTTTTGTTCTGATTTGATAAGCTACTGTACCGTATGTTGGATTTGTTCACTGTAACCCGACTGCAAGTCTTTTTTTTAAGCTTTAATGTGTCGCTGGCCTGCTTGATTGAGTTTCATAAAAAGTAAAAACAATAAGCGTATGTGCTGGTTCTGTTTGGTAAGCAAAAATGATATGCAACCTAAAGCATGGCCTGGGGTTCTAACCACTTTTCCATAACCACTTTTCAATTTAGAAATGAGGTGATTTTCTTACAGTACTCTGGTGTGCTTACGTTATATTCAAGATTACAAGTGTTTTCTAAAAATATAACCACTAATCTTGTTCTAACTTTGAAGCATACAGAGCATTGTATATATACAGTCAACTCTCATTAATATTAACTTTTAGAGACTGGCAAAATTTTCATATCAGTAATTCTTATTATCAGGAGTCTAAGTCCAATGCATACTGTCAGTTTTCATTGAAGCTACAGGATCAGTGAAATACAATTTCATTTACAGTACAATGAAAGGTTTTATACATTTAAGTCTGTCCATTTTATTGAAAATATGGTTGTTAGTGAACTTTTAAAAAGTATGCATTGCAACTTGAACTCTGCATGTCCCATTCTGATCATCTGCATTTTTAAACCACAAAATGAGCAACTCGGAAATGCTGACGACTTGCATACACAGTTTTCCTCTTCATAGCCTGAAATCTTTCTTTTTTCTTGTATGCTGGTGCATTATCCACCACTTTCAACATCTTCCCATTTGTCTGCAAGGATAATCCATTTTCTTTTGCATTAGTCACTCGTTTCTATGCTGCATGGAAAGGCATTGATGCATGAGCATTATTTTTACATACAATTACCCATTTATACAGTTTTGTTTTTTTTAAACCCAACTGTATAAATGGGTAATTGTATGTAAAAATAATTTACACAAACAGGAAATTCATGATGGGTGAATTCATATTATAAGAAGTAATTTACAATAAGAGAAAGTTAAATGTGGCCGAACCATGTAGAAGACTCACAGTATCAGGAAATATGTGTTATCCAAGTTCATCTTATTCACTAATGTTGACTGCATTTCTTAAAAGGTATATAAGGACCTTTTTATTTTATTGTGTTACATGTTCCCATGTGTTGCTACAACTGTTTAAGTAAGGTGTGTGTGTGTGTGTGTTATTATTATTTATTTATTTATTTATTTTTTTTACATTTTGACCACTTTCTGAAATTTTTTAATTACATTCCCTGCCTCAAGATGGCTTCACATGTACCTGCATGGACTTCTCAGAACTACATTTCCTATCATCCTCCTGCTCACTGGTAAATCCATCTCAGTTACATATATGAGCAGGAAGATGATGGGAAATGTAGTTCTGAGAGGTCCATGCGGGTACAGGTGAAGCCATCTTAAGGCAGGGAATGTAATTTAAAAATTTCAAAAAGTGGTCAAAATGTAAAAAAAATAATTAAAACAATACACACACCTTACATAAACAGTTGTAGCAACATATGGGAACATGTAATAATAAAATAAAAAAGGTCCTTATATACCCTTTAAAGAATGTACTGGGGCAGCTTTACCTTTTATTATTGTGTTTCTTGTTCACTTGTCTCTGACTCAGAAGGTTTAACTATGAACAGTGCAGAATATATTCATGAGTTCTTATAACCTCAATTTCACAGCACTCTTTACCTTTCAAATAACCCCTGGCACTTGGGAGGCAACATCAAATCAAAACACTCCTTGTGATGATATTTCTGTGCCCTTTTCCTTTCAAAAGCAAAGCAATGCAAATCACTAGACCAGTCTAATCTCTTTCTACACTTTTGCATAAGGATTTTTTTTAATATTTTTTTATATTGAAGCTTGAGAATTTTGACTTTAACCACAGAGAAACCTATAAATGACCTTGTATATTCTCAATAATCTTTTTTAGGCTAGGGAGTGTTCCAAACACGGGTCTCCAACTCCTGGCACCAATTATGTAGGGAGATTTGATGATTTTATCCATCGTGACTTTTGACGGGCCCACACAACAGTGTACCTGTAAAAACTGACAAACAAAAAAATACTCATATAAGTGTGATACAAAACAAAACATTGGCTGAAGACACAAAGATATATATGATCTGGGAGCTTTGCCCTGTAGGATCTCTGCTTCAATGCAAGCTTAGTATCTGTAGAGACTTAAACCTCTTATAATCATTTCTTTAGAAGGAGCTAAGGGCCTGGTAAGCAGCACAAGGGCATGTCTTATGTCTATTTAACCTTGTATAAGGAGAAGGTCTGTGCTTCAGTAACCCAGATGCAGCAAACAAAAGCCAGTAAAACATCAAAAGCTGTGTAAACAGTGTTGTCTTGGATAGAGGACAGAGGGCCTTCAGAAGTTTCCCTTGAGTATTGAATCATGCTTTCCAGTTTGCCAAATCTGTGCATGCATGTGATATCAATCAGACAACAGTGTAAACTGCAAATAACTAACAGTGTGCCATGGATGAGGAGGTGGTGTTGCTACTGCATCACCCAATGCATATATTATTGTAGGGCTCATTAAAAATACAGTACTTGTTACAGAATAGGTACTTACAGCTGATAAGATGCGTCTGTGTACATATGAGCTATATTCTTTTTAAAATAAGGAGTTTGTTGCAGGCTGAATTAGTTGGGTGGAAAATACAGTACCGACCCCTGTATTTAAAAGCGCTGAACTATGGATCAGGTCTTTAACTGTTCCCTTTGCTTGCCACACCCTTTGTTCTGGATTTCTCCCCGTTGTTATTTAAATCAATGATATGTATCTGTACCCATATGAAGCATGGCACTCTATGTGCTTCATCCATCTATCCATCTGTCCTTCACACCCCATCATTTCACAAACTAAGTTGGTCATGGCAAAAATGTGACCTTTTACCCCCAGGTCATGAAATACCAAGCCATCCTCTGTATACACCATTATATTATAGATAGAAAACCAATGATACATGTGTATTGTACATGTACATGTACAAATCCTGTACAGTTACAGAGGTAAATGTAGGTCATACCAGCCATCAAAAATAGGATTATCCTCCATCTTCTCAAATGAGGGTTTGAACCATTTCTCATAACCCATACGGTTGGTTCCTTGTCATTTTTGAGGAATTTCTTGAACTGCCATCTTTCGCAAGACATACTGCAGATGCTATTAAGATGTCTAGTTTTGATCGTGCTTTAATTGCCATCAGATGCTCTGGGGAAAACATTATTTCATACACCTGTAGATCATTATATTTCATTTTAATTAATTAGAACAGATGCTGTCATCCATGTACAAGATATCCTAATGTTACAAGAATTTGTTCGGAGGTTTCAGGGGCTAGCAGATGTTATGTTCAGTTTAAAAACAAATGCAGTAGTACAGCACTGTTACTACGTTAAATACGTCAATCTTGGTCCCTAAATGACTAGGTCTGATCCATTACAATTTGACAGGCTTGCTAAGACTGCTGTGCTTGTAAACTACCACTTTACTGCATAATGCATACCTTGGTAAGAAATACCTCTTTCTTTAGTAGGTATAATTTGGAGGACATGCTTCACACATTAACCAGAAGCTTTTTCTGAACTGTGCCCTAAACACATTATTCCATAGTTATGTATGGAATAAAGGGGGCAATTTCAACAACTCAAGCTGGCACGAGAGGGATTCTAAGTGCATTTGAAGCACTTAATTTACAGTACAGGTAGTAACAATTTAATGTAGTAAATTTCAACCATTCGCAATCAGGTGATTGCAAACTTTGAAAGCTTGAAATTGTCCCCCATTTCTATAAGAAGGATTACATTTTCAGGTTTTTGTTTGTTTGTTTGTTTTTTTTAAAGCTCACATTTTTTATCAGAGAACTGACATGTTGAGGGAATTTGTCTCCATATTATTGACACTAGACGGTTGATTTTACTTAATCAAATGTTCTGGGTGACAAAAAAGTTCCACCTTAACAACATTCTGGGCAGTTGGACATCCATAAGTTTCTCACAGTGAGCTCTTGTAATCAATAATTAATACAAAAAGAACTGAATGCTTTCATAAATATTATACATGGTATACAGTTGTAATAGAAACATTGATATTAGCACACATAGCCAAGGTTATTAGATTTCAGGGTTGCAACAGTGAAGTCCCACAATCATTTTGCCAAGTTTATGTATTTCACAGCCCTGAGGTTTCAATGTATTAAGATAATACTTACAGACTCACAACCAAAGACACAAAAGGCAAAGTATATTAAGAGTAAATAATACACAGTAGTAGACATTCGTATATTTTCAGAGTTATCCAACAGTTGGTGGTATATTGGTGAAAAGTCTTTTTTTTTAATCACCCCAAAGCCAGTTTAAAATGGTATTGTTTTAAAGCTATATTTGCCACAGCTATATGACATTCTGTATGGTAAAATCCTCATATGTTGCTATAACACCATGAAACAATGGTTCTCAACCTGAGGCCCCAGTGAGAGCCTATTAAAATACTACCCTGTCACCTCATACTTCAAAAGGAAGAACTGGATAGTTGCAATGTTTTAATGTTCGTATAATGGCCCTAAAAAGAGGTGGAAATTGCTCTGGAGAAACAAACTTGATATCTGCTCTAAGGTATCGGAAGATTGCTGTATTTTATTGTACAGAATGTTGTGCTGATCCTGTCATGAAGATTTCTTTGTGTAATTAGCTTGTGCAGTAAAATGAGCTGTAGGGGGTCTGCTGCCACACTGGAGAGCCACATATACATCCCTCACAAGTGAATAGGTTGAGAATCACTGTCCTATACAACAAGAAATAAATGTCTCTGACAGGGTGATATACTCTAACAGTGGAATTTGTCCTTTGTACTGTATGTTTTATATCAATTTTAAATAATTATAAACTTAACTTCAACCATGTTTTATCTTTAAATCGTTGTCACGTTTGTGTTCTGTTCACTTATTTTACTACAAGATAGACCTATGTCTAGACTGCTCCTGAGAGCCGTGACACATTTGGAGGGAGGATTCTTTGTGTTTTGCAATGGTATTACGGTAAACATGAAGTGCAGTTACAATGTAGTTACCGTGTAGTTACAATGTAATTAATGTCCTCCTCCTCTAACAGAGCAGACACATGCCCTAACACATTCAAATATATAAATGAATTTAGCAGCACAAATCAAGAGGAATGACTTCAAAATACAAAGAAAAGAAAATGCTATACAGAATACTACTACCAAAGTAATTGGATAGCCTATTAAGGCCAACATGTGAATATATGCACTACATGCCCTGTAAAAGAACTACACAGGAATTTACAACAATAAGAATATACTGTATATTGCCCATTTTTTGAATTAGTTGGGAACAAATTAGAATTGGCCTTTTGAAAAGCTCATCCTACTTTTTCTGCCCCTAACCTTTCTCTTGATTTTTTGCAGCCCGTGTGTGTGACAATGAGCTTCTGCGCTGTCAGAATGGGGGAGTGTGTCATAACCACCAGCGCTGCCAGTGCCCTGCCTCATACACTGGCATTCTGTGCGAGAAGCAGAAATGTGAGAACGGAGGCTGCGACAACTCAAACTCTGGCCAGGGAGCTCTCTCTCCTTCCAACTGCCCAGTGCTACTGCTGCTGCTACTGCTTCTGACTGCCCTGCTACAAGGGATTAGTTGTCATCCAGCACTTTAAAAAAAACAAAAAAAAGCTTCTAAGCAGTCCACTGGCTTTAGGATCAGGCTGTGTTAAGGAATGTGCCAGAGCAAAAATTTAAATAAAAAACAAGAAAAGACAAAAATTACAAACTGAGCAATTGCTTCATAAAGCTGACAAGGATATGACGGCCAGTGAAATTAGCCATAACTATTCTCCTGGAGAGGGTCTGGAGTCCATAGACTGTTTTTCTTCAGCCTCACCAAGGTAATGGCAGCTGCACTAGTTATTGCAATCACAATGCGAGCTGCAAAGGCTACACTGGGTTGCTTCAGAGAATCGTGAGATGGATTGCTATTGGCTAGTCTGTTGCAGTGCAATATAGAACTGTCCAGTGTGTGTGTTTGTGTGGACCAACCAGACAGAGGCATTCTTTGCTGTCAGTGCATTGTGGATATCAGGAAATCCATTTGGACTGCCATGTTGGACCCTCTACAGTTGCAAACCCCCCTATAACCTGTGCTTTTGTGAACATTGCTCTGTAACCCTTGTTGGTTGAAAGAATTTTTTGTCTGTTGTTAGTGACGCACATGTGTAATAGACCCCCCCCCCCCCCAAAAGCAAGTCAAGCCAATCATATCCTTGTATATCTTATAGAAGCACTAGATCAGTATGAGCCAAGTGTTCATCTGAAAAGAATGGTGGTTATAGAAACATCAGTATATTTATCCTTTTGTATAAAATTAAGTTATTTTCATGAAAAAAAAGAATATGTAGATTTTTCTTTTGTATTATTGCTGTTTTGTGTTAAAAGGCAACATGTTAATATAATTATTCCTGAAAAAAAAATGTTTCTCTGTATTGGCAATGTGCTGGCATCAAAGAATATGAGTTTACATATATACGGTACTAAAATATAATATGATTCCACCAAAGGACATTCTAAATGTTTTCTTGTTGCTTTAACACTGGAAAAGTTAAGTGAATAAAAAAAATTCTGCATAAAGTGTTTTCAATCATTTGTTTTTAAAATACATAAACTATGTTTTTAAGAGAACCACAACCAAAATCATCATCAGCGATATCTTGGAGCTACCTTCATCCTGTTCAGCAAAACTGGAAGACTGTCACAAGTAATCCTCCATATGACAGGCAGTTGTGAATGGAGAAAGCTCTTGGCATGTAACTGAACATTCCATCTTTCTTATTATGTAAGGAAGTCCCACTAGCTAGAGCCAGCATTACCACAAGGTACATGGTTGTAAACCGATACAGTACAGATATGTGCATATGATTTTTCTTTTGTTATATACTGAAAGTAAACTGTCCTGACCAAAAAAAATAGATATACTAGACTTCTATCACATTTATCTCTTGGTCTCATTGGCAAGTAAGTGAAGTCCTTGCTGTGCTATTCAAACCTGCCCCTGATCCCACTGGATTAATTGACTGGGGCACTGTCAAACTCAGTTCCTGGAGGGCCGCAGTGTCTTCTGGCTTCCATTCTACTCGAGAGCTCAATTACATAATTGGTCTAATTATTAGAGTAATTAGACACATTTAACACTTCTTTCCAGGCCTCAAAATGGTTCATAGGTAGTGTACGTTGAATCAAGTGCAGTTTTGAAATCATTGACTGTAAAAGACCTTAAAAAAATAATAAATCTGTCCAATTGAACAAATAATTAGATCAAGACTGGAATTACTCATTATTGTAGATACAACCTGCTCTTAATCAGCTTTGGTTTCATTGTCCTTGCAACCTTCATCTCTACGTCAGTGTTAGAGTCAGTCCCCCATCAATACTGCTAACATCTTCTATTGAGTGTTAAAAAGTCAACAAAGGACTATGCATGCAATTATTTAGTTAATACGTCCTATGTAGGATGTCTCTTACTCTGTGGACTGTTTGCTCAGAATATGCAATGATTTCTGTTATTATATTATAATAAAAGACACCCTACACACGACATATAAATCACACCAACAAAAACTGTGCTTATTTTTGTTTTGTTTTGTTTTTTATCAGTAGAATTATGTTGTACTGTATGTTCTGAACAAGATGACTATCTATGCATAAGATGTACAAGACGTTTCACAATCTTTAACAGGGGTTTCGCATATGTGATTTATAATAAATAACCTAATATAAATATAATTGGGTTATTGTAAATGAGTGCTGCTAAATGAATCAGTATCTGATTAGATTTACTAAAGGAAAGCCTTGGCTCTGTGCCAGTGAGCTCTAAATGAAATTGTTTTACTTGCTGGGGAAGCATGCCTGTGACTGAGGTAGAAAATAATATTCAAATCCCAGGCAGGAGGAGCAGGAATATAAACACAGCCAGGATACAGTTGACATATGGTAGGAGAGATTACTTGCAATTAAGCTGTTTTATAATAATAAAATGGAAAGAGAGATTGACTTTTACTTTATTACCTTGGAAAAGATATTAAGTTGTCTTGGTAGAAACTGGCTTAATCAGAGGCAGAGCCGGGAGTGAAAGATTAGAAGACATTACAATCATAACACATTTATGTCTTTGTCAATTTTCTTTTTTAATTAAGCAAGACTCTACATCAGTTTAAAGAGCTCTGTGTAACTTGTTTTAAACTTGTATTGCCAATGTTGCATGCACTCTATCAAGGTTTTAAACATTTTCAAACAAAAGACACATAAGAACCTTTGTATTTGTATCTGTTCTAAACCTAATCAAAATGGTACTGTATACTGCATGAGCTGCATTTTAAAGCTACTTTACCAGAATATTATGAATACAAATCAAAATTCAAATCAACAGGCTCATTTGCCTTCTAATCTGTTTAATCCCCATTTGTAAAGCAGAATTTGATGCATTGCCAGGGAGCAGGCAGATACCTTCTTCTTAATACAGCAGAATTAGAGCACATGTTCAGGATATAAAGGACAATAGCTGTCCTCATTTTTTCTGGACAGTCGTGAATTCTGCCACAGGGCAAACTCAACTGAGAGATATCCTGCTCCGGAGTTCTCTGGGGGCGGTGGGGGAGAAACCACCTGTCCAGAAGGCTGGAAAGACCACCTTGATTTGAACACAAATTGAAATGCTCTCCAGTGCTGCCACCTGTCATTTCTCTGGTTTGTGCTTTCCCAGCAATTGACTGTTCTATCAAAGCTATGAGAATAGTCTTCATATTATAAGAAGATTTAGAGCATTGCGTTGATTACTCTCTCGTTATTTAAAAACGTACAAATGGGCAATTTAGATATGCTGTATTTTTTAGTACTATCTGTGGGAAAAGCTAGTTAACATGCAGCACTTGATAAACACGAAGGCACCCACTTAAAAACAGACATATTGGCTAAATGAGCTGCATTTTACTTGCTCAACGCAGGTGTAAACCCAGCATACCCCAGGGTGTAGATTACACTACTTGTCTAAATTTAGAGCTCTCTAAAAAGCTTGACGTTTCCAACATTTTATTTTTTTGTTTTTGCCATTGCAAATTGGGTACAATGATCATTCATCAGAGCAACAGATGACATTTAAAACAGATCAATATTTCTTGTGTGGGTAGCAAGCAATATGTATAAATGATGTTACAAGATTGGCACTCTGCCTCAAACCTGAGCTCAGACCATTAGGTGCTATGGGCCCAGTCTTTTTTTGAAACCTGACCATTTTATGATGTGTTAATGGAAACGATACAAATCATGCTTCACAAATCATGCTTTATTATGAAAGGAGCCAATCACACTGCTACGTTACACACTCACCAACTACCCTTAGTATTTGCATGTATTTGTGCATGCTGTTCAGATCCAGTCATTTTAAATGTTGGTGGTTTCTGAAATCACAGGTAGCTTATAATATAATCAGCAGAAGATCAAGAACTGGAACACAATGGTGGTACAATCTACTCATCTATTCATAATGAATCACCTGGCCAGTCAATTTTGTAAATCTGATAAGTTTTTGGTGTGCAAGATCTGAATATTATGGATACTACCCTCTGTTGGTTTGCATTCATTTAGAAAAAGCCCAATCAGCTTTGCAAACATTGAATAGCTCTTTGGAGTTTGTCAGATGAGAGCAGGGATATTTTACAGCATAAGCATGCACATTTTAGGTGGTGAAACAGAAACTCTTCCACTCATTCAAAGAGTGTATTCCTTTAATTGCATTGCTACAGAGATACACAATGTTAGAAACACAATTGTCACATTTTAATGTACCATGTTATTGAATTGTAACTATACACCTCATAATTAATGGACACTTTCTAAGTGCTGAGTCTTGAACTGTGAACTATTATTTCATTAGCAGTCACTAATTTCATGAAAATATAAGTTTAAAAACATCTCTGCAAGAAACAAACATTAATATATTGGACTTTAGCCAAACAGAATTGATTTTCAGGTATTCATTTTTTAATTATTTTATAAATCCTATAACAGTCTCCCTCTGCTCCGCTTCCTTAATGAAAAAATGGGTCTGTAACTCAAGTCAGACACTATAACAAGCAGAAAATAACAACATTGTTACCTTGTGAACATTACACCAGATGCACTCTGCACTCGATTAAGTCAATGGATAATTTACAGCAGTAGTTCCCAGACTGGTATTGATGTTCTTAAAACACTTTAATAAAATAATTCCTAATCTCATTGTGTGAGTAATGACTTTATACCCTGGCAAGTTAACCCCTAACTTCACTTTACCACCCCTCGTTTCTATAATTGTTTTTTGTTGTTTCATCCTGTGCGTGCTGGTACCTATAACACAGTGACTTCTCCTTTATATTAAACAAATTGACTTTTTTTTTTTAATTAATTCCTTTTCACAATTGGGTATTATTGAAAATGCAATATTTCACAAACAAAAACACTACTCTGCAACCTTGTACTGTAGAAATAAAAATGCTTGCTTTGCTAACCAAAGAAATAAAGGAACTCTTACAACTCAGAGCAATGGAGTATTTAAAAATAAAACAAAACCAAAAAACGTATTTAAATGGTTTATTTCATGAGCAGAGAATTCGACTAAATCTGTTTAGAATGATTACCAGATATGAACTTATACTGTTTATCTCTAAAGGCAGAGATGTGGCAAAGGTGCATAAAGCCTTCGAGGTGGTGAAAGCTGCTTACTGCCTGAGTACCGATAGATAACACCTTAAGCCACGGGTGCAGGACCTTAAGTCATTGTAAGAAGCTGTTTTCCAAAAAAGTGGACCTCATGTTTATAGTTACATGTAGTTGTGATACCCACCCTCAAGGGAAGGATTCCAGACTGCATTGCATAGCAAGACATATACATACCAGTACACTAAATTCTAGATACTGTATACTTGCTAGCCTTTAAAAATGTGTTTGTTTACTCACTGTTTCGCTTTGAAACTCCCAACTCCAAATAACACATGTTGTATACCAGCTTTACTTTGTATTCTAGAACGTCTAAACTTATTAGACATTTGAGAAATACAACTATTCAAATTCAGGAAGCTCTGTTTGAAAGACAATCGTTAAACTCTAAATTTAAGCCATGGTTTCTATACTGTGATCATCACTTGGCAGCAATTTCCATAGAGGGGATGAATGTATTATACTTCCTTCCCTATGACTGAGAGAGTTGTTATGCCCCTGGCAATTTAAATGTTAGATGTTTTAATTGGGACTAAAATTGCAATGTTGGCACAATTTAATTAGGCCTTTTAAACACTGCTGAATGCAGCAATACGTTTCACATAGTGCTTGTTAGTATACTGTTACAGGCTACAAATAATGACTATAAATGATTTCATAAAGACTCATTATAATCATGCAAAGTACAAGATTTGAAGTAGTGGGTCATCTCCAGGATAAATAATGTTATCGTAGATATACAGCAACACATTTCAAAAACTTTCAAATTAAAGGGGGTCAGTTCTAAAAGTATGTGAGTGTGGTGGTGGGGGAGGACATTGGGAATATGTCCTTCTGCATAAATCAGACCTAACTGCAATTCTTAATGTTCATCAGATATAGAAGATATATAGCTGTTTTTGGCCCCTGAGGAATATTTAAGTGTCACTATATACAATTGAAAAAACTAGAATCGTGTGGCCAGCAAATTTTACTCTTGTTAGGACCTGAAAGCCAATGGCCATTAAACTGAACTTGTTAAACTCTAAAATATCCAAATTGATAAACTTAAGGATCTGCACTCCACACTCACACATATACCCAAGCATTCTTTTTTGTCTTTTTGATTGATTCCCCACATTGAATCGTGATGATGACTCTCTATTTAAAACACCAAGGTCTTTCTCTTGGTGTGCCTGTTTTAATTCTACCCCGTCCCTCTCCCCCTCCAATTTGGTATTTAGTAGTTTGTTTATATTTTTTATATTCTCTTCTTTTAAGTGGTAGCCAGATACTGTAAACAACATCCATGACATTGCTGTAGCTGTGTTTGATCACATCTTTTAAATTCCAAACCACTGAATCACCAGTCAGAACCATGGTAGAAACCCAGTGGAAACAGGCTGCTGCATCTCAGGAGTACTCATCCAGGTTCAAATAGGTCTTCTTGGGATGGAATTAGAACCAGCATTATTACATTCATTCATCATAGTTTTATTTTGTTATAAATGTTCACAGTCTGGGGAAGACTGGCCAACAAACATATTATTTTCAAATGCCAATAATCTCCAGAGACCAGGGGGTGTGACAGTGCACAAGCAGCCTAGTAGCAAGGCATATTTATTTTCATCCAGAACAATATAACATGAAAAATTGGTCAAGATGCAATGTTTAGACTTTTTTCAGAGCATGAGCACAGATTTCAATTGAAAAAGGACTTATTTAAGGCAGCGCGACAGACCAACAGGGGAGGCAGTTAAAAAAAAAAAAAAAGCTGTTTTCCACAAGGGCTTTCTCTTCCTCTACCTCCAGTCTCTGCATTGACTGTAACTGGAAGAACTTGTGAGTTTTAAAAACTTACAGCTTGAAACGTTTCAGAGAAAAGTCTATTATATTATTTCATAACACCAATATTTGTATCTATTTTTTATTACACATGTCTAGGCCTGACATGTTGTGGCCAAACCAATCATAATATTAGTGGCATGCTTCCGTGTATTTTAACAGAAAAAAACCCCAATAGATTGCATGTTGAAAATAATTTACAGAAAGCTTGAGACAGTCATGACAGAAGAAAACATTAAATCCTATCTGACTAGATGACAGGGTAGGAATGGATATATATACATATATATATATATATATATATATATATATATATATATATATATATATATATATATATATATATATATTTTTTTTTTTTTTTACAAAGTATAGCACATGAAGTTATGCCACCAATACAATTTTCTAAGTCAACAAAACTTGTGTTTTCATTTAACAACCTGCAAAAAAAATGTACAACCAGTTGTGACTTGTAAAATTGCTATTGAACACGTTGCAGTTACAGGTGCAATCGACTTCATTTTTTGCAGCTACTGTATGCTGTTCAAGTTTAAGCTTGTACAAAATACCAAACCTTGGAATATACTTATACAGTATACATACCCTCATGGTATGTGCCTGTTTAATATGTTTGATCGCAGGATTAAAATAATTACAAATGATCTGTATCATTGCATTTTACATTTACGTGTGTGACATAAGACATATTACACTGTGTAGGAGACTAAACTGTTTTTAAAAAGAGCTCAGTTCTTGAGCTAACATTATATAATTGAACCTAAAATCTTTGTAAAATGCAGATTCAATATATTTATTTCAGCACGTCAATGATAACTACATTCCAGGTAGTACGTATAGTAACCCTATAGCCCTATGAAAACAACCTAAATTACATACCTGATTAATGATTTCCATTACACGAGAGTAGATGTTAAAACTTCATGCTGATTTGAACTCTAATTTACACCACAGGTGTCAGTCTCAGCCACCCCTGACATTGGCACACTACAGTGTTTTTTGGGTGTATGTGCAACAAATCTCAATACTGTCTCCACATCCCTCTTTAATTATGCTATTGTTCAGATTTGATTCTCTTTGGACTTCGTTTAGATAATGACAGTTCTAGTGAGGATCTGTGTTTAAAAAATTCATGTTATGTTGGATCAAAATTCATACACTCTTTTTTGAATACAGCTCAGATTGGCTTTTGCAGCTGTTATTAATGGGCCTTTCCTAAAAAACCTGGGTTTCTACACGTTTTAACTTACATTGTCCAGCTGGTTACATTGGTCCGAAATATGAAATTTAAAATACTGTCAGAAAAAAAACATCTAGAGCATTAATGAGATGCAACTCAGCTGCCTGTCACATAACTGGACAGGGGGCTACAGTATGTCACGGCATTGACATCAGCCTTTATTGCTACTGTCAACCTGGCATTGTGCTGATTTGATGTAATATCAAATAAGCCCCAAATGCACTGATAAGAGTATTTGTCGTTTGTTATTGTTACATCATATCAGCGTCCAGGTTGTACCCCCTATTGGAAATCATCTTGTTCATCTCTTTGTTAAGCTGTGGCCGTGCATGATCATTAGCTTATCTGTCAACGAGGACTATCTTGTCACAGCATGACTGCTGGAACCAGGCACGATTTTATTATTTATTTATGCACTTATTTATTTAACCAGGAGAGTTCCTGTTGAGACAGTGGTTTACAAGGGGCTCTTGTTAAGACAGCACAAAGACTGCAGGAGAAATAAACAAGCTCAAAAAAAGGGCTATCCCTCACTGGATTTTTTTTTTTTTGTTACGCAAATCCTTGATGTGTATTCTGTAATGTTTTAAAGCTCCATCACCCTGCTGACATTAAGTTTCAACACAATGAACATGACCACAGATGTGTTTTGATAGAGGGCCAGTGTCCACTTGGCATGTGCTTCCTGTGCCATTTTTTAAATAGAAACCTGGTCGAAGGAGGCAAAAGACAGTGTGCAAGATTCTAATAGTATCCCAGGGAGCTCTTCATGAGAGGAATGGTGCAGCCGTATTGAGCTGGTAATGAAATCACAGGTAAAGACCTCGACTACAGCCTCCCCTAGGAACCATGGTAGTAGAATGCTTTCACCTGCCTGGTTTCTTTTGTTTAGCGTTGTTGTTCCTACACAGCAGCAGTGTGTCCAAGTGGTTTTATATCATTTCTATACTAAATTAGCATCTAAAAAAAGATGATGGAACCTGGACCCTCTGCATTAGGCTAAATAACAAGTTGACACATTTTTCAAACAAACCACACAACAATATTAAAGGGACATGCTAACCAACCATTTTGTGAAGCAAAAGAAAAATCAAAAAGGTCTACTTGCACATGAAGGGAGCTGTGTAGAGAATTCTATCTGCAATAAGTGCTCTCTAATTAGATGTAATGGGAACATTTGCATATGACCTTAATATAATCTGCATTTTTAGTAAGGGAATAAGGCCCTGTCTATGAATACGTATTAAGAAATAAATTGATTCAAAACTTGTAAGAGCTCCTAAAGGTAGACGATCACATTAATGGATTTCAGAATGATTCTCCTGGTAAATTAGTTTCAATCTGGTTGGTTTAGAGCTGAAGCAGCTGCAGGTGCATTGAGACCAGCCACACTCATTCCCCAGGAGTCGTTTACACCCATCTGATCAGAAACAATGAGGCATTGGATTTCATTGCCAGTTCCAGATGGGAAGAGTACAATATTTGCATCAAGGTAGTGTATTATTCCACTGTGTTATTTGATTATGGTAATTAACACTTATCAGTTTGGCACAGGTTTATTTCCACAGTATGCCATAAATCAAATCTCAATGAACTTGAACGTATTACAGAGAGAGCCCACAAAAATCACATGGGTAATCACAATACTGACATGTGTCTCTTATTGGTCAGTATGCTATTACTGCTAAAAGTCTCTTTGCAACAGCATAGTTTCTACACCTTTACACCAGTGCAAAAACTGTTATTGTTGCAACTTAGAGTAAATTTAACAGAACATGCTAAAACTGTGTAGTCTGATTGCAGCCTTATGAATCTTAGCATGTATTTTAAGAATAGGCTACATTATATGTATTACAGTTGATTTTCAGATGGCTAAACATGGATAATTGGAAGTAAAAAACCATGACATTTACCAACTCCCATCATAAAACATTAATTGTGCAGTTTTCCATGCTTATGTGATGCCTTTATTTAACCTATCAGGGGTTATCCGAGATTTAACATGCCTTCCCTATACCTGTATTATGGTATTCACTTGGGTCTTCACATTTGCATCACAGTGGTGGAGCAGACCTTGTGAAGCATGTGAACTCCAATCTGATAAGCCCATGCACAATTTTTTACCCAACCAGCATATTTTTAAACCTGATAGATTGGGAGTCTGTAAATACAATAGTCAGAATATCAGTATCAGCAGAACGGAATTGCTAAAGATAACATGCACAGCATGGAAATGCAGATTTATTGAA
Organism: Acipenser oxyrinchus oxyrinchus; assembly: GCA_030684275.1. NCBI lineage: Eukaryota > Metazoa > Chordata > Actinopteri > Acipenseriformes > Acipenseridae > Acipenser > Acipenser oxyrinchus. The sequence goes on along the minus strand of CM060258.1, from coordinate 9,727,227 downwards.
TAAAATTAGTTCCTTACAGGAATACACAAGGCCAGGGGAAAATTAGTAGGTTATCATGAAGCAGTGCAGGAATAACTGGAAACGTAATTACTGAGCCAGAACCACCATGCCATGTTAGGCAAATAAAGGCACGATAAAGCAACCGAATCTGTCTTCAATAAGCACTTGAGCCATGAAGTAAGGAGGGACAGAATAGCTGACAACAACAGATTTCAAAATGACAAATGAAACAGGAAGAGATTGGGAGGCAGAAGCAGAAACCCATGGGACTGTGCACAAATAACCAGAAAAATGGTTTGTTAAACAGCCATATAGCTTTAATATCTGTACATCATGTATATTAATGTGCGTTGTATGCAAAGATATGGAGACAAACAGTACGTTTGGGACTATTTTCTGTTCTGCACCAGCACAAGTTTGCCTCCATTTCTTTATTTTTTTGACAATGAGAAAAACAAAGTAGTACAAAGAAACAAGGAATGTGAATGTTGCTTGCACCTACCTGTAAAATCAAAATTTTTCTTACTAGTCTTGTAAAGCTTATATTGTTGTTTTTCTTCTTGTCAAAAATAGGCAAACATTTTTGCAATCAGAACAAAAGGCTAAGGTGTATTACTAAAGTAGCTATATTCTTATACTTTGTGAAAATAGTAGATTAAATGCTGTCAGTTTAAGTATAAGTATTTAATGCTCCTATGAGTTTTATACTTTGGTATTCATGCTTTTATTCGAAATCTGGGTTACAAAAAATATTATTTTCCAGGACTACATTGTTGTCCAAGTAGGTTACAAAATCAATAGAGAAATGTGTATATTATTTTGTATGAAATCAGTATTTCTTAGGACAGCATGGTCTGGGTGAAGCTTGCACACTTATATATAGTTCAGATAAGGTATTTGTTTTATTGAATCCTGAAATGCCCTGCTTGCCACAGGCAGAAACAGGCAATTGGGAATTTGAGAGATTGTCGTATGGCTCCATTTTTAACTGCATTCACTCAACAGTTTTAGATTTCAACTGTGAGAAGCACAGACAGCAAACCCAGAGCAGGCTGCTGTGATTAATTCAAGGGTGACAAATATTGTATGGGATAAGCTACCACTAATGCATAACGTCAAAATACCCATCTCTTCAGATCTAAAAATAGTAATTTACTGGATTAAAATAAGGGGGGCACCAGCAATCTCTGGTTTTATTCACAAGAGATGTGAATAAAACGCTTGTGTCAAAGTGTATGTTATATTTCATCTGTAATTTTACACAAGCATTCAGAATGCTTTCTGTTTTCAAACAATCTGGTCCCGGTATGGTATTGTTCACAGTGTATTTAACACTCTGTTTGGTTTGAGTTTCAATAAGGCTGTTTGAATTATATTTCCTGCAGCTAAAATTCAATTAGTTTTAAAAGAGGATGATTTGAACAAGTTGATTATCGGGGCAATAAAAACTGACAGGAGCGCATTTATGTCTGAATGCCTTGAAGGTTTGCAGAAAACACAGCTCTGCAGCCGGATGACTACACTCTGTTAAAGTACTACTAAAACCAAAACTGCACTCTCAATTGAGTGAGAGCACTGACAAGACAAGATTGAACAATCAGTACTTTCTATAACCGCTGCATGTATCTTATCATGTTCAAGTGTGCAGACAGAAAGGAGTCTATTATTCTGTTACTGCAACATGCAGGATCATTTTTCATAAATCCATATACCCGTGAAGGAATACATCTTTTTCCCACATGCACTGATTATATAAAACACAATAAATATACTATGCATTGTTTAGATGCTATTTAAAAAAAAAGAAGAAAAAAAACGACCTTTTGAACTTCATTTACTTCTAACATAGTGCCAATTACATCTTTACAACAGCATAATTAAGTGATTTCATTTCCATCACCAATCTTTCAAATGCAATATGAAGTGATGTTTGATTTGAGTATTTTATATTTAATAAAATACCAATGAGATCATTTAAAAAGTTTATTAACTAACAAACAACAAACCACCACTGACAAATCTGTAATAAGAAATGCGCAATATACAGTTTATTGTGCAGTATATACATATATACATATGTACAGTACACAGTAAAACAATATCAGATAGCAGTACAAAATTGCAGGTTTCCAGGGTGATCGATTTAAGTTAATACAAACATGTCTTTGGCATCAGAGTGAAACAGTCATATGAATTATTCTAGTTTATAAAGCATATTTTGTTTCTCATGGTATACTTCAGGATTTAATCAGAAGTCCTACAATAATAATGTGCACGTTATATGAACTTCATATTCTGCAGGGAACGATGTTTGCAATCTATTGGCATACAGGTAAAAATTATGTGGGTCAGATTTACTTCGATTTTGCTCCCGTGCAATATGTGCACCATGATACATTGCTAGTAAGAAACACAAACATGTATGAGCCCTTTTCTTAGAAAATGTATTACAGCAGTTTTGAAGTCAAAGCATACCACTTGTACTACGTACTTTTTAAATGATTACACAGAGTGGTGTCTAGTTATTTAGGTTTATTTTTGTTTTGTGGGGTAAACATTCCACTGGAACAAGTTATGAAAAGGGATGATGGCGTTATACACAACACAAAGTATCCAATGCTAGCAAAGTGCCTTTGGCAGTCCTTCAGTGGTTTTTACATCAAATCCCCATTTTAATCTGGGTCAGCTGAGAGCAAACATTTAGTAAGTGCAAGCATAAAGGTAACACGATTCAAATCCAAAGACACTCATTTTCATGTAGAAGGGGGATGTTTTCCTGATGTCTCACACCACTAGCACTGGGAACAGATCAAAATAAGCCCATGAAAATTAAGTTAAAGTTAATAACATAAAAGCTTTTAATGCTGACATCTAGTGGTCAGTAAGGTATAACGCCACTTGAAGTCTTAGAAAACAGTGAACTTCTCAAATGCAATCTGGATAATACTTGGACATTTCCAATATATTTAATCTAATGTAACAAAAATATATCCCAAAATTAAGAAAAAAAAACATTTTATATACAAATCCATACATACAGTAATATGGCTGATAATACTTAGTACATGAAGAGTATTTGGACCAGTTTTTAGAGAACCAGTTCTGCATACTTTAACACTGTACACAAAAAATAGTATTGCAAATTTGCACATCTACATCATAGGTGAATATTGCTTAACTCCAGTATGTGACTTCCTTATAATAATAATTATTGACAATACAATGAAGGAAGTTCCCTGAATGCATACTGTTAAAAAAAAATACACAGATTCAGTTTGGACCCTTTCCCTTGCAAGTAACAAGTGGGATATTTTTACTTTTGGATAAGCACACAGTATTACTGCTGTGTTTTAGTAAATATACAATATACAATACCAGTACAATACAGTGCCAGACACAACTCTTGGATCACCTAGCATATTTTTAGTTTAAAAAAAAAAAAAATATATATATATATATATATATATATATATATATATATATATATATATATATATATATATTTGACATATGTAAACCACTGTGCATAGCCATCACATACAAGTGAGTTGCTGCCAAACTATAATCCATAATTAATATTTCAGTTACGACTGAGCTATAGGCATAACGTATTATATTTTACTGGTACTGTCCGTAGTTATATTCTCTTTCTTTTGTTTTGTTTAAAAGTTTGTATTTCAGATAGGAAGCATATTACTGACATTAATAATCTGAACATCAAAGAAACAAAGAGTGACAGCTAACAATATGCCTTTTGAGATAAGCCAACTGCAAAAATTAGCATTTTATTTGAACAAGAAACACGCATCAATTATTCCTGTGTAGCACTGATTTTTTTTCTGTTCCTTTAAACTGTAACCGTACTGTGATTGGTATTTGCAAGGTAGTGATTGTAATCTGTGGAAAGGGGTGATGTGATGCCATGCCCATATTCTTACAGCCTTCACTTTGAGAAGCTGGCCACTGATAAATCATCAATAATAATGCAGGTAAGTTCCTGTAGGGCGCCAGGAAGGTCAGAATGGGAAATGACACGCAAGGTAAAACGAAACAGCTCCAGACTTCCGCGACTCATCAAGGAAAACCTTAGCTGGGGATGGAGATGTATTTAAATATTTACCAGCAGCCGAGCTGACAATGTTTACTGGCCAGAAGAGTGACAACAAGAAGAAAGCTGTCTATATTTTGAAATTCTTCTGGGAAGGAGAGGTACTCCCTCTGACCAGGTCCATACTGACAGTAGACTGGCAGGCTTTTGCTTGTAAAGCTGCAGGCAAGCCATTAATCTGTCAACACAAGCTTGTGTGGAGAATTCCCAACATTCTATTAGCAAGGTTTTGGACAGACAGGGGGCCACAATTCATGGTGGCCCACGGTGATATTTTGATACAGAGGCACCTGGCTAGTTCCTTATTTATTCACTTATTGATTTATTCTTCCTCCTCTTCGACATACGTAGATGGAAACCACCCCACCTGAAAGGGAAAAAAAACACGTCATTTAAACAGAGGACAAGCACTGCTTCAGACCTGTCAAAACCAAACAATAACTTAGTGACAAAAGCAAACTAGTTGGCTCTTCAGAGAATAGAAGGGTAGGCGAGACATACTTCACAGTACATTAGGCAAAGTGGTTACCGTGTTGAGTTACCAAATCTGATTGCTGCAGCTGTGCTGGGGTAATGAAATCTAGCAGCAGTCCATCACAACCCTACTTGGAGTGCACCCTCTATTATCTGATTCACTGACAGCTCATATCTGTGGGCTGATGATACAGGTACAATGTCATTTACCTCTGAAATAAAAAGATTTTTTCCCTCCACCTTTTTTTTATTTATCAGTGCACTTTGGCTAAGTATAGTAGTAGGAGCTCTGCCATTGACCTCTCACTAATGCTGAGGTCATTTACTCTGTGGTGGCTCAATTTTGCCTCAAAGCACTCAACCTACAACTGCTCACTTGGAAATAAAGCTGTTGCTGCCCACTCATCCAAAAAAAAGTAAATAAGGAGCCCTCAAGACTATATTTAAGACTATAGATCAAGTTGCCTAGCCAACTCAATCCCATCCAAAAAAAATCAAAAATAAAATACTAAATTATAATTCTAAAATGTTCTGTGATAAAGGGTAATGCTGTTGAGGGCTATAAGTCAATGCAATGCACTCTTGTTTTCATATTGGTTGTTAAGCTTGTTAGAGATGCCATGTAACACTGGTGCATATGAGTTATTACAGTGTATAATTCTGTATCAATTCCGTATAGATTATCTCAATTACATTTTAGAATTGCATTATTTATATTATATTAAACCATCAAGTCTAGTATTATAAATTTAACAAGTGAAACAACAGAAAAGGTTAAATGAAACTGGTTCATGTTTTGAACATATTGAAAACAACATCCTGCTTGTAGAACATACACTATTTAATAAATTACAGTACATTTTCTTGTATTAACAGTAGACCTATTGTCCCCCACTCCTCCCCCCCCATTTTTTTTCCCTAACATGAGCTGTATGGTTTCACTTATTCCTTTTGATGTCTTTATTATTTGTATTACTATTATCTATAATAGTTCTGGTGATCTGAGGTCACAATCATCAAGTGCATTATATATTGCTCCTGTTGGCTTGCCAGCCACTTGAGCCCACTCAAGCACATTTATTGCACTGTTACAGAATGAGTAAATGGTTCATATGAAACATTTCCCCAGAGGTGAAGTGAACCCTTACCTTGCCATTTGCCTCCCCTCTCCACCAGCCGTTCGCTCCCGTTTTGGTGTAGATCTTTACCATGTCTCCTTCCAGTAATGAAAGCTCTCTCATGTCTCTGGGGCTGAAGTCATACCGAGCTATTGCAATACCAATTACTTTGGGAGTAAACACTGAAAAATACAAGAGTATAAAACTCATTACTTCAGAGAATACAAGAAGACAGCACAAACTTTAAAAAAAAAACAACTTAAAAATAAGGGATCTTTTCAGCACTAGTTGGGTCATTTTAAAACATGCTATCAACAGTTTACAAAAATAGCATATATTTAATTGATATCCAATACAATGTATAGGCTAACAAGATGTTGTTCCTTTACATTTCATGCACATTGGTACCAAGTACAAAAGCATACTATTTTAAATGACGTAGATTCTGTACCCTATGTTTGAGTGAACAGGATATTGACATCCTGGCTCTTGTTACAACATACATTATGTACTTGTAAGACAACTTAACGAACCACACCATACAAAACGGTTTTAAGACGTGTGTTAACGTGCTATGCTCTTTGTTGGTAATCAAAACATTAGCTAGCTGACACACAACCACTTGCAACATTTTGTAAAATCACAGTATATAGCCAAGGCTCTTTTATGATAAGTTTAAAGACAAAGCTAAAGGACACAACTAATGATGGAAGCCCACTGAGTATGCACATAATCTTAACAACCTGAAATCATGCTCATATTGGATGTTCTCATGTAAATAGATAGATTGTTCCAATAGTGAACAGTGGTTTGGGAAATTGTTTTATATGTACCTAGTTTCATACTGAGAAACACTGAATACTGTAGTAAAGGGAAACCTGTACCTGTTTTAATCTAATTTATGTTAAAACATAAAAGAAACCAAGTAAAGCAGACAGATTTGTCCTCTAAATCACTGCAGGAAAAGCGATTAAAAAAAACCAAAACATAACAAGTGCTCTGGCTTTTCTGTTCCATACCACATCACGGATCGTTATTGCTGTGTTACCTGTTTGACAACGTGGGCAATAATCCTTACACTATCAATGCACTAGAGTGGCAATTTTGAAAAGAGCTTTGAAACAGTTTAAAGTTACAAGTGTAAGAAGTTGTCAGGATGTTAGCAATGAAAAGAAAAATTACAGGTACATTATTTAAACAGCAACACGTGGGGACGTGTAACACTATATTTTTTGGAAACCCATCTTATTCTACATGCCGGTTGTCACTGGAGTTTCTGATTTATGTTAATCTTTTTTAAGCACTCTTGTCCTGTAACATGCTCTATTATTTAACTAATACAAACAACAAAAAACAAAACAGGTGTGATTTTTTTTAGCCTATTACTCAAAAGTGCAAATTCTTCAATTTATTTTCAAAGTGTGACAAAAAACTGCTTTAATTTATGGAATGTGACAAAAATTGTACAATAAAGACCTTAAATTAATAATTTGTCTACTTTTTTTCATTTAAATATAATGGAGGAATTTACACTTTAAAGTAACAAGCTTTTTAAAATACCTTTTATATGAAGGCCACAACATGCAATATTTGCAAAACAGAGTGACGGAAAGCAGTAACTAGGTTAAGCTGTGCACAAGTACAAGCAAGCCAAGTATACTCAGGTTGCAAAGAAATGCGACTGAAGGAAGTATAAATCAGTACCTGACCAGAAAGGAGCAGAGGAAGGGGGGACAAAGCTGTAACCTGGAGTTGTGACAATAGAAAACCCACAGAGCAATGGGGCTTCAGAGTGAAAGAAAATAGAGACAAGCAAAGAAAAGTTTAAATATTAACTGAAGGGCCAATAAAATACAGTTGACATTGAAAGCATTCCTATCAGATAAAATGATAAACACCTGATTATATTGTTTGAAAATAGACTTGCCATGGTATTACAAAATAACTCATAATGTAAAGAACACACTATGTTCACATGTAAACAGTAAGTAGGTAAATAAAGCCAACATTTTAGCTTGTTGAGGAACACACCCACTTGTTTCCCTATTTGTTCAATATCCATTTTCTTAACTCTGATAAGCTTTATTAACATTATTACTGGCTCTCCCTGTATTGTATTGAGACTCTTTTGGTTATTTTCAAAAAAAGATGTACAAACATTGATTGGTTAGCAGTCCTTTAAGTGAGTATAACAACTATTCCTATTGCTCCACTGCGATTGTAGGTATTACCAGGGGTTCATTTGTGCCGGATCGCACCAGATCCCAGATCGAGTACCTTTTTGTCTGACAGGCAAGAATTATAAAGTTTGCTATTGATGAACTGCAGTTAAAAAAAAATAATAATAATTTAAATAAAAAACACTTTCCTGTTCCGTGAATTGCATGCCAAAAGCTTTCTGTAATGCTAGATTTTAGGATGCGACATCTATCCTTAAGAAAATTACTTGTTTTTTTCACAATCCAAACAGCGAAACGCCAAAAAAGAAACTAGCGATTGTCACTCCTGTTCATCAGATTAGTCAGCCCGCCACTGGTATTGTTCAAACCTGAAGATTATGTTAAAACATGGCTAGACAAAAGTCAGCATGCAGCTACCAACACCAACAATGAGGCACGAAACCAACAAGCAGGTGGGAACTTGAAGCATATATGGAAGCTACTGCAAATTAAGGTCAGTACATTAGGTCTAGTAACAAAAATTCTGTCCCTTCCTTAATTATATGATCCGGCACCTTTTTGTTTGCAAATTAACCCCTGGGTATTACTTACAAACACTGCACATACCCCTAACAAGTGGTAACAAACCTAATACACACCTTGCAGGTTAACATTTAGTCTGTCTTACGTGAAGATAATTCATTGCATGCAGTAAGACTTTTAAGCATGTCACAAGTTTAAATGCCCATGATGTATGATATTTTTGATATTATACAATGCATCTAATAATTCAAAAATAGATCTAGTAGAAACCCCCTGATCTTGTAAGCTACTGCATGCACTTATTTAGGACCACACAGCGCTATTGAGAAACGTCTTGCCTTGGTATACCATCCATCAAAGAACACCTTTTCTACTGAAATGTGGTGTGTGATATTTATGAAGTACATTTTCCCATTTAGTTATATTAATTATGGGGCCACTTCAATTAAACAGGGAAGTTATATGTTATAATTAGACGAATACTTTGTCCAGAAGTGTCTTTCTCAAAGCTATGGCCTGACAAAGATGGTACTTGAGGAAATGTTATAACTATGAGCTAGCACTTCAAAAAATTGACAAAGGTAACTTGCAGCTTTTTGTCCTATATGGTCTGATTTGCCTATGGCAGATTCATTCATTCTAGTACGGAAGGCCACAATCAAGTTCTTATAAATAATCTCCTCACCAGATATGCATTGTAAGTGGAAATGATAAAAAAGGGGTGATGTGTGTGGAATATAAAAAACAGAATATGTTGAATCCCATTTAACAAGCAAAACTGAGCAGATTGCTGAAACCTCTGCTTTTACTTCATGCAACAAAGCCTGTGACACAGTTGTTATTAGAAATAAAGCCTTTTGACATTTGCATATGATGCCATGGCTCAAGTGCTAAACAGCTTAACTGGTTTTGCTTTGATTAGGAATCTAAAAAGAAACCAGCTTGCCTTTCATTTCCCCTTTTTAAGCAGCACATACTGTATCAAATTTGCACGGCATACATTTACATTAAAACGCAGGCTGCTTTGTAGTTTATACAAACTGTGTATTTGACATACGACCTTCAGCAAACCAAAAAATGTTCTGCTCAGTGAAATGTGTAGAGACAGAATAAAATCACGGCTTAGTGCTTATTGCAATGCGTCATAAATTCAGTGTCAGACTAAAAGTACAAGCCCTGCCGAGGATGTGCTATTGCTTCCTGTACTGCTCTTAACCCATTCTCCCAACAGCTGCAATAACAGCATTTGTTATAGAACTTTGTTAAATATATATATATACATACCAGCAGCCTTCAAATAAATTCTGTATATTACTCCTCAATTGAGAGACAGGGTACTAGTTACAATACAATAGGATTAAGACTACTAGGGGATGGTGTGGAGAATTTCTACAAATTAAAATGTTTTGGTACCGATAATTGGTCATTTTAATTATACCAGATGTTACTTTTGCACCAATTAATTAAGTGCATTAATTAGTAAATAATGAGTTTCAGAATATTTTTGTGATGCCAGAAATAGTCCCTCAATTACATTGTTGGTGTAAATTAGTAGGCTGTAAATTAGCACTGTGGATGGATTTGTCAAACGCTGTTACTGTTCATTGATTATAGCCCAGTGACTCGTTTGCTCCTAGGGCCAAATATGAAAAATAGGCAATAGAAAGAAGGGTTATCAGTGTGAAAATAAAATAATTTGTGTTACGATCAAGAAAGCTCAAAGCCACTTACAGCAAAGAAACAGGAAAAAAGTCAGCAGGTCAATGGAAATGTGATTCAAAGGGAAAGAGAGATGTGTGATTGTCACGGAAAGTGAAGTGTGTGTCTAATGGAAACATGGCACTTACAGTACAGTCTAGAACTGCATGCTGTCATACTCACAGTTGCTGCCTGTTCTGTTTCCCCTGTGCATGACTGTGTTCTCTGGTTCTTTGTATGGAAACTGCAGTGTTGTGTCAAGACTTCGAAACCCTTCCTTTAGGGAGTGGTGCTTGTAGTACTCTATTAGCTCCTGTTGATCAAACAATACATAAAGTTAAGCACTGCTGATCAAGACAAAAAAAAAAAAAATAACCAGTAAAGTTCTCAAAGAAAAAATGACACAGCATAAGAGCTAGTTCAAGCATATTGATACTTACTAACAGACTTTTGAACTTCTTGTTTTCTGCAATGTAGAAAAGCACATCCTTTGTTAAAATCTTGATGTGCTTCACATCGTTGTTATACCTGTGGGCAATGAATAAGTTAGGAATGTAATTTGCTGGTGAGTGCTTTAAAATCAGAACTGACCTTCAGGCAAACCTGGATAATAAGGCATGGGTGATTTTTTTGACAGAAAATGTACACCAACGTCAATAGAAGTCGAGGATCTCATTAAGAAACTGTATTTACAGACAGAGCTGAAGATATAAATCTGATGCCCTGCCATGGATCGTTCCCTGAATGGCTAATTGGAAAGCCATATGCTCTGGTCACATAAATAGTCGCTCCAACCAAATTACTCTTTGTTTCACTCTTTGCCAGTTCTCTGATGTTCATTTCTTTATAGCTCTTTATAGAAAATAATATTCTTATCAGATGTCTGATGAGTAAGCTCCCTAATAATACCACTAATCCATACTGTCTAAAAATCCATTGACGTGCCTCTTATAAATTGAAAAGTCAAAGCTTAATTCAGTATTGTGTGCACCTCATTTTGATCACTGAACTTGCTTTCACTATGACATGACATGCAGTACTCCACAAATAACACCCGTGTCTATTCTGAAAATGTAATGCCAGATTCAAATGTTAAACCTGTGTGGTCCAGTGGTTAAAGAAAAGGGCTTGTAACCAGGAGGTCCCCGGTTCAAATCCCACCTCAGCCACTGACTCATTGTGTGACCCTGAACAAGTCGCTTAACCTGCTTGTGCTCCGTCTTTCGGGTGAGACGTAATTGTAAGTGACTCTACAGCTGATGCATAGTTCACACACACTAGTCTCTGTAAGTTGCCTTGGATAAAGGCGTCTGCTAATAATAAAAATACTATTTGGTAGCAATACTGAATCTAGTAAGCCTGCTTTTATTAAAACCGTACCTGTTAAGATTGCATGATGGGCTAATAAAAACTGTTTGCTGCAATAAGGCCAACCTGACATAAGTAACAGATATAAGACAAATAACCCCTGCCTTTTACATATATGAACACTATATTGATGTATATTAATCCATGAAATGTGTTGTACAATATAGTTGATAATCTACAATAAATCGTATATACAATATGAATCCATCCAAATATGAATTCACATTTCCCTGCAATATATACAGTACAGTATGTATTTCATAAGGATCAGCACATTGTAAAATAAATAAACAAAAAATATATAAGTATAAAAAATAAACACATTTTGAAACATCCTACTCTTGAAACATTGCAAAATTATACATTTGGCTCATACACAGTGACAATCACTAACACATGCATAGTTTAAGAATAAAACAAGACAATCAAGGAAGAATCAAGTGAAAAAAAAAAAAATGCATTCCACCTCCTTGGCATAGTCATTAGTGTTTAAACCTGCCCAGTTTGGTGCCTCCCTTATATGTAATTAGGAAACTAAAACTGCTAATTAAAAAAGAACACCTGTTCCTGATATACACGATTATCATAATATTAATTTTCAATACAAACATTTTAAACAGGCTAGATCACACCATCTCAAATTAGCAATGTGCTCTGGGTTGTCTAGATTTAAATTCAGAAGCTGTGAGCGACTTCTTCATTTAATAATGCAGCAGAAGCACAATTAATTATCTGCATGACAAACACACTTACTTAATACTAACAGCATATTCAGTGCATTCTTTACTTCTGTGTCTCACAAGGTAGGTGCTGTTGCCTCTGTTTATGAGTTCCATTTCCGCCTGTAACCTTTCCATTGGTCCAGCAAACCTGCATGAAATACATGTGTACACTTTTTGGTCAAATATATAGTAGAAGGTTAGTACTATGTGTTGCAACAATGTAAATAAAATGAATATGATATAAATGGAACAGCGGAATACAACTTCATATGCAGATTCATTATGTTTAGTGCAGTTTGGATGACATTTCTTAATTAATATGCCGCTAAACAAAAAAAGATGGCTCAATAAAAAGTGAAACTTGGATGTTGAATTCAGTTTCTTTCCTGGATTTCCATGACTACTTCATAACTCCAACACCACCTAGTGGAGATTTTAACAAATGCAGCCCTGATTTCAAAACTTGAATAGCAACATCCTTACAGCTATCACTGTATCCCGCCATTAATGGCAGGTGGTAAACCACAGTTTACAGAACTTTGTCACCGGGAGGCACTGGTGAGTTAAAACCATGTTAACCATAAATATTTATTTATGTATTTTTTTTATTGCATTTATATAACGCTTTTTATACAAAAGTATCACAAAACACTGTACAGTACATAGCAGAAATAAAGAACAAACCACATAACATTTGTATAGCATGTCACGCATACACTGCAATTTTTAAGTTACATTAAAACCCATTTCAACATTAGAAAATTCTGTGACATCCAATGATTGATGTCTGTAAGGCAGGTAGCTAATAACACTCAGGCAGAAGAATTTACTGGCTTTAGGGACAAATATAACTGGGTATCATCAGCAGAGCAATGGACGAATGAAAACAAGGGACCTAGAATGGAGCCCTGTGGAACCCCACAGACAACTTCCAATAATGCCGATTTTACCTTAATAGAGATGAACTGAAACCTATCAGAAAGATAAGATTTGAACCAGGATATGACAAGGCCAAACAGTCCTACTGTGCTTTCAATAAGATTCAGTAGGATGGAATGGTCTACAGTACCAAAGGCAGCACTTAGATCTGGAAGAATTAAAATTGATGGAAAGCCCAAGTCAGAGCTTATCAGCAAATCATTCACAACTCTGACAAGGGCCGTCTCGGTGCTATGTGCAGCACGAAAACCAGACTGAAACTTCTGGAATATACCATTAAGAGTTAGACATTTTTGTAATTGAATTGCAACAACTCTCTCTAGAACGTTATCTAAGAATGGTAGGTTTGAGATTGGCCTATAGTTATTGAGGACTTTAGGGTCCAAATTGAATTTCTTAAGAATAGTGTTTCTTTACCACCGCTACCTTAAGTGCTGAGTGAACTATACTGGAAGAAAGTGAACCATATATAATTTTTAAAATGTGGGTATTAATAACACCAAGAACATCTTTTAATAGTTTTGTAGGAATAGGATCAAGAGAGCATGTAGTAGCTCTCATATGTTGAACTAGCTCTGTCAATTTCTGTAAGGTAATCAAAGAAAAAGCCCCCATTGTAACCTTAATAGGTGTAGTTGGTAAAATTGTGCTGGAGTCCTCCTTAATAGAAGGTGTCTGTGGAATCTAATTTCTGATGTCTAGTATTTTATTTTTAAAAAAACGTAAGAAGTCATTGCAGCTGTGAGAGGAGCCAATGTCAAGGGTAGGACTATAAAGGGAAGGATTAATTCATTTATCTAGGGTAGCAAAAATACATCTAGGATTATTTTTATTTGTTTCAATTAAATTAGAATAATATGATGATCTAGCCAACGCCAGAGCCTTCCTATATTTAACCAGGTGGCCCTTCCTTGCAATGTAATTTGCATTCCCGCCATCTCTCTTCTATTTTACGATCCTCATATTTCATCTTACAAGTTGTATCATTGAACCACGGTGAGCTTTTTTTAAAAGACACTCTCCGAGTTTTGATTGGCGCTACAGTATCTAAGATACCAGTCAAGGTGGTGTTAACCAGCCAGTCAAGTAGGTATTAACCACCTCATCTACTGATAACGACTCAAATAGTAAATATTTATTCAATGAATATCCATCATAATAACTCTACAAGGTATTGCATATTGCAAGTGTTATCAAGTGAACAGTATTACTTCAGAAACCACAATTTCAGATTTCAGACACTCCCACATGCTATGCATACAGTGTTTAATGATAAGAACAAATGGTACAAACCCTACAGGCATGGTTTATAACCATAATTTAAGCCACTGTTTCTGAAGATCTATTTTGTTTTGAAGAGAATCAATGTGACTTCTCTGCTACCTTTCAAGTTATGCCCTAAGGAAAGTGTTTAAAAATATGCATGCCTAAACCAGTGACAGTACATAGCATGTTAGTGCCCGTGAAAAGAACACCTTGAAATGCAGAACATCTGCAGTACTAGAGTAGGGCTGACAAATACAATCATATCACAAGACGCCATAAACAATCAATCAGCTACATTATTTCAAGTAAAATTGCAAGATGTATTAGGTTTCAGCCATTACCCTGAAACAATTAAGCACACATCATTCTCTATCAATCAATTGTCACTGAAGTGGTTCTGTTTCTTTAAAAAAATGAAATGCTTTCCATGGACTGACCAAGGCAAATAGTTTATTTCGTAATCATTTCAGGAAATTACTAGAATGGACATACATTAAATTGACTTGTAGAAAAAAAAAACAACGTAATGCCTGTATCTATATGATTTCAGCCAGCCGAGATAACATACCATTTTATGCAAAATATGAACCTGTACCTACCATGGCTGTGCAGAATAGTCCACTGGCTTTGGAACCTGCATTTAAAAAAATAGAACAATTAATTATTTTAAATCAAGTTTGGTTACAGACAACAGGAAAATACTGGAACTGTCTTCAGGGAAAAAAAAGTAGAGAAAAGGGTTTTCATACATGGTTTTATTATATTCTGTGTTATTGTATTCGCTAGCCTTATTTAGTGGAATACAGTACATTACAAATTGAACAGGGGTATACAGAGTGTACCTGTATATAAATGGTCAGTATTATATTAATGCATTGTGTGTAAGGTGCCTCTTATTGTATATGAAGTCATCCTGTGCACTTCAGGCGAGAGGTCCATGGAGCAAAACTGAGCAAATTGATGAGAGACACCCTGCAAACTAAATATTCACTTTATATAAATCCCAGGAACTAACATAAAACCGAATCCTTAATGCTGAATGCATGATTCCTCATACATGATGTATATATACACAATAGATGCTTTCTTAATTGTATTCTATTATCTTTTATCGTTATGCTTTTTACTCAAATTGTTGAAAGATACACTGACAACTGGCCTAAATCCCCTCAATAAACAACCTCAACCAATATCAATATAAGGATTGCCTTCTTATTAATTAATGTTTCCATGAAGCACTGCCTTTTGACCCCATTAACATGCAGTATGCTGTAACTAAACAATACAAAAGCAGAGCAAATATTATTCATAGCAGTCCGAAGATTACTGAGAGTCTCTCATGCAAAAAGGGTGTCAACAGAAAACACATTGCGGGTCCCTGGAACTCTTTTCCTTTGTTAAAAAAGCTGATTATTTACCTAAAACAATGAAATAGTACTTACACAGTAAGGTTTTACTACATCTCTTGGGAAGAAGCCAACTTCTTTAGTTGTCAGAATTCTACCCTGAAACAATGACAAGCAATTGAATTACAAACGTTTATGACAACAAAATCCTCCACAGCAAATCTCCTCAACAATTAGTTTACTATGAGCGCTTCAATTCAGAATACCCTGCAGTTTGCAAGATTAATGAAACAATGCAGACCCTGTTTTAAAGTAATATTGTATATTAATGTATTTATTTAAATCAATAACAAATAGATGGTATAATATAAATAAGATACATCATCAGTATAAAAAAAAACATATCTACAGGTATGTTTTATATTCATATGCAGAATATGAAAAAAGATTGAAACCATAAAGAAATAAACAAATACATAAATAAATACTGTAAATAGGTGAGGTAGGTGTCAGTTGTTTTTGAAATATTCTCATTAAATATATAATGCATGATAAACTGTGTATTTGATAGTTTACCGTGGTATATTTGGATAGTAATTTGACAGTTTACATTTCAGTCACTTTGCTTTCCTATGTATTTACTAAATGTTGCTGTTTTTTTAAGCTTTTACCACTTTTCTAAGTGGCATTGCAAATCCTATGCATGCTTTATATATAAATTTAAAACACTCAGAAACACTGCAAATGCAAGAAACTATGTATAAAGCTGATAAATGCTGATGTATTTTTAAACAATGTTGTGATGTAGATGGGTGTATGTGTAGTAATTGATAATGCTTTTATCACTGTATATGATGCAACAAAACTATACACAGAAATTGAAGTCACATTTATGGTCTACAGGATGTGAGTATAATGTACATATAGAAGAATATAATGTACATCTGAAAACATTTTCTTTATATAGGTCAGCAACATACTGTGTGCTCCCTCCCCTTGCACCAATGAAAATATATCCCAAAACTTCAATGGTATATTTAACATAATAACAGATCAGCACATGATACAGTTTAAACTTAGAGCCCTCTTTGAGTAAACAGATGGTCACCAAGGGATAAAATAAAATTATAGTGATTGATTTTATTTTTCTGGCACTAGTACAGAAATAATTGTCTCCAGGTTACACTGGAGATTAGTGCTCAGTGTTCTGTAATTCTGTCCTTTGGCGCCACAGGGCTATAAAGATTAAGCATGCTAGTAGCAGTGTGAAGTGTAATTTTGCATACAATAGAAAAAAAACAGAACACTGGAAATTTCCATTAACAGCTGCCATTGTTGTGGCTTTACAAATCCATTTATTGCACAAATCAATGCAGACGGTCTGTGTAATGTACAATGACAACCCTCTCAAAGTGCCTGAGTTCTCAGGTCGACTTCTGAAGCTCTGCACTCATAGATCTGCTTGTGGTGCTTTTATTCTTTGGAATTAGAACACATGGGACTCCTTCATGGCCAGTCTGTTCTTATTCTGAAGTCATACAGAGGACCAGCCGGACTTAAAATGTCATATAATAAATCCCTTTGATTAATCAATCCAATTGTAATCTCTGTGTTGTTAGCTGAAGTAATGTACAGCTATGGCCAAAAGTTTTGCATCACTCTATAAAATGAATTAATTTTTCCTTCATTAAGTCGAATAATGTTACGCTAACATATTGAATTACATACCGCTTTGTAGTTTTCCATATACTTTACGAAAAACTGTGACATTTCAAAATCTAACATGAAATACTGTACTACTAGAATGGCTTCCGGTAGACTTTTGCAGTTTCTTTGATTACAAAATGTTAAATAAAAAAACTAAATGATGTTCTTTTTTTTAATTATCTCTCAATCATAAAATTGTTGGTGATTCAAAACTTTTGGCAATAGCTGTACACTCCTGAGTGGCAAATCCGGTAAAGGCACTCTGCATGGAGTGAAGGATGCGCCCTATAGCCTGGAGGTCGCTGATTCAAGTCTAGGCTATTCCACTGCCGACCATGGACGGGAGTTCCCACAGTTGACCAAGTGCCACCCGGGGGGGGGGAAGGGCTTGGGTTGGCCAGGGTGTCCTCGGCTCACTGCGCACCAGCGACCCCTGTAGGCTGGCCGGGTGCCTGCCGGCTTGCCTGTAAGCTGCCCAGAGCTGCATGGCACTCCGAAGCTGTAGCTCTGAGGTGACTGTATGGCGGGCCTGCAGAGTGAAAAGAAGCGGACGGCAGATGGCACACATTTCAGGGGACGCATGTGTCCGTCTTTGTCCCTCCCAAGTCAGCACGGGGGTGGCAGCAGTGAGCCGGGATGAAATAAATAATAATTGGGCTTACCAAATTGGGGAGAAAATCAGAAAAATAATTGGCGATTCCAAATTAAAAAAAAAAAAACATTAAGTACTGCCTCAATAATCTCACATCTGGGATTGCTGTCTATTTTGCAATTAATTTAGTTACCTGCCACCATGAGCTGTGGACATCAGCCCTGATCACCTCGATGATTTCCCCAACCTGGATGTTCAGAGGGGGGCCTTCAAGGGGAGGCGGTATCCCATGGTAGTTTCGAATAACCTGCATCTTTGGTAAACCTGGGACACACACTAAGAAAATAGCAAATGCAAAACAGTCAATCCACTAAAAGAAAAAACAAATAAAGAGAACCAGTGAAATACAAAGTCAATATGTCACTTTCAACTGCTTCTGTAGAAAAACATTCCTAATCAACTTGAAGGACACCAGCGAGTCAATGTGATGAAGCTGTGTTTTACTAAAACTTTGATGATGGGACATATATATATATATATATATATATACTTCATAAGGAATTCATGTTGGAATCCATGTTATCTCTGTCAGTCGTTACTAGGTGTTTTCAATGCATGCAAGTGAATAGAAGCAACAATAATTAACATTGAGTGTGTTTGTACTAATACAAAACAGCCAGTTTCTGTGTATTTCAGAATTGTATAGAGCAGCTATCACAACGCATTAACGGATCAACAATGCATCCAGAAAGGCAGGAAGATTAGATTTATTTTGCTTTGCAACCATGCTAACTGTATTTGTGGCCTGGCTGCAATGAAAGTGTGGTGCTGTAACAATTATCCTTTTAATTGTGTCTGGTCACACATCCAGTTTAATATGCCCGTATTTACAAGTGGCATTGTTGCATCACATGGTTTTATTTATTTTGTTTGTTATGTCATTTCACCTAAATTGCAGTCTTGTCTTTGCAGAGTAATATAATCGCCAATCTTGAAACCTGGGGTTCAAACACCTGTTAGACTTGCAGACACATTTGAATTAAAGTTTTTTGTGTAAAAATCTTTCCTGTATCAGCCACTGAAGTTTTTTTAGTTCATGTTTGCCTTGACTACTGAGAAAAGCGGTGCTACAATTGCAAGTGGAGATATTTCTTTATATATTCTGAAGGTGGTAATTTACATTTAACCAAAAACAGGAACAGGAATTCCTGGCACCAACCTGCAGAGATTAATGAGCTAGTCGTAAAGTTTGAACTTGTTCAGCAACATTTCTTATCAAGTTTTGTGTGTGTGTGTGTGTGTGTGCATGAAAATTGCCTTTGCCTTATTTTATATGTAATACATTATATTCAAAGCCCTTGATTCTAACATTTTCTCTTACAAAAAACATTACATAAAAAATATTTTATGAAGCAACAGGGATTGTAAATTATGATCTGTTATCCTTTCCTACATTAGACAACATGTCTGTAGTTTGAATTAAGTTACTCAGAGTTAAACAAAAATAAAATAAGGGATGTAGAGTCCTGTCAAATTAAAATGAATAATGCCAATCACTAGAATCCCTGCTTGCCAACACACCAATACAATAATCATGCTGCGATTCCAGGTTAGAACAGAGTCCTTGATTCTGGTAGTAATTTATCTCTGCTGATGAAATAACTTATCTCTGCTGCCAGGTATTATGAAATTGTGTTTGTTCTCTGAATGTTGATTCTGTGTCAGGAAAAGTCAATGGCAGTTGTGAAAAAACAATCTCTAGCATTATAGACAAAGAACTCTCAGAAAAGCTTCCTTGTATCGCCTAATAGTGTTGGAACCCCAAGATATGGTCTGTGTATAAACAATACAATACCCTTACAATACTGTTAAACAACTACAACAACACAAACACCTTTACATGATGCCCTAGAACTCAGAGCTACCAGAATTGTTGGTAATCAAAACACCTAAGGCAAAGGAAACGTAAATCCAATTGAGATGTTTATATTGCAGCCGTGTGGAGGGCAGATGCACATGTAGATCTGGATCTGAACTCTCATTAAATGGTATTATCTGTTACCTTGCCCATGCTTTAACTTAAGAAACACTACTACTGATTACATAGGAGGCTGTGAGGTCCAGTGGTTAAAGAAAAGGGCTTGTAACCAGGAGGTCCCCGGTTCAAATCCCACCTCAGCCACTGACTCCATTGTGTGACCCTGAGCAAGTCACTTAACCTCCTTGTGCTCCGTCTTTCGGGTGAGACGTAATTGTAAGTGACTCTGCAGCTGATGCATAGTTCACACGCCCTAGTCTCTGTAAATCGCCTTGGATAAAGGCGTCTGCTAAATAAACATATAAAAAACAGCATATGAGCTGTGGACACAGCTCCATATAGAAACCCACCAATACCACAGGAAAGACTTTTATGTCCAGAACCAATCAACAACAAAACAAGAGCTTCAGTCTGCAAAAATTGGGTGCAGCTTAATGCCAGTTGGTTTTATAGGAATCACTATGTAGTACTGGAGATGATTCAAAATGTAGGGGGACAAACTGGATGCATCAGTAATAAATGAGAGTGAAGAAAATTCTACTCAAAATGGAAATGTAAAAATTTCACAGTTAATACTGAAGAGAATTACAATCCTCTCATCTTGATTGGTTTGTTTTGATTGAAAAAGCTACCCTACTTGCAGAAATATATTTTTTCAGCCATTGAACTCTTCCTATGTTGGTATCAGCTTTCCTATCAAGAGGTTTGATGTATTTGGAAAGCTTTTACAGACAAAAGCGGCCACACATTCATAAGATATCATGCAGGACATAATTACCACTGACTCTGTTGCTTAGAATAGACTATTGTGTTTGGATTGTAATGGAAGATGTCAAATGAGGGATTAAGTATTCTGTATAGTAATATGCAAAGTGTCTGCACTGGGTATCTAATTACAGTCAGCCAAGTGCTGGTAACTCGTAAAAGCCTGTTTTCTTTTTAACACAGTGCACAATGAGCTAAGGCACTGAAGGCCCAAAGCATAATTTATACTACACAAGGGCTGGCATGTTTAAAGGCTTCCTAAATAAAAAGGTTTTCTGATTGCAAGCACAGTTCTTTATGCATATCTTGAGTCAAATGATAAGACTAAGAGAATGCTAAAGGCGTAGAATGTTCATCTTATACGACTTCCTGTAGGACTGCTTCAGATTTGCAGTAGCCGTGCACAGAACCTGTAATGCCTGCAGTATCTCTGCATCACATTGTATTAAAGTACGAAAGACAGCAGTTTACAGCAAGTTATTATTCATAAAAAATGTGATAAAAACTTGGTATTTCCCATCCACAAATGCAGTTTTGTTTTGTATGTTATACTGAAACTATTTTAAACTATTCTACTATAAACCCTTGGTACCTAAAGTAAAACATGAACATTTCGTGAGCAAGAAATGTTTGCTAATTTCGCGTTTATCAAAAAACCGCAAAATTAATGAAAAACAAAAGAAAAAGAAGCGCAAACATTTATTGCAGCAAAAATGGACCTTGAAGGCCATTAGCGAAATTAAGTTGCTGCAAAAAAAAATATGGAAGGCAATGATTTTGTTGTTAATACATACTATACACAGACATATTTAATGATGAGCTCTGTCCAACCCCTGTGGGGGACTAGGGGAGAGGTATTCTTGCAGGAGGCATGAGTGTAGATATCACTCAAGTATGGAGTTACCGGCCTAGTTGCGCTTGTAAACAAGAACTGTCAGCAAAGTGCTTGTCTGACCCAGCTTTACAACAACTAAAACTAAGAAGAAATTAACCTAACTCTGGCTGTGTTGAATTATAAATTTCTTATGAATGAATATTAGGTTTAGAGTTTACATTTAACAGCTGTAGAAGGCTGCATAATAAGTAACATTACCAGAATATAACATGTTACCAAAATATGTATAATATGTATCTTTTTTAATATGAGATGGAAAAGCAAAACCGCATACAATTCTTGCAAAACATTTCCCTTATTAATGTGTCATTCACAGTACACTAACCTGGATCCATGGATCTACTCTGTCTTCTGGGTCCATTGAGTTTCTTCTGTTGAAAGAACAAAGACTTGATTAAGTATATAGATTATCCTTTTATCATCAAGCCATTCCTGTTTAATGAGCATTATCTTACATTGCACTCCATGCACCAGGGACTAGACATAACAAAGATGATTTAACCGAAGCAGCAACTTGAAAACATGTTGGAAGCCAAGGCTCTAAACCCAATTCTTCCACTGAAGTCTTGTTTAAAACTTTAGTATTTACAGCTTTTCTTTTTAGATGCCTTTTTGGCAACATCACAGGCAGCATTCATCAACGAGTTGTCACTGAAAAGCAAGACTGTGCATGTCAGGAACTTGCAAAAAACAACTAATACAATCTTTAAAAGGTGGAGGGCATTACCCTCCCAGTGTATTCACATGGGCTGCAATGCATTCATTAGTGCATAAATGGTTTATGCATACTGCCATTAACCTCAAATTAAAATATAAAACTTAAAAACATTTGGCTTTTTATTATGTATTGTTGATTTATTTTCCTTGTATTGTTGCTATAATACTGGACATTAACATCAAAATACATTGAAAAGCGTACGCATAGGTAAAAAAAAAATATGCATGAAAATGTTGCTACACTGCTTGTACAGTATAAAGCTTTATTTCTCGTTGTTCTTACAAAATAAAAAGATATAAAAGTTGAAATGTAAAATAAAAGCATTCCTTACCTCAGCTCTTAGTGTCCCGGAATCTGAAATAAGTTTGAAAACTGGCATTATGAAAGTTGTTTCACTAGGAGGTCAGACTTGTTGCAGTGTGCGCGCTTCATTTACACAGTAGATCCTGTGCTTTGTTTTGCTCTATAGTACAGTACCTGTCAGGAGTGGAACTGCCTTAGGGAAGGATCAGAGTCTGTTTTGTTCACAAGGAGTTTATGTTTCATTGGCTCCTGAGTGACTATCTGTAATTGGCTGTCTGTCAACTGTGAACTTTGTCCGGAGTAACAGCAGCAGATTTGCAGTTTCAGAACTTTATAATAGGCTGCTGTAGCAACACATAATAAAAGCACTGTCAGTTCAAAATAGCATTTATGACAGGCCAACTAGATCTTAACTGCAAAATGAAGTTTGCAGGAGTTTTCATTTTAATTCAGATAAACTGAGTGTGACTTATGAGAATGACACAACCATAAATTATATACATGGTTTGTACTGTTTTTTTTTCCTGTGATATACAGCATGACAGCAATGCTGATCCATATGTGTAACCGTCAGTAAACACCAGTAAAACCAGTGCTGATGCTACTGTACTGTATGTACTGCTACAGAACTTCAAAAATAGAAATCACATATCTGTATTTAATCAATTGTATTAATAGCCTTTTTTTATATAATGGAAAAAATCCTAGAGCACTGGTTACACTCTGTAATGTGTACAAGTTGTCATCATTAAATGGTATATTACTAAACCAAGAACACAAGTGAAGGTTCAGTTACCTGTATGTGTTTTTCCACAGGTTCCCAGTCTGCCTAGGCACTCTTTATGGGCCCCAGCTCCACATTTAGAACACAAGTACCCTTGGTAAAATATTCCTCTGAAAAAAGGATTACATTTTACAAAATGACTGCAATGTTTTGGCAACTTTCCTAAGGGCAGAACTGATAAAAGCTAACGCTCGCTCTCTGACTCGGGAGTGTCCGATAAACCGTGAAGGTTATCGAGGATGCCACTGTGATCTCAGCACAACACAAATGTAGCCTGGGGAGCTTGTTATCCCTGCTGACTAAGCAATGTGTTTAATTAATGAACCAGGAAAGCATTTAAAATATATTTAACATTACTATAATGTTAAAGTGCTCTGTTTGAAATAGATGTGTGACATGCAGACACACTGTATGGCAGGGGTTTTCAACCTTTTTTTGAAACTGTACCCATTCTGTCGGGAGGTTTCAGCTAAAGTACCCTATACAATTTTTGCTCACTGAATGGTACCACAGTTGCAATAAAAGGCAGAATAATCTGGTTAACACATTTCTTTTTTTCCTGTTTATTTAATATATAATTTTACAACAACCGTCTGGGACTGACAACTTGCTGAGACAGAAAACCAAACAGTAGGCTTCATTCTTAAAAATTAATTACATACCTTTGGATACAAAGAATAAAAAGGCAGTATTTAGGAATCTTTGGAAACACTCACATTTGCTTTCTATTGGGCAAAGTCATTATAAATAATACAAAAGAGTCTGCACTATAAATGTTTATCACGTTACTATTTACTTCCCACCTCAGCATAATTATGTGTGCCATTTAAAATGTTTACAGTGTCAAAAACATTAACCTCAATATAAAACTATAATTAATTACTAACAATAATACGCTTTTTTTTATTAAAGCCAGCATAAAAATGATCCAAAGGGACTCTAACTTTCTGTTGCTTTGCACTTTCTGACTTTCCTTCGCTTTTCTATTGCAAGTGAGAAATGCCAAACCAGCCGCTATTGCTGTTATTAAAATGCAGGTGGGTAATAAACAAAAACTGTCAAAGTCTGACATTGTGATGACTATTTATGTTTACCAGAGCATTTATACTTCTAAAAAACGCAGAAACACTGTGCTTCACTGATACGACAAGTTGAAAACAGCAAAGATCACGAGCAGTACAGAGCGCTCGCCAGGCACAATCCCCAGACACATGCTTCACCAACTAAGATTAAATAAGTATCGTGGTTTAGAGAATATATAATACCGTTAAAAAAAAAATCAAGATCATTTTTAATTTGAGCATTTCTGAGTCGTCCTGCGAACCCCCTATGACCCTTAGAAGTACCCCAGAGTACGCTGCACTCGGTTGAAAACCCCTGTGGTATGGTATCGTTATTTTTCCATGTTGTTTTGTTTGATTTTTCAAAAATAAAACGTGTAATACAAGCAAACCAGTGTATCTTCTGTACCATCGGAAAACAGTGGAAGATTCTGTCACAACAGCAGTAATGAAGTAAACTTTTACAGTAGACTTAACTGCAGTGCAGATCTTTCCCATGGTCATCCTCCGGTAAACCTTACTGACTTATTTCACATCTACTTACTACAAATTAGGGGACCGTCACGTGTGGGGTTGAGGAGATGGAAAAACCAAGAGCACTCAGTAGAACCCTAAACTGCTTAATGCGCACATACTGGAAAGCAGTCGGCACGGTGGTTACATGGCAAATCGAATTGGATTCAATCACCACTTCACTAGAATCAGATTAAATAACAGTAAGTCATCCTGTGTGGGTGTGATGCAGGAGATGAGATACAGGAGACGAAGGGGCTGCTGGAAAGTCAATGGGACAGCATACAGTAAATATATTCTATACTGTTTAAATGCTGGAATAATTATTGTAGAATGCAAGAAGAGAATAATACAAAGGGACAAGGAAAACTTACCCCCCCCCCCCCCGAAATGTCAGGTTGATGCTTCAGCATACTGTCATGTAAATGCTTTCCTTCTTAAACTTACCTCAGAAGCATGTGGCACGAGCTACAAGATGTGATCCGCTCAAAAGTATGCATTTTAAATTCATGACAATTCTCATTTGCATGTTCAGGTATGATGTTAGATCTATATTATGGAAGAGAAGAGTAGCCAGTGTTACCTGTCCAGGTGTGCAATTACAGTTTATTTACACTCGTAGTATGTTTCGGTTGAAAAGAATTACCCTGCTGATAGCTTCATCTAGCATTACACAACAATGTTGTTATTGTAAAGCAAGAAAATATATACATTCCTGTCTACTCACAGTAGACTTGACTGCAGTACATTAACCCCATGTTGCACATGAAAGACCGATTAAATTAGCTAAAACCCTACAAAAGCATGGATTAATGATTTAAACACTTCAAAAACATTCTTATCACCAAATTGGTTTAGGATTATAATAGGATTGAACCATAAATCATAGCCTTCAGACTGAAGCCTCTTTTTGAATGCATTCTGTAGTTGCATTGTGACTTTATCTATTACTACAGCTGAACCCAGTTCAACAAAGGCATTCTGCTGAATTAGCACATGAATTAACCACTCACAAAACACATTAAGTGTCTAGACCTGAAAAACAGGAACGGCATATCTTTTCTTGCAAGTACTCACATTGCCATTCCAAACTGTTCCAGCCACTTTTTTTTCAGCTCTTTTGTTTTAAAAAAGAATTCAAACCCGTTCTGTCCCTGGTTATGAGTGAGGTAGAATCCATAAGACCACTAAGAGAAAAATAAATTGACAGGCATCATGTTGTTGTGTGTGCACAGATCAGGTTATTGATTTTTGTCATTGAGATGCTATTGTGGAGGTGCCTTTAATGCAGTCTGCAGTCTGCAGTCATAAATGTAAAAAAATAGTAATTTGATATAGCTCTCTGCTACAATGCAGTAACCTTTCCTCAGGAACATTTGACAAGGTTTGAGATATAAAAAAAAAAAAGAGAAAAAATAATGTTTGTTTTTGTTATATTATCTCTTGAATGACATAACAACAACAGATTCTGGGCTCCCGAGTGGCACATCCAGTAAAGGTGCTCCACGTGGAGTGCAGGATGTGCCCTATAGTCTGGACGTCGCGAGTTCGAGTCCAGGCTATTACTTTGCCGACTGAGGACGGGAGCTTCCAGGGGGCGGCGCTCAATTTTGCCGCACACTGCCCGGGAGGAGGGAGGGTTAGGTCAGCCAGGGTGTCCTCGGCTCACCGCGCACCAGCGACCCCTGTAGTCTGGCCGGGCGCCTGCAGGCTTGCCTGTAAGCTGCCCGAGAGCTGCGTTGTCCTCCGACGCTGTAGCTCTTGGGTGGCTGCATGGTGAGTCCGCAGTGTGAAAAAAAGCGGTCAGCTAACGGCACACAAAAAAACAACAGATTCTACAACAGGGGTTCACAATTCTGGTCCTCGAGATCCGGAGCCTTCCTGGTCTTTGTACCACTTGTACCATAAAGTACTTCATTAAACCAATGTAACCACCTTCCAGGTTTCAATCAGTTAATCACTTCGATATTTAATGATACCGCTCAAACCTGGAGGACACTGGACCTGGAGGATCAGATTTATGAAGCACGGCTCTGCAGTATCTCTGTCCCGCTTACAGTACTTCATTTTACCTATAAGCGAACCGACTGACCCCACCCACATGCTTTCATCTTAATGTACAATACTCTTATTTCATACTGTAATACGGTACCACATGTGTTTGGATGTTACTGTTGTTTTTGTGATATGTACCATGATCAGTTACAGACCTTTTTGTTTTCCTTGTCTGTCGTTGGGTTGTTGGTGATTTTAAAGTTGTGCAAATCAATCACCTCCTTCATTTCATAGTTGTCGCCTCGTCTTTTGCAAACAATCACAGCTTTGTCAAACAAGAAGATATGTCTGGTTCCAAAGAAAAAAAAAAGATACAATGCATTTTTTTTAAAGCTGCTTCTTCAAAAGTGGTGATTAAAACAACCTTATATATATATAAAAAAAAAAACTCACCTATCTTGTTTTGCACGTTTATCCAGTGAAGCTACTTTCACTTCTCCATCTACTTTTGGTCTTCCGTAGTTTCTAAGAGACTGATTCTGAAAACACATTTAAGATTATTATTTAGAAGGAAAAAAAGGGGGGAGGGGTTTATAAGTGTTGGTTTTAAAGCTTCATGGACAAAAATACTTGTGTGACTTACCAGGTTTTCAATGGATAACTGAAACTGATAAATCTCACGCAGTGTTTCATTGTCTCTTTTTACTTCGTTTACATATTGAGCCAGGTCCTGCAATACAGGAGTTAAAAATAAGCAGATCAGCATGGCCTACACACACACACACACAGTTTTTACAAAATAGCATAAAAAAAGAAAAAAAGGCACAATTTATGAAAACCAGACCAGAATGTCACAAGATATAGCCTTGATGTCAGTCCATGAAAAAGTCACCATGAGATGTATATATATACAGTGTTTAGAATTATTCTTTTTAACTAAAAACACGTCTAGTCTGTACAGTATGAACGGACATCAACACATTTGGATGAACGATTATCTATAAATATACTGCATGTAAAATTAGAGCACAGACAACAGCCCGACTATGAAACAGCTTTTATACTGTACTTAAGTTTTGTCTGACCTGAGAGTGCGGCGCTTTCACACTGATGTCCCCATGAAGGACTCTGGGTGACCTTCAATATCAAGTAGTCCCAAAGGGCATTTGACAGAAAATAATCATTTGACACTTGCCTATAGCTCTTGTCTATAGTGACTGTGCTCAAAATGTGGCGATGCAACATGGCAGTAAAATTAGTTATGTGGGATAAACAGCACCAAGGTGAAATTCTGCACAGTTGTCAGGAAGACACTTTGTGAAATATAATCTTTATCCTGAGGACCTTTTTTAAAATTTCAGCTCCAAGGTATAGTATTTTTTCCCACAGAACCCATGTTAAAGCCACTTTGTATGATTTTCAGAAGCACAAGACCACAGATATGAGCTGCGAAAAAGATATAAATGGTTTTCTTTGTTAAAGGTCACGTAGACAACTATCGATCTTGGTAAATATTTTGATTTTACATTAACTTCACTTAAACCTTGGGAAAGAAATCACCTCATATTCACATGTCCTTTATTTGCAAACAAGCGGCTGCAGTCGAAAGGGAATATACATTGGTTGCAGACTGGGAACTGTGGAAGCAATACCAAAGTACTGCATCTTAAAGGGTTTTCTTGACTTAAAAGACATACTTTAATTGTTCAGTCCCTTTTGAGAACATGGTATCCCAGCTTAATTTACAGTGATTAATGGGGATTGTTCTGGCTGTGTGTAAAACAAAGCAGAGCACACAGCTGCACTCCACTGTTTTTATTATGTCTAAATAAAAATACAATACAGTAAAAAGGTGCTCAAGTCCCAGAAGACTAGTATTTACCTACTGACAACCAGCTTCACTGGTGAAACCCTCTTATAAACTTAATCAGTGCAGTTCTGTAATAACTGTCCACTTCTTGAATACGATATAAAGAAAAGTAATAAGTACATTTAAAAAGCATATGGATGAAAGAAAATGTAAATGGTTACTTTCTAAAAGAACATAGCAGCAATACGTCTTGTCTTAGTGCTTGGCATTTATTAGGCCAAATCAGCAGTTTTTTTATTAACCATGGGAGAGACATAAATTCTAAAAATATAGAGCTGGCAAAATAAATAAAAAGGTCATACAGTGCACACAAAAACAAATCTGCGTTTAGAGTACACAAGGGTTCTTACCTTCATGGCGTCGAGGGCCATTCGTAAATTACTCTTGTCAGTTTGATCATGAGTGTGTTTGACTAATTCCTGTTTAATGAAAACAAACACATAATGTCAACTGTAATAGACTGCATTGAAGCTTTTTTTTTTTCAGAAGCCAATTAGTGGTGAAGAGTGGAATGAAGCAGCAGACAAGGGAATCAGAAACAGCGAAAGATTCCTTGTTCTAATTAGGGCTGCAATCCACTTGCTTGAGGGCAATGGGCCCCATCATGACCTGTGTAGAAGCTCTTTCTGTGGAAATGTTTAATATTTGTATTGTTTCCCTTATCGAAACATGGTACATATTAATCAGTCGATGAATTAACAAGTCATAATGTATTTCCAAAGAGTTTACTCCAGTCTTAATTTTTTTTTGAAAGGAGAAATACACCTGTTAATTTTACAAAACTAGTAATCAAACAACTACAGTTACAATATAATGCATGATCTCTTAAGCACGCAAGTTTTTTTTTTCTTTCTCAGTAAACAGGTACATGAACCTTAACTGATTCAAAACCAAATTCTTGTCAACCTATTCCTTTTACTATTGTGTTTGATCACACGCTGTATCTTTTGATGTATGTACTACTATGACTTCATGTGTTGTTTTGTTGAGTAACCTGGTGTCACTTCGGACTGTGCTGATTAATTAATTATTAATTTAATTAATGAATTAAATAAATAAACACATGATGACGTTTACTGATTCATATCATAGGGAAGGGCAGAAAAGTTGGAAAACTGATTATGAGCCTACAAACTCCCTGACAAAAAAAGCAGACTACCTGTGAGACCCTGTGTGGCATGGTACATATAAGCTGGTTTCTGAGTGATGATGCTGAAAGCCTCCCTACAGCTAGTATCCATCAGTGCTCCCCTTGTAGGATGAGCAGCAGGTGTTCAGCTCAGTGGAACAAAGTGAGCTGCTTCTAAAACACCCTGACCAACTTCATCACCTGGCCAAAGTCCTACCCCAGCTTGTAATGAATATCTATTTTATGATGCAAAATGTAAATACAGACAGACACACATTCCTTTGACAAACGTTTTAAATACAATGTCTTGTTATCTGTTTTCTACAGAGGATAATGCTGTTTCAAGAGCTGGTCACACTGGTTTAAAGTCAATAAGTTACCATTCAGAGTAGAATTACACAGCCAACCAAACTACTGTTAACAGTGACATTTACTGTTACATTATTATAAAACAAAGGCAAAACATTTCTTGAAAAAAAAAAAAAAAATGCAATTAGCAATTAGGGGAATTTACTGAAAGGAATGGCACCAGAAAAAAAAGGATTATATTTATGAATAAAGCTGTGCCTTCATTTGAAATCAGGCTCCAGGAATACCAGTGTTACTTTATATTCTTTGTTACTTGTGAGTATGGAGTTTACAGATTATGCACAATCAGTGCACTGCTTACCTGAAGAAGCAGGTGGTACTTAAGAACTCTCTGCATTGGGACAACCAGAAGATCTCGCAAAGTAAACTTCCCATTATTTGCCCTCTTTGAGCACTCCTAGGAGAAAATCAATGTATTACTACTTGCACACAAAATTATAACCATATACTATACTGTATACCCTTGATTCTTTCACTGTCTTTAAACACAGCTTTGATCATCTGACTTCACAGTGTGTTGCTTACAACTACAATATGCTTGCATTCCACTTTAAATAATTCTTAATTCTTGTTGAAGAAAATTTGAGAAAAGTTCTAATCGATAAGCAACATGTTTGATTCTTTCAAAAAAAATACAATTACATAAAATGAAGCAATAAAATGTGATCTTAAAACGATCAAAATTCATGTGAAACACAACTTTCCATTTTAAAGATGTAAACAGCACCTTGGCTCTTATAACAATGTCCTACTGAACCACGTATATAATTGTAATGGCTGCTTTGGCCAAATGATGGTGATTGGAGATCATTATGTTTTTTAAAAGTCCCACAAGACTTCTCACAGTTTGGTTTCAGTATATTACTGTACCTCGAGCTTTAACCGAACATCTTCTTTCTCTTTGCAGATGTCGTCCAAGCCGGCTATGGCTGTTTCTACGTGACTGCAATACTTCCCATAGATAAGCAATCTAATGGTATAGAGCACAACGAAGATAGGAATATATTCTGCAGCATAAACATTTACGCAATATCCTCAGAATGGGGCGTTTATCTTAGAAATATACGCTAGACTGTTGAAAATGTGAACTCACAGTGTTTTCTATTCAAGATAACATAAGTATATTAGACTGATGAACGCAAACATACTACGTGACATAAGGCTAAGAGTTTGTTATTAGCTCTCATTCATTTTAATTACTCCTAAAAGTATCCCTGATGATGGATATGACAGATATATCTCCTAAACAACATAACTTCAGCTCATTGTTGATAACCAAATGTTATGCATGCATATTTCCATTGGCTTTAACTACTGATCATTATATTGTGTTGGGTGTTATGCTAATCAATTGATTATGGGAAAATGCAGAGAACTGCAAAGATCAAAAAAATAATAATAATAATTATTGCCATCAAATAATGTATTCACCACAGGTGTTTAGTCATATATGATGCAGCTTACTTGGCCTGAACATCAAATAAGAATGTTCTCAATGGACAATAACCTAGCTAAATAAGTGAACTGATTGTTTTGTGATACTACGATTATAGGATTTATCCTTGAATTGCTAATAAGGGATTGGTATATGTATTTCTCTATTTAAATACATTTAAATAGTAGTGAAAAGCAATATAATATTCAATACCTTTCTTTGTAGTTAATAAAGATCTGGTATAGGTTCTGGGAATTCTTGTTTGAGATGGAGTCATGGATCTCTTGCATTAGGCTTTTGTGGACTTTCACAAGTTCCTGAAATAAAATGAGCTGCGATGAATAAAATGTATTGCAATGTATACCCATCCAATTCTTTGACAGCAAATAGAATATATTAAGACATTTTGAAAATGATTTGTATGCTTGTTAAATGAGTGAGTTGATTGAGTGAATTGATGTAAAAAAAAATTATACGAAAAGGATGAGGCTGTTAAAGCGACACAGGTGCAAAGTAATGATAAGACAAGCTATTGTAAAACCTTACTTACAACACCTTTGACGGGTAAGAAAAGAAACCACACTACTAAATGAAAGAGTGAAGTGACACGTCTGCCTAGTTCATTCGTGAGCATTGCAATCTATGGTAATTATGTTGCAAATTATCTATTAGTGTCTGTTGCAAACCAATTTTCTATGACATAGGACCAAAAATATTGCTTCTGTTCTGCCTCCTTGTTTTTCTTACAGAATTTTTTGTTTCCTGGGGTGTATAATTCACCCGCTGTGCTCATTTTATCTGACATTGTGCTCAGTGTATGACAAGCCTCTTTGACATTAATCCAATGTCAAACCGTCTCAGAGATAGGATTCTTTTTATAAATAGGAACCCTGGGATGGTAACACAGCTTATTCTAGGACTATTGAGAGTGACTTGGCTACCATCTCAGAGCTCACACTATCAACAAAATACTAGATTTGCATTCAGTTACATGCCACAGAAACAACATTACATTTACTGTATACCCCTGAAAAAATAACAAACTGAACAAAATGTCATGCAAAATGTGGATAGAAAGCATGCTCATCAAAATCATGAACATTTTAAATATACAATACTGTAAAACAGTAAATGTTTGCTGGCAAGAAATATTCACAAATTTTGCTTTTATTAAAATATCTGCAAAATATACATGCCGCAATATGTGCCTAATTATTCAATTCAGTTTATATACAGTATATGGATAGTTTACATGCGTAAACATTTGTTGCTGTAAATTTGTCCATAGTGAGACAAACTTAAGTTGCCGCAGATATTTGCTGTCTTAAATTATCCCTCCAGGACACAGATAGCTTCTAACCAAATTTTAAGAAAGGGCTGGAGCAACAAAGAGACTACAAAATCTGCGTCTAATTGTATATTGCTTTTCTAAATTGTGCTAAACCACATACTTTCTTAAACTATTAGTATGTTTTTTCTGTGCTGTGTATATAATTGTTTTGCTTACTATTTGGAATTGTCCTTCCATCACAAACAAACATGTGGTGTTGACATTACCCTTGTATTGACATGTTTAAGAAATTATAGTTTATCATGAGTAAATTCCTAGTAAATGTTAAGTACATTTCATCTTGATTTATGTCTTGCAAGTTAGTGGCTTAAACAAAACTTTCAGGAAACAGGGATTTATCAGTCACAAAATAAAGAATTTCAGAGCAAACAGCTCAAATGGATGAAGCTATCTGACACACACAAATAAAATACTTACCGGAACGTTAACAAATACTTTTTCAATCACTGTGGCGGATACAAATTTTCTCAGCGGAATCATAAAATACTGCAGAAACAAAAATCTGAAATATTAGTTTTGTTTTTTAAACTGACCTTGAGAGACATATAATGAAAAAGAAAACTCCAGTGAAGGCTTAAAGCTGTACGTACTCTCTCTATCGACTCCAGCGTCTCAGTATATTTCTCTTCTGTCTGTTTGATTTCTTGAAGACAGCAGCTGCGAACGTCAGTTTCAGCCTGTTTCTGTATTCAAAAAGAAGACCGTGTTCATTCTGCAGGTACACACTTCAAGCCTGTGAAGTTGTTTTGTCTCCAGAAAAAGTACTGAGACTCAGTAAAACTCACCAGCGCTGAATCTGAATTATTTATTAGATGCTACAGGTTAGTTTAGTGTTAGTAAACAGTTTAGTGTTTACAATTCATAGAATTACATATTTGAATCAATACACACACACACACACACACACACACACACACACACACACACACACACACACACACACACACACACACACACACACACACACACACACACACACAAACACACACACACACACACACATATATATGATATGGAACTAATGCTGTCAGGAAACAAAAGGAATGTGAACTTGTTTTCAAACTAGGCACTTTGGAGCCATTTGGAATGAACATTCTATTCTGAGGTCATCATCATCATCATCATCATCATCGTCAACATTCTGGAATTTTGTTTAAAAGACTACTTGTTTGTTTTTTATCAACTTCTTAAAGCACTGTTTTTTTTTTGTATTCAGCCGATGAAGGACTTGTAGTCCGAAACGTCCTGATAATTGATTTTTTTCTTTTTTCTTATATGAGCTAAATATATATATATATATATATATATATATATATATATATATATATATATATATATATATATATATATATATATACACACACACACACACACACACACATATATATATATATATATACACTATATATATATATATATATATATATATATATATATATATATATATATATATATATATACAGTACTGTGCAAAAAGTTTTAGGCAGGTGTGAAAAATGCTGTAAAGTAAGAATGCTTTCAAAAATAGACATGTTAATAGTTTATATTTATCAATTAATAAAATGCAAAGTGAGTGAACAGAAGAAAATCTACATCAAATCAATATTTGGTGTGACCACCCTTGCCTTCAAAACAGCATCAATTCTTCTAGGTACACTTGCACACAGTTTTGAAGGAACTTCGGCAGGTAGGTTGGCCCAAACATCTTGGAGAACTAACCACAGTTCTTCTGTGGATTTAGGCAGCCTCAGTTGCTTCTCTCTCTTCATGTAATCCTAGACAGACTCGATGATGTTGAGATCAGGGCTCTGTGGGGGCCATACCATCACTTCCAGGACTCCTTGTTCTTCTTTACGCTGAAGATAGTTCTTAATGACTTTCGCTGTATGTTTGGGGTCGTTGTCATGCTGCAGAATAAATTTGGGGCCAATCAGATGCCTCCCTGATGGTATTGCATGATGGATAAGTATCTGCCTGTACTTCTCAGCATTGAGGAGACCATTAATTCTGACCAAATCACCAACTCCATTTGCAGAAATGCAGCCCCAAACTTGTAAGGAACCTCCACCATGCTTCACTGTTGCCTACAGACACTCATTCGTGTACTGCTCTCCAGCCCTTGGCGAACAAACTGCCTTCTGCTACAGCCAAATATTTCAAATTTTGACTCATCAGTCCAGAGCACCTGCTGCCATTTTTCTGCACCCCAGTTCCTGTGTTTTCGTGCATAGTTGAGTCGCTTGGCCTTGTTTCCTCGTCGGAGGTATGGCTTTTTGGCCGCAAGTCTTCCATGAAGGCCACTTCTGACCAGACTTCTCCGGACAGTAGATGGGTGTACCAGGGTCCCACTGTTTTCTGCCAATTCTGAGCTGATGGCACTGCTGGACATCTTCCGATTGCGAAGGGAAGTAAGCATGATGTGTCTTTCATCTGCTGCAGTAAGTTTCCTTGGCCGACCACTGTGTCTATGGTCCTCAACATTGCCCGTTTCTTTGTGCTTCTTCAAAAGAGCTTGGACAGCACATCTGGAAACCCCTGTCTGCCTTGAAATTTCTGCCTGGGAGAGACCTTGCTGATGCAGTATAACTACCTTGTGTCTTGTTGCTGTGCTCAGTCTTGCCATGGTTTATGACTTTTGACAGTAAACTGTCTTCAGCAACCTCACCTTGTTAGCTGAGTTTGGCTGTTCCTCACCCAGTTTTATTCCTCCTACACAGCTGTTTCTGTTTCAGTTAATGATTGTGTTTCAACCTACATATTGAATTGATGATCATTAGCACCTGTTTGGTATAATTGTTTAATCATACACCTGACTATATGCCTACAAAATCCCTGACTTTGTGCAAGTGTACCTAGAAGAATTGATGCTGTTTTGAAGGCAAAGGGTGGTCACACCAAATATGGATTTGATTTAGATTTTCTTTTGTTCACTCACTTTGCATTTAGTTAATTGATAAATATAATCTATTAACATGTCTATTTTTGAAAGCATTCTTACTTTACAGCATTTTTCACACCTGCCTAAAACTTTTGCACAGTACTGTGTATATATATATATATATATATATATATATATATATATATATATATATATATATATATATATATATATATACATACAGTATACTGTATATATATGCAATACTTTCTTAGAGTAAGTTGCTTCATATTTAAATATATATATATATATATATATATATATATATATATATATATATATATATATATATATATATATATATTTTGTGTCACCTTCACTTTTTACATTTGCAATCATTTGCAATCAATATCATTTTTTTCCTTTTATTTATTTATTTATTTATTTATTTATTTATTTGCCTGCCACAAACATACACGTGGCTTTAGTTTGGCATTCAGCGCCATCTAATGGTCAGATATTGTCATAGCGTATGAATAACTGGAATAGCTGGCTGCAGGGCAACAAATGTACAGTACATGCTCATGTAACAGCAAACAACAGCACTCCTAAAGGGCACTCATGGGAACTGCAGGGGACCAATTCATGAACTATAAAAGATAATATTGGAATAAAGAAAGAACACATCATACAGGTTGGGGTGCAGCTTCAGCCTTCATCAGGTCTTCATAAACCTCCCCTCCTTCATCTTCTCCATAAACACAGTCATACAGATCTTCCTCATCTTCTACTTCATTTTCACTAGAGGAGAGAAAAAACAGAGTCTGAATCCATAGGGATACTTGGGTGCTGTTTCTCAGTATTTCAAAACCAGCACTCGCCACACAAGCAGCTAAATCATATGGTCAAATTCACTTTAAATTATTAGTTGTAATTGCAATGACAGTTTTACGGTATATAGCTCTTTCCAATGGCTGAATTGTAATGATGCTGTTTTTTTAAAGGGGAAATGCATTTGTATTTTGTTCACAATCTCCCATATGTAGGCCAAAAACCTTTGCTCATTAAAGGGACATATTCCTTCCTGACAATTCTGTATCGTTTCGTATTGCTGTGTACATAGCGTTTAATGCTCTTCATCATGCCCTTCCAATTACTGAAAGAGTCGGGCCCAGCCAGGACAAATCCCCTCAACAAGTAATTCTAGGGCAATGTGCTGCCCTATCTGTCAGCACAGTCCAAGTCTATCATACTCTCTTCATTATCACAGGCTCCTGTCAGCTCCACAATGCAGTTGCTGGCAGGTCTTCTTTGTCAGTATTAGGAAAAAAAAATTGCTACAGCAATCCAAAGCCTTTTCCATTTATCAACAAGAGGGGAAACAAGCAATACTTTCTCAGAAAGTTTCATTTTGTAATTGCACATGTACTTGACTATATAGTACTGTACGAATGCACCACAATCAGACAGAAATGGGTAGGGTGAGCAAAGGGAAATCACACAATGTAACAGATTGTGCCTGTTTCAGTGGCTACCGTCTTTTCCCTGGGGTATCATTCATAAAGAGCTACAGGGCAGATAAGAGGTACAGGGAATGCTCAATGTCTTTTTTGCCTGTGTCTGTTGGCAGTAATGAAAGAATCCTGATGCATGGCCAAGAAGCCTGAACTTCCAGAGACAGGCTGAAAGTAGCTACAGGCCTGCCTTGTCAGCAGTGTCTTCCCTGGACAACAGATTGTTGTCACCCAGAGATTTGCAATAGTTTAATATGTTCTACATCCCCCCTGAAAAGCAGCAGCTAATCAAATACAAAACAATGGGGGGAATCCACCTTTGGGAAGCTTTTCATTATGTTTAGCATTTGTGTCTGATATTTTATGGGAACTGTCTCTATGGTTATTCCTAAACCATTTGATTCCAAATGGGGTGGTAATTACAGTGAAAACCTCAATGTAATAATGTTATTTAGTTATAGCTCTGTGGACCTGTTTATTCTATCCAGATATCTATCAGAAACACTGGGTATCAAGAGGCAACAAATGCAACTCCCAAAATGAACCCACAGGGGTCCCTTCTGAATATGGGGAATATCTGTCGATGGTTGAGGGGTACTGCAGTCTCCTTAAAGTTATCAAAATATAGCCAAAGCATGTTTTTAATCTGGTTTTTAATCTTTTAATTTATGGATAACATTACAATTTCATACATACTCGATTAACTCATCTAGGCCTTTGTAGATATCCTCATCACCCACACTTTCTTCTGTTGGAAACGGTCTGCAGGGAGAAAAAACACAATGGTGTCTGCTTGACACCGAGAAGAC
The DNA here is from genome assembly GCA_030684275.1 of Acipenser oxyrinchus oxyrinchus. NCBI lineage: Eukaryota > Metazoa > Chordata > Actinopteri > Acipenseriformes > Acipenseridae > Acipenser > Acipenser oxyrinchus. Next base: position 9,688,760 of record CM060258.1, on the reverse strand, counting down.
CTCTGGAATTGGTTCCTTTTAAACCTCTGTGCCCCTGAACGCATATAATCTGATGTGCAAAAATGAATGAGGCCTTGATGTTATCTTATTATTGATGTTTGATTTGTCTGTGAAAAATGGTCGGATGTAAAAGCTGTGGGTATGTAACATTATTGAAAGTGTTAATAATTTAAAGATGAATAGTAAATAAATAAATAAATAAATAAATAAATAAATAATACAGTATGATATGTATTAAGGATATGGTATTCATATTAAGCCATAGTAATTCCATTCTACTCTAAAAAGGTTTGAAATAAATAAAACACATGTCACATTTTTAGACAAATACTGTGTGCTATTTTTAGCATTATGTGTATAATAATATGCATTGTTCTTACAATCCGTTGACACCTACCTTATTCCTGTATGTTGTGCTATAACTGTGTGAGAAAGCCGTGATAAGGTCTCAATAACCTAAAGAAAAGAGAAAACATCATTGAACAGTTGTGTGAAATGTCATAATCTGCATGTCTATTGAAATGGCTGACTACTGAAGCACACACAACATACAAATTGATCTTAGAAAAAGCAGATAAATATTACCTGCACTACATCTCAGTTTCAAAGAGGACAACATTTAAAAACACACACGCCTTAACTTTATAATAAGATAAAAATAAATGTGAAGGAATAATACATTTCTTTTCTCCACAGAATTGTGATCTTTTCAAATTTAGAAAACCCAGAGAACAAATATTATGGACTCTGTTATACAGGGAAACTCATACTTCTTTCTGTGGGTGCAGTTTTCTCATTTTCCACTAGGTGGCACACTCCACACTAAAATTAGTAATGCTAACTGCCTCAGGAGAAAAAGAGCCATAGTATAATATGAGGAAGCTTATGACAAGACGCTGTAGCCTAAAATCTTAAATTGTCGCAAACACGAGTATGGCACCATTAGATGTCACTTCTCATATTGACTGGAACACTTGATAAGCTGCAAGGCATCTGCTAATTAAACAAATAATAATAATTAAACACCCTTACAATGGTGTATACAATTTTTAAATCAAGTTCTAAGTGCTGTACAAAATCCATTTAACTGATAGTTTTACTATCCTGAAGTGCATTTATACGTAATTATTCAAACTTTAACTGCAGCATATAATATCAGTTCATGTATAATCCCCCCCCCAAAAAAAACAAAACAAACAAACACTTTTTTGCTCTTTTGTTTTTTTAATATTTGGGTGAAAGTGATTATGTATAATACAGCTTTTTCACAGGAGACATGTGATTCACCAGCTTGGTAACACATGGTCCATAAAAAAAAAACAACCTCAAAAAAAGTCTAGGGCAGCAGACATTTTCCACAGGAAGTAGTTACATGAATTTTGAATTCACAGCTTTCACAAATTCATTTTTACCGTATGTGCCTATGATAATCTTTTTTCTTTACATGACTGTAAAATATGTATTTAATACAACTGCTAGCATATGACTATGACCATTCGATTACATTATGCTGAATTCTCTTTTTAGAATCATACAAGCGGGAGTCACTGTTCAAATTACTCACAAACGAAAGTTGTTGAAAATAGCCACTAACAATCCCATGGAGCTAGAACATGCTGCGATCAGCATTTGTTAGTATTTGATGTCATTTTCTAACACTTTCCGAGGGGGGCCTTGCCCTCCAGTTAAAGGCTGTGCCAATATGTTTGCATATAGTGTTGTCAAGGTAACTCAAAGCCGGCTGCCAAATCCTTAGAAGTGAATGAAAAATGATTGCTGTAAAGGTTGCAATAAAACCATAGGGCTCCTATTAAAATTGTCTGTCTGTCCCTGATCCAAATGTGAATCTGGATGAAATAAAAAGCTGTTAAGGCCTGCACATGCTGTGATGTATTTGTTTATTTATTGGCTGCATGTACTTTTAGTGTACCAGTGAATTGTTTCTTTTTTAATATATCACAAATACAACCTGTATACTTGAACCAAATTCATTAATTTCCTTTTGTGTTTTGACAGTTTGTCCAGTTCTATTCAACTGCCATGTAACATACTGTAGCATCTCACATAACAGAACAATATTAAAGGAATGGTGTGGTTTCATGAACTTTTAACCCTAACTAATAATGTTAAATGACTATAGAATATAACATGTAACCCTACTGTCCTTGGGAGTGTTAAACAGTAGTTTGTTAATGGAAGTTCCAACAAGGTTTGTTTTAACATTTTTGGGTGCAATATAAACTTGAAAGAGGAATCAATTTACATTCACCTACATTTTCAATCATTTTACTCCATACATATAGAAGACTTACTGGGTGTGTGGGTGTTCCATAAATACCATACAGGATTCAATGGGTCAGTGTACTTGTGGAATCGAGTAAAGCAGTAAAAAAAGAATAATAATTACAATGAATTATGAATGTGTCAGTGTGCAAGTTGTTAACAGTTAATAAGTGCCCCTTAAAATATCATGTGTCCCTTTATCAAAAAATTATCATTTGCATTTTAATTTTGTGTGCTTCTTTAGTCTGTTTTTAGAACCAGCATTTAACTTAACTTTACTGCTCTCTTCAAACATTTAATTAATTATTATTATTTAATCTCTCTTTATTGTTAGTGGAACTGCACTAAATTAATAACATGTATAAACAGTACTGTGTTAATCCTTCAGTGAGCTCCAGACAGTATGAAAACATTTATGATAACACACTAGTACAGAATTTAGTGTAGTAATGAGGGGCAGAGTAGGTCACTGATTCACAAGATCGATATTGAATGTTTTTGTACAGTATGTCTACCCATCCACTCTGTTAATGCAATACAATACTGCTACAGTTTTGTACTTTGATGAAGGGCAGTTTGTTACAAAAGACCTGTGCTACAATCCTCTGCAACATAATTTGTAGACCACTTAAATGCTGTAGATTTGCTTTCCCAGTCTTTCATTAATTATTAATTTCTTAGCAGATGCCCTTATTCAGGGTGACTTACAATTGTTACAAGATATCACATTATTTTTACATACAATTACCCATTTATACAGTTGGGTTTTTACTGGAGCAATCTAGGTACAGTACCTTGCTCAAGGGTACAACAGCAGTGTCCCCCACCTGGGATTGAAGCCACGACCCTCCGGTCAAGAGTCCAGAGCCCTAACCACTACTCCACACTGCGGGCCAAATTGAATTGCATCCAAGAGGAACTTCAGTGAACTAATTCGACAAAACGAAAGTGCAGAACAAATAATGCTACCTACTTCTGTATTTCATTTATTTTAGTCAAAATGTCAGAAAAAAAACACGCATATGCAACATTTTCTCATGCTTGCAGTATACTGAACAACAGTAATGCTGAACAATAAAAAAATATAACTGGCTCCAGCATATTGCATGGCATATGTATAGATCCCACTGTTGTATCTAAAAAAAAGGGGGGAACCGCAAAAGGAACTCTTAAAGTTGTCTTTATCTTTCTGTAAAACATTGTGGTTCAAATTACAAGTCCTCAAGGGGGCCCACATTTCTGAAATACAGCCCGCTGCACTAATTATCCAGGATGCAGAGGAAGGCAAGATAAAGTCTGCAACACCCACTGTTTCTTAATAAGAAAACAGCTAAATCCTCAAAGATGTTCCTTGGTTGTCTATTCAGCTCTGTTAAGGTCCACTTTAACCCAAAAACCCTCCCTTCAGGATTTGTTTTATATGCAGTGCTCTATTATTTTAAAAACTGTAGAAAACTAAACATTTAAATACACACAGCATACTTTTAATGAACATCTCTTAAAAACATCTAAAAAGGACAGTGAAGTGGGGCCATCACACACCAGAGGATGCAAACATTAAAAAATGACTCATAATTGTTTTAGGGAAAAAAAAAAAAACATTTGCTTCTCCATTCTCTTTACTCATATAATTGCACAAAGCAAAAGGGTGGTTCAGTCAGATAACCCGGCCACTCAGTCATGCAAAGAGATTATCAGCTCAAATAAACGGTACTGTGGAAACCTCCAGCTTCACCCTTAGCCTACCCTGACTCTCAGCTCAACAGTTTATGGGCATGTATTTGCTGGGCCAATAGCCACTGCGAAATACAATTCCACGTCGCAGCTGTTTACTATTATGCTATTGGTCAATACAAGTCATAGGTATAACACTGTCAACAAGGATGTCAGTCTCCCTGACCTATATTTACAGTGTGCACATGTACAAATGCAAAACTGATGTACAAGCAGAAGGACACATGCCTTCTTATCATCTTATATCCCCAGATTCTGATACTCTCAAGAGCTTGTGCTAAAGTATTATGTTTCATCCTAATTGAATAAGCACTTCACTAGATATACCTAAAGACTTGTGTGACTATGGACCGAGAGACAGACAAACAGAATTTGACAAGGGGTTCTCTAGATGAATGAAAACATGTACGAGTGACATACAGACAGATGTCAGTAGTATTTTTTTTTTTTTACTTCTCCTAGAGTAAAAGCGGTTTAGTTCTGCAAAGATTATTTTTCAACTACAGTGTGAGGTTTTGCCCGAGCTCAGGTGACATGAACCGCTGGGTTTATCTCTTATCTGTGTCAGGATGCTCTTCCCCAGATAAGTCTGCTTTATGTTTCAGGGCAATACTCCTCACAAGTATGATTGTCGTGATAAACTAGTGCCTATTTATGTTGTCTTAACATACTAACTGGATTCCCAGGCAAACTCACTGAACTGTGAATTAAGTACACATTCTCTTTCTCTTGAGTGTCGAGGCTCAAGGCAAAACGTTTTAGCTAAAACATTTGGAAAACCTTCACAATATGTTTAATCTAAATTGAAATTCTCAAAATGCATTTAATACAGTATGAGCTGTGCCTACAGCACACTTTCTGTTCCAAAATAATGCTTACTATGAATCCTGATGTATGCCTTCTCTGCAGAATAATTGGACAATCTTTGTATTGTTTTAAATTGAATTACAGAAGTGTTCTTTTTGAAAATGTAATACACATTACATGGACTATAGACCCCACCCCACATTCAGTATACTGTATAATAAATAATGCATTAAATTGACACCAGGGGTCAGAATATGATAATGTTCTGTTGATTAATAATAAATGTCATAATACAAAAAATATATCAAAATCAGCAGTGTATTACAGTACAGGATCTTCAGATTTTTCCATTTTCTGGTACAAACTGCACATTCAACTTTGGAGTACCATTTTAAACACATAAAACAGAAACATAGCTGAGTCCCATTGTCGACCTTCACATTCAAGCATCAAGATAAAATTGTGAAATTCCACAGAAGTCCAAAATGTGCCTCATTAAATAATGCGTTGGTTGGAGATACCCAAGTGAAATGCTGAATTATTTTACACTGCTCCACTTCCAGCTCTGCCCGTTTTACACAGTAATGGCACTACCAGAGCACATGGACATAATGTGATTTACAGATAGCTCTTGTATCTTTTATTCAACGGGTCCAGTTGACGCCAAATTCATTTTTTTTCTTCTTTCCAGTGAAGAGCACTCCTGTAACAACCCAATAACTCCAGCCTGCCAAGTCAAACACCAGACACCTAAAGGTCAGACCACAAGGGCATGAACCAGGTAGAACCCTCGTAATAAATTGGATGAAACCAGGCTTACAAACTACTGGTGGAAACTTCAATAAACATTCCACAAAGAAATGGACTGATAATGTCAACATGCCTTAACCATTGTTTATTGGTGTTTGCATTGTGAAATAACCAGAAGCACTGTATTTACAAAGTAAATATATCATAAGAATAAAAAGGCGAACAGTAACACCATAATCACTTGCCTAATTTAATATCACCGGTTAAGACCGTAATACAATTTCAGCAGAGTCTAAAGCTCATGGTTTCACACTTTTGCCTAATAGGAAATGCTGTGCTTATGCTTTTAATGTTAAGGTTATGACTATGGCTCTGGTATCAATTTCCTCTCTTCTTCGAGATACTGACTGTCTACGGTGGTTGTCAGGCAGCGAGACCTGTATTCTCAGAACGAAAGATATTATTAGCTTCACTGTCATGTTGTGACAGTGAGGCTAATAATTGTAGCTTTAACTGAAAGAGGCAGATTTCAATCACATGAAAAAAAGAAGTCTGCCATGTAGGTTTACAGTGACTTAGTTCAGGAAAACTAATGGGTTTTTGAGCACCATTTAATGTAAAGACATTTGTTTAGATTATACTTTTTAAAACTGCATTTAATCCTTCTATAATACCACTTTGAGGTCAACTCACTGAAAATGTGCAATAGAGAAGCAATTTAGGTTTCCATCTACACAGGGAAGGTGGACGGTTTTTTGTGGGCCCCGGTCAATAGATCTCCAGGGGCCCCCCTCGTTAAACTGGACATGTCTGGAGGGAGACATGAGTTGTCAGATAAAAAAATAAGAAGAATTGTAATAAATACAGTAGTAAAATCAAATGAATATCTGTAGCGCACTTTCTTTTTACTCTATTCTACCGGTAACACAAAATAAATCATGCTGATGCATTTTACACATTACTGTACAGTATGAAAATAGTGTAATGAAGACACTTGTCAGGAATCCAGTTTAACACAGCAGGCTCTTTTACACTTCTTCTCTGGAACCGACGACAAAACCCACAAGCAGGTCACCGCGCTACCGAAATACAGTCCTGGCGGACCTAGTTGGAGACAAGCCTACATACATATGTGGCAAAGTGCCCCCCCTGTGTATTATATGTTACGTGTTGTGTGTAAATGTTGGTGTATAGTCATCGGTACACGGGATATAAACGGGTCTGTGTTTCACGTGTGATTTAAAAATGTAGATTTGTATTTAGGCACGAGGAGGGCACAAATCACTTCACGTGCTGGTTAAAATGTAATGTGTGGTCACGGGAGTGCACTTAATTAATTCACGTGCAGTTGTACCGAGATTCCAATTGAATGATTGATTAGCAATCGAGTCTCGGAACAACTGCATAAAAACAGCATGTTTTCACTCACTTTCGGGTTGTGTGTTGGTGAGTGGAGAGCGGGTGTGGAGGCGGAGGTAATTGTTAATTGTAAAGTTAAAGTAGAAGCTCACCGTGTTTGTCTGTGTAGTTCGTTTTGTTTGTCTATTTATTTTGGCGCAAGTGCCGTGTCCTGTGGTTTTGTGTTACAACTGTTTATTTTCTGTCTGTTTATTCATTAAATGCTGAGCGAAAGCATTCGCTCAGCTCCACCAAACTCCACCTCTCTCTGTCGTTTATTGTTCCTGCTTCTGCCGTGACGTCACCGCCCAGTCATCCTGTCACAACATATAATAAACATTTGGATACATTTATTCAAATAAGGCACTGAAGATAACCGATAAAAACAGAGACAGAAAACAACCAATAAACTACACAAACACACACACACACACACACACGCACACACACAGTCCAGATGCCTGCAAGGATCCAATTGAGATCAAAAGAGCCCACCATATTTACAATGGATCCAGTGCCCAAGGAAACAAGCCATGCACGCTGATTTTCAAACTACTTTGGTACAATGACAGGCAAGCTATCCTAAAAGCATTTAAGCAACCGGGCACCCAAATCATGCAAGGTCAGAATAGGCTGCTACTGTTTCTCGACTACTCTAACCACACAGCGGAGCGTAGGAACGACTTCACACCTATCCAGACATCCTTAAGGCAGACAGAAATCCAGTTTTCTCCTCTACCCAGCGAAGCTTTTATACACAACGGCCAGTTCACTATATACAACACTCCTCAAGATGCCCAGCGCTGTTTCAGATTTTCAGAAGCATAATGCCTTGTCTACGGAATAGGACTGCCTTCTTCTACAACTGGACTTTTGATTACAATATAACTATGTGGATGTAGTTTGTAATGCTTGCTATTTGTATTCTATGGTCATTATTGTTGATGCTGTTAGACTGCTATCTACCTGGACTTTCACTCTTTATATTTCTACAGGCTTTTGGGTGTGCGTTGTCCCATCTGGGTTTGAGATCCACAGTAGCTTTTGTATATTTTCTTTTCGCTAGCATATGTGGGGTGGCAGCATGATTCCCTGCCTGATGCCCCAGCCAGCTGGCATCTTAGATGTAGTTGTTTTTTCATTGTATTGTTTGTTTCTATTTATTTTCAGTTTGTGTGCTACCTGCAGCCACACGGGGGTCTATTATTGTGGCTCTCCTGGATTCCTTAAAAACAATTGCACTCCTGTTACTGTCTGCATATTGTTTGACTCCTTTTTGTTGCTGTTTTTCGCTTGCACGATGCTTAGCCCAATTTTGTGAGTTTTATATACCAGGTGACTATGTGGGGGCTCTTATTTGTCTTATTGTAAGATGTTTTCTGATTAGCTACATTTAGCTGGTGCAGTTTGCAAACTGGATCACCTTTTCTTATTTCTGTCTGCTGTCTATGTAATATATTGTATAGATACTCAGGATCTGGGGAGTTGGTTATTTTCGACTGAATCCTTCAGACTTCCTTAATGACTATCCATTACATTTCATCTTGGAACATGTGCGGTTTAAATACACTCATTAAGAGAGCCAAATGCCTGGATCTCCTCCACCATACGGATGTTATTATCAAGCTTATTCAGGAGACCCATCTTAAATCTGCCGATGTACAGATTCCAAAATAAACATTACAAAATGAGTGCCTACTCTTGTGCCTTGAACAAATCAAAAGGAGCACTGATTGTAGCCGACAGGAAGCTTAAGTTTACTGTTGATGTGTCTGGGGGTGATTCTGAGGCTAGACTATGCTTTGCAACGATTACTTTGAATGGCATTAAATCAAAGAATTCGATCCCCAATTCTTTGAAAATGACTTAAACTGTCGCAATTCCTTGATGCTGCAATTATCCTTGGGGGGGACTTTAATTTGTCTGTTAATCCAACACTCGATACGTTACAGGGCACAGCTGTCTCCCTTCCCCCCACTTCCAAGTATTTTCAGAGTTTTGCACAGGAGTTGAATGTATGGGGTGCATGGAGAGTGAAAAACCCGAATGTTAAAGATTCTTTCTGTTTTTCTCATCGACACAAAACATATTCCCGCATTCCCACGCTTCACTTATCTGCGTATTAAAATACACCCTAATTTCCAACAGATTTGTAAAGACAATTTGACAGCTGTTTTGGTAGAATTTCTATTATCTTCTTCTATCTTCCTCACATTCATTTTTTATTCTCCATTCTAGCCATATCACTCCCACACAAATATTTGGAAGAAATTAACTCTATGTGTGCTGGCTTTATTTGGAATGGCAAGTGTCTAGGAATTCGTTTAGTGACTTTATAGCACTCCAAAACACTTGGTGGTTTAGCCGTGCCAAACTTTAAGTTTTACTACTGGGCTTTTCAGCTGAGGGTTTTTAAAACTTGGCTGGACCCAAGTGTCCCGGTTTCATGGCGTTCAATTGAAGAGGCTATGATTAAGCCAATTGGACTTCAGAATCTCCCATTCTCTGGCCTCAAAAATAGGGCTCTTTCTCTGCGAATGGGCCCTATTATTGCACACTCTTTAGACATGGAAAAAAGTGCAAAGATTGCTTGGAATCTCGCAACTTGCATAAGCTCTCTCCCATTTGGCACAACCTCCTTCTTTTGACAGGCTCACAGCTATTTAATTACCCACCCTGGTCCACTAGTAATATTCATATTTTAAATTATATTTTTGATGATAAAGGCATGTGCACGTGCCAAGATCTTAAAAACGTACTCACTTCCTGGGTCTCTTTTTTTTTTGTATCTTAGTCTTTGCTCAGCCCTTCGTGCCTATGGGGGTCCATGGCATACGACACTGCCCATTCACCCTGTAGCTCAATTCTTTAGTTCAACAGCCACCACAAGAGGTCTCGTATCCTCTCTATATATCCATTTCATATCTCATAATACTAATTCCCTCCTGGTGACTATTATCAGGGATAGAGAACTTGGCAAGCTGGGAGTCAGCCTCGACTAGATAATATTTTTACATCCTCCAAAAATCTAGCACACCCGTTTGCACGCAGATTTTATGCAACACCATATAGGTGGTTCCAGATGAACCTCTGCCATGGGTGCACTCAGGGGACAGTAGTTACTTACCTACACATGTTTTGGGAGTGTCCTATCGTTGTAAGCTTTTGGGCATATGTAGTTACTGTGTTATCTAAATTAATTGCCTCCTGAGCTGACTCCTGAGTTGCTCCTTCTTGGCGATGACTCCCAAATTGCCCTTAATCTTCTCACAAGACGACTTTTGCTAGCAGGGCTAATGGGAGCTAAGATGTCAATTTTAAGGGGTTGGGTGGAGTCTGGGTTATCACTCAATCAATTTTGGTTATACACTTTTCTAGACACTTATGGAAAGATCCACTGTAAAACTGCACCAGGCCAGTGCAGTCACAGTGGTCGCATGGTCAACTGCGGTCTGCAATATTAGAGATATGATTCTTAATATATTGTTTCATTTTGTTTTGTAACCTGCTTTGACCCCCGTATGTTTCTAAATTGTAATGTTTGTCTTAAGGAAAATGTAATAAAAATGTATTAAAAAAAACACTTAAAAATAATATTTAGAACGGCTTTTAGAAAAGTTTTTGGTAAAGCAAGAAGGTGACCTGACAAAAACATATGATTCCAATGATTTATTTCATTAATATCAGATCTGCTGTCTGCAGTAAGCGGAGGCTGGGCAAAGAAAGTATCATCTTCTCTGACTGACAAAACGCAAGATTTTGACAAGGGACTGCACATTTTTCCTCATTTCAAAAAGCCAACAGGCAGAAAGAGGATTAACTCAATAAGATGACTACAGGGGAATTATTAAATCTCAATATTGAAGCAAACATAACTTTAGTAACAAATAAGAGAATTTTGCGGGAAAGTACTTTGCCAACAGTGTCTTCCTGAGAAATGAGACAGCCCATTTGAGACAGGAGCACTCTGGGGACGCAGGGGCTGGGGTACTCCAGGGTACATTTCCCAGAACATTCCATTTTTCTCACATGATAGTTCTGTCACTGGACAGTTTTGTCTCCTTCACAGTTTTTTCTGACGATCCAATGTGACTTACCACATGGACCATGTTGAGTATAGAATGCATGTGCAAACAAGAAAACAAAAGTAGCCACTTCAACCCTTTAGCCTACAAAGGATATGGATAATGGGTTGGTTTCTTTTGGCATTTTCTTTGCAAATGTTTCTAGCATCTTCTTCTTCTTCTTCTAAACAACATAATCTATTTAATTAAACAATCCTGTTATGGATTAAGTCTCCAGCCTTGGATTTATCAAGTCTTGAAATAATGAAATTGACAGCGCTGAGTGAAAGCATCTGGCTCATTTAAATAGGTTGGATATTTTCCAGATCCCTGGTGCATTGCATTACCTAATGAATCATCTGTGCCTGCAAGAGACGATAATACATTCCAGAACACTCCTTAAGAAAAGAAAAACAAAGAAAAATAATCCAGAGATTAAAAAAATACATTCTTAGCTTATCTTTAGAAAGAGTACAGGGTCAAATCCCCTTCAGTTAAGCATTGTCACGGTAGACTCCACCACCTTTAGACTCTCATTACTGTACCTTGTAATACTGTGCTTAACTTAATTTTCTTTAATGGCATACAGTATATGTAACAAACCCATCTTTTCTCTATACTCACTAAGTGGGGCCATACTTGCAATCTATAATTAAATTACAGGTTCCACAATGACTTCAACCTCAGTTAATGTATAACACTGCAATACATACACTGGTACAGTAGTAATATATCAGTTACACAAGCAGATGCTGAATAGTTTGTGCTGCAGCTTAAACACAATGTTCTGGACTCAAATGACCCTGGTCAGTACCTCTGCAGTGCTGTAAGAAAATATGTCAAGTGTGCTGAATGGTGATCTAGAACCAGTACACTCATCAATCGTTGATTAAATGGCAACACTCTGCTGTATGTGGCATAATAAGACTGCAATCGCATTACATTTTACCTATTTGTTTATGTACACTTTCACTGTATTTGAAAGTAGTTACACTTTAACTACACACCTACTGTATATTACTTAGGTAATAGTATCACAGATTACAATATAGGAGAAGGCATTTTAGTGTGTATGTTTAATGAGTGTAAGCAATTGCCTGCATTGCTCCTTTCCTGGACTATATAGAGTTGTATTTGATATTTTATTTGTAAACACCAACTATCTCAAATTCTCAAATAGTTGAAATATATATATATATATATATATATATATATATATATATATATATATATATATATATATATATATATATATATATATATATATATATGGTTGAATAAATCCATTTTGTTTGTTTAAGTATTCAAATATTAATTGCACAGTCATATATTATTATTTGAAAATATTTGTTTTTGCAGAAAACAAATACTATTTTAAAATATTTAAATATATGTAAGTTATTTGAAAAGATATATATATATATATATATATATATATATATATATATATATATATATATATATATATATATATATATATGTTAAACTATTCCCAAATAGTTAATGAATAATCAAAAACTAAAACCCTATTATTACCCTAAACGTATAATTATGTACCAAGTCTTGCAATTACCACATGGTGGTTGAGAAAGATTTCTAACAAGGAAAATGCTAAACATGTTCAATTCAATAATTTCAAAACAGGCCATTAAACCAGTGGTTAAAGATATTTCATTGTTTTCAAATATTTACCCACTGAAATAAAATATTAAAATGATTCAATTAATTGATCAAATTAAATCTAATTGCAAAAAAGCGGTTTCCAAAAGATAATTGAGTGGTTAACAAGGACAAGACTTAACCTGCTTAGAATGCAGGATAATAATTAGGCTGTTACATGTTTATGAAGAGTTTAAAGTATTTCAATGTGTTTCAACTACTTTACTCATATTTAAATATTTTCAAATAATAGTTACTTTTCACAAACCATATTTATAACTATATTTATCCCAGGTCTGATATATATATATATATATATATATATATATATATATATATATATATATATATATATATATATATATATACAAACTAGATATTTATTTTTACAGCTAAGCTTATATTTATCATACACTGTATTCTTTCAAGTTAAGGCACATTGTTTTACTATTCGAAATGGAAAACAAATTTGTATAAAACAGTTAATCAGATTTGACACAAATTAAATCCTACAGGAGGCTAAAACAAATGTGCTGTAGAGTGTGACAGACAGACACTATATCTGAGTAAAGGTCCAAAATGTCATTGAGGACTGTATTTTTACATCCCTCTTTAAAATAACCGCACACATACTATAAATAAGACAAACCAGCAAAGTAATTCATGCAGCTGAAATGTTCTCTTTCCGTCTGAAAAAGATTTCAAGATCTGATAACTAAACTTGTACCAAAGCATGCTCTTTAATACATCAGCTATCAACACCAAGCAGTCTAAAATATATGTGCTTGAAATATTAGGTATCTGATCAGGATAATACATTTATCAGGCCATGAACTCCAATCTTGCAATCTGCTTCATTGCAACAATAAAAGCAAGGACATTGTGAAGTCAAAATTTTGTAGACAGTGTACAGTAGATTAAACAGTGTGACCTTTACAGATCTTGACATGTTTATTAGAAAACAGCATTCAGAAGTAATCACAGTATTTAACACGGTCCAAAGGGTCAATATGTCCCATTTATAAGCCTCTTTGGCAAAGTGTACATAACAGCTATTTTAGAGTCTGCAAAGCAAAATATACAATGAAGTACAGCAGTGCAGATTTGACAGTTAATTATTTATGTTTAGGAGCTGGTACTGGTTTTGTATTCTAAATATAGTAGTAGTAATCTACTTTTCAATAATATGTATTAAAACCATATTAATATTACTTATTGCTTACCTTTCCACTGCTCTTACCTTTTCACTATTCTCAAAAAGAAAATGACTAAAGCAGTGAAAGGGTAAACAGTGGCATATGGTGGTGACCGTGTTTGTATATTGTGGGTGTATTAAAGACTGTGTTTATTGTTTCGGGACTGAACCCCAGGGTTAAACTGAGTGTACTACCATTCATTATTATTTACCGTTTGTCATCAGACTTCAGGATTATAAATAAAATACCCTTGCAACTGGATTATCGTTGTCTGTCTGTTATTGATCACTGCATCACTCCTGCACCTGCACATTGTTAACCACTTTGTCACAGTCCTCTATTAAAATCAACATCAAGAACAGTGTTTATTTCCCACATGCAAAGGTGTTTGTGGTTTTATATTCAGTATTCACCATGTAAAATATACTTTTCTCTGACGCTAAGAACCAAAAGCATTGCTGCAATAATGAAATAATTTTTTTTTTTTAACATACAGCACACAACATACAAACATACTTTCTTCACACTATGACCACTGTCTTACACATAAGATAGCAACTGTCACATACTTTATAGTTGGACTGAACGTATTTTTGATATTCAGTTAACGTTTTACAACAGTTGGCAGGTAGAAATTTAAATGTTATAAACTACAGCAACATTTGCTATTGAATTCCAATGAAACAATCTTGAATTCATAATAAACGGATATGAGCAGCCAAATCCCCAGCTTTATTATTCAGAAGAACTCACACGCACTGCACACCACTGAATTCAGATCCATGGAATTTATCATGAATTACTAATTACTTAATTTGAATTTGATGGCAAATAATGAAACTTCTTTTGAATACCAACCACCTTAGTTGTTAACCATGTACACCATATAAGGACATTAAACATAACTCTAAGAGACAGTTCATTTTAGAAAGTTTACAGACAGTTTGGTTTTCTCTCACACCTGTTTCACCACAAGGCTTCATTACAGCAAGCCATAGACAACGACACAACCTTATGAAATTAACTAACATTTTCTTAGCAATGCAATTCAAACACTTTTATTAAAATACTTTCAAAGTCAAAACATATAAATCTTAGTTTGGCATATCTTAGAATAACATTTAGAAACCTGAACTCATGCTTCAGCTAGTTACAATATTGCAAACCATTCAAGCAAAGAATGCTTCTGAAAAGACTTCTCTGGGTTGATGTTATGAAGTGAGACAAGGAATCAAATTAGTGATTAACTGTGCAATGAAGGTTGTGCAAACTCATTTGCTAGAATGGTCGTTATATGTATCTATATGAATGTACCAAAATGTACACTTACTTACACTACATGCATACTCAGGTATATCTATGAAGAGTTGAACAGGGTACTACCACTGTCTAAGATCCCCAAAGGTCTACTAAATTGAGCATTCAACAGAAATGTGTTACCAAAGCTAACTAATTGAAATCCATTTTTAGGAATGGCTCCAAGACCATTACAAACCATATAGATAGGGTGATTTTAGGTGATATTCTATATAATCCTCTTGTCAGTCCTCACTTACAATACTATTTCATATTTCTGTTACAACAAAGAAGGGTGACCAGGTTGGTCCTGTGTTTAAGGTGTGTGGTAGTGAAAGTCTATAAAACCGATTGAAGGACTATTACAGATGTTTTTCATGTGCTTATCAGGTAAGGTTCATCTTAGAGTAAGTATGCAAACAACTTTAACTTTATTCAGATGACAAGCTTTCTTTAACAACAGTTAAGTGAAGTGAAAATATGCAGCAATGTAAACTAAATACACCCCAGTCTATTCAAAGGACTACTTGGCTGAACAATTGAAGGGTTTAATATTGCTGTCTGTACGCACTTTACAAATGGATGAAGTCTCTTAGTCAAATTACATTATAAGCCTTTATCAGCTATTGACCTTACTATACACTTATGGCACATCAAAGGGCAGTCAAGTGATGAGCCCAAGACTGGTGTTTGCATTAACAAGGCAAACACACGGCAGGCACTGCCATCTATTCCACTAAGTATTCTCTACAACAAACTGTTTTCCTTGCCATGTTCAGTCTCTTCTACTTGAGTGTAACATATATTATTGCAGAAGAAACAAGACACAAATGGTTGCGCATCACATAAAGCCCAACAAGGGCCCAGGAGTGGATTAGAAACAAATGTTAAATTGATCAAATGTAATACAGTATGTTTAATATAAACAGATACCATCCATGCTAACCACAAGGTCAGGGAGATTAATCTGGGGATACAGTCAACACTCGGATATACGACACTCAGATACACGTCAGTCGCATTTTATCGTCCTTGTATTAAGAATAAAATCAATCCCCATTATTTAAATATGTAGCCAATCTCTTTTGGCAAGTGATATTTTCAGAATCATATCGTTCTGAATTAAAATACTACTTCTATTGAAAATATAGGAGAACAAAACCAACTACAGTACATCTAAATGGAAGCCTACTTATTTTTAAACTCTGCTCTTTCAGCTATGTATTTTTGACATTGTATCTTTTTTGTGTTCCCTGAAAAAACTGACTGAGTTTTTGTCTTTTACTGCTGTGTTATTCCCGCAACTCACGCGCTAACAAATTTAAATGAAAGAATTAGCGTCTCCCTGTACAGTTCCTCGACCCACCTACATACACGTCAAATCAGATGAAATAATCAGATATGCGTCACGCTCATTAACCGTGACTGAAGTCAAAATTTTATAGGGTCGGATATGTGAGTGCTGACTGTAGTTTGTTTCATTGCAGTTTAGTGGCTTAATGGTCACAAGCTCAAGAGTGGGTTTTGAAAAAAAGAACACAGGAAACCAAGTTGAAAAACATTTTGGATAATGGCTACATCAGTATTATGAGTACTGAATGAGTTAGCCAAAGCACTAGTCTACTTCTCTACATTTTTAACTTTGACTTGAATTTAGAAATCTCTTTTTTTGTAAACGTCCCATGCCTTCTCCAGTGGTGACTGATCACTCCACCCACTTATGTGTGACAGTCACTGTCACATGTACATCCAACTCAAACTAATGTACAAGAAATTTAAAAAAAAACACACACACAAATAAATGTTTAATTTAAAAAAAGGGAACTGTGTTTTCCTACAAAGTTGATACCTTTATAAAATATAAATATTTTGCTCACATTTACCGGTTTCCATTGAGACAGATCTGCTGAGCTGACATACTTCCTGTCCCCCACTTTTGAGGTCAAGAAGAGCACACGTGCTCTATTAGAAACCTCAAAGAGTCTGTTGTCATTAGGATGTTTTACTTTGACTTCCAGGCAGGGGATTAATTTATAAACAAAAAGGTATGGAAGAGGGGATAGCATTTTTGTTTATACACCTTATGTCCTGACCTTAATTTACAGTGACTTCTATATGTGCTTCAAGTTCTCATCTGCTTGTGGATCAGGGTTTCGTGCCTTATTGTTGGTGTTGGTAGCTGCCTAGCTATGTTTTAACATAATCTTCAGGTTTGAACAATACCAGTGGCAGTTCAACTAATAGGAGTGACAACACTGTTGGTTAAGAACGACATCTTAAAATATATCGATACAGTACACTTGTCATTCCATTCATGGAATAGGAAAGCATTTATTAATGTGCATGTTGTGTTTTTTCATGCGGTTCATCATTTGAAAAGTGTTTAATTCTCGGCTGTCAGACAAAAAGGTATCAGATCTGGGATCGGGTGCGATCCGGCACAAATGAACCCCTGCTTACATGCATGTTATGTTAACAAGGAAACATTAAAATGAGGACAAAAGCATGTTGAAAATACATTAGAAATTGAGGCAAAGTTGCATAACCCCTTAAAATTCAAAGGGAAAAAATGACTTCCATTTGACATGGTTAATGCTTACAGTTAACCTGTACTTCTTCACCCTATTATGTTGGCTCAATGAAGAATTAACATTCAGAGGCAGTCTCAAGCATGTTCATTCTGCTGTTGCTTCAAATCCGTGTTTTATTAATACAGGCGGTGTGCAATCAAGCATTGAAAACCATCCTCTGACTAGTAAAAAACATTCCCTGCTATTGTGTGAATATGACATACTGTAGGCCAATTTACTGTAGATCAACCCAACCTTTTCTACAGTTAAAGGGCTCTATGTGCACCCCCTTTTTGTGTATCTAACTTCTAATCACAATGTATTTGAGTTATTATACTGTACTGAATGTTGGCAATGTAAGCATTTATGTTTTGGTTTACAGTATACTGGTATATGATGAAGTCAAACACATGACACATCACATGGTTAAGAATGACATTGCCCCATGATAAAGTACCTACTTCATTTTCTAATAGTTCTTTAAAATTAGTTGCAACATTTCCGTTCCTTTGTGATCCCATGGTCTGCATAGTTCAAACATTACACCCTCAACCTTTTTCCCTGTTAGTTTTTCACAAAAATGTTACTGATATATATATTCCACTGTTTATCCAAAGTTTTCTTGATTTAACAAAGATACAACATTAATAAATACAATAATAATTAATAGATACAACTATCCAACGCGTACTGCACAGTTTTCTTATAGTCATGTGTAGAAATTTTGTGTATTATTTAAATGATGGACAAACTACGGGACAAAGATGGATACTACTGCTTAGATTTACTCCCATTATCAGCTGATCTTACTGTTTTCCTTTTACTTAGCCTTTTTAAAGCTAGACATTCTATTTAAATGTTCTAATTTTAAACAGCAATATGAAGAAAAAAAAGACACGTCTATGCACAAAATTTTTCAAAACCCAGGATTTATCTTTAGGCACAAATAATGTCATTTTGAAAGCTCCTTTGCCTTAGAGCAAAATCAAAGGGTAACAAATATCAAAGGGTAACAAAAAGCAGCTATTTACCATAATCCTAAACAACTTTTCAACTTACTTTTCAACCTCAGGATGTGGTTCACAACGAAGCCCCCAATTTTGCTTTACCGGTATCTTAAAAAGGCAGTTGCACATCTGTAGCAATTGCATGAGCATTTCAGTTCTTGATTATAAGGGTGGTGTGTGCATTGTCATGTTAAACCCATTTTAGCTGGACATTTGGTCATCGAAAGATGTGGTTTGCAGGTCCCTATAAAGAAACTACTCCAAGATGAACACAAATGCACTGAGCAGAGTGTAACCAACAGGTTAGATTTCCTGTGTTGAGTGGTTTCTGAAAATATACAAGGGTTATTTTTAGTCCTTTCAGTTACTGACTAAACAAAAATGTTTTTTTCTGTCAGCATGAACATGTAATAGCACTGTCCCCTAAATCAAACCCTACTACCTCTTATTGTTCCAATCATATCTTCAAAATTATGATATATTTTAATGATTTTACTGTAGCCTAACATACACAGAATTATCAGTCTACAGCACTGTTTTTATGTTCACTAGAAATGCATGGAAGTGCATTCATAATCAACAGTGGAATGGCTTATTAGATATTAGGGAAAGGTGCAAGAGGGTCAACTATTTTGGTATAAAATGTGCAAACCACTCAGAAGAAGGTCAGATCAAACCCAACAACTGAGCAAACTCAGTGATATCCACATATGTTAAACGGCTTGATGGCAAAACACAACTGGAGATTTTAATGCTGCATTGGGATGCTCCTGTGAGCAAGGTACTGTACACTGTCCTCTGGGTGCTTTACAGTAGCTAGTAGAAATACGTTGCAGTTATAGGTATGTGACAGCCACTCAAGATACTGAAAAGTTAATCTTGAAAAAGGGTTTTAATTAAGACTGACTCTCAGAACCATTTATCTGAAGGTCTTAAGTATAAGCTGTTATAAGGTGCTGCTGTACAGCCATACATACAGCCACTGTGGCATTTACTTTTCTGTGATACTAGCTGGACAAAGCTGGGACAGAAAATCTACTAAAAGCAGCTGGCACAGAGTTTAATTTAGTCTGACATGGCGATTTGCATAACGCTTCAATGATTCAATCAATACTAAAAAGAAAATGGTTTTGTTCGCATAAAATGCATTCGATCCCAGTAATCACACTACTTTTTCTGACAAGATGGATAGAAATGCTGGGACATGCTGCACACTATAATAACTGGTTCTTACAGTAGTGACATTATCAATTAAAACAAATACTAACTGGCTATATTTTTAGCAGTTGTGGGTGACACTCATTTTTGTTCACAAAATAGGAGCAAGTTGTTATGTATAAATTGTTTTTCTTATAATCATTGGGTTGAAGTTAAAACAACATGTAGCAATTTTACACCCTATGTTCCCACCTGTACTGTAATTAACCCTGCAATATAGAGTTAGGACATTTAGCTTATGAGGGAATTCTATCTGGAGAGCAGAGACAGTTGATCACTTTATGCCCAGCCTTAAAATACATACAATTCTGTTTTCATTAGGCATATAACCAAGATGTAAACTTAAAAACTTAATCATTACAAAATGAAATTAAAGCTGTACAATTTATCAGTTATATGAATGCCACAGTAAAGTATTGTACCAGTAATATGAATTACATATTACCTTTACAATCTACAATTCTAAAAGAAAATAACGCAAGAGAGAAGATGTGTTTGTGGTGTTTTCTCTGCCCAGATGAATGTGACAGGAAGTATGAGTGAGACCATGACACATGTGTGTGAGCAGGTCTGAGTGGTTGCTTGGAGGAAAGGGAAAAGGAAACATACCCCCCCCCTCCGGTACACCAAGTAAACACAGCACACATCTAATTCTTTATATATTGTAAAGCTATGAGGAAAGGAGGAAAGGGAGCAAAATTTGAATACAGAAGTGGGGGGGGAGGGGTTGTTACCTTGCTCAGTAATGGCAGCGCATCACACAACACAGCTCGCCTACACGCTTCTAACAAATATTTTTTTATAAAGTATAAAGTATCAAACTTCTAATCCTTTTAGATATTTTTTTTTGCCAAATGCTCAGTCAGTCTTTTGAAAGTCTCCATATTTATATTTCTATTCATGTAGCATATCTTTTATTTTGTGGACAATACAGTCATTTGACAGGAAAGCTGCTTTCAGTTTGCTTTCTGTGGATTTGCAGGTGTAATAGCTAGCTCAGGGATTAGGCATAACAAGCAAAACACATTGCTGCACTCCGATCATCTGGTTTGTATAATTGAGGAAGAACTGCAGAACTGCTGAGGAAGTGTAACTGGTTAAAAAATATGTGAGGTCTAGGGCCAGCATGGTCTGTCAGGACAGCAGTGACTTGTTTTGACAAGGCTGCAGAGTGCTATATATTTGGAATATGACACTTCCTTGAATCTCTATTCATTTCAAGTTGGAGATAGAAATGTGCAGTCACAAACATTCTTAAGAATGGCCCAGTCTTAATTTTGAATTTTGTTCCTTGTAATGTGTGAGTGTCTACAGTCAGCCCTCTGTGAATGCCATATATGCTATCTTCCCCATCGTGGCTGGAAATTGTATTTAAGTATATATAAAAATACAAGACCTGAGCAACCCTAGTTCAATATAGCATTGTCTTCACTAGAATAGTGCATAAACAGACCTTTAGATAGATCATCTTTGTTTTGTCATTTTCTGCATTGCTGCAGATATCAGCCCTGGGGATATTCAGCCAACAGCTGAGCATAAGGGCCTCTTCCAGCAGTCCTTCAATTACCCTGACACACATAAAATGACCAGTTATCCTGAAAGTATCCATTACCCTCTATTTGTTATAAGATATCCAACAGTAAAAGGTGAATCAAACATCCATAGAACTGGAACACTGAAAAGCACTCAGCATCCATTACAAAAGAGGAAATATTGATCCCCCCACCTCCTTCACTAATTGCATTATGCTTAACTGTGGAAATAAAATGGTTGAGCAGATGTTTCACTTTTTAACCCTTAGAGTACTGCAGCATGTACCAAGGGTGAAGTCTTGTATGCTCTATGTACATGTGCTGGTCGACATCATCAAGGCCTTTCTGGATCATGGATTATTTTTATTCAGATAACTTTTGGATAGTCAGTTGTTGTAAATGTATTTGGTACAGAAAATAAACAAAATTCAGTTGGTTCAGTTCAGCGTGTGACCCCTTAGATATTTCAGAGGGTTAACACTATACAGATGCTCCTGTGCTTGACAAGATAATCCAAAACTATTCCCTCATTTTGTTTAGACTAGTGAAATTTAGAAATTCCAAGTACCGCAAACATCTGTTTGTGTCCCATTTTTTTTTTTTAAAAGCATATATTTATGTACAATCAATGTGTAACAATGACCAATTGATCTTAAGAACAGTGTGTTAGGTTATAAAGAATAATTAGTACTGGACACCTTTAAAAAGCAATAAAAAAAATAGCCTGGGGAAAAAAAGAGCCCTGAAAAGGCTCTTCTGTTCATATTGTTCTGCCATTAATTTATTTTGTAACTAAAACACTTAATGAAGTTCATCAGAACACATGGCCCATGAAAACATAGACCCTTCCTCTGCTCATTGTTACCAAATAGTCTGTGAGTCTGTGAAATGCTAATGCTGGTGTCATTAACTTGAACCATTCACTCCTGTTAGACACTGACGTTCATTGCCCTCCATTGTCATGACACTATTGTTTTTGGCTTACAGCAAGTTCAAGAGAAAGAAGTCGATTACTATGCCTTTCTCTTATCTATCCACTGAAGTAAAGATAGATGTACTAATCTTATAAATGTGAAAGAATAAAAAGATGGCAAATAGCCATGTGAATGTTTGTAAGGAGGCCAGTTGTGGCTCAGCAATGGCAGTTCCGCTTTCTTCTCTCACATCCTCTGACGTATTTCACACAATCAAAGGAAAAAGTGATATAAAAAAAGAAAAGAGGTGCACCTGCTAAAGAGCCCAATGATCGTTATTTCAGACTGAAACCAAACTAATCACTTTCCCAAGCACGCTTTCTTGGTGCTGAAAGAATAACTCCCAAAACAGAATCAGGGGTATACAGTATCATAGTACATACCATCGGTATGTAACATAGACCTAGCTGGCAGATATTAAACAACTACCTAGCAGTTTGATAAGCGGGATCACGGCTAATACTAATACTAAAAAACGGATGGTACCTTAACAGAAAACAAGAAAGTAAAAAGATGTAAATGAATTAAAATAACATGTACTCATATATGTGTGACCCCTGTCAAAATTATAGAGACAGAAGTAGAGAAATCATAAACTCACTTCCCAGCAAACAGCACAGCACAGATACATCTGTTTGAATTCCTTATCTGTGATGGCCCTTTAAATATTTAGCTTATTAGCGATGCTAATGCCTGTGATAATGATAAACATTAGACACAAATGCATGCATGTGATCGACCATGTCATACGGTAGGTCATTTCTGTGTGCACATACTGTGAATTGCTGCCACATATACTTCCCCTTTCAATTAAACCATTTTCGTCTATGATGATTTATTTAATCAGATTAAACTCAATGCAGGTTTAACCGGCTGACACAGCCATGGAAACCCTAGAACCCAAGCATGAAGTAGCTTTGTATTGGTGAACAGCTGGCTGAGCTGGCCTTGTTTAGCTGCAGAGCTAAGTATGGCAAAGCTGTATCAAACATCATTACAATGCATGCCAAGGACTTGTGCTTAGGGGGTGGAAGTGTCTGAACAGCAGAAAGTAGTGACGCAGTGTTCACACCAACGCCAACAGACAAAAAGCACATTAGGTGTGCATGTGCAAGTCAAAAGGTTTCTGGATGTAAATGATCATATCATGCATACAAGTTTTTGAAACTTGGTATTTCAATTTATTTATACCAAAATGCAAAATCAGGTACCACTATTGAGTAGATAAAATACATCATTATCAATCTGATTCTCATGAACATACTGCAAGCTCAGATTTCATAATTCAGTGGGGATCTAACAATGTTTAAAATAAAAACTCATGGTAATATGTGTAATTACTCCTAGGCCACAAAATTAAAAATTGAAGATTTTTTTTATACAGCCTCTTTTCCAAAATAATGTCATGCAGCAGCATAATTGTAGTCAGTACTGGGGACTCAGGACAAGGGCAGCCACCATTGTACATGTAGAAACATGCATGCTGCTAGAAATATTGTTCCCTATTGAAAAACCAGTCATAATACAGTGAATATCAAACACAAAACAACCTTGATTCATTTAACACATTTTTTTAAAGTATAAA
The DNA here is from genome assembly GCA_030684275.1 of Acipenser oxyrinchus oxyrinchus. Taxonomy (NCBI): domain Eukaryota; kingdom Metazoa; phylum Chordata; class Actinopteri; order Acipenseriformes; family Acipenseridae; genus Acipenser; species Acipenser oxyrinchus. The sequence continues at coordinate 9,664,687 of CM060258.1, read as the reverse complement.
AATATAGATATAAAATATTTCCAAACTTGTAAAATAAATGACCCATAGTTATTTAGATCTATGAATTAATTTAAAATAAAAAAGTAGTGAATTAAGAATAGGTTGCTCAAAATATATTTATATTTGTTTTACTGGCAAAAGACTCAATACCCAAGGCTCCAATCATCTCATTAAAATGTATATTATCAAACAATCATTTTACAGGGTGCCAAAGTGTATACAACTAAATCAATATCACAATCCAATACAGCCTGCCATATTATTGTAGCTAGATGTTATGAAAAGGGACAGTAGGAAAGCTCTTAATTAGCTGGAAGAAACATTGAAATAGTGGATTAGCATTGAAACCTAAACAAAAATACGTAGGAATATACAAGCAGTACGTATCTTGGAATAATTATAATTAAAACATGGTTTGATTCAAAACACTTATGACTTTCTATAGCTTTAGTCAATTTCATTTTTAAAGCTCCTAAGCTCTGCAGTAATGTTTATATTCATAGATGTATGCATAATCTGGCATTCAAATCTTTTTTACAGAATGCTGCTATACAAGGTTTTAGCAAAACCTTTGAATGTTGTAGAGAAAATTAGCATGCTATTGATTACAGATGACCTTGTCAGAACACACTGCAGGAGCTAGACGCACAGAAATAAAATGCATGTCTGTTTCAGAAAAAAAAAACAACCTTTAAACGCTAAATAGTTTTAAAAATATAATCTGTGACACTATATGATGTAACAGCTGTATATACAAAAAAATTACATTTTAGAATGGTTGAAGTAGGTCGTGTTATATCTGTTAATACAGGAGATCCATAATTCCACTTACTAAATGGGGGTTTATAGAGACATTTTCTCTGTATAAACTTTATACTAACCCAATGGAAATCATGTATGAGAGTTTAAAACCAAATACGAAACATTATTTGTGCATTTCATTTTTTAAACCAAAATATGACATCTTTGACAGCATATAACAACGGTTTAATGTACATTTACAAGCCCCAACATTTTATGAATGTGTTTCATTTGTCCTTTAAAATAGTTAGAGCAAAATGAAACCAATTGAGATAGATACAAGCAATTATTAGTACAAATTGCCTCGCTATCATAATCAGCTTGTATGGAGTAAAATAAATACTCACTCCTGTATCTTTAAAATAATGGCATACTGTATAGCCAGGACCATCTGTCCAGTCATGAAAAGTAATCAAGGATGCCATTGATAGTGTTTTTGTGCTTTTCTGATACATGTAGGCCCCAGCTGTACATGAATCTGCCCAGCCATAGACAAAGGGCTTTGGGTATGACAGACCCTCATTCAGACAGGCACAGGAATCAGGTGATCTATGAAGAGGTCATTTGTATGACTCAATGGCAGTCTACAAACTACAGCTGGGATACCAGTGCTGGCCAGTGTTGTGGTTCTCCCAAACCATACAGCAACTATAACTTACAAGCCACATGGGCTCACTTAAAACAGTCCCATATGCCCCACCCCTTCAAATCTGTCCCCATATGTCAAACCAATGCATAGCCCACATCTCCTACAAGCCAGTCTGTATCACCATAAGCTGTGCTCATGAAACAAACTGGCCACATACAGAAGAGAACCTGTTTACAGAACAGAACAGTCTCCTTTAATTAATGTTCACCTGGGGCTCCATTAAAATACCAGCAGGTGGTAGACAAAGGTAATGTGTTATGCGGTGGACAGATAAAACAAGTGTCTGAAATTATATTTTGTTTTTTTTAAGGCAGTATTAAAAAAAAGCAATTGTACAGGTCAGAATAAGGTGTTATAGGGTAGCACTAACAATAATATATTTTTGTGAAATCAAATTTCATGGGAATTATGTTATGTTAATTAATAATGGAAATGGAATAACATTCTTAAAAACAAATATTCCAAACCACCACAACTTATCCCATTCTGAACCCTAACTAAATTCCCGTCATATGAATCTTTTATTATGTAATTATGATAGACAATTACACATGCATCAATAGCATTGTGCAAATGTATCAAATCATGTTGCACTGTGAGGCAGAAAAGTTGAAAATGATCTTACCTTTGCAAAATCTCGAACATCAAACAAGTCAAAGGCCTCAAACAATTCACTTTTTCGCATCCCAAATATTTCACAGCATGCTAAAAGGAATGTTCTTATATTTTTCAAACACAGGAACTGAAAAAAAAAAAACAGAACAATCAATATCAGTGCCATGGTATCATATTCATGTGTCATTGTGCACAAGGTGAAACTAATCCCACTGAATTCATTTCAGCTTGGTAGAAACCTTTTACATTTTCAAATGTTAAGGAACTGACCTAGAAACCCGCCTGATTTCCTCCTAACTTCGACCAACACCAGCGTGTTCAGTTTCAGTTACGAGGCAAGACCACCAAACCACATAGAAATCTATTTATTGGGTTTAAGTTAATACATTTTGATAATCTTAATTAAGACAACTTTACAAGCAAATACACAGACAGTCCTAATGCATATCCACAATGTAGATAACTATATTGCTGTGGTAGTACAGCAAAGTTACACCAGATCCATTCAAGAAAATGTACTGCATTAAAAAAAAAAAAAAATTAGAACATCTTTATCAGGGTGATACATCTAATTCCCCTTGTCTCTATATGAGACGAATATTAATAAAGACTCCTGATGTTCGACGTTGAGGTAATCTGCCAAAACAAAGCTTGCTTTCTGATATTACTGTTCCCACTGGAGCTTTCATAGATAGAAAGAGCTTCACATAAAAGCAAAAGGATATCAATTATTCAGGCAATTTCGCTTGAAGTCAACCCTGACCTGTCATCAGTCGTCTTATTAATGTAGAAGAGCACCATAGGCTGATTAGGAGTATGTATTAGGAACCTGATGAGTATAACCTAAACAAGAAATCTAGGGGGAAAAAAATAATGTCCTAACTAATGAAATCGAACTGGAACTGTTTGATTCTAGTTCGTTTAACAAGGGAATTCAAGGTTTAGCAGTTCTACATAATCCCTTGCGGTTCCAGTGTAAATAAATGGCCACGGCAACGACTATGCAGGGACCAAAAAGCTACAGTGAAAAAAGGAATCAGACATGACATGAGACTAGCTCTCTGAATGTCTGCAAGCTCACTAGCAATGTACTGTACAACCCTGTATAATAGAATGTTGGTTGCTTTGGAAAACAGGGCTCTTTTTCCTAGTAGGTTTTCTGAACTAGTAAGAAACGAAGTAGGTGAACTCAGAAGTAACATTGATGCAACCGTCTTGCTTGCTTATTTTTGAATTTGAAAAAATTACATTTTGTTTATTTTTTTTTTTTTTGTGCAAACTTTGCAGTGCTGCTGCTAAAGCATAATTATGACCCCCTATCTTAAGACGAACTGAGTACAAGAAAATGTGATTTTATCTTGTTCAGAGGAGGATGTACCATGCAGTAGCCTACAGTACATGAAATGAGTACTAACCGGAAACGCAATGTTTGGTGAGAACCCACATTACATTAAAACAGATTGCACCTTTTTAGCCTTCTATTCAATGCACCATAATCAGCAGATGGTAATGTCATTTTTTTTTTCTTTTCTTTAGCCCAGCTGAGAAATCTCCATATACAGTAGTTTACAAACTGCACTTCAATAAAGAGGAAACAGTCTGCAAGTATTTACCAAAAATTGACCCAAAAGAAAAAATCCTGACCATGCAACTGGGGTCTTACTTGATGAATGAACTGTTATGTCACTCTGACATATGTTATTGAAATTGATAGGAAACATAATACATCTATTTAATTTCATTACAGTATGTGCTGTACTACTGAAAAAATAAAGAAAACATTTTTAAAAACGCACAGATTTCTTAACATATCGAAACTGTTAAGAAAAAAGGAAAAAGAAAAAAGAGAGTTCCAAGCATCAAATCCAAGAGAAGTCAATACAATAATGGTTGGATGTAATAGATTAGTGTATGCGTACAGTATTACTGCCAGCAGCACACCTACAAAGAGGCACTGATTCTACCTGATGCTGTACACTGACGACAGCAGCTTTAAAGCAGTGGAGGGTGGGCTGGTCAGAGACTGCTTCCATATTATTATTGACATATGGTGACACACAGGGAAAGGGAGAGTGAATGTATTCTGAAATATGCTAAAGAGAGGGTGGCTTTTGTAAACATAAAAAAAGAGTGAACCATGAACCACTTAGACTCCATTTGGATTTGGTATACTATTCATATATCAATGATGTCGCTTTAAATTGTGTACAGCATGTTTATACCAGCACCTAATACATATAAGACCAAATATATACATTTATGCATTTTACATTTGTATCCGCATACTGTATGTGCTACGATGCAGCATACACAAAAAAATGATTATTTCTTGCTTTGAAGCTTAAAACCCTGGCAAATCCAAATAGTGTTGATTCAAAAACCTTTTTCCCTTTTCCTTTTTCCACTGATTAGTTTAACTGAACTATCTCCCACTGAGCTAAAGATACCTTATCATTCTCTTTCGGAAGTATGAAGGTAAAACTGGCTCTGCTGAGAGTAAGCTTGCCAACTCGTGTTCTCTTTACAACAACATTCCTGGACAGAAACATCTGAAAGGGGTCAAACATAAACATTTGATTTTTGAATTTATGGACTGCTGAGCGCAGCTGAAAATGCGAGAATACCAGTTGAAAAGTCATCACTCCATACATATTATATTATCTAAAGTTCTCCTGAAACAATTCTACTTCTATCAGTGTTAAATCTGCTATTCTGAGAAGCAATGTGAATGGTCCAATAGATGATGTAAATGTTAAGGTTTATAAAAAGAAAGAAAAACAGAAGCAACTCTTGTTTTTAAGGAAACCGGCTCATTTTTGGTATCTGGTATTGCAGGAATATCTAATTATTTATTTTTTAATCAACACACAGGAGAAGTGTGATGAAATAAACCTGCCAATCTTCCATCATTATAAATAGTCTTAAGGGCAGATTTAATTAAGAGTAAAGTTACTTCAGTAATGTATCAGCAGCACTTGGTTTATATACTGTATAGTTAAGTGCCTTTTATTGAAACATCTAAAGTGATATATATTTAATGGCAAACAGTATTGCAATACAGTAGCACTAATTATTTGTGTGTCAAATATCTAGGAATAGATTGCTTTGATTCTGAATTAAACTTTAGATAAATCTTGATACAGATTGGGGTGGTGGTGTTGTCTTTGGTATGGGGCTAGGGGTGGAGATGTGTTACCTGAGATTAATTTGAATTGCCCCATTCTGTTCCAGAAGGGGTAACTACTGTATAACAGAGATGTATTCAAGATAGTCCAAGCCCAAGGTACAGCTTAGCCTATATTTTGCTTTACTTGAGATATTGTCTGATACAGACTTGGTTCAAATATTAATCTTTGGTGTATCTTGGCCAGGCAGCAACATGTGTGGGCACTTCTACTTGAACTTCAGATACAACATGAACATTCTTCCCAAACAAATACTTATGCATATAAAAACAGATCTAGCAGGACAGTTATATATTAAACTGTGTCAGGGCCAGTCATTTTAGGGAGTGGGCATAGGCAAAGGTGAAATAAAATAATTTTAACAATAACAACTAGCAAGGAACTACTCAGAACAATAATTTAACTGCTTCTTTCTGCAACAAAGTTGTCTTTTTTGCTGGTTTTGTACTGTTACAGGTATTGTATTTTGCTTTAGCCTTTTAACTGCTTATAAATTACCTTTCATGACAAGCTTACCATAATACTTAAATACATAAAGTATGTTACAAAACCACATCCACTTTCACATAAGAGGGTATTCATATATAATGTATTATTTTATCAATGTATTTTTGCTACAAATTAGGCCAGGGTTTAAACTTTTTTTCATACAAGAGGGATACGAGAACAAACCCAAATTACCTTTCCATATTTTCAAATCATAAAAATGCCCATCACAAAAATGGATTAAAATGCACTCGACCAACTGGATTTAAATAATCCTCACTCTAGAGATATTGAATGCTTACCATGCAACACCAGAAACCACTTCTGATGATCACTTAACACTAAAAAAAAGTTCTCTTTGACAGTAATATAATTTATTGACACAAACTTAATTTACACTTACAAAATCAATCTTATGCTGTCAGTGGGAAAGCATATCATGAGGTTTATGAATAAAACACTGGGGGTTGGAGTAAAAACTTCATAATGAATTGTATTTGTGCATTGGCAATCTAACTTCAAAAATGTGTGTTCTTGAAATTCAGAGTAAACAGTCCGTCTGGTATAACTAACACCCTTCGATGTGAGGCTGAATACACTCTGGTTCCTGTTGTGCCTCAGTAGGACTGGATTTGTATTGGGAACAAATACAATATTGTGTTAGGTCTCCTCACACAAGCTGTTGCACTGACAGTCACTAAGGACTGAGTTATATGGGCAAGAACTGTCAATGGGACATGCTGCTTCCCAACTGTATGTTCTCAGGTAGACCACCCCTTTTCAGTAATGAAAGGGCAAGCATGGGAAATCCATTAAGCGCTTACTGTGTGTGGGAGGACAGACATTGCAAGAAAAATACATAAAATATCTAAGTTTATCAAGCAACCATACTGCGGGTACACAATTCAACTATACTTAATTTTTAAAAATCGTATTATTAAAAAAAAAAAGTATGTCAAGCAGTCTTAATAAAATAAAACAAACAAAAAAAACCTGTAGATATGCATGTATGCTAAAAAAACATTCATGAGATTTTCACTACAGTAATATAAACTGTTGAACTGTCAAAACACCTTTTAGTTCAAGTAATTCCCATTATACCTCCAAATCTACCAGTGCTGGAATTCTGAAAATGCACCCTTCATGTCTTAGAAAGGTCAGGTGATGTCTTGTGTGTAATCTGCTGGCGTGAACTCTTACATTATGCTAATTCCTTATCAGCCTGAACGCACTCTGAGATCTGCAAATGCTCGTCTTTTATGTATTCCGAGGGTGAATGGTAAAAGGATGGGAGGCTGCTTTCTGTTTTAATGCCCCCACACTCTGGAACTACCTACCCCCTTTTATCAGAGATTCACCTTCAATTGCAATCTTCAAATCTCAATTAAAAACATACCTTTTTAATATAGCTTTTCCATAACATTTTTATGTTTTATTCTGAGTTTTATTGTTACTTCTGTTTTTAATAACTGTACTCTTTTCTTACTGTTTATTATTGTATTTTTGTATTTTTTTCCTGTATGTACAGCGCTTTGAATTATATTGTACATGAATTGCACTATATAAATAAAGGTTTATTATTATTATTATTATTATTATTATTATTATTATTATTATTATTAATATTATTAATATTATTAATATTATTATTATTATTATTATTAGGAGGCTGTGTGGTCCAGTGGTTAAAGAAAAGGGCTTGTAACCAGGAGGTCCCCAGTTCAAATCCCACTTCAGCCACTGACTCATTGTGTGACCCTGAGCAAGTCACTTAACCTCCTTGTGCTCCGTCTTTCGGGTGAGATGTAATTGTAAGTGACTCTGCAGCTGATGCACAGTTCACACACCCTAGTCTCTGTAAGTTGCCTTGGATAAAGGCGTCTGCTAAATAAACTAATAATAATAATAATATTATTATTATAATACTGAGCATAAAAAATAAAAAATAAAAAACAATTTAGGGAATTCAGATAGGATACAGAAGTTCCTTTAAAAAAAAAAGCCAGGACTTAACATTGCAACTCTACTGTTATGACATCCCACCGATACTAACATATTGTAACGGCAGGTCAGTTTGGACTGCTTGGGACTGGACGCCGGGAGGGGAGTGGGAGTGTTAGTGTTAGGTATTGGTGTGTGTGTGTGTGTGTGCTGTCCTGTCTTCCCCTGTGTGTCACCCTGCGTGACTCTGTGAGTGGAAGCGCGTTTCGTGTCTAGGCAGTGCTGGTGTGCTGCCTAGGGTGTCACGTGCACAGTGCAGCTGTATGAGAGAGGGGTCTGTGTTGGCTGCACTGTGATTTGTGTTCGGCTCCACCAGTCAGCTGCATGCGCGGGACTGAGGGTCTGAGCGATTGGTCAGTGTGTATGTAAATGTACCCTTGTGTGTGTGAGCCAATAGGGCTCGGGGGGATCTCTATTATGAGCTACCTGCGCGCTGATCGGGGTTGTGTTGTGTTTTGTGTCGTTGGCGCTGCCTACTGAGCTACTTATCCTTTTGCTAAAAAGAGCGTCCTTTTACCTGCTGTTCTCCATTTTCAATAAAAAAATAGCAGTTTTAACTGCTTTGAGCTGCATCCTGTCTTGTCTTCTTTTATTCCGCTGCGGACCAGACATGCCTTTGCTACAGTATGAACAACCCCATGCAACTTTAAATGCAATATTACAACATTTTATGAGCTTTTTTGTGCTGAGAAAACATGACATTTCTTGTGGCAATGTTCTTAGTATTACTACCTAAAACACATTGATAAAGCATTACAGTGGGCGATTTTATTTTTTTCAATATATCCCCTTTCACACTGGCATGCTCTACCTGGGTCAGAACCTACCCGGGTCAGGACCCGGTGTCATGCGGGTCGGCTACGCAATTTCACACTGCTTTTGATAAAGCAGGGTTGACCTGGGTGACAGACGCAAGTGCACAATGCGCATATCAATGCCCCAGAAGCAACTTGTTACTGACGCTTCCATTCAAGCTTCTCTGGATTGAACCATAGGCCAAAATGTTGAGTAAAACAAATGTTTCTACATCCCTGCTGCAATCTGACCAGTGCTGTGTCTCAATCAAGTGAGACTTTCACGCAGGCGTGGCTGTTTGCTATTGCTTCGGCTCACGAACGGCAGTCATACATTCTTGAGGTGGGTCGCTGGTACCCAGGTTAACCCGGGTACGACCCAGGTACGTGGTTTCATACTACACGGGATTGTGACCTGGGTAGCCAGGTCAGAAATTATCCTACATGCTGTATACAGTACATAACAGTAAATATTTCTGAAGGAAATTCAATGTATCCAGATATGTAATATTACTCAGAATTATAAAGACAATCATTAATGTTTTAGGCAATAATAACAGTAAAACACACACAAGTAAATAACAAACCCTATCCTAATGTTCACTTTAATTAATAGCTCTTACATCAAAACATATCCTTGTAAAATAAAGATGTTTCTGCATAGAAACTGTCATGGCAGGATTTCCTCGATTAAAATTATCACAATAGTAATCTCCAGACAGACTGAAAAACAAAATGGCATTTCCCCACTGGATTTTGTGCAAGATTGGGATAGTTGTCTTTAGAGGGTCACAGTTACAATCTTTAGCCACTTATGAAATGCATCTTCAGCTAAATGGACATTAGATTAACATGCATGCATTATGAATAATAGGAGCTGAACTGTATGTGGGTGTGTGTGCGTGCGTGCGTGCGTGCGTGTGTGTGTGTGCGTGCGTGCGTGCGTGTGTGTGCGTGTGTGCGTGCGTGCGTGTGTGCGTGCATGCGTGTGTGCGTTCCAGTCATACTGGAACCTTGATCTGTAGTAGTAAAAAAAAAGAAAAAAGGTTTTGCTTGTATTTATTACTTGCAGATATTATTAATTAGACATAGCATTTAAGACTCTAAGTGAAATAACTGACAAAAAATGTGCTTAGCTTCTTGACAGTTGCACAAACGTGTGTGTGTGTGGTGAAGGAAGGTGGGATGGGCTTTGAAATACACTTAGAAGAGTGGAAAAACATGGAAAAGACCAAAGACCTGGGAAAGCAATAAGATATTTATTGCTCTAGATATTTAATTTCTAGGTATTTAATAGTAAGGTGATATACATGTATACTGGGTGTCAAACATTGTATGGTCATGGGATAAAAAAAAAAATTTAAAAATCAATGTATTGTACAAAACAACTGTAGCACATTGCTAACTAGAGGTAATCAAAATAAACAGTAATATTGTCACGTACAGCACTGGGTGTTTCCTCTTGTGTGAATATATTACAAATAGTACCCATTCATAAAAAGTGTTAAAAGCAGTTTCACATTTGTCAGCAGTCTTGGTAAGCCTGTCATTTCATATACCTATGTACAGTATGTATGTATGTATGTATGTACGTATGCAGGTATGTATGTATATACTGTAGGTCTGTATTTAAGTATGCATGTATTCAAATGTGATCAAAGGTAATCCATTTCTTATAATAAATCCATCCAATAGTCAAAAATGTTAAAGCAAGGGTCAAAAATGTTAAATAAATGTTATATTTTAGAACGTCAAATTCAACCCGACTAAAACTTTGATCTGAATTTAGCAAGCTACATTACCATATTTCAATTGTGAGCTGAAAGCAGTAAAGCGTGGAAAACCGGAGAGGGCCTGAGGACCCGAAGGACAAGCGCTGACAAAGCTGAGAGTGTTGACATTTAAGGGTTTTTTTTTTTTAATTGAAACTAATCCAAGCCCTGCATCTTTTGCTGGGTAACAATACAAAAACACTTGGGATTCAGTGAAATTCTTTGGGGTTAGACTAAACAGAAAAGTGAAAAAATGAGAGGAGATTAAGAATTATATGAAAATATTCATACAAAGAGAAACACCACATGTAAAAATGGTGCTCTGCTTAATTTAAAAATAAAGTATACTTCTACTATTAGGGGACAAATAATATTCACATCTGTAGGGAGAAAAAACACTGATACATACATTTATAATAGGAAAATGTGCTTCCACAAACTCCTATAGTTCTGAGATTATAATAAACCACATTCAACAAGTTAAAGCCAAACCTTTCCTAAATTACAATACCTTTTTTGACCACGTTCAGATGAAATATATTACATTGGATATTATGAGAGTTTACCCGTCTCAACTGACACCTTCTCACAACTTACTGTATATCGCTTTATCATTGCAGTGCCAGCTGCTCCCGTCCTCACTATAACTCTTCTAACTGGAAGTAGCACTACTGAACATGACCTTCTGCTCATGCTACTGTGCACTGCACATTAATACAAGGTTTTGATTAACTTTATCATACCATTGCCCACAGGTTCACTGCTGTTACAGCTACCTGTGCACAGCAATAACTACCAATAACATTCTCTTACTTTAGTATCAGATTTTGGTTACTTTTATTTTATCTCCATCTTAAGTGGACTTGTTCTGCAGAGATCTAAACTCCCAGTCACAGATTGAAGAAGGGCTTTCCAGGAACACTGTTCCTGTATTGCTGATAGAGAACACATTCTGCTCAGCACCGTTAGTCTCTGTTGATGGAACTGGGTTTCCTGAATCACTGACCTCTTGAAGGTCACCCTAAACACTCTGTGCTATCACTTTAAAGAGAAATACTACAGCATGAGCAAAGAGAAGATGGAAGAAAAAGCAGGATAAAGTCTCCAGCAGTGTGTGAAGATAAGGACAGGAACTGAAGACCATATGAGTTTCCACATACTGAATGATATTGATCATTTGGGCCAGGCTAGGACAGGGGGGAGGGGGGTCAAATCTGCTACGCCATGACATTGCCTTGAATTTGGTTTTCTGTATGGTTTTCTATCGTTGTTTCAGCTTTGCTTAAAAACGATTCCAGCACAAAATGCTTCTGAAACAGCTGTGTTAAGCATATAGAGTTGAACTCACTGAATTGCGAAAGGCTAATATTCTTCCCCAGCTCACTTCCCCACAATCAGCTTTGCTCAGTCTTTTCCACCTGACACCTAGGATTAATCTGCATTCTGAGGCTTTCAGCAGACTCAGTACTCAGAACAAAGTGTACATTTAATAATGTACGGTGCGCCCTAATAACAAGACAACATTGCAGAAACTGATATCCAGCATTTATGAGGCAATATTTGTAAAACAAAATATACAACTATAAATACAATTACCTAATGGCACTGTCTGCTGTTGAATAGGTAGCGTATTATACTGTATGTTTAAAGTGAAAGCATCTATAAGGTTGAAACTATATTTAAATATTAGTCATGTGTATGTATGTCCAATTATTAACAACCCAATGACAAAAAGCATATATGAGTATGCTTCTGTTGTGGCTTGGCCTTTAACAGAAACCTCCATCCTCTCTTCCAGTAGCCTCCTGGGCCCTTGTGCTAAGGAAATCCAGCCCTTTTCTTGTTTTCATTGCTGTAATCCCATGATGACAAATAGATGCATTAAATGAGGCAGGATGCTAAGCACAACCGAAACTCAAAGTCATACAGACGCTTTCTCTTCTTTTTTTTTTTTTAACTATGGATACATGTACATAAAAAATAGCACTTAGTAATGTTTAAAGCAACTAATGCAATTAAACTACTGGTTGCATAGAAATGTGTAAAGGCTGAATTAAAATATGTTTAAAAAAAATCTTGTAGAGTTAAAAGAAGATGCTACAAACTTTATATTTAAATACATAAATGACAATAATGATATGAACAGATGATAATTACAGAATGGGCAGCATTATACTAGTTCTAGTAATGATAGTGCAAGACCACTAAGGCCTTTGATATACCACCAGCATCTATTAATTAATCCCAGTTTGCAGTATTGTCCATTTGTGCTTTTTCAGGCTTTTGTCCTGTTTTCTCCCCAGGGTAAACCCAGCACATGTTTTCTAGAAAATGGGATGTTAAAATAGCTGTCTCCGAATTAATGAATTATTCATTTTGGAATTCACATTAGATACCTAATTATGTACATTTTCGACCCAATAGTTTAAATAAAACATGTTTATTGTGAGGTGGTGTATAAAACACAGTTCAGAATCTGGAGCAAGTGAATATTACTTATTTCAAAATGTATATAAATTGTTAAATATAGTACAGGAAAAGATGGAGGATGATAGATATAGCCACAAGACAATCACGCATTGTCTTCCAGCTACTGTAGCTGGTCAGGAAGAACTGTTCATTCATGATATGCTACAATAGTAAACCCAAAGCATCTTGCAATTGTATTTAACTGCATTAAACTACAGTTTGTTATTGTCATGTAGTACTGCAATACCACAGTGCCATTATTATCCGACATGTTATAATATTTTATCATATGTGCCAGTCTGTTGAATAAAAAATGTACAGTATATAAATGTATTTATTTGTTTATTTTTTTGCTGTGTAGTTTCCAAAACTGGGACACATAGATTTAAAATAGCTTTTAAACTATACAGTCCTTTTTTAAAAAATAAAATAAGAATACTTGTATGAATATAGTGCTTTTATCATTATTACTGTTTTCACATTGATCTAACAAAAAGCAACAACCTCTAGCAACCTCAAACACTGCACCATATCCATTTTCAATTCGTGGCCATGTTTAACTATATATTATAAAAAATAAATACATATTATAAAATATACATTTATATTTGTATCCTTTTTGTATACTTTCAATTTAGTGCAGTACATATATGAAATATTTTAATATGATTGGCTATTGTATAAATATTTCACGAAAGGAGTGCTATCTGGCGCCGTTGCTCAACGGGGCTTTTTTTAAGTTTTGGGGGGAAATGTCGGGACACCGCCGGTACAGTTAATGAGAAAGGGCCCCCTGGTCAGCCTATCTATCCGTCCTATATTCACAACTACAGTATGTGTACGGTATGTTACTATCCTCACACATAAACTAGTATTGTACCTAGGGGGCAGCATTTTGTGCTCTCAGAATGGATAACGGTAATCGACTGAGAATAATGTAACTTCCTTAATATAGTTACACATTCTCAAAACAAAAATATAGACCAAACGCGATAATAAGGCTGTAGTTGCACAAAGAGAACTGCTCCAATTAGCATACGATCGACATGTTTTGAAATGTTATTATTTGACTGTAAAACATTTGCATTTATATATGTTTAAGACTGCTACCGGTGTGTTGCCGTACTCGCATCAACAAGACAGTATTAAACATACGGTAAAACACCGAAAATCAGCACCTTTAAACACGAATCGTAACTTTTAATATAAAAGCACACATAATGGTCGTTCAAAAACGAGCTTCATTTACTGCGATGTTCTTGTTCTTCCAAAACGCGCTCATCATTAGGTATTAACCATGTAAAATCCTTACCTGTGACATTTGCGGTCTCAGATTGATCTCCTTCAGATTGATAGATAAGGGTCTCAGGTTGTTCAGAAGCTGGCACAACAGAACCCCGTCCCTTAGGGTTTGGGCTAAATCAAATACCTGGGCTGATTCCCACGTAACCCGATGGTTTGGTGGCAGCACCTTGCAATTGATAAGCCACAACGCGCATTGCCTCCAAGGCTCCATCATGTTATATTCAATGTAACGCTAATTATAAAAATAAAATAAAATAAATGCAGCTCGAAATCAAGTTATTTACAAATTGTATAGCTTCATACGCAATCAGCCTTCTCTGGTGGATGTATAATAACGTAAAAAAGAGAACTGCAATGTCACTTCCCACTTCTGTTTTGCATTGCGCGCACACACAAACGTATAGACATCGATTTATGGGTGTGCAGCGCCGAGATGGCTGCACGGCTGACAGTCTGTTCTGCTCTCTCCCCCTCTAGATCCCTTTTCTGTCTAGCTGCTGTTGCTTTCTTGTTGCGGTCTGTCTTCCGTCTGCCACTCTCACATGTTCCGTATACACACAGGAGCGTTGGTGTAGGCAGCAGCGACTCCCGAGTGCGAGCGTTCTTCAATGAGAAGAGGAGTGAAACATTGCTGAATAAGAACAAACTCTTACGCTGATATGAAAATCATAATCATGAACACACTCATGCCCTTGATAACGTATGCGGCCAACTAGGCAATGTGCTTTGGGTTTGACAGCGTCACCATTATATGGATATATTTATTGGTCAAAAATACTTTTGTATATATTCTTGATATATCAAAAGTACTGGTGCATTGGAGTATAAAGGGCCACCTGTCTCATAAGTTATACGAGTATCGTGGATTTTTAAATATGTCTATTAAAAAATATATATATATATATGCCACCACGTGCACCGACATTCGTCACAGATGGTATTTTTTGCAATGTATTTTTAAATGTGTTAGTTGTTTTTTTAAAATTAATTATTTATTTATTTATTTATTTATTTATTTATTATTATTATTATTATTATTATTATTATTATTATTATTATTATTATTATAAATGTTTGTTAAGTAAGGTGTAGCGCTGCTTGAAATAAGGAAAACGAACATTTGCAGGTGGGTGTATTTCAGTAAGGCATGGTGTCACAAGCTACTGTAATGATAAATTATTTTTAAAGATGGTGGCGGGGTTTTTTTTCTGATTTAAAACCCTTTGTACCCTTAGAGAATTAGATCTTGTGCCCATTTATCCATATTACTATATCACTCTGAATGACACCCTTGATTTTGTTGCACATTGGAGATGTAAATCCTTATAAAAGCATACCATGGTAGAAGCATAAAGCAGTAAAGTGTGGTAAGGAATAGTGCAGCTTAGAAGAGGCAAACATGACGAAGACTTAGATAGCTTTGTACACAAAATGCTACAGGACCACCATTAATCTTTCCTACAGTTCTTAAGTAAGTCCAGTTGATTTAACTGTATAAAGTGCCAAGACGTTTTACCTTTAAAATATAAAATAAAACCAAGTGCTGCAGACATCATAGTGTCAATAAATATCGTATAACAGGTATCACCATTTCATGTATTTCTGTGATAGCATTGTACATGTGGTGTAATCCATGCTGTGGTTGCTTTGCTGATGTGTATTAATGACAGAAACCCCAATAGAACTAGGTGGGCTAATTCACTAGCCTCTAGTGCTTTTCACTGGAGAGCTGGGTTTGAAGCCAGTGCAACTCATAGGATCACCTCACAATTCAGCACAATTGGCAGTTTCTTTTCAATTGGGTTGAAAAGCCAGGGATGTTCACATGGGGATTGAGATGTGCTCGCAGTGCTGTCAGAAGCAGCTCCCATGAAACCTGGTTGCAATGTGCCTGACCTGATTCTATTAAAGTACATTTTATGTACAGTTTTTAAGAAATCCAAAAAAAAATGACACAGTTTGCGGAGTAGCATAGTGACGAAAGTGCAGTATGACGTACATAGCCTGTGTTCTATTACAATCAAGGACAAGATAACCAGACAAGGCAAGATGCCAAGAGCAATGCTGACGTTGTGGACATCCTGCACTATAACTTATATCTGTCTGCTGGGCAGCCAAAAGAGACACATGTTTTTGTACCTTTTAGCTGGAACATTTTGCAGAGCACTTAACTGACAAGTACAGTAACGGTATGTTGGATAATGTAAAAGATAATGTATACAAACTTGTTCTGGTTAGTCGTGTTGCGTGAAAAAAGTTCCTTTTGGTCAGCAAATGTGTAATGTCATGAGTATGTTCTCCTTAATAAGAAGACAACCAACAGACAGTTTCAATTAGTTTGTATGAGAAAAAGTAAAATCTTCTCTCCAGAAGGTACCCATTCCTGAAGGTCTTGACATTCCAGCAGGATTAACCTTGGGTTTATTCAAAGGGGGCACAAGCATTTAATATTAAAATACTCATATACATTTAACCTTTGCCACACCCTTGCTATAATCAAGAGAGTGCACCCTTTCATAAAAGGTTTTCGTTATGAATGTGAACCCAGGTCTTATCAGAAACCAGGCAGCATTTACTAAGAATTAATAGAAACCGGACAGCTATGTGTGCATTTATATTAAACAGTTTAATTAAACTGTTGTTTTAATTTGTATTTTTTGTAGACGCTGCAAAAGGGTCCAGCTGCTGCTAAATAGAGATTATTAACTTTCACTTAAAAGTGTGAAACCGCTTTTGTTTGCACTGTGCTCATTTTATTAAGAGCTTTATTTCTCAATCTCTTGGGGTGCGGGAGGGGGCAATTCCCCCTGTATGGTTACAAGCTATCAAGCTATCAAAAAGAGCAGTGAAGGGATGGAAATGAGAATTAAAGGCAAAGGCAGCTGTTCGTCCAAGTTGCATGCCTATATACACAAGGCTGTCTCAACAATAGATGTAAGGGAATTTGGCAGATAGCCCGTTCTCATGTTGAGCAACCCCTAAAAGCAAAAGGAGGAAGGGTTGCATACGCTGCTGTGCTGCTTGAGCTTAATAGTGCTGACTGACTGGAATCTCTGAATAAGATTTCTTAGAGAAGTTCATTATTCCTTGTATTAAAGGAATTATATATATATATATATATATATATATATATATATATATATATATATATATATATATATATATATTGGGTTCCTCATTTTTAGCAATTTGTCGATTCGTAACAAGATTTTAGCAATACCTTATGTGGATACTATAATATTTTGCCACAAACTGTGGCATTTAATTTTGATTTTGATCTAATATGAAGCCAAGTTATTTTTGAAAAAGCCCACAGTAAACCTACAATTTCCTTAATGCGCGTTCCTTTTTTTATAATGGAAAATGCAGAAGCGTTTAGTAGGGGTCATAGAAAAGGAGAATTTCACCTATCCCCAGTGACAAGCCTCAAAAGGACCTGATAATGCAGGCCAGCACAGAAAGGAAGCACAGAGCTCAATGTGTTTGAGGTCATTGTCAATTTCCACTTCCTCCACCGCCACTTTAAAGAGTTGGCACAAGATGGCATGATCCTGCTGGGATGACAGATGATTAAAGCTTTAACTTGAGCACTTTACCAAGTGTTTATGCTAGTGGCATAGTGAACATACCATAAGTCAAGTAGTGGTTTTTACTGCACCCTTTAATAGTAGTTGAAAGGGATTCCTATACAAACGATACCATTAAACAGTTTTTGTTTTAATGTGGATATATTTGGAGAAAAAAAAAACAGCAAACATTGTAGTGGCGTCTCAATATGTATTTTGGTAAATCCAGCATATTGTAGAAGTATAGTCAATTGCAATTTAACACAGGCTAAAGATTAATCCAGTCTTTCTATTATTGTTTTTGTATTTTGTAGTATTTGTGGCATTAGTGATCCCAGTACAATACAAATGGCCCAATAATGGTATACTGTACTTAACTGCTTGATTCATGGAATTAGCAGTTATTGGTTCATTAAACTAAATTACTAGAGGTATTATCTAAAATATCTGAACACTCCATCTCACTTACTTCCTCTCTACAAAACTGCTTTAAAAAAAAAAAAAAAAAAGGGGAAAAAAATACTTCCTGGATACTAGTCCAGAATCAGTTTTGAATCAGAATGGAAGTCAAATTTATTTTCACATTTTTAAATATTAAAAAAAAACAAAAAACAAACGTAAAGATCACTAATTGCATGATGCAAAGCTGGAAGTAAAATATTATACTGGTGCTATCAACCCTTGGCTATGTCAAATTAATTTCTAATCAGCCGCAGCATGTTCACAAAGAAGCTAACCTGTCTGCAACACTGTTTCAATGCTTGCAGGAGGTACTCATAACCTACTAACCATCTATCAAGCACTGAAACAGCAAGAAAGCACTGTAGCCTGTACACATTTGAAGATTAGATAACTAAAATGCTGTTATTACAGCATGGTTGGAACAATATCACATATTGTATTAGGATGACCCCTTAATATAAGACTTCAGTCCAATAGTTTAGAAATAGACCGTTGACATGATCCAAAATCTCTGTCTGTATAGGGCTAAATGCAGTCATGTTTTGAGGTTTACAGAACATTCACAGTTGAACTGAGTTACCAGGCCCCCTTTTTCTCGCTCTTCAACTGATTCTGTTTTAAGAATCAATAGAGAGCAACCAAGGATCCTAATGAGAAAAATGACCTGCTTTCTTAATGACAGAGTTTCATGAATACTGGAGACCCCCACTGGGATTAGCTGCTGCTGCTGCTACTGCTGCTGTTCAAATCACTGCTGGCAGAGGAAAGGGTCGATGGGAATGCAAGAAGAGACACTAAGGACAAGGCAAATAGCAGGAGTTTTCATCATGTGCAACTAATAAGAATGATAATTGTATTGAACTGTATGCAGTTTGCAATGTTTTTTTGTTTTTCTCTATACCTTACTTTTCAGTGCCAGGCAAGCTAAGCAGGGTATTGCTGCAGAACGAAAGCTCCAACAGCGTAGCTCTCCTAGGGTATCTCACACAGGGTAATGCCGCGTGCGGAACTCGTAATACTCATTATATGCTACAGCATGATCACATGATAAGGGTGATGAATTTAGGTACTAAAACAGTTTATTTCAGAACAATAACCTAACCCTAAACCTAAGGTTTGTGGGGTACTGGTCGTAACTTTAAATACACACAATAATAACCAAACCCTAAACCTAAGGTTCGTAGGGTATTGGTCGTGGATCACCAATTAATTCTCACAGGGTAATCACTATGTTCAGTGTCCTCCCTTCCCATACTCCCATTTCACTGCTGTCACTGCTAGTCGTAGGACTAAAGATAGTGGGATATTGATGTATGCGGATGATTGTGTTGTTTGGAATACACACAGAAGTTTGGATAGTGGGATCAAGGAAATTGAATGGTAGATTGAAGGAAATGAATTTATGGGCAAAGAAATAGCGGGTGAGAGGGAGTTATGTTTTGTTGTAAGACTAGAGGAGGTATGAGTTTGATGGACAACAGTTAAAGATAGTGCCAGTGTTTAAATTTCTGGGGGGGTGTTGTTGGATAAGAAATTGAAATGGACACAGCAGATAGTAACAAAATAGTTGTTAGATGTAAAGGAAGGATGAATTTGTTGAGGAGCATATCGGGGAATGTATGGGGAGCAAGTATGAAAACTGTGTTAATGATTTATAGAGCAGTGATTAGGCCTATACTGGATTATGGATGTATGATGTATGAGGAGGTGGTCAGTAAGAATTTGAGAATATTGGATGTGGTACAAGCTAGGGCTCTTAGAATATGCAGTGGAGCACTATGTTCCTCTCCGGTTGCAGCATTGCAAGTTGTTACTGGAGAAATGCTACTCTATTTAAATGCTGAGAATTTGGTACTGGGTTAAAATGAATGGGTCGATGAAAACCCTGTGCAAAATATTTTGAGCCTTGTTGGAAATATGGGGTAATAAAGAGAATAAGGAATGTGATAAAACTATTGGGTGATAGAATAGAATAGATTAAGTGCAGATTGCAGCTCATATAGGAATAGATGGGAATGAGAGGGTTGATAAGTTAGCTAAAACAGCAGTGAAGAAAGAGGAAGTGGATATGGATGTGCAGTATGGTTAAAATGAATATTATAAAATAATTGAGAAACAGATTATTAATAAATGGCAGAATATATGGGATAAAGAAAAAAGGGTAGGAAGTTTTATAAGACTCAAAGTAAGGTTAAAATTAGGGAAGGGTGGTATGGGTGGGAGGTAGCATTAATAAGGCTTCTTATAGGGCATTCAGCACTGAAAGGACATCTATATAGAATTGGAGCGCATGAGAATGGGTTATGTATGGAATGTAGTGCAAAGGAAACAGGGGAGCATCGGATGGTTGAATTTGTTAGAAATAGGGAGCTGAGAGAAGATATGTGGAAAGAAATTAGGGATTTTAATATTTCAAATATTTTTTTTTTTAAATGGTATAGATGATGGAAGTAAAACAGAAAATAGTATTATTGGATGTATTGGAAAATTAGAAAAACCAGAAGATTCAAGAATATTTAACATAAAGAGTTTTTAAAAAGTTTAAGTACTCACAGCAGTTTTAATAGCCAAATCTGAACACTAGGTGGCGACAATAAGTTAGATAGAAGAAGTCAGGACTAGGAGCTGGTTGAAGACGGAAGAGGGCTAAAAGGTAGGATTAGCAGACAGAATAAGGGTTACACTGTGATGTTTACAGTATAAATTGTATTTCTTAGAGACTGTTAAAGTTGAGAAGGCAAATAAAGGTATCATGTTACTCGTTGCTTTATTTTATGTAACATGGACGCCAAAGATAAGAGTTTTGTAACTAGACCAAGTACTGTCTGTACACACAATGATGTTTATGTTCTTGTTTAGTACACATGATTGCTGAACTCGCAACAAGCTTTTGCAATAATTTACGTTTATTTTTTACATTGTACTGTCATTCACCTGCCTCAGTTTCATTCAAACTGGTTGTCAGGATATCTAAAGAGGGGTTCTTGTGTTTACTCTTTGATAATTGTATATACAGTATTAGGCTACATATCACTGTGAAATATATTTGTTGTAGTGGAGTGTCTATATTTTTATAGACTTATGTATATCTGTATAGCATCAATGCAAACTGCAAGTGTACGCCAGTAAACAAATAAGATAAACATACAAACTGGGAGTCCCTTCTGATGGGTGCTGATAAAGGTTCTGTGAGGTGCCAACAAGGATTCATATGGAGCTTGTCTCTTTATCTGTCTTTTCCTGAGAGTTGCAGACAAGTGCTGCTATAATAATGTTATAAAAAAAATAAAAAAACATCACGCCTGTTATACTATTTGCTTTTGACCTACTTATTTTTTCTAAAAAATATTGCATACATCTGTTTATAGTATATGAGGTGACATATCACGCTCATTATTATGTTTATTGGCAAATTATTTCAAAACAAACTCAAGGGCAAATAAAAGTTTGGTTAGTTGATATTTCTTCTGTTTTGACTTTAGGCTGCATCAACGATGAACAGATAGATGACATTACAAAGATGGCTCCAGTTGTAGCTCTGTATGCCGGAACACCAGAAATGTTGGAGAAAGTTGAGAACAGTGATACCTGTGTGGAAGAGACATTGGCTGCTGCAAGGTTAGCTTTTTATGCATTTATGAATTTTGCAAAGTGTTAAGAGCTGAAAAACTATATGGGTAACTGTGGCAAAGTGGTAACTGGTAGCAGGTGTATAGCAGGTGTGGTACGGATGCAGTAATTCCAAGAACACACAGACAACAAAGTTTGGGTGAAATGGTTTGTTTAATGCTTATAAATCCAATGGTCTGATGACCAGCCAGTGAATAATAAAGAGCTGGCAATACACAACAATGTGTATTGCACAGTAATGAAAAAAATGGTTGCAGTCCTGCAAACAATAAACACAGTACGAAACACACACAATTAGACACACACACGATCACAAGTCCAAAGTGAGTGCTCTCAGTGCTTGTGGTGATGTACATTATAATACGTGCTATTGGTGAAACAAGTGCTGATAACAATGTTAATCGTGATGGTAGTGCAGTGGTGATCCAGTTTTGTGCTGGCCCTTGGCGACAGCTCCGGATTGGTGTTTAGCAGTCTAGTGCTATATAACAAAAACACAGACAGTTACTAAACAGACCAAACAAACAAAACACTCACAAACTCCTTTCTCTATTTTTTAGTTTGGGGAAATCTCCCGGTCCTTCCAGTTTTCTTGTCTCTCTGAAACCCAAGCAAAGAAAAAGATTTACAGTTCTCCAGCCCCTTTTATGCATGACCCCTTGGTAAACGATTGCAGATGACTCTATTGCCTGCAGCTGCTACCTCGGTTACCTTCCAGGTCAATACGTTCCTGCACCGGAGTCTCGTCTTTTTCCAGGCTGACTGACTTCCCGACCCAGGAAAAGAACTGTCAGGCCAACCTGTCCAAAGCCTTTCCCTTTCGCTACTTAGTTCCCTCACAGGTCGAGAGGGAGATTTACAACCAGAACTCATTATATTTCCGTCACAGTAACAATTTTAGGTAACATTAAATACATTGCAGTTGTCTAGTTAGAGTATTTATGATGTGCAATGTATGTATTCAGCATTTTGTGCGTTTTATGTAAATTGGTAAAAGCTATGAAAAAGACTATCACATCACAGAAAGTTTATGTCTCAGCTCTAATTATGTTTACAAACTCCTGGAATATTACATCCTGCATGGTACAGATGAGAAGGCCCTGGATAGTGTGATAGAGCAGCTCAAGGACAAGAACAGAATGAACCCTCAATATCTAGACAGAGCTGTGGTTGGTTAGTAAAACAATGATCAGTTAATGTGGCTATATCTGTGCTTGCACTTCATTATTAAATTCAATACACCCACAACATTATTGAAAATTAATTGTTGAAAATCAGTGTCTCTAGGCAGTGAAATGAATGAGAATGCTAAATAAGTGTTTGAATTCAGCAGCAGCTGGTTAAGGAGCTAAATAATAGAATCAGTTTTTTTTGCTGCATATTTAATCAAGTAAGTGTTCTGTACTGTTTGCACGGGGTGACTGGCGTTAATTAAATACATTAAATCTTCCTTTTGAAAACTGCTTTGTGACAGCTTTGGTGAGAGTCTGTTACAGAGGTGCAATTACTCAATTATAAGGTTAAAAATGAAGAAAATAATCCGATGGGAATGATTTAGAATGTTTACAGTAAGAAGGAGGTACTAGAAAAACATGTCTCCTTTCACATTGTGTAAAGCTTGATGAGAATTGTAATTAATTTGCAAATTAATTTGTAAGAACTTTAAAATATTTTTTTTAGGGCACTTACAGCAAGTGAAGGCCAACCTCATGAAGTCACCAAAAGAGGCAAATACCTGCAGTGTTCACAAACACATGAGGTAAGCTTAATTCATTGTCATAAGCTTTGTTATTTGTTTATTTAGCAGACATCTTTATCCATTGTAAGAGTCACTTATAACAACGTCTCACCCAAAAGACAGAGCACAATGAGGTTAAGCGACTTGCTGAGGGTCACACAGAGTCAGTGATTTGAACCGGGGACCTCCTGGTTACAAGCCCTTTTCTTTACCCACCGTACCACACAGCTGTAAAACGAAACTAAAGTAATGATGTTTTAAATGCCCAGTCTTTCTGTGCTCAGGGAAATGTACTTAAATATTTTTTAACAATGTTTTTGTAAAGAGGCAAGGAGTAGGGGCATTCTAGAACTGGACTTGAGACAGTTGAAGCACAAGATTCATCATTGTTAGATTTGTGTTTTTTTTTGTTCTAGCCTTGCCCGGTGTATTCCAGGCTGTGCTGCCTGGAGTCCTGACTGAAAGCGTGTTCGATCAGGCCGTCCATAACACTGCTAAAGTACATGGATCCTAATGTACACTTGGTCCTAACTGAAATACTCCTTTTATTTCAGAAATAATCTTTTCATTTTCTCAGTGTACCAGTATTTTTCTCAGTATAATGCTACATTTGCAGTTTGATATGAATAGTTAATGAAAGCTCACACTCACAGATTAGAAGGTGGGAACTTGATGTACAACTTTGATTTAAGCTGTATTATGTAGCCTTAACTGCATGGAATTGATCATCATTGGAATTACTGGTTACAATGTTCACCTTATCTGGCCTTTTTTCTCTTTTTCACAAATCAAAATAATAAAACATGAATGTTGTGTCTGTTGTTTTAATTGATGTTGCTTGTGGAAGAGCTGTGTTTGCAGGTTGACAAAACAGTCCAAATGGGTGGCAGAAAGTTGGGTAATAAAGGTGTGGAGTAGCCATACATTTGAAGTTTGGTTAGCAAAACACAACTAGCAGTATTTCTAAATCACTCTGTTGTTCATACCAAATCAGATTACTACAAACCTACTTGAGACATTTCCTTTTGAAAAGCAAAATCATGTTCACCACATCACCAAAATACAGCTATTGTTTTTGGCCAATCATGTGACAACTTTGGACAGCTGCTAAAAATCAACAATGTTATTCATAAACACTTACAGACCATGTGTTTTCTCATAACACCACCAATAGGGTGAAGGAATTGTTTTTGTTGTGTGTACTGGGCTTTAAACTCATTAGTACTTCAAAATCATGCCTTGTTCTGGTTTATCCAGAAATATAGGTGGTGTTGCCATTCTGGTCTTTAGAGATAAAATCAGTAAATACATGCATTGTTATTACAAAGTGATAAGCAGCTAAATTCCAGGAGGTGTTAAGTAGATTTGACATTTTTGTCTGGACATTTGCAGATGATTTTTAAACAACACTGTAAAAACCAGTTGTACGGCAGTTTACAACTAGATCTTGGGGAAACCCAAAACTATCTCTGCTTTTATTCTCTTGCAAAGCTTTCACTGTAACAACAATTATATGACAAATGTTACTTGCTGAAAAAAACTAATTTATTAAAACTCACACAACACATGAAATACAAAAGAAAGAAACATAATTGATATATATATATATATAGATAGATAGATAGATAGATAGATAGATAGATAGAGCCATTTTAAAAACATGTCTACATTTTCTGTGCTTCACATTGTTTAAACTGAAGAATACAATGTTTGTAATTTGCATTACTTCTGAATTCAGTAACTACTGTAAACTGACAATTCCCACTTTTTTATGCAAATTATTGCTTTGACACCCATTTATTAATATTGTTTTCCAGATTGCATTTTACAAGTACATTCTATACAGTATACATATGGTATATATAGATGCCCACAACAATATTTAAACAAAAAGCTACATTTCAGAAACTGATGGAATACAGATGTTGTAGCTGCCACCAACAGACAATATACATTTAAACTTCACACAATGTTAGGGTGTACAGCTATGGCCAAAAGTTTTGCATCACCTAGAATTTTAGGATTGAGACAAAAAATAAATACATAAAAAAATATAAAATGAACATCATTTAGACCTTTTATTTATCAGTAATCAAAGCAACTACAAAATTATATCACAAACGTCTACTGGAAACTGCATTTATAGTACAGTATTTCATGTTTGTTTATTTAGCAGACGCCTTACTGCTAAATAAACTTCAAAATGTCACATTTTTCAATTTGTCAGTTTTTCATTAAGGAAATGGAAAATTACAAAAGTGGCATGTAAATCAATGTTAACGTAACATTATTCAGCAGGTTTTATTTGAATTTATGTAACAAAATGTTAATTATATAGGTGATGCAAAACGTTTGATCATAATTGTATATTTCACAACAATTATATTCTATTATCCATGATACATTTCTCTGAATTAAAAAAAACAAAAAACAAAAACGTATAGCTCTTTTCAATCCCAGACGTCACCTGAGAAAATGTGTGTGTGTGTGTGTGTGTGTGTGTGTGTATATTTATATATTGCAAGAATACAAATTTGAAGCAAAAAGAGACATGCAATAAGAGGTCTGGTATCAAAATAATAATAGAACATGTACATGTCTTGCAGTAAATCTTTGTTATGCCAAACATGTTACAAAATAGTAGCTTGTCAGGCCCCACAAGTATAAGGCATCTGGGGAGTCTAAACAAGTTAAAAAATAATCTAATCCTATATTTCCTGCATACATCAAACACTCCATATGGTTTTCCTACTGTTAAGAATAATAATATCTGCTCCTCACGTGATTATATGTAAGGTTGTGACTTAAATCTAAATCAGGCAATTCTCCTGCGTTTTACTTGATATTGGGAATGTCAAAACATTGTCTTAAGACGAGTGGCTTAACACTTTTTTTTTTCTACCATAACGTGCAAAAGTAAATTCTTATGATTACAGATAGTGCTGGCCTTTTGGAGTTGTAGAAACGAAGGATATAGAGTAGATACAGCATAAAGAATATTTCTACAGTTTATCCTTTGAGTTAAACTTCAAGCTTGGCCATCTTACAATAACTTACATATTGTTTACACCATTTTACTGTTAAGAATAAGCACAGGAAAAAAGAAGCTGGAAAAAAAAATGAAAGTGGCTGTGTGTTAACACTAGCACTGTCATAGCCGCTTTTTGAGCGTCTTTTGCAATTCAAATTTAAATATCTCCGCGTATGTGAATATCTTGTGCATGTCCGTTCTTAAATGCTACTAAATATTTGAATTCAATACCCATACAGTGTTTCAACTGTAGAATCGTAAAAATGAATACGTTATAAGCACTTGCTACTTTAACCGCCAGACCCGCAGTTTATGCGGCACATTGAAATCAATACAATATAGCCGACAATTTAGTCTGGCTTTGTAATAAAATCAAAGTCAAGAACATATTATATACTCCTGTCGAGTGCCGAAACACTAATGAAAGTCATTCTACATATCATATATTATTATTATTATTTTTATTATTATTATTATTATTATTATTTTATTAGCAGTTCTCACAAAATGTACACATTGAATCACAATACAGTGTGATATAGCTACGCTAATTTTTTCTCGTCTGCCTGTCCTCTGAATAGAGTTACCACCAACAGCTCAAGCCGTGCGAGCCCCCCTGCACTCCACTACACTCCTCAGGCAGAACGACTGTGCCACCCTGAGTGTGTACAGGTGTAAAAAAAATAAAAAAATGTGCTTATTCTAAGCTCTCTGCACAAATCAGTGACCATTGAGATGGATGCTAAACAAAAGCCAGAGAGTCTTGCATTTTACAACGCAACAAAGTACGCTGTGGCTATACTGGATCAAATGGCACGGCTGTATTCTGTCAAAGGTGGTACTCGCAGGTGGCCTGTGGCTGTTTTTTTTTTTTTTTTTATAATGTTTTGGACCTGGCAGCCATCAACACTTTGGTTTTGTACAAGGAGTGCACCGGCAACAAAATCACTGAGAGGGACTTAATTTTGCAGCTAGCCCTGGAGCTACGGCAGAAACATTTTGATAAGAGACACGAAAGCCGGCTGGCACATGCCCCTAAACCTTCAGCCAGCGCGTCCACTGGCACACGGAATAAAAGACAATTACAGTTTTTCATGTTTATGTACATGTGCTCTTTTTGAAAAAAATAAGAACAAAGTAATTTTCAATGTGAATAAGGTGTTTCTACTCTGAAAATGTTATGTACGATGTTCATAAATAAAAATATTAAGTTGTATCCGATTGTTTGTTTTTCATTTTCATAGCGAAGCCGTTTTAAAATGGAGCCGCACATTTTGCGGGTGCGGCGGTTGTATGTAGTCCGAAATCTCGGCGGTTCTAGGTGTTAAGGCAGCTAAAAAAAAACTCCAATTGAAGGTTTACTCCATGTTGCTAGCAATCACCAGATGGTTAGGTTGAAAGTAGAACTCTACTGCTTGACTAATGGGCATGCCTTGCAGAGGGAATGGATTAATTAATAATAATAATAATAATAATAATACCACCACAATATAAGAATTGATGAATACAGACTTTAATAGCACCTTAATCTTATCTTGTCTCAGATTTATAAAAAAAATAAAAAAAAAACACCATCACACCTTTGTCTCCAAAACGAGAGTTTTTGGGGCAGATCTTACACCTTAAGCCTTTTCTTGGGAGGGTTTGTCATCAATTATCGATAGATGCTGTCTGTTGTGTTTATTTAGAAGAGAGCCCCAAACCTGTCTTTGAGTATTCATACACCACGTAACTAATGCTTACAGCAGGAATAACCTTCATGAAGTTAGGGGCTATACCCCTGTATAGTCCAAAAAAGCCATCATTGGAAACAATTCTCTTAGTAAGGTTGACCATAGAAAGCTGTGGGGAACCTTCCATAGATGCTGAAAAGGAAAACGATAAAAAAAAACATTAAAAAGTTTGTTGCATATTGTCATCTGCTACTAAATAAATACAATGTACTCTTTTTTTGTTTGTCTACCTACTATTTTTTTTTTCCTTTAAATTGATTAGTAATACTGATTACAATATTCACCTTGGTAGGTAGGTCAGTAACATACTGAGGATAGAAGAAACCCATTACAAGTCAGTAGGTTGCCACAACCTACATCCACTGCATGTGTTAAATACAGACCAGCAGTTCAAGGTTTATTGCCATTAATAACTCAGCCAATCAAGTACTGAATATGTACTGGAAATGGTTAATACCAAGCTCAATATACTGATAGTAGTAAATCCTACTAAACTGAATGCTACTCAGTATTTGATTTAGAAATCTGCAAAGTTACCCTGTGCTTGCATGCGAGTCCTGATCAGGGCAAGAGGGTAGCTAGCTAGTTGTCCACAAGTGCTGGAAATGGTCCCACAGGCCAGTAGAACAAGTATTCCTGGGTTTGGAGAGTCTGTGGCATAACGTGTCAGCCAGAAATTCTTCAAGCTCTGAAGGAGAAAGGGAAACGAGTTTAAAAAGATCTGAATACATACTTATAAATAAAATACTCAATATGTAAAACAAATGTCAAGTTACTGTTGTATACGCACTAATGCAAGCACCTACATTTAGCAAACATAAGCAACATTTCAAGGTTTTAACACCTCTGAGTGTATAAACATTATAATACAGCACATATTTAGCCAGTGCCTTTCATGTGAAGGATCACACTAAAAACATACCTCGTAAACAGCTAGGTCAATGCCTGCATAGGGGATGATTCCCAATATGTTGGGGATGTAGCCTTTGTAGAAGGCTTTCACACCTTCTCTCTTCAGAATCTTCTTCCCACAATTCAACATTCCGGAATACTGCCCAGTCTTTCCCAGGGTCAGCCTGGTCTTCATGACCTGATAGAATTCAAAGATTCCCAACAGATGTCATGTATGTTCAAAGAGCTTACATGATCAGGACACTCTCATTGGCCCGCTTTACAAGGGATAAAAAATTGTTATCAATAGAGGAGGAAATACTGTTGTTGTAAATTGTGTTTGGGATATTAATAAATGTTATGTGTGTTTACATAATAATAATAATAATAATAATAATAATAATAATAATAATATCTTTATTTTTATATAGCGCCTTTCATAGTGGACCACCATCACAAAGCGCTTTACAGAGGTAGGCTGTGAACTGTGTATTATATGCAGTCACTTACAATAAGACATTGATTTAAGATCTGTTCCGCAGGATGGAGCACAAGGAGGTTAAAGTGACTTGCTCAGGGTCACACAGTCAGTCAGTCAGTGGCAGAGGTGGAATTATGTGATCAGGACACTGAGCAGTTCAGGTAGCATAATAAGGTGGAATATTTGTTAATGTACAGCATAGCCCCCCCACCATTTTAAAACTACAATGGTGAACTATACTCTTGGCTAAATAATAAGCATGTATACATATTTCTTGATGATTAGGAAAATTACAGTACTATTTGTACAAGCATGTATTTTATACACGCTGGCAAGAAAATATATGATCTTTACAGGACAGAAGGTAAGAGGAATGTGGTGAAAACACAGGGAGGTGGTGAGGAGATCAACCAATAAGGGGCAGGCATGTTGGGCCTTTTTCTAATATTGTAACTGATATTATTATTATTATTTGTTTATTTAGCAGACGCCTTTATCCAAGGCGACTTACAGGGACTAGGGTGTGTGAACTATGCATCAGCTGCAGAGTCACTTACAATTACGTCTCACCCGAAAGACGGAGCACAAGGAGGTTAAGTGACTTGCTCAGGGTCACACAATGAGACAGTGGCTGAGGTGGGATTTGAACCAGGAACCTCCTGGTTACAAGCCCTTTTCTTTAACCACTGGACCACACAGCTTTCCCGTCCATTGCTAATTATAGCTTTCCTTACCTCCATGGGATAGATGATAGTTTGTGCTGTTGCCCCAGCAAGGGATCCAGCAATGAACCTCTCATGGGGTTTAACTGTCCCTCCCTCTGATGCAATGAGCTTTTTGTACTATTAGAAGAAATGAAAAGGCAGAATAATGACACCAACCTTTCAGTCAATCAGTAGAATACAATAAAGTTTCAGACAGTTGTAAGCAAACATTGGAAGATTCACAAGGGTTCTATAAGGGTTAATGTTACAATATAACTTCCTTGATATTTCAGTATTCAAAAAATAATAAAATAATTAAAAAAATATATTTGAAGCTGGATAACTAGCAGCTCCTGGAATTGTATTGAAGCCAATGCTTCTATTCAGTTCCCACACACTAGATTAGCATCTGACTGCTCAAACTCCTCGTCTGGTTTAATTCTTAATGAGGATCAACTTCCCACGTCATCATAGCTCACAGCAAGTAAAAATAGATCATATACCACTTGCATAAGTATTTCAAAAAGAAAAAAAAAACTGCTGGGTTCACCCTACAGTTCAGGTTGCCTCTCCAATATAAAAAAAACAACAACATAAACTTTGATTTATCTGAATTTCTACACAAAATTAATGAAAATGTACATTCTGTTTTTTAGATGCAAGGGTCTGTGTATTGCCAATCTCAAATGAGCATCACTGTAACAATACTATATTTCATTGAATCCTGCACATTGGACATTTTGCTAAGCAGTCTAGGTAGCATAATGTTTTTTTTCTTCTTTCAATAAGAAGATGTGCTTGAATTATTTATGTTTTTGATTCTTGCCTTGCAGCACAAGGTCTAATAAGTAAAGAATAAAAACCAATATTCCATACCTGTTCATAAGCCCAGAATTTAATTGCTGTCTCAGGGGCGATCTTAAGAACATTCACTCCATTTCCTCGCCAGAGTGACCGGATCCCTCCTTCTTTTACCATTTGCTTGAATCCACTAGAAATGCTTATTTTGTTGGTCTTGGAAGAGTGCACCTACAATATGCAAAAACAACATTTATTACAGTATGCCATAACATCTGTGTCATCAGTCTTATTAGACAGGCAGTAAATTGCCAGTACCTGCATGAAGACTTTCATTCGATCAAGGGAGCTGTCCCGTTCGAGACTGCTCCTGCCAACGCTCCTGCCATTAGTTGTTTCCACCACATCCCGGTCTTCTTCTCATCCTCCGTGAATTCATCAGGGATCGAAAGGCTGTCCCCGATATCCAATACCTGAAACAAACAGCTGATATAAACGCATTGTCAAACCAAACATGTATAAAAAGGATGGATATTTAATTTAACCATGGAACAGTTAATAATGTTTGTTATTATTAGAAATGTCATTATGCATGTTGCTAAACCTACCACTTCATAGAAGGCACCATCATCCACAAAGTCAATGAAGAACCACTGGCCTGTCTCAAGCTGCACGACTGCCATCCTGGTTCAGGAGAGTCACCCTACTTGCTTGCTGGCTCATATACCCTGGGCTGTACTTGCAATGTCAGTGCTACCACAGCAGTCCTCTCACACCGAGAAAAACCTTTTAAAGCTTGCTTGAGTCTTTAATCTCCTCCCAAAAGCTCTCATAGATTAGATAGAAAGAAAAAAAAAACCTATGGCCTTCAAAGCACAGGGAAACTCAACTGTTATATGGTCAATGCACTTTTTACCTGGCAAAAAAACAGCATTAAGGGTGCAATTACAATTGTGCTGCTACACATGACCCTGCTAATGAATCTACCATTTTTATGATGGACTCCATTGAGTGTGGACCAGCATGAAGAGAGGGCAGCTCTGTGTTACACTTTTAAAATTTTTCAAAGTGAAGAAATATAGAAAAGTTCAACTGCACGATGACACAGTATGAGCAGCAGTGAAAATGAGACAAGCTAATAGGGGCTCATACCAGGACAACACCTATGATCCTCGGTTAGACGTATTAGTGTACCTTCGCAGTGAAGCGATGTTTGATTGAAAGGAAGAAACCCTGCTGTCTTTCTCAGCAACAACTATAAATGGAATGCCAAGCTGCTCAACGAGCCGTTTCTTTGCCTCTGACCTTGTTCTCTCAGTCGATTATATAATAGCTACGAGAGGGTTGAAACTCACTTTGGTGTTGCAACTTTAACTGGTATTACTGGGTAACTAACAGGTTAACTATGATAACAGTTTAAAATTCATGTTGTGTTTAACAGTTGATTTCCTAATCATTCAGTGCATGCACTTGAGATTCTGTCGAGGCAGTAACCAAAGGCAATACTCACGGAGGACTTCTTCCAGAAGCGGATGATCTCTTCGATGTTGGTGGCCGGGTTCAAGAGAAAGTGGGCACGCCACTCATTCCAGTCAACTGTCATGGTCCCATCAGCATCAATACTGCAAGTAAAAGAAACAAGGAAGACATTATATAGCTGCTATGCAGATTTCTGGAGATGGGATACAATGGATGCTTAAAAAAGGATTAATAACTAAGATTTTCAAATCCTTTCTAACCAGAATAAACTTTAGCACTCCTTTCACTGCAAAGATTAAAGGGGAAGGGAAAATGGTAGTGAATCTTAATAGAGGGTAGGGAAATGGATTATAAAATCAAAACCTAACGCACAGCTTGATATGCAGACAATTTTGAAGAAATAAAATATAACTAACTAAGCCCTCTACTTCACAGCAGTGTCTTGTCGGGTCAGTAGTTCAATTACAAATTCAATCTACATTGCACTTGTGACAACAAAACCAAGTTGTGTGAAAAATACAGCCTCCATGTCCCTATCAGCTACAGGTTTTTAAAATGCTGTGCCCCAGGTGAAAATCCAATGATCAAACTGTGGAGGCAGATATCATGAGTTCTCGTTTCAAATCCCCTCAGGTGCCCAGCCAATTCCTTGGATCCTGAACAAATTACTTTCCATCGTTTGGCGTCAGTCCCACACTGCTGTAAAAGCAAACCCCATCTGCTAATGGGATAAGCATTCCTGCTGGACCTGTGTTGGTAGATTTATTTTTGTTAAATTAACTGCCGAGTTGCAGTTTTGTAATATACTGTAGTACTTATTGATCCATATGTTGAAATGGCCACCATTTCATTAAAATACTTAGATATACAATAATTCTGTTATTTAGCTACACACAACAGTATGCATTTCTTTTTTTCATTTATTTATAGATTTTTATTTTTTTTAATTTATTGGGGTAAAATTCACCCTACGGTAAAGTCTGGATAATTCTAATTAGAACTAATCGTATACAACTCAAATACTCATATAAAAAGTATCTCATCTTAGCTTGTGTATCCCCACTATAGGATAGTTCAAAAGAAACCACACTGCCATTTCATTATTTGTGAAAAACATATGTCATACGTTGTGGCTCTCCACTTTAATACATGTTCAGAAAGCTTGATTGTGAGTTAACAGCCATACCAGCAAATTCATTTTAAAAACAGCATGTGACTCAACAGGTCTCAACCCCTGACAACCACCATAATACATCAAAAGGCAAATTCCTGAAAACAACTTAAAATGAGAAGCAGAAGAGTCTCTGCACCGCATTACAGCAAACACAACGAAAGCAGCAGCTGGCTGTTACAGAGGTTTTCATATAGGAATATGGTCCATTAAATTGTATTAAAACATATTGCTCATTAGGGTATAGCTATCATTACAATAGGTCTCGTAGTTTGTAAACTAGAAGGAAATACAAGTGAGAGCCGAATGCCTTTTCTGTCCAAACTCCAAACAGAGAATATTTATATATTTAACAGAAATGACAATACGAGTGTCTGTTAAAGTACAAAAAAAACACACACACACATTTCTGTAAATAATAATTTGCATTATTAAAAAAAAGAAAGACCGATGACAATATTCAGAAACACTTGTGTTGTTTTTTAATATAACTTGAATAATATTTTGCTTGTACAGCAGTTCTGCAAACATATTTGCAGAACCAGCAACTAAAAAAAATAAAACAGCCTAAAGCCTTTCATTATTAGACACTAATTGAGATTTTGTGTGAAGCTGTAGTTGGCTTCAAAGATACCTACAGACATATGAGCCAAGGCCAAGCTAGCTCTCGGTGTCAGAGGAATCGGTTTATCTGTCAGCTTTTTAGTGAGAGGGCAGAGGTATGAGGCATGGTAGCAACCGACAGGAAGCAAACGTTGAGAGCAGATTAGAGTAACTGCAGAAGCAATACAGTAGGGTGACTTTTTAATCAAAGACGGCACAGCCAATTAAGGTGAGACTATAGGTCAAAAATGAAAAGCTACTGCAATAAAAAAAATATAGTAAAACCTGTCTAATCCCTCTTCATGCCAGCATTCTGTAATTCGTCATGATTTTTGGGTCCCGATAAATTAAAAATAAATGCTTAAAGGATGTCAGTGTGATTCACTCCCTGGCTTGCTTTTCTTCACTGGCCAGCCAATTAAGCCAGAGGTACAGAAGTGCGTGATTACATGACATGTCAATATGATTCAGTGTTGAATGAAAACATATACGTGTGCAAACCTTGAAAGAATCTTCTGTGCATGCTCTTCACTTAATTTGACCCCCAGTTTGGAAAGCGACTCCCTAATCTCCGAAGCATCAATACGACCTAGAAAAGAAAGGTTACGTATAATGGCCTATTAAACCAGCCAGTAAGTGTCAACGGCATTATCTGCTTACTCCACAACTGTATTAAATAAGTCTGCTTTTGTTTTTCATGCACAGTGTCTTGGGACCTTCCAAAAAAGTAATTTCCACCGTAATCTGCCTTCATACAGTG
Source organism: Acipenser oxyrinchus oxyrinchus (assembly GCA_030684275.1). Classification (NCBI taxonomy): domain Eukaryota; kingdom Metazoa; phylum Chordata; class Actinopteri; order Acipenseriformes; family Acipenseridae; genus Acipenser; species Acipenser oxyrinchus. Next base: position 9,629,563 of record CM060258.1, on the reverse strand, counting down.
GGATTAATTACTGTATTCAGCTCATTGAGTGTTTTTTTTTTTTTTTTTTAACAGCACCTTCCGACTCATTTTGACCTTCAACACAAACAAAAATCTTTGGCCAAGTACTGCAACGTATCAGACAAATACAATAAACAAAAAAAAAAAAAAAAAAAAAAACTGTACCATCATTATTTTTGTCCAAGCTCTTGAAGGTCAACATCAGTTTTTTTTCATGGTCTCTGAGATACTCTGAAAATTCGGAAATGTCCAGCTCTCCATCGTCATCACTGTCTCCAGCGGAAACTATTTTCTGATGAAAAAACACAGACCAAAAAACAATCAGGAAAAAGAACTGTGTCTCTGTGTTTATTTGAAAGAAAGGTTCATTCTGGAAACATGCAGGTTTGAAACACAATGCATAGCAAGGTCTTATTTTCTCTTGTTTAGCAAATTGAATACAAGGGTCAATAGTGCAAGCAGGTGCCAGGTACAGTGTTATGAAAACAGGACAGATGACCTGTGCACCAGGGTGTAAACTCAGTGCTTTAGAGTGAATACTAGCAATATTGGTGCTGTGATTAGGAACAGGGAGCTAGTATATGGTTTCGAAGGCAAGAACTTTCCAGCTTTCCAGTCTCCATCTAATTTTCAGAACTCATTGCTGGGCAAACATGGAACGCATCACTGCGCTGCTTCAGGCTTACAGACTTCAGGCTTACAGTACAAGAAGCTGGGCAATGATCTTGATGGAATCATTCATCCAAGCCCCCCGCATCTCCTTTTTTTCTTTTTATTTATCCTGGATAAACCAGTAGTCATGCCAGGTGTTGTTCTTACTGTGCTTTATTAAAGTAGAAATCAACTTGAGGTGTAACTTTATATTGCAGATAATAAACCCTAATTACACCTGCATGTGTATCTACAACGAAAAGGGTTAAACCAAACATTCTAGCCACATAGACAGTGAATTATGTGGATAGAATGCTCGGTATCTCGCTGGGAGAAATGTCCATGCAAAGTTTCATTCAAAAAGTCAGGCACTGTTCCCAAGAAAATATATAAAACATAAAATATTCAATATGACCCTACAAAGGCAATTATTTTCTGGATGGTTTGCTCTACAGCAATTGTAATTAGCTAATGGGTATTTACTTTCTAAGTAAATAGTTAGTCAGGAATGCATTTCTACATCCATAATTACAAACACTGCAAATTAGAATGTCACAGACCCAATGCTCTTAGCTGATGTTGATCCAGCAGCCCCACCTACTGTCAAAGTTATAAAAAAAAATAAAAAAAATCTACTCCTCAGGACTTGACAGTTTACAAAAGCATAATTCAGAATTAATTATCCTATTGTTTTTCCGTATGCTCCTGCATTTACAAATTTGTAATGTAATTAATTTACTGAACTGATATATTTGACACTGGAAATCAAATACCAGTCTTAAATATCCTTTTCTAAACATGCATAGAACAGAAGCATATTGGCATAAATGTATTGACATATTTCAATGTTTACATTATAATTATTATTTGTTTATTTAGCAGACACCTTTATCCATGGCGACTTAGAGACTAGGGTGTGTGAACTATGCATTAGCTGCAAAGTCACTAACAACAATGTCTCACCTGAAAGACAGAGCACAAGGAGGTTAAGCGACTTGCTCAAGGTCACACAGTGGCTGATCCGGGGTTTGAACCGGGGACCTCTTGGTATACAGTAGGATCCTTTTCCATTTGTTTAACTCATAAGGCCAGAATTATTTATGATATGCAATGCACAATTTGACCAGCAGGTGGAACTATTGCACTATGAAACAAATACTGGTACATTGGAACGTCGCAATCAATCAATGATCAATTAACCGTCTTGCTAAATAAATAAATAAACAAATAAATAAATAAATACATATTAAAAAGTAGGCTACGCGAGTAATGGCATTGGCAGCAAATGCAGCTACCGTGATGGAAACAGAAATAAAGCGTTATAGCAATCAGCCATTTGGTGCGTTCCCCTTTAAGAGAGGCGGGCGGTGTGGGTGTGTCAGTTAGCTGCATGTAGCAGTTACGTTTCAATACACCAGTCGAGAAAGCTTTTTTTGTGTGCAATGTGTTTATATGATGGAGTGCAAGCTTGCAGATATTGGCAACGAGTTGTAGCTTTTAAAATTCATTTGAATTAAACAAAGCAAGCTTCATAAACGCAATGCTTACTGGCCATTTGTTTAAAATAGCCAAAGCAATATTCAAACCGAGCTGCTTATCGGCTGTTGGCAATATCAGGAGCGAGCGCAAAGTACCGTGACAGAGATATTAAGAAAGCAGAACCAGGGAGGCAGGGACTTCTAGAGTGAAGAAAGGAGCCATTAGTTGCTGGTTACTGTTTACTGTTTACCGTTTGTTTTGTAGTGTTTTTTTTTTTTAAGCTTTGCGTGGAGATGGCTTATAGAAAAGGCATAGCAAAACTTTCCCATGTTTAAAGCAGTTTGCGTCTTGTTTTTGTTCACTAACCTATTTATGGATGTGTAAATGCTTTTTCTATAGATTTTCGCAAATCCGACTTTCATATACGTCTACACCCCAGTCTACAGGGGGTCAGATATGCTACGTTGTACTGTATAAAAAACACTTTCACAACTGCATGTTCAGCAGTTACAGCACATCAAAGTACTTCTGTTTGGGGAAGGGTATTATTACAGCAAGATTTCTTAATCAGTGGTTTCCATGGAAACTAACCATGAGTAATAGTTCAGGAATTGTCTGCAGGTTTTGCTCTGTGTACACTGTAGGAGTGCCATGCAAATTACCTGGAAAAATCACCAGGCAGGTTTTTGAACATTACAAATCCACTTTGAAACACTATCATAAGATTCACTTTAAAACTGCTAATCCAGGCCTAGCTGTTATATTTGGAAAGCGGGAACAGCACAACATTGCAAATAATACTTGGCAAATGCATTGTACTTCTGTGAAAATGCTCTAGAAATGGAGGTTCAGACACCAACATCCTAAATTGCACAGGAATCTTTATATACTACTCTTCTGAACTGACGTGGTAGCAGACTTTACGTTCTTTATGGTTAAGCCAGTATAATTGTGTATATTGCATATTTTCGTGCTTGTTTCTGAATATGGTTTGAAATTACTTGTACCACATAAATATCTTACAACTCAGATTAGTATGCTACAAAAGGAAGCACAAAGTTAAACCAACACCACCACAAAATCAGACAACAATTTTTAAATTTCAAGAACTTCCAGAATATAGATTTAGAAAGTGCAATGTAGTCTACTGTCTCACTTGAAAGTGTATAGAACACACTTCGTCTTACCATACACAAAATGTACAAAACAATTACTTTGATTTTTATTTTTTTATATGCTGTATCAATCTGTCTGTTTTTTTTTTTATTGTAATGCATATATATATATATATATATATATATATATATATATATATATATATATATATATAAAATAAAAAACATGCGGTGGAAGAATGTAGTAGTAAACCAACAACAAAGAATTATATTTTCGCATACAAATGAAAATCACTGTAGCTTTAAAGGTTATATGTTAAAAGTGAATGTGTCTGCTAGCTACCTTTTAAGGACATCCATTTGCTGTTTTAATCTCTATCAATGCTGCTGGAGGCTGTGAACAATTAACCTTTATAGCTGGAGATCTTCAAACACTCTGCAGACTACACTGCATTTTTTTTTTTTTTTTTAAATAAACCAAGTTGCAGTTATAGAATAACCAACAATCTAAAGTGAACCCTTTGTTGATTATATATTTCAATCGCCCCATATAAAAGCCCCCCCATATATATACCATTTTTAAAGCGGTACTTTATCTCAACTAAATGTACATATTAGTTATTTTCTTACATTATTAGTGTATGTGTTGTCTGCTGCAGTTTCCCCCTAGGAAAGTATTTGCAATGCTTGTTCTGGGGCTGGTTTTTCTAAAGTGTGGAAGGGAAGTGCACAAGTGTAGCAAACTGCAAAAAGAATAAAAGTAAATGTTTATCTGTGTCACCCAACAGGGGACTTTTTTTTGGAAGAACAGGATATATTTGTATTTTGTTTTTTAATTGGTAACTAGAAAAAAACATATTGACCAACTGAATTTAGGGGCTTGTTATACTGATGTGCATTTAAGTTTAAGGGCTGTAAGGGGCCAGAAATACCTTACGTGACACAGTAACTTACTCTGGTAATGCAAAATACTCAACTTGCAAAAAGTTAATACTGCCAAAATATCGCACTACATTGCAATTTATTTCATTCAGTAGTTTAATTTTGAGAGGCATTCACATGACTAAGACAAAATAAGCTTAAAACCGTAGTCAACTTTGATAAAAAGTTGTTAAAGATGATGTGGCTTATACCTTGCCCCACAGTAGAGAGGCTGTGTAGTCCAGTGGTTAAAGAAAAGGGCTTGCAACTAGGAGGTTGGAAGTTCAAATCCCAGCTCAGCCACTGACTTGCTGTGTGACCCTAAGCAAGTCACCTAACCTCCTTGCGCTGGTCTTTCGGGTGAGACTTGTTGTAAGAGAGACTGCAGCTGATGCATAGTTCACACACCCTAGTCTCTGTCAGTTGCCTTGGATAAAGGCGTCTGCTAAATGAACAAACAATACCCAAAGTGTTTATATATATATATATATATATATATATATATATATATATATATATATAGCATCCATCACATATGCTTAAAACTGTGGCATATCGTCTCACTTGAAATGTGTATTTTATACACATCTGGCTTTGCTTTTTAAATTTTCACTTGGACACCAACTTTAAAAAAGGCGGAGGGGGTACCAACCACACCTCCTACACCTTGGAATGTTGCACACAGGATTCTGGGAATTTTCTTAAAGACCTGTTTGCAGTATATTTGTCTTTTTAAGAGTACTAAAAAGAGTGCAATGGCAATTTGTAAAAAATGCAAAAAAGATGAGTGGATAACGCCAGTTACGTGACAGGAACCTCTAAACAGACTGCATAGAAACTGTCCCTCCCAATTACAAATGTTTACTTGTTAATATTTAACTCACTCATCTTGCGATTGTGTGCAATTAGTTGGCTATAAATTATTGCTTTAAGTGGTGCCAACAACTTTAAACCCCATTATGTACACACACAGTACAACTGTTATACATTTAGTTTTGATAATGACATTGAATAAAAATATATACAAATGCGATTACCAGTGCAGCTCCTTCACCAAGACCCAAGCCCATCGCTTTCAGACCCTGTCTCAGCTCATGGATGTCCACTTTCCCATCTTTGTTGGTATCCAGCTTTGCAAAGAGATCATCATACCTCTTTCCGTTGTCTGCACCCACGCAGAACACATCGCTGAAAACAAACTTTCTTACAATCTGGAACATTGTCGCTATTCAATACTGGAAGATGAAACGAGTAACGACAGTCTGCTTAATTAATGAACGGGTTCCTCGACAAAAATGAAAATATAGGCAGAAAAAAAAGTCAAATCAGTTCAGGAAAAATAAATGTATGCAGCATTCACAGTAGCATTGCCCGGAAGTGGTTTTCTATTATTTACACTCAAGATGTGCTTCTTAGTTACGCGGTAAGCCAAATAATAATAATAAAAAAAGACAAAGTAGCGTCTCTCCTGAAATTCACTTCGGCCTAACTAAAATTTAAATAAGAAAGAGCGAGCTAACATCGCGGCGTTCTTCTCTGGTTTTTTGTCGTAGTGGGAGGGATTTGTTTATGGTTCTTCATTTAAGTTGGAGTACATCATACCACACCCACCAAAGGGAAACAGTTTATTATATTTTGTATTTATTTATTTATTGTGAAAGCAAAAAAGCTTTCAAATATTGTATGTTTGTTGTTACATGGTTTGCTTTGTTTTTTTTGTTTATATATATATATATATATATATATATATATATATATATATATATATATATATATATATATATATATATTCAAGAAGCTGCTTGATGAGATTCTAGGATCAATAAGCTACTAACAACAAAACGAGCAAGATGGGTCCAATGGCCTCCTCTCGTTTGTAAACTTTATTTTTGTTGTTGTTATTATTATTTTTTATGCCAAACTGCTGAATGGGCGTTGGCCGGTTATTTTTAGAAAAAAACATACGTGCTTTATGACACTAGATATGCACAAAATGTTAACAATACAAAAATGTGATTTATTATGAGATTTAAAAGAAGTAAACACTATATATATATATATATATATATATATATATATATATATATATATATATATATATATATATATATATATATATATATATACCTAACCCATATGCCAACAGTCCCTATATGGTCGGGACAGTCCCGGTTTTTTAGCAAATGCCCCGCGTCCCGATACATAGGAAGAAAGTCCCGATATTTACCCATAGGGGGAAAAAAAATCTTACCCGTAGAGTTAATGAAAACCACACGCTGTACTCTTCGATATTTACCGATAGGGAAAATATATAATTTATTCTGCACAGTAGAGTTGGTGAAAACCAGACGCTGTGCTCTTTGTGCGGCTGAAACATGTGCTGATCACTAACTTATACAAAGGTAAGGACGCTTCATTATGTCTATTTTGACTGTCATGATGGTCGTGTTTTGTTGAGGTTGGGGGATACGTCTATTATATGTTAAGTGTTTTTCTGAGTATGCCCCCCCCCCGGAACAGTATGCTAACCTTAACACTAATAAAATATGGCCTAGTCGCCTATGCACAAATAGTAGCCTACCAATGACTTGAATGTTTTTTTTCTTCATTGATTCAAACTTCTGCTTTCAAACACCGCCTCTTAGTCTAATTAATTATGGAAAACTAACAGACTCAGTCCTATTTAAGGGACAGTTTAAATACTGCACCGACTGCCAAATGGCAGCCGGTGCACCCGCCGCCCAAAGGCGGCCGGAGAAAAAATTCAAATTAACACCCCTAAACAAATAGGGGTGCTAACATGGACTGAACCTTAACTAAATTAACTGAAAACCCGGTCAAAAGACTGTAAATTAAATATTCAAAATGAAAGGGGAGGTGGTACAGAGCACGCCCCCTAGAGCCCACTGGTCGACAAATGATGGCATGTCGCCAGCGGACTCCGCGTGGGCGTGCTCTAACTGAATCCGGGATCGGGCAAGGGACTAACAGACTCAGTAGTACAATAGTACACTGCCTGGACAAGTATGATGATTTGAATACGAAATACATACAGGATGTTTGCATATCGCCACACATTATATTAAGCACATCTTTCCTTCATTTCTTGTCATCCAGTTTTACAATTTTCATATATTTTGTATTCATATCAGGTGTTTTCAAAAGATTCAGAGGTTGCATAATTAGCTCATTAGCTGCACGAACCAGCATTCAAAGATTTAGCAAGTTTAGTTCTGTCTGATGCGGTACTAAACAGGGTTGAAAATCTCATTGGAGCACAAGAACAAAAAATGAATAAACTGAGTTACAAAAATGTAGCTTTGATGCCTTTTAACAACTATATAGTGTGAATATGAAAACTTAACACTATACAGCTTGCAACAAGATGTGTTGGTGACACTTCAGTTTTCTCTTCTTCTTCTTCCATCCACAGTCGTGTCATAACCGGAGGCTCAAACAGCTGTGTCAGTGTAGAGTGACAAGACTAGCTTCAAATAGACGTGTTAATTATAGTATATTTTGACCCTACCATTTTAGAAATGCAAGGATTTGCTTAGCTTGGCACCCATGGGACAGAATTGTATAGAGTATTCTGCTGACACCTAAACCCAGATTGGACGATATAAGGCGAAGAGTGGGCGTCTTCCCAGCACCGTTCATGCTCACACTTGTGTGGCCTGGTTCCCTACAATGTGCTGCATATATAAACCGTGTGTCACGGGATTGTATTTCAGATTGTGTCCCACCCCATTCTTTGAAAGTGATTCACATCAAGCCTCCAGGAAGTATATTACTGGTAGTGTGTATTACCGTATATACTTTAACTAGGCCATTGCAAATGTTAAGTCAAAAGGGGGGCTAGGGGGCGCAGTGGGTTTATGCACTAGTCTTTACTGCTTGAGTTTGAATCTTGTTTCGGTCACAAGAAACCTGAGTTGATTTCAGGATTAAGTTGCACTGGTGGGAATTCCACCTGCTACTGAAGAATTCAAAATAATAAATAATAATAAAATATAAAATAAAGTGATACAATCTAAATTGAATGTGGCTTTTTCTCTTGACCCGTATTTATTTCACAAACCTAAGACTAAAATGTCAGTCTTATCTCTATGTTTTATAATTCATGAATACAATCTCTTTGTTTACAGTAACCCTTAAATAAGTAGTGTATCTTGTAAGGTATAAGTAAAATAGAATTTGTTTTTCCATTGAAGTCCTATTGATGCTGTATCTAGTTTGTTTTGAGATTGAATGATCTGCAGCTCAAATAATTAAATCTGTGTCACCAGTAAATCTTCTGGAGAGTTGTGTCAACCAATTTACAGTTTGCAAACAAATACAGTGTAGTTAAATAGACAGTTAGCAAAGGTGTGTCTATGGAATGCATTTTGAAATCCTGTGTTTCAACAGCAGAGGGCAGAAAATGCATAGTGTCGTGCAATAACAATCCTGAACTTTTTTGCTCCATCAACATAAATATGTGTTTTCATTGTTTTAATTATAAGAGGACTGGCCAACATACAGTTTCATTTAATATTACTGGGGCAAATCTAAAGACACATGTTAGCTGTGATATTACATTACAAAAGTATATGTATTCTGTCAATAAACATTAACAATGAGAAAGCAATTGTGTTTTTCTTTAAATACGGTACACATCTTTGACAGGGATAATAAAGTATTCCAATAAGTTAGCTGCAAGGCATTGGAATTTTTTTTCACAAAGGAATTCCCCAATCATCTTTAACAGAAAGAAGGTTGTTTCCCCTCAAATCCTTACTGGTAAAATTGTCACCACCATAAATCTGCAGAAACATTCATGACCACTTATGCACAAGGGGAAGCTAACCGTTAATGTCACAAAACCAGTACATCTAATTTGAAGTTGTTTTTTAAAAAAAATTTTTTTTTAAACATTCATTCTAGAAAAACTGAAAATGCCCAGGGGGTTACTTATTTTTTTCTTTAAAACAAATGTATACCTCTGACACCATTTTAGAGGCAGACATTGCTTAATCACAAAATTGTACTAACGTTATCAAAATGTATTGCCACAATGATGTCCATTATGTTAGTAATTGAGATTAGGGAGGCATTTAATTGAGCTGAGCTCTGACTGACAGTCAAAATGTACTGAGGCTGATACTGCGGGAACTCTGTGACAATTTCAGGATCAGCCATATGTGACAGAAGACACCTTGGAAATGCTGGCCTAGGCTAGACAGTCATCTCAATACAGGCATGAAACTCAAAGACAAAGGGAAAGTTGAAGGGCTGTAACTTGTCTACCCTGTTACATGTGTATGTTGTATTGCTTTTATAGGATGTCAGAGAGATGAAACTAGACACAGAGGTTTTCTCTGAATAACAGGTACAGCATGGGCAGTGTCACCACACTGGCTCCTTGCCATTGATCCACTTTTTTATTGTGTGTGTTTGCGCGCGTGTGTGTGTCATTCTCCATTCCTCTGAAGATCCACCTTTATCACTTTGTCTTTTGACGTCACTAGGTGGCACAATAACACACAAAATCTATCCCCATTTGCAATTTTGTGTTGCGAAATCAACCTCTACAACAAATAATTGCAGTGTAAAAATAACACCAAAAGAAAGAAATGTACACGTAGCAAGGTTTTACTTATGAATTCTTCATCAGAGTAGACATGTAAAGAGGAGTATAGTTAAAGCATTTGTAGGCCTATACCAGTAAATACATTTCAGTACTATGCAAATTATTGGCATGCCAATTATTGGGCCTATACAGCCCTAAGCCGCCCTGTCAGAAATCTCATCAATGGGGTGGTTGGATGGGATTTCAGTGGCCCATTCCAGTTGACTGTACAAGACAATGCTGCTTACAGAGCTTGTTATGCGTGTCTTTAAAAAAAAACTGTACTATGTAATGTCCTATTCATTGTACAATACTACAGTTAGTTCAGCGTTGCCTAGTTGCCACGAACCTTGCATTGAATGTTTATAAACCAGTGGATACTCAGACAGATATCAGGAGGTGTCTGTTCCACTTTCTAACCTTTGTTGGTCACCAGCTGATTTGCATGCGAAGGTGTCTTCTAATGTGTCTCTGTTGTTATTCAAGAGTAACAGATGTGATTTCTATAGCAGAGGACAGTGTTTTCTGAAGGGAATGGGGGAATATGTGAATACTATTTTTGTCTGAGATTTTACCACAAAAATAGCGAGCAACAAGTTATATCAGAATGATATGGTTTTTAATTTTACTCTTATTTGAACTTCAAATAATAATTTAAAAATATATTTAAATGATGCTTAATCTAAAACTTTAAGACTTATTTCAAATATGTTCAGTACTGCTAATATTAAAACAAAATGTATTTTTTTTAGTATTACTGAGTAAATTAAACGATAAAAAAATTGTAAGAAAGGTGATTTTCCAACATTTTATTGCAGTCGTCTTCCCGGCTGATTTCTGATTTGATCAGATTAAATCTAAGGACTGTAAAATTAATGTTTGCACCTTTTTTTTTCTTCAAGACAAAGTTTGGCCCATCCCTTTTACTGTGAAAGGACACAATGATCATGTTACAGCCCCAGTGTCTTTGGTGTAGCTAACAAAAACAGCTAAACAAGGGTAAGGTAATGACGTAAAAAAATCGCAGTTTAATCACAGTATGTGTGTTTGTAATGTACAGTAATTGCAAAACCAAATACATTTAATTTACACATTGGTCAGGATCCTTTTTAAATTAACAATACAAAAACAGCATAATCATAATAATAATAATAATAATAATAATAATAATAATAATAATAATAATAATATAACTTTATATAGCACAGTCCTTTTAAGCATGTAGTTCAGACAGTGCAGTATCTTCTCATGCTCTGATAATTAAAGGCGAGTTTAAATCCCAGGCTCTTAAATTATTTAGTGCCTGCGCTTCTATCGGCGTCCGCTAGTACAGACTGATGAAGAAGTGAGTGCATTTCACTTTTGTTTGAATAATACGCAGTGAGGGAAGGAGGGTTGTTCCTGTGTTGTGCATATCTAGTTTGCCTCAAAAAGAAACGTAATGCAATTATTCGCTTGCAAGCGAGCTCGAGTCATAGCCTTATAAAAGACCGTTACAATGTATCATGGAGCAGCAAATTCACAAAGCTGTCGACAGATCAACAACTTCTGAGAAACAACATAGCTACTGGGCTTCTTTCGCCGTGGACATTAACGGTGATGGGGATTAATATTTGAACATTGGCTGTATAACTTAAAGGAGACTGTCCTGTTATACTGTATGGCTTTCATAATGATGAAGAAAAAGAAATTCAAGTTTAAAGTCGATTTTGACCTGGACGAGCTGTCCTCTGTTCCCTTTGTCAACGGAGTTCTGTTCTGTAAAATCAGGCTTCTGGATGGTGGCTTCACAGAAGAATCGTCCAGGTAAAAGTCTTTTGTTGATCTGGGCAATCAGTAGTTTATAACACCTATAAACCTAAAACGTGTTTATTTATTTATTTGCGACTGCACACATAATAAAATGTCTAAATGTTTGTGCCAATATATCATGTGGTGATGGGGTAAATAATTTATGAACAGCAGCTGCATTTTACTTTTTTATTTTTATTTTTATGAAAACTATACGCATGTAACTTATGTTTTCACTTTTACTTTTTTTTTAATGAGTGTTACAGTAAACAACGTATTCGTGTTAATTGTGGGACACGTCACTCTGTACCCCACAGTGCAGTGTAACTAGGACCTGAAACAACGGTTTACTGTGGATGTGTAGCTTGGTACAAAGAAATATTGAGTACTGAATTTATGATCGCCTGGTCTTTTCAATTTCAGAGCAGATTGACTGTGGTAAAATTAAGTAACTTTTACTTTATTGCTATGAAAAAAAAAAAAAACATTGCCAATGTTTGCCAATGTTATTAATAAACTGTATAGTTCTATGGAAAAGCTGTTGCATTCAACAACTACTGGACCACAAGTTTGATGGTTTATAATAATGGCAATAGTTATAATACAATTTGTAATACTTATAAGCAGATATACAGTACAGTACAGTTCACTGTGGATGACATTTTGTCTGATTTTACAGTGAGCAGTGATTAGTCTAGAGTCCATCAACCTACAGCTATGGCCAAAAGCTTTGCATCACCTAGAATTTGAGAGAGATTTTGGTACAGGCGCAATCAATTGCGATGTGATGTGTTTTCCTATTGGGTCATTCCGTGGCAACTTGACTAGAGCTTCCCACCTCAAGATTTAGATTTTGCTTGTATCTTGTGTAGTGGAAGATAAAGGTCAGGAAGAACCAGGCCAAATATTTAGGCTCAATGATGAAGATTTGCTGAGATACACCCCCTTTTATGTGTGGGGGGGGGGATTAGTCATACTTGAAACGCATCTCATTTTTAAGTGATTTTGTGGATCTAAAAATGATATTTTCATCCTGAAGCCTTTTTGTGGGGTCATTAAATCAGACAGTAAAGTAGGCAGACAGTAGCAGAGCTACAGAAAGTCAGTTAAATCTGGTCTGTACTGTTGAAGCTTGAAAATTAAAAACAACCCTGTACATTTAAACTGGCCCTTCATTTCCATGCCTTGTAGTCTACTTTTTGTGTTATATATTGTTCTGAGTGATTTTCAAAATTACAGGTCTGTAATTAGGGTTACAATAATTAGTTGAGAGCGATGAGTGATGCTCACCTATTGGGTAGCTTTTGAAAAAAAAAACAGTTCCTAATGTTTATAGAACGGATGTGTTTAGAGCTTGCTGGTGATTCTTTTTTGTTTTTAAATTCGGTGTCCAGTAGGTGGTTAATATTTCATACAATAAATTATTCCGCTAATGCCTTTATCAGTGTTTTGAAGTTCTGGGTAAAGGTCACCCTTTTGAAATACAATGGCACCAAACGTTCTGACAGCACAGTGCACTTCAGCATTTACAGTTCTTTACAGCCCCAATATTTTTTTCTGTATGTAAAAACCACACCTCTATATATATATTTTATTAAAGTGTACAGGGCACTATACCTAAGTAGTAAATGTTTAAAAGAAAACTTATGTTTTTTGATTTAGACAAAATAGGACTATACAAGATCATCAGTTGACTGTCACCCACTGTCATTATGTCGGTCAAATATATTGTTTAAAAATCACTGGACAAACTAGCCGTTATAAGAATCGGGTGGTTTTGTTATCTTCTGAGGTAAAACAACATGGGAGTGCAGTCATGATTGGTGTGACTGTTTTAGAATGAGCTCTAGTAATTGTTAAAACCCTGGAGTGTGTGATGCAACACTGCCACGTGCATGACATGCTCAGGTCTGCAATGTTAAAGAAACAGCAGAGGGGTAAGACCACATGGCTGTGAAGCTGAAGAACCCTTAACTATTTTAAAGGTATAGGGTGACTGAAAGTAGTACAAGGTTTGATACAACTATCCTAAAGTCTAGGAAATGCACACAGTACTGTAGTTAAGTGTAATATTTTCGTAAGCATGGAAGAACTAAAGTTAAAGATTAAAGATGCAGTGAACATTTGCATGTCCACACTGCAATATTACTTTGAATCTTTTACTGATCAACCACTTGAACTGCGCCTCTCTGGACTTGCATCTTTGAAAAACAAAGGAGCTATTGATAACTGACTGCCCCCATTTTTACAGCCACCTATTTACAGCTCACTGGGATTGTGTCTCCAGCAACTTGTCCCTACCGAAGTGTACAGTTTTAGTTTTACGGCAGTATTCAGCAACATTTTGACAACACATTACCATAAACAGAATTTGTTTTATAAATTAAAGATTTCCACTGTACCAAAACTATATCATTACTACTGCCTTACATCATACAAGCATGAGTTCTTTAGATAATGCTTTGTTAAGAATAGATTGATAAAACTCAGTGAGAGACACAGAGCTTGTTTGTGACATATTGTGGTTTTTACCAGGTAGCAAAGCAACAGTTTGGGTGTGAAGAAGTGGGTAGATGCCATAGCTTAATTTCTTCATTATATTCTGCATTTCACCTTGTGAATCACAAAGCTTATCCTAACTTTGAACTGTTCGCTGTTCTAAGAAGTAAAAGGTAACAAGTCATGCTTTCAGATTAACATTTGTTTCAACTCTTTAATTTTCCTGAAGCATAACAATGAAAGAACTAGCCTATTGTTTCTCGTATTTTACAACAGATAAGCATGAAGTGTGTACAGTGCTGTACAATACCATTGGATGGTCGAAACCATTTTAAGTCTGCATAAACATCTTAACAGTGCATACATAGCCTTTGGAGCAAAGATGATGCTTTGTGTCCTTATCTAGAGGCTCTTTAGATGTGTGTGTGTGTGTGTGTGTGTGTAATGCAGTGTATGTGTATATGAGTGGAAACCAAACAACAGATACAAGCAGGCATAAGAAATACAGCTGCTTCTTTTTTGGATGCATCCTTTTCTTCATTAACACTTTAAAATAATTGTATTGGAGAGTTTTTAAAATAACCATGAGAGGTGAAGTGTCTGGCATTACCAACCCTGCCCCATCCCCCCCACATTACTGTTGTAGCATCTAATAATCTTGCTACTGACCCAGTTACTGATTAACAGGACTAGGAGAGGGAGGGTGGCACTGATTTTGTGTGTGGTAAGAGACACTCGAGGATCACATCGTTAGCAAGCCTGAGACTTTTCAGTGTCTTGTTTTAGAACTACATTTAAGCATCATTGTCTTTTCAACTTGTGTTTCAAGACAAAAACGCACACTAGAAACTCACATGCACTGTTAGAAATGTTGGTTTTAATGATTTAAACAGCATTTTTTTGATCGGTACTAGCTTTTCCAGTGTGACTTTTCTGCATCTGTCAACTAGTAATTGGAATCCTATTAAAACAAGCCCCCCCCCCACTTTACAGAAATACTGCTAATATGTTAGCTTCTAACTACAGTGATATATCTGGTGGAGACATTATAAAATGGAGCTGGTGAAAATCAACATCTGTACTACACACAGGGTCAGAAGTGGAAATATAGGCTGACCTAAAGAAGTCTCTTATTAGCATTAATAAAGCTGAATAAGAACCTGGATGGTAAGAGACAAGTGCATGTGTAGAACGTGGACAGAGGAATATCTTAAAACCTGAACTATAATGGCAAGTAAACATTCTCCACATCAGATGTAAACATGAAAACCAAGTGACCGTGGAATTTGGCTTCACATTCCATCATCTTGCAAGTGTTGTAAGTTAAAGTAACCTCGAAAGTGTTGCAGAAACAGTACGTTCAGTACCCAAGGACATTGATTGGCTGGAGCCAGTCTAGCAAGCTTGCTGAGCACCCTTTGATGGTGACCTTTCAGGGGCTTATGTAGATGTTTTGTTGACCAATATATACAAAGCTGAGTTTCAGAAATCAGCTTTCAGAGATCCGTCAGAACTGCTTTTCTTTGTGACACATGCAGAATGTATCCTTTGTCTGGATTGGATCCATGGCAGGGCTCAGTATTGAGCAAGGCTTTAAAAATGCTAATAGGAGTAAGGAGGCAGAGGTCAAGCTACCGTAACAACGCAAGATAAAAACGCTCCAGTGTAGAGTTCTCTGGGAATAAAAGTACAAGAAAGCCTTTTAAACATTATTGATAGCCTGCAGTAAAGTGATACAGATGAAGTTCAGATAAGTGAGCCATGACGAAGCAGGTCTCTTTTTAAAATGACCCTGAATGAGAATCTTATACCTTTACAATTATCTGTAATGCACTTTATATTGCAATGGCTGATCTAACAACTCTGAAACACCCCTACCAGATTACTGTATTCAGTCCACCCAGCAGTAACTGAAAATATATATTTTCATGTCTGTCACCTTGGACTTATGCCCAGACTATTATCTGGATTAATTCAAATGGGCTACACTCCTTTTTGCAAGCAAAAAACAAAAGACTTGGCGAGGAGATTGTGCTTCAATACTGAATTCAATGACAAACCATTTAGGGTTCAAAAGTGGTAATCATATGTCCATCTGTACTAAATGCAGAGAGATTCACGTGTGCTTCAGACAGTCCTGCAGTTTAGTTGTGTATGTCTTTTAGTTTTTAACCTGCTGGTTTAGAGGGCATTGTAACAGTAGCAGTAGAATAATGTAGCCTTGTCCACATGTATTGAAACTTTGCATTCATTTGCATTATGAGATGCTATTCTATATGTTATCATTTTGTGTGAAGGGTTATGGAGCTTTGGGTCACAGATGACCTCAGTGCAGTCAAAAAGAATCTTGTAGGTAAACGCGATGATCAAATTCCAGAGAGCTGCACCTTGCAGGGTTCCCTGTACTAGTGCTGCTCTGTATGTGAATAGAAGATGCAGGACATTCATGTAAAGACTTTTAGTGACAGATAAAGTGTTCACACTGGCCATAAATTAGATTATCAAAGCAGAACTACAGTGTATGAGCAAAACATTTCACATGTGCAAGAATTATACATTTTACAGACAATTCTATAACTGTTTTTTGTAATTTTTAGTATACCTGATAACTTAATAAGCTTGATAATACATTTATAACACAATTTTACCATCCAGCAAATGGTGCCATATTGTAGAATGTTGGTATGTGACATAATGTTTCCTTTTTCTTGTTTTCTGTGGCCTGTTCTAGGATTCATCAGCAGTATTTGAGTTGTTGTTGGTTACCACTACTCATTTGTACTTTCCTGCTAAACAGACTCATTGAGAGTAGGAATGAGATCGCGGAGGCAGAGGAATGAGAGATGTGGGAGTGAAATGACTCATTTAAATGAATGACGGGCCAGCTCTTTGAAACATTAATGAACGGCAAAGCAAAACCACCCAGTCACAATTGTCATTACTGTGTGGCATTAAGATATTATAGTCATACCTTACAAATGAAGCAATATATATATATATATATATATGTAACGCTACCCTTGGGATAACAAGTGTTTTGTGCATTATGTTTGATGTCTCATGTGTCTGGAATTAAACATCTGAAGATCGCACTCCTTCAGGCAGTGCCTTATGCAAATTCAGTTATTTAATTTTGTCTTTTGAACGTGCATTTATTTGCACTTGTGTATGTTGTACTGTTTCTTCATGCAGGTCAACAGGCATAAAGATTCCTGCACCAAGCAGATCTGTAATTCTTTCAACCAACTCAATATATAGACCAGCTCGCCATTAACACCACCACCGTTCATTTTGGAGACTGCCTGAAGTAAGGGCTCGCTTTAAATTGGTGTGAAAAGATGAAGTTTACTGTTTCAATTCAATCAGGTCAGCAGTATAATCCTTGCAACCAGCTCTAGAAAGAGAGAGTAGACCAAAGTGCCAAAGAAAATACAAAATGCTGTGAGCCCAATCCAAAGCCTCATTTTTTCCATCTTCATTTGTCATCTGCTTGGATATATTCGGGCTGCTGAGTACTGCATTGAAATACTTCCATTGTTTTAAGAGGAATACCTTCAAATCTGTGATCTATTGCTGAAGCTCACTACAGTGTCACCAGTTTAATGCTTGTGTTTTTTACAATTATTAAGCTAAGGACTGTAACCTGCAACAGGTTAGGAACAGAAAGCACTTTTGGTTTTCAAAGAGTGAGTGATCAAACCCTGATATGTGATACAGAGGAACAAATGGCCTGAAACCCAGAAGCATTCTTCAGCGTGCATTGTAAATTAGATTTGTTATTTCTTTAATTCCTCTTCCTGCTTCACTCAACACCAACCTGATTCAAATGCAATGTCATTATGCAGTACACAGTCATATGAGAAGCTGAAAGAGAAATCATATGAGATTATGAAAGAGAAATCAAGAAAAATAGATGGGGAAGTAAGTTGCTGGTTATAAATGTATTTGTGTGGGTGCAAAAAACGAAGTAATGTAAATTTTCTGTCTTTGATCTTGCAATGAAAAACTACAGACAATGAGCTTTACCAGCCAATGACTTTTATCAAAGCTTTGGTGAGGTAAATTAGTGCTGTTGGGACTTGCGTCTTAAAATGATATTCCGCTCTGTTTCTGTCTGAGGACAGTGCGATCAAGCTGTACCATTCATTGGTTTTTCAGGTATAATACCATACTTTGGAACGCAGCTACTGTATCGACTTTGAGAGGGAGTGCACTCGCAAAAAGGAAGATTACATTTTCGCTCTTTTTCTTTTTAAATATTGTGATGTGTCACTTTTAAATTGTTTTTGTTTTAGCATATGATTGTCGCATTGTGACATCACTATGTTGTTTACACTCTACCAGTGACCAAAGAGAATTTATCATCACATGTACTGTACAGTATTGTTTCAGATGAGAGCCAAAAAGATAATCCAATTTCTGGACTCGACTGTGTCAGTGAGTGGGGGAGGGGGATGTACTGCCAGTGTAAGATGGCAGAAGTTAGATTAATGAGTGGAAATGTAGACTTAAAAATAGTAGTGGGCAATTAACACCGTGAATTATTAAACTCATCAGTTAAAGGATAACTAAATGTAAGGGATGGAAAGTACAGAAGAGTAGTTCTGTTTTAATGATTTGTAATGTAAATGTCTGATTTATTTCTTTTAAAAAAGTACATGGCATTTTCCTCTGTTTTACATGAGCATCCATGTAAAAAAAAACTGAATAATAAATTAGCTGGCAACTTCAAATGTTCAAAACCGCAGGCAATGTCAAACACACCTTCAAAATTGGGCCTAGTTGTAACATTTACAATATCTTGAAAGAGAAGCATATATGACCATTTTCTTTTTCTTGTTTTTAAATGCTTTTGTTTTGCCACTAAACTTAGTTTAGTTTTTGTAAAGTCTGTTTGGTGACCGTAGTAAATGGAACTTTCATATTTGTGTTGCTTTAAATACCTGTCTATGCTTCCCAGCATACCACAGTGGGTGTGCCGCTCAAATTCTTCTCCTTTGAGATTCTTGAGATTCTTCGCCTCACTGACAAAATAAATTTACTTTCCTATTGTATACATTACAGTATGCTTGACAAAAAGAAATCCACTAGCAGGGAACCATTATCTGACCTCAAATGTTAGAATACTGTTTGTATTTAATGAATAAATCCCAGTGAGATCTTCTCCATTGGGGCAACCTGCTGGCTACTTTCTGCAGACAGGATACAATTGCAGCATTGAGATAAATAGAAATATTTATTTATTTTTGTTTAAGTTACAATGTGACAGCCAGGTGTTTGAATTCTGTTTATTGTTAGCGAGTATTATTTAACTGTAGTGCATGCTTCAGTCTGAGACTTGCAGTACTGTAGGGTATTTGGTTTGCATTGACATTTGCCTACTCTCCATTAATGTAATTCGCCTATTGTTACAATTTCTATTTTTAAAATCAGAAGAGAATTATCTTTTTCCACACTGCGCTTTAAAAATAGAAACTTTCAACTTGCAACTTTTGTATTATCACCTTGAATAAAAAGGGAATTTTAGAAAAGAGCCTATGGGCCGAGCAAGGAAAATATAGCATTACACGTCCCCAGGTGTTGCTCCAACTGTTTAAATAACGTACCTGTAATTTATTTTCATTGTTAACATCCCGACAACTTTTTTCACTTTAAAGTCTGTTTCAAAGCTCATTTCAAAATGGCTGCCCCAGTGCATTCATATTGTAAGGATTATTGCCCACATTGTCTACCAGGTAACACGGCAATAACAGAAAAGCCAGAGCACTTTTTTTTTAAATCGCTCTTCCTGCAGTGATTTAGAGGACAGATCCCAAACCCCAATGTACTAGAGCAGCCATTTTGAAAAGAGCCTTGAAACAGACATTAAAGTGAAAAAAGTTGTCAGGATGTTAACAATGAAAAGAGAAATTACAGGTACATTATTTAAACAGTTGTAGCAATATGTGGAACCCCGCTACCGACTCTATAAGACATAAGCTTTTTCTAGAATTTCCTGCAGTGACTCTTGTTGCATTTTGACTGAGTAAAATTACTGTTGCTTTAAACTGCTGGAAGATTACATACTGTGTGGTTTGAGTTATTGTGTTGCTATAGTTACATAATGTTGGAAAAAAAAAAAGGTGTGACACAGAATATACGGGGGAGGGCTGGTATTTAGAGTTTTAAGTAAGGTTTTCAAGAAAAAAAGGATTCTGTTATATTTTGTATAAATGAATTACTTAAAACATGATTGCTATTAGATGATTCTTTCATGGGATTATAATTGATGTTAGTTTGCTATGCCAGTTCATAAGTAGTGAAAGGTTTCATATGATTCAACTGGTTGTTCTAAAAAGTGGAATTGGAAAAAAGTGATTTTTTTAATGCTTTTGTCTATGGGGTAGCATTGGTTGGACCAATCTTCAGCTATCCTGGAAGGTCCTATAACTTCTGTATGCATACATATTTTACAAATACGTAACATAGTTTAACAACTGTGTCTGTTTTCGTTAAACCTGAATTACTGTACAGTGTGTCACTTGTGAGCACAGCACTAGAACAGGAATGCAAAACACAGGGCAACAAGATAAACATCAGTAACGGCTAAGATTTATCATTTGCAGAAGACTAAACTTTTGAGGTATTTAGCTTTTGGGGCTGGTCCACCTCATTTCTGCAGGGACAGCGCAGAAATATATCTTTCTCTTTCAAGACATGCAGTACAAATCTTTACTTATGGAAGGCCTAGTGTGGTAACTCTGATGCAGTTCAGTTCAGTTTGAAATTGTTACAATCAAGATGGCTTATTGCCATCTGTTTATCACAGTATAAGAGTTGGCAAAAATAAAGCAGGTATTCTTGCAGAGATTAGCCTCATCAGCGTCAGTCCCAGATGTAACAATAGTTACATCAGGTCCTTAACTGCGCTCATGCACAAATGATGCTTCAGTTGCTTTAGCCTGTAAACAAAAAGGCTTGTGTTTTTAGTTATTTTGCATAAAACTTGTTCACAGTTAAAAATGACTGGCTCATTTGAGTCTTAACATGGCCTAAATGACATTATAAATGCTATTCCTTCAGGCATTTTTCATTTGCTATTATTTAGAACAACTCCCAGAAAGATTTGGAAGCATTAATGAGTGTTAGTGGAGGGCATACACTTCTCTTACAGTAAATGAGCCTTCCCTTCCCTTCATGACTAGATGTAATCTACAGAAATCAACTCTCAGAGGCTGATTATTTAGAAAATAATAAACTGTAGTTGGTTTTACATTTCCTGCCAAATGAGGGGCCGCACTTTCCTGTCCCTGCTTATTAATGCAGGGTTGTTGTTGTTGTTTTTTAAATCATTAACAGTGTCTTCTCTTTGTTTCTGCCCAGGGAGGTGGTACAAGCTAACTGCGTTCGCTGGAGGAAGAAGTTCTCGTTTCTGTGTAAAATGAGTGCCAGTGCCAGTACTGGAGTGCTAGACCCCTGTGTCTGCAGGGTGTCAGTGCGAAAGGTACTACACTACTTCTTCACTTTATCTGTTTTACTAAAGCTGTCTGATACAAACCTTGCCAAGAATGATGCAGTAGTTTCCCATACACGTGCACCAGTACATTTGCTGTTTACCATGTTTTGTCTATATATTTGTTTCCTAACAAAAAATTGCATGCCGATTTAACTCTTAATACTGCAGACCTATAGGTCCACTCCTCTCAAAACAGTAGACCAGTAAAGTAATCCAATGCACTAATGTGTATACTTATGTACCAAAACCTTTAAAATAGTTATGCTATGGGAGTCTTTATCTAAAGTTACTTACTTACTGCTAAAAGAGTCTTATTTTAGCATGAACTGCATACACTATCGTGCACCTAATAAGGTGATATTTTCTCTCGACAGGAAATGAAAGGAGGAAAGACATATGCAAAGGTAAGAAGTGTTTTTTTTCCCAGTTAATTTGAACTGATTAGTGAGATTCGTGCATATTCCTTATTGTTTTACTTAGGATGGACCTGCAGAGAAATGCAACTCCAGTGTACTATATTCCTAAATGTAATTAGTGAATCCAGTCTGAGAAAACTGGATTATTTTGTCAGATGGCGCAAAAATCTGCTGCAAAGAGAACATTCTTAAGAGCAGCTCTGTCGATAATCACCTTGCGTAATTACCTTGTGGGCGTTCCATTGTAGCTGTTTTTCTCTGAAAATACACCTGGACACAGATCTTTTTTTTTTTCCATCTATATCATTATTATATTAATTTCCCCAAAGTGTTACATTTGTCTTCATCTAGACAATGTGGGGAAGCTATAAAAAAGGCCAACAAGATGCTCGGATATATTGTGAAAAGTGTTGAATTTAAATCAAGGGAAGTAATGTTACATTTTACAATGCATTAGTAAGACCTCATCTAGAATATTGTGTTCAGTTCTGGTCGCCTCGTTACAAAAAGGATATTGCTGCTCTAGAAAGAGTGCAAAGAAGAGCGACCAGAATTATCCTGGGTTTAAAAGGCATGTTGTATGCAGACAGGCTAAAATTACTGAATCTATTCAGTCTTGAACAAAGAAGACTACGCAGTGATCTGATTCAAGCATTCAAAATTCTAAAAGGTATTGACAATGTCGACCCAGGGGACTTTTTCGACCTGAAAAAAGAAACAAGGACCAAGGGTCACAAATGGAGATTAGATAAAGGGGCATTCAGAACAGAAAATAGGAGGTACGTTTTTTACACAGAGAATTGTGAGGGTCTGGAACCAACTCCCCAGTAATGTTGTTGACGCTGACACCCTGGGATCCTTCAAGAAGGTGCTTGATGAGATTCTGGGATCAATAAGCTACTAACAACCAAACGAGCAAGATGGGCCGAATAGCCTCCTCTCGTTTGCAAACTTTCTTATGTTCTTATGTGGATCAAAACTACTTTATATTCTGCTTTATTTTACAGTACAGTAGTGCAGGGGTTCCCAAACTGTGGTCTGCGCCCCAAAGGTGGGCCGCCACACAGTCCTGGGTGGGCCGCGGGAGCAATGACATTCTATGTATTGTTTTCTATTAATAGCGAAAAGCAGGCGCCGGGGGCAGCTGAAACTGTAGAAAAATAAAGTGTAGCAAGGGGGTCTTGGGGGACTGTCAATCGAAGCAGAAATTCACAAATCAGAGCTAACAGATTGCCTGCCTGTAGGCGGTATGTAAAGCGAGAGCGCTGGCAATAGGGCAGTGTTAAGGTCATGTGATCGATCTGCGCGCAGATGTAAAAAGTGTGTTCAATATTAATAACATTACAACATGTCGAATCCGCTACCACAGAATACGTTTTACAAAGTATAAAGAACAAAAAAGGCAGCTACAGGAGTTTGAATGCATTTGTACCGTGGGCTCAGTTTTGAGGTGCTGGAATGTTTTTTTTTTATTTTGTAGAAACGTTTTCATACTAACTTTTTGTACTTGATAACATTAATTTAAAAAATTCAATTGATGCCCATGATGAATACGTTTTCGTCACTAATCAGCAATTACCATTTAAAATATTGAATACTTTGATGTATGTTTCAATACTAACAAATCAAGTTATTGAACAAACTGATAAATCTTGTTACATACCGGTAATTGATTTATTAAAATGTTTGGATATACTGCTATTTTATTGATTACTGGATCGTTCACAGTCGTCCTAAAATAACGCTAGAATATGAATATGTTTTTTTTGGAAAATCATCATTAAAAAAAAAACTTTTTTTGACTGTTCAAATTTCGCTGCAGATGGATTTATTTTCATAAGTTTTCTTTGGTTAAGTGGCTCAGCTGCGCTCCGCTTTTTTATTTTATTGTTTTTTTGGGGGGGGGATGTTGCAAGTTGTCTGTACAGAGTAGTTGCGAAAAAAGGAACTTATGCAAAGCTCTCGTTTCCTTCTGTATTGTGTGCATGACAGTTTAGCGTGAGTTAACGGCTGGACGTTTTAGTTACACAGTGTTCATGAAGGAAGGATTTAAAAGTTATGTTTTTGTGCACGTTGTACTGGTTTTAGTCAAAAGTGATTCCTGTTCAGGTATTTAT
This sequence comes from Acipenser oxyrinchus oxyrinchus, assembly GCA_030684275.1. Taxonomy (NCBI): domain Eukaryota; kingdom Metazoa; phylum Chordata; class Actinopteri; order Acipenseriformes; family Acipenseridae; genus Acipenser; species Acipenser oxyrinchus. Next base: position 9,605,468 of record CM060258.1, on the reverse strand, counting down.
GAATGGGAATAATAAGAGACATGCACTTTCTTGTTTGATGACCAAGAAAAATAACTAATTGCATTTCTAAAATTTTCAATTATACAAAGATACCAATTTAAGGTTTGATAAAAAAACATCTGTTTAGTTTTTGCAATTTATTTTATATACTCAAATTTAAAGTGTTTAAAATAAAGAGCATTTATAATAGGTTTATTTATAATGTTACAATTTTAAACGTATAAAATGTTTTTAATTTGACATTTTCCTAAGGAGTGCAAATAGTGGGCTGCAGTGCTTAATGCAGCTGAACAGGTGAGCTCAAGTAAAAAAGTTTGGTAACCCCTACAGTAGTGTATCTCTATTGTTACACACCATGAATAAGTCTCAGCAATTTCATACTGCAGGTGACTTACATACTGTGAAACTTGATCTTCATCATGAAAACAAAGCAATGGGTTGAAGTAGTAAAATAATGTATGTATTCAGCATTTCAGCATATAGGCCCCTCATGTGGAATAGAAAAGCTTAGGCTGCAGTATACATCAAGTGTATATTTTCTTCCAAACATTTGATATGTGCCCTGGGGTGTTTGAACATGATACCACTATATAAGTCATGTTTATTTCTATAGTACATAGGTTGCTAAACATTCGTTTGCCACCCTTTCCCGTTGTTTTAATCTGGTGGTGACTTTCTTTCCCTGCTCTGTTTGTATGAGTCTGAGGCCTGGCCCCACTGCCACTTCCAGACTGAGTGCTTTTGTTAGGCTAATGTCTGTACTGACTCAGCCCTAGCCAGGAATTGAAAAACTAACTAAGACGCTAGTTCTTACTCCCTTGCCATTCTGCTCTACATTTGATACTCTTCTTAATCAGTGTGGCCCAAGCCTGTTAGTTGTTTTTTTCAGAATGGCTCACTTGTCTTTGGGCTGTTTCTAACTTCACAATGTAAACCTGTAAAGGGTTATTCTGCTTGCGAGTACTGTTGCAGTAATGAAACAACGGTGGCAGTCTGGATAAGGAACTTTATTTCGCTTTGATAGCTTGGGTTTGCTGATCTGAATCTGGCCGAGTTTGCTGGCTCTGGGAACACGAAGCGGAGATGCTTACTTGAGGGCTATGATACCAAACACGTCCGACAGGATAATTCCATTCTGAAGGTGAGAAGCCATGTGGTCTATTCACAGTGTGGGTCAAAAACTCATAAACCTGCTCTGTTGCTGACCCCTTGTTTTATTATTAAATTGTTAGTGTTAATTAATCACTGCTTTCTTTAAGGGAGTAGTTGTGTTAAGTAGAATTAATTGGTACACTGTACACTAAAGGATTTGGGGGGTTACAGGGAGAATTTTAAGATTATAAAATGCTTATGGCTGGTCATTTATTTATTTTTTCACTTGCTTAGGTTTTGATAAGCATGCAGCTGATGTCAGGGGACCCCTGCTTTAAAACGTAAGTAATGTGTTATTATTTTTTACTTCATGATTTTTAGTAGCTTGCCCATGAGAGGTCTGATGAAACTCCTCAGATCATTAATCCCAGGAATTGGAGTACTCCTCAGGGTGCATCACACTGACTTAGCTGGGGCTATTTCTCCGGACCCAACTAGCCAGGCATCCAGGGAGCTCCAGCACACACCTGCTGGGACTGGCCTTTGACCTCCAGGGGGTTGTAGCTCGTCAAGCTGCTGGGTGTAAAGAGGCAATTGGCTTGGTCGTGGGATTGCAGGATGACCATTGACCACAGTTCTCCTGAGCTGTTGTGAGGAAGTGCTGCAATGAAGGCGCATAAGTAAAAAATATTGAGGAAGAAAATGGTGAGCAAAATAATTGAGTACTCTAAAAAAAAAAAAAATAATAAAAAAAAATAAAAAAAAATAATGAGTGCACTTATAACATTAAAGTGTGCCTCTTAAAAGAATAATAAATCAAACTTCCATGTTCCACTAGCTTAATCAAAATACATTTGGAATAGCACACTGAGTTCTGGTGGGGAAAAAAATTATAGCTATGCGTTAATGCAGCTTAAAGCTCTTAACAGTTACCATTTGATAAGGCGGAAGTTTACAGGATTCATAGTTTCCTGTCTCAGATGATCACTGTGGTCTCGTTGTCGAGCGTTAATTTCTGCATGCATAACTCTGCAGTGCTTCTATGAAATGCAGACTAGAGACCACACTGCCATATATAGAGCTTTTTAAAAGTGTTTTTGTTTTTGTTTTTTTTAATTAGAAAACAAATTCCTCTCATGCATGCAACTCCAAGAAGTGGTCCATTTATTTGAAACTACAGTGTTAGTAAATAAAGATGTGGTGCAAAGGGCAAAGGATCCAGAAAGTTTGTGTCAGAAATATTGTATGTGTTTTGCAAACTGGAATTGTATCCTCAAAGTTGGTTGCAAATCATGGTTTCTTCTATCACTGCCTAGTAATGAGCTTTCAAAAAGGAAAGGAATCCTCATAATGGACAGAGGTGGTCAGAGAATGCATCCTGAGCGATGAAGTCATCAGCAGATCAGGTTTTTCCCTCTGGAGGAAAACATTACAGCAGTGTTGCACTATATGAAATACTGAGATCTTGCTTTTATATCATCAATCACATAAATTATCACTGCAAGGGAGACCTAAAAATGCCATCTAATTGCATCAATCTTTGCACCAGATTCATCCCTGATCTTAAAAAAAAAAAAAAAGACAAATAAAAGTGTGATTGTAAACATGTATGCATTTTAAAAACATTTCTATATATCATTGCTCTGGGGTGTATTCAGCATTGCCATTTCTGTTCTGTGCCCCCAAAAAAAACGGTATGTCAGTAACTAGTATTATTTCCCAAATTGTCCATATAGTGTAACATACCCTAGGGAAAAAGTAAAACCTTTCATATTAGTCCCAGTGACAGACATGGAAGACCTGATGAAGAAGAGAAATTGTAAACTGAACATGATTCAGGGTTTACTGACAGATCTCTTTTGTCAAACTTAAATTGTCTAGAAAAATATTGAGAATGTTTAAGTTAGTGCAATGGATTATTTGTTCCTCTTTTTAAATATTTAGAAACATGTATTTTTCTATGTGTGATATTGTTAGGAATGAAGACGTTCTTTCTTTTCATTATTTTCTCTGCATTAAAACAGTTATGCTTTCCAAGGACACCAATCTATGCCAACTATACCCCAAGGAATTGTGAGTGAGGGGATTAGCAGTTTTCAGTTCTTAAACAAGCATGTTATGAATAAAATATAAAGACCATACGCAGTTATTGGGAGGAAAGCATTGGGGACTACCCTCCCACACCTGAAGTCGATGAAAAGTGAGATTGTGCCTTGAATTTTATTGACGTCTACAAGGTGAAATATGGAAGCTGTGAATAAAAGAGCATTCAGGATTCTATTTTTGTAGTTGCATGGGCACAATGATTTCTGTGTAAGAGTATTGTTACCCAGTGTGGCTAACTAGGAAACTTGGAGTAAACAGTGTGAACTAATAAAATATGTACATTTAGAACAGCACACTCCACTGAAAATCAATACTGGTGAAATACACTAGTCATTCTCAAACTTACTGTACATGACATACCTAGAGAGGAGGAGTTTATACGACTGAGATGCTGATATGTACATATTCTTGCAGCTTTGAAATTTGTATCTTTTGGTACGTCCTAAATTGGTTCACCATAACAATGCTTCATAATTGAAACTGGAAATTGGACTCACTAATTTAAGTGTTCCGATGTAACAGTATTTCTAGCATTATTTTGTAGAAAAAAAAGAACTTTTGTAATGTTGCAATAGATTACCTCTGTCTTTCAGTTTTGAATTGCTGACAAAAAATATGAATAAAGGGTTTACTTGTTTGAAAACCTTAAACAAAAGCTTTCTTTTAGAAAAAAAATACAATTTTGTGACTCACTCATCTCCGACATCCCTAGTTGAACCAAAATATTTGTCAAGGCAAGCAAAAGCATCATTGTCAGATTAGGAGGGGCAGTCTGCATTATTCTGGAAGCAGGGAGTGATTTATTGGAGCAGGGCCTTGTTGTTCAGTTGAGCCTGTTCAATGAGGAACCCACAGCACCACACTAAAGTGATATTGGTGGATACATGTTTGTCTTGCAAAATTAAAGCAACACTTTTTTTTTCAGAGCACCAGTATACATCCTGATTTGTGATTTTTTTTTTTTTTCAGGTTAAAGATGTTCAAGGGAGTTCACCGATCCCTGTAAAAGAAATCTTTAATATCTAATAGGACAAATTCTGACTCAGAGAAGAGACTTTGCGCTCTTATTTCAGGCTTTATCAAGCTGGGCAGAGCTTGCTTTGGCTCTGTACACTGGAGACATTCCAGTCCCCTGAATTTTTGGCAATGCGTGTGTGTGCGTGCCAGTGGGACTGATAACCAGATCCTTAACTAACTGAAAGCAGAGTGCGTGTTTCCTAGTCAGCTGTTAGAATATTTATTGGCAACAGGTCAACCTTATGAGTCATAAAGTTTTGGAGGATAACCGTGCTTTTCAGTTTTTCTTTTTTTGTGTGTGTGTGTTTTTATTTTATTTTTTAACATTTGAGTGGGATGTAATCCAAATGAACAGTTGTGTATAATGTCAGGCACTGTGTCTCGGTTACTGAGCAGGGATGGAGATAAGAGTCCACTTGCATAGCAGTTTCACCATGTTAATACGAGTTTGGTTAGCCACAGTGTATAGGTAACAAACTCAGGTGTGTCTTATTAAACTCATAGTAAAACCAGGAATGGATCAAATTGCTATGCAGTGGGAATCTTTATTTATTTACTACTGTTTCAACCACACCCCAGTATCAACAATTTACCCTTTCAGAAATGTTCAGGGGGGCAAAGCTGAAGAATACTTTTCTAGAATAGAGCTATTAAATCAGAGATTTTTACCACACACACATTTGTCCTACATAGAGATTTGGATCTAGTATTCTAATTGTATAATTGTCACTGATGGCTGGAGCCTTAATTACCCACCACCACCACAGGAAGGGGCAGGCACCTTGTCACAATAATGTTATCATATTTCCCTACATAATCATTACTCTTAGTCTTCAAGCCTTTTTGGGAATGCAAGCACTGATGGAACAATTGCTTGGTGTGTTGCTTTCCTTGCTTGAGCAAAACAGTTTTAGGTTTCTCCTTAAAATTGGATCCCTGAGAATTATCTTTATATTGCCTGTTTTCCTGATCTTTCTGACGCAGAACAGTACTTTTCAATAAACATGGACTTTGACCTGAAAGAAGAAAGTCTCTGGTCTCCCACTCAGTCATTTTCAATAACATCCATCCTTTACTTCTTTGCCAGGATTGTATCTGTAATGGGATTTATTAAGTTTATTAAGATTTATATAGATCGTGTTGAATGTGGCAACGCATGGTAGTACTGAAGGGGCAAAATATGAAAAATACCAGTCTGATAAAAGGAAAGGGAAATGCAGGCAGTGGAGTGTTTAGTAATATATATATATATATATATATATATATATATATATATATATATATATATATAATATATATATATATATATATATATACACACACACACACATAGCAAGCATGCTTAAGAAAAGTATAACCAGCAGGGAAATGCCGAAGCATATTATTTTTTATTAAGATATGCAAGGCCAAAATAGCTTGAGAAAGCGGACCTCAGACCACTATTCAACAAAAATACAAAACCATTACGCAAGACTTTTCAGGTTAGAAAATGGGTCCTGCAACTGTGTAGTTGTATTTCTTATAAAAAAAGAAAATGATTACAACTTGAATGTGAAAAATCTATTTTATGGTTTTAAATAATGACATGTCACATGTATCAGTGGGTACCTGATAGCAGCCATGTGACAATGTAGCGGGTATTGTTAGTCTGACCTGATTGTAGGGGAGCTTGGAAAGCATTTGCAGAATGTGGCCAGGTCCTAATTGAGTTATTGATTGCCAATTGGAACTGGCTAGATGGTATTGAGGAGGAGCTGAGTCACAGATCTGGGAAGGTTGGCTCTAATCCTGCATCAGCAATTCCCGCTGCTACCCGGGGGCACAACACTACCCATCCACACTCCCAAACAAAGTTTTTAAATTACAAATGATATGTGTGTTGGTGTTGTTGTTTTACATCACAGTTTATTGTCAGTGTTTCAGCATTTCTTGGTTTTACATCAGTAACATTTTTTTTATATTGTAAAGTACCTTGCAACTACTAAGCATTTTTGTTGCAAGATTGGAACTACCTTTGTCAAGTACTTTTGAGTTGACTATGTTTTACAAAAGTGAACACAAAGGGAAAATACAGTTTTGTTAAAATGTTTGTTAGAATAGATTTACTCAAATTTTATGAAGCAGTGTCCCCCACAGACTTAAGCTGCATGGCTGAACACTGTAATTTAAATAAATACCTTATATTGACAGACCCCCTTCAACAGCGATGTACATAGGAATACAAGGAGAAGCTGAACATTTACATCAAGATCGAAAGGGAAGAGATACACTGAAGCCTTTATTTGGTATTTCAGGTATGTACAGTTGTTTAATATACTAAATTAATAGGAGACATTTTGTGGTTTTTATTTTATTTTCAAAACCACTGCCTTTAAAAATTCAGTTATCTGATTTGGAATAATTTTCACCCAAAGTGGTTTTCCTCTGGGGAAAATGTAATGAGATATATTTACTTCCTGCTACTGTGCACCAAATCCTCTGCATGTAATTGCAGCTCTTAAACCCGCATGTACCCTTGCCTTGTCTTTCTTTCTGTCCTGTATGTGTACCTGTGAGTGTGTGTTGCTCTGCACTGTAACAACTTTAGGACAGTTCTTGTGACAGTACTTCTTAAAGTTTGCCCTCCAAAAGGTACTGACGCCAACAGAACCTGCAAACTGCATGCCAAGTGTGAGGTATTCTTAGTAAAACACAGATGAGAGCTAATCAAGAGCTTTTTTTATTTTATAAACCCGACAGACCCCCCAGGAAAGTGTGCCTCGGTTCCAGAGGAACTTGGAGTGTGTGGTCACTCCAGAACATCAAGCTATGCTAGTCAGCAGTCTAAAGTATCAGGTATGGATCTTCACACTTCATTAGCATAATGATACCCTAGAGGCACAATTTATGTTTTGGGTGCAGTAGATTTTAGTGGGATTTTTACTTCTTTGCAAAATGGAATGGATTGATTTACGATCCCTACTGTACGTGTACAGAGTTTTTAGCGTTCATAATTATTCAGCTCTCTGGCTTTCCTTCCTCCACAATGTAGTCATTTATGACTGCCGCTTTGAATGTTAATGTTATTGCTAAAATACTTCATCTTTTTAAAATAATTGTTGCTAGTCTCAAAATGCAAATGTAAGTGCTTTAAGCTTGCTTCATGTTTACTTCTCTTTGCCATGTGATCCTTATCTGCAATTACTGATACTCCCTTTTTGATACGTTTACAAATTAAGGAAGCAATGTATATGTTCATTTCAAAGCCTTTTAGAGAAAATCACAGTAATCTAACACTTGTTACAGTAAATCAGACCCCTTAACTTTTAAAGGAACATTCATCATTTTCTTTCCAGTTTTATAGTATATTTAAATAAAATGTAAGTATTCAAAATCACATGCTTCACTATTTCCATTCTTGTGAATGAAAAGTGGATAAACTAAATAAATGAACTGAGAACTACAGAAACACAGCTACAAGTGTGTCTTTTTTTAATCTGAAACCTGAGGAAATGAGTTTTTATACTTAGGGGCGTGTTTTTGATACCCAATGTCATCAATATTAATATACACTGCTCTTTAGCCAATCAACTAAGGTATTTTTGCTAGATTTTTGCTAGATGTGCACTCCGAGCCTGCCTCATTACTCTGACACTGACAGTCGGAGTGAGACAGTGACAGTCACAGACAAATCGGACAGTCAGAAGGTGCCGTCTTCTTTTTCTGTACCACGCCTAGTGCAGTGAGTGGTTGATCAAATTATGAGGGCAGGTCCTCCTAACCAACCCCTAAACAAAACGATTGAGTATTTTTCTTTGCCAAATACGACATTAAACTCAAAACAGTACAGTGTAATACCAGAATCCAAGGCAACTTTAAGAAAAAAAAAAAAAACAACATCGCTACTTTGAGTGTTTGGAGCTATAAACCTGTTTGCCCACCCTAGTGTTGCAAATCAGTATTTGATTTTTGCTTTTTAAAGTAGGATGCCTGTTAATCCAAATATTTATTAAACTAATTCTCTTTTTTGGAGAACATCATAGATATACAAGCAGCCAAAACATTCAGTAACTACATACCAGTTTCATCCTGATTGAGGCTCACCAGCACAGTGTAACCTTGTGTCTTGACCATACTCTTGTTGTAATTTTGCCCTTCATTTCAACTGACAGCTCCAGTTATTGCTAAGTACAGGGATACCCAAAATGTTATCTGGGTATCTGCAGTCTTATTATTTGTTATTGATTTTGTACTTCATCCTTTATGCCTTTAAGGTCAACTGAACAGTATAACTTATAAAAATAATTAACAAAAAACATTATTTCCTTATTAGTATGTATTCAAGACTTATTGTCTGTCATTTATTATATATTAAAGACTTATCTGTTTCAGCCGATCTGATTGAAATCGGTAGATTAAATGACACATTATCAATCAAAATCATCCCATATCAATGGGCCAGTAGGTACCTACTAGCCTACTAAACCTAATCTCTACCCCTAAACCTAATCTCAACCCCTAAACCTAACTATTAAAGTCATTTTTACTATTTCAGCACCGCTTTTTAGCACCCTCTGGTGGCTACTACATCCAACATCCATTAAAGAGCTTCATCCCAGCCTACTGTACCTCTTGGGATAATTTTCCTTGATAACGTCCCATTCAATCGACTGATTCCAATCAGATCGGGTGGTTGTTTATTAATTTGTTGCAAGACTGCTGGAAGGAATTTTTATTTTGAAAAGAAACAACAGTTTGTTCCAATAATTAAAGGCTGCGTGTCCGTCCTGTTACTGTGAATAATAAAATGGTATCATCACTTTCACTTTTTTTTTTTTTAATCACTATAATATCAATGTTGTATTAACTGGAAATCGCATATTTATGTGCCTGCAAGTATTCAAGTAAGTTTCAAGTGTAGGACATAGACTAAATTGAAGGATTAAAGTTTTGATCAACAGTTAACTTACTGTGAATTCATACCAGACAAGGACTAATTTATCTGGTAATTAATCATTAGCTTTTATGTGTATTTAATATCCATGTTCTAGCATCTACATAGCCTACATAGCCTTTTATGAAGTTGCTGCTGCCGGGGCCAGTCTTTCAAAAAGCAGTCTTGCCCTTGTTGTGTTGCAGGGTACAGTACAGGGCACTCCCGCTCCTCGAGCCTGTGTGAGCTTTCCCACAGGAGGAACGCCTCGGTGGGCAGCGCATCGACAGGGATCGGAAGCATCCCTGAACCCAGCGGGGAGAGCTCTCCCAGGGTAGGGCCTGCTGCTGCTGCTGCTGGGGCTGCTGCTGCTGCTGGGGCTGCTTCTGCTCTCGTGCCAGGGCACCTCACCCCAGTCAAGAGTGGCTCTTCTGAGCGGCTCTGCAGGTGAGTTAACCCTTGTAATGAAATATACAAATGGAATAAACCCCTAACTAGCTCATTGTTTGTCTTCTTGACTTAGAGGTCAACCTACTGTATACCAGCTGGGATAAGCCACAGCTGATTTTATTGGAGCTTTTTAGCACTGGGGACTCCCCCTTGTTTACATTAACCACCAATCTGCAGTATCCCAGGCTTACCCAGTGCTGTAAAATGCTCTAATGATATCCAGTTGTGGCTTATCTGTGGATGCGTTATGTCATGATTTCTACCTGTAGTTGTAACTGATACTGTGTTAATAATTTTGAATCCTGTTTCCATAGGCATGCAGTGAAGCAGGACTCTGTGGAGTCTCAGCTGAAGCGGGTTGATGCCACCAGGGTTGATGCCGATGACATTGTGGAAAAGATTCTGCAGAGTCAGGACTTCACTCGCAGTCTGCTGGACTCCAGTGCAGAAGGTACGACTGGTTTTGCAGGAACGCATTCAAGTACCCGAGCATGCAAAAAGCAAGATAATTGTAAGCCTTGCAAAGTTAACTAGTGAGGTGGCATGTTTCTGGGTTCTAAGTGGAGCTGACAATTCGATGCTTGCTGCCGCTAGCGTGCTTTGTCACATTTACCATAGATACTGGTTGTTCAGTGATTGCCTGGTGTACTGGCAACTGTTTTCATGGTGCTTAAAAACGTTTCAATAACTTTTATATATGGATTTAAATCAGTTGTGTACTTTTATGCAATATAACGCAATACAATGTAACATGTATTTCTGAAGAGCCTTCCTAGGGGAATATCCTGAGGCACTGTAACAAATATGATGGTGTTGATCTATATTAAAACACATAATTGGTTTCTTTAGTGAATAGGAACATAATTTATATCCCTGTGTTGTATTTTGGTTTCAGAAGAGGGATTACGGTTATTTGTCGGGCCTGGAGGAAGCACTGCTTTGGGGAGCCATCATCTACCCACAAGGTTTGTATTTAATAGGCACAGTTATTTGTTATTTTACCTGTGCCTTCTGCCAGTTCTGTTGTCAATTCAGCGCTTGTCTTCTTTCTATTCCTTAAGGAGATTATCTTCAAGTATTGCTCATCCTTGTTAGACAGCTTTTTGGGTCTTCCAGTCCTGGGTTTGTCAATTACAGATGATGTTTCTCTGTACTTATTGATTATGCTTCGGATACCACACCTTGAAAATTGAGTGATGCGAGCTATTTCACTCAGTGTTTTTCCTTCTTTATGCAAGTCAAGGTTGTTATAATAGTAGAAAACACTAGTGGAAGCTTTGAGTAAATTGTAGATTAATGCAGCATGTCTAAGACTGTTGCACAGCAGTGTATGTGTGATTTTTATATATATATATATATATATATATATATATATATATATATATATATATATATATATATATATATATATATATATTTTAAATAACAAATAGCTATACTTGTGTACAAACACATCATTGAGAGAGGTATATAATCATTGAGATCAAACTAAACATTAAGGTGAAAATATACTATAATAATATATGCTTGATAACTTGTTCTGTATTAATGTTGGGGAAAACACTGTGTGGTTATGTTCTGATGCATTTAATCAATTATTTCAGGGTTGGAGCAGGGGCTTATGAACAAGTGGTGATAAAGCGTTAGAAGAGAGAGGCCAGACATTCAGAGAAGCAGTGACATGGAAATGAAATCTCGGAGAAGGGGCAGAGGAAAGACGTTTGCATTTCACTTCATTCCAGCAACACTTACACAATCCTTGAATTTAAAACCGGTGGGACCCACTGAAGAGCTACTACACACAGCCTGTATAAATGAGCACCTTTGAGTGTTAAGTCAGTGAAGTAGTAGTATAGATAGAGTATTTACACTTGATATGTAGTGAAGGAGAAGAAGAAAAATCAGATCCAAAAAAATGGAGTGTGTGTATCGGGTTATTCACGTTATAAAGCTGCTTTATAAGGGTGAGTCTCTTCAAAAGGAGTATTGACATTCTCTGTTAATAATAATAATAATAATAATAATAATAATAATAATAATAATAATAATGTTTTTTAGGTTCAATCGTTATTTAATAATTAATTTTGATTTGTAGATGCTTCTGATCTACAACTATGGCCAAAAGTTTAGCATCACCTAGAATATTAGGATTGTGACATAACAAAATGAACAAACAAAAAAAAAACTATATGAACATAATTTAGATATTTTATTTATCATCATGTAATCAAAGAAACTACAAAATGATATTGCAAAAGTCTACCGGAAGCCATAATAGTAGTACAGTATTTCATGTTAGATTTCAAAATGTCAGTTTATACAAAAAAACACAAAGCAGTATGTAATTCAATGTGTTAGACTTTATGAAGTAAAATTAGTTCATTCAATAGGGTGATGCAAAACTTTTTGCCATAGATGCTCAGTACAAGCATTTGCCCATTGTCTTAAGAAGTTTGCGATATTTTATAAACATGAATTATATCCGACATGACTGTCATACTGAATACCGTATGGTAACAGAAAAAAAGAATAGAATGCTAAAACTGTCAGTGTCACAGCTTTTAGCAGAATAGAACAGACGTAAACATCTTTATTATTATAATATTGAAGTTAAGTTAATGAATATAAACTCAGGTAATCTAGTCTGGAAACTAGAGGAAATTGAAGGCAAGCTTTGCCTTTGCAGTGATTCGGTTTTTGAGAACCAATTTGAGAATAACTGAACTTTTTTTTATTAAAAGATTATTTTCCTTAGCGGTGCTTCTGTCAGTTGCATATTCCAACTGTTCAACGCCACCGGGATTACTATTATTGTTTTCTTTTGGCCTAAAACATACTGCACACAAAGTGTTCTTAAAATGCCAAACAAATGTTTTAAAGCACTATTTTGGGAGCAACGATCATGAGTAGAAAACGACTTTTCTTGCTTGTTTTTGTTCTATACACTATATGGCTTACAGAGGGCGAACATACCTGTAGGTGTACCTTATTTGTTTGGAGGCTAATATGACAAGGTTTTTAAAACAAATTACAAAAGTCTGTTGCTAGACAGTTCTAGACAAACATGCAGTTCTGTCATGAATTTGTAAACAAGTACGAAGTAAAGTAAAATAAAAATACTATTGACTACTCTTGAGCCATCCTGATCCACGTTCACAGAAGAAATAGTGCTTTCCTGTCACTATTTTAATAAAATAAAATACTGACACCATTTTTTAAATGTTAACAGTGTGTGCTCTTTAATGTTTTACTAATCTACTATTCAAGAAAAAAAACAAAACTCTACAAAAATCTACTTGGATTGTTGTGGTTCTTGGGTATCCAATTGGAATGCTATTTTGAAGAGGTTTGAAAATGTGCTTATAGTTCCATTGTTGTGTACCCCCAGTTACAAAAGTTACCAAGCCACATAATGAAAAGAAAAATAAGTTGTCATAATATTGTATTAGCCCCTGGGGGTCAGCCTTTGAACCTGAAATTGGGTCACTTGAATGTCTATAGTAGGAATGTAAATCTTTAAAACTGTCAAGGATTTCTGTTCTGTATTTCTAAAGCCAGATAAAGATAACATTCACTTTTTTTCTGTTGCCAAGCATGACTCCCAACATTTTCTGATGGCACTGTTTTAAGACTAGTGTTTTTTTTTTTATTTTTTATTATCTGGGATAGCTTTACTGGGCTGCTGCCACACCTTGTTTCAAGTGCAGTCTGCTTGCATCATGCTTTACAGCTGGGTGTGGCTTGGCAATACAATGCTGCTCTGAGATTGAAAACAGGATCTTCATGCTCCTTTTAACTTCAGCTTTAACCAGCAGTCCACACTGCCTCTGAACCATGAAGAGAATGCTACAGCCTTAAGCAGCTGTTCAATTATTTTCTCAGCCAAGCACATCTGTGGGTGATAGTATTGCTAAAAAGACATTGAGATGGACAAGTTAATGTATACTTTGCAGCCTTTTCTAAAAGCCATTTTCCTATTGTTTCTTAACTTGGTAAAAATATTACCACTTCTAAGACAATTAAAGTTTTAAGTGTTATGTTTTTAAGTTTAAAAGTCAGGTTATGCCCACTCAAGGATGTACACTTTTTCTGACCCAACTCAAATCAAGGAACATCATTCCCAGCACAGCAGACTCGAGGGGCTTTCATATACTCGTACACACACACTGAAACGGATGACTTCCTTGAGTGGGTGCCATCCTACATGTTTCTAATGTTTAAGACTGAAATGTTTTGGAATTTCCTACAATGATTGGCAAAGTGGCAAAATTACTAAGGCTAAGGAAATCTAGAAAAATAACAGTTATACAGCATATGTCTTTGTCTACTCTCATTGATGGTAAAATGTTATAATTGGGGGAATTAAATGGTTTTGTTGTTTGTATAAATATTTCTAAAATGTTGATTAAGTGACTCCTGAGTGTAGTTTTTCTAACTGGAGAATGAACTTCATGTTTACAAGACAATTGATGATTATTTCAAGTGTTATAATTATAGGTACTTAATTGTGAATTCTGTGTAATGCTTTAATTTTATAGAGTATACTGTTTATTACTGTACATTGAAGTCAGGTACATAAGTCCAGAAACATGTCCTGTATATTGTAACAGAAATGTTTTATGTTTAATACCTAAGGTGTGAGGCCTTTGTTTAATTCTCTTATCGGTGAATACAGTAAATTTACACATGTATTGTGTATTCTCAATTAAAAGATACACTTAAAAGTAATTAAATTGCATTGTGTATTCTTTTTTTATTATTATTTTTTTATAGACCATAAGCACTAAATGTATATCTGTATCTGGTCTGTGAGTTCAACAATAAGTAGGCTAAATGGATCCTATTTTTGAGTAAGTTTTCACAGTGATTCTGTTTTTCCTTCATTATGCTTGTCTGGTTAAAAGAAAGAACCATTCTGTAACATTTAAAAGGCCACGACATAATGAGCCAAATTTAAGTGGGAATCAAAGAAAATCTGTTGTGTAATGTGTTGACAGATAAATAATGGAACGTGATACTGGACAAAGCAGACGATTTACAAAAACTCATTATTTCTCATTTAAAATATAAAACAAGGTTAAAAGAAATGACTGCTGTGTGTTTGCAAGTTACCTTCCTGTGATGGCCATTCTCCTACCAATTCTGTAAATGTCTCCATTGAAATGTGTTTCCCCACATTTTAGGGGCGACCATATTAACTGCCTTTAAATTTCTCAAGATGCAGACTGAAAACAAGTAGCAGAAGCAATAACTTTGCCTCTATTACTTTGACTGTTTGGGGAATTGTTCAGGAATTAAAGTTTGTTTCACCACTCATTTGGTTATGTCTTACACAGTTATTGTTGCACATTGGACTAATTTTAACCGAACAGATCGTAAGAATTTTGCAGAAAGGAAGACGGTGACACCTTATGGACAACTTCATAACTGCATAAGTGCTACTGGGGTGATTTCACCTCTATTCAATCTACAGACAGGAAGACAGTGCCACCTTCAGGACAACTTTAGAATTGTACATGAATGCTACCCAGGGTGATCTTTTCAAGGTGGCATATGACAAGTGAAAAGTCCTAATTAAATCTGAGCCTTTCAGCCTTCTCCGTCTGGGAGCTCCACTAGCTAAACAAACATGACCTCAACACATATACAGCTGTGCAGTCATATCACCCTGTGTCACAAACCTTTTTCTGATTGCATGGCAGAGTATTTGCAAAAGTGGCTAATTTTGGGCACATGAAACCACCATAAAAGCGATCGCCTTGCTGTTTGAAATGAACTGGCCATGTTGTAGTGTTGTAGCCATGTTGTAGTAATTCCCATGCTACATAATGTGGGTGTAAGTCTCACCCACCTGTCCCTTTAATTAGGGTCAGTAGCCTGGCCAGGTTAAAACTTAATTTCACAGTTCCTTGCAACCACCCTCTGTTTATCCTCTCTCCCCATGGGCTCATTCAAATATCCACTCCTCCAATCTCAGAGCTCCTTAGAAGCCAGCACCTGTATTAAAGTTGGCTGATTAGGCTTGGAGGGTGACTTCCTTTTTCTGAGGAATCCACCATAACCTACAGCATTACAAACGTACAGCTCAGTGAATCCTTAAGAAAATTTGAGTGCAGTCATTCTTTTGTATTGTATCCTGCACTTTGTCTAAACTCTTCTTTTTGTTTTTACTGTTACTTGATTAAGTTTAGCTGTTTTTTTAAGGTCTGTTTAGTGTTTGTTGTTTTGTGTGTTCAGTCTCCATTTTTTCCCTGATCCTCCTGATTTTTTCCAAACAACTGTTCAACATTCAACTCAGCACTACTAGACAGACTCATCATTTTCAACATACTCAATTTTTTCAACCTTCTACAATCGCCATCATTACTGGATGCTTTGCTGTGATCATTTCATTCACCTTTATCTATCTTTCTCTGTCTGTCTGTGCATTGATGTTGTTTGTGTGTGGGTTTATTTGAGGCCCACCAGACACTACACCCATTTCTCCTTTATGTTACTTTTTGGCCTTCTCTTTTCCATTTACCAACTTACCTGTACCATCTTTATACTTACCTGTTTATCCACTTTTTGTTTTGTTTATTTCATTTGTTTACATTATTGTTCACAACAATAAACCTGTTTGTGAAATTGATGCCTCTGATGTCCCTGCTTTTGCTGTCTGTCACTCTTGCTGACTTACTTAATTATAGGAATAGAGCCAGTAGTATCTCCTTAGGGAGGACAGTGCAACTGCCTCTCAGTTGTGCAGAGCGATTGTTACAATGTATATTCTAGGTAATAATGTTGAACTGCTCAACTGTTTACATTGCATCAATCCTACATAGACTAATCCCTAGTAATGTCATCTTTTAATGTCTACATGTTTTGTACGATGTAAAGCAACCACATTCCTTGTACCAAACCCAAAATGAAAGATGACAAATGTACTATGTACATTCTGCCTTGAGACAGGACATAATATGCTTCAGATGGTAGTTATTGTATCCTTTTGTGTCACACCAACAGGCCTTGCATGGTTATTTCATTATTGGTTTAAAACTACATAGAATATTGTATTTTAAATAAATTAATATCCAAGACAGCTGGATCCATTCAAAATGAATTTCATTTTCTATACTACTGAACTGCAAAGTGAAATAAACCTGATGCTTTTTACAGTTTATATTTTATTTATGGCTTTTTAAAATCTGTATTATCAAGATACCACCTTATGCTGCCACAGACTGCTATTAAGAGTCTGTCTCTCACAAACTGATCTGCTTTAAAATGATTTGCCCGCTTCATCTCCCATTCCTCCCTGGAGTGATTCAAGCCTAATCCTTGTTGCTCTTGTTGTTCCCCACTCTTATCCTTCCCCCTCTGTTCTGTGATGCTGGAAGCAGCTTCACACAGTGGATGTTAGGATTTTGCTGCCCAGCATTGGAATTCTGACCATCATATCATTTGTAGATATCAAACAGCCCCACTCCTTAGGAAAATGAGATGCGAAATACAGATATATACAGTATATATATACACTGATGCAGCAGACAGGCTTTTGTGGAAGAATCTTGGGGAGGCCTCCATCCAGCAGATGATGTTGATAGATGCACACACACTTTTGTTTCTATATTGTGTTGGATTAATATTAAGCAGTTTGTTTTCTAGAATTCTTAACAGTTGAGCCAATGAATAACCACAAAACACAATTTAATGAAAAATAAAGAAATAATAAATGATTGTTTTGTTCCAATGACATAGAGCACCTTTACTGTATGTGTAAACTCTCAAAAATGTTACCCACTTGTAACACTAGAGGACTCCCTTGTTCTACAGATACAGCATAGTAGGTTTTTTGTTTTTCATGATCATTTTTTTTTTTACATAACAATGTAGACATGATACAGCTACATGTTTAGAGAGATGTGTGGTTATTGTAATTGAAAAATGTTTTGAATTGAAACAAAACGTATCCATGGCATTGAGTTGGTTAAGAAAAGTGTGATTGGCCACTACATAATGCAATGTCCTCTGCCCCCTCACATCTTGTGATGCAATTTGCAATCATTATAATGGGTTCTTCTCGCAATTACGCAATATAAAGAAACCTAAATACATCAATGGCTGACAACTAGCTACATTACAAGTAATTTAGGGCTGAGTTTTAGAGTATTTTGTTTTTGTTCATTGTGGTTCCTTTGACAAATCCATTTTTGATTTAAAGAAGGGACTCCGCCTACAAGTATTATATACTCGGTGGCATATCTGATTGTTTCCAGTGTTCTATTGTGGTTGAATTTGCTGATCTTAATTGAATTTGCTTAGGGGGTGCAAGGCACTATTGTTTGTTTCTCAATAAATTGGGCACTGGATGAATGCCACAGTAATGACTATTTAATCCACCAGAGACCACGACAAACTTTGCAAAACAAATAGTACATTCTGGGAGAACCACTTGTAGCACCTTGGGACACCTTGACCTCATTGGGCAGGCCTACAGGATTCCAGAATGTTTCCTGAGATATCATTCACATATATTTTAGAATTCTGCAATTCTGCTATCCTATAAAATAGCATATTTCAGAAAGAGATCACATTATATTACCATGTCGGCCTATTTTAAATATTTTTATTGCTTTGATATATACTGCAATATAATATTCTTCCGTATGATAAAGGGTTGTGGTTTGAGATCACAGGTCTCAAAAAAGCTGTTTGAGTTCTTCCAGTAGTCCCGATTTTATACTAATGTCTGTTGACCAAGTTTGCATGAAAGTGATCCCTAAACCTGTCAGATGCAGCTCTACCTTCAACTGCAGTCCCACATTTGGTTGATGATGCATCTAAGTTGCAATCAAAGCTTCTGCGTAGTCAGATCCTAAACACTGAATAAATCAAATATTTCATGAGTCTCAGGTAAGGAAGAGGCAAAGGTTCTGATAGTGTCAAGATGGTGTATGGCTACAATTGGAGCAACGCCTTCAGCTCATCCTATAAGTCATCACAGACGGACAGGAAGAATTTGCTTTATTGTGTTTAAGCATTGCATAATGTTAGCGTGTCAGTGATGTAGGCTCTGAAAACACTAACAGCAATGTCAGAGATCTGGTGCAGACAGTTTGCTAATGCAGTAGAGAAGCCTATAATGTTGATAAGCATTTATACAATCTGAGCCACCCACTGGCTGCCAAGTAGGATGTTATAGGTCTCTTGATACTAGTTTGCTAATTTGAATTTATTTATTGCAACACACTCATTAAGCCTTTTCTGCAGCATGATGCCAAGCTGTAAATAAATCCCTGTTCAACGAGTGTCTTTAAATCACGATTCCTGCACCCATTGCCAAAAGGACACATACATTAAATAACAAAACCCAATAAAACACATTTATAATTACTACCATTTATCAACACATGTACATGGCATGCACAAACAATTCAAACATTAAGGTTGCAATCACTTTGACTTGTATTTAATTGAATGATAAACTGTACTTGCTTTTAATAATGACAAGGTTTTATGTAATAGCACATAGCTGATCCTGTTAACAGCTTTAATTTTTTTATGGATTAAATGAAGTGTGATGTTCATGAAACTGTTCTTGACTGTTGTGAAAATGTACATGCATACAAAACTATATTAATACATCAAAAAACAAAATAAAAATACAAATCAAGTTAAACAATGTGAATAGGATTAACATATAAAATGACCCTTGTGGTCCAGATAGTAGAAGATATACAATTGGCTGCGGCAGCACTAGTGTGTCATCAGCCAGTGTCCAAGTCTTGAACCGATTGGACCGGTACCATCCTAACCCAGTCCAATCATGTCTTGAACCCATCAGAATCCATTGTTGTTGACCTTGAACCTTTGTTCTGACAGATCAAAAGTGTTCTAAAGCCTTGTGCTACAGCATTGTAATGCAATCCACTCATGCGATTTCTCTGTGTATTTAAAGGAGCTGCTTTGTTCATTTTAGCAATTATTTTAGAATTTTATCAGTTGCAAACTTCTTCAGAGAAGCATTCATTTTTATTTTTTTTTATTTATATTTTTATATCTATACTGTAGGCTTTATCTACCAAGAAGCCAGATCTAATTTCTGTCAACACATATTCATTTTTCATATTCCACAAAGACAGTTTTGACACAATCTGCCTGCAAGACAGATTTTGCTCTTACCCATCGAAGAAATTATAAATGTATTCTATATTAGCAAAACAGTTTAATTCATTTTTACCCAGCTATGAACAGTTAGTTATCTTGTCGGCAACTCAGAAATTGAAAGAAACCTGAAGGCAGTCAAAATAGAAGGTATGGAAATATGAAGATAGTGACAAGCGAAGAAAGACTGTTGTGTATAAAACTGTAATTCATAAGGGATACTCATGCATATGTACTCTGTGGAAACCACATTTTTGCTAACTTGGACTGTGGTGTGTTAAGATTTCACTTTTGTGATGTAATTTTTGTTTTATTAATGGGGGTGGGAGGAAATTATATTATAAAACTTAGCATAAATGAGTAAATCAGTCTTTGTTAATGAGTTTATGAATAGTTGTTTGTCCATGACAGCTGCATGTAATATGTTTCCTTTAGGATGCAGTGATTTAGCATCCCCCCCCCCAGCCCATTCTTATACGTGTGTATTCTGCATCCCAGGAGAACCAGGGGCTCTTCCTGCAGTTAGACACAACCCTCACACTCTTTTAATACCTATCCCTAGAGCTGACCTCCTAACCATCAAGCTACTGTTTTACATGGTATTTGAGTTGTAACCAGTTGCATCATATTCCAAATCCACCTCCAATTGCTATGAAATAAGTAGAGTTGTTTCTGGGTAAATTTCTAGGGAAAATTGAGAAAAAGCAACACCAAGCAGAACATGAAGCACCTACAGCTCAGATAACACTGTGCAGTTCTTAGCAATGCAGATGCACAGCATTATAATCTGTCTCTAAGGCAGGTTGTTTTTAATGCAGATTTTGGAAGGGAGAAATAGATTTATCATTGCGTAAAAGCTTTAGCCATATCAATTTATTAATTGCCTTTGGCATAGTCTAGTGATTTCTTGCTCCATGGTGGTATAGCCTTAGTCTTTCCATTTCAGATAAAATCAGTTTCCTGTCTCCAAAATAAGGTTATTGTTGATACATTTTAGCGTTTATCTTCTTTATATGTAAGTTTCCTTACAACCCTGTGTCTAAAGCCACATAGCTAATTTATTGTACAATACTAGTATGATACTTCCACCCCCATTCTACAGTCGCTATATATTTAGGGGAATGAGTCTATAAACTGCTCTTCTGTGACAAATTTCAAATGTCATGTTGTTCCAACCCATTTACCATTCTGAATACATTGATACTTGGAATCCTGTATGCAGTAATCATGTTACCTACTGAGTCACCAATACTATATATATATCTTCTCATTTAAGAGACGCTCCATTTCATTTTTTTCCTGCAAGAATCTCAGAAAATATAATAGCTCATCTGATATGAGAGAAAAATAAACGCTTATGAAAAACAAATAATGGTGTTGTTGCAAAACATGTCCTCAGTCAATTCATTATCTTCCATCAAGGAAACATCATTAATTATCTCCCCTGAAGGCAGGCTTAATAACTATTTGCGTCTGAAGAAAAAGGGTCTTACAAAACATATTTAGTTTCTGGCCTACACCATGGAACATTCATTTATTATCTTAGACAGCTATTCATTCTCACCCGGCTAAAGTGAAGAATTGAATTTCCTTTTAACAAACCCCAATGCTTTGAATTTGATAGTGAATACAATTTGCCATTTCCAACTATGTGAATTTGTATCATTTATTTTCTTTGCCAATTTCTTAATCATTTTAATGATATTAATTATAACTCCTACTTGTTCCAATCAAACAATTACACATCTATTATGTGGTTATAATCTTTTTTTTTTTTACTGGAGCATCATGTAGCTTTCATTGGCTTTCTTTGCAGTTAAGGTCTTGTCAGCATCATCCCATCTTAAAAAAGACTGAGCAACTCAGTCATCCAGAATATACAGCATTGGGATTTTCTAAAACAAAAATTGTATTTATCCACAGTGAAGGGATAGCAAAGGCCCCACATCACCCTGTGTGCAGGGGTGGAGGAGTAGTTCAGTCTCCATGCCTAACCAGTTCTTCGCCTCTTATTTCGTGTGATGTGTAAAAACGTAATACACTTATTGGAACAATGCATATTCATATACCATACTGGTACCATTTGGCCTTACTTCCAAAACTATTTAACAAAATGAGACATTTCCAGTAAACCTTAACCACATTTCCAGTAAACCTCCAAATGTGTTTCCAAGAACGGATGTTTTTTTTATTTTATTTTGCACTCTTAAGCCACTTTATTCACGGCATGCTTTTTAAAACGTCGATACTCACTTCTAAACTCTACCACCAGCACTTTGTAAAAGCATAGCAATTCACATACCATCTATATTCACAAAATTACAGTTTAAGTATCCAATTAACCCTGGAATGCCATGATACATCATGCAATTATCAGATTACAAAGTTTAATTTAATCCCTTTAAACTAATATCTGCATTGGAGAAAAGAACCCAGATAGAATGGAATTACTGTGGACTGGCATCCCACATGGTTTAACTCTAAATTCCTACCAGTAATAGTTCACTGGAACTAGAACTGCACAATCAGATTGCTCTCTTACCAGTGATCGGCATGCTGTATCCCATACTTGTAGACTATTTAGTGGAACCTGTCTATTAAAAAAAAAAAAAAAGAAGACATAGGGGTCTATTTAATTGACCAAACCAAATATGTGCATATCTCAATATTGCTGCAATTTCAAGCATTAAAACAGTTCCTACACTAGTGTTTTACATAAATTCTAAGACAGAAATACTAAAGAGACTCAAAGGCAAAATAGTACATTTATTATTGTGCCCCTATGTTTATAGCTGCTTTTAAAAAGCACCAAAAACAAAATATGTAATAACACATAAAAGGCAAAAGTCCTTTTATAGTTATTCTCTGCTTATTTATTTTATTTATTTATTTTTGGTACTTTAAGGATTACAGCACCATAATTAAATATACAACAAATGGCTTTTTGGGGCTACATGAATGTGAAGAACTTTAGAAAAACATTCAATTTGATTAGAAAGTGCACTGCTAACATTCCACCAAAACTGAGTTGTCAAAAAAAGAAATCTCTCTGCACTGCGATGAGATGAGAACTCGTATTGAAGTGGCTGCAGGATATTCATGTTTGACATCTTGCATGTGAGTCACTGCATGGCTCGTTTTACATTTTAAAATAGCTGTTGCGCTTTTCTTTGCACCATGGGGGTGGATTCAAATTTAAGGTTGCATTGTTAAGGCAAAATCCTTTTTTAAATGATCTTAATGCCTCATTAGAACAGCTCCAAAGGAGACTGTTACACAAGCCTAATTAGTGTGACACGATGGCTCGTGTGGTGACGTGAGGCCAGGAAATGCAGGACACCGAATGGTGAGTGAATGCGCTGGTGCACCAGTTTTATTTTATAACAAAGATTTAAACAAAACAGAAACACTGCACAAACAAAACGGCACAGAACGGCCAAAATAAATAGACAAACAAACCGTGGACGAACCCAAACGACCCGCAGGAGAAGCAATTGTTATATTTTATATTTTAAATTCTTTCTCCTCTCTCTCTCTCTCTCTTCCCGTTCTTCACTGCGAAAACCCAAGCCCGTGTGAAATACCGACACATTTAGGCAGCTGTGCTGACTTGATTGCTAATCAGCCATTCAAATGACTGCATACCACCGCCACCCACAGTACAACAACTATTTAAAAATTACTTTTACAGTAAATGTGCACGCTTTCATTTTTTCTTGTACTTAGTATCTAAGATGCTGTTTTAGCTAGAACACAAATAACAGATCTCAAGAGAGTTTTAAATAATTTAATGCTAGGCTACCTAAAATAGCGCTAAACCAGATTCTTAACTTTATTATGAGTATTGATTTGTGAAAGAAGAGTTTATTACAAGTTAAGGTGTTTAGAAATTGCTGTATTCTGTAGAGTGGGCCAGAGATTTTAACTGGTCTTTGTCTTCCCTTTTCCTGTGAGCAGTGCAATTTGGTGAATCAAATGTTGCTTATGTAAAGTGAATAATCCTGTTACTATTGATTTCACACCGGGATAATTGCTGAACATAACACTTCCGTGCCTCACTAAGTAAATTTAGATTTGCTAACAAAACTTAATGCTTGTAAAACAATAGGTATTATTTAAAATATATATTTCAGGTATTCACACGGGCAGCCTTCTAAGCATACTTGTACATGCTGCAATGGGATCATGTCCAGATGAGAAGTGAGGAACACAAATGTTTATTGTAAGGACACTCTAGCTAAATGTCCCTTATTTTATGTTGCTTTTTGTGCTGTAATAAAAAAAGCTTCTTGGAGGAATTTGGCCAGGGCACAGTTTTACCATATTGCTTTGCACCATGCATTGTATTGGTACAGATAGATTAGCTCCAAAGTATCCTCAGAAAGAGTTCTTCACCACAACTGAAATCAAAATGTGCTGCACACTGATCCATCAGTCTCCCTTCATTTCAGGGAAACTTGGGCTAAACAAACATGCCTCATTAAGCTTTCCTGACTTTATTTTAGCTGAGGCTTTTTATACTCTTCCAATCCCTCCACCAACGTTCTCCTCTTGGAGAAGATGGCATTGACCACTGTCCCATCTCTGGTGGTTGATTTTGCTCATTTAGCATCTCATAATGAGCTAAACAGCCACAGTGCCTTGGCTTGGGACAACCTTTAACATTTGGTTCAGCTTCAGCCAGAAACCTAAGTAAATTGAGTCCTGGTAGTTTCATCCCTGTTCATTGGTGGAAATCAGTAAATCCAACTTGAAGTGAAAAATAAATCGGCACAAAACTTGTTGGTGTGGATGACTGTATGTGAAAGGATGCTCAGCAAACCATGGCGGTAGTGTTTATGAACAGCAGCCCCTGCACCTTGACCTGTTATTATATGTAGAACATGAAAATGCACTGCTGTTACCCAGCATATAACTTTAGTGATGATGTCAAGACACTCAGGTTTGACTCAAAGCATCTTTATAAGTAAAATGGAGGGAGAAAATGAAGAATGCTTGATAGGTTTAAACCTTGGTAGATTGAGAAAAATTATTTGATTTCATCCTGAAAAGGTGATTTGCTTTTATAAACATAGCAAAGCTGTCAATACAGAACCATGAAATAGAGGTCTGACGTACCTTTCAAGGTCTGGTAAACAAACTGGAACACAAAATATGTGATACAGTTACATTTTTATTGTGTTTTTTTTTCTGGGTGGTCATCAGTTTTAACTCGCAATAATAACCATAAAAATTGACATAGAAAAAAGAGTGTGTCTAACCCCGAGAACATACAGCTCTGAAACTGTTCAAATAGCACAAAGTGACATTTGGATTACTCTAAAGCTTTTTGTCGAGTTAACACTAAGAAAAAAACAAACATATAAAGCATCACTTTAATTCAATTTAATAGTTCAGTTTTTTTTTTTTATTTCCCCCAGTTTATTAACCTACTATTTCTGATGGTGATGTTTCACCATTGTTCTAAACTCCACCAGTTCTCAGCCCTTTGCTCTCTTTCACTGAGGGTCACTGTTTTCCATTGAGACTGAGGAAGCATGCCTCCACAGTCCACAGAGGAGACATGAGTCCAGCTTTCAGCCTGGGGAATCAAAAACTGAAACTGATAGATATTTTGGGGTTTAAATAAAACAATATCACCCAAGCAATTGTAAACATGACAAAGTAAGAACATAATTGTAATGCCTCCAATATTTAATTCTTGCTCACTATAAGCAGAGCTAGTATCTGAACTTTAATTCAGATTTAGGGAGTCATAACACTAAAGCACTAAAATATGATGACACAGCACCAAACATATTCCAAGAACTTCCATGGACTGGTTGTTGTGACTGCAGTTTGTTGAAATGACAGGCATTTGCTAAGCAGAAGAGTATGAAGATAACATGGCAATGCTGTTGTAAACTATTTGCCACACATTGTGAGAGGTATCCTAACTTTGTGGCATTAGTGTTTGTTTTGAAATGTAATCCAGCCTTTCTCCAGACCTCTATAGTACACAATCAAATATGGTATATACTCATTTCCCCTTTTCTCAGCACTTATATTTTTTTTACACAGACAACCTTAAAATGTCAAACATCATTAAGTACTGTTTTACTAGAAATGTACAGAAGAACATTAGCAACACCAAATCCCTTTAAAAATGAAAAAAGGCCAGTTTCCTAAATTGTACAATATCTTAAATATTGACTTACATTCAAAAAGCAAAGTTTGCCATGTCCTATTATGCATCTCCCCCTCCAAGTTCTACACACACACACACACACTGAAAATGTTTTTAAAAGCTGAGCTAGTTAACTGCACAGTTTGTCTGTCTCGTATTCCACATTATGGGGGAGTTTGGCAGTGAATGCCTGCAGGGAGTCTCGGATCCTCACCACCTCGCTGACTGACAGCTTCAGTCGGTGCCGCAGCAGGCAGGAGAAGAGATCCAGGTGCTGCTTGCCAGGCGGGGAGAGCATGTTCACACGGTCTCGGATCTCCACTAGCTGGAGAAGAGCTGAGTGCTGGGAGCCCTGTGTGTAGGGGTAGTCCAGCTGCAGGATCAGGTCCTGGATTGCCTCAGGGTCAAAGTGCATGCTGTAGCCATAGGCCTGGACACCATTGACCTTCATGTATCCCAGGTTCCTAGAGGGATCGACAAGTTCCAGGGGCTCGTAGTACGTGGTCTCATTACCTCGAGAGTCAGTGGCCTTGATCCGGCTCCTCAGGTAGATGTGGACCGTTTCAAAGAAGCTCTTCCGCTTGTTGCCCAATGTCAAAGTCCAGTTGATGCATTGCGGGACCCCCTCCAGTGTAGTCCTTTCCCAATCTGGGAAACTGTTCTCATGAATGGGCAAAAGCCAACTCTCCGAGTGACTGCCCCCAAACGGGTTAATGTAGATGGAGAGGACAGGCTCCAGGGTGCTGTTCCTGGTCAGGCAGATCTGCACTGTCAGCCCCAGCAGCATGTGGATCAGGTTGGACCTGTATTTGTTGCTTTTTAGGGTGAGGAGCATTCGCTTGCGCCAGGAAGGGTCAAACCAGCTGTTGAGGCGCATGTCATTGCTGATGAAGATGGCGTGCATCTCAATGCGGCTGTCACGCTTCTGCAGAAGGTACTTCAACTCCAGGTCCTGGAAGTCAGTTTCCAGGCCCAGGTAGTGCTCCAGGGAGTCGGCCACCTCTGGACGACAGGTGCCCTGACTCAGCACGTAACCTGCATTGCAGCTACTGCAGTGGACAGGACTGTCCTGGGCACAGGTCAAACAGTTGGTGCTGTCCCCCACCTGGCACGGGAGCGCCCTCTGGCAGGTGTCCTGCTCCATTGGGCAGGTGCAGCTATGGATTTCCTCATTGAAAGTGCCTGATAGGTTGTTTTCACTGCAGTACAGAAGGGACTGAATCTGCTTCAACCAGTAAGCTATAGGTCTGTGGAAGAAACAGAAAGGCCAAGATCATTTTGAGGTTTTAATAAATTCATGCAACCAGTAGAGGAAATTAGGCTTTATATTTTTATTGGATTAACACAAGAAATTGACCCTTAGCCTGCTAATCTAAAGTCCACCTTGCATGCTGGTTCTCAGTCTGCTTATCAGAATCAGTGACATCGAGGATGGATAAGGCAGATACAAATGAGACCTTTGATGATATGACTTGAACTTTACTCTGGTTGCATGGATTTGTTAACCTTAGATCTTGTGACATTTAGCATATTTAGACAAAAACACAACAATGACCTCCTTCCTCCAACACCAGCACTAGTACTTCTAACCTTTACAAAAATTGTTCAGTTGTATACAACACTACCAATCAGACCACCATCCTGCATAAACCAATTAAAAAAGACAAGCATTATCATCTGAGGGTGGACAAGCACTGGAAGGCCCCCTGCACCAAAAACATGATAATATTACAACTTGCAACTCATGTTCACAGATATGCTCTTAATCCTAATGCACTTCAGAAATATTCTATAACAGATAGCTACAGAATACAGCCTTCATACAATGGAAATAACAGAGCATAGGATTTGTTTGTGTGCTTTTAGAAATACGTGTTTACCCTGAAACAAACGCAAAGACCAAATTAGGGATTTTAGCAATCTCCTTAACGGCCAGATTAATTTCTTTAAATAGCAACAACTGCTTCCATACTTATGTGCAGCATTTCTTTAGCCATACTATCAATCAAGAAATAATGAAAACCATAGTTCTTATTTTGCTATGGTGACTTTCTCCAGTCAAAAAACAACCAGAAGTCTAAGTCATGCATATTCAGTCACAGTAAGTTCTTGGTGCCTTTTTCTGCAAGCACAAGCATTAGAAAAAAATTCAAATATGTAGTCATTTTGTTTTCAAAGCAACCATGGTGAGATATATTTATTCATTCCAGATTTTCCATTTCTGAAGAGTAAGGATGGAAAGGTTACAACTCAGGAAGATGAAATGACTAATGCAGAATTTGAAAAAAGTTGCCTCCTGCTTTTCAAGTGTGCCTTTTCGGAATCCGCGCTGTAGGATTCTGAAGAGTGCCTGTATTACCTCTTTCTAAAGCAGAGCTCCAATGCCACTAGCACTCACAGAAATAAACACACTCCATTAGTAGTAATCATAATAACAATATGATGTTACTATGTGATCTTTATTAAGGATTGACAGTAATATATATATATATATATATATATATATATATATATATATATATATATATATATATATATATATATATATATATATATATATATAGCTAATTTAAATAAAATATTCATTTAAAGCTTAAAATTGTACCATGATAGATTCTGATTGAATAGGTACTAGATTTAATAACGATGACCCCTATCCATTACATATTGTTAGAGGACAAATTGCACAATAAGTTAAGGTGACCTACTCATGTGAAAATAGATTTGTTCTATTGCTAAAAGGTCATCCCATGGAAACCTGACTATATCCCATAATAATGACAAGCTCAGAAGGACATCTTAAATTGTACTGCAGAGAAAATACAGAAACATATTACAGAAACTTATTAGACAGAAATTAGACTGCAGATTGGTTTAAAACTTGAAACTACTGAGGTAAGAAAAGTCAAGTAAACAAACAACACTGATGAAGGCATTTGCCAAAACCTGTGTCTAACAACAATTGGATGCTGTTTGTGGGAGATTTGCTCTATTTGTTATGTGGATTATGCTGTTTACGAAAAACCCATCACCAAAACATTTCATCTCTATTTATTGCAATTATGCAGAATCCACCAACTTGTAGAAAACAACTGGTAGATCAGCAGTTCAACATTTAAAGTAAACCCTTACAGAAGACGAGCCAAGCTGTAGCATAAACTACCATCTCCTTAGTTATTTTATACATTGACCGCTGAGCTGATAAATCTTCACATATACTGATTAATTTATAGATTGAGTGGTGAGCTGGTAAATCTATACATTTACCGTTTAATCTAAAGAGTTACTGATTTTACACATGAACCATAACATATACATTCACAAGATACAGAGGGGATCCCTTGTACTGCAAGTACTCGCTGTACATTGTTTTAATCTCTATGAACTGGAATGTGTCTGAGAGCCAGTTTACTTTCTAAACTTCCTAAACAAATATAGCAAACTGCAATGCTATAGTTGAGCTTTAAACCCATTTTATACAAACATTCCCCTTCATAATGCCATTCTTTTACCCACCTTTCACGGGGCAGCCTGTACTGAGGCTGCTTCTCACAGCGTTTGCTGAGGTTAAACAGCTTCTGGATCATCTTCTGGGCCTTGTCATGGAGCTGCCTCATGCTGCCCTCTAGCTGCTCGTACAGGCGCTGCAGACTGGAGTCCTTGGTCCACAGGTGGAATATGGTGGATGTGTTCAGTAGATGGTCACGTGGAAGAGTCTTCACAAAGGACTTAAACTCATCTAAAAGGACATATCATTCTTGAAATGCTAGAAAAGTTTTTCTCATTCTTATAAAAGATCAGGTATGTTGTATCAGCGCTTTTGAACGTATAGATTATGGGATAACAAATAAAGTATGGACAGGTCGCTGAGCCACACAGACCTTCCTCCTTCAAAACGAGCCCGCTGCAAGGTGGAAGTGGAGGAGCTGGTTGGCTGATTGTCTAATTCTGTTCTCCTAGTTAAATGTTGCTTCCATCTTATGATATAATGGCTAAAAATATTATATCACACATTTGTTTATTACAAATTGTAATTCAAGAATTTTACAAGATGGCCTGGACATACTTTTTGGTTGTCAGCTATAGGGGTCGCTGGTGCACAGTGAACTGTGGATTCCCCTGCCAACCTAAGCCCTCCCTACCCGTGCGCCGCCCCCTAGGAGCCCCCGGTTACAGTCGGCAGTGACATAGCCTGGATTCGAACCTGCGATCTCCAGGCTATAGGGCGCATACTGCACTCCATGCGGAGCTCCTTTACTGAATGCGACACTCGGGAGCACCTACCTATTTATATTTAAAAACAAAATTCACATTTGTATAAAGTAATATGAATACCGGTATGCTTAAAGAGTGGCCATGCAATGTCGCTAACTGAACTAGTCAAATATATGCAAATATACGTTATCACTGTACATGCTACAGAGCATTGAATGGGATGTGTTTCACACATGCACTAGAGAGGCTCACCTGAATCCTGAAACTCCATATTGTAGTTGGTCCACGCCTTAACGACATGAAGCAGCTTCTCTTCTATGGCCTGGATATCTATGGAAGGGCAGTTGCATTCTGGGAAGCTGGAGGTACACTGGCACCAGCAGTCATTGTCCTTACAGATAAAATCTCCCTTAGAGTTGCAGGTGATGTATCCCAAGGCTGCTCTGACAAAGCGCTCATGCAAATAATGTGGTAGGATAACCTGCAGACCTTTCCAGAAAAAAAACCAGACACTATAATAATATATAAAAAAATCATTAATTGTATATACTTAATAATAATAATAATAATAATAATAATAATAGAGATCACTTTACATAACTGATAAGTAATGCACATGTGTAAGACTAGATTACATCTGAACTATGGCAACAAATCAATATATTGGAGGACATTAAAATACAGTACACCAGGGATCTGACTTATAAGCAGCATTTAAGAAGCTTCAATATGAAAATGTGATGCAATCAGTCATTTATATTGGAGAAAGTAATTTTAAACAAGTGACTCTCAATAGCGAATTTAAACTGAGAAACTGTGAGGTCAATCAGTCAAATATCACTGGACAGATATTCCAGCACTGAACCAGGAGAAAGCACAGAGGAAGGCAGACAGGCTCTTATACTCACAGTGTGCAGCAAACACAGATAAAAAAATACTATAGTAGCACCTGAAAACACTATATTTGTATGGTCAATGCACAAATTAAAAGTTCACTTACATTTGATTTTAAACCAGTTCTTTAAAATGTTTCAGTAATACATGCTCTTAAGCTCCAGATGGATAGTATAAGTTTTATTATATTTATTAAATGTGATTCTGCAGTCGATTACTGTAAACCTTATCACAATACTTCACAGGAACAAGCAGTTTAAGAACAACTAATAGCGGGCTTTAATAACAGGAACTCTGGGACATACACTCCCAGTGTCACATGCTTGCTGCTTTTACTTATAAAATGAATTATCGCTACAATATTTGAATCTCTTTACCACCTCTTTTACAAATGACAGTGTGTGATTCTTTCTGCAGCTCTCATCAGTGTTTCTGTGAGAACATGCTGTCAGGGTAATCTGAGACAGTGTTGTATCTTATATTTGGATAGGACTATTTTTATCTGTTCATTCTAAGCATCAATCTTTTGAAATACTGCTCTTTCGCTATTTAGCTGCTTGTGTTAATGCAGAATTTTTCCAACACTCCTTTCTTGAAGTAACGAGTCTCATTTGTCTCCTTCAGAAATACAGTCATTGATAGGGAAATTATTTTGACCCCTGCTGTATTATACTGGAGAAGAAACCATTATAAATAACTTCCTGTAATATTGCATCTGTTTATGTTAATATCTCAATAGCTACATGAGGGCATACTGTACAGCTGGATGCCCTACTAAACAGCAAGATTTTCAGGGCTGTTTCCAATTGTTTAGTGAAATTATCACTTAGATATAATTCAAATGGTGGTATCTATCGTATTGTGAATTTATCATAACAACACTATTACAGGGAGCAATCCCAAGGAGCTGTGAAAAAAAGCTGATCCCAAAAACTAAATTGCAAAAAGAACACACACACACCCACAATAGATCCGCTTCTGCAGGGCACAGATGGTGATCTGGTATATGGGTAAGACAAGGTCATGTAGACTTTATAGGTCAACAATAAAAACTTGTGCTTGACCTTCAAATCAGCTCAGTGCCAGTTAAAGTGGCAATAGAATAGAAGAGCTTTGGCTGTAATACTGGATGTGTATAGCATAGATAAAGCAGCAATGAGAGAGCAAGCCAGCAGGAAATAATGCATTATAATTTTAAGGTGAGAAAAACATCTATAATAGTTTGCGTATGGTGCTATTCAGACCTTAAATTAAAAATTCAGGCTACAGACAGGCAGACCTGTTAGTGACCCTGAGAAACAGCTGGGAGTACACTATATTGCAGCACTCTGCAATGAATGGACAATTGGGATGAAAAGCAATACGACAGAGGCAGGTGGCTTGTAATGGACTGGCCCTCAAACAGGTGCCATTGTGAACAGATTTTAAGAAACACATATTTTGCAGTAAAATGTGAAAATGTTAAGCATTTTTCCCAAGGAGCTCAAATTAGTTCTTCCTGTTCTAACCCTAAAAACATATTACAGCATGTTAACTGCCCTGTGCCATTAATGATGTTACACTGAACTCACTTGAAAAAAACTATTACTCTGCAACTGAGATATGATCATATCCCTCTGCTGTGTAATTAAGTGTGTGGCATACAAACATGGACAAATGTTGGACAGAGACGTACAGTTGGTCTGTCCTCATGTATCAACGCCTCCATTGTGTTTCACTATCAATTAGCCCGAAGGCAGCAAGCTGTAGTGGCAGTAGATCACTGAGTAATGTTGATGAGGAAGTAAGCTTCTCTGGCAGCAGCAAGGAGACTTTCCATTAGGCATTCCAATGCCTGCTAAGTGAGTAAGATGGGAGCAGTCACAGTGACTCGACTCCTGATCATGCAAAGAGAAGATGTGAGGTGAGTCTGATGAGCAGTGATGCAATAATATGAAAAATCTTGACTGCAATGGCAGATTCAATTTTAACCACAGGAACTGTGTGTAGTGTTAAAGCAGTTTGTATTTATTTTATTTTACAGGTTTTTTTTAGAGTTAAACACATCCAGGTAGCCCAACAGGTACACACAATCTAATTTTCAGGTTCACAGCCTGAACCACACATTGAGTTAGAGGTTGGGTTGAAATTGGAATTTAGGGTCCCCTTGCCCTACACCTAAATGATGCAGCAGAAAGATTCTACAGAACTATGCACCACAGTTCCTCTGTATTTATTTTGATGTTTTAGTTTCCTTCCAATGTCAGCTGGCATGGTGAGTCTGCTTTGCATCTTTATTATGTGCAGAGGCGGTTTGTGCAACCAGAGACTGATGAGCAGCTGAGCAGTGGGAGTGATTTTTAAAAGCTGTATTTATCTTGGTAAAAAGCAAAAGCCTTGTCCATGTGTTGCATATTAGGGGGGGAGGCGGGGGGGCTGAGGAAGGAGAGCTCTCAAGACAGGAGGGTGGTGCTAACAAACAGTAGTGCAAGGTGACTTCTCTCCCACACATTACTGCAGAAACGCAGAGTAGTGGTTAGGGCTCTGGATTCTTGACCGGAGGGTTGTGGGTTCAATCTCAGATGGGGGTCACTGCTGCTATACCCTTGAGCAAGGTACTTTACCTAGATTGCTCCAGTAAAAACCCAACTGTATAAATGGGTAATTGTATGTAAAAAGTAACGTGTAATAAATAATATAATTGTATGTAAAAAATAATGTGATATCTCGTAACAATTGTAAGTCGCCCTGGATAAGGGCGTCTGCTAAGAAATAAATAAATAATAATAATAACAGGGCATGCCACAACAAACAAACAGGACTGTTTAGTTCATATTGCACAATATTAAATTAATACAATAAGCAACCTTGTGTGTAAAGCTCAGTTTACTAAGCCTTTTACTAAGCTTCAGAGCAGTTTCAAATATGGAATATTTCGTTAACATATTCTATACACATCAAAAGTAAAAACTTCCAAAATGAAAATAATTGCTTACAAAAGGATTAATAACTTTAATACAATGTACATAATACAATGTGTCTTTTGGAACATTTTGTAAACAGTGTTAAACAGTATTTACTCTGAGGATTTGAAAGGAACAACCTTGACTAGTGTTGCGATGATGTCTGGTGGCTGGAAGTCAAGCAGGTTAAGTACACAGCTGGTCTATATATACACAATCTGGGTAGGCATATCTCATGCAATGACTCCTAACAGTTTGGGAACAATAAACACAGGGACAATATGTATCCTTTCAGCTAATTATAAAATAATTGCACAGATGGTTAATAAAATGTTTAGTCAAATGTGCCATCTTATTAAAAAACTCCAGGGGACTCGTTACATTCTTTAACAACTGTACCATTAACAACTTTGTCAGAATACGTTCCACTGACAAATAGCTGCAAAATGTGCACATGTGCTCAAAAACACACTAACATTTAAGAATGTAGCCCATGATGTGGGCTCTGATATACTGTAGCTTGCCTTAATTTCTACAGTGCTTAATAATATTCCACAACATTCTGTAATAGCCTAGCTTGCCTTTTCTACTACGCACTGGAGCTGTACCCTTTTGTTCAATGCAGCACCACATGTTAAATGTGTCCTCATCCTAATTTACATATTACATTTTCCAAATTCTAGCTGAGAACAATGGTGTTCGGGCAGCAATGAAAAGCTTTTTTTTGTTTGTAATGTTCTGAATTAGTAATATGTGCAAATTCAGAAAATCAAACCCATTTCAACAGACATACTTTATGGCTAAAAGGGTAAAGGCTGGAGCTACAGCCCTTTCCTTAATGATCTATTATGCAGGCTCAATTTCACTGCTTATAGGTAGCCATCCTTTATACCTGGGTGGTAATGCAACTGACTTAAAAGAAAGACAAATACATGTATGTTATTTTTGCTACAGATTACAGACTTGTATGCCTCCTTTTCCTTCATCTCAAAATTTGATGATTTAATCACAGAGCTGGATTTCTTCATCTCCTCCCATGCCATTTAATCTTTTTGAAACCAAGGACAATCTCTATCCAGTTCTGATGACCTTTCTGCTTTATGATCAGACAATTCATATCTGCAGTCAGATGCAAGACTACTATCTTAAGCAATGAAAACCATAATGAATTTCTCTTTTGCTACTGTAATTCTATTAATGATCACCAAGTCATACAAAGAAAACCAATTAA
This sequence comes from Acipenser oxyrinchus oxyrinchus, assembly GCA_030684275.1. NCBI lineage: Eukaryota > Metazoa > Chordata > Actinopteri > Acipenseriformes > Acipenseridae > Acipenser > Acipenser oxyrinchus. Next base: position 9,570,297 of record CM060258.1, on the reverse strand, counting down.
AACAATTGTACTTATTCCATTGATGCAAATATTAATTTTTTCTGATGTAAATATTACATTTCCCTGTATATATGCAGTATGCTTACAATGTTTAAGATTGCCTTCACCACTTTTGTTGTGTTATCTTCTAGAGGTATAAAAATAGTTGTTCTTTCAAGTTGGAAGCACTGCAGAGTATTTTTAATGTCTCTATGTCAGCAGAATTATTGAAAACACCCTCTTCCCCCCCCGACCACACATTTATAAAAACCTTCAGCTATACCTTCAAACCTTAAACCACTTTCGGAAAAGTAATAATCAAATATTTGTATCCCTTACTCGTCTTCTCTAGGTCCATTGACTGCGTTTAACTCTTCCGCATGACTTGTTCTATTGCTTTGCCTTAAGGAATGACTGTGCTCTGTATTCAGGATGAACTTGTGGGATGCATACACTTTATCAAATGTAAGGCATGATATAAAGTCTTAAGACTTTAATCTGAAACAAAGGGCTGCAAGGCAAATTACTACTGAATTTTTAAATGAGTAAGTGTGCAAAGCTCAGCCGACGTTCTAGTCGTGTCCCGCTCAGTAAGTAGAGACAGAAGGAAACAGAATATTATTTCATTTAACATTTGAGCGAGATCTCTCTTTAATGAATCCCCCTACCACCATACCTTGTAAATGGATTTTGTTTTCGGGACTTTGAACCAAAACAGAACTGACAGAGTCCAGGTTGTCGTAGTTACTGCATCCCAGAGGGCCGGTTCTGGTTTCCGTTACCTAGGAAACAGTATTGAAATTGTTACAGCCAAACATAAAAAAAGCAAAAGAAAAACAAAAGGGAAAACAGATTTTTTTTTTTTTTTTTTTTACTTTTGTGTAACTCCATGAGTGATGTGCCCATGTGTTACGAAATACAAACCCAGAAAAATCTGCATTTACAAGTTGAGTGGTTTGATAAGAGGGTCGTGATAAAAAAATAAACATAACAAGGTACTACTGTACATCAAAGGGTCACCAGCCATGCCTCGCCAATTTCTATTACCTTTGGTGGCTATTGGGATGTTTTCTGGTAGGATAAGCTTGCAATATATACTCTCGGGCCTGGGGATAAGTCCAGATAGATTTGTTTCAAAGTGAAGATAACTTGCCCCCTGGGGAAACTCTGGCACTTTGTTTTATGCAGAGCTGTGGTATAGGTGCTTATCTTTCAGTTATATGATTAAGGACGGGGATGGAACCCTGCCAAGGCCTTTAACAGCTTAAGAAAGGTTGCATTAGAAACAGGTTCAGGTCGTCACCTTTTTTTCCCATGCATACAGCAGAACATAACACTGAGATTTCAAACTAACCGTGTGTGATTTCTAAAGCCAATGAGCTTCAATGGGTCAATATTCATGTAACCGATACAAAGCAGTAGGACAATGGCAGGATAAGGCCCATCTGCTTTTTCAAGACTGCTATGTGTATAGGGTGTAGAACTGGGTATACTGTAAGGACAAGGCTATGGAACAAATCCATTTAAAACAATATCCTAAATACCTTAGGAGCAATATGGGAATCAGACTCTTCACTTACTACTCCAGACCATTATGCATTCTGCACTAAATATACCAATAAACATGTGTAGCTAATTTGTGGTAATTAACAGGTACTTGGAGATAGTGTAAGTTATGTAATATCTGTATTTTTCACACTATGAAATAGCACTACATTAACCTAGACAAAAAGAAAATTATGGATAATTGAACATTTACCATAATATGTAAAAACACATGGAAAAGTGAAAAAAAACCGTATGTGATAACAACACTACTGCTAATGAATGAATAGTACTACATTGCATTTCAGTAATACACACATATATAAATATAAATAAGACATGTTAGGAGTATCATGTAAAATAAGGTGACTATGACCTATATCCAGAGCATGTAGAAAAACTTCACATAACAAGTAAGCCATCATGACTCAGATGTCACATCAGATCAAGAGCTTGTGCTACCCTCATACCAGGGTAGTGTATGTACAGGTACCTCCACTATATCCTAGTGGATAATAACATTTACAGATCTTACAGCCACATCTTGGGTAAATGTCCACAAATGGATCTGGAAATGGATAATGAATTTGGCTTTTGGAAACCAATCATAATGAGAGCTGTTGAGAGAGACTCCAGTCTCTTGTTTTGAGAGGCTTAAACAACCTCAACTGAATGTCTGAAAGCATGGGATCAGCCCAGACCAGTATCTGTAACCTCCAGGGAACCAATCATCAGGAGCCAGGGATGAAACCGCAGTACAACTGAAATCAACACACCAACTAGAAAACTTCTGAAGTGAAATCATCTGCTACACCCTCAATTAAGAAAAGGCAGTTTTCACAGATCTGAGAACTGGCTATTACTTTCACAGCTGTAGTAAGGCCATACAAGACAAGAGATGAAAATGCACAATTCAATAATGCACCATGCATGACATGAACAAGAAAACAACCAAACAGGTTATCTGAATCAAGTTGTGATGTTTAGCAGTTCTGAAATAAGTGATGACACTGATAGGTATACCTTCATTGCATTTTCCATTGCAAATCAGTTGTGACTCAAGACTAAAATGAATATTGTAACCCTCTTGGGTAATTTACCACAGGCAGTGCACCATGCAATTGTGTTGATTTGAGCATTTCAATTATTATGTTTTTTTCATTACCAAAGTTCTACCTTTTTTAACAAGTATGTCTGTGGGTCTCCTTTCTGTTTCTTACATACAACTAATTTAAAATAAATTCTTAGAATGGATAATGCTTACAATGAATGAACATACAACAGATAGTGCAGAATAAGCAGAAGAATATAGTTAAAGACATGATCTGTGTGTTGTACACAGTGGTGCCTGCTACAGGGTTTAATGAAGCTTGCTGCTCACATTAAAAACCCCTCATCCACCAGAACTGACCACTAACTAACAATTGTCCGGTAAAAAAATCTGATTCAGATTTGCTTACACAAGGAGAAATAGCTTTTTAATATAGATCCCTGAGTGCTAATTAGTTAATTAATCTACAGGACTAAGACAAAAGCACAGAAAGATGTATCAGCATTTCATATCTCTTGCCCAACTTTCCATAAATAAACCAGTCTGAGCCCCCAGAGAAAACGAAAAAGCAATTGTTGAGCTGATGGATTATAATTTTGCAGGAAATTCAGTTGGACTCACTGGGACAAGTATCTCTGTTATTAGCAGCAATTTTAATCGCATTATTACCAAGAGGTGTTGGCCCTATGCACCCAATCTTAACACTGCAAAGATGAATATAAGGACAAAAGATAAATACGATATCTTCACATTTAATGATATTTAAACATTCGGCTATACATCCAATGAGATGCAAGGGATTAGATTCTGTGACAAGACACAAGAGATTATTAATCTCTGACATAGAGAAAGATCAAACTAAATCTATGCTTGTAGTTGTTGTGTGTAACAATGTATGGATTCAATTTTACTGTAGAATGGCTCCCATACACACACACGCACATGCACATGAACATGCACACACACATAAACACACGTTAAGTATGTTTGAATAGCATCATGAGTTTTGCTTTTCTCTGGCACAATGCAAACAAACTAACTAAGCAACTTTGCATCCAGTGCTGACAATTGTTCATCCTTCATAAGTGCCAACTTCATTACTGCAATTATTGAACAGAAATAGAAAAACGTTGAACAGAAACAGAAAAATGTTGCTAGCGCTAACAGAAAAAACTCAATGCAACCAACTACGGACAGGCAAACCTCTGGAGACGACCGTGTAATTTGCTGTTCTCGGTGCCTGTAAAATGAGATAAAATAGGGCAGCACCAATGATAAGTAACACATTTACAGACAATTCCCAAGGCTGGTTCTTTACACCGGGGCTTTGCATCAGCATGAGCAATATGTTTGCAGTGCATCACTAAATATATAACATTCTTTCATGGAGAAGTGTACCAAGCCTGATATTTTGTAGGACCAGCTTTGACACTATACTGTAATTTTCCGGTCAGGACAGCAGGCTCCCCTGTTACTCTAAGTTCTAATTAGAGTACAGTACATGAATATGAAATCAAGAATCATGGATACAATTCAATGCAATATACAGGTGCACTCCACTTATAACGGATCCTGTTAGAACAGAGTTCTGTTTACAACGTATTGAGCAGGCATGTCCCTGCCAAACGACATGGGTTTTAATGGAGAATTACTCTGGATAAAATGGACTTGTTTATAATGTATATACTGTTTAATATGTACAGTTTTCCTATTTAGATATTTAGATATTTTGCACAAATAAGGTAAATCCGGGACAGTAAATGACAGTCACAGAGGCATTGGTGACATCGGACAGGAAAAACAGTTACTGTTTACTTTTATTCTATGTTTTGTTGGCACAGCCATTGTACAGTTAGAAACGTATAACGTATACAATTTGAATTACATTTAGCGAAAATATATGTAAAATGGTACTACTTATTACATTGTACAGCTCACAGGGGCGTGTTTTGTATAAATGATAAACTCCCATTCTTGGGCAGTTAATCTTTCTTGTATAGTTTATATTTAAGGTACTTGTGTTCGCAGTTACATACAGCATTATCGAATTGTGTTTACTACGTACTTCATTTATAAAGTACTGATTTCCATTGTCCCTTGGAGTCTGTTATAAGTGAAGTGCACCTGTACCAGGTGTATTATGAATTTCATCATGAGTTCCTAAAATGTCGTCTGCTATTTTCAGCTCGGCTTCTCCATTCAGGTTTCACTCCTGGACAGAGTGGTGATGAGAAATAAGAAAAAGCACTGACAAACCTGGTCTTAAATGCTGAATCTCTAAAGAAATGTTCACCAGCGTGCATTGTTCTAAAAAAAGCCATTCTCAGTCAACTTATTATAAAACTGCTCACAAACCAAAACATAACTGACGGTAATGGATGAGCTTTTTATGTGATAACGAGTTAATTAATTTGTCGAACACCATTCTTGCCAGAGGCTATACAGTGATGAGAGATGTACCAGGGCCTATTATTCAAGTCCAATTTTCCATAAATAACCCGCAGTCACAGGGTCCCTTGGAAGCCAAAAAGCAATTGTTACTGTAATTGATTTTAATTGCAAAGTTATTGCAGGGGAGACCTTTGGGACAGGTTACACTTTTACATGCCACAATTTTAATTACACTAATAACAAGCAAAATGCAGAGCATTACAGACGCCATGTTTCATAACAGGAGAATAACAGTCTGCAGTGATATTGAAAAATAAAATATTAGCAAAAAACCAGGAAGTCTTGTCTTAACTGCCTTTTTTTCTCCCTTTCTCCCCAAAACAGTTTCTAAAATGTAAGAAAAGTAAAATATTTAGCCTATCAATATTTAGTATCAAGAACACCCACATTATCTCAACCAATTTGAGTTCTGTTTCACAACTGAAGTTCTTAATTTTAGATATCTGTGTCTTTTGTGTATCAAATTACCTTTCAAGGTAACCTTGATTGCTTGAACTGCTATCTTCATAAAGTTTGTCTAAGAAGTGACTAAAACAAAAGTAACTTGCATAAAATGGGCTACATTTTAAACAGACAATTCCTGAGACATGGGGGGAAACACGGAAGGAATCAGGAACAGTGATACTTAAGAAGAATGACCTCAGTAAACCGTGCTGTGCCCGTGGTTACAGAATTGGCAGCTCATTTTATCCCAGTGGTACTTTTCAGACTTCAATCTCCCCAATGTTCAATCTCAACAACAACAGCAAGCTAAGCAAGCGTTTATAAAACCACGCTGTTTCATTTAGTTAGTATGCAGGGGTTCGCAATGGAAACTAATATGGATGCAGAAGTGCCTTAGGCAAGCGTTATATAACTAGCAAGAAACAACTAAGGCATATGCAGGAGGTATTTTAACCAAGGGTTAACTTAGCATGGTGGTAAATGTTTGTGAACATGCTACCTTAATGTATTCATTTTTTCACTATGATAAAGGTAGAAAGAGATGCTAACAACGTTTAAGTATTTAATAACAATAACATGTAACTGAACGTCAATAAACAGGAAGCTGAATATCAATTAAAAATGTATCTACTCCATTTAAAATAAAGATGATCACAGATATGATTATGTCTGTTGTCCCAGCACAGTGAGCTATATGAGGTAGTTTATAAGAAACCTTGAAAGCGCAGTAAGTTTCTATAGACAGTGTGATTAGGGGAGTTAAAGTACCTTGATGGCAGAGGTTGCTATCTGGAGATGGTGCAGTCTTCTTAGTGTACTCTCCCTGTCAATAAAATAAGAGGCTGCCAGCTGATGCAGCGTCTCCAGAGTTGCTGCTGAACTGTTGCTGATGGCTTCTTTCACATTTCTTTTCTTACTCAGTTCCTTCTTGTTCACAAAAATGGTCAGTGATTCTTCTCCTAGGAGGAACAGTAAAACAGGATTATACGGGGCACTCTGGGCCTCACTGTGTGTTAGAGTGTTGAAACATGCGGCTCAGGTTTGTTGAATCGCATGCTGAATTTCAATGTCAATTCAAGTAGGCCAATAGCCACTGTTGTTGCAGCCAAACCCTATCCAAGTTGATTTTTGTTTTTAATGTAAAAGTAATATGCATTTCAAGTTCATACAAGAGAGTATTAAATTTCAATCAAATTACAAAAACCCACCAGGCATAATACAATGAAAACAATTATAGTGGAGCCACCAGAGATTCCATGTTCTAAAATGAGGGTAAGAAGGACCATGGGTAATAGAATTCTGCAGCAGCATTGGATTTAATTAAAAAGATAGAAATTATTAAAAAGTCAATCATTTCAACATTTCATTATCATTAAGAGGTATTGGAGGTAAAAAAAAACAATAAAAAAAACCCTAATTTCTGTGCATTACAAATGCATGGCACATTTTCAAAGAACAGCAGTAACGTCCCTGCCTTAAAACCCTTCAGGCCTTTGCAAATTGGATTTGAAACAGTGTTATTGTGATACATGTGTGTGGCACATTGGAGTCAGTCAACAAGTCAGTGGCATTGATTCAGAATTAGTGTCATTCATGCTGGATCACTTTTCAACACATTTTTATAAAAGTAGTCATGCTCCGTTGGTGACCAACTGGTCAGTTAACCCAACCCCTCTCTGCAGTGCCTGCAATGGCCACAGACCGGCTCTCTTGCCTGCAGCGTTTCTATACTAATTCTGTAATGGTGCAATACTGAATGCTGTTTCTAAGCTTAAGGTACAGGCAAGGTAGGTACAGCACAGTGCAGGGGTCCACATTTGCTTTGAAAACCAAAATAATGTTTTTTTCAAGGAAACTGCACCAATATGTATATCGATAGGGCAACATCTAGCTGGGCTTTCTTTTGTTGTTTTCATTGGCATTTTAATTATAAAAATAGGTGTTGTAAAGCTTAGACAAGCATGATATTGTAGGGTTTCGGAAATTCATGGTTCACCATGGTAAAGATGAGTAAAAAAAAAGTATAGGAATGGAGCAAATTTAAAATGCAATTTATGCCAAATGCCAAATTAACATGCAAATTGACTACGGTAAACTTTTATAAGGGTGATGACAGGTAGACCTCACAATATCATTTGCTGTATCAGTAAAAGCAACAGTGCTCATATGCTTTAGTATTTCATTCTGTATGCCAGATGAAAGTCGTGATGCATTTTAAACAAAGACAAAGCACCAGTAACATGCTGAGCTCAAATTTACAGTGCCTGGATAATATCCATTATTTTACATAATTCTTTATTGCTGCATAAAGGAAAGGATTATTAAAGTGTGTGTGTGTGTGTGTGTGTGCTGTGACAGATCAAAACTTGTTCTCTAAAACTGGAATACAATTAAGGCTGATATGCTTGGCAGGCCATTCATAAAATGTGTTTTTCATTCTGCCTTTCAGTGTGTGCTGCCTCCAGCTCCCCTGCGGTTGAGATGGAAGTTGTTCTGGCAGTGATGAAGATCCTAAACAACCTTTACATTTTAAAAGAATATAAAAAGCTCATGCCAGGAATGCAAGCAGTCTTCAAGCAGTAAACTACTCTAAATTGCCAATGTTTGACTGAGTGGTGAAGGATATTAATTTGATATGTATTTATAGATACATTGTTTATCCTTTAAGACTGGTTGACTTGTTGGGTAATGGGCAATTTGACCCTACTATTAGCAAGTTTTACTGTACAAGTGGGCTTTAGTGGTCTTGGTGGCAAAGAGGTGCCATAAAATGTCTTCAACCTTACTGGCAAACTGGCAAAGCAGAATATTATTCAAATAACCTGAATGCACTTAACAATAACCATGAAATGGTCTCTATTCCAGTGACACACAGGTCAAATGAATTCTGAATTGAGTGGCTTGTCTGATAACATCCCTTGGGCTTCACTTCTTTGCTGCATCAGGTGTTGTTACACTTGTGCACCAAATATAGCCAACAAATAATGAATCAATAATGTAAACCTACTTCTCATGACAGTTCTGATAATGCAGCGAATTTCTATGCCTTAAAAAAACAATTATAAAAAATTATATGTCAAAATCTTAAAACCTGGTAACAACAGCAGGCAAAAAATCTAAATATTTTCTCATTATGTAACAGTTAAAATTGAAAGACTGCCAGTTAAGACTGGTAATCTGTTCATTGGTATAATGTGACAGGCTGGCTGCAGGGAGGAACTCAGACCAGAACTAGAAACACACAGAGCAGACAGAGACTTGGGGTTTTGGTGAAGCTGAGCGCGTGATCGCGCTCAGCATTTAATAAACAAAATAACAGAACACAAAAACAGGACACGGCACTTGCGCCAAAATAAATAGACGAACAAAAACGGACTATCAATTAAACAAACGGTGGACGGACAGACACACAAACACGGTGAGTAAATAAATAAACAAGTAAGTATCGTGCTGGTCCTACAGCACGCGATAGCAATTGTTAAATATTACTCTCCTTCTCTCTCTCCCGTTCTCCACTCAACGAACACACCACCCCGAGTGAGTGAAAACATGCAGCTTTTATGCAGTTGTACCGAGACTCGATTGCTAGTCAATCATTCAATTGGAATCTCGGTACAACTGCACGTGAATTAATTAAGTGTACTCCCGTGACCACACATTACATTTTAACCAGCACGTGAAAGTGATTTGTGCCATCCTCGTGCCTAAATACAAACCTACATTTTTAAATACATGTGAAACACAGACCCGCTTATATCCCGTGTACCAATGACTATACACCAACATTTACACACAACACGTAACACAAAATACACACAGGGGGCACTTTGCCACATATACCCCCTTGTGCAAAGCACACATGGCCTCAATGGCCACCTCCCCCTCAGTCCCAAAGTCCCGGAAGAGGGGAAGCAAGTTGTTTCTGGGGTGGCCATGGTGGAATGTCCGGCACCCCCAATTCTTCGTGGCGGCAGCTCCCTCTTCCGGGGCTTCAGCCACACTATCTCCTGCCGCAAAGTGCAGCTGGGGAGCTGGTCTCCTGACCTCCCCCTTCTTCATGGCCGGCAGTTCCCCTCCGTGGGGCTCCGACCACACAATCTCCGGCAGCGAAACTGCTGCGGGGAAGCTGGTCTCCTGACCTCCCCCTTCTTCATGGCCGGCAGTTCCCCTCCGTGGGGCTCCGGCCACACAATCTCGGCAGCGAAACTGCTGCGGGGAAGCTGGTCTCCTGACCTCCCCCTTCTTCATGGCCGGCAGTTCCCCTCCGTGGGGCTCCGGCCACCCAATTTCCGGCAGCGAAACTGCTGCAGGGGAGCTGGTCTCCTGACCTCCCCCTTTCTTCATGGCCGGCAGCTCCCCTTCATGGAGCTCCGGCCACAGTGTAGCGACCGAGGCAAAGCAGAGGCCCCGGCGACCCCAGGCGAAGCAGGATCCCTGGCGACCCCAGGTGGCGGCAGCAGCAGCGGACCCTCGGGAGGCGACGGCAGCAGCAGCGGACCCTCGGGAGGCGGCGGCAGCAGCAGCGGACCCTCGGGAGGCGGCGGCAGCAGCAGCGGACCCTCGGGAGGCGAACTCGGGAGGGGAGCCCCTGGCCATAGAGGCGGCAGCGGGAGCTCCACTTCTCCCTCGCACCCTGCACCCTGTGTGGAGCAAAAGGCAGCCCCAGGCGTCGCGGAGCGACAGGCAGCCCCAGGCGTCGCGGAGCGGCTGGCAACCCCAGGCGATGCGGAGCGGCTGGCAACCCCAGGCGATCGCGGAGCGGCTGGCAACCCCAGGCGATGCGGAGCGGCTGGCAACCCCAGGCGATGCGGAGCGGCTGGCAACCCAGGCGGCGAGGCAAGCATCCTTGGCGGCGAGGCAAGCATCCTTGGGCGAAGCGAGGCAAGCATCCTTGGGCGGCGAGGCAAGCATCCTTGGGCGAAGCGAGGCAGGCATCCTTGGGCGAAGCGAGGCAGGCATCCTTGGGCGAGCGAGGCAGGCATCCTTGGGCGGCGAGGCAGGCATCCTTGGGCGAAGCGAGGCAGGCATCCTTGGGCGGCGAGGCAGGCATCCTTGAGCGCAGCGAGGCAGGCAGTCAGGACAAGCTGGGGTGCGGGTTTTGGCCCTCTTCTCGGCCACTGCGGCCGGGCGGTTCTTCCCATGCTTTCCTCAGCAGCCTATGCAAGGGCTGCTGAGGACCGCCAGCATCTAGTCCTGGTCCTTCTGGTGACGGGAGAGGCAGCTCCTGCTCCTCTCCTCGTGACGGTGGGGAAGTGATACCAGCAGGCATTCATCCTCTGCTGGTGGGGAAGTGATACCAGCAGGCATTCATCCTCTGCTGGTGGGGAAGTGATACCAGCAGACATTCCTCCTCTGCTGGTGGGGTTGGCGGAGGCAGAGGCAGCTCCTGCTGCTCTGCTCCTGCCGATGGAGGTGGCGGAGGCAGAGGCAGCTCCTGCTGCTCTGCTCCTGCCAGTGAAGGTGGCGGAGGCAGAGGCAGCTCCTGCTGCTCTGCTCCTGCCAGTGAAGGTGGCGGAGGCAGAGGCAGCTCCTGCTGCTCTGCTCCTGCCAGTGAAGGTGGCGGAGGCAGAGGCAGCTCCTGCTGCTCTGCTCCTGCCAGTGAAGGTGGCGGAGGCAGAGGCAGCTCCTGCTGCTCTGCTCCTGCCGGTGGAGGTGGCGGAGGCAGAGGCAGCTCCTGCTGCTCTGCTCCTGCCAGTGGAGGTGGGAGGCGTGTAGTCTCCTGGCGGCGGAGGTGGGAGCAGCGTGTAGTCTACCCTTGTTTCAGGGGACTGGTGCGGCCCTCCCCTCTTGCAGGGGACTGGTGCGGCTCCGCCTCGGAAGGGGAGACCAGCAGGCATTCACCCTCTGCTGGTGGACAGGGACCCAGCAGGCATTCACCCTCTGCTGGTGGACAGGGACCCAGCAGGCATTCACCCTCTGCTGGTGGACAGGGACCCAGCAGGCATTCACCCTCTGCTGGTGGACAGGGACCCAGCAGGCATTCACCCTCTGCTGGTGGACAGGGACCCAGCAGGCATTCACCCTCTGCTGGGGACAGGGACCCAGCAGGCATTCACCCTCTGCTGGGGGACAGGGACCCAGCAGGCATTCACCCTCTGCTGGTGGACAGGGACCCAGCAGGCATTCACCCTCTGCTGGTGGACAGGGACCCAGCAGGCATTCACCCTCTGCTGGTGGAGGAGGCAGAGGCAGCTCCTGCTGCTCTGCTCCTGGCGGTGGAAGTGGCGGAGGCGGGACCAGCAGGAATTCACCCTCTGCTGGTGGAGGTGGGAGCTGCAAGCAGTCCTCCCATGGCAATGGAGGTGGAACCAGCAGGAATTCACCCTCTGCTAGTGGAGACTGGGGCGGTGGGCGCTCTACCTTCCCCTTTTGGGCCGTGGGCGCACCGACTCCTCCCTCTTGGGCTGTGGGCGCACCGACTCCTCCCTCTTGGGCTGTGGGCGCACCGACTCCTCCCATCTCAGGCTGTGGGGCGTTCGGGCTCCTCCCACTCAGGCGTGGGGCGTTCGGGCTCCTCCCACTCAGGCGTGGGACGTTCGGGCTCCTCCCACTCAGGCGTAGGACGTTCGGGCTCCTCCCACTCAGGCGTAGGGACGTTCGGGCTCCTCCCACTCAGGCGTAGGGGACGTTCGAGCTCCTCCCACTCAGGCGTGGGGCGTTCGAGCTCCTCCCACTCAGGCTGTGGAGGCAAAACCAGCAGGCATTCTTCCTCTGCTGGTGGAGACTTGGGCGGTGGACACTCCGCCTTCCTCTTCCCCTTTCCCCTTCTCTGCCTCCTCCTCACCTTCCTCTCCTGGGCCAGTTCCTCCTCTCCCTCTTGGTAGGGGCAGTGCACCACTGGGTGCCCGAACTCCCCACAGGCAAGGCACCAGCCTTGGTCCTCTAGACCACCGAGGAGGACCTCCAGATCCTGGCAGCCATCTCTCCAGTTCCAGCCTTCCATTTTTCCCCTTTTATTTTTCAAAAAAACAAAACAAACAAACAAAAAACTGCGGTTCCCGCTCTGGCCTGAGTCCTGGAGGCGCTGTTTTCCCGGTTCTGACACCACGTGTGACAGGCTGGCTGCAGGGAGGAACTCAGACCAGAACTAGAAACACACAGAGCAGACAGAGACTTGGGGTTTTGGTGAAGCTGAGCGTGATCGCGCTCAGCATTTAATAAACAAAATAACAGAACACAAAAACAGGACACGGCACTTGCGCCAAAATAAATAGACGAACAAAAGCGGACTATCAATTAAACAAGCGGTGGACGGACAGACACACAAACACGGTGAGTAAATAAATAAACAAGTAAGTATCGTGCTGGTCCTACAGCACGCGATAGCAATTGTTAAATATTACTCTCCTTCTCTCTCTCCGTTCTCCACTCAACGAACACACCACCCGAGTGAGTGAAAACATGCAGCTTTTATGCAGTTGTACCGAGACTTCGATTGCTAGTCAATCATTCAATTGGAATCTCGGTACAACTGCACGTGAATTAATTAAGTGTACTCCCGTGACCACACATTACATTTTAACCAGCACGTGAAAGTGATTTGTGCCATCCTCGTGCCTAAATACAAACCTACATTTTTAAATACATGTGAAACACAGACCCGCTTATATCCCGTGTACCAATGACTATACACCAACATTTACACACAACACGTAACACAAAATACACACAGGGGGGCACTTTGCCACATATAAATAGAACTAGTGTCACCGAAGGTTAAACATCTGGATCTATTGCATATTCAGTACCTTCATAACATTTCACATGATAATGACTGCAAGGATGCTGGGCTGTTCATAGGATCCTTACATTCCTAAAGGGGCTCTTTCGAAAGGTATATCGTTTTTTCCAACTATGACTGTCTTGTTCCTGTAAACTGCACTTTGGGACCCTTTGGTACAGACTGTACACAATATTGCATTGATCCATGACTTATTCCACCACTGGGGATGTCTTTGTAAAAGATGCCATTGGCAACAGTACATTTTACATATATCTAGAAAACTGTTTGTCCAATTGTCATAAAACATACTGAGAAGTTTCTTCAGCTCAAGCTACTGAGCTTGTATTATAATGTGAGTGATGGAGACCTACATTTGTACATATTTCTAGAAAACAGCTTATCCAATTATGATGAAACCTGTCAAACATATTCTTCAGCACAAGTTATTAAGTGTAAAAAATATGGGGTTTACACTTTAATGGGAAGCTCATACCTCCTAGTGTGGCTGCCAGTAGCAAGTGGGTTCCATACTTCTTGATGATGTTTTCTGTTATTTTCTGTAGACTCGGTCTGCGCCCCAAGAGCCGTATGCCGGTGATGAATTCAGGGGAGAGAGGCAGGGGGGCGCCGAGGAAATCCCTCCTCTCGACAGCCAGGCTGTTGACCTTCCAGCGACCAAACTCCCTGGAACACAGCAAACAAAACACACATCTGAAAACTCCTACAATAGATAAATACAGAATTAGAAATCTCTGTTTAACTAGGATTTAAAAGAGTCATTTTATATTCCAAACTCAGTTGACAGTGTCCTGGCTATTAAAATGATTGCCTGTCTGCAATATAGCATCCCTCTGATAGCAGCTTTCAAGACTTAAACTTTCACTGTGGGCACAAACCTTTAAAAAAAGTTTCAAGGGCAATGCAAGTAGATTTCTGTATTGCAAGCAGTTTTCACTGAAGAAAATGCTGCCCCGGACACCTAGATACTACATAAGCAGGAGTCAAAACTGACTGGGATGAGTCTGAGACCGCAGTACTTTATAATCACAAACATTTTATTATGTTTTTATATTTCCATATCAAGGATTTGAATGGAAAACAAATTAGCCAAAGGCTTTGTGAAATTCAAAATGAAAGAATCTCCAAAACAAGACATGATTAGCGTTCAAGTCACAACCGTTCAAAATAGGAAACAGACAATTATTCCCACACTCGATTGTCTGCATGAAACACTTCACAGGCATTGTTACAGGCAAGGTTCTGATTTGCAGGAAGCATTAAAACACTACCTTAGAGTTCAAAAGAACAAAAACAGGTTTGATTTTAGAGTGTGAGTGAGGCAATTTGTTGAAGTCATTTTCTGTTTAAGCATTTGTTAACAATGTGTACGTTAATTACCAGTAACTAGTCACAACTTCTAAAACCTCTCCATTACATCCCAAAGCAAACCAATGAAAACACACAGCCAAATGTACCTTTTGTGAAGTACAAGCTGTTTTTGGAAGTCGTTCCTCTCGAGCAGCGGTTTTCAACCCCAGTCCTCGACGACCCGTGTCTTCCGACTGAGCTCTCAGTTACTTAACTAAGCCCTTAATTGAATTAATCATAAGCTTAATTAGACCTTTAATCAGACCCTAAAAAGTTACAGATTTCAAGTTATTTATAACATTTTATAGTTAAGTTGAAATCTTCAACTGTTTAAGAGCAGAAAAAAATTAAAAAGGCCTAATAAAGCTAATTATTATTCAATTAAGGGTTTAGTTAAGTAATTGATAGCTCCGTTGGAATGAAAACCAGAAGACACAGGGGTCCCTGAGGACTGGGGTTGAAAACCACTGCTCTACAATACAATACAATACAATACAATACAATACAATACAATACAAATGTATTTCTATATATCCCTTCATGCCAATCCCACAGCACTGTACAAAGTTAAAAAACAAAATAAAATAGCTCATGTGTACACTCCAGTTACAACCAATTATTTAAAAATACATTCAAAAATATGTTTTCAATTTAGATTTTAAAAAATCCAGTGTTTCAGGCTGCCTAATGGTAATTGGAATAGAGTTCCACAACCGAGGAGCACAACAGCAAAAAGCTCTGGCTTGTTTTAAGACGACTTTTTGGAACAACTCAATGTTCTGCATTTTCTGATCTCAAAGAACGACTAGAAATATACAGAGTTATTAGCTCTTGGAGATAGGATGGCCCTAATCCATGAAGGACCTTATAAGTTACAGCAACTTTAAAATCAATTCGGTAGCTCACTGGTAACCAATGTAAGGATCTAAGCACTGGAATAATGAGTTGAGAACGATGAGTATGAGAAAGCAGTCTGGCACCTGCGTTCTGAACAAGCTGAAGCCTTCTGAGTTTAGTGGCAGGTAAACCAACAAACAATTGCAATAATCAAGATGAGAAGTTATAAATGTATGTATCAACATCTCTGAATCCCTCACATCCAGCACAGGTTTTAATTTGGCAACATTTCTCAAATGATAAAAAGCTATTCTGATAACAGAATTAATATGGAAATCAAAAGAAAGCTCTGGGTCCAGAGTAACACCCAGGTTCTTCACTCTAGTGGAAGGTAAAATGGAATTGCCATCAAAAATAATATTGATTGGATTACATTTCATTAAACCCATTTTAGAACCAATTAACAAAACCTCAGTTTTATCTGGGTTTATTTTCAACCAGTTTGTAGCCATCCATGATTAGCTCTCAGTTAAACACTTTGTAAGAGTATTTATTGCCATATCTGCCTGCATTGGAAATGATGCATAGATTTGTATTATCATCAGCATAAAAATGAAAATCAAGATTGTATTTTCTTATAATGTCTCCAAGAGGTAACATGTATACACTGAGCAACAAAGCTCTCAAAACAGAGCCCTGAGGAACGCCAAACTGTATAGTACCTATTTCAGAGATACAGTTGCCCAGTGAGACAAATTGGCAACAATGAGATAGATAGGAAACAAACCAACCTAGAACTTTCCCAGAAAAGTTAAACAATGTTTAAGATGAAACTGAAATTCAGGGTGGACACATTTCATCCAATCATCCTTGTGATGTTTCACAATGCCATGTATAAAGGATTGTGGAGTTATAATTTACGTATCATTTTAAAGTTACCTCCTCATAAAACTGTCAGCCTATTCTACACACTGTGGAAGATACAATACACATCTTGAGTACTGGTAATACTGCACATCAAGAGGTCAATGCAAAACTAACCGGGCAGGTTTATTTGCTCTTTTAGAGTCCTGGCAGCACAACAGCGTTCTGTAAGCACTTTAGCCGGGAATATTACCAAAGGAAATAGTAAAGTACATCTTAACCTTTCAAGGTGATTCTTGTTTTTGCATGATTTAAGATTTACATTTGCCAAGAAAACCTTTTGTAAATATTGAATGCACATACACAGGAGTAATTACAATTACTTTTAAATACCCATATAAGCGGCTCCAATATATAATTGATTATCAATTTGCTGTTTCCCTGTAGGCAGACTTGGCAATGATGATTAATTTCCTCTTCGGTTTTGCACAGACATTTTCTACAAGGCAAAGTTGAAGGACGAAACATCAATGTCAGATTGAAGGTGGATTTGAACATTCTTGGAGCATTTTCCCCCCTTACAGGACATCAGTGTTCGCCACACCATTCAAACACTCCCAGAATATTCCCCAGGCCCCTAAGGCTAGCCTCAGGGAAATATACACACCAGCTAAAGCTGGGGCACAGAAATCAACTACAATGCAAGACAATGTCAAGTTGTAAGTCTTTTGAAAGTCATAAAGGTACTTCCATATTCTAAAAGGATGTCAGCAACAACACATTTTTCTAACCTAGGACCGATAGAATCAATTTCATTTAGTTTTCTATTCACTTACAATGCCCGACTAGTACTGCCAGCATTTTACATCTTTCAGGGATTTCACAGACCATGATCAGGTAGACATCACCTGTTGTCAATATTTCATTGATCAACTCCAAGTGTCAAACAATGGCTCTTCAACCTTGCTTCTACCTAGTCTGCCTTCGTTATAGAAGTGTCATACAAAAGCAATAAAGAATTTATCAAAACCCCAAGTAAATGCTCGGTGTCCTTTTATCTCATAAAATCCTGCCTTTCAATTAATGCTAGCCTGTCCTTTCACCATCATTATATTAGGCTAATTGGCACCGGAACAAGTGGAACATGTCCTTTTTACACCCACAAGATAAATGTGTGTAATTAAGGATTTCATTCATAATTATGACACCTAGAGATATCTCAATTGGAGGTCACTGCAGTTAATACTGTTTTATACATTAAAACAGGTAAAGTCAGGCATTATTTTAAAGTCACCAAGCACAGCAGAATCCAAGGTTGGTTGCTTGAATAGCTGGGTAAAATCTGTTTAAAAAATGAAATTTTGTCTACTTCCTAGTATCTTCACTGTTAAGCTAACAGATGTATAATATAATGTATACAAATTGAAGTATCTTGAAGTAACTTATTGTAAATTAAACCAAGCTATGTCAGACACTAAAGAAATGGCATAGAAGCAGAAAGTGCCATTTTTGTTTGTGAGGGATTACATATGAGGGGGGTTCATTGCTGATGTAATTCAAGACCAAAAAGAGACAGGCATGAAGTCTCTTCTTATGCAATGTAATCCAGTGTTGCAGTGTATACATTATGCAATGATGACTCACACAGTAACACACCACAAAACGGTTATGAAGCTGCAGTACCCCAGTTTTCTTTCTGTGAACTTTTGGAGCAGTAGAACACACCTGCATCCCCACAATATAACTGATTCAGAATTGTCAAGCAGGCTTCCAACCATTTGTTTTTATAAAGGGTACTTAGCTTCCTGTGAGCATAATGGAAATGGTGACGCTGACGCTATTGTCTTAAATTAAACCATAGCGTATGTCAGGCTAGCTTAGCATATGGATGACCTCAAGGAAAAGCTGGTTTAAGAAAAGAAATAGGAGTTGCTTTTGGTTCAAGAAACTCTATTGCCGACCATGTTTATGCTATCTGTGATGAGCTTACTTTATTATTATAAAGTTTCATTGATATGCAGGGCCTCATTTGCAGAGCGTGTTCTGTTGAATATGTTTCATTATCCACATTTAAAGATCGTCTGCTCAACACTGAGAATTATACATTGTGAAATATTGGATTATTTGTAGGGGTGGGCACTAATAGCGATATCGTTCGATATTGATAATAATGTCCATGCGATTGCATTTTTTCCATATGATTACTTACACTGTTATTAATGTATTTTTAAAATGTGAACTTTCAGTATTATAAATGAGATGTACTTTTAAAACATCAAAACATATCTCAAAATAATGCAACATTCAGCATGACAACGTACTTAATACTTTTAGATATGTCATGCATTTATACGCAGAGAAGATTCAATTACTTCCGGAATGGCTAGCCAGCACAGTGAAGTATAGAAATATTTCAGTTCTGAGGTGGCTGATGATGGCATGGAATAGTAAAACAATATAACCTAACTTGTTTTTCTCCATGGATATTGTGAAGCAAAGCACCACTAAGTTAAAGTTATTGCATTTCTTATGTAAATATCTGTTAATGTCTATATGTATATATGTTTCAAATTGCATTTGTGTTATTATATTTTTCTGTGTTTTGGAAGACTTCGATATTATCGATATCGATATCGAAATACATGCATGATATCGATATACAATTTTCTTATCGATGCCCTCCCCTAATTATTTGGTTAAAGCCAATTAAGGTAAAATGCCATATTAAGTATTACTACAAACTTAGAATGTAATCATTGTTTATTAATTGAAACTACAAATTCCGAATCAGAATTCATGATCAACAGAAATATCTGAAGGATATTAAACCTTGCTGCAAACTGTGCCATCCACATGTATATGAACTCAAGAATATTAGTACTGTGCAGATGGAAACTTTTGGTATGCTTTATTTTGCTTGCAATATTATACATGCCCTCCCTGATTACATTTACTCTGTTGGAGGTTCATGCCGAGTATGGGATTAAAGAACAAGTTGAGTGCATTCAGCAATATTAGATCTCTGGGACGCTCTCCTTGTTTTCAAGCTGTTTTGAGACATACCTGTTCAATTGCGCACACATTTTCTGTACTTTTTTTTTTTTTTACATAATGCAACACTTGTGTCTGCATTCTAACATTCTGTACATGTACTTTGTGTTATTGGAACATTGGTTTCCTCAGACACGTACCAGATCTTAATTAGAAATACATAATGAAAAAAAAATTAACCAAATACCATGAATACCAATATAATGCATTAAAACACACACAGCACACACATACTGAGAAACCCACATTATTAGCTTTTTAAAAATGAATTTGCGACTGTAAGTGTCTGGTATCATACATCATTTTGCAAGTCTGCGGGCCTGCAGAGAGACACTAGGATGTTTTCTAGTCATTAGTGGCGATTGCTGTTCAATAGAAGGTACTTGCAGCGCACACTGTTTGCGATGGTAATATACACAATTTCCTTACTGTGGTGTAAATGATCATTGGGTGACTATCTACTAGGCTCTGAGCTCCCTTGGCAGAAGAAACCCTCAAGCAACACTACAGCAGTAGCACTGTACTGCATTATAATAAGGCTAAATTCCATTTCAACCCTGGAGTTAGCCCTTAGTCAGGGCGTTAATACACTAAACAAACATTTGTCATTGATCCATATGTACACTAATGAAACAGTTGTCATCAGCTGACTGTGCTTCAGTCTAGCCTTGTTGAAATTTGGGTTCCCTTTTTGGGTAAAACAACATTTTATAATACATTATCTTTGTTAAATTGACATTCTGAAAAATTCAAGATTACCTACTACAGGAATTGTCAAAATAAAGATCTGTTCACAAAGATTTTAAAATATGGCCATACCCATGAATTTGTTGCATAGTGTAATTATTTAGATTGAATAAAATGATCATTATAGTGTGTGCGTGTGAGGTGGCCTTTCCTTTGTAATCCTCAGATATATCGTACCTGTATATCTTGTATCTGGTGGTGAAGCTTTGTTGGTGCCGCTCTATGAACTCAGCATACTCTTGTGAGCGGTAAAAAGGCCCCTTGTCAGACAGGAGCCAATCCATGGGCCCGGAGGTCTCATGCTGACCTGATGCGGTGCTGACAGCTAAAACCCAGCAGTGCAGGCTCAAGGCTGTCCACTCTGATAGAACCATGAGAGAGAGCCACCTAACAGCAGCAGTGCCGCACCAGTACCATGTCATGCTTCAGCTGTGGACTTGGAACCATCGTTCTAGTAATCCCTGGGGACCTGTGAATGCACCAAAACAAAGTGGAAGAGCAGTTTTTCAGTAACTAAATACAGGAATCTAGTGTTTTTCAACCTATTTCCCAGAACAAACCCAACCTTTTTAATACAGAGTGCAGCAGACACCTAGCCCCTTTTACACTGGCATACTCTACATGAGTCAGAACCTACCCGATGTCATGCGAGTCAGGTACGCGATTTCACACTGCTTTTGATAAAGCACGGTTCACCTAGGTGACAGACGCTAGTACACAATGCGTGTATCAATGCCCTGGCAGCAGCTTGTTACAGACGCTCCCATCCAAGCTTCTCTGGATTGAACCATCGGCCCAAATGTTGATCAGATAAAATATTTCTACATCCCTGCTGCAATCTGACTCATGCTGCATCTCAATCAAAAAGAAATACGGAGGAGTGTCAGTGTGAAAGGGGCTCTAGCTGATCGACTATGCTATCAGTGGCAAGCTAAATATCTCTTGTATAGTTCTGCAGTCACCAAAAGCTTTCCTGTCTTCAAGCACATTTGATAGTGTATTTGTATAGTCCAGGGGACGAAATTAACACCCGCCCACTCACCAAATGTGGGTTAATTTGGTCTGTGGTGGGTAAATTTCACATACTTATACGCCACACTGGCGGGTACGTTTTTGTACACTTAACACTTTGAATGCCAGCAGCTCTGTGCCAGAGGTGCAAATTTGCGACAGACCGCTGTACCTTTAAACAGAAGCTGTTGGCTAAAACAAAAAAAAAATTATGTCACCACAATACGCGCCACGACTTCTGCTTTCGATTGGTCTGTTATTTAATATATGCTGTCATTTAATTTTTTTTTTTTTAGCAAATCATATAAAATAGAGAACGAGGCGGTGCTTGCACTCTGAAGGGACTAGTTTTCCGTACAGTCCGTCAGCATTTCTCTCTTTTAAGAACTGAGGTTAGTTTCTGATATTTACTAAATTAAATCTAAAAGGATTTTTATAAACAGCTTCTGTTAATAAGATAGTATAAATATTATCGTATGTCATTCTTTTTAGATGTAAATCGCTGTTAATGAGAACTTGTAAATGCTTACTGCTAAAAAAAATGCTTACTGCTAAATTAGTTGAAGTAATGTTTACATGTTGTTGTTTTTTCTGATTGATTTACAATAATGTCAAATATTATTTAAATATGTGTGGAAAATATTTTGCTGGATAACCGATCAAGAAAATACCTTAAGTAAGTTTTCAGTGTCTCTGTGTGAAGGGCATAGCAGGCTGCTTGTGAGATTGAGTGCCTCGGGAAACGGGTTTGAAACAAACCCTTTCAGACGTGTAGGGCTGTACTGCCATTCTCTCCGTGATTTCTTTTTACAAATAACAATGCTACCACAGAACAGCAAAAACAGTTCAGAAAAAGTTGGTGAAAATTATTTTCCCTGATCAAAATAAAATCGCCCTGGCAGTGCTGTCTATTTATGTCTTGAATTACTCATCGTTTTTATTTTTAGAATGGCAAAAAATTACACTGCACTGCAGGCTGTTTGTTGGTCTTCTATTTGCTGACCAAGATAGTGAGCCCGAAAGTTGTGATCCTCAGGACAGTTGAGCTAGCGAGATAGGTAGGAGAGATGGGGGGGAAAAAAACTAACAATGTATTGTATAGAAGTGTAA
The DNA here is from genome assembly GCA_030684275.1 of Acipenser oxyrinchus oxyrinchus. Taxonomy (NCBI): domain Eukaryota; kingdom Metazoa; phylum Chordata; class Actinopteri; order Acipenseriformes; family Acipenseridae; genus Acipenser; species Acipenser oxyrinchus. The sequence continues at coordinate 9,548,116 of CM060258.1, read as the reverse complement.
TCATATTTGTTCTACAGATCTACCAAATGAAGACATAAACAAACTCTAGGGTTTTCTTGTATTGTTGTATTATATTTTACATTTTAGGTACAGTATTCTTATTCTTTATGGCCACACTTTCTGTTAGATCCATTCCAATCTGTAATTTATATTATATTTTATTATTATATTTTATAACAAAAAAAAATAATAAAGTTCAGCAAGCATTTATTTTTTTTAAGCAACTGCAGAAAATAATCAGATCAGACTTGTGAATGAATATTAGACTACTGACAAGCTCATACTGTCCAAACTGTAACGTCCCATTTTTTCAGTGTGTGGAACTTTTTTGTGAAAACAAAAAATGTAAGGCCAATTAATGACTCAAATGTGTCATTGTTAGATAAACTAGTAATGGTATTCATTAATGTATTTATTTATACTGAATATAAATTATATTATAATAGGTGTACTCTACATTATTTAGTTTTTGGGTTGTACAATGAAAAGATTATTGTATTTACCGAATGTATTGTATATAGTTAATTACATTGTACATGTTATTTTTTACTTTTCAATATGCATCTATGGTCTCCCTATATAATCATTTGACCCACTTGCATTGTTGAAATATTTATTTTTTACTTTGTATATTACGAAGTGCCCAGGTCCAACACGTTATTATTATTATTATTATTATTTGTTTATTTAGCAGATGCCTTTATCCAAGGCGACTTACAGAGACTAGGGTGTGCGAACTATGCATCAGCTGTAGAGTCACTTACAATTACATCTCACCTGAAAGACGGAGCGCAAGGAGGTTAAGTGACTTGCTCAGGGTCACACAATGAGTCAGTGGCTGAAGTGGGATTTGAACCGGGGACCTCCTGGTTACAAGCACTTTTCTTTAACCACTGGACCACACAGCCTCCTGTGTGGAGGCTGATTATTATTATTATTATTACTGTGCTACAATATCTTTTTTAAATATAGCATAGCACGTCCAATATTTTCTGTAATAATAATAATAAAAACATAATATTTTGTGTGCTACAAACTTTGAAAAAGGGATTCAAGTGATTTCTATTAAACTATAATGCAACCACGTTAAATAAAGTAAACTCTTATTTGGTATTTAAGATAAATTTTGGTGAATTTACTATTTACTGGAATCAATTGTATCTTGAACTGACTTGTTTTAAAGCTTGGAAAAACATAGTAAGTTGATGCTTAGCAGATCCTCAGTCATAAAGTGTGACAATAGAAAATAGCATTTTTTTTTAAGTATTTAAATTATTTTTTTATAATATAGGGATGATGAACAGACTAGGCTAAATCTAGGAATGACAAACAAGCAAGAGTATTTATGGACAGCATTGCTGAGGTAGAAAGAAGGCAGCTGCAAGAGAGAATAAAAGGTGCAAAGTTCCTGTCAGTGATGTCAGATGGTTCAACTGATAGCGCTGTCATAGAAGAGGAGCTAGTATATGTATGATTCTGCCAGAAAGGGCTGGTGACTATGCAGTTTGTGTGCATGCAGTCTGTGGAGAGGGCAGATGCCCAACACATCTCAGAAGCGATATCTTCATAAATGTTGCTTGTTTTTGCTTTTTTTTTTGTCACCGTCGCCCCCCGGAACGATGTTGGCCGGTAAAATGTCTGTGTGGCCGGTGGATTTTTCCATCCACTAGCTATGGTGGCTAGTACATGGAAAAGTTAATTTCAAGCCCTGCTCCATAATTTGTTATGTTATATGAAATCGGAAATGTTGTAAACAATATCATAAACCAGGCCTGCCTCCAGACTCAACTCGTCAAATGCAGTTTCTTTAATGAGCTAGCATATGGAGTATGGCCAAGGTATTTCTAAGCCAGATATTAATCTGTTTTGTTTTGTCTGAGAGTCACACATTCAACTGAGACACCCGCCAGCCTTTTATTGTTACGTAACTGCTAACAATAAAAACAAAACAACATTCTTACCAGTTTTATAATTCTGCCTTCCAATCAGTCCCAAACAGAGCGCGTCAGGCAACACTTCCACAAACCACAGGCCTCCATGGATTATAACAGGACCCACAACTGACTTGACGCCTGAATCAAAAGAACAATCAATAAGAACCTTTTAGAGGTTTTTTTTTTTTTTGGAAAGTGATACTGGCACCAAATGAGAGTACATTTAAAACACAGCACTACATTGTTTATGTAAAGTGTATTCGTGCTGAGATGATCCATTAACATTTAGAAGATCAGTTTCTGGATCGGACCCTGTTGTTTTGGTTCACCTTACCATCACGAGGAGTTACAATTGGTGATCGTTTGCAAATGTAAAATGAAAAGCTTTACTGCTGCCTCTGTAATGCAAACCACAGTTAAACACATCTGAAAATCCGGACGATACTAAAGACTATCAACCTTAAAGAATAAGAAACCCTTTTTTTTTTTTTTTAGGTCTACACGTGAACAAAAGGGGAATTTGATGAGGACAGACATTTCAAGAAAATGAGGGGTAGAAATATTGACTTTAATACTGCAACGTCAAGACTGTTTCTAAAAAATAAAAATAAAAAATGCTGTTTACACTGGTAAAATTGTGACCAGAGAATGCCATAGATTTGTAAGAGAGCATTTTTATCGCATGAGGTAATCAATTGCATGTCACTTTGGAACACTCACATCCACATAATCGTACAGAAGATTCAAACTATCCCAATCGTTCACAGGCTATAAATCCTCATGTTTTAACTTATTTGCATTGATTTTTGCAGTTGTGTGATTATATATAACTAGGTTATGGTAAAGGCTAAACAATGCAAGGAAGATTCAGGCAGATCAGATTGGAAGGGATACATTTCTGACTTTCACATGAAACCATTTACAGTATCTTGTAAAAGTGTGCCTAATGGAAGCTAGCTTTATGTCATTAAGCAAAGCTGATAAAAATGATGTGCTCACAGAGCGACAGCCATATGTTGATGGCAACCTTGTGTCGTTCAGACAGAGATACAAACAATGCGGAGGGGAGGGAGGGAGGGAGGGAGGTGGGGGGTCATTCCCGGGCATCCCCAATTACACCCTATGCACTGTAACTATGCCATCTGTAACACAACCTCACAGCTCTTCACAATGACAGCCTCTCTCTTCACACAGACTGGCGACTGCCCAGAACAAACATTTTTACCCTGTTAAATACCTGCCTGTGATTAGCACCCCATCCTGGCTCCTTCCCGTGGCATTCTGGGGAATGTAGTCTTTAAGTCCCTCTTGGACTACATTTGTTTCTCCTCCTCCCCCTAGTCTGCCACGCATCATATTTATGTTTTATCTCAAAACTGATGTGAGTAACTTGAATGCTTGAATTATATATTTAAAATAATTCAAGACCCAAGCAGTTTTGGATTTTACCATTTAACCATCTTACTAAGCCATTTAAAAGCTGCAGTCAAACTCCTTAAGAACGAAGACAATTGGATTTCCAATGGGTCATTATCACAATGAAGTGAACACAAGACAGACTGGGCAGCCAGAGATTAATGGTTTCCTTTCCTTAAGCTTGATTGGAAATTAAAGAAACAATAAAATATTTATTGGTAATTGATTCCAAGTATAATTCTGTATACTGTACATGTTGAACACTTGCACTGACAATGCTGCATATAAAAACCACAAGGAACCAGGGGAGGCCACGGCTTCCCAGTAAGATTTTTAAAGGACAGAATATAATTTATGTATTTCTAAAAGAAAAATGTATTTTCCCAAGTAGGTCCATATATTATAAATACCAATGTTTGTTAGGAAGGGACTCTCTCCTAAGAGCCCAAGTTTGAGTATCCATAATGTTTTTTGATGAAATTATATTAATCATGTTCTTCTGTTGCAATTGGGTCAATTTGGTGTGGGGATATAGGCTTTTTATGATTTGGTGAGACAAATAAAACAAACAATCAAATGTTTGGTTTACATACAAAAATAAAAAGAAGTCTCACCCTTTTGGCACAATGTTTTGGTAGTACCTTTTAGGGCATTTAGGTTTACAGGTAGTTTTTCTTTTAAGGAAAAAAAAAGTCTCCTTCAAAATTAAAATGGCTCAATTAATATTAAAATATAGGAGGGTATATTGAAATGCTTCTGTCAGTGTTCCACTTTGGCCTCATGTAATTACTAATATTGTGCAGCTTTATTAAACTGGCTTTAGGGTGTGTTGAAGAACCACACTTGCAGCCTGCAAAAACAAACACCCAGACATAAAACAAATTTAAAAAGAAATGCCATCATTCCATAAGAGAATGCCTTGCACTATCCATGCATAATTTGCTCATCATTTTTGACTGCTTCTATATTTATATACATATTATACACGTACATACAAGGTTTCCTACAGAAGGGTAGCTTCAGCAATTCTGATCCTAGTCTACGAATAGAGCTAATATCCAGCACATAAGGTTAACAAAGCTGGTCTCATTACTGGATTGCTGTAGTGTATGATAAAAGTTATGTTGCATAGCTACAGTTTTTTTGTCATAAAAACTGTAATAAGCCAGTATGACACATTTCAGTAGCTGATCTCACATTGTATTGGGATGCAGGTGTTTTACTTAGATCGCCCCAGCACAGTCCCATTTCACCTGCATTATACCTTAAATTTCAGACTATGTAGATACAAATAATTAACATTGCTTTAATATCTTCCTAGAATTAGTTTGAACTCTTTCTATTAACATGTCCAACAGCAGTGTGGAGTAGTGGTTAGGGCTCTGGACTCTTGACCGGTGGGTCATGGGTTCAATCCCAGGTGGGGACACTGCTGCTGTACCCTTGAGCAAGGTACTTTACCTAGATTACTCCAGTAAAAACCCAACTATATAAATGGGTAATTGTATGTAAAAATAATGTGTAAAAAATAAAGTAATTGTATGTAAAAATAATGTGATATCTTGTAACAATTGTAAGTCGTCCTGGATAAGGGTGTCTGCTAAGAAATAAATAACAATAATAACATGGTAAAATGTCACAGTCATGTATATACAGTATATCTGGTGGAATGACCCTAAACCCTGCAGGCTCCCTACCAGCCAACCTATATGATTATACTGAATGCTTTGACGTGCTAGAAAATGATAACAGTGCAAATGTCAGTTATTTACATGCTTGCATTGGAATCAAAAGTGCATGTAAGGTAATGTTGATGTGGCTCTGCAGCCTTAAGTGGGCATCTGTGTTTTGAAGTGTACATGTATATCCATACACCAGCACTGGAAGACCATGATGTAATTGACATTGTCTCTTGTGTCTTCTAGAATTAGTTGTATGTTCTATGTCTTCCCTGATTAAGCCAGTCTGTAGTTGCTTGTGTTGTCTGGTTCCTTTGTATTGTATTTTAACATCTTTTGGAAATGATTATGTATTTTGGGTGTTTGTATTCACTGCATTTGGTAATTTAACTTCAGATGACAAAAAAAATTAAAACAAATAAAAATGTGGTATTAATAATACCATGTTGCATTATTAACTCGCTTTCAGAGTTAAAAATGACACCTCTATAAGGATAAGCATTACAAAGCCCTCAATATAGCAGCATGCATGGATAAAGATAGTTATTGTTTGCATATGTATATCATTATTGATAAAATGGAAACAAAATATATTGCAATTGAAAACTATAATGTATATGGATCCATAACGAATAAATTAATCTACAAATATTTTGCTCAATATGTTGTGATTTTTTTATCATACATGATTTCTTGCAATAAATCTACAAGTGCTACATTTGCTCACGACATAACTGCTATGTACAAAAATCGCAACAGGTTTGCAAATATATATATATATATATATATATATATATATATATATATATATATATATATATATATATATATATATATATAAACTTCAGTGTACAGTGTACAGTATCACAAATTAATCAAACATTTTCAATTTTGTATAATTCATTTTAATTACTGTCAGCGGCAGTATATTTATTATTAAAATGTCTTGCACACCACACAGAGAACATCCTACATCAATAACCATATACTGTAGTTTACAACACCAGTAGGACTAATAAAATCAAAAATACACATTGTGAATAAAATTCATGTGTGGAATATCAGCATCGAACTTTTTTTTAAATTGTTTAATCTAGTATCACAATTATATATATATATATATATATATATATATATATATATATATATATATATATATATATATATATATATATATATATATATATGAATTGCGTCGGTATAATTCCAAACACAAGGGTAAATTGCCCAGTAATAATAAGTATTACTTTTTAGACAGTTATTCTTTTAGCCTCCTCCTCCTAAACACATAAAAACACCCTAAAAAAGAAAAACATTTCAACCCCTACCCGTCAAGGAATTACTATTAATAAATAGTAGTGTACAGTGAAGACACGTACCTGTTTGCTAAATTCGCAGTCATATAGATTCATATGGCACTAACAATTGCTTCCAAAATGCAGTATTCCGAGACTAGCCGGTTTCAGTAGCATATCAGGATTTAGATAATGTTAACTACAACGTGTTTTCCATTTTCCTCCGATGAATGTTCCTCATAAAACGTAAAGTGATAAACAGCATTCTCGCTGCTACAAATAGGACGAAATCTTATTTTAAAGAACTTGATCTGATTTTTTTTAAATGAATCGCTCCTATTACTGCAGTATTGAAAAAAACGCAAACTACAATAAATAAATAAATACTTTAATACTGCGTGTCTGCGGTGTCTCGGTAGTTCTCATCGTAGCTATCTGGAGACGAGTTTCGAAAAGATGTGAACTGCAAGTCTTGCAAGGTAAAGATCGAGGTAATGCCAATCCAATGCATCGTCTGCTGTTCAGTTTCTTTGGTTAATTAGTGCTATTTTGAAAATGAGATGCGCTACTGCTTCTCCGATTTTGCTTCAGTGTAGATTTCCACTTTTCTGACTAACTGGCTGTGACCATCGCTTCGGTGCTGTATGGATCCACGCACACTTTTTCAGTCAATCTTTCATTCCGAATAAACAGCGAATCAGTTGGTTTTGATTCCACACCTCATAGGCTCTGATTGGGTGTGTAACTTTAAAAGCATTCCAACAGAGAGGGGCGGGGAGACAAAAACAGCATCCAGATAACTCCACTTCAGGGATGAAACAGGTCGGTACACGATGACAGTGCCTTATCGAAAAGGAATGATCACCCGCAGCATCGTGTTGTGCTGGCATCGTGCTGTCACAAGCACGATCACTTGAACACAGTTATTTTGTGTTACAGCTCCCCTGTCTGGCTAGCTCGCAATAATAATAATAATAATAATAATAATAATAATAATAATAATAATAATAATAATAATAATAATAATAAAACAACGGTACATAAAATAAAGATTAATAGGCAGCATATAAATGGCAATAACTTATTTGTGTATTACATGTGTATTATTATTGTATACCCCCAAATGACAAAGAATTCATATGGCATCAAGCAATCTCACAAAGCAGCTGCCTAGCCCCAGTTTGTGCCGTTTGTTTACATTCCAAAGCTGGTGCCAGCCAAGCTTGAAGAGCCTGAAGTGAGAAGGGAGAACTCGTCTGAAGTGTGTATATGAGTTCTGACATGCCTATACCCTATACATGAAACCGGATTGTATATTACTGTGATGCCAGATAACAGGAACAATGTAACATCTAAATGTTTTATTTGGAGTTATACTGTAGTGAAAGTAGTGGACTTCAGATTCGAAATAACCTTTTAAGGTTACACTTACATCCTTGCTGGCTACACAAACATTCAGTACTGGTAGGGTGCTGCATGTTTTACACTGATGTTAGGGAGCTAGATATGTATTATAGTAGAAATACTGTATATAATAATAATACACATGCAATTAACAAATATGCTATTGCCTTATTTATTTTGTTCAGTCGATTTGTCATTAACCATCACTTGTATATACTTTTCACATTACTATTTATAATTTCTGTGAAAACAATACATACAATGATATGAGGACCATATAACAATAACAACCAGCACTCTTGTCTGTTTTATGAAACATTACAATTGGATGGTAATGTTAAGTTAACTTCAAAATAAGAATCTGCAACAGCAAAAGATGTTCCTTGGAGGGCTTTCACATCCGAATACTGACCAGGCTAAATACTAAATTCTTTGTGAATTCCTAAGATGAGTATCCAGGTTGTGTCTAAGGATTTTGGCTTGACCTACATTGCAAATCTCCATCAGCTTTAAGTACAGACCTGCTTGAGTGATGTATTGATGCAACATGCCCCAGGAAGCATTCAAATTACGTTTTTTAAAAAATCCTTTAAAAAGACCAATTCATTTAGTGCTAGAAGAAGAAAAGCTGACAGAGCTAAAGTCTGGAACTTTTCATCTATACCTAGTGTAAAAGGCAAGGCATGCCCTGGATAACAAACATCCATGTATCCACATGCTGCTTTGTCAGTGCTTCAAGCACCTGTCTGAAAATGTAATCCACCACTGGCGTTAGAACTATACTATATATATATATATATATATATATATATATATATATATATATATATATAGTTCAGTGCATGTCACAATAAAACCTAAAAATCTACAGTATGTGCATAATCTCTGGTAATTCTAATACAGCAAACTGCTGTAGTTGTGGAAACACAAGCCTAAAAAGTTATTTTGTTAGAGGCTTGTTAAAATCAAGTGATCTTTTCTTAAAGAACATAAAGTACATTTGCAAACGCAATTTAAATGGGTTATTTATTAACATATGACGGTATAATTAATATAAAGGGTAGTTATTACAGTAATTTACAAGTATAAAAAAGATAATTAAAATCTTAAGATATACACCTGCACCCATGATATAAAATTATCAGGGCAATAGATGATCAGATACGGTTGGCAACGTTTTCCCTGCAAAATTGCTGAACTAATTGAAATACTAATTAACATTAACAAGCGTAACTTACTGTTCATCTTTATTTACATATTCCATTTTATTCATTACGTTTAATAATTTGTAATTAGCAGATAATTACATGTCAATTAATACAAGCTTTGATCGTACACTGGAACATGATAGGCCATTTTGTTTTAATAGTCACCACAAGTATGCCCCTCATCCCCCCACCCTTTACAAACTTTCAGATGCCACAAATGCCCTAATAGGTAAATTGCTCTCTTTCCAGGGGAAGTGAACTTGACAGTGATTGATGAGGGAGCCTTCTCTGTTAGTGAGAAAGAAAATTGGCAAAGTCAGAATGGATGTTCAACCCAATAGGCGATGCCTCGTCTTCAAAATCATATTGCTCCTGGGGTTTCACAGTCAGGTTTTGTTTTATTAGTTTTCGTCTCCAAGAATGATTTCATTTGTCTTTAAAAAGCCTTTGGTAACCCTGGCAATTAAAACCTAGTTTGTATCCATGGTGCTGGTGTAGTACAGATAGACACTGTGCAAGCTATCATGACCTTGGTTGATAAAGCCCTTGGCAATATTACAAAACTAATAATTTACCAGCATTGTAACTGCATCTTACAAATGACACTTTCCATTTAAGTGCCAAGTGTACTGCATGCTTATTAGCGGGTTATGGGTTGTAATGGAGATGGAGATTTGAATAGGAATTAAAGTATACCACCATCAAACTTTTCTGATGAAACGCTTGGGACTTCTAATGAGGGTAGATACAGATATTTCTTGCACATCCTTTAAGCCCTGTTTATCAGCACTAATTGACAGTTTAAGCAACACCCACCTGAGAACTGTGACCTGTAGAAAAAGAGAAATATATTTTATGATCCTTCTCAAGCTGGACTTGAATGAGCTAAATCTGTTCCAGAGGAAACCCTTTAAGAGTGTCAGCCCACTCTGCTCTTCACTACACAAACACAACCACAGGAAAGTAACCTTAATCATTATTCTTTGCCTTGACTCACTGCTTTTCAAATACAGTGCACCATTTTATAAAATATATTACTCCATAGTAAAGTTCAATAAAAAAAAAAAAAATAAAAACAGATTCCTATTAAAGCTACATACCTAAAAAAAAAAATCAGACCATTTACAGATTTCTTGGAGAATCTGAAACTTATTTAACAGAAATGTATTCTGACAGGCAATCAGAAAAGTCATATTGTGCTACTTAAAGTAAAGAATGTCAAATAAATAACCCTTCTAGCTAGTAACAAAGCAGGTTTCAGTAGTGTCAGTACTAATTATAGTAATACAAACTGTTAGCAAAAAAGCTGGCTATAGTGATAAATGAATAAAAATATTTAAAGTGAAAAAGTAGGCACAACTGAAGCTGTATTCATTAAGTAACACATTTTTCAGTAACAGTACAGTAACTATTCATTTTCCTGTTGATTATTGTACTTACTGTTACATTATTGCATGTGCTGTGCTGTCCAGAGCATCTTTGGTAGACTGATTTAAAAATAAGTAATGGGATAATTAAATAGGATGCACATGGTCCAATTAATTATACAACTTTGGATTTATATGTCCATGGTGGCAGATGTTCCCATTCATATTGTATCTGTAATAATAATAATTGTCACTATTGAAATAAAAACAGTAAACTAGCACCTGTAACAATGACCACAAATTATAATGGATTCATATGGGATTTAATAGAAAATAACTATTTAAAATCTATGAATTAACCTAATTCTCAAAATAAGCACCTGAAATTAAATCTAGGTTTATTTCATTTGAAATAATCATGGTTTTGTCATTAAAGTTTTAATATCATCACTGAGCGGCGATGCACTTCAATGCCTTTTCAGCTCTACGTCTCCTTATCGCCCCTTTCAGCATGGTAGGCAGAGCTGATAATCATAATCATGAGTATGTTGTCCTTAAGGTCATCACTTCAGTGCTCTGGTGGGCATGCTAATTCCCTGATGTCTAGGCTGCCATTCAATATGTTAAATCCATATCTTTTTTACAGCTTGTGTGATGCATCTTTTAGCTGTCTAAGGATTTAGTTATTTCTATATATATATATATATTTTTTTTTTTTTTTAAAGTTCACTATTGTTAAACATGAGACATACACTGAACAGATCTTAGGAAAATATATAACATCCCTGAAAATAATATTTTATCGAAACATTTAAAGCATAACACAAAACTAAGTTTTGTAAATATCTTATTATTTGTTTTTGTACTTGTATAATGTTCTGGTAAGTTATATTTATACACACGCTCCTTTTTGTCTCCCCCAGTCTTTGATCATTTGGGAAACAGAAAATAAAGGATTTGGCTTCTGCTACCAATGCAAACAAATAGAACATTTCCAATCTCCAATTTAAAATTAGCAAGCCTTTGCAATGCATGTAAAATTATTTCTGTCAGTTAGAATTTCTGATCATGAAAAAAGCATGGCAAAACAACAGAATCCAGACTGTACCCGATTCATCAGTGGCAATGCAGCCACACAGATCTTTGACTTCAAATGTGCCAGATGATGACACAAAGAAGAGCTCCATACCATTCTGAGGGAAATAGCTTTTTTCTTGATGTTGTGTATGCTGATGGGCTTTTAGGAAAGGACCTGTGTATTATTTTTCAACATATACAACTTAAAATGAATACCAGTTTAACAAATCATAACTTCAAAGACTGTGCTTACAACAACTTTTCTAGACAATTCAAAGCACCATCAGAGAAGAGTTGTTATTAAAGATGACTAAGAATGACAAAGGGTTGCCTGTTTTAGCAGCAAATTGTTTCTAGAAATACTAATTTAGGTTGTCATTAGAGGCTCTGTGTAAAAAGTACCTTTCAGACATATTACTGAATATAAAATGACAGTACTAAGCAGTGCTTTTGTCTTTATCTAGTCATGTACCGGATATAGCAGTCACATACTCAAATTGAGGAATACAGATTATTCTGACAAGGATTTATTTTGAAATATTTAAAAGAAAATTGAAAGGGAAATAACAGTTCTTAACAGATGACGCCTTATCAGCCTGACAGAGACACTGAAAGGAATTTGTGTTGCTTGATTTGTACGTTTTCTAAACCTGTAAATGGAAAGATTGCATATTCACGAATGTACTAATATTTAATCAGCTCATTGCTTTATAATGTAATTAGCTTTATATTAGAGCCAATTTTTACATTGTAATATATACCTAATGAGATCATTTGGAGACATTTAATTATTACTGGGCATGAAAATAAGTTGACATTTATGAGGTATGATAATGCACTGTATTAACTTGCAAAGCATATGAACATTTTTAGAAACAATAACTCAGTTTGTATTAGCATAAACATGTGACATATAAATGACATATTTCATAAATAACATTTCTTTTTTGTGATATAAGCTAAGTATGTATTTTTTCCTTAATACGTTTTTTTTTTTTTTTTGCGTGTAACCTTATGTGCAGCATACTTTATCATAACGCTCCCTCTCCCCTTGATGCTTGCTAGGCTTGCTTGGACAGGTTCTCTTGGGAACCGAAATAGAGGTGAAAGGCTTCATATCCCATTGCAAACACACTAAGCCATCCAGTATATGGTTTACTCAAAAACTATTTAGACTTTAATAATTGCATTCCTTTCTGAAGTGTAGCATATTCTCTATATTTAATATACAGTGAGTATCTATCAGTATAGCTAACAGACACATCTATACCCTATTTATGCAAATATCTGAACAGTCTGGAGCTGGTCCCAGTCAAGGCTTAAGGCAAACCCAGAAGACTGAAATAAATGATGGCAAGAACATATATATATGTGTGTGTGTGTGTGTGTGTGTGTGTGTGTGTGTGTGTGTGTGTGTGTTGGTGTCATACAGATATTCATTTGTCAGCATTTAGGAACATCTGTCAACATGTTTATTTGAACCAAAAACACCAGGCTCCCTGTGGCTGTATTGCTGAATATGGACTCTGCTGAGATCAACTGCAGGCTAATGAGAGTCTGCCTGATACACCCTGCTTAGACAGTGTTTTCCCCGGGGGGATGACACACTGGGAACTCAGATACGACAGACGGGGTCCTTCAGCAGAACTGCTTGTTGATACATTTTCCTGTGTACATTTTACAGACTGTGTGGCCAGTTTGGCACTACTGGCAGATTGCAAATTGAGCTGGGGCACATAGTGACAAAGCATATCCTTCAAGGAAGCTGGACCCAAGCCATGTGAAGATTTGAAAGTAAGCAGCAAAATCTTGGAATCAATTCTGTATTTAACCGGTAACCAGTGAAGAGATGCTAAGATTGGTGATATATGGTTGTATATAATGTAAAGGAGCTGTCTTCAAAGGCAGAGACTTCTGAATACGACCAAACAGCAACCAGCTTTTTCAGAGATCTTCAGAGCATGGACCACACAACACATCCTTTAAGTGAATAATATATATAAAAGTGCCAGTAACTCCTTTAAAATTAATTGAATATGATCTCTTGTCCGCCCCTTCCTCATTTCCAAAATATGTGAGGTGAACTTTTGAACTGATGTTATTTTTTCTTAGTACCATGGAGTTTCTTAATACATAATACAAGTGAATACATATAGAGAGATGTTTTTTTAATATTTAAAGCCTACTCTGTTTAATTATTCCAACCTGGGTTTAAAATATATTTCCCTCTTAACATCAACATACATTCGTTTCAATAGGCTGGCTTTATTTCATGTATAGATGTGTTTTAACAAAATAATACTGGATAAAGTCTGTTAGAAGGTTCATGGCAAACTTTTAAGTCTATAATTGCAGATTCAGTTATTTCCATTTAAATCCAGGCTATAGAAAACAGTTAAATGTAAAAGTCTTATTATAGCTTTTTCAATTCTTAAAGTATGTTTGATCTATCTCTGTTTCTAAAAAATCCCCTGTGCAAGCAGGTTTCAGACACCCTGTTTACCTGACAAGGCTAGTTTTAATTAATATGAAATTCTACTGTAAGCATTTTTCCAAATTCACCACATGAAGTCATGCTTTGGCCAGATTCAACAGATGGTTCAGACTGGTATCTCTACAGATAAGAGGTCCACATCTCAATTTCAAGCAACTACCAAGCTCTCATTTTTATAATATAATGAGGTAATGAACATTAACTTTGTTTTCTTGTACTTCTCGTTAGTTAATTTAAAAAATCACTCTATAGAGACCTTGGATACAAACTGCTGACGACCAGTGAGTCTTGATCAGTGACAGTTTTAGGTCAGTTTCTGCTCTCAGTGAGTCTGTCAAAGCCACCGCAGGTGTGGGTGACAGTCTTTAAAGCCTGATACCTGCAAAAACTTAAATCTTGTTAGCCAGGCTCCCATCTTTACATTCTCATTCCCATCATCAGTGGGAAAACTTCAAAGAAATTAAGCTGTTTCTATCAAAGAGCCATGCATCTCTGCCGCATACACCTTTCACGCAAAAAAGGTGCTCGCATCTTGTACAAGGGAAGACAGATTTTAGGGTCACTCGTGACATCACCCTATAGAATCAACAAATGTCCTTCATAACGTTGAATGAAACCTGCTGAATAATGTTACGTTAACATATTGAAATATATATTGCTTTGTAGTTTTCCATATACTTAACAAAAAACTGAAAAAATGTGAAATATATAACACTACAAAATCTAACATGAAATACTGATCTTCCATTACGGCTTCAGGGAGATTTTTTAAATACAGTCGGCGCCGCCTAATCGGAATACTGATAAGCGGGATTTCTGCTTAAATGGGATAAAACTCTGGGGAATGGTTCTTCCCAATTATTATTATTATTTATTTCTTAGCAGACGCCCTTATCCAGGGCGACTTACAATCGTAAGCAAATACATTTCAAGTGTTACAGTACAAGTAATAATACAATAAGAGCAAGATAAATACAATGACTAGTTCAAGCAAGTACAAATGTGACAAAATACAATTCAATAATACAGCAGATAAAAGTGACAGTGATAGTTACATCAAAATATGATTAAATACCAAATACTACAGATTAAACACTTGGCAGAATACAGTACTCTGAAGTACAGGATTAAATGCAGTAAAATAGGGGGCAGATAAGAGTAAGTAAAGCACATTTAAGGAAGGGTGAAAGTGTCCCAGGGGAGAAACAGAGAAGTTCTACAGGTGCTGTCTGAAGAGGTGAGTCTTAAGGAGGCGCCGGAATGTGGTCAGGGACTGGGCGGTCCTGACATCTGTAGGTAGGTCATTCTACCACTGCGGAGCGAGGGTGGAGAAGGAGCGGGCTCTGGAGGCAGGGGAGCGTAGAGGAGGTAGAGCCAGTCTTCTAGTGCAGGCGGAGCAGAGAGGTCGAGTGGGGGTGTAGGGAGAGATGAGGGTCTGGTGGTAGCTGGGTGCAGTCTGGTCAAGGCATCTGTAGGCTAGTACAAGAGTCTTGAACTGGATGCGAGCGGTGATCGGTAGCCAGTGGAGTGAGCGGAGCAGTGGAGTTGCGTGGGAGAAGCGAGGCAGAGAGAACACCAGGCGGGCAGTGGAGTTCTGGATGAGCTGGAGCGGACGGGTGGCGGACGCAGGGAGGCCAGCCAGGAGGGAGTTGCAGTAGTCTAGGCGGGAGAGTACCAAGGCCTGGACCAGGAGCTGGGTGGCGTAGTTGGTGAGGAAGGGTCGGATTCTTCGGATGTTGCTCAGGAAGAATCGGCAAGTGCGTGCCAGAGTGGAGATGTACTGGGAATAAGAGAGGCAGGGGTCCAGGGTGACTCTGAGGTTCTTAGCGGAGGAAGAGGGAGAGAGTGTGGTAGATTCCAGAGGAACAGAGATAGAGAGATCAGAGGAGGGGGAGGGAAAGAAAAGGAGGTCAGATTTAGAGAGGTTGAGTTTGAGGTAATGCGAGTGCATCCAGGAGGAAATAACAGACAGACAGGTAGAGATACGGGAGGAGATGGTGGAGTCAGATGTGGGGAAGGAGAGGAAAATCTGAGCATCATCAGCATAGAAATGGTATGAGAAACCATAGGATGCGATGAGGGGGCCCAGGGAGCGGGTGTAGAGAGAGAACAGGAGAGGACCCAAGACTGACCCTTGGGGGACTCCTGTTAAGAGAGGGTGAGGTGTGGAGGTTGCTCCACGCCAGGTTACCTGGTAAGTGCGGTTGGAGAGGTAGGAGGAGAACCAGGCCAGAGCAGTGCCAGAGATCCCCAGGTCAGCAAGAGATGATAGTAGAATAGAGTGATCAACAGTGTCAAAGGCAGCAGAGAGGTCGAGGAGAATTAGGACAGAGGAGAGAGAGGCAGCTCGGGCAGACTTAAGTGAGTTGGTGACAGACAGGAGGGCGGTTTCAGTGGAGTGAGCAGAGCGGAAGCCAGATTGGAGAGGGTCGAGCAGAGAGTGGTTGGACAGGAAAGCAGAGAGCTGGCGGTGTACAGTCCGCTCGAGGGTTTTGGAGAGGAAGGGTAGGAGGGAGACAGGACGGTAGCTCTGGAGGGAGGTGGGGTCGAGGGTAGGTTTTTGAGGATGGGAGTGATAGAGGCTTTTTGAAGGCAGAGGGAAAGAGACCAGAAAGTAGAGAGGTGTTGAGAAGGGAGGAGATGAAGGGAAGTAGAGCAGGAGCAGCAGCTTGAAAGAGGTGAGTGGGGAGGGGGTCCAGGGCACACGTGGTGGGTTTGTGACCCTGGAGCAGGGTGGAGAGGTCAGAGTCTGAGAGGGGCAAGAAGGTGGAGAAGGAGGGTGAGTTAGTAGGGGATGCAGTGGGTGTAGGGGTTGGAGCAGGAGGAGGTGCAGGGGAGGGAGAGGTGTTAAAGAGTTTGCGGATATCTGAAATTTTAGAAGAGAAGAAGGAGGCAAAGTCATCAGGGGAGATAGAGGAGGGAGGAGGAGGGGGGGTAGGGTTTAGGAGGGAGGAGAAGGTAGAGAATAGTTTACGTGGGTTGTTAGTGGAGGCTTGGATTACAGATTGGAAATAAGTACATTTAGCAGAGGAGAGAGTAGAGGAGAAGGAGGAGAGGAGAGTGCGGTAAAGGTCTAGGGCAGCAGGGAGTTTGGTTCTCTTCCATTTCTTTTCAGCAGATCGCAGTGTGATTCTTGCCGAGCGGAGCGCAGAAGAGAGCCAGGGATGGGGAGGGAGGGGCGAGCAGGTCGGGAGGTGAGGGACAGAGGGAGTCGAGGGAGGAGGTGAGGGAGGAGAAGAGGGTGGAGGTAGCAGAGTCTACGGAGAGTTGTGAAAAGGAGTCGATAGGAGGGAGGTGAGAGAGAGCAGTGGAGGCAAGGACAGAGGGGAGAGAGAGCGGAGGTTACGGCGAGAGGTGACAGTGGGGGTAGGAGGAGCAGGGAGAGGGGGAGAGACAGAGAAAAGAGATGAAATAGTGATCGGAGAGGTCCAGGGGGTGACAGAGAGGGTGGAGGGGCAGCAGGCCCTGGAGAAGGTGAGGTCCAGTTGACGGCCAGCTTTGTGGGTAGGAGGGATGGAGAGAGACAGAAGTCGAAGGAGTGAAGGAGAGGGAGGAATCCAGCAGAGTGGCTGGGGTTGGAGAGATGGATGTTGAAGTCACCTAACAGGACAGTTGGGGTAGACAGAGAGGGGAGGGAGGAGAGTAGATAGTCGAGTTCATCCAGAAAGTGAGCGAGAGGCCCAGGGGGGCGGTACAGTACAATGAGCAGGAGTTGACAGGGAGAGGTTAGTTGGACTGCATGAAATTCAAAGGTATTGACAGAGAGTGAGGAGAGATCGGAGGGGACAGAAAAGAGTAAGGAGGGAGAGAGGAGAAGACCAGTCTCACCTCCCTGTCCAGTGAGACGCAGGGTAATGGACAGGACATAGAGAGAGGACAGGCAGCAGGAGTTACAGTGTTATCAGGGGACAGCCAGGTTTCAGTGAGAGCAAGGAAATCGAGAGAGAGAGGTAGGAGGCAATGGCAGAGATGAAATCAGCTTTGTTAGCAGAAGAGTGACAGTTCCAGAGTGCACCAGAGAGTGTGCAGGAGGGGGGGAGAGGCAGAGGGATGAGGTTAGAGGGGTTGGAGGAGCAGCAGCGGAGAGAGGGCAGAGGACGGGGACGAGAGGACAGAACAGGGATGTGAGAGACAGTCATAGCAGGACAGGCAAGACAAAAGGCACAGTAGGAGCAGTGGGGTGGAGGGTACAGACCTGACTAGTAGATGGCTTCTTCCAGAGCGCTGTTAGGTTCGGATCTATTCCAACAGCGTCTCGGCGCAGGCCTCCCCTCGCTGGACTCCCACAGCTAGACTCCCGGCTCTTTTGTTGAGGCTCTTCTGTTTGCTGGCGCTGAAATAGGCTGCTTGATTAAATGTTACGACTGCGTGGCAAAAGAACCAACTAAACTGTGTGGAAACCAATCAAATAGCAAATCAACTTCTAATCAATTTAACCACTCACCTGGTACTAATCACACACTAACTCAGCTAATTCAAACACCACCTTACAATGTTACCAAATGTAGTTAGTTTAAAATTACTTGAAGCAGGAACTTACCTATCTGCCTCGGTCCCTGGTTGCCTGAAGACTGATGACTATTCGATACCCACCCTTAAATTAGGTTCCACCTCACACTTTGCAAGGGAACTGGCACAGCTGCTAACTGCTCTGGAGACAATAGTTTCACACACTTCAATGGGATCACATCGATCTGTGTGGAGACCAATCCAAATGCAAACTACTCTATTCAAGTAAATTAAACTACCCTCCCTGATACAATTAACAAATTGCAAATCAACCTTTTACTCAAATAACCACACTACCTGGGATAAAATCACACACCCACACACTCCTCCTTAAATAGAAACACCAAATGATAATGATACTAAAATAGTTAATTAAAAAATTACTAGGAGCACGATCAATTACCTATCTTGCCTCAGACGCTGGTTACCTGTAGACTCACACAGCTAGACTCCCGGCTCTTTTGTTGAAATTCCGTAAACCACGTTGAACGCTTGAAGGAACTGGAGTCTCCTGTGGTTTCTCAGGCTGCTGTTGCAAAGACAGCTGGCGGGTCAACATCGCGGGTGCCTCGCCTTGTGATAAGATATTATTTCATTATTTTTAATTTCATGTAGAAATAAAAACAGCAATATTTTAAATTCTGTATTTAACATGTAATCATAATGTGATGTGATTTCATTCTTTTTCTTTTCATTTAGAAACAAGAAAGTGTGACTATGGTTGTCTCAAATGCCTCTCGTTTAATTGGGACAGACGCTTATTTAGGATATTTTTACTTCTCCCAAGGCGTCCCGATAAAGAGGCGCAGACTGTATAATTTTGTAGTTTCTTTGATTATATGACGGTAAATAAAATATCTCCATTATGTTCATATAGTTTTTTTATTATTATGTCTCAATCCTAAAATTATAGGTGATGCAAAACCTTTGGCCATAGCTGTATATCTTTAGCATGTCACTTGCTGACTGTACTATCTAAAACCACTTCAATTCAAGTTCTGACTTGAAATAATATCTTCGAATACAAGCAACCCCCACCACAGGTGCGTAACCTACTGTAAATCAGTCAGAAATCTTTGACCCGTATTCTTCATAGGATGTTTTATCATAAGAAACAGGGATAAATCTCTTTCACTATGCTACAAATCTTTTGCTGTCATTATTACAAGTGCGGTGAAGTGCCCAACTCCATTTCAATGGCCATTGAGCTATAAAAACAGCAATACAACTGTGAACTTTCCTGATTCAGATTCTCCAATCTAACTCTGCAACATCAGGCATCTGGTTGCAGAGATAATGACTGAGGTAATAACATACATCACAGGTTGGAATGGATTGAAGGCGGCATGTGCTGGTCCTAAATTTAACGTTTTCATCCTGCTCTGTACCAGGATAGAAAGCCTAATAATGTGTGCAATATTTCACTGTGGCGAAATATTCCCCACCGACGCCATAAAAACTGTAAATTATAACTACGCTAATTACCTTGTGTAGGAAGAATGTGTTTGATATTAAAGTTCATTCCTTTTAAGTTGAAACTGGTGGTCTGTTTATTGAGGAATACGGTTCCACATCACAGTCTGATGCTCCTCTCAAATACCTGTCAAGGTTAATTCTTTCCTTCCTATAAGTCACTTAGATCACAGAATAAGTCAATTCTTAATTAAGTACCTTATATCCAACCTGTCAATAATTTACTAGCTGCTGTCAAATTGAAACACCATTACATTTTCACCCAATAATTGATTGCAGAGACGTGATCAACAAAATTGCCCTAATACCTCCTTATACAGGCTTAATGTGTTCTGCAATGGCTCCTGTCACTTCACATTACAGCACGATTCTAACAGGTCAGGGAGCCGCCCAGGTTTTATCTTGACAGCTGGAGTTCCTGTTTTTTGGTCATATTTAAGAAAACAAACCCCTCTCAGAGGAAACAAGCTGCACCCAAAAAAACATTCCCAGCAACTCGCTGGAGGAATTCAAATAATTAATTCCAAAAGTACAGTATACGGTGTAAAAAAATGTAATTACACTGTAAATACACAAATTACAAAACACATACATACTAGCTTCCTAAAACTTTCACTTGGAATTGCATTGTAACTACACTACGATCTGTGTAATTACAGAGACACTTTATGTAAAGTATAACAAAAGCTTAGCAAATAAACAGAAGCATTTTTAAAGTGCTAGAGATTGGTTGGTGCAATTCATGACTGCTCACCCTACCCTAATACTGCACTGTACGTGATACATTTTCAACTAACATTGTTGAGAAAAATTAGCTGCTCTTGTTCCACATGGAAACATACAGGATTAAAAACTACTCATTAAAACTGGACAACAAAATGTCACCACTGTTGCCTGCCAACCTTAGGTCTTAAATGTAAGCAAATTCATTAGCATATGCTAGGTGCATGATGGCCTAAGGCTGGATAATGAAACCTCCCATTTTAGTGATGTGAGGTCTCATTCCTCTCAAGTCACAGGTAGGAAACATGTCTTACAACTTGATGTGTAATGCATTTAGAGCCTGCAGAGCAAAGGTTTTTAATTAATCAGAAAGAGGGACCATTGGATCAGTATGTCTGGATACCAAAAAAAAAAGTTAGTTTCTTCGTCAGCAGATTTTATTCATCACTGGATTTACATTAAAAGATTAATTGAAAGAGAATTCAAATGAGTGTGGTATTAGTTACAATGTATAATGAAGTAGAAACATTGTAAAAGCAGCATGCTTACCGTAGTATGTTTAGCCTTTCCATTCAGGGTATCATTTTAGACATTTATCTGATTACACAATGAGAATAGTCCTTTTGACTCACTTTGAGAATATTGATTAAGCTTATTAATCAAGCATTGACACTTGGAGTTAAGCCTTATTGATTTTGACTCACCACATTCATGCCCTTAAACCATCTAATGTGAACTGCCCGGTGGTTTGCAGACGACACAGCGTTTGAGAAAACTTCAACAAAATCAGACTTTTCAGACATTTTTCTGAACCGTGTCTCTGGCATTCACGTTATAATGTCAGCGTGCAGTATTAGTTGCAGGTCATGTAGAAAACAATGTCCTTTAACTGACACCAACATGTATATATAAACCTGGTAAATGTCTTTATCTTGGGGTTATTTGTGTCCTTTAATAAATCAATCTAACACATGTTTATCCATGGTTTACTGTGTGTACTCTGGTAAAGTCGCAGTTTCCTTTTGTTCACACAAATGCTTTCTTTTCCTCTTTATATCTTGTGCAATTTCTTCAGCTCCCTGAAGACCTGGATAATGTAGTATAGTTTCAGGACACGATTCCTTCGCTTGGAAATGTCATTTTTTGGTTACGTAATGGCTGATCAGTCGAACTGCTGCCTTCGTATGTTTTGTTGCAGCAAAGTAAGAAATTGAGAGTATCATTCCCTATAGTTATAGACATCTTACTATATGACATTGTCTGGATCTAAGTCAAAACATGTTTTCTGTTTCTCTGATTAAACAAACCACAACAAAATCATTCATAGCAACATTCCTTTTCATTTGCATCAGGGTATCATCGGCTATGCTTCACCACCAAATCTAGTTAACAGTTGGTTCTGGATTAGAAGTGGATTTAGTATTGTATTTCTGTTCTATTGACTCACTAATTGTTTACACTGTAAAATAAAATATTAGTATATCTTTTCTATTAAGCACTGTAGAGAGAGAGAGAGAGAGAGAGAGAGAGAGAGAGAGAGAGAGAGAGAGAGAGAGAGAGTAAAAGATCACGCCACTCACGGGTTCGCGCCCCTTTAAAAATACGACCCAGAACACAGCGGAATGGATTTTTCTGCGCTGACGCGCTATTTTTAATTAAACACAAAATAAAAACAAACACAAAACAAAACCTAACTCCGTTTTGGAGCGCTAACTAAACAGGTTATTCCCTGACTCACTCGCAGGACGGCTAAGCCGTTTACCTGCCAACACACACAAAAACCACGCGGGCTTAACACAGCACTTACCGCCCAGGTGGAGGGGATAATTAAACAATGAAACAGTTAAACAATTAAATTAAACAATTAAACAATAAACCAAAACACAATTAACTCAAACAAACGTGCATTTTTACATGTTTTTCTCTTCAGGGAGGTTTTAACCCCCTCCCTGCTGTCTCACACATCCTGCTGCTGTTACAATATATATATATATATATATATATATATATATATATTACAACATCACCAGTATACACTTCAAAAGTTAACAAAAGTCATAAAAAACTGGAGAAAGGGTTAACAAGGCCCTAACAGTCTTTCATTTGTAGGATATTTGCTATTTGCAATCCCTTTTATTGATAGTAACAGTTTTATTCTTACATATCAGTCTCATTCAGATCATTTTCAAAACAAGACTACTATCTGAGAAACAAAACATCAGCATGCTACAGTCTAGTAAAATATATGATGATAAATCAATCAGTGAAACCAAAGAAACCAATATGCTATAACTTTATGATTGGTTGCAACTGCCTACACGTGTTATACTGTATATGCACCATGTTTACATCAACATTTTAAAGCTGTTTCACTTGTGCACCTTCAGCTCAATTGCTTAACCTTAATTCATAGCTGGTGCACATCACATAACTTTCATGCATAATTTTGTGCAAGTCAGCACATCTTCCAGTCAGCGCTCAGGTGAGTCACGCTGGTCCTAGATTTTGCAAAGCTGGTTCAATACATAGTTATGGTGAATTAAGAGGTCAATTGAGTGCGTGGGGACCTTGTTCGAATTTCTAGCAATGGACAGCACCGATGTCACACAGGTCAGGTCAACTGATTTGTCAATGACTGCTGCAGAAAATACATTTGTGAACAGGATTTCTCATTTGATTGTGCTTCTTGTCTAAATATGATATGACTTGATACCGTACTGCCAAGCTACTTCTATACTACTACAGTACTATTAAAGCCCTTAATAATGCCAACTTGATCACAGGAAGATTACTGTAAGAACTACCCTCTTTAGTCCAGGTGGTTCTTAACAGTCTTAAAGCAAGTAGTAAATTAAATATTTCATATGTTGCAAATACTGGTTTTTTTTGTTTTGTTTTTTTACAGTAGAAAAGGTCATTGCCATCCTTATAACTGAAAAAATAAGAGGTCAACAACTAATTTAGAAAATATGTTGATAGACTACAAATATTTTCAGGCCACAAGGTTTTTATATAGTTTATTTAAAAATGTAAATCATCCACCACTACTAATACCAACCATTTAGAGAAAAATGGTATTACATCTAGGGGGAACATGTACTATAAGAGAGTGGTTCTGTACTGTATTGATTATAGCACACACACTATTGGTATACTGAATATTCACCTTTAGTGCATATTACATTGGCTAATACTCCAGTATGTGGTACTGAAAATTGCACTTGGTGATTTGTTTTGGCAGCTGATTGAACTGAAGACAGCATTGAGATTATCCAGGCACGATGGAAAAAGCATGCAATTTCTCTCTCTTCAGGACTGCTAAAGATAAACTGCAAGGGATTTTAAAAGAAAGAAATGATCTGGCAAAAAAAAAAAGTTTCATCTCAAACAGTGAAGCCACAGATGAATCTAAGCCTCTGTTTTTATCAACATTCTCCTTACAACAGTATTCATAAGAGCAAATATTCCATTCAACTAAATTATGAATTGGAACAAGTTGTTTCTATTTTGTCATGACTGCTCCTTTATGACTTCACAGTCCTCTTCTAGTTGCCTTCAAATCCTAATCTCCCCAGCTCAGAGGATTGTCAGAATGGACCCAGGAACAGTACAGATGTGCTCGAGTCAGCCGACAGCCACTAACAGAATGCACTTTTTTTTTTCCTAAATCAATCATTTGTAAGTGAGAAAATCTCACATCATTAACCTTCAAATAGGCTATATTTGCAAACCAGAAAATACTTTTGTTTCAGAATCTTAGTCTTTTGGTCATATCTGGCAATTGGCAACATATTCAGCTTGTTGTCCTTAACAATAAGCTGACAATTTATTAAGAGCTGCCTAAGTTGTATTCACAGTGATCAGTTTTAGGTCTCAATAAGGGTGCCAGAGAAAATTGCTTGTCAACCATATGCAATTTGTACTTATTTATTAACTGTACATAACATCATGAAGCGCTTACTATATTGTAAAGCGTTACTCCCACAGAGTACATTGTTAGATTGCAGAAAGATAAAAAGAAACATAACCTAACAGGAGGCACAAACAGGAAATTATGGGACACATTTTTTCAAATAGTGCACCTCCAAGATGTCTACCGATGAAGACAAATGAAACAGTTAAATCGAGAAAAAAGTCCTTCTAACTGAACCATTATGAATACAATTTTGCGGGCTGTTTAATTTACGTGATAGCCTTCAAGTACATCTGCCCACTGGGCCCAATTTGAGTGTGGGTGCATTCTTGCACTCAGTTCAGGTTTAAAGCTTTAAATTTGTCTTGTTGTTTCCACATGAAGGGCTTTTGGTTAAATCTCTGATATCCCCTATTTGTTTGCAAGACCTCAAGGCTTTGTTCTGTACTTTCAGAATTCTTGACATTTTAAAATTGAAACTGTTTATAAAGAATGCAGCTCAGTGAACCATTTAAACAACTGCAAACAGAAAAAAGGTTATTCTACACTGAAAACCCGGGAAACAAAATAGGCAAGCAGTACATTTTATTAACAGTCTTACTTAAGACCTGTTCTAGAATAATAATCAATACTGATGTTCCCATTAAAAGTTATGTCTGCTGCTGTTTGTAATGTCTTAAATGGTATATTTTACTTGTCAGTTTTTATAATTATTAAAAGAGAACTATTATGGACTGAACATGATCCTCCCAGAAGACACCGCAGATTTGAGCTATGACTTGCTCTGAATTACTATTACTCTGATGATGTGATTTGTAGCAGGTATCAATTTGACAGAAGCACAATTATTCACCTTTTTGGAGAACTAACACGTACTGAGTCAAACTGCTGAAAACAAGGCTGTCCCCGTGCATATATGATTCGGATTCTGATGTTGGCGAGTTTTATTTTTTGTTGGTCAATTTTATTTTTGGTTCCTACAGTATATTCATCACTGCCGTGCACAGAAAGCTAGTAGGCTAGTAGTATTTGACATTTCAAAATCTAACATGAAATACTGTACTACTATAATGGCTTCCAGTAGACTTCTACGATATCATTGTGCAGTTTCTTTGATTACATGTGTTAAATAAAAGATGTAAATTATGTTCAGATAGATTTTTTTTTTAATTGTCTCAATGCTAAAATTATAGGTGATGCAAAACTTTTGGCCATAGCTGTGTATTGAAAAATACATATTTGTGTCAAACGGGATTGTTAGTTAGTTCAAGAAGTTGTAACTACAAATAAATTGCAGTACATATGTCACAAGTGACCAAATTGAGTACTGCACTTTTTCACTTCTTGATTGGTTTACACTGTTTGCTATATTTTTGCTGCGATTATTTGGTTGTTTTTATTTTACATTAATTACTATGATCAGTTTTTGCTTTGTGTGTGTTGATTATTTTGTTGTATTTATTATTAGTACATGGGTTACCAAATGATTGAACTGACTGACATTCTGGGGAACCTAATTACATCACCTGTTACCCAGGGCAGCAGTGTGGAGTAGTGGTTAGGGCTCTGGACTCTTGACCGGAGGGTCGTTGGTTCAATCCCCGGTGGGGGACACTGCTGCTGTACCCTTGAGCAAGGTGCTTTACCTAGATTGCTCCAGTAAAAACCGAACTGTATAAATGGGTAATTGTATGTAAAAATAATGTGATATCTTGTAACAATTGTAAGTCGCCCTGGATAAGGGCGTCTGCTAAGAAATTAATAATAATAATACCCATTACCTCATTAAACCACTAACTGCCCTATAAAAGGTGTGTTGTCAGCATACTGTGGGAGAGAGCAGGTCAGACTGTGTTGCCTGAGGACCCAGACCATGAAGTGGATGAGAGATGCTGCTGGAGAAATAGACTGCAGGAAGAACCTGGAAAAGTTGGTCAAACAGATAAAGGGCATGTAGCACCTGCCCACCAAGACACAGTGGGCCAAGCACCACAGAATAGACAAAACAGTAGTCAGACTACGCCACAAAGGGAATTTCGCCCTCAGAATTAAAGTTACAGGTTCAAAACAATAAACTAGGTCTCTTAATTTACTAGGTTCTTTTATAGGGCATGGAGTTAGAGTATAATTCAGGAGGAGAGAGAGGCACACACACAATGATTCAAAGGAATTACATGTTTATTATTAGGAACCAATTAGGATACAGACAAATAAATAGCACACAATAAATATAAAATCAATAAATTACTACAATCAAGAACAGTTTCAATAAATGCAGTGTTATTGTAGAATAGTTAAAAATATAATAGCAGCAAGTAGAAAGTGTGCAAATACGCTAAATAAAAATAAATACATAAATCAAAAACAGTTTAAATCACAAATGTGCAAACCAATAAAAACAACAATGTGCACGTGAAAACCTTATCACTATCTATTGTTAACTATTCTATTTCTGTACACACTAAAGCGAGCTAGAGTCGGGTCCTGTACAGGAGATTTTAATCATAAAAACATTCGTAATACACAAACAGCCTACATGATAAAACAATCGGGGGCATATAGAAGAACGGAAGCTAAAACACATACAAACTACTATAATCGGAGGAACGGCAGGCTGTCAGCACATTACCAAGCCTGTGTGGTGGTCCACGAGTAGCTGGCCACGTAGCCTAAGTAAACAAACTTGCTGTTTTGAAACAATATTTCTTTTGAACTAGTCAGTCCATTTCAGGATTTCACAACAACCAACGAAGGTTGTAACTGACAAGGAGAGAATAGTCAAATTAGTTTACTCATGTCTCATAGTCTACTTCAGTATTACTGCCGCTACTCGCAGACCTCACACAAAATCCTTTTAAACACCGCCATTGCACAGACCGCTGACCAGCCATACCGCCCCCATCCCCACAGCCTCCCGTTCCTTTAAATTCTGCTTCCTATTCCATTCCTCCTTTGCTGCAGCGAAACCAGCCTTTTAATGAGCCAGGTAAACGAAATAACCATTCTCATTGACGCGTGGGAGGGACAAAAGATAAGGGGGTTTTCTAAAATGAAAGTAAACCTGCTGGAATATCTTTGCAAACTCAAATTTGGGACACAATACATCGCACAAAACTGTACTGATGGTGCCTTTGTTTGTCTTTCGCTTGTTACAGCAGGTACCTGGGCCCAGGGTTTTGGACTGACCCCCAGTTGGACAGTGACCACCGGGAAAGCATTCGGGACGGGAGAAGCCGCCCTGGTTTTTTTTTTTGTAATTAAGTTTTTATTGAAAAATTATATACAAAGCGAACAGAAAGACATTGGAAAAATTTCCCCCGCCCCACCCACCACACCCCCTCGTTACATGGGTTGACAAGAAATAAATGAGCAGTGCATGCTGGTTACAACAATAGTAACTTCTTAATTGCAGTTGCCGAGTCTCTCCACATGAGCAGAGTAGAAGCTTTGGCTCCATTGACTCTGGCTGAGGACATCTCCAAAAAAATAATGTCTAAAAACACCTGAAGCCAGTGCCGCAAGGAGAGTTGGTGAGGAGGGAGCCAGAGCTGCACAATCATTTTCTTTGCAGCAGTCATACTTGCCAACCACAGTCTACGCTCATTCTCAGAGAGAGGAAATTTAGAAACATCACCCAGGAGAAAAAGGGCAGGGTCCAGTGGGCAGCACCTCCCAATGATGGCAGAAATGGAATCGACTACCTGCCCCCAATGCTGGCCCCGGGTTTTGACTGGGCCTGACTGTGTGGGGCTACTCTGCAGCGAAGAGGACAAGGGCTATTTTTGGACTGGAGTGATGCTGCGAGCCGGAACACAAGGAATACAAGGCTACATCTTTCTGTGCCATGGCCTCTCTTCTCATGGTCAAGAAGTATTGTCAGCAGTTAGCTGGGTTACCAGGACCCTCCCTGCCTGTTTGCACAATTGAACTTGTTTTCAGATGGTGTTAATATAAGCCAATTGTTTTAGGAAGAATTTCTATATTAGATAGATTTTGTATTTATAGTTTTAGTTGGGATTGTACCCCTAAGCATGTAAACCCACCATACAATGAAAAAAGCACCATTATTATTATTATTATTATTATTATTATTATTATTATTATTATTATTATTATTATTAGTAGTAGTAGTAGTAGTAGTAGTCGTAGTAGTAGTAGTAGTAGTCAAAGTAGTAGTATTATTATTATAGGTGACATTATAATTTACTTCTTTCATTTGGGGGGATATGATTGCAGCTACATCTGCTTCTTTCATTTCCCTCTCACTTGTTATTTTACACGTAGCAAGCATGACTGGAAAGCAGGTTAGGTTATTTTCTGTTGCACATCTGACATTTACTTTGAGCTGATTTAGAGATGACTTTTGATCCACTCCACACTATGGGTGAAAGGGCTGTCATGATACAGTGGGCTGTGTACAAGATTCCATAATCTGAGCACAGCATGACTGAGAATGTGTGTGTGTGTGTGTGTGACATTAAATAAGAGGTTTTGATGCCATAAAGGCTCTGACATTTAAGCTTATCAGTGGCTAAAAAAAACAAAAAAAGCAAAGACGCTGAGACAGGACCTCAAGAATTCAGTTTGATTGAGAATTATGTGGACCATGTGTGTAAAGCTCAAATTGATACGCATCAGACACTGACATGAGGGACAGATCATGTCCCCTAGGCTTAATAGACCCATCAGAAACCAGTTCATGCAGGTCTACCAACAGCCTTCAGAGGGCAATTGTGTTTGATCACAATATATCTGGGCTAGAATTTACCTTGTTGCTCAAAGGGGAAAAGCTTCAAATCCCTCTGCCAATTCACAGAGCCAATCTTCAGAGCTGGGTGGGTCTATGGATAGCAATTGGGAATTGAAGATTTTCTCCTTCAGGCTGCAAGTTGGATTCTAGCCTAAGTATACTGTAATCAAATGTTTTTCCCATGTGAAATCCTTTGGTAGGCCTGCTTGAAATGAGTTCTCTGGCCAGTGCCAATATGTGGTTACTTTACAAAATATCAAATGGATGTATATCTACTAGGTTGCATTTTTTAAATGATTTTTTTTAACCTGTAGAGAAAGTGGAAAACAATATAGATGTTCAGTAAAAAATAATGCCAAAGTAATTGCAGATCTAAAATGATTTTCTTAATATTTGGAGAATAATATCCCTTTAACACACAGATGCAGTATACCTCACAGAGAAATGACTATCGATCAATCCGATCAATATGTTTTCAGAAAGAGAATTGTACATTTATCTATCGTGATTCCTCCATTGCCATTACTTTGTTGCTTCCTCCTTTTATGGCAGCACAAGGAGTCTGTGTGGTCCAGTGGTTAAAGAAAAGGGCTTGTAACCTGGAGGTGCCCGGTTCAAATCTCGCCTCAGCCACTGACTCACTGTGTGACCCTGAGCAAGTCACTTAACCTCCTTGTGCTCCATCTTTCGGGTGAGATGTGTTTGTAAGTGACTCTGCAGCTGATGTATAGTTCACACACCCTAATCTCTGTAAGTTGCCTTGGATAAATAATAATACCAGTGGTTTTGCTATATGGTTGATTAAACAGGCTAGTTTGAGTATATACTGGATTTTGGCTTATTGTACCTGTAAATATGAACTCAGTTGAAAGGATTAGGATGGAACTTGGAATTATCTTATAGGCTGCTCAAGCTGATCCCAAAAAGAGTCATGCAGCAGAGAGAGCAGAACATTTTATGCAATCTTCACCTATATACAGCTATGGCCAAAAGTTTTGCATCACCTAGAATTTTAGTATTGAGACATCATTCAAATTTTCCGGACAAGATCATCACTAAAGCTAAATGCTTTATATAACAACAATATACAACACACAGATGATAGAATCCGTCTGGTCCTCATTTTCCATCCTACCAACAGAAAGATACAGACAATTGGGCAAAGAAACCCCCCTTGATGTCATATAGAAGAGACAAGAATATAAGAATATGTGGTGCACAGTGCTATTCGTCCTTCTGGGGAACTTTTGAAATGCACATATCCATGTAATAGACCACGATGACCTGTATCACATCAGTGCAATGGAACAAATGTTGCTCTGAAACAAAAGGAACGAGAGTTTATCTTCAAACTGGGAACTTTGGAACCTCTGGGAATGAACATTCTATCCTAATAATCATGACACCATCCTAAGAATTTTTGTGTATAATTAAAATTCTTGAATAACAACAAGTTTACTGCACTGTGTTTACTTTTCTTTTTAAACAGCTGAAGGTGGCCACCATCATCCCCATAATTGAAGCTAAAAAACTACTTTTTAGGTGAAAGCTTTTGGTATGCCTGTATGAAATTAATTCCCTAACCAGTACCAATATGTGGTTACCAAAAATATATATATATATATATATATATATATATGACTACAAGGGTGCAGTTTTTTAAAAATAATTTTTAAAAGGATTTTTTAATTGATGCTACAAACAACAGGAAGATCTTTTTAGTTTTTTCAGTTTTTCAAACAAGCAAAAGAGTGTAACAGGAATAACATAGGATTAATATGTGTGTCAGACTTTATTTTATTTACAGTACTACAAACATGTTTTTGTGTCAGGATATGCCAAGAATGCCAACTCACTGTCTGCCAGAGCTGCTGATCTTCAGCTTGGCTTTGAGAGCTGCCCATTTAAACACCGCAGCAATAGTAAACTGACTGACAGCAGCCAGGTTAATGTGCTGAAATGATGGTCACGCCAGGGAAGCTTTCAGACAGCAGAGATTCACAGCTGTAATAAAACAATCAGCTTTGGCAGCAGCGTCTTCTAATGCTGTCATAAAATCCAATGTTCCAATCACAGTATAATCATATATTATTGACACATTTTTATACTGTATAGATAAGGTGACATTCTGTTTTCAAGAGAATCCAGTCTTTAAAACAGCAGAGCTTAGAACCAATCTGTTCATCTTAATAATGCCACATTGTAATCTTCGGTGTGGATAAGGCCTTGGCCATGGTCTTAATTCAAAGATAGAACAGTACTACTGTTCTTTTTTTGGGGTTGTTTTTGTAGTTATTATTTAGACTTTTGCAATATCAATATGTCCTCTTTAAATATTGCAGAACCATATTTTTGTACTTCATTTCTTCTCAAGGGTTTTCAGTGCAATCTTGCATTTTTGTATGTCATTATTTTAAAATGCTGCTTCCATGCTTTTTAGAGCAATCCAGTTCAAACTACAGACCTGAAGTAGGTTTGACTGACAGTTACAGTGACATGTTAGGAATACTTTTATTTCTTTCACTGACTAGAAAAAAAGGCAATGATGACTGCTGAGCCTGCCAGCAAAACCTGAAGCAACAGCACTGCAGATTTAAACATGGATTTACTTATAGGTTTAAGACACATTCTGCTTGCTGCGTAGGTACTAATTTGCTGCAGCAGTTAATGTTTCTTATTTGGTTAACTATTTCTTTACCTTTGTTTCCACAGCTTCCAGTATACAGTACACTGCACACTGCACTTAAGCCATGCCACTGTCAAGCTGAGCCTGCAAGTTTTTAATACAGTACTCAAGTTTTATTAAAGGATTTAAGTACTAAGTATAATAATTTAATGTATAATATGCATAACAAGTTAATAATGTGTAGCTACACACATCCTTATAATTACTGTGTAATATATGTATTATAACATAATGGCTTAATAATGTTTTAACAATAGGAAATGAGCAAATTAAACCACTATAAACAATATACTCAAGAAACATGAACAATATAACACCAAGAGAAGAACTGTTATATCCAGCAAAGGAATAATAAAACTACATTTTTGATAACTGAGTAGAATTTCCTTGCTAATGTTCTAAATCTCTGCATACAGAGGGTCCTCAGATTCAGGTTATATGAACTTTCACTTTTTTTTGTTCAAGCAAGGAGACTGGTGATGCATACAGTACTTTAGAACCTGTGCATATGTGTCATTCTGTCAAATCAGTAAAAATATATATGCCATTGTCTGGTAGTTCGATGTGAAAAACAAAAGATGTGTGTCCCTGAAATGAACCCTGCACTAAAGTAATCCGATGTTCATTCAGCTGCTTCATGAACACTATTTTCAAAGCTAATGATTGTCACCTTTTCTTTAGCTTTTTTTATCAAAAATTCTGATAGAAGTGTGAATTTGCTGGTCCTTGAGGAAGCAACTATCACATATACATTAAATATGTACATGGTTAAAAAATATTGTACAACATGCCAAGATACAGGGATAAATATAGTGCAACTTTGCTTTAAAATGGAAGGAATAAACTTCTTATTCACTTTATTTAAAGTCATTATAACTTTGTTGTGCCTTTCCTGTTACAAATCCTGTAAACAAATCACTGCCACTGTTGACCTTTTTCAATGACATATAATACCAATTGGTCTCTGGGACTTCAATCAGCAAACTAAGGTTGGTGTACCTATTTGAGAAGTGAATGTATATATTATGATTTGTATCCCTATTTTGAAATGCCCAATTAGAATGTCACCTCACCTTTGTGACTCTCATTCCAACCAAGGGAACTGAAGATCTGTCAAGTCAAACCTAAGAAATGGATGTTAAGGGGCTACAGAACTTTCAAGGCAAGGGCCCAGCCTGGGAAATATCCACCTGACCAGTAGAGGGTGCTGAAATGCAGTGCCCAGCTGATTTTTCATCAATACAGTGCACCTGTGGGACCCAGCAACTCAGTGCAACCAAGATTTGACCTAATTGTATGGCTCATCTTGCACCACCATGTGTAAGCGTCTTTACTGGATGAGCCAATGCGGACGCTGAAATAGTTTTACTTTTAATCATTTGTGGTTATACAGCGTTGGCCAAATGTTTTGCATTACCTAGAATTGTAGAATTGAGACTTCATAAAAAAAAAAACTATATGAACAAAATTTAGATATTTTATTTAATGTCATGTAAGCAAAGAAATTACAATATCTCAAAGGTCTACCGGAAGCCGTAATAGTATACAGTATTTCATGTTGGATTTTGAAATGTCACATTTTTCAATTTTTGTCAGTTCTTCATTAAGTATATGGACAAAGCTTTATGTAATTCAATATGTTAATGTAACTTTATTTAGCAGGCTTCATTCGACTTTATGAAGCAAAATGTGTTAATTCTATAGGGTGATGCAAGACTTGTAAAACCACTGTAGCTGTTTATGCCTGCAGCACAATATTCTGATTCACATTAAGAAGTCATGTTAGTTTAATGCAATTGCTATTGCCCTGAGTTTACACTCTTTCAAATCTAGAGGAGGGAGAAGCAGTGGGTTGTGGAGTGGGTATGATATCAGCACTTTGGGCCAGCTACAGGAGTGTAATACATCACTGTCAGCAGTGCCTAATAAAGACTCCCCAAGTCCCCACAGTGTTTCTTCATCCCCTATTTATCTAAATACAAACACACAACCAGCTGTGGGCTGTCCATTTTTTACGAAAAAACAGCTGTCAGGTCTCATCATTTAGGGTCCCACAGTATATTCAAAACTCTTTCTGAGCAAATTAACTTAATTTATGGCTTTTCAATGGCACCTGTTTTAGCAGTCTTGTCTCTTTGTGCTCACTCTTACACACTCACATCTAACTAATAAGTCCCAAGTGGATCTATATGTTTCAAGTGATACTGCACTGCACTGATATATAACACAGTCAGGTCAGCAGAGCTTCGGAAAGTAGTTGGGTATCGCAGTGCAGCCTGAGGGCTAACAGTGTCAGGAAAGGGGTCTAACTAGCAAGACTGGACAAGTACTGCAGAGAACTCCAGGATATGGACAGCATTTCTTCTGTAGTGCTTGAAATAGGCATGTAGGCACCAGTACTGGCACTTCATTCCAATCTGTGCAGACTTATGGTATTGCATACTAATTTAAAGAAAGATTATAAACTACAGCAAGTTGAAAGTTGGTATAAGCCCATTCTCCTATTAGGCAAATGGAGCAGAATACATTTTAAATGTGTATGGCCTCTGTCAATGGGGACCCTAAACTATTATTAGTTGCATCCTTTTTTTCAAGAGCCTTCTGAGCATAATATTTGTATACAACCAAGCTAAAATATGTGAGAAAAAAAAACGACCACAATGATAACTATCCTGAGTCAGCAACTCAAGAGAGCAGAGACAAAGCCTGTAACATGCTTAACGTTAACAGGCTTTTAATGAGAATTTCTCCTCCTCATGTCAGTCCCCACTTAATGCTTTAGAGAACATGACATTCTCACTTCTAACTAATGCTGCCTCCCATGTACTTCATATTTGTGTCAAAATGCTCTGGGCCAAAATCTATCTGATTGAAATTGAGTTTAAAATACAATGTTGTAACTGTGTACTGCGTATGTAAAAGCAAACATTACCCAAAGGAAGACAAATCTGTAAAAAGGACAAAGGCAGATTGCTAACAGGACAAAAATCGAAATAAATGTGCTACTTTGATTATTTTATATACTTTGAAAACTGAAACAAAATAGGGACTGAAGCAGATAGGGGCTCACACCACAGAGCACACCAACACGCTGGAGTGTTGGTAGATGGCTTAGATCGAAGTTATCCCCAGGAAGAAGAAGAATGTACATCAAATTAACAAGGCATCTGTCTCTCACATTTACCTTTTTGTATAATAAATATAACTGAGTATTCTAAAAAAAAAAAAGGAGGGCGTAAATATACCTAAAATTATAGTATTAGTATTTTTTATCAAATTTAAATTTGATACAGGCTATAATGTTTAACAAATGACAGACTGCCCTGGCTGCAACAGCTCTGTGGAAAACAAGTATCAGTAGAATTTTAATTTGATTACTTTCACACAGCTGCAGCATTACAATGTAACCATTGTGGGATTTAGAGAAAACTAATCTTTGGGGAGCAAAGGCAATGGTAATTAGAACTCTGAGCAAAGTGAAGAGTGGGACCTGGCAGAGGTTTACAATTGTTTTAGTCTCAAAAGCTGTTTACTTTTAGCTGATTTTTGTAAAGCTGGGAATGCATTTTGATTGGTTTTCCATAGAAAAGCTTTCAATTCTGCAGAGATGAAGGGCACTATTTGATTGATACTAAAACAAGGGCATACATGCTGTGGCAGTGTGTCCCGCCCCTGTGTGTATTTTGTGTTATATGTTGCGTGAGATGTGTTAATGTTGATATATACGGGGATTGCACAATCACTTCACGTGCAGATAAAGTATGTAATAGTATGTGAGCATTGGGGTTGCACAAATTAGTTCACGTGCTGGGATTCAAGTGAATAATAAATTAGTAATTGAATCCTGGCACAACTGAATATATAAAGGCATGAAGCACTCACTCAGGGTTGGGAGTTCAGTGTGGAGAGAATGGGAGAGAAAGTCAGGAGTAAGCTTTAAGAGAATAATAATTACAATTGCTAGACGTTGTTGTTTTGTTTTATTGTCAAAAACTGGCTGAAGTCCCAGTTAAAAATTGTATTCATTTTCATAAAAAAAAAACACAGGCTGTTAGTGTACTTCCCATTTCCATTCCTTCAGCAAGGGAGTACAGATGATATTACCTCTGATAAATCCCCTTCACCTCCCTTAAATCTGTAGTTTAACTGTGGCAAATACATTTCAGATTCACTATAGCCATTAGTAATCCACAGGAGGTTTTGCAGCTTCAAATGTAAATTGCAAACATTAAGTGCTAACTGATGTAATTAAATTGTGAAGGTGGCTTGCTGCTGCTTTCAGACAAATAGGGTAAATGTCAGAAGGTTCCAACAGGTCCCTTTTACATTTTACAATTCATCTTGATTGCAAGCTGTCACAAAGCTTCAACTGAACGCCTACTTCAGTTGAATTTGTGTGTGTGTGAGCTTTTATGACCCTGCTAAATTTCCTGACCAGTCCCTATCTGTATTTATCCTCCTCATCTGAAAATGTGATGAGATGTTTAAATTATTCTCTTTGAAAGCCAGTCATAATGTTAATTTAATGTTAGAAAACTAGCTTCCATAGGTTTTCTTTTAAATAACTATACCAAGATGCATTCCTGCAATTGTCTGGATAAAATACAGGTCACTTGACACTACATGTACTACGCAACTAATTACAGTACATTGTGTAATTTTCTGGATAATTAATTACAGTGCAAATTTACTACCACTTAAA
Source organism: Acipenser oxyrinchus oxyrinchus (assembly GCA_030684275.1). NCBI lineage: Eukaryota > Metazoa > Chordata > Actinopteri > Acipenseriformes > Acipenseridae > Acipenser > Acipenser oxyrinchus. The sequence goes on along the minus strand of CM060258.1, from coordinate 9,511,486 downwards.
ATAAACTGTTAACAGCCATTTTCTCATAATGAGCAGGGACAATATGACTTTTCATAAAAACCTTCACTTGCATGTTGCACATGGCATGCATAAAATCATGTTCTCTCCCATTACATCAAACTTGCTTCAAACATCCAAGCAAGTAGTGTAAAGATGCTTGAATGACAAATATATACAGACTGTACACCTACCTTCCTAAAATGACATTTTTTAAAGTTGAGCTTAGTCACTGTGTATAAAAATTTGAATTGCTCATTATATTTGACAGTGCATTCTCTGCTAATTAGAGTGCTTTAATTTGATTTAAAAAAAAATAAAATAAACCTTTATAAAAATCAAGACTTGCCTGATGTCAGAACATTCCAGTTTGATGTATTTATAAAGTTAATCGCTTTGTTTTTTTTTAATACTTGCACTGCTAGCCAGCTTCAAACTTAAAAGAGAAGGTACTGTGTTATAGTAAATCGTCAATAAACCAATTAGACCTGATCAAAAGCTTTTCTGAGTAACATTACAAAACTGGTAAAATATTAAACTGCATTCCAAGTTTGAATTAATTCTGTTAGACTGGCCATTACAGAAACACATTTTCTAGGGTGGGTGTAAAATAAATAATGAAAAGGAACTAGATAACAATTTCATATATCTAGCGAAGAGTGCATGGCCAATAAATAGCTTGACATTTAAACCCAGAGGGCACTGTTTTGAAAGCAAAACAATATGATTTTAGGTGAGAGTTATGGTGTCATTTATTAGCATTTGAATCTAAAGGGAATTTGACCTGACAGCAATATTTCTGAAGCAGCCTGCTGAAAAAAAAAAACCCAACCCCTGATCACTTCCATATCTGTATTTGTTACTTTTCATAGTATTATAATTTGAAATGGAGACCACGGGTGATCGAGCCTTGACCACTCATGACCACGAGAGTTAGATGTAAAGAATGATGCAACAATGAAATGACTAATCGATTATGGATCACCCTGGCTTTTATTTTCTAACCTTTTATTAAATATTAATTTATCAGTTGATTGATAAATCACCCATGGACCTTATTTAGAGGTTCACTTATATATCTATTGCTGACACATACAGTACTGTGCAAAAGTTTTAGGCAGGTGTGAAAAAATGCTGTAAAGTAAGAATGCTTTCAAAAATAGACATGTTAATAGATTATATTTATCAATTAACTAAATGCAAAGTGAGTGAACAGAAGAAAAATCTAAATCAAATCCATATTTGGTGTGACCACCCTTTGCCTTCAAAACAGCATCAATTCTTCTAGGTACACTTGCACAAAGTCAGGGATTTTGTAGGCATATAGTCAGGTGTATGATTAAACAATTATACCAAACAGGTGCTAATGATCATCAATTCAATATGTAGGTTGAAACACAATCATTAACTGAAACAGAAACAGCTGTGTAGGAGGAATAGAACTGGGTGAGGAACAGCCAAACTCAGCTAACAAGGTGAGGTTGCTGAAGACAGTTTACTGTCAAAAGTCATACACCATGGCAAGACTGAGCACAGCAACAAGACACAAGGTAGTTATATTGCATCAGCAAGGTCTCTCCCAGGCAGAAATTTCAAGGCAGACAGGGGTTTCCAGATGTGCTGTCCAAGCTCTTTTGAAGAAGCACAAAGAAACGGGCAATGTTGAGGACCGTAGACGCAGTGGTCGGCCAAGGAAACTTACTGCAGCAGATGAAAGACACATCATGCTTACTTCCCTTCGCAATCGGAAGATGTCCAGCAGTGCCATCAGCTCAGAACTGGCAGAAAACAGTGGGACCCTGGTACACCCATCTACTGTCCGGAGAAGTCTGGTCAGAAGTGGCCTTCATGGAAGACTTGCTGCCAAAAGCCATACCTCCGACGTGGAAACAAGGCCAAGCGACTCAACTATGCATGAAAACACAGGAACTGGGGTGCAGAAAATGGCAGCAGGTGCTCTGGACTGATGAGTCAAAATTTTAAATATTTGGCTGTAGCAGAAGGCAGTTTGTTCACCGAAGGGCTGGAGAGCGCATATCGAATGAGTGTCTGCAGGCAACAGTGAAGCATGGTGGAGGTTCCTTGCAAGTTTGGGGCTGCATTTCTGCAAATGGAGTTGGGGATTTGGTTAGAATTAATGGTCTCCTCAATGCTGAGAAGTACAGGCAGATACTTATCCATCATGCAATACCATCAGGGAGGCATCTGATTGGCCCCAAATTTATTCTGCAGCATGACAACGACCCCAAACATACAGCGGAAGTCATTAAGAACTATCTTCAGCGTAAAGAAGAACAAGGAGTCCTGGAAGTGATGGTATGGCCCCCACAGAGCCCTGATCTCAACATCATCGAGTCTGTCTGGGATTGCATGAAGAGAGAGAAGCAACTGAGGCTGCCTAAATCCACAGAAGAACTGTGGTTAGTTCTCCAAGATGTTTGGGCCAACCTACCTGCCGAGTTCCTTCAAAAACTGTGTGCAAGTGTACCTAGAAGAATTGATGCTTGATGCTGTTTTGAAGGCAAAATGGGTCACACAAAATATGGATTTGATTTAGATTTTTCTTCTGTTCACTCACTTTGCATTTAGTTAATTGATAAATATAATCGATTAACATGTCTATTTTTGAAAGCATTCTTACTTTACAGCATTTTTTCACACCTGCCTAAAACTTTTGCACAGTACTGTATATGTTTTCAGTTGTGTTTGAAGGCTTTAGTGAAGAATCCACTCATTATTTTGCTTTTTGCTTTTGAATAATAACGTATCCTTGATTACTGAAGAGTATTTACCTGTCCGATATGTGATTAGAACATTTTTTGCTTGTTGCACTTCTATTGTGAAGGTATTTTTTGGATTTGATTACTTATTATTATTATTTTTTTAATAGCCATTACGATTCAGGACAAGTTTGCAGCTCACCTGCAGTTAACCAAGCAAAATGGATAAAGCTGATGAAGTGAATACATCTTCAGACTGCTGTTGAAAGCTATTTAACGGGTTCTGGATATTAACCGTTGTGTATGTTACATTTTAATGCAGGTGTATTGGTTGTGGTGTCCAACAGGATTAAGCAAAGTACAGATCTGCTGTAGCTGTTCAGCCAAAGGACCCAATTAAATAAGATGCACGCTCAAATGCAAAACAGTTAGTCAGTAAGTATGGCAAATGCAGATCTAAAAACATTACAGAAACTTACAAAACTTGTATAATAGAATGTTAAACAAGTAAGAGATTTAAAAAAAAAGATGATATAATATATCCCTCTAATTATTCCCCATTTTGATGGTAAATAATATAAAAATAGCAAAAAATGAATTGTCACACGCTCACTAGCACCTAAAAATACAAGAGGAAAACGTCAATATATAACCATCTAAAAGCATGACAAAAAAAGTTTAAATAATTGAATAATTTAGCCTCTGCTGTCCTGTAAGTGAGGACATTATTTGAACCGGCTGCTGTGCCGGCAAAGGGAGACAGCATCTTAATCAAGAATACTATGGAGTTGTAGTGTACATCTAATATAACACATTGATTAGTCTTTTCAAAATAGGCAGAATGATTTAGGGGTTTTCAGAAAAACTGGATTGAAAGATGTAATGTAGCATGCTTTTTAAATTAGAGGTGATCCATCACTTGTCACTGTACTGCTAGTAAATGACAAACTCAATATAAACAGGGACATGGCATTGCATCTGTCTAACCTTAACTCTCTAATTTGCACATTAAATATGTAGACAGGTGTCCAGCTTTCAAATAAACCACAGAGGTACTGATCCCTTTAATTAAAACTGACCCAGCAGAAGGGGCAAAAAGATTATTCATAATACCAAAAAAATATTTTGGGATCCCAGTGTGTATATTCCCAGTAAGAATGTGTATATTGATAAGTGCTTAAGCCTATTCATACTTTAGTAATTCAAAATAGCAACAGAATAATGTCAATAAAAATAATAATAATAATAATAATAAAATCGCTTTCACAATCACACATGATGATTGTAACGTGAGTTGGGTAATATTATCTGGAAAAAAGAAAAGTCTAACACCAAAAACCATGTACACGTGATTGTGAATGAAGTAAATGAAAATAACATATGTTGATTATGCATTATATTGGTAGTGTAGAATTGGGAATTGGGTAGAGTATTAGGGATTGAATGACTTACTAGTTTGACAGATTTGAATAGCTGAGGTCAAAGTCGCCGAATATTTCGATACATTAAGAATATGTATTTGATAATGTCGGGTGCTTTGTGAATGTATTGTTTAGTAACACTTTGCTGTTTACTCACTATATTTTAAAACTGATTGGAATTTTTTAAAACCTTGTATTAATATTCTATGTAATTTATTTAACCGCAACTGTACTTTACAATCACCTGACGTGCAATTAGTCGACTATTCATTTCTGAGGTTGACTGTCACTTTTCTATTTAACTAATTGACTAGTTGACTGTTTGGTCCTACCCCTATAGGGTTGTCATAGTGTTTGAGCATGAAATTCATTAGAAGAATGATTTGGGGAGGGGGGACTCCAAATGAAGACACACCTCTCTATGATTCTGATGATGGTTACAAAGTGACTGGGTGGGAAAAAAAAAAACTTGTAACTTGTCAGTGCCCTCTGTAACATCAAACTGTGAACCGCAGTTAATGAAAACAATGTTTTATGAGTTTTTTTTTTATCTTTACAGGATAGTAACTAATTGGACTGCACATTAGGATCAATGCAGGCCTAGTGAGTGGGTGGTTTATGATAAAGGTCTTGCTACTTAGTAGGAACATAAAAAGCGAGTTCCTCACTGGGTCTGTATTAATCTGTATTATATTAATAATAACAGCAGTACATCAGTTGAAAAGACAATAAATACATAATCACTGATTTGCCTTGTATAGTTTATACATTTGTCCCAGATTTGGGGACAGCAGATTATTATAATATTACAAGATTGGAACATTTGTTGAACTAGTGCAGATCTATCCCAGAATCTATTAACGTAAAAAAAAAACAGCAGTTGGCAGAGCACATTAAGTCAGTACTGTCCGGTCTGAAGGGCACGCCATTTATTACTGTTGTCTTAGACCTTAATCATTGTGAAGCCTCCTAAAAAAAGAATGGAAGTTTATTGAGCCAAAAAGCTGACAAGATCACAGAAATACATCCATCAAAAAATAAAAGTAGGATTTAAAAAGTAAGTCTCCCTTTTATACAGTCTGTCATGGTCCTTCCTTCTACCAGTCTTTAGCTATATGCCTCCTGGCCCTTCCTGCAAATACATATCAATATCAAGCGAGATAAGAACCTGTGATGATTGTAAGTTCTTCCTCAAACCTCACCCACTCCATCACAGAATGTCCTCAATGTTGAGGAAGCTCATTTGTGCAGTAAGAGACTGTTGTTCTAAATAGTCATTTTGATGAATGAGGTGCCTCACGCGTTGGGCCAAGGTTTAGCTCTTGCCAACCTCTCCTTCTCTATTTGTGTTACCTCCTATTGGTTGATTAATGGAGTAACAATGTTGCTTAGGCCAGGGTCACTCTGTCTTTGCTGGGCTTGTGTATGCTGGAACAGCCAGCAGCACAAAAGATAAGGAAACAAAGCTTTTTTTTAATATTATTAATGTACAACAGTTAAACATATAGTTTGGGTCATTTGTTTCAGAGAGGCTAGAGCTGATTGTAAACATTTGGAAGTTACCACTATTAATGTTAAATGGAATTTTTGCTCTTGTGGACTGCTGTTAGGAACATTGGAGATGGAATGGTGTAATACTATAAGATAATGTATAACAACATACTGTAAATATACATTGGCATAGTTGGCCAATTATGAAGAGCTAAAAGTAGCATGCTAACTGTGGATGGTGATCAGTACAGTGAACAGTACTAATGATAGTCTGCAGGATTGTTTCAATTGCAATAAATTAAGTGCCTCCAGATAGACTACAGGTAGGTTTTAAATGGTTCTCAGTTGCAACAAACACAATGTACTAATTAAGATTTAAATTTGTGTCTGGCATATAAACAATAAAGACAGCTCAGAAAGACAACATAAAAGCAGAAATAAATACATTTTGGAGTGGGTAGTAGTTCTTTACTCATGCTAGACAAGTTGTTGCTTGTTGTTGTATTTCCTTTTTTCATTTGTCCATGGTAATCCTATGCATCTAAAGTCTAGAGGAAAATCCACCTTGACCTACAGAATCTCTGGGATTTCACAGTCTGTTAAGGTATTCTAATAAGGTATTTTATATTCACGTTGAAACTATACATGCTTCTATGGTCAAGAGGCTGCGACCTTGACCTTCAAAGTTCCGGCACTTCTCTGTTCAGTTATTAATGAAGTATTTTGTTTTCAGATTTAAACTTGTTTAGTAAAGTCTTCTGTGATATGTCAGTGCTCTTCACCGATCTTACCACTGCTGTAAGGTCATCGTGATGTTCCAGTAATAGTTACTTCCAAGCCACTGTCCTTGTTGTTAAAAATCAGGTTGAACATATAGTGTTGATAACAGGAGTAATATGTAATGTTCTGTTTTCATGACTCCTTGTCTTCCTGGTCGTCAATAACTGTATTTCTGATTATTTTCTCTTCTCATTGACCCTTTTTCATAACAAAATATGAACTTGTGTTTAAATCCTATAACTGATTGACTGCAGTTTTGATGACTCACATTTGATACAGTCTGATACCAGCATAACCGTTTCTATAACCACCTACTGTAGGAAACTGGAATAGGCAGCTTTGTCTTTTTTAATGTCATTTAATCTAAAGGAAACCATTTTTCAAAAAAAATAGTATGGGGCCTGCAAGAGCAGCATGGTATCCATAGTTACTTTCTTTTACATGTATTTAATAACAAAAATATAATTAATAAAAAAAAAAAAAACTAGATTACTTTCCAAAGCACAGCAAGAGATAGGCCTTGATATTCTACTGCTGAAGAATCAGACACTGCCAAGCATTTAATTTTATAGATTACATTTTGACAATGGCTGTAGTTTTTACAGCGAGGTGCTGAGCTTGCATACAATACAAGAGTCCTACAAAATGTATTATGCAGTTCCGCAAGAGATTATTCACAATGTACAAGTGGAGAAAATGCCAGAGACACATATAACTTGGTGTAGTTCCTTATCACAATAAAGGTACACGCTTGTTTCCCTCTTTTCCACCTAATCTTCCTATATTCTGCTGCCAAGGCCAATTACTTTCACCATAACAATGGAAACACTAAAGTCTTGTCATCTCCCCCCTCCTTATAGCTATTGAATTTTGTTTCTCATTCAGTGTGTGTAGATGGATCAAATACAATGCAAAACAGCTCTTTATGTAGTCGTTTTCAAGGTTCATAGCCCCTTTTAAGCAGACCTGTACACAGAAATGTAAGTGTTTTTAGCACGTTTGTGATGTTTTTATTCATTTAACAGAACAGAAAATCAAAACAAAAACCTAATTCCCACATGGAGCGCTAATTAAATAACTTTCTCCATCCTAACTACACACTGGACAGTTTATGTTTTACCAGTAAAACATAAACATGTTCTGTCTCTCACACACACACACACACACACCCACACCCTTCTGTTACTGACAGCCTCTTGCCTTCACACCGACTGCAGATTGCCCTGAACAAACTTTTTGCCCTGTTTAAATACCTGCCTGGCAGGTGACTCTAATTAAACTATAAAACAATTAATCAGGTAATCAATTAAATTAAATAAATAAACTAATTACATCTGTGGCTGTGCAAACTCAGCCACACACATTTATCTGGTAGGGACAGAAATGAACCCTATCCCTGCCAACCTCCAACACATTTTTTCCAGGCAGGGATCTACCCTGCCACAATATATACCAGTGGCGGCTGGTGGGCAAAAAAATAAAAAGGGAGGCAAAAAAAAGGCAGAGGGCTTGGAGTCCCCTTAAGCCCCCAGCAAGCAGTAGAATCGTATTATTGTATTCTGACTGACAACAATTTTCATATTGTTATTATAATTTATTTATTTGGCAGATGCCTAATGTTGTTGAAGCTGACAAATGTTGTTGAAGCTGACATAATGTTGTTGAAGTTGACTAATGTTGTTGATGCTGACATAATGTTGTTGAAGCTGACACCCTGGGATCCTTCAAGAAGCTGCTTGATGAGATTCTGGGATCAATAAGCTACTAACAACCAAGGCCTCCTCTCGTTTGTAAATGTTCTTATGTTCTTATGTTCTTTATCCAAGGTGACTTACAGGTGTTACAGGGCAGTACTGTACAGGGTTACAATGCAAGATTCATATTTAAATACAGTATAATTTACTGCAAGTGCACATAATATTAACATGCAATATAAACTAGGATGCAACAACTTAGGATTACGATAAGTTATATCTACAATTTCATATTAGTAGTGCAATAGTGCAAGTACAGTGTATCAGCTGAGGATCCATAGTTCAGATAAGTCCAGTGCATAGGGGTAGATAAAGAGATCTACAAGTTAAACACATTTTCTCCACTAGCCAACAGAAAAAGAAAACAGTAGCCCATTTCCTTTCATCATATCAATAAAGCAGTGCTTCAGCAGGGGGCGGGAGGGTTTGAGTTGCTCATCCAATTAAAACCAGGGATCAGACTACATCGTCTGCCATTGCTAGTACTGGACTGTGTGTGGTAGCAGATAGGAGTTTGTAACGGAGGCTTGTCTCCTGTGATGAAAAAAACTCTCTGGGCTCCTCCAATTAAAACCTGTGCTCAGATCACATGATCTGCTACTGCTGAACTGTGGTTAATAGTTAATAGCAGATAGGAGTTTATAACGGAGGCGTGTCTCCTCTGAGGAGCCAGAACTGCTGTTAATATAGGAATGGTGATCTATCTATCTATCTATGCTAGACATGCCTGTGAATATTACTTTCCTGATTACTTTTGGCTATGTTACTGTATTTAACAAAAGCAAGTCACTGATTTCTTTTTTTTTTTTTACTTTTGATTTGCTCATGCCATTTTGTTAGCAATACAGTAGTTACTACTGGTGCAGTATATAATTTGTGACTTTTACTGTTTACCCTGCAGTCACTAAATGTGTAAAGCAATAATTAAGTACATTAAATCCATATTACAGTTACATTATTCATGAGCTTATTTTTTCTATGTGTGTCTTGATCTATCACTGCCCTCGTTAAAGTAGATTTATATTGGACACTGACATCTGCAATAAACGAAGGGGGTGGTGAGTATTTGTATATTATGGAAGCAGAATTTATCTAACTGTTTTACTAACTGCATTCTATAGTGTACAGTTTCAGCTCATTAAAAGCAACCATTAAACACTGGACAAGTGTTTTCTGAAACAGACCCTAGGTTTACTAAACAAAAAATAATCCTGTGTATAAATTCTCAGTTACATGCATTTTTTTGTTTTATCCTGAACCTCATTTTAATTGTGTTTAGTATATTTTTAAGTGGGTCAATCAATCACCCCTAGCAGGTTTAATATACAGTAGCGTTAAAGAGCAGTGGTATTTAAGCTTACCTTTACTGAGATTTACTTTACTACTTTTTTGCTGCTTTGAATGCAGTGCTTGCATTTTGTGTTAGAATTCTATAGTTGTTTTTATCTGTTTATTATATATTACTGTATATTTAAGGTTCATGTTGCATTATTTGGCTATTCATTTATTTATTAACACTGACATGAACTATATTTCATGTAATGTTGGATATTTTGAAATAATGTTTACTGTCAAATTAAAAAATGTGGTGTTCCTACAGAAAAAAAAAAAATAAATAAAATTCCCTGCAAAATAAGACATTTGGCACCAGTAAAAAAATCTTTAGCAAATGTTTGAAACATATCATAAAAAAGGGTGCACTACACATAGGAAGCATAAGGTGCATCACAGGAATTATATTTAACAAACAATAACATGGGAAAATAACATTCCTGAAAAGAGTTTGGTTTGCCCATCCCCACCCACTCTGGGGATGCTAACTTTGCTTGGGTTCAGAAAATGTATGACTTCCCAGATTGTCTTTTCCACATCATTTAATGCAGTTCATTGTGACATTTCAGCATGTTAGCGATGATATTAACAAAACCACATGGGGTATTGGGCTGTTAAGCCACATTTTTTAAAGCTAGTCAGTAAGGTCTTGAAGCACTTGAAGCACCTGAATCTGCAACAGAGAATACATTGAATAGCTGGGCCTTATCTTCAGTAGAGGGATAAACGTCTCAAATGTGTTATAGTTTTCATCCTGTGCACAGCTGATCACAGTCTTGATCCTGTTCCCATCTGGAAGTCTTTTTTTCTATTTCATTATTTAGCTGCTTCTCTAATACCCTATCATCTACCTAAATAATAGGTGATTGTTACATGTCAGAATGTCAGTCATATGATTTTTTACACCTATTTATTGATTGAGCATTATTTAAGTTGGATGGATAATTCCTGATACCTGGAGCTATAGTGTTTGACTTGTGAATCTTAATTGATAGCTTCCCACAGAATCACAAGGGAAACTGCTTCTCAGAAATATCTGGATTTGAACCCAGGATTGCATGATTAGTTCGTTCAATGGTTTTATAATGGGGCAGGCTCTCTAGTCCGCCTGTTAAACAGACAGCTAGCCTGATAATTACCTTCCAAGGTTACATTGGCATGCCTCTGAGTTTCAAAAGCCCTGCATTTAAGCAGTTTGATGTTTTGAATGAGATGGTCAAATCTCATTTGGGCGAATAATGATCTACAGTCAGTTCCTTGATCATGTTCTTTCTTTTCTGTAGGATCACACAACAGTTTGTTATTTCAGTTTTCAAGACACTGGAATTTATCTTAATTTTGTTAGAATGAATGTGACTTTGATAAGACTGCTTATTAGATAAAATCACAGCATTCTCCCAACCCAGCAGTAGGATTTTCTAAGTGTCTAAACACGGTTCACCTCTGTGAAGCAGATGGGAAGAATCTGACAGAGCCTTCAAGCACATAATATATGGAAATATACGCGTAAGATAAAGAAGTGGATGCAATGTGGAACCACAGAAGGATGGAGGCATAAACATCTACTGACATTTTGACAAATGTGCACACTGCAGTGATGAAATAACTAATTCAGCAAGGATGTCAAAAGCAAGGCTGGGACCAGGAAAGTAAGGTTATTTTGGTTTCTTTTCCTAAAGACTTTCAAATTGCTTTAAGTTGGTTTAAACCTCCATCCTGGACCTCTATTATCTTGAGTTTGATTGTGTGCTATGATGTTGGAGATATTAACTTGTTGTCTCTTTTTCCATTTGCAGTTGGAGTCATATATATTTTATATGTACAGTATATTCATATATTTTTATTTATTTCTCACAACCTCCCCCCAATTCAGCATTCTGGGAATATCACTGTGGAACACCTATTCATAAAAACCACATCAGACTCAGCAATACCTGACCTAGCTGACAGTCTTTGAAAGCAGGCCCTGGACTGGAAAGCATGTTGGTTGAAACAGTTCTCACCCTCAGCAGAGGTTGGGCCCAGTGGGTCAGCAGTGCAGTGGAATATCTCTGCAGGCCTTTTGAATAGAGAGGACATGATTTAAGTGTTGTCAGATTGTGACAATGAAAAATGTCTGGCAGCAGCTGCTCCCATTTAGAAAAAAAATACTATGGTTTACTAACACAATCCACATGAACATTTTTCCTAATATTTTCTGAATATCATATTCACTGGAAAACAATGCAGACTGAATACAATATGAAGATCTGTATTCATAAAGCATTAGCATGCATGCAAGTGCAATGCAGACCTACCCATTGTCCTAATACATTGCAATCTTATTCCATTGTCCTTATGCTTTACAATTACTGTACACACTTTGGCATCTGATGGAACAAAAACCAGGACAAGGACAGGGCATCTCTCCTGTAACCATGAAAGTCTATCTGACACTTTGGAATCCCTGGTATCTTTTGGGCCATGGCCAGTGTGTCTCAGTGGGTGGCATTCACCATCTGTGAGCTTTCCTTCTTAATGCGTCAAGGTTCCATTCTGAGCCCAATTGTTTTCCTGGGCGACACTCTACTGCCTAGGGAACTAATTTGTCTACAAAATACTAGATTCCATATGTACACTGATGACACACAGAAATGCATGATAAAACTACCATCATGGTTGTATTCAAGAGGCTGTATTTAGTTAAAAGGAGGGTGTTCTTCATGTTGAAGAGCATTTCAGGCTTGCACTTAGTTCCATGGCTGCTCTATCCCATTTTAATACTTGCACATTAACCATACTCACAGCTTTGCAGATACAAAAAAAAAGAAAAGAAACGTGGCTTGGGGGAAATGTAATTTTACTGTTCCTCTGCATATTGGAAAGAAAAGTGCAAAGTGGATGACTAATCATATTCAGAGCATTCAGAAGAAATTAAGTTTTGATTAAGTCTGGTCGCCAAGCTTGAGTTATCCTGAGCTACAGCACTGCAGCTCTCTGGAGGTTAGGACTAGGAACATAAATGAAAGAAAATGACAGGATTTCTGAAATAAATGCTTCACAAAGTAATTACATTTTCATATATAGAGAATAATTATACACTGCAATGTAATTGTGTTGACAAATATATAAACATATGTGCCGTGAAGCTGAAACAAATTATATTGTTGTCTAGATTACAAGTGGACATGAAGCCAAACCCTCAACCGTATCACACATTGAGAATTTTATGGAGGCATCAAGAAAGACTGATGTTGCCTGGGTGAACTGCCACCGAATACATGCTATTAGAATCAATTTACCCCAGACGAAAATACAAATACAAGATAAAAGGAAACAGAAATGCAGGCTGACAATTGAACAGTTTGTTAATTGTGCCAAACACAGCCTGAGCTGTGGTTACCAAAATAGAACAATGTGGTTTCTTTCTCTGTAAATTAGCAGACATATTAATACAAATGAGAAGAGCACAGTATAAAACCCCATTAGGTGTAAAGATTGATGGGCCTCTCAGGATAGTACAAGCTTGATATTATTCAATGAGTATTGGACAGTGGGACTATTTGGCAAGTTTATTTAGAGCAGTTATTTAACTAAATTATGAATGTTTTACAGTTTTGGATCAAATACTGTCTACTTACTGTGGCACCAATTTAATATCTAAATAAAAGCTTCTTTTTTTTAATTACAGTAGGTAAAGTTTCCCACACAGTTTTCTTATATAGTAGGACAATGCCAGCTCAATGTAGGCAATTATGTCATAACAAAACACAATTTGGAAAAAAATGTGATTAATTTTTTTTTTTTTTTTTTTTACTGTTTCACTTTCGGAATTTAAACCTATCATTTCCATTTTGTATTGTAAGAAGTTTGATAATTGGCAAGTACAGTAGGTTTCAGGAGGAGAGGCAGCTTTTGTCTTCATGCAGAGTGTGCATGTCTAACAAAGGGAATCTTAACAATACTTTTTCTGTTCTATAAATAACTATAGTATATTGTGCAATGCTCAAGATTACAGTGTAAACGTTTGCTAACATGTTTTGTTTTGTTTAATAGTATAAAAGGGGATATCTATGGAGTGTTTCCATGATACCCCACAGATGTTCAGCTGCCCATGACTTTGCGAAGCCTACATTTTATTTGCTACGGTCTTGCATAAATATTCCCTCAATAACCCAGCACCCCTCCTCAATTATAAATTATTCATTATATTCCACAGAATATTTTGGAGTACTTTTAATGAGCTATTCTATAGTAATGCTTGGGAAAAAAAATATATTATTGTAATGTCCTGAGGGAAACAAATAGCAGATTTCAAATTTTTCTTGTGAGCTGTTACTCATCTAAACTAGCTATCATTTAAATAAAAAAAAGGATTGCAGTTCATTTTTATAATTAGTTACCCCACACTAGGCATATTATTAAATGCCTTGCTTGAGCTGATGGTGCATTAAGCACACTTAAATAAGCTGGGTGGAGGATAGTTTATTGCATTGTTTAATTATAGTTGTGTATGTGCTCCCTTCCTTGTTACACGATTTGAAAACATGCCAATAGTGTATGTATCACGTACCATTACCAGTAGGTAATATACTTACAGTAGCACTAATTAGGAGATGATTTTTTACACTTGTTCTGATATACAGTATATTAATAAATCCTAAATTGGAGACATGGTTCAGGAATGACAAATGATGAATGCATTTCATTAGCACAGTTATTAATGCAATAGGGATCTTAGCTGGGACTGCTCGAGTTTTAACTGTGGTAATTAGCTACAGCAATTGAAAGGAAGGTAAGAACTCAAAAGGACCATAAATGCTTGTTTTTCCAGTACCATTTTTTAATTGTAAAACATTTGGATTTAATTTGTTTTGTACTCTCCCACCACAGAGACATAACGACCCTCATGGTAACATTAGTTATTTGCGTTATGCAAACAAATATTATATGGATGGTTTACCTCTAGGTATAACTACAGCTTACCAAAATGTACATAAAAACCCATTCCCTGTACATTTTAAATAACTTTGACATGAACTGTGTGAAGCCTGCTGGCTACCAAATAGAACAAAGAGAAATGACCAAGGGGCTTCCTAGCCATAGCTTAAACAGAGTGCATGTCAAGTGTACAATGACATACTGACAGACACAAATCAGTTGGAATTTTGAAGTTTCATGGTTGCTCAGCTGTAAAAATTGAAAGCTACCAGAATGACAGCTTCAGTCTTACCTAAAGTTAACAGAGTGGCTGCTACGGTCTGTCAGGTCAGTACTTCTAAGCTACAGAGACCACTTGCTTTTAAACTAAGACATGTATTTCTTGTAAGAGTAACTTTCTGTGGAAAAACCTAAGTGATACACACAGGAGCGGCAGCTCTGTAGAATAGTCTATTTACCTGGACTTTCAGGCCTCCTGAAAGAAGCCAGGGCCTTCTTTCAATCTTCTGTCAGCTCCATACACACAGCTGTAAACCCATTAGGTAAGCTAATAACTGTCAGAAACACGATCACTCACAAGCAATACTTCAACCCCAACAAGGTGGAGGTGACACCAGTATTAATTATTAAGGTCTGTTTCCATGATTATATTATTTTAAAATTGATTTGTAAATATTCTTTCAGCACTAATGATGACTCTGTAAACCCTTTTATTCCTTGAAAGCAGGAAGAAACAAAATGCAGTTTACAGTGTAACATACAATGTTGTGTCATGTAGGAAGTAAAAGATTGAATTATGTTTATCTTTCATGCATGATTAGTTGTCTTCCCTTCCTCTAAGCCCATTTTGTATCTGGGTTTCTCTTGTATTGACTGGAGATCCTATTACAAGTGGTTGGTCAATAATTCTAGGTTTTGTTTTGTTGCCTTAAGACTTTAAAATATATATATTAAAAAGTGAAAATAAATAACAAAGCAACATTTAAAAAATAGATGTATAAATGTATGTACATATATTTAAGAAGCTAATATCTGTGCATGTCAGTAAATCCAATAGCGTAAACTTAATAATTATGGTTAGCAGTTGTTGCAGAGTGAGTTCCAGAGGTGACTTCCTCT
Source organism: Acipenser oxyrinchus oxyrinchus (assembly GCA_030684275.1). NCBI lineage: Eukaryota > Metazoa > Chordata > Actinopteri > Acipenseriformes > Acipenseridae > Acipenser > Acipenser oxyrinchus. The sequence goes on along the minus strand of CM060258.1, from coordinate 9,495,952 downwards.
AACAGTGCACATTTCAATAGCAGGGTTCTTTAATTTACCAGCTGTTAAGGAGAGTGACAGTATTTAGGTAATCTTAATAAAAGCATCTTCAGGGACGTATCACTAGTACATTTTCTGCCAATATAAGACATGGCGTAAACTCATTTAGATCAAATAAAGAGCCCAGTTGTCACCAAGCTGCCTCATTGACTTGTATGGTTGGTTGATATAGTCTACACACAGGTCTACATAGAGTGCCATCGAATGAAAAGAATAGTGAACATTTAAATGCAAAGATATCTAAGGATGAGGTTGTAAATATTTTATGGCATGTAAAACAGTACTATAACTGTGAATAACGCTGAAAAGAGCTGGTGCATGAATTTAATCTGTTTTATGAGGTTCTATCAAAAATGAATGACCTTTAACCCTAGCCATAGATCTGGGGACTATGTTGTACAGAATGCCCATTTTCTGCTGCTTAAGTGCTGTGTATTATTTAACCAACCCAAGCTTGTTAACCCAAATTGCCATATTAGTGACCATTAACGTGCGACAACAGCACTGAACAAATATTGATATTACTTTAACTTTATTTTTTGTTGCTGCTCTGTTTCTTACCTCTGTCCTTTTCTGTCGATTCATTAAAATGCTGGCCTTTGCCCCTTTAACAGCAACAGCATAGCCACTGATTTATTACCACCATCCAGCTGTTGCTTATCCCCCCCCCCCATTAATTAGATGGACAATCCGATATTTTTATATATTTAAAAAAAAATAATACAAATTCACATTGACATTATTTTTATTTTTTTATTTTTGTTATCTTCCAATAAATGGTAGAAACATTTTATTGAGACAAACAATTTTAAGAGCAAGAAGCATCACATGCCTTACTATAATCATTCTTAGACTGCAAACACCATAAAATAGCAAGGGGACTCTGAATCCCTGAACTGAATTCCTTATATGGCACCCCATGCATTGCACATCCATTAATGTCAACTCCTTCAGCCAATATATTTCCAACATTATTCTTTTTTTTACCCTTCTCTCCACTGGAACTTTTGGTTGGACCTCAGGAGAGCACAATTAAAGGCTCTTGCCTTGCTGAGAAGTGCAGCTGTTAATCATGGGTACATTCATGTGCTTCTCGTGGCTTTTATTTGGCACAATCCTGAGGTGGCATCTATCTTAACCTTTTGAATCTCTGAGAATACCTCTACAACTGAGATACCCAGTCTGAGTACACTTTTTTCAGAAATGTAGACAACATTTTACAAGTAATTAAAATAAGTATTATTTAGGACTGGTGGCGAGATTAAAATGACTGTTGTTATAAAACAAGTCCAGGCTAGTAAGATCTAATATATGCCATGTGTATGGTAGCCAAGCAATGATATATTCTTACTTGTGGTTTTAAATGTTGAACATTTAGAGGACCTGTAAATTGTGCAGTGTTTATAAAGTCTTGAGATCCAGTGAGGATGAGATGTGCAATGTAAATGCAAGCGCCATTCCTGTGTGATTCAATGTAGGACTGTGTTGCTAACTAGAAACAGTTTCACAGATAGTCCAATGCAAAGTGGAAATTAGGGGCAAATTTACTATCTAAACCTAGCATTGGTTTAGGGTCCATGTTAGGTATCACAATTAAAAGTGGTCTTTCATCTGTCTAAAATTGTTAACCAAATTAACAGAAATATGTATGGCACTGTTTCAAAAACTCACCAGCTGAACAAGGAATCAAACTGTCACTCCAAAGTGACCCTAATTATACTAAAGAAACTATTTCATGTAATTTTTACTTTAAAACTCTTTGTGCATTTTCTTCTTTTAATTAGCATGAACAGAGATAACACATAAAAGGCACTGCAGTCCTTTAACTGAATAAAAATAAGTTTCAATAATAATAACGGTAATAATTTCATTAACATTGGCGTGAAAAGAAACAAAGGGTGTCTGCACAGGCCCAATCAATAATCAGTAGATTAGATTTGTAGTTTAGAATCATACATGCTTCAGAATTCTGCATGTTCTTTGTTTCAAGGCTGTAAATAGATTATTTAGGTGGAGCTGGTTAGGTCCTTATTGTTAAGATTTCCTTATTTTTTTCAATGCTTGCTGTAAAGAATATTGATTGTGAGAAAGATAGTTTGGACACTTCTTGCGTGCTGCAAAATACTCCTTTGTTCGTTCAGATTAAGAATATTTTCAAACTGGTTTCAAGTGAGCTATAGGAGCAGCATTGCCTGTCCAGCAGGCAGAGACTGTTACACTGGAACATTATCACAAGGTACAGCATTTATTTTAAGACAAAGACTTCAAACAAGGCCACTTGTCACTGTGAATGAATTATTTAATGGCCAAAAGACCTTGTTGCTCCTGAGGATCATGACGTTTCTGAGGAAGCTGTTTTTGATACAGCAGGATTTACTCCCATTGCAACTCTGTTGCAAAAATATTGACCTATATACTGTAACAGGTAAGCAGAATACCTAAAGACTATTTAAGTGTGTTCCTGGAATTCGCTTTTTTTTTCCTCACAATGATCCAAAGCTTTTTCTACTGTGTCTTAAAGCTAAAAACATTGGCTGATGCTTTCATGTGGACAGTGTATGCCGAAAGATACCAGAACAGCTTTTAATCTGTTTTTCTATTGGTCCTTATTATCTGGTTACTGTAAACCTCTTACTTTAACATTCCTTGCTATCTATGGTGATATTTTATGTTAAATATGTCTAATTGCTGTAAACCTCAACATTTATATAAACTACCTGGATAAAAACAAGAAGCCAATTCGGGCATGGTTATAGATCAACTTTTCCCTTCATTGACAGAGCGTTTATTTAATTATTGACAACCCTGAAACTTTATTCTCCATGGGTGTATTATTTAATAAATGTAAAGCTAAAGCTAACCAAAAATATCCAACTATGGCCCCCGATGACCAGTCTTCTCAGCCCATTGCATTCCTTTGTCTGGCTCATTTGTCCAGGTAATCTCTGGAACCAGCTCTGTGCCAGGTCCTAATTGAGAAAAATGGCAGACATCAGCTGCCCTTAAAGGTGATACATCTGCAATGCACTCAGGTGTCTCCGGTGAGAAGAACTTAGAACAGCATGGGGATTCCTATAAACTGCTCATCCCAGGTTATCCTAACTTCTGGTGGAAGGACAGGGTAGTTGGCAATTAAAACTTGATGCAAAGCAATTTGGAATTAAAATGCATTAGATAGAGCAGCAGTGTGGAGTAGTGGTTAGGGCTCTGGACTCCTGACCAGAGGGCTGTGGGTTCAATCCCAGGTGGGGGACACTGCTGCTGTACCCTTGAGCAAGGTACTTTACCTAAATTGCTCCAGTAAAAACCCAACTGTATAAATGGGTAATTGTATGTAAAAAATAATGTAATTGTATGTCTAAATAATGTGATATCTTGTAACAATTGTAAGTTGCCCTGGATAGGGCATCTGCTAAGAAATAAATAAATAATAATAGCAGATTTCAAATATCGAAAAGTCTGTTTTATCTGTTGACAAGGACATGCTTCATGCATAAGAACTGAAATAATAAGAACAAGCATGCCATTCATTCTCACCACTGCTGTAAATACAAAAGCAGAGGTATCACTGACATAAAAAGTAGATCATCCCAACCAACATCCACTATACACACAGGTGAAAATTCAAGTTTGAAATACAGACAGACAGATGGATGCCTCCATATACCATCATATTCTGAAACACTTCACAAATGAATAAGCCCTTCTCTAGATATATGTAAGAACTTTTTTGAGCAATTTTCATCACAACTGGACAAGCGGTTCTCTATATATTTCTTAACTCTAAAGTGTGACAGCCTTCACTATGCTGTATTCCTTGGTGGGATATTCATCCTCAAAAGTGGAGGCTTGGCAACTGGCATGTTTCTATTCATGGGAAACATGCTGAGTTAGTTTCTGATTTCTGTGCATCATTATTATTTATTTCTTAGCAGACACATAGACACAAAACATCAGTGTTCCCACCCACAGCTTGACAGTATTGTAAGTAATAATATGTTGAATGCACATGGCTCTACTGGCATTTGACAGTGCAGTATAAGTATCCCAAGAAGAGGACATGCTGTAATTGGAGGTGCTTTATTTTATACAGTTGCATCTCATTGTGAATGCTTGTCATTATGCTTGTCACTCTGTCTCAGTATTTCATTTGGGAGCTGTGCTTGGCTTCAACTTGCCTGCATTATCTGTCATTTTTCAATTCTGGAAGCCCCAAGCAGTTGCATTCCAGATCAGGGCAACATTCTGTTGACTCATTTATCTGGACCATTTGCCCAGGTAATCTTTGGAACCAGCTCAGTGTCAGGTCCTAATAGAGAGAAATGGTGGACAATGCATGTCCTTGAGGCAAGGGCAGCTTTCTTCAGCTCAAGAGGAGGGATGTAGGAGAGACAAACTGGAACTGACAAAATGCAACTTTTAAGGGCAAATAAATGTATCAACATTTAAACAAAATATCCAGCTGTAATTAATGAAGCAAACGAAAATGAATCTGAAAGTTAATTTATAAATAAAAAAAATTTGCATGAGAAACAGTGACCTTTACATTCTTGTGATTCAGCATCTTGCACATTTGCATCACCAATACCTCGAGAATAGGTCCTCTTAAAGGTCATCTCCGTACATTATAAATAAAATAGAAAGGATGCATTTTTCTTCTGTCTTTTAATGTTTAATTACTTTCCCCTAAATTATAGAAAAATATCTTTGTTTTAGCACATAGGAAGAAAGACTAGTGCACTACAGAAACAGTTGTTACATGGGATGCAGTGAAAGCATGAGGCTCCATTAATTTTGTAGATAGGAAAGACAAATGCCATTCTATCAAAGCCTGAAAAAAATCGCTGAGCTATTGCATTAATATTCTGAATGCCAAAGCAATTTTGCTGTATAAAATGTTACCACCTACAGTATTTCAAAAACTCAGCATTGATGGAATGGATCTTTTGGTGGACAGTGATCTGGAAAACAGAAGGTATTTGTTCAGATTCTGACCCTCCATTTTTTACCAGAGCAAACAGAAACCAGTGTATCGAGAATGTTACAGTAAAATAAAAAAAAATGTTTGTCAGTATTGGCTTAATTTCTATTAAAACCAAATAGTACACCGTGCTTATTCTGTGAGTACTACAGCATGCCTCTCATAAAAAAAGAAACATTACACATATTTTCTTTCACCACTAGAACCATATAGGGGAACTGTACTTTAGAGTAAGCCATTGCTACATTCATTCGAAAAGCAGTTTATACAGTGTTAGTGTAGCTATAACAATTTTTTTTCATATTCTCAGATTGCTGCAGCCAAGCTAACCAAATTCATCTGAATTAAATTCCTGTGGGTGCCCACTCTAAAGGAAAACATTAGTTTTGTCCTTTTATTTGACAGTCTTGCTTCCAGCGACTTTTAAATTACAACTTTCAAAAGTCAAATGAAATTTGAACGAATGAGAAATTTGTCAACCCTACCATACATGCACATAAATTCACTAAATCTGTTAAACTAAAGTCTATACTATTGTTTACACCATTACTGAAAAAAATGATGACCATTATTCAAAAAAGGTCATCAAATGCAGGTGAACAAGGGCTGGCTCTTTTGTTTTAATAATGTTGGTATCAACATATTCTATATACTGTGGAGTGCACAGATGGGGTTAAGTCTCGATAGACTTTGTCTGGCTGTAGTGATGACTTAATCATTTTCAAATTAATTTTAAAAATGCAAGTTGTAGATTATAACATATCCAACAGGATTATACTTGTAATTAAGCACCTACATGCACATTTCATTAATGTATAATAAGAAAATGATTGTGATTGAAATTAAATTTCTGTTAATTATTAATAAACTGTTAATATTGAATTAGTGTTTGACAGAGAAATCAATGTTTTTGCTATTTTCCCTAAAGCAATGAAAATTGCATTGTGCAAAACATGTATGCATACAAAATAATGAAAACTGAAAAGAAATTTGCAATGATAAATAGCTATTTGTAAAAAAGTGAAATGATCATACTGTACCATGAGATTCATCATGGGCCATCCATTCTATCCACATCTTTGATTGGAATGGATCACTGGAATTACTGGGAATTTAGTTGACAGGTAGAAGCAGAGTAAGAAACTGTACCTCACACCTCCAGAAAATTCAAACATAACACACGTATATTACTGAAATATCTGACATTTGCTAAAGCAATGTTTCTCAGCAGGTAGGCAGCAGACTTTGATGGACGACTGGCAAAAACATCTGCCAGTCTAAAGCTAAAAGCATGGCAGAGATTGAGGGGGAGGGAAGTAGAGTGTACAAATAGCTCCTGGAGTGTCTCTCTGTGCTGTTTTGTTTCCTTCAAGTTCACAGTTTAAGTCAAAGCAGACATATTTCAGAGTGCTTAAGCTTGAAATCTTCCTGGAGTGATTTTGTAATTATTGTGATTAAGGTCAGAGACATTGTCCAACCCTGATCCATGTTCTCTGTTTCTCTATTATACTGACATTTTACTCAATTCAGGACCACTTGTGATGGACAGAACATTCTTTGATGGCTTTCCTGCCTGTATTATAAAAAACTGGAATTAAGTCTATAGAAATTAAACAGAAATCCTTACAGCACAGAGATCTCCTGGATAAGTCAGTACGTTCATACAGTCAAAGTGAAAGGAAACAGAAGCATACATTTACATTAAATGTTTATAAAATGGATAACTGTAAATCTGTAATTTCCTGGAGGGATTTTTTTAATTATAGTGCTTAAAAGTTGGTTGCCAGAGAAGAGAGAAACAGCGAACATGCATCAGGATTGTGCAATGTCTACTTTCTTGCTCAATAAAATATTTAACATATTTTTAAAGAGGAGATGATTATCTATTCCAAGATATTTAGTAAATACTGGGTCTGAGTGGGGAAAAATAGGCAATACAACCCTCACCCCTAGTCTTGCTGTAAATCATGTGTTGTTTCCAAACTTTTGATATACCTACTGTATATCTATCTATCTATCTATCTATCTATCTATCTATCTATCTATCTATCTATCTATACCTGTATATATAGCTAACAAATACTGTACAACCTTTCCCTCGTTTTAATCGGGGGCGTCAGGGTTCAATATAAATCCTCTACGCAATCTGCTTTTTCTCATTTTTTGTATAAAAAGCAGCACACCATTTTAATTCATACTGCGAAGGGTAATTGCTTCTCATCAACTTAAGTCTCCAATTAATTTCATGAGTCTTCCTCTCCTTTCTCAAATGCACAAACCCACTGCATTGAAAGAATCCCATTCCAAACAGGGGAGGTTTGTTGCTATGGAGCTGACGTCACTGCCCTGTGGCTTTTGCTAGTGCATTGCTGCCACAAGTGAACACCTCGTTGGCTAAAATAAAAACCGCTTCAGCAAAGTAAATATTTCATTTACTTTGTGTTATTGTGCAATGCATGCACATATGATAACAGTACGATATTAATGCTTTGTTTTTATTTGTTTTGTATATTGTTGTTTGCGATGTGCAGTACAAAATAAAACAAACAGTAATTCTAAGTGCAATTGCCTATGTATATTGCAGCTAAGGCATGCGCAGTTAGACTGTAAAAATGGGGAGCCAACTCCAGGACCGCGATATATCCAAATCAGCAGTATAGCGAGGGCCGATATAATGAGGGGTGGGTAAATAATGAGGGGTGGGTATATATATAGGGGCCTGGCCTTGGGACATCAACTGCAGTGAATGTTTCACTTCAAAGAACAAAATGTTAGCAGAATTTAATTTAGTTTATTGAAATCAAACACCCACAAAACAGATGAGTAAAGAATCATCTGCCAGTGATCAGCCTCATAAGCCACAGGAAAGGGGTAGGAGGCAAAATACAGTCTATAGCCAAATGGAAGGTGGAAGTACTGTTCAAATACTGAAAATAGCTACACTCCAAGGTTATGTTCATTAGCTTTGAACATTTTTAGCTACTCAGAAATCTGCCGACCTCACAGTACGTAGTACTTTCAAGTTCTTTCCAGGAGATACTGTTTCTATAACCCATACATAGTGCTCCAGGGCCATCTGCCTGCCTCTTACTCCATTTTAAAACAAATCATACTCTTTAATGGACTGACAAAGACAGCTCAGTTTGAATACATGTCAGTATTTACACTATAATAAATGTGCTGTTTTTATTTAATTCCTATGAGACTATTGCTTTTGCCGTAGATGTGATAAAAGCTGGGATAGTGTCTCTCTACCACTTTGAAATCCTAATAAGAGTGCCTGCAAAAGAGTGGGTCAATCAGAATGAATGGTGTTTTAAAGTACAGGTGGGTTTGAGATGACAAGCAATATGCAAACAAACTGAGCTGTATGGCTACATATAGCTGTACATGGTCTGTCATTACAAAGCAGATTCAAGTCCACCAATCACTGCTAAGCTTGTAACCTGAAACTGGTTTTGTAATGATACAAAGTTTCTCAGAAAAGAGTACAGTATACAGAAAATGTTGCCTCATGACACAGAGTAACAGTAGAATTGAGTAGAATTGAAAAGTGTACTTTATTTTTGGCAGTTCTTTCTCTGGCTTATCCATTGTAGATGTGTGTATTATTTTAAGTAGGCATCTTTGACTGAGGGGCAATTCCCTATTGAATCACTTCAGAGCTCCTAGCAGCTGTTGAGTGCAAAGTTGTCTTCTGCTGTTTAGAATTGCATATATCTAGTAGACAGGTGTTATGTGCATGTGTTATCTTCTACTGAAAATGTTTGTCATTAAATTGTTTAGATTCTTTTAGTATCTCTTCATTTAGCACTACTGAATGTTTAGAATTATACAGTCATGGGAGAATGGTGACATTTGATCACAATAGGAAGGAAATAACAAGTTCCCAAATATGGGTAGAAGTGGCCATAAATCCTTTATACAGTACATCATGAACTGTTCAACCCATCACTATAAGATCTCTATGTTCTTTTAGGAATTACAGCAGGGAAATGTCATTTTTGAATATCACTTCTTTGTATGTAGTTGTGTGTCACTTTAAGAGGTATATTTGTCCTTGAAAGGCTGTAGACTATAATTAGAGTAAATTAGGGAATGTGGTGCAAACTAACAGTGTTTGGGTTAAAAAAAAAACTAGCTGCAAAATCCCAATAATAAACATCAAGTACATTAATTAACTTCCTTGTGCCAAGGCAGTTAGACAGTCTCTCAAGTACAAATTACCCCTGGGTTTAGACATGAACTTTATGAATCACACAACATAAGCATATCCTAAAACAGATGAGTATGGTATAACAGTGGTAATTAAAATACTAATAGCTAGGATTCCTATTGCAGGTTTAGTATGTTTAATGGAACATTATTAAATTAATTTACCAGTGGATTATCTTTTTAATGTCAATTACTTTGAATCTATACTGACAGCAACCCTGAAGATATAGAAATACATGTTTGTCATGTTATTTTAGTATGTTTTTGTTCATTGAATTGGAGAAAACATATTTTGTTTTTTTGAAATTGGTAAAGAAGTGACAAGGGACAGTAGTTTTATATATAGTTATGAAAATAGTACTATTTTCTCTTGTGTAGAAATTAAAAAATATTGTCTGAGGTATACTTTGTCCTAGTCAGCATATTATTACAAATATTAAAACAAGTAGATTATGTTAAATAGACCTTTCCTCTGTGCAACTGTGTTTAAAAAAAACATTGAATAAATACATGTGTTATTGTATAACAAACTAACTCTTAAAGTACATAAAAATGTATACAAAGATGTTTCACAACTTACATGTTCAAAATGTCAGTATCCCTAAACAGAACACCTGTGAGCTCCAGCTGCATTATTTTAAAAAAACTAAAACAAACACAAGGCAATTTTACAATGTCTAACAATATGCTGAAAGAGGAGTCTTCATTATTATTGTATCCCTGCTGTTTCTTTACAGAAGTAAACTCACTTTTTGATAACCTGTTTCTCTTCAACATTTTACATGAAGCCCCCAAAAGACCAGGTGCTCTATTTATTCCTACATACTTAGCACATTTCCAACTACAGAGAAGCATTCCAAATTCTTAGCCCCGCTGCACTGTGACATTCTAATTTGCAGTTTAAGCGGTAATATGCAAGCGTAGAGCATACGCCACAGAGGTGCTTGAGGAATTTCCATCCTCAGCAAGCTGACAAGACAGAAATCTAAATGCACAGAATTTAATAGAATCCAATGAAACTTTAATCCAATAGAAATAAAAAGGTCTTGACTTCAGATTGCTCATTTCCTTCCTTTAAAACAATTTTCTTCAAACATGTTTTTGGAGGGTGGTATTTGCACTGTGCTGATTGAAGATCTGTGTGAAAAGTCAAGTTAGCAATCTGATGGAATGTAAATCCATTGCACTATATCTCACAACAGGAGATGAATGCTTAAGCTATCACTTGAAAATTGTTAATGACGAAATGTCAACACATTTAATATCCATCATTTTGTCGTTCCAAATCCAGCTGCCACTCAAGATCTTAATTGATGAATCTTTATAGGTAGTAAAAACTGAAAGCAATATACAGGTCTTGGTAATTTCATTTTTTAAGTATTGAATTTCCCTGAGAAATTCAGGGCCATTATTATTATTGTATTAGTGTGTAGTTCAGGAGACAGGCGCTAGGGCTCCTCCCCTGTTCTGTCCCTCCAATAATATCTGGCAATCTCCCTATTTAAACCCCAAGTCATGACCTTACGCTGTCTTACGTTTTTTGTTTCCTTCATCCTCCCTTCCTTCTCCACTATGCTGCTCCACCTGTGCACTCGAGGCAAGTGAAGCTCACTTCCCAACCTTAGAGATCCAGCCCAGATTGACAATAGGGGTTGAAAGATTAAAATGTCACATAAATGATTACACTCCACATACAAATTCAAGCCAGAGAACAGTACTACCAATTGCTGCTCAGCTGCAGGGGTCACCTGGTGCTGAGGGCAAGGCACCAAAAAGTGATGTTGGAAACAGAAAGGGTTAAAGAAATGTTCACTGAATGAAGTGTCAAGCCCATAAAAGAATGAGTAAGGTACTACTGAGAGATAGCTAAAGATTCAGTAGGAATATCTAATGATACTCAGTGACCAGGGCCATGGACATACAGCATGCCAAAGACAGATACAGTCCATATGTTACACCTCTAGAGAGCAAATCAATATGCAAAAACAAAATGGGTTAACCAAATTAAACAATGGAAGATTGCTGCTTACTGGATTAAGTTTGAGATTTTTGGAAACAGTCAATGGCAGTTATTTCAAATACAGGGCAGCAGCACATTAAACAATACAGAGCAGCTTCATTAAACCCTGGTGGTTATTCTGTGTAAACTGATGCCCCCTGAGTGTTGCCTTGCCCAAGCTGATTCTGATCTATCTTGCAATCCCAATGACGTGGGATTACTGTATAAAACAGGGCAATCACCTGAGGAATTCTGCTAACACAATAAATACATGCTTCAGAATGTAACAAACACCTTGTATGTTACTAAAATATTATATCTAATATATGTATTTACACACACACACATACAGGCATCATTATGCTATTTTAAGTATTTATTATTCTGTTCTATATGTGGTAATTTTGGCTGGTGAAGAAATCTGCTGCCATATGCCATCAAATGTGGCTCTGGCATACCCTTATAGTTTGTAATTGGCAACTTTTTCTATGCAGCCCATCTGCTCATCACATTCATAGAGCATCTTGTCTCTGTAGCAAATGGGGTGGTGTTTTTTTATCTGCTGGGGAAAGCAGCTAATGGGGTTCCTCTTCTGTACTGCTTGTCTACCAAGAATCAAGCTGAAATTCAAGACCCTTGTAATGTGTAACAAGGCATTCAACGGCTTCACAGAAGCATTTTGGTCAATGCATGTTGCATATAACACAGTAAAACACATATTGTATGTAAGCTAGGTATGGATTTCAGCATTAAATTGGTCTTGAAGAAGAATTTACTGTAATTTAAAGGAAGTACTGCAACTTATAAATACTGCAGCATTCGCTAGTTTTAAAAGATACTGAGAGACTGGGTTTGATTCAGTGACGTGAAACAACTAATTAGAATGGCACACATACAGCAAAGAGTTAAGAGCATTTTGCATTATAGTTATAGCCTATTAGACAGCTTGCCACAATTAAAACTTTAAGGCATGGTGTAATTGCCTAATTAACCTTTACAAGTACACATTTAATTACATCCTGCACATCTATTGCCGTCAAGTCAATCTCTCCTACGGGATTAATAGTCCTCTGCTCAGTTAATTGTTTAAGTGACATCGGGGAATCCTATACCCTTTTTCACTCATTAATTCTGTAGAATAACATGCATTTAACTAACATGCTGTCTATGTGTCTTTGCTTTTTATATGTTCAAGGGTACCCCCAGTTGAGAGAGCAGTACGTTTCCAGCTGTGCTCCCCCTGTAAGGGAAGTATCCTGCTGCCTCTGGGATTCATCTTTTTACCTGACACTGGGAAGTGTCAATGTGACAACCATCCCGTCAAATTGAAGCCTGTACAGTCCTGGCAGAAAGTCTTCCCCTCAGTCTTTGGGCCTCATTTACAAAAGGGTTCTTAAAAGTAGCCATAAGATGTGTGTTAACACAATCCCGTAACATGCGTCTTAAAACTATACCCAAGTTGGTAACACTTTATATTAAGGTGCTGCTTATTAATGTTTTATAAATGTATAATTCATGTGTAATAACCATGTTATACAGTGTAGATCGTGCATACACCTGTACCTTGTGCTGACAGACAGCTTTAAGACGGATCTCGGCTCGTAACACCTGCTTTCCATCAGTGCTATCTAGCACACGATTTAAGGTGTGCTTCATGGTTAGCACAGTTTAGTAAATATCGTCTGAATGTCATTAGCCTCATTAGTGCTCTCATGCCACTTCATTTGAATACATCCCCATGCATTTTGCATATTCAGCAGATGCTAATGTACCCATCTTATTATTTTTAAGGTGTGCGTGCTAATTCATGTCTTATGCTTTAAATTGCGCTTTATCGTGGTTGGTAAGTACAGTATTATCTAGCAGGCACCTTATCCTTGAATAACACCCGTGTTTCTCATAAGAACCATGAGGCCCTTTGAGTCTTCTTAACAAGATAATATGAATATAAAATCACTTTTAAAAATGCACTTTTAAGCTCCATTTATCGTGAAACAACATTTAAAGGCACGTAATTTATTTTGTTGTCAGGGGCAATGTCATAGACAAGGGCAACTACAATGCAAAGAACCACAATAGTAACTGTTAACATTAAGCACCATTTAAAAAAAAAAAAAAATGGTGACTTTGTTACTCATGTACCTCAAACGTTAATGAAACTGATGTCTGGAGATCACAGACTATGATTGGATTTGTGCATGAATCCAAATGAAAACTCTACATGCTAAGAAATAAATAATAATAGTAATAATACATGAAGCTTTCAGACATAAAGCGGAATTTGATTTGCTCTGCAGAACCCCTGCTTTTAAACGATTGTATTCGGTATTTCTGTTAGCAATTCTAATCAGTGAGATCACAGACCATCAGCAAAAGTTTCAAAAAGAGAAGTTGATGGGTCAGCTCTCATCTTAGCAAGAAACCACAGGATGCCTTTTAATTATAATTGGTACAAAATACTGATGTGAAGACAGACTGAATCATAAAGATGATGAACAGTTATTTATGTGTATCCCTTCTCTGAAATATTGCAGCTTAGGGATATATGGAATCCCAGGTAAGCTCCAAGATGTACCCCAGAACAGCCCAAGTCCACACATCTGAAAAGATATGTACGGTAGATAAAAGTTGCCTTTGCAGGTTGATGAGTTGCTACCTCAGAACAAACTCAGGGATGAAAGGGTTAATCCAAGGCAACAAATTCTAATAATTTATACTATCCCAGAAAGCTCATTTATAAAGCCAAAACATGTTCTATGTTGCAGCCCTGAAATTTAAGAGGAGTGTTTCTAATTAAAACTGAAGTCCTCACATACATGTTTGATTTGGTCTTATTAAAATTTAGGGCCCGCATTACCCTTTTTGATCTCCCAGAGAATTAAATTATAGCTCGATACCGCCGATTTCATTATGTACAATTGTTTGCATTCGTCGTATCATGAACTTGGTTCATTAAGTTATCATTTTCATTATATATATATGTGGTTTTATCTGTCGTATAATAATAATATAATATAAAGTCAAGACATTTAGTCAACACGGGTCATTTCTGCCTCTCCAGATGAGCTACCCAGGCTTTAGTGGGTTAAAACCTGTACATTTGATTTAAAACACAGGTTAGCCCATTTTGAACTGTCATTTCTGCCTCTCCAAATGACCTACCTATTCTTCAATTGAGATATCCTATTTGGAGGGGAGGCCAAGCATTTTTCAGTGGGATGCTCCCCAGGTCCAGACGTTGTTTGGCTAAGGTTGACTCTCTTCCTATAAAAATTCACTAAAAAAATGTTTTACAGTAGCATCTTGGAAATGGTGTCCTTTTTTCAGAACACTCTGGGGAACATTGTAAAGTACTTCAGAAACCATACAAACTTTTTGCTTTTTTTTTTCAAACACAAAATATAAATATATATACTGTATATATATATATATATATATATATATATATATATATATATATATATATATATATATATATATATATATATATACACTTGTTTCTTGATATTTATAAATGTTGTAAAAACATATACTGTATATTTGGGGGCCCTTTCTTTTAGATCTATGTTTAACACATCACATTCAGTTTGTCCTGTTTTTTTTTTTTAATTTTCTGCTGCTTTCTTTTTTTGTAATTCTCATAAGGTCATGCCATTTTTTTTAATGTCAAGTGTCTGTCGATTACAGTGTCCCAGTGAATTTATTTTGTTAGTTACTTCTTTCCAGTTCTTATTTCTTAATGGTTTTTGTCCTGCGAAGTGTTAAATAATATTAACTGATTTTTTTTTTCCATTTCACTAACTAACAGGTCAATTTCGTCTTTGTGGAAATTTGTTTTCCTTTTTTTCTTTTTGGCCGGTGCCATAGTTGCATCAAGGTCGGAGTCTGAGTCTGCAGAAAACATAGCTCCATCCTATTATATTTGCCTACTACTTCTTTCTGTTCACTATACCACTCATTTATCTTTGATAGAAGGAAATTCTAAATCTTGACTTTTGGCGTTATGACCAGACAAAGTCAGCTTTGGAATGAGAACAAAGGCTATCCCAAATTTGAATTTAAACCAGTTTCCCCAGTCTACAATCTCAAAAATTCTCAAAATGTCTCTTTCTTAGAAATGCTCTTAGTAGTGCAATTCCTGAATTGAGCAACCCCCATGGCAGCATCTTTCCTAAATATTTTATTTGTGTGATAACACTTGTGGATTCAATTACCCGTATTCATTCCATGTTTCTTTGTAACAAATGATGTTGATCACATGTATTCATGCTTGAATTAACAATTCTCACAATGTGTTAATTCATGCACAAATGCCTTATACATGTGATCAATATAATGTTTTTACTTTATGTTGATCACATGCATAATGTTTCTACTATGTTTTTAATTAAATCCACATGAATTAACAGGGCAGAATTCAAAATGAATTACTTCAGAACTGAAAGAAAGTGCATAAGATATGCAAGTGTTATTCATTAAAGTATTTTAAAGTGTTACCATTTTGGTTAAGAAATATATATTATGTTGTATTGTTTTCTTATACAATGTTAGTTGTTTAAACAGGAAATTGCTGTAGGTTCATTACTGATGGCCTGAATCCCTAACCCAGTTTACTGGGTTCAGTACGGTACTGCTTGATCACTTACAATATTACTCAGCATGAAACATGGTTCCAGACGAGACAGATTTGTTGGCCCAGAAAACCAGCATCTGACTCTGCCGTCTCTGTATTATCAGACTATCCACCTCAGATCACAATTCTACGTTTTTTTTTTAATTTTATTTTAGTTAAGTCCAGATAAGACAGAGGTCATGCTGCTTGTTTTTCTGGGTTTTCTAAAGAATCACTTCTTCTTTGACATGGCTATTGATGGACAAGATGGGTCACAGGTTAGACATCTGCTTGTTATCTTCAACCCCAAGTTAACCTGTGAAACTCATGAGAGGTGGTTTCTTTCTATCGCCATCAAAACATCCGCAGACAGGGGAATGGTCTCTACAAATATCTGATACCATAAGGCTTCTCAGTGTCTTTGGACTGTATTCACAGGGCTAGTCAGTGGGGGATAGTGGGGGAGATTAAGACCTGCAAGAAGGGCTACAATAGACTCCAACAAAACAGGAACAAAATAACACAACATAACAACAAAAAGTTTGTTGAATCCGTTTAGTTTTATAAATTTAGAAGTCTGACCTTCCTGTACTACTAGACAATTTGATCAATCAGCTGTCCATTCCCATGTCACATTAGGACTGGTTATTTTGATTATTACTTTGGTGCTACAGGGGGCCCTGAATTTCTAAGAACAGTTCTGAGTCCTACGGTATATTATACATTTATCTGTGTGCTTGTGCTACAAAAACAGCCTGAGCTTTGCCTCCTCTAGGGCTGATTGCAGCAGTACATCTATGATAATGATCTGAAGGCAAGCCTGATTATTATCCTAGTTTTGACTTTCCTTAATTGGGTAGCAAATGTTTTCATTGACCTCTAAGCATGTAAATTGCTTTTCTCTCTAAATCACGTACATAGACTAAGCTCTCTAAGTGGAGGTTTTCTGTGGACTGCTGGGCTACAAGCCCGTTTCTTGGTATGTCCTCTGGTACCGTATGCCTTATCTTTACTTGCACGTTTCCTTAAAGAGGAGCCTATATGGTGTATTCTTGTAATGGGCAGGAAAGATAACAGCAGCGAGATTTAATTAGTATTCATTATCTCAAATTGATGTGAGACTGCAGCAACTAGAAGTGTTCTATGCAGTTCTATGGCTGTTAAATCCAAAAGGGCTGTTAGTCTTTAATTTTTTATTTTTTATTTGCTAAAATAGTTAAAATGCAAATTAACCAGTGGGAAGGTGTTTTCCAGTTCTCTAGTTGCAGCATTGCTATTTTACAGCCGCTGTTTTTCATACGATTTCATATTTTGTGCTGCTTTTTTGCCCTGTTATAAAATGCTAGTCTAAGCATCCAGATGACTGTGTGTGTGTGTGTGTGTGTGTGTGTGTGTGTGTGTGTGTGTGTGTGTGTGTGTGAGAAATATTTTGATGAAAATGGGCAAAGACCCTATGGTGATTCTTACAGCCAAATAAAAGTTCAGTAATTCATCTTGCAATTGATTTATTATCCCTAGACATAAATAAATTATATTTTAAAAAAAGCAGAAACAGGAGGCATATGAGCACCATATTGTGTTAAAATAATATCAGTTATTTACTGATATTCAGGGCCCTTCATGGGATAAGCTCTGCAAAGGTTTGTCATCTGACTTGACACAGTAGTTACCATCCTGCTGCTGGGTGGATAATTAATTTTGAAATGTTGTTCCACAACAAAATCAAAGCAAGTGACAGGGGTCTGAAAATCTGAGGATATACGATATATATATATATATATATATATATATATATATATATATATATATATATATATATATATATATATATATATATATATATAACAGGAAAATATCTTTCTTCGTAAGAGCACATTTCTGATAGTTGTGTGACATTAGAATATTTACCTGTAGTGCTTGGTGTACCATATTGTACATCACATATTAATACTGTAGCTAATGTGTATTTTTCTCCGACACATGTGTATTTTGCTTCCAGGAGCATCTACACAGAATCAAAGTCCTAACCTTAATGCACAATATTACCTTAAACCTTTTACTTAATCCTAACCTTAAAGTCACTTCAGCATTTCATACCAGACAAATCGATAACCTGCACCCTTTAAATGATTAGGAGCCAGTCATTGTGGCCCTTCAAAAAGCAACGTAATTACAAATACATTATACCAAATATAAACCTTTTTCTCAGTCACACAGTACAGGGTTAAGGTTTGTAGGAGCTTGGTGGGGTATTTTATGTGAAAGTTTCCTTACAGCTGAGTGCCTTATCCCCCACTGTAGAGCCCCTGTTAGGGTAGCAGAAGGTTGCATGTTTAAATCCCCACTTCCCTTCGCTTCAGTGTGGCAACGTAGGTGGTGCTCAGTAGGACGTATCCTGCTGCAGAGATGTCACGAGCTGACAGAAACTACGAATAACATATTTATAAAAGCAATATGACTATGAAATGCACTTTATTATTATTATTATTATTATTTCAAAACTAACAAGTTAAATACAACTATATAAATAGATTAATGTATTGGTTACAGTCAGTACACTCTAAAATAAGAAATTGTTCATGACAAACTATGGTTGATTATGGATTTAGACATTAAGATAAGTTTGCTTCATTATTATGAACATGTTGATAAGCACAGTTATAAAACTTGAAGAGTGTTTTGTATTGTGACAGGCTGACCGAGGTAAGGAGACTCAAAGTCAGGATGTGCAGGGAAAATAAAAGACTTTTAATTAAACAAAATACACAAAACAAAAGGCACGATGGCCAACCAAAAAGACAAACACAAAAACAGGCTTTAAACAAACTATACCAAAACGAACCACTCACCAACTAACATCTCTCACACACACAGGTCTTCTCCCTCTCACAAACACTCACCAACTAACATACCCAACCACTCCCTTTTAAACAGATGCCTGGGCTAATTGGGCAATTCGCACCTCATTAGCCCAGGCACATTCCACACATTCCTCACACAAACTCACTCACTGAACCACACCCCAAACTCACTCATATCCACTCTAAACAATACAAAAAACACAAAACCACCACAAAATAGGCTGCACCCCATCACATGTATACAGTACATTCAGTACATTATTTTCACATTTAATAATGAAAAGACTTTTCTTGACCAGACTGCACCCAGCTACCTCCAGACCCTCATCTCTCCCTACACCCCCACTCGACCTCTCCGCTCCGCCTGCACCAGAAGACTGGCTGTACCTCCTCTACGCTCCCCTGCCTCCAGAGCCCGCTCCTTCTCCTCCCTCGCTCCGCAGTGGTGGAATGACCTACCTACAAATGTCAGGACCGCCCAGTCCCTGACCACATTCCGGCGCCTCCTTAAGACTCACCTCTTCAGACAGCACCTGTAGAACTCCTCTGTTTCTCCCCTGGGACACTTTCACCCTTCCTTAAATATGCTTTTACTTACTCTTATCTGCCCCTATTTTACTGCATTTAATCCTGTACTTCAGAGTACTGTAATCTGCCAAGTGTTTAAACTGTAGTATTTGGTATTTAATCATATCTTGATGTAACTATCACTGTCACTTTTATCTGCTGTATTATTGAATTGTATTTTGTCACACTTGTACTTGCTTGAACTAGTCATTGTATTTATCTTGCTCTTATTGTATTATTACCTGTACTGTAACACTTGAAATGTATTTGCTTACGATTGTAAGTCACCCTGGATAAGGGTGTCTGCTAAGAAATAAATAATAATAATAATAACTTTTACTAATGCAACCAAACTCATTTGGCGTTAAAAATGGCCCACACTGTATTAAAACCAACTGCAGCTTAATTGCAGTAAGAATACATTTCATTGGAACAAATTACTGAGCACTGGTGATTTGATAGTACTGTACTTTCATTCAGACTGTGTAACAGGTTAGCGGCACTCTAACTTTCAGTATACATCAAATCAATTATATTTTGTATTACAAGGAGCCTCAGCCCGCAAACACAGAATTTTATTTAAATATGGATATATTACAGAATAAAAATATGTCACACAGTAGACGATGTATGGTGAAATCATATTCATTAGTTATTATAGTCTATGGCCAAGACCGCTATGAATACAGTGATTCCTACTATATTTGTATCCAAGCATAAAATCTGGTCTGTTATTTTTTTCATCTTTGTCATAGCATTTGGAAAGATAATTTTCAGGGCAGCAGTGTGGAGTAGTGGTTAGGGCTCTGGACTCTTGACCAGAGGGTTGTGAGTTCAATCCCAGGTGGGGGACACTGCTGCTGTACCCTTGAGCAAGGTACTTTACCTAGATTGCTCCAGTAAAAACCCAACTGTATAAATGGGTAATTATATGTAAAATAATAATGTGTAAAAAAAATAATGTAATTGTATGTAAAAATAATGTGATATCTTGTAACAATTATAAGTCGCCTGGATAAGGGTGTCTGCTACAAAATAAATAATCATAATTATTATAAAGTTTGTTGTTTTTAAACAATGTGGAAATAATAATCATTATGAAATGGATGCTTTTGCAAAGTTCCTACTGATACGTTTTTTAAGTTTTTTTTGTTTTAAGTCTGGTTCCATAACAGCCCCATTTTCCAGGCCACCTTCCTAGTAAGCAGATGATGATTACAATGTTCTTTATATTAATTAAAATGTTTCATACTGAGAGTTTAATTACTTGACTTTCACTGAAATTGCCATGCTGTGTACTTTTTCCTTTTCATAGGTAATTATCGCTATCTGGAAAGACTTTCCATAAAAGTTTCATGAGCAATTTAAAAGAGATTGCACAATTAAAAGTCCTTGACAACCTGATAATCCAGCAGACCAAGTAATTAGGAAAGAAACATTGAAGTGAGAGAATTACGAAAGCAATAGTTAGACATTCTACAAAAAAGATACTAACCCATTCGGCGTTACTAATGACTTTCTTGATTGTAGATCCTGGAAAACTGTCAAAATACAGATACCAAAACCTTTTTTTTTTTTAAATAACTCAAACATAATTATTTGAGTTATTTAAAAAAAAAGTGGATACTTTCCATAGTTTCCAATATAGATCAGGAAAGCATGGCATGGTTTTGGAGTAACCAAGCAGTTTAACCTTGTTTTTAGTTGTGGCGTACATGTTTGTAATGTACAGTATAATTACGGCTTCTGTTTTTCAGGTTTTATTAATTGTATTTTTCGGTGCTTATTTTTAGCTATTTTCGAGTTTTATGTAAATCATTTTTTTTCGGGGCTTTTGTTTTTGATGTACTGTATAAAATCAGTGTTTTCGGAATCTTGACTGATTCATATATTGAATACATACTGCAGACTCAGACATAGTGGAAAATTAAATGCCCCTCGGGAAGACTATTGTTACCTCCAGGGTGCAATGCCCCCTGTTGGTAACAATAGTCTTCCTCCGTGTCAATAATTTCTACTATAGCCCTCCTCTCCAGTCCATATTTACTATATATAATAACGTAGCCTCTCCATACTCAGCTTGTTTGCCCTTTAGAACATAGACCCAGACACAAGAATTGCACGGTGAAGCACTTTTGCACGCTTTTATTTTTACAACATAAAAATAAACAAAACAAAAGCCTAGCTCAAGCGTAGAGCTTAACTTCACTTTAAACAGTCCCTAATTACCAGGGCTGTTTACCAGTGACACTTTTACAAACACTTTACAAAACACCTTTATTTTTCTTGAACAGCACTTCTCTTCATAAACCAGCTCCCTTGTAATCTCTAATCTAATGGCACTGGAAGCTCTCTTTTATAGTTTGTGGCTGTTCCCAATTGACACAAATTATCTCGTTTGGGAACAGCCACATTCTCACATTTTTTTGGCAGGGACAGGAATTAACGCCGGCCCTGCCAACCACCACCAAAACACAAACATCACCCAGACTTTATTTACATGCAGAGCTCTTGCTCTGCCACAATTACAGATGTACGGTTGAAAGACTAATATAAAAAGTGTGTGATTAGCGTGAGAAAAATAAACTTCTTAGACTAATGATGGAAAAGTGTAGCAGTAGTACTTGACTGTGTTAGAAACATAAAGTCCCTGGAGGTATTATTCTGTCTCACAGCCCATTCCTGTGAGGGGATGTCTGATCTCAGCAGGGTAAGCCAGTAGAAGCTCAGCGTGTGATTTACAGATCCCCTGCACTGCTGAGCTGCATGGAATCTGAGATATAAAGAGATTGCTTAGCCTGCAGGCTTTAACACATCTTTTATAGTGCTCCGACTTTTTTTTATATATTTATATATGCATCCCCACAACGGACTTTTCCTAATATTAGTTGAGCTATCTATTGTTTTTTTAAAGTTCGTCTTAGTAGTGAATAATCTTCGGAAGTGATACCAAATTAGACATACAGAATGTACACTATGGGAAAAAAACATGGCCCTGAATTCACCAGATCTAAACAATGGAAATACAAAAATGCACAGAATTGTTTATTGTAATGTGAAAATGTATTAAAAAGTTACTTTATAGGACTCTAAATGATACATTGTTTCAAAAAGAATACATGTTTGTTTCGGGTTCTGCAGCCCACCTGGGGTGTGTTTTCCTGCAAGAGGATTGGCGGGATCAGGAGAGGAAGTACATTTTTATTTTCTGTTTGTGGAAACATACAATAAAGACAAGGCTATTTTAAAGACATTCAGAAATGAAATGACATAAATACACACATATCTCCAACTTTCAAATTGTGTCACGTCTGCCGTGTAGTTCCTTTGGCATATGAAATCTTTCAGCCTTGGTCCTCTCTGACCTTCTTGGCAATTTAATACAACGGAAAAAAGCTGTCTTGTGCTATGGAGTAACTAAGAAAACATCATTCGAGTAACCTCAAAAATCCCCTGATGTCACTTTTAAAAAATGTCACCAGTTTGGGTAGTGTTTTCAGATACTATTTTGCAACTGCAGTATTGCAGTGATTACCGCTGTGAAAGAAACAAAGAGAAATTATACATACAGCTAGATCAAAAAGGAGACACACAAAGTAAGATTGTGAATACAAAAACCTTCCTTGAAGCCTAAAAGGAACTGATTATTTTAATTGACCTGTGTGGGGGATGGGGATAATAAAACAAATTAAGGCTCCTGTAGAATGAATTGGCTTATGACATACAAAGCTGACTGCACTAACTCATCAAAACATGATAGCAATAGTGAGGAATCATTTCAAGAAATAAAACTGATGCACACTATAGTGTCATTTGCAAGTGTCGTAAAAAATACCCCAATTGATAGTTGTCCCACTTTAGCAGTTGCAAGACATTCAAATTAAAGTAACAAGCCTTTGCTCCGTGTTGATTTTCTTGCAGCATGATTTCCCTTGGTTCTAACTACACCTACATTAACGTGTTGCTCAAACACTAAAGCAAAATTTGCTACACCCCCGTCGCGTTAGAGAGTACTAAATGATTGCAGTTTCCTGCCGTGAGATAAGTGTTGCCTCGAACCAGATACTTCAGTCACATCCTATAAAGGTCAGCCATTTTGATTTAGAAAAAACCTCACCATTATACCAAGTAGCGACAAAAACTAAGCAAGTTTTCCAGCACACTAAGCCATGTTTATTTTCTCCCTGTGAACTCAGCAGGTTATGGAGAACATTTGCATCTCAAAGGTAGCCCGCTGTCTTGTCTCCCTGAGTTGTGGGACAAGGCTCATTGCCAGGGGTTCACACAGACCCTCAAGTCTCATTTAACGAGACTTTAAACTATTAACGTACAATCCACTTCCATATTTTTTCCAATCAAACCCTCCTACCCAGTGAAGGAATTCTTACAGCAGGGTTGATTGCTTTTGCTCACATTTTGATGTCTTTTTTTCTTGCTTTTTATCTTCGAGCAATCAGTCCTGGTGAGCCGCCGGGCACATAGTAAAATTGTTTTATATCAGCAAGTCTGATTCCTATTAGAGTAAGTGTTTTTTTCTTAACAGCCTGTCATAAAATACATAACGTCATCATCAAACTTAGGCTGATCACCATAGTGCCTTGGGGCCAGATGGTGTAATCAGTTAGCTGCTTTTAGCTGCTACAGGAAGGGGCTACAGACCTAACTACGCACAACAAAAGAGATCATGGTTCCAAATGAGTTCTGCATTCCAATAAAACAGTGGACCAGGCATTCAGTTGTTTAAGTATGTTAATGTAGCGCATTTAACAGGGAGCCTACAGCTATGGCCAGAAGTTTAGCATCACCTATAATATTAGGATTGAGACATAATTATATATATATATATATATATATATATATATATATATATATATATATATATATATATATATATATATATATATTATTTTTTATTTTTTTATTTAACATAATTTAATTGAAGAAACGATAGAAATGACAAAACGATATCGCAAAAGTCTACCGGAGGCTATAATAGTTGTACAATATTTCATGTTAGATTTTGAAATATCTTTGAATACATGAATACATAAATAAAAGATCTAAATTGTGTTCATATAGTTTTTCTTGTGAGAGGGACACTGGCAGAAGATACTGGTTTGTGTGTCAGTCACGTGTGGGAGACTGTCTGAAGGAGTCTGTTTCAGATTTGCTCCAGTTCTTGCTCTAACCTTTAGCTCTGTATTTCGTCTTTCTACTAAATCATATTTATTGGGTTACTTTTGTATTTATATAATACAGATCTGGCAACCCTGCCCCACAAGTCACAAGAATATTGAATATCAATTTATTTCAACAGAAGATAGTGGGCCACATGTTTAAAGTCCCAGGGTGTAGTACTTGAATTAAAGTTATAAAAATTAATACAATCTTATTAAAACCTTGGTTAAAGGGTTTAAATGATGTGCTATTGCACTGACTTCCAAGCAGAAAAGTATTCTCCCCAGAACGCTTTACAAACGGTCCAACCAGCTATTAATTCACTAGAGACCCTATAGGGTGGGCACATACAATATCTTTTTTATTTTCATTTTTTCCAGGTTTCATTTTAGAACGTTACCCACCTACAATTTGTATCCTCAGGTGCAACATTTGTATCAGGAAATGTGGCTCATCAGCATTTGACATTAAAAACAGCTTACAGAGAAGACAGAAATGTTCACATTCATGAAAACCCAGATGCATTGAAGCAAATTTGGTGAAATGTAGAAGAATTGAAGCATGTCAATATACCGCACAAAGAAAAATATATATATATTTAAAGATTCAAAATACACAAGAAGACCTACTGTCTTCAGTTGTTATCCAATCAGAACCATACTTTGTGTGTGTAGCAACTTAGAAATAACCCTATGAGGAGATTATACCCTTCATTACACTGATTTGACATCTGCTTTCACAATATGTTAGAAAGAGATTATGCATATTATTATTATTATTATTGAGGAATCATAATGAGATGCTGGCGCCACATGTTGATGGGGAATGCTAACATCAACTGCATCTGCTAGATTTTTTTTCTTTAAACAATTTAAGGATTTCTCAAAATCTAAATATAGACAATACAAGATTCTAGGTAGAAGGAGGTTGACAAATTCATTATTGTACCAAAGGAAAATAGCCAGTTAAGAATTATTGGACTTTACTATAATAGAAACCGAACTGTGCAGTATGTCAGCTTTTTTGAAGAGTTGCTTTACTGTGCAATCACTCATTTCCATTACGTACAATTTTTTTGTGATGAAGCGGTGCTTGCAATACTGGGATATTACATTCACCTACTGAAGTGACCAAGAAGTTGTGTATCTCTGCTGTCACCACCAACATAACGTTATTGAGCAGGTTTCATTGACTGTAAAATCTGTTAATTCTATAGGGTGATGCAAAACTTTTGGCCATAGCTGTAGTTATGCACATTGCCCCCTCCCTATCCCTCTCGTTGGCATAAGTAGAGGAATTCATATGTATTCATACTTCAGCCTCCTTACTGATCTGATAAAAAGCATCACATGAGCACTCTCATTACATTTTGTAATGCTGTGGATTGAATTTGTATTGTGGCTGTGTACATTTGTACAGCATTTTGAGTATATCACTTAGTTCTTCTTCTTCTTCTTCTTCTTCTTCTTCTTCTTTTAGCTAGCAATTTAAAACCTGGTAACTCGAGCAAACTAATCTTTTACGAAATCTTTACTAATATAGAAATCAGCAGTTCATGGCCCAGTGTACCTTCAAATTGTACGCAAGCAACAGAACATATATGCCTAACAGACCAGTATTTTATTTATTGTAATGATGTTCTTCCTACGTAAGTGTTTGTGAATGTTTCAATACTTTTGCATACACTACATTGGAGCACATATTGTAGTTTTGATTGTAGTAATTTTTTGTTTACAGTACTGATCCTCCCATGTCAGATAACAAATACTGTGATGCATATTGTTCATATGAGCTGTTGTGGCGGAGTGTCCCGCCCCTATTATTATTATTTGTATTATTGTTTGCGGCGCGGATAACAGCGCCGCGTCTTTTATATTTTAAAAACCCCGTGAGGATGCATGACTGATCAGCTACTGATTATTTAACTAGCTGACAGTCATGCATCCTTACCAAACGCGTGCAGACTGTGGCCGAGGGGTAATAAGATAATTAACAGCTAGTTAACCCCTCGGCCAGAGTATAAGAACCTGCAGCAGTCCGTTCTGCGTTGGTTGGGTGTACAGAGAGGAAAGTACGGGAGAACACGGGAGAGCGAGCAAAAACAATTGCTAAAACGTGCTGGTTTAGCCAGCACGCCACTTACTTGTTTGTCTGTTTATTCGTTTGGCCCTCGTGCCCTTTGGTTTGTGTTTTGTTGTTTTGTTTAAATCTTTTGTTTTGTTTAATTATTAATAAATCCAGCTGAGTGCCGTTGCACTCAGTTTCACCCGCCCATCCATTGTTTGACTCAGTTACTTCCTGGTCCGTGACGTCACCACTGCAAGCCAGACTGTCACAGCTGTATACCAGCTTTATTATTATTATTATTATTATTATTATTATTATTATTATTATTATTTTCAAAGAGCAGTAGAAATATATCACAAAAAAACATTTCAAGAAGTTCCTTATCTGATTTGATTTGTTCTTTTCCCTCTGACTTACTGTTTCAGTGCTGGGAGATTGTGTGCAGCAGTATGAGTTCACAGGTTAATAGTATCTGGATACCTACAGTACATGTGACCTTAAAGCTACTAAAGCACAGATTTTTTAAATGCTCCAACAGTGTTCTTAACATATTCTGCTCTTGTGACAGCTGTGTGTTTCCTTTTCTGTACATTCTATGAATATGTTCATAACAATGATTGTTTTTTTCATTGTCTTTTCAATCAGTCTCAATGGGATTATGTGTTTTTCTCTTTATCTGTAGCAAAACACAGAATTCCAGAGGGGCTGGGTATTCTAATTCCAGAATCGCCTTGTTTTGTTACAAAAAAATTCTTGTGAAATAATTGCCTGTGTAGTCTGTCTTTAAAATGCTATTCCAGTTACATCACTTCCATCCTAACCCAGTAATACATATTTTTTGTAAGTACACAAATAATATTTGTGTATCAAGGCATTAAATATCAATATATAGTATTGCATTTGTTCACTAGTGAATACTAAATCTACTAAATCCATTAAATCTTTTATTTTTATTTTTATTTTTATTTTTTGCTGAAGCAACATTTTTCTGAAAAAAATTAAATGTATTTCAACTGAGCATTTCCTGTACCCACAAACGTATCTGAGTTGTGTTGATATAACCTGTAAGTCAGGCAGTGGCATTTCCACTTTGAAAATTGAAATTGGAAAACTGCCTGACAGGTTTAAGTGTCCCTTCCCATTAAATAATATGTAACTGCCCATGTTTGTACATAGGGAGGTGAAAATGCTATTGTAATTTCCTCTTCCTTTAAATTCAAGTCCTATGCCACCATGCCTTAACACAAGCTGTAACTATCGTAACTTCCATGTGTTAATAATATAAGACCTTATACAGGTATAGTGGTGTTTGAATAATGCCAGAGCTGGCAGAAGCTTTCTACTTACTTACAGTGAAAGTTAAGCTGCCACAGTCGTTTCCACTTTATCACAGGATAAGGTAAAGCTGCTCCAGCATTACAAATCTCCAGTGCAGACTATTTTCATCTTGCTGTGATTCATAAAATGAACCAAAAAGATGGTATCACAAACAGTCTGCAAATTCTATAGCTGTTTTGATTGCTGATAAATAGACAAACATTTTAGCCTCTTATCTCTGTCCCGTGTGCTTATTTTTCTTTTCTTCCCCTTGTGTCTTTATATTTAGTATTACGGTACAAGTTATAATAAATGTTGAAGAAAGATGTATAAATGTACAGCTATGGCCAAATGTTTTGCTTCACCCTATAGTATTGACACATTTTGTTTCATAAAGTCGAATGAAACCTGCTGAATAATGTTCCCTTTCAATTCGAAGACGACCACCAACAACATTATATATGGGATATACCTGCCTATTGGTAGGTATTTTCTCAGCGCTATACCAGAGCTGCCGATAGGCCCCTTCCTGGGATGAAGCCTTCAGTCCCGCCTACTGAGGGATTAAAACCGTCATACTGAGGGAGCCATTTCTCTTTTTGCCTCTCAAGACGGTAAGGTAAGACCCTCTGTGTTGGTATCTTAGCATATTGAGAAAACAGCTTTGAGCCCACTGCAGTTCCCTTGTCTTTCAAGCTGAAAGCTGGCTTGCCGCTTTCACGGAATCAGTGACTCCTGATTTAGCCTTTTTTCTTTCTATCTTTCCTCGGCAACCTGTGCGTGGTTGCGTTGCAGGCTACTGCTTTTCTATCTGTGGTACATGAGTTTACTGCCTGTGCAGTATTGTCTCCTCTTGACTCAACTACTGCAACTCTCTATATGGTGGTCTCCCGTCACGCACCATAAACCGACTGCAGCTAGTTCAGAAATGCAGCTGCCAGGATCCTTACCAGATGTAAAAAACGTGATCACATCACCCCCTGTCTTGCCCAGCTGCACTGGCTACCTGTAAAGTTCAGGATTACTTTCAAAACTCTCCTGCTCACCTACAATGCCCTTCATCACACAGGTCCTGAGTACCTCCTCAACTTGCTGTTCCGCTATGTCACTGACCAATTCTCTCATATTACTGAATTACAAATCGTACATTGAAATTTTGTTCTGTTTGATATTTTATTTTAAAACACTGAAACTCAAAATTAATTATTGTAAACTGACATAGGTTTTATGTTGGGAAATATTTTTTTAAGAAAAATAAAAAACTGAAATATCTTGCTTGCATAAGTATTCAACCCCCACACATTAATATTTGGTAGAGCCACCTTTCGCTGCAATAACAGCTTTAAGTCCTTTGGGGTAAGTATGTACCAGCTTTGCACACAGTGTCAAAGTGATTTTGGCCCATTCTTCTTGGCAGATTTGCTCCAGGTTGTTCAGGTTGGTTGGACGACGCTTGTGGACCGCAATTTTCAAATAGTGCCACAGATTCTCAATGGGATTGAGATCAGGACTTTGACTGGGCCACTGTAGGACATTCACCTTTTTGTTCTTGAGCCACTCCAATGTTGCTTTGGCCTTGTGCTTGGGATCATTGTCCTGCTGAAAGGTGAATTTCCTCCCAAGCTTCAGTTTTTAGCGGACTGAAGCAGGTTCTCTTGCAATATTTCCCTGTATTTTGCTCCATCCATTCTTCCTTCAATTTTAACAAGATGCCCAGTCCCTGCTGATGAGAAGCATCCCCACAGAATGATGCTGCCACCACCATACTTCACTGTAGGGATGGTGTGTCTTGAGGCATGGGCAGTGTTAGGTTTGCGCCACACATAGCGCTTTGAGTTTTAGCCAAAAAGCTCTATCTTGGTCTCATCTGACCACAAAACCTTTTCCCACATCGCAGCTGGGTCACTCATGCTTTCTGGCAAACTCCAGACGTGCTTTCAGATGGTACTTCTTTCTTGCCACCCTCCCATACAGGCCAGTGTTATGCAGAGCTCTTGAAATGGTTGACTGGTGCACCATTACTCCACTCCCAGCCACTGAACTCTGTAGCTCCTTCAAAGTGATTGTTGGCCTCTCTGTGGCTTCTCTCACAAGTCTCCTTCTTGTTTGAGGGCTGAGTTTTGAGGGACGGCCTTTTCTTGGCAGTGCCTGGGTGGTGTGATGCAGCTTCCACTTCCTGATTATTGATCCAACTGTGCTCACTGGGATATCCAAACACTTGGATATTATTTTGTACCCTTTCCCTAATCTATGCATTTGTATTACTTTATCTCTAACTTCTGTAGAATGCTCTTTGATCTTTATTTTCCTTCAGATTCACAGCTTGACCAATGATCCTTCAACAGTGGGGTTTTTATCCAGAAAATGT
The DNA here is from genome assembly GCA_030684275.1 of Acipenser oxyrinchus oxyrinchus. Classification (NCBI taxonomy): domain Eukaryota; kingdom Metazoa; phylum Chordata; class Actinopteri; order Acipenseriformes; family Acipenseridae; genus Acipenser; species Acipenser oxyrinchus. The sequence goes on along the minus strand of CM060258.1, from coordinate 9,465,748 downwards.
GACAGCAACTTTAATGGTTCACAGGTTGAGGCCAATGGTAAGGTAATTGTGTCCTCGTTAGGGCAATTTCTTTCATCGGTGTAAACTGGGAGCTTCCACAGCACAGGGGTTGAATACTTATGCAAGCAAGATATTTCAGTTTTTTATTTTTCTTAAAAATATTTCCCAACATAAAACCAATGTCACCTTACAATAATTGATTTTGAGTTTCAGTGTTTTAAAATAAAATATCAAACAGAACGAAATTTCAATATACCATTTGTAATTCAGTAATATGAGAGAATTGGTTAGGGGTCTGAATACTTTTGCAAGGCACTGTATATATACTGTGCAGTCTATTACTCCCAGCATGCTGGGAAAACCAGAAATGTCATAGCATTTGTTTTCAAGGCTTGTAAGTACACCCTGACTTTAGTGAAAATTAGGTACTTGGGTGTTCGTCTCAAATACATTGAGCACAACTAGCAACACACGAGAAAAAGCGGACTGGGAAATGCCAGCAACAATTGCTACTGTTTAAAACGTGCTTTCAAAACTTCTTAACAAATTGATGCAATTGTAAGTGTCGCAATTGCTCGCAGCTTTACTACATCTCATTACAATATTTTTGATCCCTTATTTGCACTATCTCCATCCTGTTTTTGCAAATTTCAGCAGGAACGCCCAGAATTACATATTCATTTAAGGCTAAAGTGCAAATAAGAAACAGATGTTGCTGTTTGTTTAGTACATTTCACGCTACACTTCCTTCTGGTTTGCATGTGGTTTGCAACGATTGCAACAGACGCAACATTTTAGTACATCTACATTTTAGTACATCCCAAATGTCTTCTAGAAAGCTCCATTTATTTTCCTGTGAATACCACATAAAATTGATTGCAACACTTAAATGGATTATCCATTGGAGCAATATTTTTTACTGTTTTAAATGTAATGGTTGCAGAGGGGCGTGGGTGGTTGGGGCTGTTCTTGATTTCCACCATTTGGAGAAACACCAAGCTTTACAGATACAGATTTTCTGACGAACATGTAGGTACAGAAAGGTAAACTTGCACAACGTTATGTAAAACAATGCAAATAAAATAAATACTTGTATGTATTAATAATTTTTGCACTGAATTTCATCAGTTTCCTCATGCTGTCAAACCTGAATATTGCACAAGGTGCAGCTTTAAAGACAATTACCAGACCACCTGCTACTCCACAGATGCTAATGGTATCATAGTGTAATGTAGTGCCAAAACTTGATAATTTAATTTCTAATTATTTCTAATTTTTTTTCTGTAGAAAGGCACAGAAATTCAGAATTAGCATTCATTAAACACCTTGCAGGTGGTTTCAGATTTGTAATTAAGTTCCATGTAATAAACTTACTGAACTATATGTGACTCAGCTAAAATGAGATGAGATGTTAATAAAGTCTTTGTGTTTTTTTAATGGCCAAATACGGTAATTTTCTGAACATTACATGCATGCATTTATAAATATTGAGAGAATTTATGCATGCAATATTTGATTTATGAAGTGAACAGTACACTCGGGAAGTATTCTATGCAGTATTGTGCTGTGATTTTGATTGGGTAGCATACAGGAGTGTGTGTTATACAATAGGTGCTTATTATACAGGTGTGCATTACACAAGGAATGCACATTATACACAGCAATTACTGCAATTTGTTGTTTTCCTTTATCCTATAAATAATTCTATCAGGATTTTGTTTGATATTATTATTTAGTATTATATATATATATATATATATATATATATATATATATATATATATATATATATATATATATATATATATATATATGTACTGCAAAAGTTTTAGGCAGGTGTTAAAAAATGCTGTAAAGTAAGAATGCTTTCAAAATAGACATGTTAATAGATTATATTTATCAATTAACAAAATGCAAAGTGAGTGAACAGAAGAAAAATCTAAATCAAATCCATATTTGGTGTGACCACCCTTTGCCTTCAAAACAGCATCAAGCATCAATTCTTCTAGGTACACTTGCACACAGTTTTTGAAGGAACTCGGCAGGTAGGTTGGCCCAAACATCTTGGAGAACTAACCACAGTTCTTCTGTGGATTTAGGCAGCCTCAGTTGTTTCTCTCTCTTCATGTAATCCTAGACAGACTCGATGATGTTGAGATCAGGGCTCTGTGGGGCCATACCATCACTTCCAGGACTCCTTGTTCTTCTTTACGCTGAAGATAGTTCTTAATGACTTTTCGCTGTATGTTTGGGGTCGTTGTCATGCTGCAGAATAAATTTGGGCCCAATCAGATGCCTCCCTGATGGTATTGCATGATGGATAAGTATCTGCCTATACTTCTCAGCATTGAGGAGACCATTAATTCTGACCAAATCCCCAACTTCATTTGCAGAAATGCAGCCCCAAACTTGCAAGGAACCTCCACCATGCTTCACTGTTGCCTGCAGACACTCATTCTAATACGCTCTCCAGCCCTCGGCGAACAAACTGCCTTCTGCTACAGCCAAATATTTCAAATTTTGACTCATCAGTCCAGAGCACCTGCTGCCATTTTCTGCACCCCAGTTCCTGTGTTTTCGTGCATAGTTGAGTCGCTTGGCCTTGTTTTCACGTCGGAGGTATGGCTTTTTGACCGCAAGTCTTCCATGAAGGCCACTTCTGACCAGACTTCTCCGGACAGTAGATGGGTGTACCAGGGTCCCACTGTTTTCTGCCAATTCTGAGCTGATGGCACTGCTGGACATCTTCCGATTGCGAAGGGAAGTAAGCATGATGCGTCTTTCATCTGCTGCAGTAAGTTTCCTTAGCCGACCACTGCGTCTACGGTCCTCAACGTTGCCCGTTTCTTTGTGCTTCTTCAAAAGAGCTTGGACAGCACATCTGGAAACCCTGTCTGCCTTGAAATTTCTGCCTGGGAGAGACCTTGCTGATGCAGTATAACTACCTTGTGTCTTGTTGCTGTGCTCAGTCTTGCCATGGTGTATGACTTTTGACAGTAAACTGTCTTCAGCAACCTCACCTTGTTAGCTGAGTTTGGCTGTTCCTCACCCAGTTTTATTCCTCCTACACAGCTGTTTCTGTTTCAGTTAATGATTCTGTTTCAACCTACATATTGAATTGATGATCATTAGCACCTGTTTGGTATAATTGTTTAATCATACACCTGACTATATGCCTACAAAATCCCTGACTTTGTGCAAGTGTACTTGGAAGAATTGATGCTGTTTTGAAGGCAAAGGGTGGTCACACTAAATATGGATTTGATTTAGATTTTTCTTCCGTTCACTCACTTTGCATTTTGTTAATTGATAAATATAATCTATTAACATGACTATTTTTGAAAGCATTCTTACTTTACAGCATTTTTTCACACCTGCCTAAAACTTTTGCACAGTACTGTATATATATCAGAAAATGATAGAACTGAAAACACACTGAAAATATACTCGTAACATTAAAACACTTTTTTTCTCATGCATACAAAGAAATTACAGCTTTTGACATCTGTGTGCAGCCAAGAGATGTAAATACAGCTCCATACTATATTTGGTTTCAGTTTATAAGTTGTTTTTAATGACTACTGTATTTAAAACTATATAATATAAAAAAAAATTAAAAGATGGTAGTGATTGAACTGACTCAACTGAAACAGGGAAATAAATATCAGACCTGAATCCCAGATAAAAATGTACGTGTAAATAATGTATTCTATTTATTTGTCCATACAAGTCTGTGTAAAAAACTATATAATGTAAAGTATATTTTGCCAATAGTGTACTCTGATCACAACAGCCAAGTTTAAGGACTTTTCAGTTTTAATCATGTAACAAATTGAATGTGGTGACGGCTTTGTATCTGCTTATATTTTTGTCATGTGACTTGGTATATATTCCTCTTAAAAGGGTTGTTCTGCATCATGCATCTGGTAACTAGAAGCAAGCTATTTTAACAACATCATATTTGCATCTGGTAACTTGAAGCAAGCTATTTTAACAACATCATATTGAGGTGTGCAATACATGGCTATATGCAACAATTCAACACCTGAGCGTGCTGTCGTCTAGACAGCTTTTCCCCCGAGAAGGAAATAAATAAAATGTACAAGTAATAATTAAAAATGTGTTTCATTTTTGAGAACACGGTGCTCCGTAACACTCACAGCGCTCAGTAGCATTGGAAATGGAGCTGTAGCCTTTTGGGACTAAGCTGTCACATGGGTATTGATACAACCCTCATCTGAAAGCCTGTTTGGGGAAAACAATACAAAAAAGTCACTTGCACTTTGTGATTAATGTTCTTTTAAGAGAAACAGCAGCATGGCTAAAATACAAGAGGCACTGAAAATATGATAGCATGTCATGTGTCCATAAGATTGATGTGTGTAAGATTTCTCTTGGGCATTTCAAGATCGGCCTTCCAGTTTTGTGCAATGTGTCACTGCATATGTGCTTCTGAATGTTTAGCCAGGGGACATTCAGATATATTCTATAGTAGGGACCAGAACAGCCAACTGGACTATTGACCAGAAGGTTGTGGGTTCAATCCCTGGTGAGGGACATTGCTGCTGTACCCTTGAGCAAGGTACTTTACCTAGATTGCTCTAGTAAAAACCCAACTGTATAAATGGGTAATTGTATGTAAAATAATGTGATATCTTGTAACAATTGTAAGTCGCCCTGGATAAGGGTGTCTGCTAAGAAATAAATAATAATAATATTCTTTTAAATATTTCTGTGTTTGCTAATGAAAACAATGGGTTTAAAGTGAAAACATTTGCAATTCAGACAACACAAACTGTCCTGTAACAAAATGAATTATGTACAAATAAAAACATGCTTCATTTTAAGTAGATGAACTTTACAAATGTGTGACTGTTCATAAGAGCATGACAGCCCTTCAAGTGTCATTTCTGTACTTCCCTGTGACTTAACTGAAGTGCTGTATCTGTGTCTAATACTCCCAAATCACAAACAGTAGAAATTGACAGTAAAGAGGCCACAGGCTGTTTCAAAGTCAAGCACTATTGGATTTTTAGGCAGTCCTCTGCCAGCTGCCTGTTTTGTTTATACAATAACGCTGCCTTCTTTTTTGTTGAAAATTTAATATCTTGCCATCTTTTTTTTAACTCGTCATGTTTCTTTTTACACAAGACACCACATTAATGTTGCTTGTGATCGATTGCCATGTTTTTCCTTTTTCTAATTCTGCCATCTTTATACTCTCTGAACCAAATCATTTTTTTTTTATAATAACAGGAACATTCTCCAACCACCACTTCAAATTCTTTCATTGTAAATCTGGCAAATCAAAAGTTTGGCCCTTTCGGAATGGTGTTCCTTCTCTGAAGATATTTTTCCACCTTTTCACCTACAACTAGTAGAAATTGGCATATAATGTATATCTCGCCTCATTTAAATAGAGAAAAGTAGTTTTCAAAATGGGCATGCAGAAAGCCAGATGTGTTGGCTTTGAAATAGAGGAATTAGGTATTATGAAAATTAGTCGAAATCATTTTATTTTCACAAAGTGCATTACATTTTAGTGAATAAGACCCAAGGCATCAATTCTAACCAATAAAACCCTAGCAAGAGTCGGGTTCCACTCATCAACAATATGAGTTTTTTGGTACAAACTGTAATTATTTGTGGATAACAAGTCACAATGAATGCATTAAGAATATGATTTATATGAACAATGATCATATTGAATATTAGTCAGACTAGCAAAATCATTACATTTGTTTTCTGTAATGCTTTTTGAAATATTACGGAGGAGGTAGGCCCTTGTTGTACAGAACCAAGATCACAATTAATTCAGTGCCATCTAAATCAGAGTGATTCACAAGATCTGTTTTATTCTGCCTCCTCTGATTAGTTTTTAAGCATCCCTGACCTGCCTTTTAACATTATTGCTTCACGAAACTTCATTCCAGAACATCTTAGGTTAAGGTTTTCAATTTTGATGAATTCCTTTGCCCTTTACAGAAAACCACTAGAGCATCCAATCTGCACTTTCACATTTACTATTATCACTACCTGCGGAGACAAACATGCTAACCTCACTTCTTCTTCACCCTGTATTAAGACACTCTGCTCTAGTGGGCCAAGCTGTGTATAGCAATCTAATGATTTGTCACCGAGTTGCCAAATGACATAACAGGGTTTCTGCAAATAACCTATAAATGATCTAATAGACATTTTGGTTGTGTTGGCTGTTGAAATTTGATTATGCAGCAAGAATACACAAGTGGGATCATACTTGGTGACACAGAGGCTCTGTATTAAACTTGGCTTCAGAACCAACAGGCCAACAGGTTGTAAGCAGGTCATCAGACAAGGGTTACACGAATGTGTATTAAAGTTTACTGACAATCTTTAATCACACACACTAGGATAACTGTACGGTACCAGCATTCACAGATATCTGACCTACAACACAAGCAGAGCTGTGGGCAGTTGAGTTGCATTGCACTACAAAATTGAACTCAATATTTAAAATGTAATTTGAAGGGGCTCCCAAGTGGCGCATCCAGTAAAGGTACTCCACGTGGAGTGCAGGATGTGCCCTATAGTCTGGACGTCGTGAGTTCGAGTCCAGGCTATTCCTTTGCTGACCAAAGACGGAAGCTTCCAGGGGGCAGCGCTCAATTGGCCGCGTGCCGCCCGGGGGGGGGGGAGGGTTAGGTCGGCCAGGGTGTCCTCGGCTCACCGCGCACCAGCGACCCCTGCAGCCTCCCGAGTCAGCGCAGGGGTGGTAGCGGTGAGCTGAGCCTAAAAATAATTGGCCATTTCAAATTGGGGAGAAAATAATAAAAAAAAATTGGCGACGACTAAATTGGGACATATGGGGTTAGTCATTATTTTAGATAGGGTGTGGCAAAGCCATGTAAAGCTTTATACTGTAAGTTAGAAACTGGACCTTCAAATCAGTCCTGAACCGCACAGGAAGCCAATGTAAGGCTGCTAACACAGAGGTAATGTGTTCATGTTTACAATTGAGATAAAACATGACTTTAAATACCAGAGAAAAGAGCATTGCGATAATCAATCCTAGATGTCATAAAGGCATGCATCAGTCTCTCAGCATCTGGCAGCAAAAGAGAACGTCTTAGTTTCTTTCTTCAGCTCCTACCTGCTGAGAATCTCAATGGCCTTCCAAACTACTTTAATACTCATTGCATGCCTTCTGCCTCCTCTGCAATGGGCAGGTGGTGGAGCATGTGATGTCTTATTGCTCCTCAGGTAGTTTTTCTTGGAGCCGCAATCCTATTTATCTGAGGTGCAGAACTCAAAACAAATCTTTTGAATAGTTCTGAGGACTTCTCATTTTGCTCTGACAAACCATTCTGCTTGTCTTCAGTCTTTAAAAGATATCTAATGGGGATATACTGAATAGTCACATTGAAAAGAATTAAGGTATTTTATAAAACATGTACCTGTCTCAATGTCTGAATATGATCAATATACACTGTCATTAAATAATACCACACACACAAATATAAATGTAAGATTTAGGCTACAAAAACTGATGCATTTACATGTATTGTATAAATGACTGAAGATTTAGTATTAGGTGTTTTAGGTGCCAGTCCTACTTCCAGTGATCTGGTCTACTTTTTATAAGAACTCAACCTTTCATGAGCTTGAAACTCCATCACAAAACGATTTTTTAAAATGAATAGCTATTTACAGTTTATAAGAAAGAACAGTGCCCCTTATTTATTTAACAAAAGCCTTAGAACATATATCTTTAAAAACTTGTTTACATCTTAATACAACATGAAACAAAAGTCCCAAATTACTTGTTTCTGGAGAATGTCCTTGTAATCTCTTTATATACCTCTGAACAGTCTGGAGGCCTTTAGTAAGGATTCAATACTAAATTGAACAGGCTGATGGAATGTGTTGGTGATAGGGCAACACTCAGAAAACATTCATTTGAAATAAACTGATTTGAGGATAATGCCTTTGTAGAACAAAAGTGCTCAATAATTGAGTTTATACTGCTGCAATAGTTCAGAATGTTTTACTTACAAAATTTATCATCTGTAGGGGGATTTTCACTTTCTCTTTGGCAGACAAAGGCCAGTTCATTGAGGAATGAAGTGCTGCACTATTCTTTTAGGTACTTTTTTTTTAAATCACAGCTTTAATCGCTCACAGCCTGACAGAAGAAAATAAATAGAGTCAAAGATAAAATATTTTTCAGCAATAACAGTAATGTGTGATTTCCCTGTCCTGTCGCTTGTCAAAGACATCTATGAAAGGTAAAATTGAAAGTCACTTGAGGCATTTTCTCATCTACTCTGTGTACCACTTACTGTAGCTGTAGCAACAGCATAGAGCAGAGATCTGCTAACTATGGAGGTTATTCCCTATTTCAGCAGCTAAATGAGTAAGAGTGGTTTGGTTGCTCTAGTCCCCATATTTGAAATGTCATTGTCACCTGTTAGGCCTGAATAATCTGGGTTGGGTCCTTGCAAACTTGGTTTGTTGTTGGATTTTATTGGGTTGAAGAAATGGGTTGGGTTGGGGTTGGTTGCTGAGGGAAACTGGCAGGTTTTACTGTACATACCAATCATTGACTGTAGCACAGCAGTGAGGTCCGCAGAGAAGAGCAATGAGAGGTGTGGGGCTGTGCTTGGGGTGTAAGGACACACTAATGTAACGAAACATGTCACCATATGCAGGTCATATTATTATATGCATCTTGATGCATATTATGGCACTGATGGGCTACTTTGTTGAAAGTGTAGGGAGCTAGACCTCTTACTCTAGACTAATGTTTTTTGTGACTTAGGCAGGGTTTAACAAAAAGCTCTTGGCTGGACTGTGATGTACATTTACAGCCTATTTGTCCTCACAACCATAACCAGAAAAGAGGAATCCCTACTTAACCTAACCAATAGCAAGAAGTTGATGTGACAAAAAAGAAAACTTTGATGGTTCCATCCCAGTCATGGTCGGTACATACTCCCAAATAAAGAGTTTCGTCACCTGTACTGTCAATTCAGGATGAAGTAATCAGACCTGAAATAAAACACAATAAGTGTGGGAGGTGGAGGAGTGTCACATCCTCTTAGATATCACTCTGGTATGGAGAATTGTTATGCTTTCCTGGAACTTTTAAAAGTGTTAAACTGCCTCAATGTATCCTTTCTCTAAGCTGTAGCTTTTCAGATTTTAGACTTTCTTTTCTAGATACATTTAAGTTACATTTAAATTTGGTCAAACGGCAGATGATAATATTGAATTTCTTTTTTCGGCATAAAATAACTGATGTTTTATGTTTTTTTTTTTTTTTTTTAAATTTTTGTGGTTCTCTGCCCACCCACACAGACGGGACACTTTTCAATCAATTAAAAATTGCAGGACATACTGTAGTACAGTGTGATTCCCTGTACTGTTCATAGGCAAGGAATTCCAACTGCCAACTGCCTTTCTACATTCCAAGGCACCTGTAGGTCACAGCAATGACCAGGTGTTTATCTTACCAGACATTCATTCCTGATATGGACAGATACAGAAATGTGCCTAAGGCAGGGCTTCCCCACCCTGGTCCTGGGAGCCCCATGTGTCTTCTGGTTTTCATTCCAACTGGGCTCTTAATTACTTAACTAAACCCTTAATTTAACTAATAATTTGCTTAATTAGACTTTTTTAAAACTTATTTTCAGCTCTTAAACAGTTGCAGATTTCAAGTTAGCTATAACTTTTTGTAAGTAACTTGTACTCTGCAACTTTTTAGGAGTTGAGAGCAATTAAAAAGTATAATTAAGCAAATGATTTGTTAAAATAAGAGTTTAGTTATGTAATTGAGAGCTCAGTTGGAATGAAAACCAGAAGACACATTTGGTCCCCACGGTCAGGGTTACACCTTATTTTAGCAATTAGGTTCTATGAAGTGCCAAATAGCATCTACCAATGAGCTGTTACCTTTTCAGTGAGAACTGACAGCTCCTCAGGAAAAATAAGCAAGACTGTTTCTAAACCAAGGTTGTGCGCCGCTATAGCAATTATCACATCATTAAAATTGACAGTGAACAGAGAGGCGGTGACATCACTTGTAATTGGCAACAGTCAATTCGCAATTGGCTGGTTTTGCTAACAAATGTTGTCTTGATGAAAAGTCATCAGTGATCATCAAAGTTTTCTGTCCCTAAGAATAGTTTGTTTCTAAAGCATGTATTGTAGATGATTTACCAGCAGAACTTCGTCAGGTAAAGGTAGCTTATTGATATATTAGGCTTGGTTTTCCTGGACAGGGAAGGGAATTTGAATTGCTTCCTCTGAACAAGGCATTTCCCTAGGAACACAAAACTGGTAAGCTATTTTTTTTCTGTAATGATATACATTATATAACATAATTTAGATATGCGGTATACATATTATTGAATTGTATGGCACTGTTTCAGGATGACACAATAGAGGGAAGATGCAGTTTAACTGAAGGTGGAGCAGCATGTATATTTATTAGATATTTATTAGAAGTTACTCAATAGGGCCTTGGTGCAGTAACCTCTGAATAAGATGTATTTTTTTATTTAGTCTCTCTCAGTGTCGACATCATTCAACAAGTTATGGCATTTTTTTATGTTATTATTTCTGTTATAGGAAATTTCTAGTTATTCCCTATTTGGATAAATATGGAACAGCAACATGAGCAACAGCTTTTGTAACTAACTGTATATGAAATATCACGTGACCAGCTACAATTTTTTTTTATTTTTTATAATAATTATAAAACAATACATTCCTGCGAGTACCTGAAATAATTTACTCGTGGGATTCTGAAGGCATTTACAAGCCACTCCATCTTGACGTCAACAGGCCCCCTCCAGTGAAATGCTTCTTTGATCTGTACTATATCTCACTTACAGGTTTGCTTTTGTTCTCTTCTTTGTAAGGTCAACCTTCTTGGGTAACCAGGGGACATAGCACAGATTTAAATGTCATAAGCAGAATTTAACACAGTACCCCAGAGATGGCAAATAAAGGCCAATTATTATTTGGATAACAATGATTAAAAATCCCATATATTACTACAGCCTGAGGTTCAACATGAATTTGGGTGACTCAAGGCACTATGACACTATGCTTCAATGAACCAAATCACCCCACTAAACATTAGGGCTAACAGGGGACGTAGATAAAAAGAGCCAGCATACACTGTGTAGGTACCTGAGGAGGCTGTGTGGTCCAGTGGTTAAAGAAACGGGCTTGTAACCAGGAGGTCCCCAGTTCAAATCCCACCTCAGCCACTGACTCATTGTGTGACCCTGAGCAAGTCACTTAACGTCCTTGTGCTCCGTCTTTCGGGTGAGATGTAATTGTAAGTGACTCTGCAGCTGATGCATAGTTCACACACCCTAGTCTCTGTAAGTTGCCTTGGATAAAGGCGTCTGCTAAATAAACGAATAATAATAATACTTATTCATGGGGTAAATATGATGCCCATATAGACATCTCTACTAAGTGATGCATAGGTTATAACTTATAACGAGGGCCTTGTGTTTTACACAACTTTTCTTTTAACCTGTAATTTAGTCCTACAGCCACAAGATGTCAACACAGCCTCCACAGTAAGCCAGGTAATGAGAAATCATTAAACAATCATCCAATTTACATTTGAATTAGTCATTCCATTACTACAAAGTACGTATTAGCAGATTAATAAACAACGCTGTAGATGGCTACTGACATTTATTTAACCCCTTATTTCCCTGTGAATACATATAACCGGATTTTAAAAGGAAGTTTTTTTCTACATTATTTCAGAAAACTCATAAGTGTAAATACATTATTTGTAGGTTTTAATTTTACAGTAAACTTTTACGCAAATCATTTTGTAAATCTGGATCTCACCGGGCAGAAATATGTATTTCGTCAACAGAAGAGAAGATATTGTTTTTATAATGGATGTCCCGTTTCTGGCACCGATCCGTGAACACCATATTTGATAGATTCTGTAACATATGTAAGCTGTGTTTATTTATTTGTTCTTTGTTTTGTTTTTAGTGGCTTTGTTTTGTTCTTGGAATATAATATAAAAAAAATGTTGTTCATAAGAATCCCTTAAGTGTTATTTATGTTTGATGAAAGACAACAAAAATCCATTCTCAGTTCTTGTGTATTATATTTAGCTATTACACTTAAGCATTGTCGGTTGGTTAACCTGGTCTTCTTTTATGGATTGAAGTTGCTCTGTGAAAATGTGTCCAGATGAAGAAGCACTTCTTTCAGCATCCACAGAATTGGTAACAACTGACAAATATATTTTAGCTTTTCTTGTTAAGTTGGGAAGTGGTTAGTCTGCATTTCTCCACAATTTGGTCAAAGAAATTCCACTTCCATTTCCTTTTGCATATAGTTGATATCCCTCCATTTCTGATTTACAGTAAACATCAAACCTTGGAATAGACTCTAACAGGAGAGGTTCTTTATCCAAACTACAAACATTTTGTGTGTCTCAAATCCTTACTGCCTTCAGAAACTTGTGAGCTGGTTAAATAAAATATGATTTTATTCTGCAATGATCAGGGTTGTAGTAACTTGTCAATTTTTCAAAAACTTTGTGGAAAGTTTTAACAACACACTGTTTGTTTATTTTGTCATCTGTGCTGTGCAAATCTCACGCCAGTGCAGCACACCACGTGGATATTGCTGCGTGCAAACTCTCAAATAAATGCTTTTTGAGTTTGTTGGTGCATCTATTTGATCTAAAACAGCAAGTCTCCAAGTAAGCTTTTTCTTTAAACACATCAATTTCTAGAAAGGTAATAAATGTCCCTCATAATTAGGGGGTGTTTTCTAATTTGCCAGAATTTAATTTGAGGATTACTTAATTATTCTTTTGATCAGTTTAGCTGGAGTGGCTACACAGACATCTTGAGGTTTAGGACTGAATTGCAGGTTAGTCATGTTGCTCTAATTCTCCCATGAATTTCAACGGGCCTTAGTTAAAACTTATGCTTTTTAAGGGAGTGGTTAAAATCTCTAGAACTGTACTAATATTTGCTTGATATTTAGCCCTTGGTACAGTTCTCAGATATCGTTGATCATAATATCAACTCAAGTGATTTACAAGCACACATTTTCAAGTTTTTTTTTTTGTTTGTTTAGAAGTAAAATAAAATAAAAATACATGGTATTGTATGTGCTTAAGAGACATATTTTTTAAGGTTTGATATTAATAGACCATCCTCAGTTGTTGTGAATAAACTCAAAAAGTATATATCAGTTTCATGATGATCAAACTGTATTTAATCATTAAAACACAAAAACGTTAAATAACTGGTTCATTACTTCAGATTATGCTTGAAGAGAATGAAACTGTCACATTTCATTTTAAATACATTTTTAAATACATGTTTCAGTCCTTTAATGGTTCTTTATCTTCCCTTCAATCTGACATTTGGTGTTTTTTCTTACATGTAAAAATGAAACACTGCATACTGCCACTGAATTCCCAGAACTTGTGTGTATCAGCAAACAGTTCCCAGGGGGAAACGCAGTGCAGCCTATTAAAGTTCCTTTCAAGGTTAGGTCGTAATCTCTTTAATGTACCAACAAGGTGAGAATCAAACAAGTTAGGGTTAGTTATGAGACAAGATTTATTGTGTTCAATCCTGATCTGGAAACTTGAGCTCTTGGGATAAAGATAATGTGAAATCGGAAAGAGCTGCAATAAGGCTCCAGTGACATTCATTAAAGGGCAGAGAAATGTATCAAACCCAGAGGCAATAGCTTTCAAGGGAAAGAAGAAATCTAGACCAAGTGGAAAAGAGTCAAGTGTGACACCAATATTTGCCAGGTAAAGTCCTTCTTCCCTTTAATACTGTTTAAAATGTATACTCTGGAACAAAGTATTGAAAACTTCCCCTTGATAGTATCAATGCATTCAATAGAAAACACAGTTACTTAAGTTTAATTGACCGATTTAAAAGGGGGCACTACTTTCAGTTATTTATTGTCTGTGATCTATTTGTTATTGTGTGTTAAATTCAATCATATTAGGTGCCCTGCTTTGATTGTGGATGAGGTGACTAAATGGAACAATTTGCTAGATTGTGATTGTGTTCTGACCCCTGCTTGTGTCTCTAAAACAGCTCTGTTACAATATAATTCACTCCAGATATAGCATTTCCACCACTTAGCAGCGAAGTGAATGCTTCAGTGATTATTCAGAATTTTAGGTATTTCACACATCTCTTGACAATAGGACTGGCAAGGCTAGTTAATACTTTTATTGCCTTTCGTTTCTTATCAAATCAAGCGCCACATTCATGGACAGCTGTTAACTTTGATTTTGCTAATTAGCACACAAGCTGTTGCCTATCTAGTTTACATTGCGCAGCAAAAAGGAATAAATGGAAATCAAAACAGTCAATCGGGTCTTGGAATTACATTTCGAAATGAATGCTATAAACATCTGCTGAAAAGGCATGCGGTCTGTGGATGTAAAATTAGGAGGAAAAAAAAAACAGCGCTGTGACCGACTTTGAAATATTGCAGGAAATTAAAACCCATTAGCATATCTATAAGAAAGTTAAGACGGATTGGCAGTTTTTTTAAAAAGGAACAGTAGGGCGGCTAGGGGGAGGAGCCCTAGCTCATGCCCCCCTGAACCACACACCAAGGTTACAATTAACCCTTTCTACCTTTGAAACAGTTGCAACAGCAAAAAAGAAACTCTTTGAAAAGGTTGCTGTTTACAGTTAAAATAACACTGTCAATCAACTTTCTAAATCATGATCTGAATCTTAATTTAACAATTAAAATATCAGATGTATACTGTACTTTTTTTACATTTACTAAAAACTTTCAAAAGGTATACTGTTCTGCTCTGTGTAAGAGGAGCTTCTTTCAAGTTAAACCTTGTCTTGTTGTGCAAATAATTATGGGATGTCACGGATATCTATAATCTTACTTGAAAATTGGACTGAAATGTATTTGGTACTGTAAGTGGCATTACCAGATTTGTCATGCATGAAAGCTTACAGGTGCTGGTGTAAATAAAATTGCCCTGTAATGTCACAAAAGCTCCCGTAACACATTCAACACACGTAAAAAGCAGAAGAAAGCTAATATTACATTTCTCCATTATAAACAGGAGTTAGAGATTATAAAGAGAGATGGTCAGTGTCTCTGTCTGTCTTGAAGTTATTGGGTGGAATTTAAAAATAGAAACAGTTTCTGAATGGTCGATATGTTTTGGCAGGGCATTTCACAGTTTGGGGGCATAATCAGCAAGCTCTATCCCCTCATGTGCACAATCTGGCCTTAGGCACCAGAAAATGACTAGGAATGCAAGCAGTTGTCAGCTCAGTCAAATAAGATGGAGCAAGGCCATTTACAGCATATAAGTAGTATACAATTTGGATTCCCCGAGTGGCTCATCCAGTTAAAGCGCAGCCGCTGGGAGCGCAGGATGAGTCACACAGCTTGGATGGCACCAGTTCGTGTCCAGGCTGTGCAAAGAGGCCGAACTTTGCTGGGGAACCCTAAGGGTCCCATTGGCCCCATTGGCTCTGATGCTCCCGGGTGGAAGCCCACCCACCTCTGCTCTGGATTGCTTGGCGTAAAAGTTTTCCAGAAGGCATGGCCAAGAGCAGAAGCTTGATGTGGCCTTGCACCACTTCTAAATGTTGTCCATAACCTGGATTTAAACCAGGGATCCTGAGATGCAGGGCAGGATCCTTTGTTATCAGAACGACGATGCCTAGGAACTTATTTTATTAGATTATCATTCCGCTTGGTTGAGTTGACCTGGTGCTAAATGAGAAGGCCGGAGGTTGCTCCCTGCCAGTTCAAGCCATACATCATTAATTTCCTGAAATCGAGCGCTGTTGAACTGGAGACTGTAGCACAAACCCACTAAACTCATTATTCTGCAAAAATATCCAATTAACTCCCATTCACGCATTATAATTCAGTGTACATAGGAGCACTTTCTCAAAGCAATTTCACACATTCTATCCAAGACATTCCATCTAAGATATTCATGGCATAATCACCATTAACCCGTTTCACACATTCTTTTTGTTTTTATTTCTTTCCTTTTTTATGGAAAACATATGTGTCACTTATCCTATTTATAAAAATAAATGTTTAAAAATAAAGCTTATAGTTTTCTCTCCAGTACCTCAGATAACCTCCTGTGCAGCACTGTAGCACACACAGGAAAAACTACCAAGAATCCTACAAGCAAAATATCCCTTTCAACACAGTATGAGATTGATCTATCTATCTATCTATCTATCTATCTATCTATCTATCTATCTATCTATCTATCTATCTATCTATCTATAGAGTGAGAGAGAGAGAGAGAGAGAGAGAGAGAGAGAGAGAGAGAGAGAGAGAGAGAGAGAGAATATTTCCTCAAGTCCTTATCATCAATATTTTAAAAGCAATTTTATGAAGGTGGTGCTAAATTGCTATTCACTGATAATGTGGTACTGCAGTAAGAATAATCCACAGGACTTTTATAGGTGTGATAACACAATCTAATATACAGTAGGTAGAGGGATAGCAGTGCTGGAGATCCCCTGTTTCACAGCGTTGTCCAGTATAAGTCTTCTACACTAAAATTAAAACTAGGGTAAGGACGTAAATGAATACATAGTAAAAGCATATGCAATGCCACTTTAGTACTAATGCAGTGGATTTAGAGTTTAGTTAAAATGTAGAGTGAGAGTGCAACTAAAGTATAGTCACTGTGTAGGACATCATTTTGCTTCAGCTTCCCTGTCACCATGTCCCCCTTTCCTATCATGATGGGATGTGACAGAAAGCCAATACAGTAGTTTAAACAAAGAATTAACTGCTGCTTGCAGTCTATGGCTTTCTCTGTTATATTCCACCAATATCGTATTAATTACTCTGCAAAGTCATCAAGCATCTTGCTGACTTTTGAATATCCAAGTAAATATGAGATTGTCACCCAGCTTTTTCAAAGCAAGGCAATTTCCTATTAGATGGGTAATACACATTTTATAGACTCCTTTTCTTGTGGTGCTAATCATTTTAGAAAATGTTTTTCAAAAAAGAACACAGTAACTGAGACTGCTGATGGCTGTGGAAGAAAAGTAATTAGGCCATCAGCATGGAACATTCTGTGCAATGCAGAGATTATCGTAATCAGTGTAAAATTCCAGCTGGACCCTTCAAAGTTGAAACTGCAGCTTTAGACCAATGTGCCACTGAATGAGTCTAAAGGAAAGTTCTGCTTGTGCTTTTACCCTAATTTCAAGAAAGCTATAACATTACATCTCCACAGTTTGGAGCAAAACAGCCTCATAGTGACCATAGTTTAATTGCACTTTATATAACCCTCAAGATTGTTTTAGCTATCAGAACCCCAACAGCACAAACTAAGCAGTATTCTGTTAAATTGACCAAATTAAACATCAGAATCCATGTAATTATTTTCATCAGTCCAACTATGCATGGACCACGGTTTAATTAGCTTGATCTTATTGCATCCTTAATCATCCAAATGTCAACATAAACAGCCAACATAAAAATCATAAAAAACAGAGTTAACAATAAGAACTAAGGTTTAAATTATTTAAGGAATAATACATCTACTGTATTAGTCAGTACTGATTTAAAAACATAATGGACTGTTCCATAGTACATTTATATAGTTCCATAGATAAATATACAAATGTACAATACAAAATAAATGGATCTTTGCCATTAATAATGGCATCACTATGTGTGAACTGATTGGTTGACAAAAGTTGCAAGGTAAGATGTATAATTTAAAATAAACTGTCCAGATGATTTAAACTAAATTGATGGGAGGCTCATTTGCACAAGCATAAAGCTGTTAACCTCATTTCATACTGCCTGTTATACCTATTTCCATTGTTACTCAAGTGCATTCACTTAGATAATTGAGATATGTAACTCATGTCATATACTTTTTAAAAGGTTTAAACATTTTATACAGTAACAAAAATAAAATATGTATAATAATAATCAAGATTTAAAAAATCAAAAAGATTTAAAAAATCAAGATTTAAAAAAGCCTTCTCATCTACTGCTCAAGCATAATTTGAAATGCATCTTGATTTTAAAGTGTCCATAGAAGGCAGTTTTATATAAAGTCAATTTTAATAAATATTAATGTAGTTGAGAAGGCAGTTTCCGAATTAATATTGAGTGCTTTTCATAATCCTTGGATATGTCCTACCATGGCTATTTACTATAGCATGTTCACCCCACGTTTCAATAAATGCAGCCTTATTGGTCCCAGTTTTATTTAATTGAAGTCAATAGCTGTGTTGCTCTGCTTATGGAAGTGTTCCGGTGCAGAATAGGTCATGCAATTTAAGGACTGCTAGCTGCCCTCCCCCCCCTTTATAGATCAGATATGAAATGTATCCTGCAGATTTACTCAGTAACCTTTTTTTTAAGACCTTGTGTCAACAGGATGCTGAATAATAAGAAACATTTAGACAACTGTGCCAGTGCTTTGTTAAGGGAAACAGATGGTAGCGTGTGAAGCCCTCAGCTCATCCGTTATTTCAAAATACCAATGGTATGAAGCATTAGTCACTGGTAATCCATTAAATGACCATGTGATTGTACCATATCAGTACCAGTGGGATCCTGTATTAAATATCCCTGTTGTATTTGGTTCAATATCCATTGTATTACTATGTTGATAATGTTGCAGCCTGCTTTGTTTTTGTTTTTTTAAATATACATGCATAGTGTATATGGACTGTGTGGTAAACTTTACATTTAATGTGCAACTTTACCATGGTTAACTTTTATAAACTTGTCCATCCAGTCAAGTAGTCAAGTTGAGGAGGCTGTGTGGTCCAGTGGTTAAAGAAATAGGCTTGTAACCAGGAGGTCCCCGGTTCCACCTCAGCCACTGACTCATTGTGTGACCCTGAGCAAGTCACTTAACCTCCTTGTGCTCCATCTTTTGGGTGAGATGTAATTGTAAGTGACTCTGCAGCTGAAGCATAGTTCACACACCCTAGTCTCTGTAAGTCGTCTTGGATAAAGGTGTCTGCTAAATAAATAAATAAATAAAATAAACAAGCAGAGAATATACTGTATGGACCTAAAGTGTAGAATCTCTTGCTGGGTGCCTTGCTGTTTGTTTTTATGTCATCTTGGCTCAAGACTAGGTGGACGAGCATCCTGTAATTATGCACCCAGATTGTGGAACTCACTTCTAAAATGTATCAGTCAGGCTGAATCACTCAGTCTCTTCTTACTGCATCTAGTTAAAAACAGTTTTGCCTAACACACTAAAGGCTGTTTTGCTGAGTGAGTTGAGACGATTTTACAAAAGGTGTAGCCTAGTGTATTCTTTTAATTTCATTAGGTAATTGATTTTGCGCTATTCTGGGGAAGAATGGGACATACAAATGGGGAGATTTGAAGTCTGGTACAACAGTAGATTGAACATACCTCTCAGAAATGGCTCACTTATTTTTTGAATTCCCACCCCAAGTCATTACAAAAGGTGCTAAATGTATATCATATTGTCTTGTATCAGTGTACAGAAGTGTAAGCTTTGTCTTTCTAAAACATGAACTTCCTGTTGTCCATTGAATTTTAATCTTCAAGTCACATTACCAAAGTGCTGCTAGTATGAAGCTCTTTCCTACAAATAGTTTTGGGACTTCTGGGATTTAATTGTAAACCAATTTTTCACGGTCACTCTCTAGCAAGCAAAGACATCTCAGAAAGGGTTCATTAATATACAAAAAAATCAACAAAAGCTCCTCCAGTCGCAACAGGTCAACAGCAACTCAGCTAATGTTCTCCCATGTTTACCAATAGCTTGAATCACACCAGGTTTGACTGTTATATTTCTACCAGCAAGAATGGTCAAAACTTTCTTTTAATTCCAGGGGGACTCCTGAGCTCTCTTTTGACATGGACATGCAGTGCATCAGTCAACGGGTCTTTGAATTCTAGCACTGCTGTTTTTGATGATAGTCTTAGAGGGTCTACCTTTCACAAAGAATAACTGAATACAACTGCAAGCTATGTTTTCATGACAGGGAAATCCAAACTTTCTATACTACATAAATTTAATATAGGGGGGGTGAACAGAATGATGTTGTAGCATAGAATTGCGATCATTATACATTTATTTGGCCTTATTCGTGCCTGTCTAATAATGTATGTTGTTGTTAAATTTAAGCGATGAAACACTCCTGCTGTATAGTTTTTAATCTGAATTAAACTGTTTTGCCTCAACATTTCTTTGGTTGTATTGACAACTATAAATGAAATGTGGAAACCATGTTAGTGGGTACTCCTCCCCAGGTTAGTACAGTTGGTCATTTCAGGTTGTTAATTGATGGGCGTGAGATCAGTCCAACCCTTGAAGTGACAAACTTAAGTGTGAAAAGAAGAAAGCACAACCATATATCACCAATCTTAGCATCAGTGGTTACCGGTTAAATACATGGCTTGGGTCCAGTGCAATGTGCGATCTGCCAGTAGTGCAAAACTAATTGTGCCTAGGACACGGCTGCACACGATGGGCAATTGGGCCTTTTGTTCTCTGGCCCCTCTCCTCTGGAATGATTTGCCGGGACATTTGAATGAATGTGAGGCTGTTGGGGCTTTTAAATCTGGTCTAAAGACTTATTTTTATCGATTTTATTGATTTTATCTTTTTTGAAGTTTGTTGTTGTTTTAATATGTGTTAATTGTTTTTATTTTACCTGTAAAGCATTTTGAGATAACTGTAATGAAAATGTATACAAAATAAATGTATTATTATTATTATTATTATTATTATTATTATTATTATTATTATTATTATTATTATTATTATTATTATTATATTCTGTATGCCCCGCTAAAATGACATGACCCCAGCATTTCACAACCCTTAATATTTCTCTCTAATAGAGTGGAATTATTTGCTGACATGCCCATTAGGTTACCTAAAGAAGCTATTATTTTCCAGCCCCTAAGATGTCACCAGGAGTACTCATTAGCTGGCATTGGGTTTAACACATTTCCCTGATACATTGATCTTAATCTTTCCCAGCATGGAGGGGCAATCAGCAATGGTGATGAGCTCCCATGAAACACAATTAGAGGGATATCACAGGGGGTTAAATATCATCTCAAGGTTATGCCTCATGGGATTAAAACACATCTCAACAGATATTTCTCCAGTGTTACACTGTCCTCTGAACAATTTGAAGCTGTGTCCATGTGTCATGACAATGTTGCATGCTTATCTTTGACCCTAAACCTCTGCCTTTTAAAATAAATCTTCAAAGTGGTGTATCCAGGTGTCATTCCATTGGGGAGACCTGGCTAGGTGTGATGCAGTTTAGAGATAACATTCAACTCTTGAAACCAATCCTGAGATCCATGAAGGAAATCGGATTTTAAAAAACACAATAACTGTTGAAGAACAGAACTAGACTTGTTAGTGAGTGTGTCATTGCTGTTTATGGCAAAAGGAGATTACTACTTATAATATATATATAATATATATATAATAGAAATTGATTTAAAAAAAAAAAAAAAAAAAAAAAAGAAGCTAGCTTAGTAACACATTTTACGCATTTGCCGGTCCACAACATGTTACTATTATATTAAAAAAATGTCTTCTTGAAGTTGGTAGTTACAAATTGATTACAGTTTCTGGTACCTGCTTGTATTTTTGCCTTTGCATCTTTATAATGATCTGAACCTGCCTTCCTTTTATTTAAACTGAAAGATAAGCCATTTCCCTTTTGTCTTCCTGAATAACCTTGAGCACGAGGCTCCTGTGAAAAACAGAATTTCCCTCCAGGTCAGGCTTTAGCACACAGGCTATAATGCAGACTAAGATAATCCTGCATTCTGTGATGGCTTGTGATGTACCTAAACTGAGTATTGACAGATTCAGAACTGAAGTATTTAAATAATTTAGATCATAAAGGTAGAGACAGTCCATTAGAGCTTTAAGAATATTGACATGTACACTACCATTACAATGGAAACATATCAATTAGAATTGGATATCTTTTCTTTCTCTGGTTCTTTGGCAGGTTTCCATGGAAACAACAGAAAAGCAGGAAAGCTAAATCATAGGTATGCTGTAAAGTTATTGAAATGTTATTAACACTGTCTGTAGATAACTGTCAACCTATTAAAAGGCCTATTTGATAAATTACTGTTCTTGAAAATGTGCTGTAAAACATGTCAGCCCTTGGTCAGTGATTCTTCTTTAAAATTGATATGGCTAACATAGATCCTTCTGCTTTTTTTAACTAGAATTTAAATAAATCAGTACTTGCTTGGAGGAAACTGCACTCAGTGGTTCTCAATCCTGGTCCTGGGGACCCCTGTGTCTGCTGATTTTCATTCCAGCTGAGCTCTCTATTACTTAATAATTGAATAATATAAATTGAATAATATAAATTTAGTGTGCCCAGTTATTTTACCCCATGGTTTTCTCCCCAGTTTGAAATGTCCAATACTTTTCCCCCTCACCACAATTCCCCACACAGCTCAGGAGAACTGAAGGTCCAGTGGGTGCCCTCTGATCCCACGACTGAGCCAGCTTCCTCTTTTACACCCAGGAACTCAAGAGCGGATGTCAGCGAGCTATCGACCTCCGGGGGACAAAGGCCAGCCCTGCAGGTGTCCGCTTTTGAGCTCACTGGTCACCTGGCCAGCAGGGTTTGCTGTAGGGCGATGAGGAACAGTCCCTGATGGTTTTGCCTCCCTAACCCATGGGAGTGCCAGAGCCAATGCAGCACTCCCTTTGGAATCTCCAGGAAAAGACCGGCTACTTCACACAGCCAGGACACATACTTTATGTTTTACAATGAAAAGGATCTTGTTATTAATGAAAATGAATACATTTGATTCATTTAAACCTATAACATATATTTTTTACAAAAAATAGAGGATTGGAGAGTCTTTTTGTGTGGTTTCTTGACACATAGCCCCGGGGGGTATAATCTGACAAGTTGCCATCTGAAGGCAGCCCACGCAAGGTAGGATCATGGTGTGTTTTTGGAGCAGACCCCTAGCAGGAAACAAGTCTCTGCCACTGATATGTTAAGCAGGCTGTGGCTTGCGTGCTCCAGTAAACAAACATGGGAATGCTCTGCGGGAAGACTTTCAGGGCAATTATCATATTGACGATACTTTTAAAAAAATAAATATATAAAGACTGCAGTTTCTTTCAGAGAACAGTCATGGACAGCAATGCATAAAATAGAGAGTGGGACTCCTGGTACATTATTTCTGAAAAGGATCATTGCTCTCCCCATTGCAGAGGTATGGGGTACTGTAAGTGAAGAGCAGTGGACTATATAAGTACAATATAAGTACAATAAACAATGTACACCGAATTTAGGGCCTCTCTATTTAACTACTTGGCAGAAGAATAATTATATGATTTATATACTGTATTTACACCAAGAGGAAAATAATAATATGATTTACCATCTTTCAGAAACCAACTGAGGAAACAAAACTGGGATAAATTATGACAGTGTAGTGCTCTGGCTATAGCACAAGATGTCTGAACTGTCTAATAATGTACACACAAAACTTGTATGCACAAAGTCACCAATTGCCATTTTGCAGCCATACTGTGTGTTCAGCCTATTTATTGCTTTTAATATTTTTTTTTATTTTTTATTTTTTGCGAAGAATAAAATACTTTAATTAGGGAATCGGTTTTGGCTACTTAGGATAATGTTTGCAGCCCTCTTAGCGTAAGGGTTATGACAGAGTAAGCCACTGCAGTGTTTGTACTTAACAAATGGCCTGTATTTTATAAAAATCGAAGTTGCTTATAGCAGGCCTTTAAAGGTATGATGTCATCACAAAAAATATGTTGTAACAGGAATAAACATTAGCAACTTTTTCACAGTGTGTATTCATTTGTTATTATTATTATTATTATTATTATTATTATTATTATTATTATTATTATTATTATTATTGTGTTTATGTGCAGAAGGACGAAAGCCGTCCGACATTATTGTTTATTGTTTGAGACCGACGGAAAGCCAATCTCGTAAAGTGTAGCTGGTGGTGTTGGGGTTAAATCCCCATCACAGTAAAGCCTGTGGCAATATGGCTGGAGCCTTAATAAGGTAATTGTTTAATGGGTAATTAAGGCTCCAGCCACAGTATAAAAGACCCACTCCGGGCTCAGAGAGTTGGAGAGAGTTTAGGAGAGAATTAACCAGAGAAACAGCGAATGCTACCAGCCAGCGAACCACGCTACTCGTTTATATAATTTGTGTTTGTTACTTTGGCCCGTCTGCCCTTTTGTTAATTAGTGTGTTTTTGTTTATTTTGTTTATTAAATAAAACGCTGAGTGCCAATGCGCTCAGTTTCAGCCCCATACCTTTTGTTTCTGCACTTCATCCTGGTCCGTGACATCACTACACGGCTGCGCACTGCAACCACTCTGCCACACCTCCATCTTTAAAGTGTTAAAAAGATTGCAGTTTGTTGTTTGTTAAAATATGCTGCCACCTTATACAGAGGTGTTTACTGTGATTCCCTGTCCATAGCACAGACGACAGGGCCAAGGGAGCAAACGGTTCTGTCACTTATGATTAATGCTGATGAACATTCATTAATGTAGATTTTTTAACCAATTCCCCCAGTTAGAGCATGCTGTTGAGCTGCTTCATAAATGGGACTGTCAGACCCATTTAAAAAGCACTAGATGCACCTTGTGTGCAGAAGCGACACAATTAATGGGACACAGTATTTAACTGACTCAAAGGGCAAACTCCATATTTCCGTGGATGTAGCTGAAACAATCAATGCCTTTCTGAAATAGTTATCATTTAAATACCTAAGGATGTGTGGATGGACAGGAACTGCTGAGTTACAAAACCTCTGGTTAGAAAACAACAAACTGGTTAGAGTGCCTCTTTTAGCAATATATTATTTAATTCCGTTAAATTGCTTTGAATTCCATGTAAATAATGTTTATGATGCACTCCACACTTATTATATTAATCCCCAAGCATAGCATGCATTTATTGTGGGCAGTTATTTTTCTCAGAGGCAAGGTCGCTTAAATCAATGCATTTTGAATGTACAGTACCATTAATGGATGCTTAGTTCAAATATGAGTTAAACACATTCAGCAGAAATGCATAACATGCTACCATTATTTATTTAATAAGTGTTTGTGTTGTTGTTTGTTTTCAAATTTTCACAGAATTGAAATCTGTAGCATTTTTTTTTTTTGTGCTTACAGTAGTTCTGATCTGGAAATGTAGTAATGCAGCTCCAGCATACAGTAACCTAAAAACATGCTGACGGGTCACACATTATCTTTTTAGTCTAAGACTTTTAATGGGCTGTTATTGCAGAAGCAATCACTCTACATGCCACTGCATTTAATAACTGTTCCTTCAATCTCATAGTTCATACCCAAACTCAGTTTCCCTCAACTTAGATGATGATGGAGTGTAATAGTTGACAATAATGATATCATATACCAAAGGTCAATTCAGAAAATGCTTAGCTCTGTTGACTATTGAGTACACTGCTTCACATTCATTAAGTCTTATTTGTCCCATATGACTCCCTTGCCAGGTGCTTCATATTATCTTACACCTGGTAGTTAACTGGTTACGAAGCATATATTTTGACCCTGGTCCATTTTTAGACTTGTCAGCTCAGCACTGCCACCTAATGATTAATTGGCATATTAGAGGATTGGGAAAAGCATGCAAACTTCTACAAATCAAATTCTGATTGCTATTTGTAACTGTCAAACCAAGCGTCTTGCCCACAGTAATAGATTTGTCACACTCCTGAGTGGACTCTGCTTTTATTTTGTAGCAATCGGCACAGGAAATCTTAAGATCTGTAGCCATTGTCCTTGGATCAGAGCTGTGCTTTCAGTGCAGCCTTGCCAGGTCAGCTGTGATGAGGCTCATCGAGGCTTGAGTAGCTGAGTTGTTCAATAGTGTACTTGGCTTAAGTGAGAAAAATAAGTGTTTTGGCACTTTTCACTCAAAGGACACCTGCCACAAGAGGAACCGGCTGTGATCAAATGTACAATAGACTAGCTGTCAATGACAGTATTGTGTGTGAGGGTGTCTTCATGTAGAGACATACATTACTTACAAACCTGCCCTAAAAATCTACTTGTGGATTTAGAGTCATTTTGAACATGTATAAAGGGATATTTAAGATGCAGAATGAAATGATTTTGTTAAAGCTGGTAGCTACTGGGAATTTAATTGGAAAACGTTATAAACATACATTTTGCAATTTTTTTGACAGTCAGTCCTTGTCATTTTGCAATGTTCATTTTGCTCTTTCCAGTCACATGCATTCTTGTTCCAAATCATTCTGGTCCTGGTCCAGGAAATGGAGCTTGGAAGTGTAATTTAAGAAGCACTTTAGTCCACAAAAACATTAGATCTGTAAAGCTACTTTAATTGATAGTGCAGTCCCCTGAAATTGCGCACTAACACTGCAGACCACAGACTCCAGTAGAAATGAAAGTGGAGCCAGGAAAAAGACCTAGCTACAGTAATAATGTGCTTGGTTTTTGCCTGTGAGATTTTTATTATTGTTTTAAAATGTAACCAAAACACCCCAGCACACCCTGGGTTAATTCTTTCTATGAGTTGTTTTGCATATTATTATTATTATTATTATTATTATTATTATTATTAGTAGTAGTAGTAGTAGTAGTAGTAGTAGTCATAGTAATGGATCAAGAAACTATTTGAACACCTATTTACAAATATGCCTGCACACCCATACAAAATAATAATCCAAAATATTAAAATACACACATATACACAAAATAGACGTACACAAAAACAACTCTAAATTTGAATTAGGTACATATTTTTGGTTTCCTGTATGAGCGACACCTAAACAATGCACAATAAATTATTTCAGCACCAGAGACAGTTCCAAAACCAACAACAAAATTAGATTCAATTTCAACGACATACAGTACAAACATTGTTAAGATAAATATGTATGAAGTTTAAATAAAACATTTTTAAAAGGTGATCATAGTTTCAGCTTGAGGAGTAACGTTGTATCATGGTTTTCACTAAGAGCTTGGTGGCAGCTATAAAGGAATGCTAACCAATGATTTAAAATGCATTTCCTTACCTTATTATCTGTATTAACATTATTTTTGTTAATTGTTTATTTTCTGTTTTTCTATTATTTCTATTTTCTTTGTTTATTTTCTGTTGGAACATAAAGAACTCACCACCCATGGTGGCGAGTTCTTTACATTCCAACAGAAAAAGTCTGCTGTCACTCTTCTTTGTGAAATTCAGCCTACTGTGGGAATAGATAAATAAGTTCTATGTATAGTTTTAGTGTTCAAATTAGGCTTTAGTTTATTGGGACATGCACATGTGTAATCTTCTGGCCTATTCAGTGTGAAAATAGGCTCTGTATTGATAGCGTATAAAACTGTAATAGTGGTTCTCTCGTTAGCATATCCTTGCTGTTTACTGACATCCAGATAAATGGCTAGTCAGAGGCTTTCTGAAAGCAATGGAAATAAAGTCACTTGAATTACAAATCGGTGCTATTAAACATTTGTACACTACGTCCCTCTCTCCCCAAGGAACCTGCTGTTGGCCGTGTTACTGCACAGCTGCGAGAATTAAATAATCTAAATGAGCAGAATGCATTGTTTACCAACCCATTTGTCAAACAAACCACATAAACTTCACTGCTAATCTGTAAAACTAAAATGTAGCAAAATGCCATTGTTGTAAATGTTGCTAAGAAGAGTAGGTACAATAATATCAGACAGTTTCCTAAAATAAGAAGCCTTTAGGGGACCATATTTTTTTACTTCAAATTGTTCAATTCTCTTGTTTTGTGACTTGCAACATATCATTTTTAATTTGCAAAATGCTAAGGATAAATCAGGCACATAGCATGTTATAAGAATTGTTTTCAATTAAGAGCACATTATCAACTTACAAAGTGTGATATTAATGAATTGCTGTAAGTATTGAGAATGATACCACACTGTATTAAATATGCTGTTACAGTTTAAGAGGGCACAGCTTGTTAAAAAATTAAATAATTCCATTAATCCCATTGTAGTGCAATGTCAGGCAGTCAGATTGGCTTATAGTCTTTGCCATTTGTTAAAAGGGTCAAGCCTATGCCAATGTGAAAGTAATGAAAAAAAACCTATAGCTTAAAACCATCTTAATAAGGTGTCCTAAATTAATGTTTAATTGTAAGACTTTCTGGATAACTTGCATAAAATCTAATTAAACGTCTCACTGTGTCTGCAATGTGACCCAGCAGGGGCTCTGGAGGAATTACTTCAGGATAAGCTGCAGCTAAGCTGAAGTATGATAACATGAGGTGGCAGGAAACAGGAAACTAGTTGCAGATTGGAATAAGAAGCTGTGGATGATGGATTTTGTGAAGTGGAAGGCAGTGTTTTTTATGAGTTTGATAATCTTTCAGACACATTTAAGTAGTAATAAAGTTCTGGCTGTAGCCCGGTTTCCCCAGTGAGTTGTTATATACAAGGACGGCCAGGGATTCAATAACAGAGGCACTGATCTAAGTTACACTGTAGCACAAAGAGGTGTAAAAAAATCCCCAGTTAAATTCCTTACATACTGAACCAATAACACTGAATATGTTTTCAGTCAATTTCTTGCAGCTAATTGTAGACCTGACTCAGACCTGTCTTTTTAAAAATGACTATAGCAATTATGATTTAAACAAGTAATAGGTGCTGCAATGTTTGGCATTAGCACTGAAGGAAAGGTGTAATAACAAGATCAACAACTCACCATCCATATCAGCAATAGCTGGCACACTGAGAGCAGAGCAACCATTGGAAAGGTTATTAGAACTAAGATTCGCCTGTGACAATTGGAGACTTCTAGATTGGAGAATGCAGGCCAACACCTTATTTTCTCACCAAGAATGCTACAACTATGCTTTGACCTGACTTTGTCCTGTGGTCAGTCTCAGGTCACCTTGTTCTAACAGTGCCATGAGAGGATTCCGTAGATAAAGCATATGAGAGGAAGATACTCCGGAATGCTGAGTTAGACGCTGAGGTGGAACAACAGTGGTGGAGTGTCCGGGATTATCCAGTAGAGGTGGGTTGTCAGGGATTCGTTGGGCACTCCATGACCCGGCATCTCAGAGATACTGGATTCAGTGGACAGAAGTTGCGGCATATAGTGAAGGCTCCATCTGAGGAGGTTGAGGAGGAAAGAGGCCAGTTGGGGACCTCAAAAGACAACTGATGGAGTTAACATCAATGGAAAGGAATGGATGGCTATGTAAACTGGGCTGGGTTGGATGGGGGTGGTGCTGGAATGCCAGCATCACTAATGAGCCTTCCTGAGGTGGTGTGGGCTAATCCGCAAAACACAGAAGATGGGAGATGCCCATCTGACGACACCTGTGAAGTGACCCACCCAGCCATTCCACACGTTTGCCATGCTGATGCACCAGGGAGGCTGCAAATTGGCTGATCCCTGGCGCCAGTAGAAATACAACACATAAGTAGTTTTTAAAATATTTACTTGTTGCTGTCTGTTAAGCTCTACATTATGAATTCATTATTGGCAGAAAACAAGAGTAATCTGCTTTGAGAGTACCTTTATCAGTGGTATGGTAATCCATGTATGTCCTATGTATAGGACAGTCACATATTTGAGCCAGTGTTTCTGCCTCAAATATGTATCTTGCAATGCATTTCAGACTGCTGACGAGACTCATTCAGGCATTGAAAGATGGCTTTATTTCTGTTTATTTAGAAACTAGAAATAATATTCACATTAAAAAAAAAACTGTTTCTAAAGAAATAGCTATTCTGAATAACAAAAAAAAATACTGCAATTATATAATAATTATAGCCTCATATACCATTACATTAATTATTTAATTGGTCTCAGCAACACTGAAAATTACCTGCAGAATGAGCATTTTATAATATTTTTGAACGCATCAACTACTGTTGCCTTCACAATAGAGAATAAATGCTTAATTTATTCATGAGGAGATATTCCAATATTTTTGTTTAACTGAATTAATTTTAGGCTAATTATAGCATATTGCAATCTAAAGAGATTTAAGTGTGAAGTATTAAATATCTAATAGATTGGTAATTAAAAACTCGAGGCTGTTAATTTGACTAGATCTACTGCATCATATTGCACAGAGTGTGCATACTGATTCTTCCAAAGTATATTCAGATGTTGTTCTTTTACATATATTTCAATAAAACTGTTTGTAGAAGTGCTGCATGGATGGGGGGGGGGACGGGACTTTTATTTATAGAATGAATTATTAGGTGTTAGATCACAAAGCTAGTTTTAAACAAAAAATGTCATTCTGGGGGTCTGTTGAAATGCTCTGTGTATATGAAATGTTCAAGAAAGATTAAAAACATTCTACATTTCCACAGTGAGTTTCTCCCAGTTGACTTGTTGCCAACCATAAATACTTTACACTGCTACTGCTGCTGCTGCTGCTGCTGCTGCTGCACAAGTGAAGACATGGCCCACCGGAGCTGCTTTTCAACTTAGAATTGTATTACGACACAAGTCTTTAGGTATTGTATCATACATTATTATTATTATTATTATTTATTATTTATTTATTAGCAGACGCCCTTATCCAGGGTGACTTACAGTCGTAAAGAAAAATACATTTCAAGAATCAAGTAATAATACAATTAAGAGCAAGATAAAATACAATGACTTTGGTTCTAGCAAGTACAAGTATATGACAAAATACGATTCAATAACAGAGCAGATAACAGTGTCAGTGATAGTTAGATCAGGATATAATTAAATACAAAATACTACAGATTAAATAACACTTGACAGATTACAGTACTCTAAAGTACAGGATTTAATGCAGTAAAATAGGGGGCAGATAAGAGCAAGTAAAGCGCATTTAAGGAAGAATGGTAAGTGTCCAGGGAGAAAAAAAGAGGAGTTCTACAGGTGCTGTCTGAAGAGGTGAGTCTTGAGGAGGTGCCGGAAGGTGGTCAGGGACTGGGCAGTCCTGACATCTGTAGGAAGGTCATTCCACCACTGCGGGGCGAGGGTAGAGAAGGAGCGGGCTCTGGAGGCAGGGGAGCGTAAAGGAGGTAGAGCCAGTCTTCTAGTGCAGGAGGAGCGGAGAGGTCGAGTGGGGGTGTAGGGAGAAATGAGGGTCTGGAGGTAGCTGGGTGCAGTCTGGTCAAGGCATTTGTAGGCTAGTACAAGAGTCTTGAACTGGATACATCTTAGTTCCTTCCCTTTGTAAACAGTGGACTTTTACACTGAAAAGCTGCTGTTGCACTATTTATATAATACTAGATTTAATTCCAGTTTCAGTGCTTCAGTGAGTCAGAATCAGGCGGCTTGTCAGGTAATTATCTCTGTGGTACTTTGAACTGCTGAGAACACTTTGCTATTTCATGGTTTACGTTGCAAGTGGAAATGAGCCATGTGTATCCATATGAAAGAATCACAGAAGTTTCAGGTCCAAAACTTTATTTCTTTAGTTTAATGTTTTTGTACTGAACATTGAACCAGCTCACTGAGAAGATGGATCTGTGCACCACTTTGTAAAAACAGAAACCAATTGTTTTATAACTGCCTGATACCAATAGCAGTTAGGGGTAACTTAACACTAGAAGACAATCATTGCAAATAAAATTATTATTTAAACTCTGATTTAAAAAGCTTTCAGAACATTTTCTGTAATGAAGAAATATTTAAAAAGGGATGAACTGTAGAATATATCAAACATACAGGTACAGCATCATTTATATGCAACATGTCTTTTTCACACATACCTCGCTAGGACATGGAATAGGTAGCAGATGCTTAGTGGAGTATCCTTCCCAGTTTTACTTCCTTGGAATACTTACCAAAATACTATTTGAAAATAGGACATGTGCACATGAACAAACATCACAATGCCCCAGCAAACTGGAATAAAATAATTTATTTTTCAAGTCTTACATGTTTGATATTTATTACCTCAGTAGCCATCACATCATAAGTAATACGGTCATGTAAAATCTTCATCTAAGATGCATATGGTTTAAGTTCATGTTACATTGCCTCTGTCCATTATTGCACACCTATTAAAACTACAAACGCCTTATTGGCATTGAGCAATCCAAAACATTGCATTATGCTGATTGATGCCACTTTATTGGTTGTGTCAATAATCGTTTTAAGTTAAACAAGTAAAATGTAAAAGGTTTAATGTTGCATTGATCAGGCAGTTGTCAATTTTCAGATTGGTAGTCAACATAAATCTATACTTTTTTTATGTTTCAGCGTCATCAGTTATGCTGCCATTGCTCAAACTTTAAATCGATGAAACACAAACATTGAAAATTAATTTGCAAATAAAATAAAATGGTTACCTTATTTGTGTGAAACACAGCAGACGAGCTGATTATTCATACTGCCAGGTTATTTCTGGCAGGACCAGTTAAATAACACATCTCTACCAGTTATTGAAATGCATCTTTCAAATGCGATTCTAAAATTAGCTGGGTCAGCTAAAAGCATGTCAGTCGCCAGTGAATGTTGTGAATTTTTTCCTCACTTTGTTATATTTGGAGGGGGCCGACATCCTTGTGTGGTTTCAGAGCACCAAATGCATTGCCCTTGGCTTTTCTACTGTATCTGTGACAGTCCTGCACAAGACTGACATGGCGGTCCCCCTACCTAATTCAATATTAATATCTTCATCCCAGGTCAGGCTTTCTAGCATTGATTCCTTGTAGCTTAATTCTTTAACCCAATATAAAATTGACCTGCAACAAGAAAGCTTAAAAGAATGGCTTGTATTCAGCCACGTTTTGTCTTAAAATACACTAGTGCCGTAAGAGGTCAAGCAAGCTTATCATGTTTCTGTGACTCATTAATGAGTCTGTAAATACAGCATCAGTTGCAACAGACATCATTTGTGCCAGACACTATTACCCTATTTCTGCTTACTAGTGATATATGCAAGTAATGTAAACAATAACTTTCTCTTTAAGGTATTCCAGGAAACTATTTTGAATCACCTATAACTTCAATAACTTGATCTTAAACTTAAAAATTCAGACATGCAAATAGAAAATAAATGAATACTGAGGGAAGGCATAAACTATGATCTTATTTTCAATCTAGCCCCTAGTGGTTTTTGTAATTGCATTGTATTAAAATAGAATATATATATATATATATATATATATATATATATATATATATATATATATATATTCAAATTCAATGTTAATCATGTGAGCAGAGATTCCACATAATTGTTTCAGTTTCATTTTTTTTAAAAACTCAAACAATATTTATTGTGTGTATCCTGGGATTCAACTTTGAAAAAACACTGCAAGCAGCAGAGCTTTGTTTCCTTATTTCCTTCGTATTGTTCATCGTGTTCGAAATATTTTCTATAAGCTCTGGATGTAACTTGGGATGCAGAAATTAGTTTATTGAGCTTTACTGTCGATAAGCATGAATGCTGCATGGCAGAGTTATGAGTCTTTAAAGCAGCAGAGAGAAAAACAATTCAAATGGAAGACAAGAATAGGAAAATAAAAGAGAACTACATAGAATTCCCAAAGTGTGGATTCCTGAGACTAAGATTTCAAAAGACATCTCCCATTAAAGTGTTGCAAAACTGTTTTGAACCAGCAGGGGATGTGGGCGTTTCTCTCTGTTGATGGCTGACAATGGCTTTCTTGTCATACAGCACCACCATATGGATCACAGGGGTACTGGAGGCATTGTTTGACAGTGCTGTGGGAAGCAGCACATTTTTAGACTTTCTGTCATTGTTATATATTGTCACTTTTGTATAAGGCAAAGCCACTCCTATATCTGCCAGTCACATTAAAAGATGTATTCAATAACAAACTTTATTTAAGCTAATATATTATGTTGTTAAATTGTACACAATAACCTGTGTGTGTGTGTGTGTGTGTGTGTGTGTGTGTGTGTGTGTTCCATCCCTTTTCAACCAGGAAAATGAAATTAAACCCCTCTACCGCCTTCCACACACAAATTAAAATTCCAGCTATAAAAGGTATGAAATGATATGGCAACTTACATTGAAAGGGTCATCTTTAATCAGGATTTACATCAAATATAGTAACCCTATTGAACAAATCTTTGGGTGTATTGTTAGGCTTGGTACAGCCTGATATGTAATGCAGTTTTTTTTTTTTAAATTTTATTTTTTAAATGCAGTTACTATTAATTACAATATCTTTTGTTTTCTGCTAAGCACAACAGCCTTGTGTCCTAAGTCCTGATTGCAGTTTCATTTAGCCAATGGGAAGACTTAAAATAGGTCACACCAAACTGCGTAGCTACATGTTAAACATCTGTGAACAGGTGCCATCAAAAGCACAAAGGCTTACAGGTACAAAGTGCAAAGATACAGCTAAGGCTTTCACAGGCAGGGTTCAATTTCCTATCTGAAAAGTGTTTTCTTCAGTATGTGCTGTTACTTTTTAGTGATCCATCCTTTTTTTTTTCCAACAAGACTCCCTACGGATCTACAGATGTTAGTGTCCCTTTAATTATGGGAGGTAATACAAATGCTCATTTTCTTAATATGGTATTCATGACCACTATTGCATTTCTAATGCAATAAATATTTTCACTTAATTGAAAACATTTTCCGCCGAGAGCGTCCTTCCTTTCTTTCCTTCTTTGTTCCCTTATAAATTCTGTCAGGAGTTACTTCATTTCTTGGAATAGGAAAGGTAACTCTGTCTTTAGTCTAATTGCTAGTTTGAGTTTTTTAATGCCCCAGTTTGGTGAAGCTTTACACCTGTACAGTAGCACCACATGCTGAAGACAAACATTTTCCAACTTACACAATGGCCTTGTATCTGATCCTTAATTTGGGTTAGTATAACTAATATACAGATATGTTTATGTAACTGTTTTTAAAGTTAATATTTACATATTAATAGAAATATCCCTTCTGTTATAAAGAACTTAATGATGCCTTGATACCCCTGTTAATTTGAAATACAAAGTTACAGTTGATATAAATACAGTGAACTTGCACAATTTTATGCCTTTCCTTTCTTTCCATCAATTATCCTGGAGTGTAAACAAGTACTTCAACAGCTTGAGAATAAGGTGACTGAACTTAATAAAACACCTCATGAAGCACTTGTCAGTTGTGGGGGTTTTACATTTGACTTGACTTGTTTTGTTTGTTTTTTTGTTTTTTTTCATCTGGCAGTGCAATTATTGGACGATCATCAAATTAGCTTGGTTGGACAAAGTAACTTTGTTAACTGAACGGTCAAGCAAATTGCAAATCACCTACATGTAAAGAACACTTCTTAAAACCTTGTAACAGGCAGACAACTGTTACTACCATGAACTGAACAATAAGAAGATGCATTCATTGAATTTTAACAAAGATCAAAATATATCTGCCAAGAAAACAAATAAAAACAAAACATTCATTTTTACCCAACTGCAGAAATAAGGAAAAAAAGAAAGTCCTCTTTGGGTACAAAAATACCAATTCTGAGGAAGCAGTGAACTGGACAGCCACAGATCTGTAAAGTTAAAAAGCACTTACATTTCATCAAAATAAACAGACAGCATTTTAGATTAAAAAAAGGAAAAACAAAACTGGGATTGCCAAATTGAGTGCACAAAATGCCACCACATTTCCTTTAATCTTTATAATTTCATTAAAAACATTCCTCCAACCTATACTGATTCTATAAATCACTGTTACTCTATTTCCTATATGATATGTACAGCTCTAGCTAGTGAATCTCCAAATTACACACATACACAAAAAAAAGAAAAACTCGTAAAATTCTGCATAAATCTGCTCTCTATGTCTGCACAGGGGAACGTTATTTATAAAACACAACTCGCAAACTCATAATAATATCTACACCCCAGTCCTTCTTTCCTTGGCAGTATCTTACAATACATCTCTGTACAGACCCATACAAGATATTTCTATATACAGTGATATGGAGGGCAACATTCCTTATCTATATATTTTGTAAATAGGAAACAAACGCAAAGGCTATTTCTTTCTGTTGATTTAGCAGCACCAGTAGTAAACCAGTCGGTTTCAGTCCATTAGCGACCCATTCGCTAGCGCTTTCCCTGTGCTGGGTGTCGTTGCCGATGTTGTCAGCAGCTGCTGTTCTTGAACTCTCCGTTCTCTGTGATGGACAGCTTGGTGGGACTGGTAGGCGAGATCCCATTGCGGGTGTTCTGCACACTGTAGCGCTCCTTCACCTGTGTCAATGCACTCATGAGCCGCGAGTTTGCCACATCCAGCGAGGAGATCCTCTTCTCCTAGAAAATGGGAATAGGGGGAGTCAGGCAATCCCCCTCTTTACCCCTTTCCAAGGCTTAAAAGATGCCAGTACTCCACTAAATCATTGCATAACACAAACAATTTATGGTTATTAAAATGTGGCAGTGCCGAAATGTCTAGAATGATGCCAATACTGACAACAGTAAGTACAAGTCTATTTCAAGCACTGTTCCTTTCTAAATTTAGCTGACACATGACTTAAAGTGAACCATAAAGCTGGTAAACCCCTCCATTCTATAAAACGGCAAGCCAAAATCCCTGACAAATAGGGGCAAATGGCTAACCTCAGTGTTTTTTCCCCAATTTTCCTTTTTTCACCTTATTTCTCCAGGGAACTAACCTTAAATGTCTAAACATTAAAACACTGTCTGATTGTAGCTGAGCTTAAGCACACAGCAGAGCCCAGCACCGTGCAGTGCAATGGTATTACACAGGCAGAAAAACGTTATTATCATAACCCTGGTTCCCTGAAATAGGAATATTAACCATTACAAAATGGGTGTTTCCCTTTAGACACCCAAACTGAAAAACTATACCAAAGATTCTCGCTTCAGTTTGGGTGTCTTACAGGGAAACACCCTATTCCCTACTTGAAAGGGAACTACATGTTTAATGTTATTCCATCTGCTGCCACCACCACCACCTTTCCAGTGAGTCCATTACCTGTGCGTCAATAATTTTCTGTTTGGAATCAATAACGGCCTGCATCTCAGCATGATCTCTCCTCAGCTCCTCTTCCACTGCCATCAACCTAAAAGCAGATGGATAATAGGGTTTTATGAAAACAAGTATCAATTTCTTAATTTTTTCCACAGAATTAATACCTAATTCTAATTAGTGAATGAAAACTGCCGAAGCACGTGATATAAAAGTATGCTGTTCCACGTACAACAGTATGCTTCAGATTCATTCAAATTTGAACAAAGTTTTCAGAAACACCAACATAAAAGCCTATATTAAAGTCAACATAAAATAAATAAATACAGTAAATGGCTACACCACGGTAGCGTTAGAACGTCAGTGTACAAAAGATGCTTCTGTTGCTGTTCAGTACCTGCTGATGATGCTCTTCATCTGACTGTCCTTCTCCTCCTGCTGCCTCCGCAGCCTCTCCTCGCTGTCCTCCAACCGGACCCTGTACTCCATCAACAGCTTCTGCATCTGCTGCTCCTGGGCCAGTAGCCGCCGCTCATATTCCTCAAGGCGCCGACTCGACAGACGCAGCTTCTCCTTCAGTTTTGCAATCTCCTGCTCATACTTGTAAGAGCAAACACACAGCAGTGAGGGGAGGGGTTATTTTTTATGTCATATAGAAAATAATAATAAAAATAATAACAACCTGATGGAAAACAATAAGTTAATGTTTCGGTTAATCAGGTAAATATACGGTGTTCACTTAAAACCTACCGTAATTAAAATCAGTTGACTTTGCATTCCTTAATTACTTACTTAATGAATAGAGTTCTGCTGACTGAGCGGCATGCAGTTTTTCCCTTTAAAGGAATAAAATGAGGGCTTCTGATTTTCGGTTTTAACCGATAAAACCCGATAAAACACCTCCGTATACAAAAAAAATGAAATCTGTGGATAGCCAATAAACACCAGAAAACACTGTAAAAACTGTGGAAATGGGTTAATCATTTCACATTGACTTTACCCTTTTCACATTAAAAAAAATAAAACATACTATAAAAATAATAATAAATACATGTCCCTGTGCTGCTGGGCAATGTCCCGCCTTCCTGATTTATCTATCATTGATTCGTTCTGAATACTTTAAACCCGCCCCAACTACTGAGTGACAGCACATTCCTACATTTCTATTCAAGACTCCGCTTGCGAGATTTAAATCGAGATTACAATATGGATGAAGGCTTGTTAGCGGGATTTCAAGCTGTATTACAGTAAAATGCAGAGGATTTAAAACAGAATTTGTGGCGAAATGTACAAAAATGCCTCCACACAAAAACCCCAGAAGAATGTGCCCGTGACCATAGGGATTTGGGATTTCGTTGTGGAAGACAGCAATGGAAAGAAGGTACAAATTAAGTGTGTAAGTACTGTCGAGTTACTATACATATCTTGACACAAAAAAACGCTCAAGCATTTTGGAAAGTAACCGAAAACACTAATTTCATACAGTATATCAAAAACGAAAGCCCCGAAAAAAAAAAAAATTACATAAAACTCGAACAGCTAAAAATAAGCACCAAAAAATACAATTAATAAAACCCGAAAAACGGAAGCCCTAAATATAATAAATGATAATATTTGTTTTAAAAAAAAAAAAAAAAAAGAGCTGGGATATGAAGCCCTGTTCCCCAGCTCTTTACATATTGCAGTGTGCCACCCCAAAATAAGCAAGGTTTCCCCAATGTAACTGACCTGAGGGATGAAACCTTGTCTATTTTTCCAGCACAAAGACAAAACTATTTTATGCAAACCCAGAAGCAGGCTTCAAAAGGGAGTCCATTAGAATAAATAGACACATTGTATCATTACATTCATTAAATAATTGACAGAAAAGGGGAACACTTATGAGATAATAGAAATGTTTTCATTTTTGTCAGGGTGCTATATACTGTGCATATTAAAACTACAAATGAAATTGTAATCGCTCTTTACCTTTTCCACATGCTTGCTCTCATCACGACCCTGCTCTGTCTCCTCATCCTCATACTGCCCGTTGTTGAGGACCCAGGCCGCCGTCCTCTCCACTGGAGACATTGTGATAGACTCCACAGGAGACTGCACCTGAAGCAAGGACATCGCACACACTTCCAGTCAGTGCCGACAAAGCTTGTGTCTGCTGCAGCAGGGCTGTGCTGCTGTTAACAGCACAGTTAAAACTGCTGGACACTAATTTAGGGCATCTGATATCCTTCAAAAAACCAACAGTATGTCATAAACCATTTTAGTGGGCGTTTTCTCCATCCCTCAAGTATGTTTGTTTTCCGTTTCTTTAAAGTTTACAGACGCTGCTAAACAAACCACAGAAATCTTGAGTCACTGCAGTAGAGCTGAGGAAGGAGATACCCACAGGCACAGGCAAGCTGAGTTAACATTTCCCCAACATGTACATACTGTGCTGCACTGTACCCACTGTATATGTTTGCAAAATAAATGGCACGTTGTGCACACTGAATCAAGCTGATATTCAGATCTGATAAGACATGTTTATGGTTTAACTGTTAAAGCACATACACATTATTATATAAAAGTATATTTGTATTTACAGTACAGAAAAGTACATTTTACTTCCAGTACATGTATCCACAGTACTGAGATTATACTCAAACCTGACTCCCACTTCTGAATCTCCATTTACAAAACGTGCAGTGTTTTCAGTGTGTGTGTGTGTGTGTGTGTATACAGTAACTACAGAACCCTAAAGCCCCCTACACCATCACACTGGCTTTAAAACACTGCGATGACCTTCATCAATAAAAGTCCCATATGACTAATAGTGAAAAGAGGTGGTGAGTAACTGTGGATCTGGATATGGCAACCAAGTCATCTCAGACACACATACAATGTCATATAGTGTGGGTCATGTAATCAAGGTGGCCTTTGGCTTAGGAATCCAAAACACTAGTTAAAAGGCTGGTGTATTGACCATATGCTACAACATTGCTTTGAGCCCCTAGAAGGATTTTAACTGCCATACATAAACAAATAGCAGTCTGGTGCACTTACCTGTTGAGCTTGTTGAGGTGGTTGTTGTTTATGTACCATTCTGGCTTTGGGCACTGGGCTCTCCCTGGAGGAGGTAGACTGCTGCCTGGAACGGTTTCCATTGTGCAAAGACGCCTCAACAGGGACTGGGATTCCTGTAACACTGCTCGTGCTGCGCAGTGAGGCACTGTGGGGCAGTGATCGAGGTGTTCTGGCACCCCCACTGTGGCTCTGCTGCTCCACGCGCACAATCTGGGCCTGACCGGCACTGTTCTGCCTAGGCAGGGCCACAGGCAGAGGCATGGCATGCCGATCAGGCACGGTGTGGCGCCGGGGGGCGCAGTCTTCGCTCTGCATGCTGCCCCTGCTGAAGTCCTCCATGCTGCTGTTGGAAGGGGCGCTCAGCTTGACAGCGCCAGCAAAGTCCTCACTGTTGCTGTGGCTGCATGAGCTCTCGGTGCTCAGGTTCTCCGAGCTGGAGTCTGGCCCGCAGCCTTGCTGGGGGGGGTTGCTGAGGTGGTACACAGGGTTCTGGAAGGACAGTGGCTGCAGGCTGCCTTGATGGCTTAGTGCGGAGTGCAGCGGTCGGCGGATCTGGGGGGCGCTCTGAGGCATGTTCTGTGCCTCCCGTGGAGGGGTCTTGGCAGGGGCTTGGTGGTGATGCTGCTGCTGGTTGTGTGGGTGTGGGTGTGGGTGCCCCCCCA
Organism: Acipenser oxyrinchus oxyrinchus; assembly: GCA_030684275.1. Lineage (NCBI taxonomy): Eukaryota > Metazoa > Chordata > Actinopteri > Acipenseriformes > Acipenseridae > Acipenser > Acipenser oxyrinchus. The sequence continues at coordinate 9,425,026 of CM060258.1, read as the reverse complement.
CAGAGAGCTGGCTCCCAGCGAGCCTGGCTGACACCTCGTGGATAGACACCCTCTCGCTGTGGCTCATGTGACTGTCCTGAAGGTCCATGAGCGAGATGCTGCGGCCATTGGGCAGGAGTTTTTCCCGCTCTTCTTTGTCAGAGTAGCTTATGCTCTGTGTGGACGACTGCTGACCCGGAAGCGGCTGCTTGCCCCGGAAGTATCCGTCCATGTGCTCCTGTGCGGGTGACTTCACTTTGTGTAAATCACTGGAAATAATAAATAAAACAGAAAGTGAGTAAAGGTCTCTAAGGTTACCCAATTGCTCAATTCTTCATTCTAATAGAGCAATACTAAAATGTATAAAATTAGACAGCAGATGAAAAGTCTTTCTCAATGTATTATGCACCAATATATATATATATATATATGGCAACTGACATCACATTAAGTTAATGGACAATAGTTCTGGCATTCTAACTGGGCATTGAAATGGTGCACGAGGCATCCTTCAGACACAAGTAATACCAGTATATATTTGTCACAGCACCTATTATACAGTACCTGTCCCCAGGGTCTTCAAATATCCTGTGCAGTCCTGAAGCAACGCTGCCACTGATATTCTGGGAGGAGCTATGATCCTGGAACCTTAACTGCTGCTGGATGGGTGTCGGATTAGACAGAGACCTGGTGATGTCACCCAGAATACGTGGGAGTGGCCCAAGCTTAGCTACGGTCGCCTGCAGGAAGGAATTTTCACCCTGTGTTGGAGGTTACCATGGCAGAAACATCCCCCCGGTTTTTCAAATGGGATGATAGAGGGCGGAGTGTCGGTGGTGGTGGTGATGCGAGCAGTACCATAATGCATTGGTGCAGGCCAGCGCAACCACGAAGACACAGTATGGAAGAAAGAAGGGGTAGGGAGTGTCATCACAATTTGGAGGAGGAATGAAGAGGAAAAACAAAAGGAAAGAAATTAGGAACCAAAAAAATTAAATAAAAATATAACCATGCTTCTACATAATTACTGCCATTCCAAATCAAAACACACCATGCAAAAGCAAAGTAAAAGCGGGAGGTGGTAAGTATAAATGATATAAAAAATAAACAAAATCCTGACAGACTACAAAATGGCTAAGGAACTGGGTAGTTTGGTAGAAGGTTGTTATGTGGCAAAGACAAGACACATGTTTAACATGAGAGTGCAGTGCTGTGGGAGGGGAGCAGAGGGGTGCGGGGGTCTGGGAAAAGCCCCAAGCACACCTTGTAAAGGTCAAAACTTTGCTGTTACCAATTCATCCTTGTAAATTCATTTCATTTCTACAATATGTACAAATAAGGCATTCACAGCAGAAGAAATCTTCTTATGATTAAAACTGTTAACCTACAAATATATGGCTAAAGATGTAGTATTTATGAAGACCAACTGAAAACAACAATTGCTACTTTCACAATATAATCTCAATCTCATGGAACATATCACAAAAAAACATTAAAATGCTAGTAAATCCATATTATTTTCTCTGACACTGCTAGATGTAGGGACATAATCCAGTAGGTGGGGCTGTTGCCCAACAAATCTTCACCACCCAGCCTTAGAATAACAACGTTTCTGTCCACCAGCACACTTCACAACTTCAAAACATTGAACTATTTACTTTAGGTCCTACAATACATCATATATATTAAACAAACACAATATAAAATCAAAAGGTTTAGTCTATATATCAGTGGACCCATGCACTGTAGGTGGTCATATGTTTTTTCAGTATTTGCACAGCAGTTAAAACAAACACTCTCATGTTAGAACCAGCATTTAAACAGAATAAGTATGAACTGGGATGAGAGCAAAGATTACAAAAACAAGTTCCAAAGATTGTACTAGGGTAGGAGAAAACGTATGTGGAACAACACACACACACACACAATGTGAAAGTGAGTTGTTTGTCCTGGTGACTCCACCCCCAGGCCGCCTACCTTGTCAAGCTGTGAAACCACCTCCCACAGGAGCGAGTGCAGCACAGAGAGCTCCCGGCCCAAGTCTATGTACCCCTCAAACCCAGGCGTGTTGGATATTGTGTCCGGGTTCGAGATTTCCATGAGGAATCGCTTCATCCCAGCCCACTCGTGCTCCAGGAAGTCATTCATAAATGCCATGTACTCCTCCTTGTTGCCAAATCTGAAAGACAGTTTTTTTTACACACTGAGAGCTTTTGCATTTACAGGCTATGTTAGTAGACTACCAGTACACATTTCCAAACTAACTAGGCACTAGTATATACACCAACTTTACCTGGTAGATATTGAAACACATTACGACACACTCAATGGTTTTATTTTAAACCAGAAGTACAGCAATAGAAAGTCTACAATAGGGTATAATGCAATGCAAAGTAACGAGTTAACTGTGGAAAGAACACTGTACTCTGTAAAATAGGGGTACCCAATTCTGGTCCTAGACAGCCATTCCAATCCATGTGTAATAGATCAAATAAAATAAACTACATTGAGAACGTACTTGGCGAAATTGGCTAGGTTCTGGATGACCTTGGCTATGAGGGTTAGTGTGCGCGACGTCTGGTCATCTGGGTACTCCTGCATGAGGTTGAAAAGGCTGGGTGACATGATGGCAGGACACAAGAAGCGCAGGAACAGGGAGGCACTGATGAGACGTTCACTGATGTCCTGCTTCCCGCGATTCAGACACTGTTGCTTCCAGGCTGCAAATACCTCTTTCAGCTCACGAGGAAAAACACTACAACAAAACAAATGTAAATGTCACTATTGATGTCTGGTCTGCTGCTTTTAACAATCTGATGAGCCAGCAACATAGTTAAAGATAACAGTTGTCATAAAAGACCACATATTTTGGTCTCGCCCATGCTGTATATAATAGATAATAAAACTGCTTTTGTAATGCTTGTTCACCTGATACATCTCAAAGCTCTGAACTGTATCATACTGTATATGCCAGAGCTGGACATAAAATATAACTCTGAATAAATAACAGCCCATAAAGAAGAGTGGATATGTATCATTGCAGTAGATGGTCATGTCTTACCAGTATGAGTTGATTATCTTGCAGAAGGCAAGTTCACAGCACATTTTGAGGTTACTCTGGTGTTCAGACAGTTCATTCAAGGGGCATTTACCAGGATCCACCTCACAGTTCTCATCTGACTCATACAGCGCCTTGATGAACTCTCCTGGAAGCACGAAACAAATGTTAAAACATATGCTCAAGTAGCACTTTGGTTTTGGTTTAATCCATGCCTAAACAAACAATCAGTGCACCACTGTAATAGCTATCGATGCCTAGTGTTTGATAATTCTCTACTTGCAACCTAATCCCGGTCTTACCCAGTGCGTCATGAAGGTATTTCTGCCCAACCAGCTTCAGGTACTCCTCAATGGCTTTGGTTGCCAGGGTGTTTTCCCGGAAGATCAAGACATCGTGGTCTCCACAGCGATCCACCTCCGACATCACCAAGTCTGTCAGGAAATCCTGAAAGAGTAGTAGTCGAAACAACATGAAGAATCTTTTTATACAGACCACTGATCTACTGAAATAAATCCACATTAATATAGTTTATATAGCATGTTTAAGGGGTATGAAGTGATATAGTGTTAAATAAGACTGCTGCACCTACCCTTGCTCTCCCCGTGCTCTGCAGGATATGCACCAGTGCACATGCCATCTCCTCTTTGTTCTTGACACTGATGACGGGCTCCAAGACAGAACACAGCATTGTGTAGTTGTTGGTTATGAACTCTGCAAACTCCTTGTACTGCTCCATGGGGAGGATGGAGATAGTTTGGAAGCGGGACTTGATGCGGATGGAGGGTCCGCTCCCCTTGCCCTTGCTGAGTGTGGGGGTGCTAACCGGGTACCATTTCTCCACAAACTGCCGACCGGTGACACTGCCCATGGGGATGTTCACCAGCCCCACATAGTTGTTCTTGTCCTTCTTCTTCTTCTTGTCCATGTCCTTGTAGATGTGCACAGTGATACTGCGTACCAGTGGCAGGCTGTAGAACTCAAAGTGCTCACCCCAGAAGAGGTTGTCTGCTTTGGTCTTGCTGGTGGTGCGGGCATACAGCATGTCATCTAGGCACAGCTCACAGAAATACTTCTTCTTGGGAGGCAGGTCCTTGGCCTCAATAATCCACAGCCGCAGAACATTCTCTGCCCTCCTGCAGTTGTCCTTGGTAGATAAAACAAGTCTCAGAATTAATGTTATATAATATAATCAACTAGCCTTTTCCAAGCACAGCAAATTTACTTGAATAAAAGGCCTCCACATCAAAAACACACATTGGATGTAACAGATTAGCAGCCAACATGTTCTTTTGCTCGTAAATGTTCTGTAAACTTATATAAACTTCTGTAATGCATATATTTGAATTCATTACATTTAGGCTATATTGAAATGCATTACAGAATATATATTTTTTAATTTTAATGAAACTGTAGTTTTAATTGAGCTTTTAGGACAATTCAAATCATACAGTATATATAGGGGTCTGTTGCTCAACCTTGGAAATGTTACATCAAATACAGTGTTTATAGCTGTATGGAAAGTATTTACATTTTATTTACATAAGCAAAGGTAGAAGAGCCTATTCTGCACAATCAACAAGGGACAAAATAATTAGCCTTTTTGATCAATAGACTACCACTTAACTAGATTACTATCTGTGAGGTCTAGCCATCTTAACACAGTTTTGCTTTCAGGGAAATTAATTTGCTTCAATGTATTTTTCTTTTTGTAACAAATGTTCATGTAAGATATAATGATTTTCCCAAGATATAACAAAGTCTTCACTGAAGCCATAAGAGTTTGTTTTATTAATATCACTATGTTGATATTTCTTTTGGGGAAAGTTAATGTGTCAGTGAAGAGAGAGAGAGAGAGAGAGAGAGAGAGAGAGAGAGAGAGAGAGAGAGAGAGAGAGAGAGAGCCATGCACATCTAAAATGTACTGGTATTGTCCCAGTTGTATTGTCCCCTTTACAACAGCCTTACCTTGTTTGGCTGCACTGTTCTCTTTAGGTTCTCCATCCACTTGTCCCTCTCTGCTGCAGATGAGCAACTGAAACACTTGCTCCCCCCTGAATAAGCTACCTGAAACACAGAAGATCTTATCTTAGCTAACCCTCAAAAAGAGAGTCACAGACCACCATGCAATCACTCACTCACTCAGTCTTCAGAACATTAACAGTTCCCAGCTCTCAACAGCTTTATATGTTGCAATGCCACACCCTCAGGTCAACAGATAAATCCATTTTTATACTTACTATACAGGCCAGTAATCTAACACGGCATGTCAATTTCATGAAATGTGTGACCAATAGACCACAGCATCAATCTTGGCCAAAAAACAGGTGGCCCAAACATCAATGGGGAAGATTCAATGTTAAAAGGCAATTGGTAAAATACAATACTGTATAACCTGTCAGTGTTATATTCTTGTATTTATCAAAGGTTTAAAGCAGTGAGAATCTGGTATATTGTAAGTTAAAGTGGCCGTCAAGATTTACCTCAAAACAGAATTCCTGACCCAGAATGCTGCTGTGCAGGGGTTTGATAAACACGTCATCTTCCATTCCCAGCTCCAAGGCTTCCACTGCACTACCAGGGCTCAGCAAAGACTCATGAGAGCGTGACTCCTTTAGCTTGGGCAAGCCACCGGACCTGCAACAAAAACAACAAAAAAAGATACATTCAACATTACTTATTGTTAACAGAAATAGGACCACAGAGAGCTTTTCATCTGCCTAATGAGGAAAATTATCAATAGAAATGGAGACAGTGACTGTGCCATTAAGGGAGATCAGACACTCAAATGCATTAATGTTTCCGACAGAACTTTCTTTTCACCAGGATGTACTGTTTGACTTCCGTGGTTTAAGATTCACGTGTTAACTCTTCAATACCTGGAAGGAAAATACTGAATTTCTTTTTAAAAGGAATACATCATAGGTTGTAAAGAGCTAGCATGTTGCTGTCAATCTTTTATTTGTTTTAACAGCAGATATCACACAGATAAAATGACTAAAGTTCGAAAAGTGTCAGTGTGCCACAATCATGCTAACATATAATTCCAATAAAAAAAATCAGATTGTTTTAGTGTTCACATTTCCCAAAGGAAGACAAGGTTCTTCCCCTGTTGAAAACCTGTTTGCCAATATGTCAAACTGTGAGCCAAACGAGAACACTTACAATTAGATAAATAAAAAAACATCAAACAATGTTGCAAAACTATGAATAAACAAATAAATAAATCAGTTTGTAAATATCCATTTACTCAAGAGAGAGATACCTTTGGAATACCCCTTGCTGTTTGGCCTTAACAGTGCTTATCCTAAAATGACTGATGAATGCTGCTCAGTCCTACAGTATATTTACATACACTAAAGTGAATAGCAGCATCATAAATTATACTATTTATAATTTCTTACTGAACAAGACACCTACGTGAAACAACTACACAGCCACTTCATTGAGCATCCCCAGATCATAGCGATATTGCATCCCGTGGTTAAAGGCCTATTTATTCTCTTCCTCTGAGTAACTTCGACTCCTCCCTCATTCCACCCAAAAAGTCAGAGATCTTTCTACATCCCTTTTTTTTTTTTTTTTTTTTTTATGCAGCCAGTAACTCCGATCAGCAGCAGACTCCAAAGCAGCCCCAGCTTCCTCATAACCTTCCTAGCTTGCTGTTACCCACCACCTTCCCCTTCTCCTTTCATCTTGCAGGTAACATAAACAAGGGCCTGGCTCGGCCTACAAACCTCCCCACCTGACGCTGTTGCTATGACAATGCACCTATAAGGAGATTAGCTTTTAAGGGCAGCAGGGACTTGGCAACAGTAGATGCATTCACAAGCTCTGTTCCTGACAAAAACTGGATTGTGTCGCTTTACCAGTGTTGAACCTGCAATGTTTCGTATAATCACTAATGCAAGCCATAATTTCCAGATATGTAACGTGTTTGTTTATGAAGAATCTAACATAGATGTGCACCAAAATATACAGAATAAACAAATACACACACACACACACACACACACACACACACACACACACACACACACACACACACACACACACACACACACACACACACACACACACACCAGTTCTTTTGGAGCTTATAATATAGGATAGAATGATTTCGGACTAATTAAAACTATATAAAATTAGCAAATAATACTCTATTGAGTGGTACATTTTTATTTGTTTTGTTTTTTTGTTGAATGTTTTGCTAGTGAATAGGCTCTCTCTGTAAAATCCCCTTGATGATGGATTAGCAGCTCTCTCTTCCTGCCACAGATGGGATTAGATAATCAAAAAGCACTGAGAGTCCACGTGGAAAATGTAATCTCGAAAATCCAGGATTATCAGGCAACAGAGGGACATGACCCACCCACCCCCTTTACCCCATGCTCAGTGTGACAAAAACACTGAACTTCGTAAAATACATTCTATACAAATAACCAAGTTATAATTGTAAAAAAAAAAAATAAAAAAAAAATCATAAACACTCTTTATTCAGGCAACTGTTTTCATATGTTAAAGTCAACCTGCTACAAGAATAATTCACTTTTTTTTTTGCCAGGTACAGAAACTGAGTTGTAGCATCTTTAACCGCAAGTTGAAACAGAGCCAGGTGGATCAATCAGTCAGTCTCATTCAGTCAGTCTCATTACCTGCAATGAAAGTGATTCCAAATCCAGTTACGAGCAGATCCAAGTAAAACAGTCAGGGTTTATCTCTCTGGTGCTTTTCAGGTGAATCCCGAGCACTATCTACAGCAATTACCTGTAGATCTTTGAGACCTACCTCAGCTCCCAGGCCTTCTTGAAGCCTATTAAATTTGATGTTACATTTAATTGTGTATTCAACATTCAACAATTGGTCATGAATTAATCTTGCACAATTTCCATTCTCAGCTGACTGGGGAGCCCTGGATTGAGCAATCATGTAGACTGCCCTTGAAGGTGAGCCCTCAAGGTCAGGAGCACTAGGATATGTCTGCATGCTCTAATTGGCTTGAACACTACCTAGGTTTTCAATTTACTTAGAAATTGTATGAAAGCAAATAGATAGAAAACAAACAGCCAAACCTCTTTTTAGTCATATAACATTTTTAGATCAGAATAAGAAGCAAGCTGGAATACGTTTACAGCTTTCCTTATTAATAGCAGCTACAGTATAAACATAAAAAACCTAATTAATATATTCTGGTTAAACATAGTTGTTCTATGAAGAGGTCATTTAGTTAATCCCTACCTATGAAGCAGGAAGTGCGGAGCTACACCCCCATTCCCATGTCAGCTGTAACAGTACACAGGCAGACCCATTAGCACACAGTCTTAAACAACAATCTAGCACTGCAGTATGAGATAAATACATACAGTAAGTCAGAAATGATTCTTAACTCCTTAAAATTATAGGCTACATATAGCTGGCCAACATATAGTAGTATATTATAATACTGTATGTGGTCACTTATTAAATGTACATTGAGTCAATACAGAGAATACTGTTTGTATTTCCCCAGCACTAGAATTATACATAACAGTGTATCCTTTTCAAAACATAGTCCTATTGATTTATAGCAGAGGGGCTCCCAGTGGAATATTAATATCACCCAAAGCCAATATCAAATCATTTGAAATAACTAAAATCCCTATTCACTAGGCAGCTTTAGTTTTGACCTACCTGAAGCGTAGCGTATTGGAAAGGTAGTTAACCCGAGTCCTCTTTATGATAAGTGTAGAAGCCATGGCTTACATTTTCCATTTAAAATTCTATTTTTTTTCCTCTACCGTTCATGGAGGAAACACATGGATACACAAACACACACACACACACACACACACACACACACAGAGCATTATCCTTCCTCTCCGATAATCCCTTAAAACCCACTTTCACTAAATCACAAGGATCTCCACGTGGCGGATGAGCTCTAATGCTAGTTACACTCACAGGTCCAGACGTCCGCTACTTGTTTAGCACTCTCCACTGCAAGAAGGCAAATAGCAAAGCACATTACTGCCAACTATTACAAATATCCGCTCTAGAATGATATGAGATAGGCTGGGCTGGGCTGGGTAAAACAAAGGTGAAGTTGTTGTAAACCAAGCAATAAAACTGAAACAAAAAGTAAACAAAGCTGATTGAGTTTGTTGAGGTTGGTCAGGTGACAGTTACTAAACTGGGGAATTCACAAAACTTTTTTTTTCCTTTTTAATTTAGAACAGAGGAAAATTATTATATTTGACTAGATGCATGCTCCCCTTTCTCCATGGGTTTTTCAACTGAGCAACTCAATCTGACAGTATGCTCTGTCCCTATACATCTATACCACTAACCAAAACAGCAGACTATGCTTACTTTCCACTGTAGTGAACAAAGTTAGTAAAGGTTTCACTTGATGGATATTTACCTGTTGTACTACTATCATTATAAGCTATGTAACTGGATTTCCCTTGCCATCCGAAGTGCAGCATCTAAATATTTGATATTATATTATACAATTACTGTACCACTAATGTACAAGGAGGCCAGCCTTTCAGCAGACAATTAATGACTGTCTAGAGTGTTTAAAGCTCTATCCAGTTATTAACTTTTCAGGAAAGTACTGGCGGTAGTAGACCCAAACCTTAATTTATTCTAGGAATTAATTCTACATTTGAATTAAGTTTTCCAGTATTCTTCTGACATCGTGGGAATGGTTTAAATCCAAAACAGTGCATAGGGCATTTTTTAATAATATGGATAAGTCAATTAAAGCAGTAATCAGTTTTTTTTTTTTTTAATGTTCTTGTGCTTGTGCATGAATGCTCTACTGACTTTACCAGTAGATGAGGCTATTGGACAGGAGCTGGTACAGTGCACAAATCTGTATGATAGGCAAATATAAATATTTATTTACTGCTACTGTATATCACTTTATCACAACATTGTCAGTAAAATAAAATAACCTTTTTTTTTTTATTGAAAAACACACTATTGCTACCAATATATATACAAGCAAAACTGAAAATCAAACCTGTCATTGTCGCTGTTTCTCAGGGAGGGCAGTCGAAAGCTGGTGTTGCGATCCAGTTTGGACTGACTTTTCGTCCTCTTAATTGAACCCTTAAGTCGTTTGCTGAAGAAACCCTGGGGGGAATACAAGGAAGCCAATTAAAAACTATTGTAAGCCAGTCAGTCATGTGGATATTTGTTTGTTCAAAACACGTGACGATTTAAGGCGTACGAAAATAGAATAAAAGAACACTCTTTACATTAATAGAAGATCAATAGAACTTTCTTACTGTCACTTAGCTATGCTTTCTGCTGCTTTACTCATTAACAGTGCAACTGGGGAAATTTAGACTAAAACCATAAATATTGCTGAGTTACGGACACCATGGCTTTAGCTAATGCTTACCCATTTAAAGAGTGCCCCAGGGTTGAAAGAGGAAGCGAGAAGAAGAAATTCAATTCAATTCCAATTCCAATTCTATTTTCAATTCCTTTTTAAAATGAATTCTCAATTGAAATTCCCATTCCCTTTAAATCAATTCCAACACATCATTGATCAAAATTACAATTAGCAGCATTCTGTTAAAATAGGCTTCTTACAGTGGCAACAAATTACTTAAATTGAAGTCACTGTTAGTTAATTAAATTGGCTTCAAATGAAAGTCGAACCATCACGACAATTAGTATGTCTCTAAAATGTCAACTCCTTCAAAGGAATTGGAATTGAAAAACAGGAATTGACCCCAACCCTGATCATGCTACAATCGAGACCTACCTTTATTACAATACAATATATAACGTAAAGAAAGTATCACGATTCATCAGTATGCAATGAACCGGTACACCCCTACCCATGACTAGGTGTTCTGACATTGCATTTCCTTTGCCATAAGAACAATACCAGTGCTTTATTAGTTTCTGGTAGAGTAAACCTGGAGGTGCTGTACAGTACCTTGGACCCAAGCCTGCTTTTCAGCACTCTTATGTGGTGCTGAGGTACTGCTACTGTATTATTAGAGCTACTGCCATTGGAGCTAATGGAACCAAGCATTCTATTATTTACTACTTCCAATGCAAATGAGCCATATGTATTCCTAACAGGGATGTCTACAAATGTTCTGCATACAACTTTACCTGTATCTACTGCTAGATCCTGTATCCTGGAGTTACTAACTCAAATTGGTCTAAAATTAATAACCTAAAAAGTGTACAATACCATGTACCCAATCTTAATACCGCACATTTTTTATAAATAAATACTCTCTTTTGACTAGAAGTCGTTTTTCAATTAATACAAAAAACACACACACACTTTTTATTGTCCTATTACGCCTATATTGTTAAAATAATGTATCAGAATCAGATCCCGCCCTTAACTACCTCAGTGTGTGCTACTGTATCAGAGGGTTATGTCTATGTCATCAGATGTGAATTATGAATATGATGTAAGGAAATACTGATAACACTGGGAAGTTGAGTTTGTCACCAGGTCATATTAACCCATTACATTTATATTCATTTTTTACAAAATACTATATCAGGAAAGCAAATATATAACTACGCCAAGGTTTCTTCAGATGAAGGGACCAGTGAGTACACAGAATATACTTGATGTACTAGAAACAAAGGTGGTATCAGAAATAGACCACTTCAGAAGTAAAGACTGAAGAAATAAGACTGGACTTTAATACCAATAAATCAGTGTATGTCATGGTCACCCAGCACAGAAAAGCTTGACAAAAAAAATGTCATTGCAACCTGGCTCGCTTTGATTCATGGTGCGGCCCCTGACTTTGCCACATATTGAGCTCTGCACTTGATTTCAATATTGATTCATTGAAAGTTTCTAATTATTTCAGAGGAAATGTAGCATAACTAATGCTCTTTTTGCTACACTGAACTTTTTAAATAAAGCCACTGTGCCAGTTCCAGGGTGACAAACAGCATTACCTCTGCATAATTTTTTTTTATAACTGCAGTAAGTGCACACTGTTGCAATCGGGTAGCTACCAATTAAAAAAAAAAAAAAAAAGAATTAAATTGAACTTTTTTGCACTGGGACACTGCACAACACAAAATGCTGCATCAAATACGCAATACTGAAACCCCACATGCTAGGAATGCTAATAGCTTTCTTTTTTCCTAGCGTTTCCTGCAAGAGGCTTTGTCATCTACACATTTTGCTGTTGCTATACCTGTATTAGATTTTCCAATGTGGCAATATTTGCCCCATATTTCTGCATATTTTTGTATCCAGGATTGTGTTTTGTTACAATCATTATGGTTTAACCTGAATCGGTATCTTGGAGGCAACTCTTTACTTTAAGGCTTTGGAAGCCCAAAAATGCAAAGCAAGTTCAGATTTGAGCTAATGATAGCACTGTATTCAGTGATTGTGGTAAAGAAAAAAGATTGAAAACATACAGGCTAGTTGCTTCTAATGCACCAACAGTTTGAAATTGATAGCATATTTCTCTTGTGATGCCTAACTGTGTTTCACATTTAAAAGTTATAATAAGAACAACTATGTTAGCAACTCTAATAGTATAGTTTTCAGGAGGTAACAATGTATACATGGAGAAAGGTAGACTTCTGAACTTCAAAAGCACACTACAGAAAGGTTATACAGACTATGTAACTGTTTTTACTTCAAACGTCAGGCCTTCAAAAAACAACACTGGTTTAATAGACCCAGGCCAATTTAAGACCTCAGAAAAGGGATTTTCTGTTTTAACTTTAGGCCTGGTTCTCTGCATCAACTCAAAAGTGCTAGTCTGTGGTTTCTTCAGAGACCAGTCATTAATTTCAGACCTTTCGTGTTTTAAATAATAGTTTGCTGTTCTGTTTAGATTGAAGTAAAATAAATGTTTCTGCATGTCTCAGCTGAATTTTTAAATTGGGCTTTAAAAGACATATCCCTGTTATTTGTTTATTTTAATTAGCTTGATCATTTAAAACAGTTAACCCTTAAAGGCATTAAGAAATAACTTAATTCATGAACAAAGATGAATTTCTACAGCAAAAAGATACCAAACATATAATGTATGTTAATTTAATTGATTTATACCATATTATATATATATATATATATATATATATATATATATATATATATATATATATATATATATATACATATAGTACTGTGCAAAAGTTTTAGGCAGGTGTGAAAAAATGCTGTAAAGTAAGAATGCTTTCAAAATAGACATGTTAATAGATTATATTTATCAATTAACTAAATGCAAAGTGAGTGAACAGAAGAAAAATCTAAATCAAATCCATATTTGGTGTGACCACCCTTTGCCTTCAAAACAGCATCAAGCATCAATTCTTCGAGGTACACTTGCACACAGTTTTTGAAGGAACTTCGGCAGGTAGGTTGGCCCAAACATCTTAGAGAACTAACCACAGTTCTTCTGTGGATTTAGGCAGCCTCAGTTGCTTCTCTCTCTTCATGTAATCCCAGACAGACTTGATGATGTTGAGATCAGGGCTCTGTGGGGGCCATACCATCACTTCCAGGACTCCTTGTTCTTCTTTACGCTGAAGATAGTTCTTAATGACTTTCGCTGTATGTTTGGGGTCGTTGTCATGCTGCAGAATAAATTTGGGGCCAATCAGATGCCTCCCTGATGGTATTGCATGATGGATAAGTATCTGCCTGTACTTCTCAGCATTGAGGAGACCATTCATTCTGACCAAATCCCCAACTCCATTTGCAGAAATGCAGCCCCAAACTTGCAAGGAACCTCCACCATGCTTCACTGTTGCCTGCAGACACTCATTCGTGTACGCTTTCCAGCCCTTCGCGAACAAACTGTCTTCTGCTACAGCCAAATATTTCAAATTTTGACTCATCAGTCCAGAGCAGTCTGCTGCCATTTTTCTGCACCCCAGTTCCTGTGTTTTCGTGCATAGTTGAGTCGCTTGGCCTTGTTTCCACGCCGGAGGTATGGCTTTTGGCCACAAGTCTTCCATGAAGGCCACTTCTGACCAGACTTCTCCGGACAGTAGATGGGTGTACCAGGGTCCCACTGTTTTCTGCCAGTTCTGAGCTGATGGCACTGCTGGACATCTTCCGATTGCGAAGGGAAGTAAGCATGATGTGTCTTTCATCTGCTGCAGTAAGTTTCCTTGGCCGACCACTGCGTCTAAGGTCCTCAACGTTGCCCGTTTCTTTGTGCTTCTTCAAAAGAGCTTGGACAGCACATCTGGAAACCCCTGTCTGCCTTGAAATTTCTGCCTGGGAGAGACCTTGCTGATGCAGTATAACTACCTTGTGTCTTGTTGCTGTGCTCAGTCTTGCCATGGTGTATGACTTTTGACAGTAAACTGTCTTCAGCAACCTCACCTTGTTAGCTGAGTTTGGCTGTTCCTCACCCAGTTTTATTCCTCCTACACAGCTGTTTCTGTTTCAGTTAATGATTGTGTTTCAACCTACATATTGAATTGATGATCAATAGCACCTGTTTGGTATAATTGTTTAATCATACACCTGACTATATGCCTACAAAATCCCTGACTTTGTGCAAGTGTACCTAGAAGAATTGATGCTGTTTTGAAGGCAAAGGGTTGTCACACCAAATATGGATTTGATTTAGATTTTTCTTCTGTTCACTCACTTTGCATTTAGTTAATTGATAAATATAATCTATTAACATGTCTATTTTGAAAGCATTCTTACTTTACAGCATTTTTTCACACCTGCCTAAAACTTTTGCACAGTACTGTATATATATATATATATATATATATATATATATATATATATATAGAGAGAGAGAGAGAGAGAGAGAGAGAGAGAGAGAGAGAGAGAGAGAGAATACATGATTTAAATTAACATACAACATAGTGCCTCAACTTGAAACTTGTTCATGTATTCAATACACTGTATGACACTGTACTTGCTAAAGTAGCTAAATGAGAAACTGACCCATGGGCCAAACCATAGACTATGGAGCTTGGAGAGTTGACTGAACCGACAACTAGCATCTGGGTGCAAAATACTGCAGAGGCTTCTGAGGTGCTGCATATACAAATGCATCACACTGCCTGGCCTTGTCAGACACACTCATATCCTGTGCTGCTCAGTATCTACAACAGCAAGGAAAGACTGGGAACAGAATAACTGTTCATATATATATATATATATATATATATATATATATATACAGTACTGTGCAAAAGTTTTAGGCAGGTGTGAAAAAATGCTGTAAAGTAAGAATGCTTTCAAAAATAGACATGTTAATAGATTATATTTATCAATTAACTAAATGCAAAGTGAGTGAACAGAAGAAAAATCTAAATTAAATCCATATTTGGTGTGACCACCCTTTGCCTTCAAAACAGCATCAAGCATCAATTCTTCGAGGTACACTTGCACACAGTTTTTGAAGGAACTTCGGCAGGTAGGTTGGCCCAAACATCTTAGAGAACTAACCACAGTTCTTCTGTGGATTTAGGCAGCCTCAGTTGCTTCTCTCTCTTCATGTAATCCCAGACAGACTTGATGATGTTGAGATCAGGGCTCTGTGGGGGCCATACCATCACTTCCAGGACTCCTTGTTCTTCTTTACGCTGAAGATAGTTCTTAATGACTTTCGCTGTATGTTTGGGGTCGTTGTCATGCTGCAGAATAAATTTGGGGCCAATCAGATGCCTCCCTGATGGTATTGCATGATGGATAAGTATCTGCCTGTACTTCTCAGCATTGAGGAGACCATTCATTCTGACCAAATCCCCAACTCCATTTGCAGAAATGCAGCCCCAAACTTGCAAGGAACCTCCACCATGCTTCACTGTTGCCTGCAGACACTCATTCGTGTACGCTTTCCAGCCCTTCGCGAACAAACTGTCTTCTGCTACAGCCAAATATTTCAAATTTTGACTCATCAGTCCAGAGCAGTCTGCTGCCATTTTTCTGCACCCCAGTTCCTGTGTTTTCGTGCATAGTTGAGTCGCTTGGCCTTGTTTCCACGCCGGAGGTATGGCTTTTGGCCACAAGTCTTCCATGAAGGCCACTTCTGACCAGACTTCTCCGGACAGTAGATGGGTGTACCAGGGTCCCACTGTTTTCTGCCAGTTCTGAGCTGATGGCACTGCTGGACATCTTCCGATTGCGAAGGGAAGTAAGCATGATGTGTCTTTCATCTGCTGCAGTAAGTTTCCTTGGCCGACCACTGCGTCTAAGGTCCTCAACGTTGCCCGTTTCTTTGTGCTTCTTCAAAAGAGCTTGGACAGCACATCTGGAAACCCCTGTCTGCCTTGAAATTTCTGCCTGGGAGAGACCTTGCTGATGCAGTAGAACTACCTTGTGTCTTGTTGCTGTGCTCAGTCTTGCCATGGTGTATGACTTTTGACAGTAAACTGTCTTCAGCAACCTCACCTTGTTAGCTGAGTTTGGCTGTTCCTCACCCAGTTTTATTCCTCCTACACAGCTGTTTCTGTTTCAGTTAATGATTGTGTTTCAACCTACATATTGAATTGATGATCAATAGCACCTGTTTGGTATAATTGTTTAATCATACACCTGACTATATGCCTACAAAATCCCTGACTTTGTGCAAGTGTACCTAGAAGAATTGATGCTGTTTTGAAGGCAAAGGGTTGTCACACCAAATATGGATTTGATTTAGATTTTTCTTCTGTTCACTCACTTTGCATTTAGTTAATTGATAAATATAATCTATTAACATGTCTATTTTTGAAAGCATTCTTACTTTACAGCATTTTTTCACACCTGCCTAAAACTTTTGCACAGTACTGTATATATATATATAATGGCACCTTTAAGATGAAGTAATGGGACTGCCAAGATTACAGTCCACCTATCCGATTATTAAATTAAATTTCAAACAGATTAATCTATTTTGTTGAGGTCCTGGAGAAAGTAATACATTAAAACAAACCTTAATAAATACATGCTTTTTCCCCCCAGTATGAATACCTTTCTAACAGTAGCAATCAGCACATACATCTTCATATCTTATCAATAAGAAGTTAACATACCGGCACTTTGAAAGGGGAAGAGTTGGGTCCATCCATGGAGCTGTTCTTCTCGGAGCTCCCGAGTCCCGATATACTTCTCCTTCTGGGGGACCTTTCAGCAGACACCTCTGAAACACAACAGATGCCCATTACAAGGATAGTCGCTGCTGTATAATGCTATAAATTCTGACTTTTCTTATAGGCTAGTTTAACCTTTTAATTATATTCCAAAAAGCTACAGTAGTTTTAGCTTCATCCTCCTTTTACCTGCTTTCCACTACATTACTGTGAAAAAGACATGCAACACCCTGCTACTACCGTACGTGCAGCAGTTGCATAGCTGATGTTATCAAGGACATCTGCAAGCTCTGTACTGTATCTCACAATCCAAACAAATAAAACACAGTACTGCTGTACAGCAATTCTCCATCTAAAACAGCAGATGCATTATGAGCAGTTTCAATACAAACGTCCTAACTGCGTCCTGTCAATGTAATTCAACCATGCCCTAGAGGTACTTTATCGAACCATCTCAAAAGAGAGGCACTTAGTTTCTGTGCCCATCTGTAATCCTTTGCTTCTCTTAGTATGTGTCAACAAAGGTGGTCAATGCCAATCAGGATGATGATTTAACGTCACAACATGTGTTAAAAAAAAAAGACTGGCAAAGACTACTATAACAGAACCCATTTTAAATGTACAAAGACCCATAGTATTTTGAAAAATTGAACAGACCAGGTTGGAACCAAACGTGGTCACCTAAAGATGAAAGGCATCATACCCCATGGCTGATCGGCTGAGCCAATCATGGCAAGCATCTGCAAACTATACTCCAGTGAATCCTTTCCCAGCTACAGTACCAGATGGAAATCTACTTATCAATCTGCAGCAGGAACACGAGCCCCACAGCTTCCCTATCTTCATGGTCTCCGCAGAGAAGAGCAGTTAGCATGGTGCTCTCCAATATGGACCAGCAAGAATACAATACAAAAACATTGATTTTGGTTTTACACAATCAAGGCCCACATACAGTAACACATGAAAACATTGATTATAAATATTAAAAACATAAGGCTTCAATTATTGGGCGACAACACTGGTATTGTTTCATTTGAAAATACCCTTATCCTTACTGGACCAGTCTTATCGGATGTGATATCTTGTAAACTAATTTCATATCTTGTAACAATTGTAAGTCGTCCTGGATAAGGTGTCTGCTAAAGAAATAAATATTAATAATAATAATAATAATAATAATAATAATAATAATAACTTTGCTGAGGTTACTCCATCCGTCTTGTTTGACACACAGTCACAAAGATGAAAACTACCAGTTGTCTCTTAGATTCCATTCCCACTTCCTTGTTTAAGTCCTGTTTATCAGTCTTGGGTTCCTTCATTACTAATCCTATTAATAAACCTTTGAATTCTGGAGTAGTGCCCTCAGGATTTAAATGGGTTGCTTAAAAAGCCCACTATAGCAATTATAGGCCCATTTCTAACTTACCCTTCCTGGCCAAAGTTTTAGAACGGGTTGTAGTAGCACAATTACAGTACTATTTGGTATCAAATCAGCTTTATGAAACCTTTATGAAACCTTTCAGTCCGGGTTCAGACCCGCCCATAGTACTGAAACTGCTTTAGTTAAGGTAGTTAATGATTTACTGATGGCTGCAGACTCTGGTTCATCATCTATACTGGTTCTTTTAGATCTAAGTACTGCTTTTGATACTTTAAATCACAAAGTTGTGTTACACTGTCTGAAATCTGCGATTGGTCTTTCTGGTATAGTTTTGCAGTGGTTTACATTTTATCTTTCTGATAGAACACAGTTTGTTACATTGGGTGGGACTTAATCTGATGTTTGCCCATTGATAATCAGCCGACATGGTATTCAATTCCATTGTTATGCAGGTGAGAGTCAACTTTATTTGAAAACTACACCAGATATTACTGTGGCTGTCTCTCTATTCAATAATTGTCTAGCCGACATAAAGACTTGGTTGCAGCAAAATTTCTTACAGCTTAATTGCAGCAAAACTGAAGTAATGTTAGTGGGTTCACCGCATCAGATCTCAACGGCAGTTGATATTAGCCTTGAAATTGATGGACATGAGATCAGTGCCACTTCATTGGTTACCAATCTTGGTGTGAGATTTGACCCTGTTATCATTTGAGGATCATATTAAGAATGTCTGCAAAGTGTCTTTCTTCCAACTTAGGAACATTGCTACAGTTAGATCCTCATTATCTACGACTGACGCAGAAAAGCTTACACATGCCTTTATTTCATCAAGACTGGATTATTGTAATGCTCTTTTTGCAGGTATCTTCTCTAAGGTTATCAACAGGTGACAATATGTTCAAAATAGTGCTGCCTGTATTCTCACTAAGACCAAGAAACATTAGCATATATCTCCTGTTCTTGCTTCTCTCCACTGGCTGCCAGTTAAATATAGGATTGATTTTAAGGTTTTATTACTAACTTATAAATCCTTAGACATTCTCAAGGCCCTGCCTATCTTAGGGATCTCCTTCAGTATCACAGACCTAAATGAAAATTGAGCTACCCTGAATAAATCCAACAATCCATGACTTAAATAATACCTTCAAGCAATACCGCAAACTCCTGAAAGTCAGCAGCCTGGCCAGAAAACGAAATACAAAATGGCACCTTTTTAGAAACATAAAATAAATAGCTCTAAAAAGTTCATTTTTACGTGCATCACCACTTTTGTTGATACAGCAAAAAAACTTTAAAAAATAAACTAAAATAAACTAGTAAAGCTCACTAATACAGTGGAATGTCTCATATCTGACCGTCACATAACAGCCCTGATCAATTAACCGCCTTGCTAAATAAATAAATAAATAAATATTAAAATTAGGCTACGAGAGTAATGGTATCGGCAGCAAAGTGCAGTGCCTACAGTGCGTGTGTCAGTCAGCTGTGTGCAGCAGTGACGTTTCAATAAACCAGTTGAGAAAGCTTTGTCTTTTTTGTGCAATGTGTTTATATGATGGAGCGCACGGCTGCAGATATTGGCAGCATGTTGTTGTAGCTTTTTAATACATTTGAATTAAACAAAGCAAGCTTCATAAACGCAATGCTTACCGGACGTTTGTTTAAAATAGCCGAAGCAATATTTAAACCAAGCTTCTTATCGGTTGTTGGCAATATCAAGAAAGAGCGCAAAGTACCGTGACAGAGATATTAAGAAAGCAGAACTAGGGAGGCAGGGACTTCTAGAGTTAAGAAAGAAGCCATCATTTGCAGGTTACTGTATATTTACCATTTGTTTTGTATGTATATATATATATATATATATATATATATATATATATATATATATATATATATATATATATATTTTTTTTTTAAATGCTTTGCGTGGAGATGGCTTATAGTAAACCGCATAGCAACACTGTGTATTGTAGCCTAATTAATCTTGTTTATGTTTGCTTACTTTTAAAGCAAAGAATTTCCCCATGTTTAAAGCAGTTTGAGTGTTGTTTTTGTTCACTAACCTATTTATACATGTGTAAATGTGATTTCATATAGATGTTCACAAATCCGACTTCCACATATCCACCTATACCCCAGTCCACAGGGGGTCAGATATGCGAAGTTGTACTGTACTTATACTGTAGACACTAACTACAGTAAACCAATTGGAGTACTGTACCACCAATAACATTTTTTAACAGATCAAAATAGTAGTTAGCTGTAATATTACATAACTATATTACAGGTACTGTAGGTAGAAATTAGCAGCATACATATAATTTACATACATAATTACTGTATTAAAAATAAAGTTGTATACCTCTATCACAAATGTTCCCCATCACTTGAAGAAAATCACATGGACAGCTCTATCCAGCAGCTGATTGGCAGAGCACAGGCTCTGACTTAACCAATCACCAATGTTCTGGTTCCACCTTTGGTCATCGTTTAACCAGCTCTATCGACTCTGTTTTTGAACAGTTGCTCTACACCTCACCAGTTAATACACAGTGTTCCACTGACAGCGCTGTCTTCCTGCTCCATGTATATTCACTCTCACTCTCTCTTGGATTCTGTCATAACCTTCACTTTATCACTGGCCCAGACTCTGGCTGCGAGAGGATGAGATTCTACCGCAGTTATTCAATCAAATCGCTCCAGCTGCATTACTCTATTACTCTCAAATCGAGCTGCTTCTGCTGCGGAGTCTGCCTGCTGGCTGCACCACAGAGACAGTGCACTGAACAGAGCTCCCAGAGTAGCAAGAATTAGGAGAAATTTATAGTTGTACTAAACCGAAAATCTAAAATTTCCTTTAATGGTTGTCTAGCAAAACCATAACTCAAAACACCCAAGCACATCCGACTTAATTTCCAAAATGATCAGGTCTTGCATTTTTGCAGAGGCTGCGGGCCCCTGTCCAGAGCTTACTGTAACTCCCCAAGGGGTGGTACAGTACAGAACTGTATATCAGCCGCTACAGTAGCGTGACTCATTATTTTTTATAAACTGTATTATTCACATTTGAACACATCTGTATTGTTTAGTGAAACAACAACAGAAATCCTGCTCAATTTAAAAATGTAAAAATGATTTCCATTACATGAGAGTAGGTGTTAAAACGTCATGCTGCAATTTACAACTATAATTCTCTTCATTTAGTTTTTTTCTATAAACACAATACATACTTAAACTGTATATTTTAAATGCAATGTTAAGTTTTATACTTTACAGTGGGCTACGTTAAATTTAGGCTAATATGTAAAACACATTTTACAGCTATGGCCAAAAGTTTTATATTCTATGGGGTGATGCAAAACGTTTAACCATAGCTGTATACTAACACATGTATACTTACTAACAAGCAATGCATAAGATACAGTCTAATTAAAAGCACAATTGCCACAAAGTGGTATTCTTCAGATCAATAGCTTAGGTGGGATCTGATCTAAAGATTTGAAAACATTTCCAAAATCAGTAATAGTGACTTTTTCCAACAAGATAAATTACCTTACAGTAAAATCCAATAGCTCTGCTTTAATCTCAAGACTGTGGGAAACACAGCTTCTGTACCAGGCCCACTTTGTGTTCACGGAAGGAAGAGTTAAAGATCAGCCTTTCCCAAAGTAGCGTGCTCCTGTCCAGCACTCCACCCTTGATTTCCCTCACAATAAGATCGATGCATCTTCCTAAATTTCTGCATTCAGTTACAGCACAGCTCTGCCACACTGCAAAATGTCATTTAGTGTACAATCAGAAAATACACTACTGTTAAACCAAGCTGCACAGCACAGTATAAACCTCCACTTTAATACATTCTTTTTTTAACCAATAATTGTATGCCATACAGCAAATGGAAATGTACTGTTATGTCAACTAATGATAACATTAACACCAATATACATACAGGTCATTCCATGCCAACTCAACCAGTGCCGTTGCCCGTCCGTCTCAGATTTTCCTAGAAAAATTCACCTGGGGGTTTTCAGACACGCTGAGTTCAGAAATGATAGCCATTATTTTATTTTTTTTTACTTTCCCCTTCGACCTGTGACCTTGCAAAGGTCAACGTAAAGTGAGAAAGGGACCTTGACCAGAAAAATCACTCTGGGTGCAATTTAGATGCTACCATCATGTGTAGCACCTTGTGCTACTTGTATTGAATAGGGCTTTTCAGAAAAAAATACTAGGAGCACCCTACTCACTTATGGCAAACTGCATGACTAGGGGTAACTGACGACTTTTATTCAAACTTCAGCCTAACCCTTTACCCTGTAGGGGAAGTGGGTCCTAACATGGAAGTATTGCTTTAAGAACATTTGGAACCAGTCTTCAGATTCTGTGAAAAACTTTTGGTTTCAAGTCCCACCACTGGTCATTAAACCCCCTTGAAATTTGAGTTTTTGCTATTTGTACCAAGTTTAGGCAGTAATAACTTGCATGGGGGGACTCCAAAAAATCACCCAATAATATGTTTGGATAGACGTTAATGAGATCTACAAGCATCAAGCAAAATATGTTGGTATCCGGGGATTTTTTGGCATATATTTGAAGTTGCATTTGTCATGCATTTGAGCATTGCTTATGGCCACTTTGGTGTGGTTAAAGTACCACATAGTTCTATCCAAAATGGCTATTTCTTCAATTGTGCATTCTCTGAGGATTGATCTAGAGGAAAAAGTAACAATTTGGGCTTCTAATGGCACTAGCTTGGAGCTGAGAGGTTATGAACTTGCATATGGGACTTGGGACTTTGTTGTTATGATAACACATTTGAAAACTACCAAAACCTTACTTAGTTGGATTTTAAAAACCAAAAAGTGATAATAATGTGTTTTTTTTAATTTATTTTTTTTATACGTTGTGGTGCATGCCTAGGAGGATAATTGATTGACTGACCAACCATTTGTGAAAAAGCCATTTGCTGCATTCTCATGCTAGCCAATCAGTCAATTTCAGGCACAACTGAAAGTCTTCGATGACAGAGACAGGTGTATTTAAAAGTTGCTGTAAACAAGGAAGATGATTTTTTTTTTTTTTTTAAGAAAAACCGTGAATTTAGTTTTTAAAACCCAACTAAGTAAGGTTTTGGTAGTTTCAAATGTGTCATCGTAACAACGAAGTCCCAAGTTTATTATTATTATTTGTTTATTTAGCAGACACCTTTATCCAAGGTAACTTACAGAGACTCGGGTGTGTGAACTATGCATCAGCTGCAGAGTCACTTACAACTACGTCTCACCCGATAGACGGAGCACAAGGAGGTTAAGTGACTTGTTCAGGGTCACACAATGAGTTACTGGCTGAGGTGGGATTTGAACCGGGGACCTCCTGGTTACAAGCCCATTTCTTTAACCACTGGACCACACGGCCTCCTCCCATGCAAGTTCATAACCCCTCAGCTCCAAGCTAGTGCCAGTGGAAGCACATACTGTTACTTTTTCCTCTAGATCAATCCTCAGAGAATGCAAAGTTGAAGAAAGAGTCAGTTTGGATGGAACCATGTGGCACTTCAACCTCACCAAAGTGGCCATAAGCAACGCTCAAAGGCATGACAAACGCAACTTCAAAAATCTGAAAAAAATCCAAAATCCCCGGATACCATAATATTTTGCTTGATGCTTGTAGATCTCATCAACATCTATCCAAACATATCATTGGGTGATTTTTTGGAGTCCCCCACGCAGGTTATTATGGCCTAAAATTGGTACAAATAGCAAAAAATAAAATTTCAGTGGGGTTTAGTGACCAATGGTGGGACTTTAAACCAAATGTTTTTCACATAATTTGGAAGACTGGTACCTAAGGTTCTTACAGCAATACTTACATACCCCTACAGGGTAAAGGGTAAGGCTGAAGTTCGAATAAAACTTGTCAGTTACCCCCTCATCTGGCAATTTGCCAGAAGTGAGTAGGGTGCTCCTAGTATTTTTTTCTGAAAAGCCCTATTCAATACGAGTAGATCGAGGTGCTACACATGATGGTAGCATCTAAATTGCGCCCAGGGTGATTTTTGTGGTCAAGGTCCCTTTCTCACTTCAGGTTGACCTTTGCAAGGTCGCAGGTCAAAGGGGACATTAAAAAAAAAAAAAAAGGCTATCATTTCTGAACTCAGCATGACAGAAAACCCCCAAGTGAATTTTTCTAGGAAAATCTGAGACCGACGGGCAACGAAATGTCCCTTTTTTGGTTGAGTTGGCGTGGAATGACTTATACATATTTTTGGGGGGCATTTCACATTCATATAGTAAAGAGAACAAATTCAACAGGAAAATGCATTTCAGCATTGATAATGATATTCAAGCATTTCTGCTACTGTACTAAAATAATCAATAAATAAATCACATAAAATTGATACAAAATCTGTCACATGCCAGCGATTCAGGAAACAGAAAATATGAAATACACAACAAGAATATGGATTGATTTGAATATTGGGAGTGTAGGAGTTCCGGGTCTACTGCGAGTTAAAATTGCATGTCATCTGCCTACTCTGACACAAATGCACAGTACAGCAATACTATACACCTGTAGGATGTGGCTTGCCTTTCAAATGAACACAGAAAAGACCGGTCCAGTTAACATGCTTCTATGACGCCACAGTAGATTCATCAATCACAGGCCAATTCCCAGTAGAGGACACATTGATCTGTTCCAATGGAATTAAGCTGCTGACTGCCAACAGCAGCATTATGCTTATGAGACTGAACTTGGCTCATTAGCGCTTTCTTCTGAATGACAAGTAATACTTTTTTTTTTAAACAAAGTTATTAAAAAACTGGATAAGGGCAGACGCCCTGGATAAGGCTGTTTCTTGTTTGTGGTTGAGGTACAGTAGGTGTATGGATGGTACTGCATACTGTTGTGATCCGTTTGTCTTTGTAGGGGATGGAAATCATTCTCACAGCAGAAAAGAAGACAAAATAAGTCTGAGACTGGGCTTTTTTTCTTTAGCCAGCTATATTACATGAATAATTAATTCAGCCCATCCATGCTCAAATATCACTGCAGTTATGTTCTGTGGATTTTAATGTGAGGACAGACAAGGTGAAAACAAGATAATCTCGTCAAAGATTCAATCATTGAGATAGCCAATAAAATATTCACAAGAGCTGATTAAGATGTTAAACCAACAGGGCTTCTTTAGATGGTAAAATGGAAGGTTCATTTTAAAATCTATATTGTACAAAGATTGGGTTGTAAAACGGAAACTGAACCAATAAACTCAAGTATATATTTTGGAGAGAATTATCTGCTATGTACAATGTATTGTACAGCCTTATTGATATATTTACCTTATGCTTTTTCTCATTTATCTTTTATAATATGGACACATACACCTTTAGGCTACAACAGTGCTTAGCAGGTGTAACAGTATGATGCAGAATGCAGGTTGCCAAATGCGTCTTACAGAAATACATTGAGAATTAAAATGTGCCACACCTACCAGCTCTATGGAATATAGAGTTGACGGCAATTTCTAACTGTTATAATAATAATAATAATAATAATAATAATAATAATAATAATAATAATAACAACAACAACAACAACAACAACAGGCAAAGCAAGGTTTAAAGAATTACATTTTATATGTTAATCTTCAGCAAATGCATTTGTTCTATGAGCATGCATGTTCAGTTTAACGATAATAAAACCTTAGGATATATTTATTGGTGCTGGCTTAAAAACAAGTTACAAGCCTCCCTTTCCATTATGACAGATTACACATCTTAACCCTTTTGAAGAAATCTTTAATAAAGTATTGATTATTCAAAGCACTGGAGCAGACATCTATTCTCAGGTAGTAGGCCTAATTCTAGTAACAGAAAGCAGAGTTGGGTGGTTGGGTGAGAAGTGTGATGTTTACAGGGAGTATGAACTACATTTCCCAGAATGCACAGAAATTATTTTATACTGACCAGCAACAGATGAATTGTAGAACTTCTTATTTTTACCTTTAATTCAATATCTTTATTTATAAGAAATCATATTTATTAACTTGTAATCCCCCCCCCCATGGCTAAATGAAGTGTCAATCACTCTTGAAGTGACAACTCCTTAGGCAATAGACAGGGACATAATAGTCCAGTTTAATCTAAACTGTTGTCACTCCACAATTTTAAAGCTCCAACAACAGCAAGCAGTATCACACATGCTTACCTACAGAGTGACTACTGTACCCCACTTCAGGCTCAGCATATCTGTATCCATCTCTCATCGCATATGCCAAACAGTATGACATAAAATAGAAGACAATTAAAGACGCTTGCCAAAGAAACTGTCCAATACATACTGTAATGAGAATGAAGTATGAAATCACAACTAACACAGGTCTCTGGACTTAGAATTTCAAGATTCCCGATTTTAACCCCCCAGTTTTAGTAATGGAAAAATACAGATCCTGTACCGACCAATGGAAATTGTCAATAAAAACTTAGTACTCTCTGTAAATTGCAAAACTGAACTCGAGGTGAAAAGATTGACAATGTGATAAAGTCTAGTCACTACTCTACCTACACCCATAAAACATGCCTTGGAGGGACTACTACAGTATTCCAAGAATCTAAAGCAACCTGCTTTTGCTGGTACAGAATCTACAGTTCAAAGCCAGTAAACAAAGATTACACATGGATTATTATGATTATGGTCAACAATACGGCCACTGAAAGGTCACAGCAAAATTATGACACTCCAAAAGCATGTTCTATTTTTAGTGTTCTCATGGTCCCCTTCAGATACCAATTGAAGGACCAGCCTTTACACAACAACAAACAGGAGTTGAAGAGACTACAGTAACACTGCCAGCTCTGTTGGGAGTGCATACAGGATTTTTCGGGATTACAGAATCATTCCTCAAGATTTCCTTGATAACCCCCAATACTGATGTTCAACTCCATTCCAACTTAAAGATCTTAGTTTAGCAGGAAACAAAAACCTAGCAAAACAATGCAAAAGATGTCCTCTCTCTGCAATGTGCATGGAGTTATGGCCAATGACCTCCTGGTACAGTAAGACTGAAAACAGGGCTCTGGCTGAGGTGCTGGCTTAGCCGGGACATCAGAACCCAGATAGACTTGATTTACAGTATTGCTCAACAGGTACTGTACAATACATTTAGCGAGAAAAAAAAAGAAGAAAAAAAAACTAAAAAACGGTATGTGATATGTGAAAACGTCAGATTTGAGAACATCTATAGAAAAAGCATTTACACATCCATAAACAGGTTAGTTAACAAAAACAACACACAAACTGCTTTAAAACATGGGTATTTTTTTTTTTTTTTGCTTTAAAAGTAAGCAAATGTAAACGAGATTAATTAGGCTACAAACACACAGTGTTGCTATGTGGTTTGCTATAAGTCATCTCCAGACGAAGCTTTAAAAAAAAAAAAAAAAGAATACAGAACAAAAAACGGTAAAATGTACAATAAGCACATTACACACACACACACACACACACACACACACACACACACACACAAAAAAGCTTTCTCGACTGGTGTATTGAAACGTCACTGCTACCCGCAGCTGACTGACACACGCACACAGCCTGCCTCACAATGATGAACGCACCAAAAAACTGATTGCTATAAGGCTTTCTTTCTGTTTCCATTGCGGAAGCTGCATTTGCTGCCAATGCCATTCATTACTCTTGTAGCATACTTTTAATATTTATTTATTTATTTAGCAAGGCAGTTAATTGATCAGGGCGGTTGTGCGACGGTCGGATATGCGACTTTCCACTGTACCAGTAAATGGGAAAACTCCTAGCAACCATTTAAAATATTTACTTGTAAACCCAATTTCAGAGCAGACTGTCAACAAAGCACACTGACCTCTGACAGTGCTACACAAGTGGCCTACAGGATTTGTGGGTTTATGTATTATTTAACTCAAATTAATAAATTAGTGACAAGAAAACAAGTTAAATAAGAAAAAAAAACAGTATACAGTACTATAAGGAATAATGTACTCAGAAGGCAGGTAACACGCATGATTCAGATTACTGCCACACAAAGACATGTGTTTTTGTGTTTCATTGTCATTGCCAAGGATTCAGTACCCTCCCTGCACCTGAGGCCCAGATTAACCCAGCCTAACACACAAACTGCGCCTAAAAAAATGTTCCTGTGCACTTACTGATAAAGTTTACAAAATCAGTGCAATGCTCATGAGCAGAAAAATGAGTGATGTTTTATTATTATTGTTAAAATGATCAATACTCGGCAAGTGACCACAATAAGTCACCTTTTGAGTACACATTGAGTGTTCAACGTAATTACAGCAAGAAAAAAAAAAAGTTATCTTTAAATAATTGTATATTTTCAACTACTTTAATACAGGTCTGGTCTTTTATTGTTAATATTTCTGCTGCCAATCTGCAAGAAACTATTTTTGGCACAGTGACTCAAATATACATTATTGCGATGCATTACTCATACACAGCCTCCACTTTGTAAACACAAGTGCTGTATTGTTTTCCTTTTGTTTTGGTTTTATTTTACAACAGGTATATCTGGTAAAAGTATATTGTGCAATAAAGCACTCCTTTTATTTGTGGTGGTGGTGGTGATGGAAAAATACAATACCAAGCTCGTCAACAGTGCTATTCTTAAAATCAACATACATATTAAACAAGACTATTTATCATTTAATCATTTTCATATAATAAAAAAGTTAAACACATCTTAAAAGAAAAAAACAAACAAACAACACTGTTCCTGTTTCAAAAGCAATGCATTACCATTTCAACTGCATCAATGAGCAACTTGAAAATGACAATAAAGACCGGCGAATGATACACCAGCGCCGACTATTGAACCACTTCACTTTCATGCTCTACAACCTACGCCAATCACGGCCCCAAATGATCTAAATATATTCCAACATATTTTAATATCAGTGGTTAATATTGAGTTTAGTTAGCCGATACCGGTGAATAAAGAGTAGGATACTCTTTGGTCAAATGTTTCAACGCCTGTCGTATGCCTTACGAATGACAATGCTTAAGAATCGGGTTAGAAAACAGAAATAAGACAATACAAATCAAACAAAAACTTACCTGTAAACTGCGTGATGTTGTGCTGATGTTACACGCCCTCCATGCTTGCACTACACTGCTTGAGCAACGATCAAGAAAGTTAACATTTCTTTCTAGCTCATTCTTTAGCCTCTATGCCTGCCTCTTTCTCACCCCAGACCGTTTGGAATGTTGAAACGCCTGATCCCAAGTCAGTCAAACCCACTCAGCTTCTATTTCTCTGTTCCTCTATTCACTGGAGCACAACAATAAGCAGCCTTCCTATCTCCGAATCTGAATGCAAACACACACATGCCGCGTGCATCGTTCCTAGAGCAGAGCTCCCTTGTCCTTTTTCAAATCTCATCCGTCTCTGGCTCAACAGGGGGTGTTTTCTCTATTCCAACTGTTGCTTTTACTCTAACTTAATTTTTTTCAAGGCTTTTCTTTTACTGTATGTCAACCAATGTCACAAACTCCACCAGCTTCTTGAGAATGCTGATGCTTTTATTCATTACGTTATAAAATTAAATGTGTATTTATTGCCAGTTATTCTGTGAATGTAAAAAAAAAGAAACGTACAGCATAACTTGCCACAACGTATTCCTTTGTACTTGACGCTAGTTTGTATTTCCTTCCCTCTATCCTTCTTTACAAGAGCTGTTTCATAAATATATTGCTATTTTAAAATCAATTAATTTAAATCCGACGATACTTTAAAATCCTGTTTAAAACATTTTTTTTTACCTGAAGACAGTTTACTTTTAAATCGTTTTCGAGCTCGTCAAAAAAAGAACAAGTTTAACTACAATACCATATACTGTTAAGTAAATTGTCTTTCTAGTCTGCCCGTGTCGTTCTTAAATGCATAGGGTCTAACAGCAGGGCTTACTGCACATGTATAAACATACTGCACTAATCTGTGAAGCAGTGTTGCAAAGTGTCACAGGAAAAACAAGCGGCACAGCCTTTCAAACGAAGCCCAACCCTTTTCAGGGGGAGGGGAGTGGGGGTGTTTATACAAATTCCGTATTTTTTTTAATCGTTTTTCTGTTGAACGAGGGGTGATAGGATTCTAAAATTCTAATGACGTTCCTATACAGTGACAGCATTCAACCCGCGACTCTCAAAAAATTAAAGCAACTTGTTAAAATAACAAGCCCAATTCCGCGTATTTTAAGTGTACTTGGCAACTGTGCTGTGAACCCATCCTCCCGCTAAGCTCACAGCTCAGGTCATGATAAAACAGCAATGACGCAGATCCTCTGAGATGCACAGTGCGTGACTGAGCGGGATAAACACAACTCTCATGCGGATACTGGCTGTTGGTATGGGGGGTGCAAGAACTCCACGGTTAAGATACTGTACTGGTAGTCACACAATATGTTACCTGTGACAGCTGCTGCAGTCATTTCAGTCTGGAGTCAAAATAATGCATTTTCTAGATGGCAAAGTAATTGTTGCATTCAAAATACACATTTTAAATTTAAATAAACAAGGAGAGTCACATTACTAAAATAAAACAAAAGAAAAAAATGGCTTTAAAACAGCTATTGTGCTGAAGAGAGTACCTGAATATTCAGCACTCTGCTGAAGTATATACTCAGATTGGCAAGGGGTTGAAAACTCTTTTGTGCCAGACCTGTCTCTGTCAGCATGAGCTATTTAAGGATGACCAACACTGGCAAAAGGGGTAAACAAATGTGTTATAATTATTTGCTGCATACTGATGCAGCCTTGTACTGTTGGGGTTAACTACTCACAAACTTGCGGTACTGCATAGGCAAAATGTTTCCCAGTATCTTGAGATGGCACATCTGTAACAGATCTGCCGACCCTCTCTGCCTCATCAATCGCAAACAATCGGCACTTACAGAAAGAGTCTTCCTTTCCGACAGGGACTCTGAGAACACAGTGGCTACTCTGCAGCAAAGGGGATTTAGGATATACAGCATGTGAGGCTTTACTGGAAGATAAATCATTGAGACAAACAATGTGCGTCATACTTCCAGCACTATCATCTATACTGCACTGTACCGTGGCTCATTCAAATATTGAGATATTCAAATGCACCAAATTTGCCAGATCTAAACCCTATGGCCTCAATCACGACTGTATACTTCTTGAGGTTTCATTGCATCCTGGAGCATTTCTTTCCTTACCAGGCTTCCACAATGAACTGATTGTATCTCAAGTTATTTGCCACAGAGCGCACAATACAGTTCTCAGTGCTTCATCCATAATTACTAAACACTCAACAGTGATGAATTTAGAAATACTAAAAGAAACTAAAATTCAATAACTATTTCCAGTTTTTTGGCGCTTCTAAAATGGAAGCTTGTACTGGAAGACACAGACATTCTTTTGCTGTGAAGCATGCGTTGGAGTCCCACCTTATTCTTAAAACCACCTGGATGAATTTGTGGAATTAGCATGTTAAAAAAAAAAAAAAAAAAAAACCTCACAGCTGACTGAAGCATAGCACAAGACAAAGAGCCTTTGACAATTAGGCTCCCTTTACCGCCAGTCTTTTTTTCATTAGACAATATTTACATGGGGACTTACAAAAAGGTTTTCTTTACATCTAAAACTGTGATTCGCATGTTATGAGATTGTTATAGGAAAGCTGCATTTTGAGCGTATCAAAGATTCCAGAGATACAAAAAAAAAAATACCATATAGGCTATAGTATGCCTCTACTCCTACTTTACTGTGGGAGCATATCAAATACAGCAGTTTAAAAACGTTTCACACAGTGAAACAACTTAAAAAAGCCATGAAGGTCACAAGTACAGTGACTGGCACAGGCAGGGATGTGAAAAACAGTTCAAAGAAATCTCCTGGTGTGACCAAGAGTGGTGGCAACCAACTGTATCTACTCTTCCAGTAAGTAATGTCTGCTGTGTTTGAGGTGCCCCAGTGAATTAGATTTTTCTCAGAGAGAAATACTTTTAAAAGCTGCATGGTCCCACCAACACAATCCAATTCATGTGTGACTGCTTGCTTACATTATTACAGAACATAATACAATTAGATTGAAGCAGCTAGACTATCATCTCAGTTTGGGTAAATAATTTATAAGTAACTGTATTCTTACAGCATATTACTTTCTTAATCATTTTAACCAGCATAGGTTTACAGCTGTCATATACTGTACAACACTTTGGAGGCCATTGAAAAAACCTCTCAATTAAATGATATTGTTATTCAGGCTCCAATTTTGCACCAATTTTGCAATTACGCTGTAGCTTTTGGATTGGAAGATTGTGAAACGGATCCCTGGCTAGCACTGACTAAGCCTTAGCGTTAGTCAAAACTAAGCATCACCGGGCCAAACACGACGCAGATAAACTCCAGAGGGACTGTACTATAATTCCTACTTAATTTGAAAAATAATAAACCACTGGGGTGAGAGTTAGTTAGTCATTTAATCTCAGGGGCGTCACCACGCACTATAATCCATAGAAAGTGATCTTGCTTGACTAAGCTCTTGCGTCACTTTGAAATGAAGAAAACAGTGGTGGAGAGTGAGTGTGAATTCAACTTGGTTTACAATGTGCAGGGGTTAGAGAACTTCATCTGTAAGCCTGCATAGGGAAAGAACATGACATGACAACTAGCTTTGTCAAACTACATGCACTTCTATAAAAGAGCAATAACCACTACCCACAAAACAAATCAATTCCTAGACAAACGGGGTACAAAATTCAAGGCTGTTTTAAAGGCCTGAGGCAATTGTAAAACCACTGTTAAAAGCGTTTCAAATCAGTAATGCTTTTGGGATGTGTAGCCCTGCACCAATGTTCTATAAGACTGATGAAAGAATATGTAAATTGCATATTAACCAGAAAGCTCCCAACAAACAACATAACATAGTATTCCTGGGATGGAAATAAGACAATCTTAAAATAAACAAACTAAGTACAAAACAGGCTAGAGTTAATGTAATTCTGGAGCCAAAAGCAGAATCAAAATGTGTAATGCAGTGCTGCTAAGCAGCGTGGGATCAAAAGATTATCTGTGGCACTTCAAGCAATGACACACAAATAGAACAAAACTATTTGAGAAATAGGCCTATTTAATTTTAGTTAGTGTGAAAACATGAATATTTCTAGCACAGTAGGAACTCAATGAAATTTCAAATAAAATTGAAAATTAACTTACTGCAGATTATTTATGAAAACAAAACGCGTAGTTTTTAAATGTAACAAATTAACTGTTTTTTCATCAGACAATAATTGCATTTTTTTTTTTTTTTTAAATATAATCCTGCAGTATGCAGGTATTTGTATCGGACTCTGAACCAGACACCTCAGTATTCCGCTGAAAAAGCAGTACCATTTTTTTTTACCATTGTTTTCACAGCTAAGGGCAACTGTCATTGTATAAATGTTTTACTGCAGAAACAGCTTAGAAAATCAGGCATTTTTGTCACCGGCAAGCTTAACATTGTCATACAAAATAGCCCCAGTGCTCCACCTCTTGAACCTTGCTGGCTCTGAATAGAGTTCAAATGAAGCTGGCCACAGAATAAAACAGAAATCTGGAGTCTTTCAGATCTGATGACTGTGTATGTCTAATCAACAGTGGCTGCTGCTATAAATTCACATGGTCTGCAGCAATGACTTGTGTTTGTTGCACAGTGCTAAAAACCTGAAAAAAGCAGTCAGTGCATGCCGTTCCCCCTTCTCCTGCTGCACTGAACACACAGGTCCTGCAGGCCACAGACCTCACTGCCTACTCCATTGCTGCTGGGTCAAAAACATACACAGAGCTTT
The DNA here is from genome assembly GCA_030684275.1 of Acipenser oxyrinchus oxyrinchus. NCBI lineage: Eukaryota > Metazoa > Chordata > Actinopteri > Acipenseriformes > Acipenseridae > Acipenser > Acipenser oxyrinchus. The sequence continues at coordinate 9,390,711 of CM060258.1, read as the reverse complement.
TCTGTCTGTTGCTTTGAATTCCAAACACTGAGCACATGCCCACTTTCCCAAACATCTTCACACAAAGAACTTGATTAAAATAAATCAGCATTCAGTTATTTTGCGTCTTCTTTTTCATACAGTAAACCAATGAACTATTGTTCAAATCACACAAGCTATTCAGAGTAGACCTTTGGTATTTTATTCTGCTTCTGTGCACTCGGCTCACTCAGGTATTAATTATACAGCACTGGAAACGTGAGAGTGCAGAGAGAAAATGAATAGCATATGCAACAGACTGTGTAAACACTAAAGAAGAAATAAATATACTGGATATTTCCCATATTAAACACATGGACCCATAACTTTGTGTCATATATGTATTAAGAGACTATTCATAGTCCCTATACAGCAGGTGGGGTACAACAGCACCATCTTAGTACAAGTTTTCCTTAAAATGTGCAGCACTGTTGGTCAAGTGTTAATACAGCACCACTGTATGACTATATTGTATGACAACTGAAGCCAGTGCAAATACTGGAATTACATTGAAACACTTAAATATCAAGGAAAACATTACGTTTCTAAAAGCTGTCATTATATTTAGAATTTACAGATTCTTGCTCCGACTACAGTAGATATAAATATCTACTCAGACTTTAGATACAACAAAAAAACAGAAGACAACCTGCTATTTCATTTTGAGGGTCTGGAGGCGATGACTACGAGTGTGGGTCCTTCAGTCTATTTCCTGAGACACCATGCACCACAACACTCTTCTGTACAAATGTGTAAATAAATGGATGGAAAAGAAAGTAAAATGTCCTTGTACAATAACTTCGATCTGCAAAGGGCTACACATTTGTTTTACTTTATTATTTTTATAGTGCCTGACTGACCATCTGGTGGTTCAGTTATGACTTATTGCAATAAAACCCAGTTGAAATGCTAAGCAGCTGTTCTGATGCACTTCGTATTTATAAAAATATTTAACCAGAATAGTCTGGAGAGAAGAATGACTCCATTCCATGAAAAAGGAAAGGAATAACATAAACTTGTTAAACTTGTATCCTTTTGTCATATTTAAATGACGGTCTTATCCCAAAATTAAGAAGAAATATACCTTCATAAGCAGCTACTGTAACAATTGCAATACACACCTACAACTTGAAATCAAATACAACACATCATTGCTGATCAAAGAATAAACAAGAATAATAAATCTAATGTCTTATCCGGTAAATTTCTGTTAATTTTCCTGAGCACATTCCTACTAAAAAAAAAAAAAATCAAAATGTATGATTAAGAACAGTCTCAAAGTTATATTTTATGAGGAATTGCACTTGCCCCAAGTCACTCTGTTTCTGAACAACAGCCCAACTTACCTGATTGAAAACCACACAGAATGTGTCTTGGCATCACTTCCATGCTTCTGGTCCCAACAGAACCAAGACCAGGTGTGATCTTCATCCAGTTAGTTCAATTTATTACCAGTGCTGTGTCAATCAAGCAACCAACCCATGTCTGTTCTCTTGTATCCAACATAAACAACATCTGCAATTGTTGTCAACTGGTAATGCCAAGGAATGCTGCCTCACCACACAGGAAGCACAGGGTTGATGTGTTTTTCAGTGACATAAGGACTGTATGAGGTACAGTACAAGAAACACAACTTTGCACGGCAGTTACAAAATAAAACAATCCAACTTCTACAGCTGGCTGTCCATCATTTTCAGTAGTGATTTATAAAGAAGAAATATAGCCATATCATCTTTAATAACCAATACACCAACCCTTGTGTATCAAACAAATACTGAATGTCAAAGTTCACTTCTAGAGAAAGCAGCTTATAGGGCACATTAGGACCTTTTTATTTTACTGTGTTGCATGTTCCCCATGTGTTGCTACAACTGTTTACGTAAGGTGTATGTGTTTTTTTTTTTTTTTTTTTTTTACATTGACGACTTTTTTAAACTTTTAAATTGCATTCCCTGCCTCAAGATGGCTTCCCATGTACTCGCATGGACCTCGCAGAACTACATTTCCCATCATCCTCCTGCTCACATATGTAACTGAGATGGATTTACCAGTGAGCAGGAGGATAATGGGAAATGTAGCTCTGAGAGGTCCATGCGGGTACATGGGAAGTCATCTTGAGGCAGGAAATGCAATTTTAAAAATGTAAAAAAATAATAATAAATTAAAACAATACACACACCTTACGTAAACAGTTGTAGCAACACATGGGAACACGTAACCCAATAAAATAAAAATATTCTTCATTGAGTCCCTTAAGGCTCAGGCTAGCCAATGTAAAAATCCAGAAACCTTCACGGCATAACAATTTTTGTCTATTACCCCCTCTAGTGGGCATCCTAGTTTTTTCTATAACCTTAACACAGATGCCATATGTTTAGCTTCCTTAAAATGTTTCGCTATTGGGGAATTTAAATCCTCCCGTCTAATCGCACTCTTATGCTCAGAAATGCAGGTTTTAACAGGTCTTGTAGTTTCAGAAACATATATAAGTCCACATGGACATTTTATTATGTAAACCACATAATCAGAGACAGATGGAAAGTAATCCTTAATATAATACTTCTGTCCAGACTAAGATGGTGGAAGATGGTGGAAGGTCTTGGATCTAATCATATTATACTGTTCACAGTGTCCGCATGGTTTATTCCCCCAATAGCTCTTATCAGATAGAAAATGTGTCTTGGTTACCATCTTTGTTTGTAAGACATAAGTGGTGGTTCAGAGAAGATCGTTTCTAACTTTTCATTCTCAGCAATTAAATGCTCACCATCCCACCCCAAGCAAAGGCTCTAGAAAAAGCTTGTCTCTAGCCTACCCAGCTTTGCAACACCCTCAGGCTGGTACTCGGGGAACTGCGCCTCCGATGGTACGCTGACTGTCCTCCGCAGGTTTCTCCCCTTGGAGGAGTCTGACTGGCTTTCATGGAGCACCTCAACCGGCATCTGTGATGGAGAGAACAAGACCAGCGGTAATGAGAATTCTGAGCCCGCACTTTCCCATTCTGTTCATGCCTCCGGTGATGGAAACTAACATAGTTAATGCGGGATCATTCCATGTATGGCAAGAGATACTGGTTCACCCTACACTGCATGTTTGCTTTCTTCTGCATGTTATTTACATAAAGTCACAGGTCATAATTCTGGGAAAAAAAAAAAAATAGAAGATTTCTAAAGTGTAACACCAACTACATAAACACTGGTTCTTTATATAGAAAACAAGTGTGATTCCATAGGACAGTGTGTCTAAATAGGTTACTAGAGTTTACATGGGTTGTACAATAGCCGTGTGAGCCAAGCCAAGTTTCACATTGGCTTCAATAAGAAACATCATTTTATACCAATAAAATGTAAACCTGCATGTATGGTACAGTATAAATAACAACAGAATCGTGTTTCCGCTGTCAGCTGTGAGTGTATTTGATAGTATTTTTTTTTTTTTACAGGTACAGTACAGGTCCAGCCACACTTACTTCTTCCTCCTTGTTGAGCAGTATCAGCTGGTTGTCCGTCAGGATGCAGTACTTCCTCTCCCATGTGGTGGTCTCGGTGTAGGGGGACTGGCCGCAAGACAGCCGGTGGGTGGGCGGTCCCTTCACATCTGAGAAGAAACCAAAAGGAAAGAAGTCAGTGGACAAGAGCAGCGAACCAAAGCAAAGAATTGTCTGAAATACAATAGGTCAGTCAATGACAGAAGAAAGTCATATTGTCAAATGTCATATTGTAAACACAAACCAAATTTAGGTCCGGTATGCAATACAAACCAACGATGTGTGTTTCACAAAAAGTTGTATTTACTGCAAAGAACATTACAGTAATTACAGAACATTGTGTCAGCATCTCATAGAAATAATGACAACATTAACGCGTAGCTATAAAAAGCACAGCCTGTCCATAAATTACAGCGTTATGCACAGTATGTTAAGGAATTGGAGAGCTTGATACATTAAAACCTGTATTGAGGGGGGTGGGAAGAGGTTGAAAAGTATTTGTCTGCATAATGTTGTGTGACCACTAGATGGCAGTAAATACATTCAAACAATGTCTCTCCAACTGATGCACTTACAATAACAGACTGTCATGCAGTAGGTTTATAGTGTACTAAAGTACATACTACTTCTTTGGTGACTTCAAAGTTTATTGGTAAGGGAGAAAGGGTGAATCCGTCTCCTCTGCAAAGCAAATGCTGTGAAACTCAATTTCTAACACTTCCATTTGTACAGTATTTTTTTTTTCCCCTTGCCTTGAACAAGGTCACCGACAAACTACTGTAACGTAATGTACAAACTGACAATGTAAGTGTATTAAAAAGTGCTTGTTTCTTGACAACAACAAAAAAAAATTGATAATGCCAAAATGTCTTGCTTAAGGCAATAAAAAGGAAGCCCATTAATTCCTATGCTGTGTGATCCTGGCATACTAAAGACTGTGACCTCCTAGTCCCCAGTACATCAAACCAGATCTAATACCGTTTCACTCTGCCTCTTTAGGGACATCTTATAAAATGAATACATAAAAAGCCTAGTCTGTCACTGATTAATCCAAATCCCAGGACTGCCATAGTACAAAGGCAGTGTATTAAAAAGCTGTAGTTTTATATATATATATATATCATTGTAAGGCTACAAAAAGTACTAACAGTCAGTACAGTAACTGGCAAAAGAGCAAGTCTGTCACAGCACTGCGCATCACACAGCACGAAAACAGTGTTTATGTCAGTCAAGGGTTGGAGGTCATGAGCTTTAGCCTTTAGGTGCCTGCATATATCAATCATTCTACGGGTAGAGCAAGCTCATTGAACAAACATATATGACCTTAAAACAGGAGGTGGGAAGGCAGCTGCAGGTTCAATCTGTCAGATCTGAATGAGCCGTGTTCTTCAGCCCAGTGACTTTGGGACGGGACATGCCAGGTCTCAGAGCTACAGTGGTCAATTAGAACTGGAGCGACCAGCAGGTGTTGGCGAAAGCACCACTGTAGTATTTCTCCACCGGAAAGCAGTCTCAGCAGTGAGTTTCAGTGAAGACCTGCAAGCACTGACAGATGGAGAAGGCAGGGACACCAGAATGCATTCCTTGTGCCAGATGACTTGGTAGGTTTTTGAAAATATTGCAGTCGATGGTAAGAAGTTATAGTCTAGTACAGTACACAGCCTGCTGCAGTTCATGCATTTGACGACTGTACAGTAGGTACTATAAATACATCAGTCTTCAAGTTCAACATTCCATATTTTAGTGCAATTTCTCTTACTTCATATAAACCTGAGTTGTAAAACAAATGTAATTCTTCACAGGTTTTATATTACTGCGTACTGTACATGACCTGGTAGTTACAGCCAAGGTAAAAGTGAAAGGGAACTTGGTCTCACACTTTAACTCAGTTGGCCTTCCCTAGATGGACTAATCACTAAAATCTGTTTTATTATTAACATTAAGGTAGCAGGTAGTTACATAACTGATCAAGATTAAGCAATGTTACAGTGAACAGTTAAACAACGACCTTGCTCAGATGATCACTAAACTTGAAAACACGCTGATGTATCTTGTATTTTGATCAACCAACCCCCGTCCCCAACATAAAAGCTCAGATATTGCATTGCTAAAGAAACATACTAATTTAAGTCTCAAGCTTTTCTTGGATTATGCAGCTGGCTGTATACTTTAAAAGGACAGTCTCTATTCTGCATTTTTGTAACCACAAGAGCCTCTTTTCTCTCACACAACATCCCCTATTAAAATGCAATGCTTCTTACAAATAAGATCACTTTCGATATGTTGAAACATTAACGGTATGCCCAGATACTGGGCACTGCAATGTTAAAGTCCAATACTTATTTTTTAAACAAATGTAGTCATTTTAGTGTATACATTACAGTACAATATAAACCTTTATAAATAGGCCAACTTCAACTATCATATTTCCCCCCATGAAACAATGAGGTTTTCAGTAATTGAGCAAAACACATGGTAGATCATACATGTTAATAATTTGTCTCAACAAAAGATAAAAAGAAGCGAGCAGTATGAATTGGGATATATATTGTATGGTATGTCATTGTGCCACATCCTGTCTTAAAAAAGCAAAACAAAAACAACCCTGTGCTTTCAGTGCTGTAAGGATACTGTATCAAGGGCTTATATCATTTCCAATTTCAAACACAGAACTTGCGGACAGCATTGCCAGAGGACTTGCTATGAAAAGCCGTCAGCTGACTTACACTCAGGTGTCCTGTTTGCTCTTTCATCATCAGCAGGGACTTTTAACACCCACTTCCCAAAACCAAACGCCAGACAGATAGTAGTTACTGTATTATTAATTATCACACAAATAATAGTGGAATAAGGTTAGAGTTTGTTTCCACTGAAAATGTAAGGAATATATGACTTTGCAAAGTGTTTCAGGCACATGTTAAACACACAGTAGGTATAAAAATAGTCCCTTTCTTTGTGGGAAATCTATAAGTGAATGTGTACGAAAAGCCTTACAGCAAAGAGGCAGGGATACAGTACAGTACAGTACAGTCAGCTTTTAGTGGTAAATCAACCGCTTTGTCAAAGCCAGCAATGAACAATCTGACCTCACAACTGACCAATAAAGGGCTTAACCAGAAGTCATCACAGACCAGCTTGTCAGCTATATTAGTCATGGAGATCAGTGACATATTGTAAATGTCTTAAGTGTTTATGTAGGCTCCCTTAAACTAAGTTACCACAGTCAATTTGCACGGTGATTTTGCAGTTTCCCCAAGTTATCCTGTGCATTTACCATGTCTAATATGCTGTTTTGTTTCTGCGTGCATGCAGAAACTGGCTCCACCCTTTACAAATTAAATGCCCGTCTCAGGGACGTCACACGAAGAAAAAAACAAAAACAAGCAGGCAGTGAAATTCAATCCCTTCCCTATCCAATGATATGTGTTGATTTTTGACAGAAAAAAAATGATACATATAACACAAAAAGACAAGCAGAGACATTTGTTTAACTGTGTAAAAACTGTGCTTTTTGTGTCACACTCAAAATACGCCCCACGGTACAATTAAATTACATGGGGTGGGGGGGTAATCTGAGCTCGGGGACCAAATTTAATAATTGCCAAAATATTACTTTTTTTTTTTTAAAACCAAGTTGTTTCATAACTTAACAGTTTAGCACCATGCCAGTATAGCATTAAGTTAATGGTGAACGGCACCATTTCTTTTCTCTTCTTCCCTCCCTGACAATTCAAAAGGTTAATCAAGTCCTCGCTTTGAGAAGCTTTCTCGCGCTGGAGGGAGGGGTGGGGTCATGGTTGAGCAAGTCCTTGAACTAGAAGGGGGGACGGGGGGAGGGGACGGAATCTGACCTATACTCCGGGAAAACGGTGAATGAGCGGTTAGTCAGTAGGGATATTTCAGCACCCCAGTAGCAAAACTGTCAAAGATGACATTTTTGACTCTTTCATCCTGGAAGAGTCTGGCTCTCTTGATAATGGGGAAGGTCTCCAGACACTGGGGGAAGGGGAGGAGTCATTAAGCAATGGCTCCAATGGAGCATCCGACATAGCTCAGCAAAGTCTGGAGGAGAAATGGGTTAGGGAAGTCTGGAGGAGAAAGAGGTTAGGGAAGTCTGGAGGAGAAAGAGGTTAGAAAAGTCTGGAGGAGAAAGAGGTTAGAAAAGTCTGGAGGAGAAAGAGGTTAGAAAAGTCTGGAGGAGAAGGAGGTTAGAGAGGTCTGGAGGAGAAGGAGGTTAGAGAGGTCTGGAGGAGAAGGAGGTTAGAGAGGTCTGGAGGAGAAGGAGGTTAGAGAGGTCTGGAGGAGAAGGAGGTTAGGGAAGTCTGGAGGAGAAGGAGGTTAGGGAAGTCTGGAGGAGAAGGAGGTTAGGGAAGTCTGGAGGAGAAAGAGGTTAGGGAAGTCTGGAGGAGAAAGAGGTTAGGGAAGTCTGGAGGAGAAAGAGGTTAAGGAAGTCTGGAGGAGAAAGAGGAGGCACATATTTTATGTTAGATTTTGAAAGCCGGGGAAATTGAAGCTATCCAAAAAACTCTCGGGGTCAACGAGTGATACCATTTACTTACTATATATATTTACTATAGCTCTGCAATCAAATTACTAATCCTTGGGGTTTGTTCCTCACACATGGAATCTGTGTCTGAGAATCCACAGTGGTCCCTTTAAAACCATTGTAACCAATGCATACAGACAGTACCATAGTGCTACTGTACACAAAACAGCCCAGTATAAGAAAATAGGTTTGTCAACCACCATACTTGAAGTTACTTTAATTCTGTCACAAAACAAAATCCGCAGCAAATGGGGCACACAAGAAAGAAAAGCCAATTACTGTACATACTGTACTTTAACAAATGACATGAAGGATCTTCCCCGGGATCAAATAGAAATAAATACAAGACTGTGCTTTTAAAATACATTTGCAGACATGCAGTAGAACGGTCTTGCAGCATTCCATATAAGTATGACCTGCATGTGCTGTAGATCCCCAGATACATCATAGATTTCTGCTAAAAGGCTGTAATGAATTAAAGGGTCTAAAGTGTGGCTAAATTAGTCATAAGGACATATCCTGTGATTTTAAAAACATGACCCCTTGAGCACAGTACTTGATCTGTAATAAAAAAACAAAGCAACTGCTATGTTTCTTACTTAACGGATGACAGTTTCAGTGCTTCAGTGAGATCATCTGATACAACTCAGCTCAAACAAAAAGAGTGTGTTCACGAGGTAAAGCAAGGGGCTTAAAAAGGAACAAATGTTAAAATGTTATGCATTAGGAATGAACTACAGTAATGCATAACCTATCCTTGTGCTGTTTGCCATAATCCATCCTTTGCCAATAATATATTGTTACTGTACATATAACTTAACAAAAAATTAAAATGTAGGAAAGAGATTCTGGGGCATAACTTCAACATTTTAGTACATGAGGAAGAACTGGGAAGGAGCTACTGTATCAGCAAGCAGAGTTGGTAGGAATTTCTACAGTTAAATACACTTGTGATTGTCACAACACTCCAAAACTTGAAACCGATGCATGTATATTTATGTTTACTGTATATGCTCCCCTGCCACAACACCCTACTTCATACTCCGTGATTAAACAGTGGATGGTATCCCACACAGCAGCTCCGGGAGTGCCCAAAACCACAGATCTCTGTCCTATTGGGACCTGAATAAGGGGGCCTTTGTGTGTGACTGAAAAAGCATTACCTCATCGAAACAACCAACCTATCCCTGAAAGTAAACAATGTTAGTGTTTCCCCGGAAACCATCAAACATAGCAGCTGATCTCACCACAACACCATGCTGCAGTGGAAATGTGTACATGTACTATACATTAGCTTCCCATTGGGGCTTAACGCATTACGCAGCCCACGTTTCCGAACAGAAGTTTAATCCTGCGCTAAACTTGGACAACACAGGGATTGATCTGTGTACCGCAATCATACACAAAGTCATAGGTGACTAATTGCAGAACAAAAGTACAGTACGTTATAACCACCAGGACTAATTTGCAGTTATTTATTGAAACACATTAAAAAAAACATCACTTTTTTCCAAAGCCTAATTGCCAGTTACATTAGGAAGCAACAAGGGAATATTCCAATCTTGCCTTCCCTAAAGGCAAAAACAAGAAGAGTCTATTCTTCATCAACTACCTCCAATTAAAAAAAATATATATATATATATTGATGGACATTGACGGCTGCTCACTAGTAAGTGGGCTGAGTAGGAAAGCTTTATCAGCCAACAATACATACAGCACACTTTCTCAAGCCAGGGAGAAAGAGACCAAACTGTAACCCAGAGACTTTGACAAAATGAACAAAAAGGTCAGCTTATAAGAAATTAAGTCAAGTTGACAAATGTTTTAGCTAGTGTCTTAAATCAGTGTTATAATCTAGTGATAGCGGAAATCATGAAGAGGTTTAAAATTCTTTGGAGAACTACTGCAAAAAAATTAAAGTGTTTCTAAATGGTTTGACTGCATGGAATTTCAGTAATTATTCCTTGGTCTATAACGCATGGTACGATTTGTTTTATGTTATATTAGTAGTATGTTTTAAATAATGTTCAAATGCATTTAATAAATAATATACTGCACTTGCAGTATGATGGATACGTTTCTCATAATGTTTTCAAACCAGTGCCAATAAAACAATTAATGTAAGAAACTGCAGCCTAGAATTTAAAACAAGGTATCTCTTTCTCAAATCAAATTCAGCACTCTTCCTCGGTTTACTCTTGGAGTTGTTCTCCTTGACTTGACATGGTACACACCTCCGGATAGTCTGCCAACACATGGGTTAAGGTCATGTCATCACTGACGCATTGTTTGTGCATTTTGTTACCAGCAGAAATCTAAATATAGAACACATTGTATTGTACATGTAGCATGTACATTTACCTAGATTCAGTATGAGCTGTAACACTACGGGCATGGTTTGATTTTCTGCAGACACTACATCTACAGTACATATTCATTTTTAGTATATTCATTTTAGATGTAGTGCTCTTGAAAGTCATCAGGCTTACAGGTAATATTGCGGTAACTGGCTCCCTAGCTTGTTAGGGATGTGTTCTATTGATACCAGCTTTGCAGTTACAGAAGAGAGAATGAATATGCACACTTGTACAACCTTTTCTCCCTAATGCATTACATAAAAGAATTACATGAGGTCTAATAAAAAAAAGCACAGGTCAGCTACTGTCATTAGAAATAACCTGACATTGTTAAATATTTTACACATTTGTAGTCAGCAGCTTAGCTTTCTTTACTTATTTTGTTTCCATGAGAACTCTTAAAGCCAATATGCTGTAGCCGCAGAGATTCAGTTTCATTGTGAAGAGGAAATTTAAACTCAGAGTGCAGTGCTCTATGAAATTGGCATTGTTTACTGTCTTCTGTAGCTGTTGCTATGCATCTGAAGACGTGCAGCTCCTTTCTGTGACTTTAGAGCTTAGCATGTGTCTGTATTCATGTCTCTGTGCTTAGATTGGGCCTACTGTAGCCATTTTTTTAAATAAAAACTAAAACCAAAACAAAGCCTGTCTTGTATATTATTTAAAACCATGCCTGCACTTGTATCCTGATACAGTGTTATTTTGAAATGCCCACTTATTTAAACCAAGATGTCTTTTTTTTTTTTTTTTTTGATTGCTTCATATCTGCCAGCCGCTGTTACAACCAGCTGATCACACAGTACAGTGACACAGCACAGTACATGACACAAAAGTATTACTCGATAGTTCAAGTAAAAAAAGAATTCTGCACAGCAACACTTTAGCAACTTTTTATTTTTTTATTTTTGCCACCCCAAATTAATGCAAATATTGTTGAGTAGTACAATAGAAGACCAAGGGAGAGCACACTCATACTGAAGGCTGTGTGGTTTAATGGTCTAGCATTACCTGCGTAGTCACTCCTGGAAGCTGAATGTTTGGACAGCATTAAAACTGCTACCCTGTACACATATTCTCTCCACTGAAGAGTCAGAGTGACGAACTCAAAAACTAGCTTCAGAACGGTTCAGTGTCATGCTGTACATTAAATTGGGTCTACCAGACTAAACATTTTCCCCCCTCATGAAATTATATTTTTCTATTTGTTGTTGAAACTTGATTTATTGATTTCATATAATGCAGCACAAGAATAAAGTAGGTACAATCTTGCAATTTGCACACTGTCAGCTAGCAACCCATAATTATTTTCATAACAGAGGCTCACTCATTTTCAGTGGCATTTGAGTATTTATTTTATTTTCACTCTAAATACATTCAGAATGTGTCATGCAGCCCACAGTTTCCAGCAAAAGTTTTTTCATGTGTTTTAAAATTAGATGAACTTACACAGTTACGTTGCTTAGAGACGGATCCAGCTCAAAAAAAACCCCTTAACACTTCAGCTAAAATTCTAAACAGATATACAGCAGCTAGCTGTCTTGAAAAACTGGCTAGAAAACCACAGAGTTTGAATGGAGGTGAAAAGTACAAAAGTTAACACCATAAAGTTCAGTAAAGAGAAAGGAAAAAACAAGTAACTTGTGTTATCTTAACTAAATAACTACTGTTACTAATCTCCTGGGTTAGTAGTACATAATGCTAATCTTTAATTCACAAATGTAATAAACAATCTCAGCAGTTGCAAACAGAAAGCCAAGCAATCATCTGCTACTGGACAGCAGCCAGCATATTTACACACACAGACCAGGCTGCACAATGTGTGAAGGGGGGTGGATCAGGTTACAGGCTGAAGGTCTGCCAGTTCCTGCAGCAGGTGTCTGGGCAGATTCTGGGCAACGGTTACCTGTCCCTTGCTTGACCTGAGACTGTGCTGTGCAGAAAATCTAAACCTGGCCTTTAACCAGCATGTTATATACTTATAGCCCAGAATAGATACAGAAGAGGTAAAACCAAAAAATAAGTCACTAAGTCAAAAGAATTAAAATGTCAACCAACATTATTAGTTTATACAAACCTGGCATGGGGATCAAAAAAAGTCTACACAATTGACTTGGAGTAGGCCCAAGTATCCCTTGATGCTGTAAATGATGACTACTAGCACCTGAAATCCTATTCAAAGCAGTAACATGAAACCAGTGTACAGATTATTAAAGGTAATACGCACAGTACAAGAGTAATTTACTTGCAGGTCCTGCACTGACTTATGATGCCTGTGAACGTTGCTCTGGTGGTTTATTCAAGAGCAGCTGAGCCCCCTCTACACAAAGCCTTTCTTGTTTACCACTCACACATCCTGTGTTATCATATCTGCTCCAGGAGACTGTGTGGTCCAGAAGAAGAAGAAGAAGAAGAAGAAGAAGAAGAAGAAGAAGAAAAGCAAAGGGACCGAGTTCGTTTCGAGGTGAGCCAAAGTTGTTTTTTCTGGTCCTTTCCATTTTTTTCAGGACCGAGTGATTTTGTGTTCACAATGAATTTTCAAGAGCACTAGGTTAGTTTATGGGCAAGTCCAGCGTGATGGATGCGACATTTGCACACAAAACGTAACTTTGTTAGAACACACACAAGACTCCTTTAATTACTTAAAGAAACATTGTAGACTATTTAGATAAAGTGCTTTTTAAACTGTGTCCTGTTAATTCCATGGTTCAAAGTCTCCTAATTTTATTTTTGTTTCCCAAAGAAACTCACATTATTGATGTTACAGAAATGGACAAGCATTACTTATGCTTAAGCATTAAAATGACTAAACAAATAATCCATAATATTGTTTATTTTATTTATTTATAGTTTTGTATTTATTTACATTTTTTTCAGTAAGGAAAATATTTTAAAAACGGAAAAACTCGGGTTATGTGAGGAGACTTTTAGCTTTCAAATGATGTATAATGTATAAATGATGTGTAGGACCACTTGTTACAGTTTCGCCTATGTGCCACATTCACATTGACGTTTAGCGTTTAACCAGACTCTTTAAGCAGACTTTGCTGTTAACACTTCACACCAAGCAGACCAAACCCTCGAAATGGACCCAGTGTGAACACAGCCTAAAAGAGCTTCCACATTTATCAAGGCAGCTGTCCGGCTGTCCATGTCTAATACACAGTGCTAATGAATTGGATCACATTCTAATTTTGACAACTGTTGTCATGACATTAGGCACAGGACCAAATACTGCACTGTATCAATTACTGTATATGGCAAAGGGAGGGGAAGATTGAAAAAAAGCAGAAGATTATGCCTACAAATGTGCATGTAATGATTTTCATTTTTAAACTTCAAGATTGGGTTGAAGAAAATAATTGCTATATTACTAACTCCTTATTCTCCAAAGAAAACAAATACCTTCATAACAAAAAGAAAACTACCACCCATCCCAAAAAGACCATCAGTATTATTTCAGATTTCACAAACAAACAGATGATTTTTTTTGTGAAACATATTACAGTGAACCCATAACAGGGAGGTCCAGGTTTAAAATCATACATTTAATTATTTGTGTGTTGGCCCCATCAAATAGGGTTCTATGCGGCTTGTCATCTCATGTACGTACAGAGTCAAAGAAAACACTACTTAAATTAACATCACGGGTCATATTCAAAAGTAAAGTACAGTCACACAAGCACCACATTTAATATAATTAAAATGAGGAACTAAAATAGTCAAATTTTCAGCAGCTTACATCACAGTATTGTAAGAACTGCATGTGGTTTGTATTTAGAACAAATGTTGGAGACTGACAATTTTTTTATTTTTATTTTAGGAGACAGACAGCTACATGTAGATATGTATTTTTTTAATATGTCCAGCATTTGTACGTATAGTACTGTAGATGGGAGGTTTACTAGACCAGAAAAAGCACTCAATCCAAACTCAAGTTTAGTCAGGAAAAGATGTATTTGGTCTGGTAAACTTTAACCTAGTCAGATAAAAGTTCTAGAGATTCCCTACATGGACAAAGTAAAGAAAAAAATATATAATATTAAACCAACAGCAGTTGCCTAATCACATTTCATTAAGTATCGAGTACATTCAGCCTACCTCCCTTTGGCGTTCCCTTGCAAGGCTCTTCCTTATGGCTCAAAAGCCTTGAAACTCGGCTGGACACAGTTGAAAACAGCCCCTGTAAGAAATGCTGTCGCTGCTCTGCGTCCGAGTAGACCTGTCGCAGTGCCGGCTTCTCAGTGACTGCATTCGTGCCAGGCTCAGACACCGAGCGGCTAAAAGGGATCTGTGTTGGCCTGCCAGAAGCACAGTGTGGCCCTTGGACAGGCTCCACCAAGACACTGAGACTTGATGTTTTCCGCTGATGCTCCGCTGTCTTCGGAGAGTCAAACTCATGGGGACTCAGATTCTCAGACATGCTTTGATTGAGCGTATTAACGTTTACTGTTGTGCAAGTCTTCCACCTGTAGATATCAATAGGCTTTTCAAAGTCCAAGTAGGCCCACTTATGTATCCTCTGCTTGCCACTCTGACACCACTGGTATTCATTTAAACTAACTAAACCATCTAGACCCTGTGCAGGGTCAGACACAGAGCGCCTATATTCCTTCAGTCTCTTCAAATTCATCTCCATTTTGCTCCTGTCAAGCCAATTTCTTTAGTGTTTAGATTTTACAGAGATCACATGCTGTACTTTCCTCTCAAACCAAGGCACCACAATGTATGTATTGACCTCAAAAAATCTTCATTCGTCTCCCAATATTCTCCACAGTCTGCAGGGTTACTAATTAAAATGGCTATCACTTAAAAATAACATTGTCATCTCAGTATAAAGTAATCTATTTGATCTGAAATGCTGTCAGTTATTGTTCTTATTTTACTCAAAAGGTTTTAAGAAGTCCCCAGTCAGTGCTTCCTGCCCGTGGGTTGACGGTAGTGCTGTGTACTATGATTTAGAGGAAGTGGAGCTTTCAATATATGTCAGACAGCCACAGTCAGTCTTCAGTAAGGCCAATCAGGGGTTTGAAATACTCAATGGTTTTCCGTACCAACATGATTAAAAATAAAACAATAACGCTGTCAACAATACCATACTATAAAAGTGTCACTCTGCTTGATGTGCTATTGAGGAACACAGACTTACCCAGCTTTTGTACCAGGTGAAAAGTGTGTGCCGCGGTTTTCTAAATTTAATTAAACCTGCTTCAAAAGCAATTACCTTTAGAGATTAACAATTGTTTTAAAAAAAAAAAAAAAGAAAAGAAAAAAAGTGAAGCAGACTTTTAACCTGGTGCAAATGGTAAGAATACATGTCAGTTTTCAAGAACGTTTGTGGTGAGTTACTGCAAATAGTGGTTAGAAACCTGTCTACTGTATATTACTCATATTGTATATTCTACACGTAATGCTCACATAGACCCCATAGTAAGTACTGTAACTCGAGCAGTACCCTGGGAATCAATATTGCTAAACAACATTTTGCAATAGTATTCTCAGCGTCAACCTTTGTTGAATTATATGGTAGAGGGGAAACAAAAATAAAACCTGTGTTTCTCAGTAATGGAAACACTTATTACTAAAGTGGAACAAGTGGTGGCGCTATCAATCCCTCCCCCAGAGAAAACAGCAACACTACTAACTGAGCTCAGGTCGAGGAGAGTTTAGACAGGATAGTGAGAAAACAGCCCAGGAAAAGGAGCCGAAAAATCTTGCTTGTGGTTAAGAGCTTACCTATATAGCTATACCTACTGTACACCTATTGATATTAAGGAAATTATATTGTACCATCTTAATTTTCGATTATAAAGAGCTAATTTTTCTGACACAAATACATGTTGTGGTAAAGTATGGGGTAGAATAGCAGAAGGGAGATATATTGGTCCCCGTATCGCTAGGAGCATATACCCCATGTACCACTGCAGGTGCAGTGGAGATAGATCGATGTAGTTCAGTGGGACAGAAAACTACATCTCCCAGAAGACAATGGTCTAATGAGGCCGATTGGGTATAACAAATTAGTTAAGTATACAGCTGGTTAAATAATAAGGGCTGGTATAAAAGACCAGTTCAAACAGTCCTTGGTTGGTGGTGTTAGCATGGGGTGTGGTTGCAAACACTGCTGAAGGAAACCAAGGAGTATTGGTAGCTAAACTGGATAAACAAAGGTAAAACTAAAAATAGCCTTTTGGTTTAAGAAAGAGGGGAGCGAGCAGGAACTAGCCCTCTCCTTTTATAGTCAGGGACTAAACAAGTGAAATCACCCAAGTTAAGGTAGAGCTCAGAGAGAGCTAGGTTTTTGTTTGATTTTTTGTTGTTGTTTTTTTTTTTTTAAAGGGCCAGTCGCCCTATTGCTGTGTTTTGGAATTTGAATATAATAAAAAAAACAAAAAAAAAACACATATTTCACTGCATATTAGATGTAAGTAGTCTGCCTACAACCCGGAAACCCTGGAAATTACGTGACTGCGTGAGGATAGCAGCCTAGCCACACTACCAAAAGCAGGCTAATCTCACATATATATATATATATATATATATATATATATCAAATGTCACCGTAAACACTGCGTGACTGCCCATGGGGCGAGTGCAATCATTTTTCCGATCTCGGATCAGATTGTTTTAAACTAGCTAGAGTCGATCCGAACCGCTGCCGGACATGGATCATTTGTTCTAAATCGCTTTCGTGTCCCTTTAAACAGTTAAGTTGAGAGCCAATCCAGACATTTCTAACCGGAAACCTTTTTTTTTATTTTAGCCACTGCATACACTGAAAGAATCCAATACCTTCATAAACCCTATTATTCTAATAAAATCTTTTTTATGTCTGGTGTTGAGCTGATTTTAGCAATGTTCTTCAAACCTATTGTTTAACTTCTCTCACTGCATCCTGTTCTCATCTGCACAACAGTGGAGGTCTGTTGTATGAATCCACTTCACAGCCTGGCTTGCTGTATCATTCACACAAGCAGACCAATTTCTAATAATTAGATTTAGAGAATACCTACTGAAGCATTGTTTTGTTAGCACTATAAATTGTTTCTGAGGTTAAGGCAAAGGTGATGATGAAAAATAGTTTCAACAAGCTTTAAAAGAGTTATTTTTTGTACAGGTTCTCAAATTAAGCACTCCATAGTGTAAACAGATCAATTGATTACCTGCACTTAGCAACACTCAACTTGAGTAAGAACAATCCAACATTGTGTAACAGTGTGGGCATGCATGCTCTGTGGGCTACATGGGAAGGTATTGCTGCATCTGAAACAGTATTACAGCCATCAGCATTAATGCTACAAAATCAGATTAAAACGCGTTATGGTATATATATATATATATATATATATATATATATATATATATATATATATATATATATATACACAGTACTGTGCAAAAGTTTTAGGCAGGTGTGAAAAATGCTGTAAAGTAAGAATGCTTTCAAAATAGACATGTTAATAGATTATATTTATCAATTAACTAAATGCAAAGTGAGTGAACAGAAGAAAAATCTAAATCAAATCCATATTTGGTGTGACCACCCTTTGCCTTCAAAATAGCATCAAGCATCAATTCTTCTAGGTACACTTGCACACAGTTTTTGAAGGAACTCGGCAGGTAGGTTGGCCCAAACATCTTGGAGAACTAACCACAGTTCTTCTGTGGATTTAGGCAGCCTCAGTTGCTTCTCTCTCTTCATGTAATCCCAGACAGACTCGATGATGTTGAGATCAGGGCTCTGTGGGGGCCATACCATCACTTCCAGGACTCCTTGTTCTTCTTTACGCTGAATGACTTCGCTGTATGTTTGGGGTCGTTGTCATGCTGCAGAATAAATTTGGGGCCAATCAGATGCCTCCCTGATGGTATTGCATGATGGATAAGTATCTGCCTGTACTTCTCAGCATTGAGGAGACCATTAATTCTGACCAAATCCCCAACTCCATTTGCAGAAATGCAGCCCCAGACTTGCAAGGAACCTCCACCATGCTTCACTGTTGCCTGCAGACACTCATTCGTGTACCGCTCTCCAGCCCTTCGGCGAACAAACTGCCTTCTGCTACAGCCAAATATTTCAAATTTTGACTCATCAGTCCAGAGCACCTGCTGCCATTTTTCTGCACCCCAGTTCCTGTGTTTTCGTGCATAGTTGAGTCGCTTGGCCTTGTTTCCACGTCGGAGGTATGGCTTTTTGGCCGTAAGTCTTCCATGAAGGCCACTTCTGACCAGACTTCTCCGGACAGTAGATGGGTGTACCAGGGTCCCACTGTTTTCTGCCAGTTCTGAGCTGATGGCACTGCTGGATATCTTCCGATTGCAAAGGGAAGTAAGCATGGTGTGTCTTTCATCTGCTGCAGTAAGTTTCCTTGGCCGACCACTGCGTCTCCGGTCCTCAACGTTGCCCGTTTCTTTGTGCTTCTTCAAAAGAGCTTGGACAGCACATCTGGAAACCCCTGTCTGCCTTGAAATTTCTGCCTGGGAGAGACCTTGCTGATGCAGTATAACTACCTTGTGTCTTGTTGCTGTGCTCAGTCTTGCCATGGTGTATGACTTTTGACAGTAAACTGTCTTCAGCAACCTCACCTTGTTAGCTGAGTTTGGCTGTTCCTCACCCAGTTTTATTCCTCCTACACAGCTGTTTCTGTTTCAGTTAATGATTGTGTTTCAACCTACGATTGAATTGATGATCATTAGCACCTGTTTGGTATAATTGTTTAATCATACACCTGACTATATGCCTACAAAATCCCTGACTTTGTGCAAGTGTACCTAGAAGAATTGATGGTGTTTTGAAGGCAAAGGGTTGTCACACCAAATATGGATTTGATTTAGATTTTCTTCTGTTCACTCACTTTGCATTTAGTTAATTGATAAATATTATCTATTAGCATGTCTATTTTTGAAAGCATTCTTACTTTACAGCATTTTTTCACACCTGTCTAAAACTTTTGCACAGTACTATATATATATATATATATATATATATATATATATATATATAGAGTCTGGTATTCTGTGTAATGTCAATAACTACGTACAAGCCCGTACTGGCATGAACATTTAAAAAATAAACAAATAAATAAATAAATAATGAATGGAGTAAATGATGACATGTGATTACTGTATTAGGCCGTCAACATTGTCAGTGGCCGTTAATACAGCCAGCACTGTCAGGGAAGACTATGAAGCATGAGTTGTGCGCATTACAGTGCTAATCTATTTTGTGGAAATTGGACATTAACATCACGTTGAGTTATTTTGGAAAAGAGCACCAGTGCCATGGTCAAAATAAAGTAGAATCATATTTAAAAATAAATAAATAACATACCATTCAGAGTGTGAGATTTGTGGCATTAAGTAGAGTTATTGAACTTGCACTTATTTCTCAGAGAAACACAGTCTTCTTAACCTGGTAATATATTATATCTTTATCACTGCGGCCACCCAGCTTTAAAATGGATATCCCTGGAACCTTGTCAAGAACTGGATCAGATTCCATGAAGAGAGAGACAGGGCATTGAGTGGCTTGCCAAGCCAATAACTGTGTGTCCCTCCTGCTGCTTCCTGTTTATTGAATTTCACAGAGAGAAAAAAAAAAGTGTCTTTGGTTTGAAATGTTCTGTAAATAGCCACATCCTTATCACAACAAACAATGGTTGAGGGATTTATAAACAAGAAGCCATAGTTATCTCTGCCCTTTAAAACACAGCAATTCCTGGAAGCCAAAGAGTATTCTTGTCTCTAAGGCCCACTTTCAACTAAACCAACCAAGGCTGACATTGTCAGTCCAGTTTCCTCCACCACTTAACCTTCAAATCGACATACAGCTGTCTGTCTACAGTATAACCAAGCAGCAAACAGAAAGTAATCTGTTGATTTATCTGAGAGTAGTCTTTCTGTAAAAGGTACTTAGTTTTAAAGAGTTAAAGAGACAGACTATTCTAGTCCTGTAAAAGGGGTTGAAATCCAGTGTGCTGGAATGTCCACATGGATAGTGCCTCCATCACTTGCATTATTCAGTGGCGTGTTTGAATCAAAGCTTGCCAACTGTACCCACTCCCGTCAGCCTCCGGCACTCAGTGAACATATGCTGGGGATTAGCATGAAAGCATCTCAGCCCATTTCTAACAACTCACAGATTAGAGTGACTGGTCATTTAGGGCAGCATCTATAGTAAACAAAGAAGACAAAGGATTATTATCAATAGTGCTGTAAAAGTCAACAGTATTCAGTGGCCAAGAGTTGCGTCGCACAGTGAAGAACTTATCTGAAGCAGCAGAGAGGAGCAGCAACTGGCTGTGGTTGAGACGGAAAGATTCTGGCTGGGGATCTCAAGCACAAGAGAAAGAAAGAACCGCTGATGTACAGGTAAGTAAGCTGGGCTGAGTTGAGTGGGGGACGGAGGGGGGTGATTCTGGGACGCCAGAATCACCGTCGAGCCCTCTTGAGGTGTCGTGGGCTAGTCGACGAAACACCGAGGATGGAAGGTGCCCACTTGAAGACCCCAGAGATGTACCCTACTTAGCTCAATCCAGACAGTTGTCATGCTGATGCGCTGGGGAGACCACACTGTGGTTGATCCCTGGAGCCAGCATCGCAGCCGTTGTGTGTGCTGATGCGCTAGGGAGGCAAAATAAGCTGATCCCTGGAGCCAGCATTACACTTCAGCCATCAACACCGACAGAAGGATATCTACATCATCATATGGAAGGAAGCGCAAATGGATGGAGACACCTATGGATCACATTAGTTTACTGTGAAGCTACGTCTTAGTTGGTGCTTATCTTGGCGAGAGCCAAGTTCAAATCAGCATGAAGTTTTAACATCTACTCTCGTGTAATGGAAATCATTATTTATTTTTCAGAAGAACACATTTCACAAGGTAATTGCAAAAACTCTCAAATCACTACTTGTTATGTATTTGACTTGGGGTTACACGTGTCACCACTGATAAAAATCGGCCAAGCACTGACAGCTACTATCGAGTGGTCTAATTAGCATCGACTCCCAAGTAATTAATCATCAAGCCACCAATTACTCTATCTGTGACTCTTAGGAGGGCTGCAGGCTACACGTGGTATAAACATAATTGTTCCAGTAATGTGAGGTTACTGTACCTTTAACAGGCTTAGTTGTTATTTAACCGGTTTTGTTTTAGGCCTGCAGTATTCCTGTTTTGTAGATGATGGGATAAATTACTGTAGAGCAAGAGTACAAATTACATTTTACGCCCCTCACCCCCCCACCCCCTATTCAAAAGAACAACTGTATGAATAACACTGTATTAGGGACAATAAGGAAGTACGCAAACAATGTTGTGCAATGGAGCAGAGTCACATGATCTACTAAGCAGCATATTCAGCAATGACAATATATATCAGTAAATATTCACAATAACCCAAACATTCAATACAGATAGTGGGCAAGCAGTATCAGCAAGAACAGTGCTCAAGGAGTTATTTTTTGGTTGGAGCAAATGATTAGAAACACTCCCTACCTAATAACATTTGCCATACTCTGTGCATCAACATCCTAAATGATATTATTGTAGTTGGCTGGTTACCAGAGACCATGTTGTTAGCAGCCAGAAAATAAAATTCTTAAATAAAAAAGCAAAATGGAATTAGGTGCGTGTGTGTGCTGCTTGGCAGATTCAGTGCTGCCTGCCATTGTCCTAGACCTTCGACTTGGCATGGCAGCTTACTTCTGAAGCGAGTGAGTGGGTTTTGTTCTTAGAGAGGAGCGGTACTGAGTCAGAGTCTTAAAGAGATGAAAACACATTGCATGGGGGTGTTTTTGTTCTATTTTTAAGTGAGGAGTTATATAGCCTAGATAATATATGTGATTTTGTCACTTCACTCAACGTTAGTATGACGCACATATAAAATGGTCTAAAATCGTTAAATATTTTGACCACCTGGAACTACTAAATCATCTCAAGCATTCAACATTTCTGGAATGAATGTGGCCTCAAATAATGCTGCTATACGGTTCTGCTTTATCAGAATACAGTTCTATACGACACATTTCCATATTTCTCTTAGCAGCTATAGGGATAGAGAAGAAAAGCAGAGACAAAAATAACCATTTGCTTATTTTTAGTTTTTTTTTTTTTTTTAATAAGGAGGGGAAATCCTTTCGTTCCCCCTTGACGATAGCCAGGCCAAGCCAGGGTGGAGTGGTCGGACAAAAGGAACTTTCCATTTCCTCCCAATCCCGCCCTGCCATTGTGTGCCTGCCGAATGGCAAACAAAGAAAGAAAGACACACACCACACTGAAGCGGGTTGGGGAAAAGAGTATTTATGTATTGGAACCAGGGTCAACTGCCTTTATATTCACTGACAACCACCCGAGCACTCAGGGACATCAGTACAAGTGACAGGGCCTGCTCAAGTTCACAATACCAGAGGAGTGGTGCCGGGGCTGGCTGTCACTGGGTAGGAGGGGATAGGCAGACAGCCTCTACAGATTTCTGAGTCTCTTGTCGATGTTATTAATCAATGCTCTATAAAGCTAGGAGATCTAAGTGCTATATATGGTTTTGAATTAACCGATAGGACAAATGGAATGATTTGTCACCAAAATTAAGTTACAAAAACACATATCAGTATCTGTAAAAACACAAAAATTACTAAAATTACTATAATTACTAGGACTGCGGTAGCAATCTGACAACTACAATACACTAGACCCAAACTCTAAAGCAGCCAACTAAACTTGTTTTTGATGTCTAATTTTGTTGAATTATCTACAGGCAGCAGGCAATTCTCAAGGGGGCTTATTTTTAATGCAGCAACTGAAGAGAGAAGAGTGTGGAAGCGTTTGGCTTCCAGTCAAACACTGCCTCGACCAGGTTAGAGCTGCTTCAGAACAGTAATATAAATTACAGATTATCCTATGCAAAACACATCTCCATTTCACCTTCATTCAAGAGCACAAGCCCCGACAGGACAAATGTCCTAGCAGGTTTTAAAACCTTCAATCCAAAGATTCAAAAAATGGTGCTAATCTAAGCAAAATCACCTTAAGCTTTTAACAAAGACAGATTTCCGACACGCTGCAGACTTTGACATTATTACTACTACAGGACAATGTTTTTTTTTCAAACATTTCAGTGCCATCCCTTTATACTTAGCATAGTGTTTAAGAGAAATACTGTAATTTTTTTAATAGGTGAGACTGAGGCACATACAAGTCTGTTGACTACTTGCACCCTACTCAGAACTTAAGTGGATTGGGAAATCCTGTTTGTAATTCAAACAAACAGAAATCCTAGACCTGAACGGGGAACCCAAACAGGGATCATGTTGCTTTGACACTTTACTGGAAAGCAAAAAGCCAAACTTGCTTATGAATGAATGAATGAATGAATAAATCTGCTGCCAGTCAAACCATGACCCAGGGAAGTGCCAACGTTATGCTGTCACTCTTGGATATCTATCAGTACAGAATACCATTTGTTTCCCCTGACCTGTCAGAGCAAGTACAGCACACCAGCACATTGGGCTTTGGGTGATAACAGAGACAGGTGGTTCACAGCTTCATGGGAAAGAAAGTACCCGAGATTAAGCATTTGATGTTATCTATAAATAACCTGCGAGGCCACAAATGCAATCCCTTCCAGAAGCATGTACCACAAGGCTTAGATAGAGTCAGTGTTGTTGGCTTTACCCTGTTCCGTCACACTTTGGGGGCCCTTAATATATAACAGCATTACAGTCCATTTCGCAAGCAGCACTGTACTGCTATCAACTAAACTATAGCATGATAACCTGCAAAAACAATCTCTTAATTTAGGCACCATTCCATCAACGCACTGAATACACTAGTACAGTGCCTTGATTAATGAAACTCACAAAATGAGTAAGGGACAAACTAGGGTATGTTTTCCAAATCAATGTTTTAACTATCCGTTAACCGCAGGACTTGTTTCTGTCAAACTCAACATCAATAAAAGCCTTTTGTATCTGACATGCATATTACAGGTTAATTATGATTTATTGCTACTGTGGTACAATTTGTTCCAGTTTATTGAAGGTATTCCTGAGGGGACACATCAATTGGAGGTATTACAATTCCAGAGGTTAAGGGGTTAAGATAGCCACACACCAGACTCGTGCTCAGTCCCCTGTGGGTTTCAGGATTTTAATAACACCGTACTTTTGGTCTGAGCACTCGCTGTGCATACAGTACACAATACAAGGAGTGCTTTTCTAAGCTGCTGTTTGATGTCATGGTTGGATGTATTCCTATTTGAGGCTATCACATGAATTGAAGGTATATATGTTTGAGCATAAAAAGTATAAAGGCTATTTATTTACAAGATAAGTAACAATCAGAACTCAGGCAGCAGTGAGCTTTCAGAATTTCATTGGGTATTGACAGTGTTTCTATAAGGTCTCTGTGAGCAAGACAACGGACGATACAATGAAACTCTATGCAAGTGTAAATATAGAGTAGAGAACTGGGTATATGGCAGGTCAACATGTGGAAGAGTTTCTGTGTCAGGGCAATATAAATACAAAAAACTGTCAACAGATTATATATATATATAATTATGATTTATTATGAGGGGACACATCAATTGGAGGTATTACAATTCCAGAGGTTAAGGGGTTAAGATAGCCACACACCAGACTCGTGCTCAGGCCCCTGTGGGTTTCAGGATTTTAATAACAGGAACACCGTTATATAACCTATATAGGATAACCTATATAGAACCCCTATATAGGATGTAAAATCCTTGTACCCAAGTGTCCCTCGTAAAGAAACTTTAGAAGCTTGTCAAAAAGCACTAGATAATAGACTAGATAAATCAATACCAACAGCAGAAGTACTGAACATGATCAACGTAGTTTTAGAAAACAGTTATTTTACATTTGTTGATAAGAATTACAAACAAAACGATGGTACAGCAATAGGATCTAAATTAGGAATGCATTTTGCCAGTACATACATGGGGAAATGGGAAGAACAATTACTTAGAAAATCGGAAAGAGAACCTTTAGAATACATTCGGTTTGTAGATGATATTTTTGGGGTTTGCTCAAAAGAAAGTGACTATGTAAAACAAAGAAATGTATTAAAAACAAATCTTAAAAAAAGAGGATACAAAGAAAGAATTATAGAGACGGAGTTAAGAAAAGTGGATAAACTAAAAAGAGATGATCTACTAGATTATAAAAATAGAGATAAAAAGGTCAAACGAGTCCCATTAATAATGACTTACTCTAAACTTTTGCCCAATATTTCTAAGATAGTTTGGAAACACTTGCGGATTCTACATAATTCAGAAAAATTAGAAAAAAAGTATTTAAGGCCCCAGTTGTAGCATTCAAAAGAGAAGCTAATTTAGGTGATATTTTAGTTCACAGTAAACATAAAAGAATAATTGACAAAATAGGTTCTACAAACACGTGAACCAGTAGATGTAAAGTGTGTAAATACATAGACAAAAGTAAAAATATAATTAAACATAAGAACACCACATATCCACTAAAAACTAATACCTACTGTAAAAATAGCAATGTTGTTTATGGAATAGCCTGTGAAAAATGTGATGAAATCAAATATGTTGGAGAGACTCATTAATTAGAAATAAAAAAATGAATGAACCAACAGTACAGCACTTCACCAGTCAAGGACATGACATAAATGATGTAAAGTTTGTAGTATTAGAACAGCTAAAATTAGACAATGCGACATATAGAAGAATAAAAGAAAGTAAATGGATAAATAGACTGAACATGATTATGCCAGCGGGACTCAACAGAAAAGAATGAACTAATTAACTTCAATAGATATATAACATTTAAATAAATAAACAAAATTCGTTCTAAAGTTGTGCATGCTGATGCGCTGGGGAGGCCAAATCTAGACTGATCCTCAGAGCCAGCATTGCATGATATAATAAAAATATAAAATTTATATAAAGTAATGTTAATTAGGTACACTATTAATTAGGTACACTATTAGGTATTAATTAGGTACACTATTAGAGCACTGTACAGTACAAACACTTCTAGATGGGATTTCTCCTCTAAGCCTCTACATTTTCTTGTGAGTGTTACATGTTCTTGTGTGTGTGTTTTTTTTTTTTTTTACAGTAGCATAACACAATATATAAACATATCTTTTTGTTGAAACATTTGGCAATGTTACTACTAATTTAAGTGAATATTTTATTACTCAGTATTTGACGTTCTTGATGAATTCTCCAAGAAATACAAACATCTATTCTGTGTATAAGCAGCTGATAAGTGGCGTGTATTAAAAACATGGCTTTCCAAATGTTACCTGCCACACAAAGTAAGCCAATTAAAAACCATGAACACCGTTCAATGTGTCAGATACAGCTACCAGGCTAATTCTGCTAGCCATTGATTAGATAATAGGCTAGTAACACGCACATATTTAATGAGAGCTATTCCACTGGCACACGCACATGCACACACACGCACACACACACACACAAACTGATCGATACTATGTCTGCAGTTGTTGCTCATGACGAAATATGCCCTCTGGAGATGGAAAAAAAACAAGGTACAGTATTGATTGATGATGACTGATTCTCTAACCTTTCCAACCACTGAGTTGCTTGCAAATCCATCATGCAGGAGACATATAATGAAGCCTTGGAGGTCAGTGTCTTGAGTCAAAGGTTTTTCTTGAATCAATACAGGTTCAAAAAATACAGCTGGTTAGATCTGCTTATCCTGCAGTCTTGTGATCATTGACCTTTTTTAGTTTAACACCAGGTTTCCGCACAACAATCATTAGGGATGTAAACTCAGATTCCACAAATATTTGAAAACACTGAAAATAAGGAGGCCATACTGGCTGCGGGCATGTTTCATTGTTCAAGCCATTATTGGGAACACACATTACAATATGCTGTTAAGGTTTTTCTTAAAACAGTAACAAAGCAACATAGCTTTTAAAAGGTTAAAAGGCGAGAGCAGTGAGAAAATGAGTTGCTAGGTGACAGCAATTGTTAGCTTATGTCTAATTAACATCAATTAGAAACTGCAGGTATTGCAAGGTGCTGAAAACAGAATTGTCACTATGATAGTGTGGACGAGAAAATGTATTTCCCCCTGCAGTATGTATGATAAATACAATGCATAATTAAACCAGCACAGATAAATGATATTTAAAGCAAAGCAGTGTACACTGTATTCCCTCCGATGGCACTACAAAAGCTTTGTTGCCAACCGCAATGAACAAAAAACTACCTTTCAGAGTTCTTCCCACTCATGAGCTGTAGGATTAGTTTGGTAAACTGAAACTGAGGTACATTTCTATTTATCTAGCATAGCTGCACCTTTAGGACACGTTGCATGTGTATCAGTGCAGCAGTGTGTGTGTGTGATGTTGTAATTGAATCCATCATCCCTGCCCCATCTCACCTACAATGCTGCTCAGTCCAGGATATTGCCTGGCTCTTTCCTGTTGTCCAAACTCCTGTTTAATCTGGGTTGAGAAATTCCTAGAAACATTAGGGATTGGTTCCAAAACAGGAAAAGGACTTCCTCTGTTCTCAGGCACGTCCCGCATCTTAGACTCCTGTGCTACAGATAGACAGGCAGGTAGGCAATCAGGACAGCAATCTAGTGGACTAAGCCAGAAGAAAGCACTTGCTTCAGTGAAAAGTTTTCATTATAATAAAATCTTATTGAATTAACAGAGCCTACCAGAGGTTTTGAGAGATTTATGAATTTTAGGCAAATGTTGTGAATACTTTACTAGTGCGAAGGT
This sequence comes from Acipenser oxyrinchus oxyrinchus, assembly GCA_030684275.1. Lineage (NCBI taxonomy): Eukaryota > Metazoa > Chordata > Actinopteri > Acipenseriformes > Acipenseridae > Acipenser > Acipenser oxyrinchus. Next base: position 9,362,542 of record CM060258.1, on the reverse strand, counting down.
TTGTGAACTTGGCCAATTAACCGTTTCACATTTACAAGCTGATGCTGTGCTTTTCCTGCTTTGGTAAGTGCTCCCTCCTATACAGAGGGGATTACTAAACCAATGTAGTCCACCTCCCAAAGGGAATGCATACATCAGCTGTGCACTCAGCCAAAGCACACACTCCTCTCCATTTAGAAACATTAGGGAGTTGGATATTATACTGCAAGTAGTAATACAATGCAAATATGCCATATGATATAGGGCGCATTTGTGGACATCATCAGTAGAATGTAACCTGTTTATCGCCCTATAATACCCGGTAGCTTCAAGAGCACAGAAGGTGAAGACCTTTCATTTAATATACCAACTGTTCTTGTTTTTTTCCCTGTAACACCTGCACACAATGTAATGTATTTGTTGACTTAGTTTTTCCTTCCTTCAATGTAATTTAGTAAACGTCTTTTCTTCTAACCTGGATACTATTGTTACTATAGCATTTTGAGTTACCTGATCTGTATCTCTTAACACACAATGAATCAATCTCTATTTAGTTTATAAATACATTTATCAGTACCTCTTTATCCATTTCCATCAATCTCAGTATATTAATTGGTACCGCATGCCAATTGTCCAGACACCTACAGTGTGTATTGCAGACCCAAGACATAAAGCTGTTGTTCTGTAGTTAATCCCGTAACTCTTATCTGCATTAATCTAAAATAGTTATCATTTACCAGTATGTTTATCTGGAGATCTAATTAGTGCCATCTAAAAACAGTTATTTGCAAATGTATTACTGTGTTTACTTTATCTACAGTACACAACTAAAGTATTACCACTTTATTACAGTAGGAACTATAGGAAATATCATAGATACTGTACATCATGAGGCTCTATACAAAGGAGCTATTGGGTAGGTGAAATGATAGTGGGTGCCCAACTAGTTGAACCATCAGCATAGTGTTATCACAGCTTTAAGGAATGACAAATGTCCACTACTGATCAGTGACTGCTGACTGCTGGGGGAAGACTGACACATTATGAAAGTCAATTCCTTACTGCACACACAAAAAACAAAGAGTGCAGGTACAGAATGGTGTCTAACTATGTGGAAACAGTTACTGCCTTGATTGTATTGTAGCTTGACCAGTGGTCTACAGTATGGCTATCAAAGATGGAAGCTGCTTAGCTTGCAAAGTTACATACTAGACAGACAGGGACTAAAGTCAAGGGCCTGGTGGTGCTTGTGTGCCGCCGATAGCAAAGGCAGTCACATGAATGTTAAGTGGAGTCACAGGGTTGAGTGATGGAACAGTGCTGCTGGGCAGAAGCATCCCCAGCACAGACCACTGGAGGAGAAACTCGCCCTCTCACTCTCCGTCTCTGAATTTCTACAGACATTTTCATTCACATCAAAGTGCTGGTTTTATCCCAGCCTCCCCGATGTTTGTTTTCTATTAATTCACAGTGTTCTTGTTTGGACAACAAAGTCAAGCCCCATAAAACAGCAGGGAAGCGCAAAGCACACTGAAGGTTAGCCGGACTGACATTTGATGGTGATGAGCTACTTCCCTTTCTGTCAAGGATTACAAGAGTAAGTGCCTGGATTCAGCTCCAAAGCTTGCATTTAGACACAAATTATTTATAAACATTCATTTATTACTTAAATTGTTCAATAATTATTAGCTTATCACTACAATTATTATTAATGCCATCCCATGTTCATGTATATTGTGGTTGGTACATTATCCACAGTAAAAAATTAAAAGAAGACCACTAGTTTACAAAAACAAGACATAGAATTAAAACTACAATGGAAGGAATGAGCTCACTGGAGTCTGATAGGAGGGGTCCCGATAAGCAGCTCCACGCTCTGGTGCAGTAGGTGTTCCAAGCTTGGGATCACAAAAGAACTGGGAATAATTCTCTTGTTAGGTAGTGCAAGTATTCTTACTAACTTTACTACAGGCAGGCATTGGCAGACAGACTGTAGACCTACTAAACAGATAGATGGGGAAGCAGTTCCAATCCTGGGACATAGCTTGAGAGTACTTTTGCTGGGCTAGAGGATAAAACTGGCTCTTACCTCCACTCGACCAAACTGCCCCATATCCAGAGAACATGTAATAAATACATCGTATCAATCAACTATCTATCTTTGGTATTCTTTCATATCTCAAATAGAGATGCCCTAGCCTACTAGGGCAACATATGCCATTGCTAAAAAGCAGTGCCCCCACTGCCAAATCACCAGCCAGCTCAGGTCTTATTTAGTCCTGTAAGCCTGACAGCCATTTGCTTAACCTTTGAAACCTGATCGCAGCCAATGGAGCCTAAAATTAGTCCACTGGAAACCCACCGCTAAGCAGTCCTAGAGAATTCCTAGAGAATTCCTAGAGAATTCTTAAATTAAGCGGTCGTCTGCAATATTTGAGAATGAGAGATATAAAGGGAAGCAGATCGACAGCAAGGGGACAAGGATTAAGAGAGAGAGGTGGAGGACAATAAAACTCAGAGAGAGAAGGGATGCGTACAGTACAAGCTATAGTATAGGTCTTTTTCATGAAGCATCAAGACCCTGATGTCAGTGTGATGTGTAGCATCAAAGCATGTGGAGGAGACCCCCACAATGATGCCAATTTAAAACAGTTTGTAATCACCTGGTAAACTAACCGGTGAATAAAATACAGCATATAAGGCACAATTGATTAGTCAGAATTGATATGCTGTTTAGTCAAGAGGTTGCAGTGGCACCCACTGATATGTCATCTGCAAAGCATCATAGTTGTGTACAGATAAATGACAGAAAGTATTTAGTTGGTTTTAGGGATAGGCAAATTATCATACACAGTTTATTTCTGATATAAGTGGAGGATTAATTGGAGAGGTGTAGGGGTTAATGGATAGCAGCTCATTTAAACTGTATAAAGATGAAGTTGCATTAAAAAACCAACCCCTTTACCACAGATCCAATAACGATTATTGGTCTGTTTCCACTATGGGCACTTTAAAACCACTGTAACAAATGCATACTGTAGATTGATGGTATGCATTTATTGTTTTTGATAAATGGTTTAAATTGTCTATGAAGGAAGATACAATATCGGTATGACTGTGCTGAATTTGACCTCATGGTACGGTACAGCCTCTTTAGCTTGTAAGGTCAGTCATTCAAACATTTAAATAACAGAGACCTAGAGGTCAGAGTGACATCACAGTACCAAGGATGAATTCAACCACAGCTCAAGCCCGGGGTTTGCAGAAGATGAAGCCTTTTGTGTATTAACTGAAGCCAACAAGTAAACACTATCACCTGAAAGGGGTCTGGTTTGAGATCCAATATCCTCAGACTTTGTTTTACTGATCAAACCCAAGTACTGTATAGTAAACAGATCAATGCCAGTAAAGTTTGATCAGAAGGACCATTCCTGATGTTTTATGAAGCTTCTACACTAGTTACACCTCATACTTTAAAGATTACAGAATTGTGAAGGTCAACAAGCTACTGCAGCTTCTTGCTAAGTGTTTCAGCCATGTGTAAAGCCTGGGGCAGGCTTTGAGGAAGCAAAGAAACCATTAACAGTGATATGTGGTCTTTTCCAACAAGAACAGTAACATCCTTGACCTCTCCCCTGAGGCTACTGAAGACTGTAAGCTTTCCAAAAAAAGGAAACGTCCTGAGACAAACTACTTAGCTTCTATCCTAAGTAGAAACTGGGGGTCAACTGTCCTCCTTTTTTTGACTAGCTCAGAACACAACCTGACCCAAAGAAAATGCAATTTAAAAAGGAGTGGAATGGCCATTGGATAGGTTGCCTCCCCTTCTTTGACTTCTATCTGCATTAAAGCCAACAAAACCATCTCTTCATTGTCATAGAGACAAACTTACTCAGCTCCCCAGGGCAGTATTTCATTAACAAAGAGATTGTTTTGTTTATGTTTGTGCTGTCCCATGTTTAATAGTTTTTAAAATGTAAAAAGAATACTGTTTCAATGACTGTCATGAAATATTAATCAAAATAAACCTAAAAGCTCCTTGGAATGCTTGAACAAGCTCTCTTTGTTAGCACATTTTCAGTGAAGTGGATTTTATCAATCACAGTGATGTGTGCACAGTACATTTGCCTGTATCTACTTAAAGTAAAGATATTTTTAAAGAACATTTTCATCTTCAATTGACTCCAACAATATTCTCTTGGAGCAAACTGCACCACATTAGAATTGCCTTGAACGTCCTAACAATAACACTTCCCTGTCTTTATCCTTGTTTGCCACATGGTACAATCTGTTTCTCTGCTTTCTCCGGATGACAGTGAAAGAATGGGAGTGAATACCCTATTGTCTACAGCCAAAGATACTGGACCCTCCCTGACTGAAGCCTGCCAGAGGCTCGTTTGAGACACCCGGACATTCCAACAGCGCCAGGGCATCCAGAACAACTGCTGTGTCCTGTCCTTATCAAATAAAGACAGAGAAAGAATTAAAACTGGGGACTGGCAACGGTTCAAGCATTCAACAGAGATGCAAAGTTCATATTGTTCAGACCTTTGGAAATTTGAGAATTAAGCTTCTAATTAAGGCCCCACTTTCCAAAGGATTTTAACAAGCCCTTTCCTACAGTCAAATTAAGAACAAAATAGCGCCAGTCTGATCTATGATTTATTTAAAGCCAGGAGGTACTGAATGTGATGGCCAGCATCTTTGACTGTAGACCCACTGCTTGGATGTATTTAGTGTGGTTTTCTAATGCAGATCTGTTAAACAGCGACTGTTGAATTTATACTTTTACCGTTTTGTTTATATTTTTCTTATGTAAAAGTGCATCATCCAGTTTCTTATTGGGTTCTCTAAACCAGCGATTCCCATAGTGGGGGTTGCGACCCAAATATGGGTCACCAAACAATCTAAAAAATATAAATGTTTAGTGCACACTGTTAAGATTTAGTTTGACTATTCAAAATAAACATAATTTGCATACAAATCATTAGCAGTAATTATTTTCTGCTTTAAATATGAACCGAAAAAAAAGGAAAAGGTGACATTTTACGTGCGGTTACTTGGGATTTTGAAAACAGTTGTTAAAATGGCAAATTACCATCTTATATTAACTTTAGTTTTTCATAAATTGGTGACGAGAATGATCAGCGTCCTCATGTGTCATGTGTTGTGAAGTACTGTCTCACGAAAACCTTAAGCCATCGGCATCTTCAGACACAGCATCCAGATTGCGTTGGGAAACACGAGATTCCAGAAGAAATCTGATCAATTAGCTAACAAGACGACAAGACGTTCTTAAGAAATCAGCCACTGTCTCAGAGAAGGAGATGAATGTATCCTATCTGGTTACAATGCATATTGCAAAAAACAAAAAAAACTGCACAGCTGACTGTTGTCTGTATGTTTGCAATGCTTGATGTTGATTTGCAAAAATTAAAACTGGTATTCATTATGTTGCAACACAATTTAAAATGTATATTGTAACGTGGAGGTAAAGGAAGCAAACCAGGCAAGTATTCTGGTGTCAAATGCACGGTTTATTTTACAAGAACGAGCAGTTCAATAAATGCAACAGTGCCCAGTCGTCAGCAGAGGCGAGTGGGGCATGGCCTCACCAATAATTCCCAAAGGCTAAAAAAACATTTTGCATATTCGTATTATTTAATTGATAAATATAAACACATTTATGCATATTAAATAAATTTAAGTCCACAGAAGTGCTAGTGACATTATTTAAGTCACAACTTGCTTTCACCAGTAGCAAAAGCGCAACGCCAGAAAGCTGGAACAATGTAGTGCTGCCGCATGACGCACTTGAGTGCCTCACTTACCATGGAAACTCACCACTGGCGAGTCCCTTTCCTGTTGCTACGATAACCACAGCTTGATGAGGCACCTACTGGATTTGGAGCAGTTAGAATTTGTGGAATTTTAATTTATTCAATAATGGCTCTAGTTTAATCTGATATTATATGCGACCTGAAGAAAATAAGTTTCGCAATAAGATCGCAAGAAGAGAGATGTTCAATTGTTAAGGACGGCAGAATAACACTAGCACTTTAGATTTTGAAGAAAGACGGTAAACTAACGTGGCAAGGAGTTCATAAAATGGAAGGCAGCGCTGTGAACAAAGTATTGTTGGCCATGTTTCCATCTTTCAACTAAATAAGACAAAAGGTTACATCTCTTTTAATGGAGTAAAACTGTCAATTTCTTGCCACGACATGACAAGCTGTCTGTTTGTTTTAAATTATGTGATATTGTATTTGTGTCTTTACAGCCAATGTTCCACGCTGGTGTCACATATTGTGCGTACCTAAATTCAACGGTACTGTTGAGCATTGACTCAACAAAAACGTTACTATTGTCACAACGAGTGCGTACCTAAATTCAACAGTACTGTTTAGCGTTGACTCAACAAAAACGTCACTATTGTCACAACACTTCCGGTTATTTAGGAATGCTTCGTTGCATTCCAAAATTAACGGTAAAATTAAAAAATAATATTACAAAATCTTATTAAATATGCTGCATTATTTATTGTGGGTGTCGCCATCTTTCTGTTGAGCAGCTCACCAGCTCTGGAGAGCCAGTGAATTTGTTGAGCCAACACTGCCCGTCACTAGCTCTCAACAGTGAGTTTAGGAACGATTTTGAGAGTTGTTGCTTCTCAGCGTTGAATTTAGGAACGCAGCCAACGTGACTTGTAGAACTAAATATTACGTTGGTTTTAAGGTTCTGATAAAAACTTGTATCCGCAATTCTGTAAATTGTGTATTGTTTACAGTGCTAATGTTTTTTTTCAACTGATGGGGGTATATTTTACATAATGACTGCAGTTTATTATTTGAATGCATTAAAATGCTCTCAGCGAAGGCATATGCAATGAACAAAGTAAATGTACTTTTAGTACGCTAGCCATTGGATGGGGGTGGTAATAACTATTTTGCGATTTGTGCCTCACCTGCCAAAAAAGTCATGAGCCGCCACTGAAATGCAATAAACAATAACGAACAAGGAATAAATAAAAGGGTTTAATAAAGAGTCAGGTAACACACACAAATCTAACAGTCTCCGCGTGTCTGACTCGGTAATTTAAAAAAACAGCAGGTTCTCCCACAGTTTCAAAACTCACACTCTTCACCCAGCCTCCTCCCTCTACCAGACTTACATTTCGCTCTGTCGTTCGCGCTCTCCCAATCACAGGCACGCATTCCCGTCCCACCACACATTATCTCAATGCACCCACATTGCCCATTAATCTCCATGGGGCCTTTCCTGCAAACGCATGTCTGCGATCAGCTGCAGTCCTATTGTCCGCACAAAGGGGACCCTTAACTCAAAAACCTGGGCTGGCTGTCGTGTGAGAGAATGTTCATAGAAGTGGCACATATCAAAAACTGTGTGAGTTTCACAGCCTGTGCTGAACAGTGAAAATGTCATTGCCTCTGACACTAGCCTTCACAAAAGGCAATAAGACCTGGTTTAAGCCCAGACAGCAGTCCCTGTAAATTTAATTCTGGTGGTCTACTAGTTTTCGGAAAGCATCACCAAAACATAAAGGTCAAGGAAAATGCTACAGTAACACCGTGTGTGCAAATCTAAAAGGATCTGAAGTAAACAGTCAATTACTCCAGGGGTTACGTGTCACAACCAGTTCCATATCCCCAACACACCTCATTTTGATCTCAAGTTACCACTCTATTTGTGCTGGCATGCTCTCAGATTTAAAAAACCTAGCTTTAAAAGCAATATGTCCGTAACAGTGTCTGTGAAAACAATTACACAACCAGATTGACAGATGGAGGTTTGCCCCTCTGTGACGCATACAGCCTAATTAGCAGGAATTCAGGTTGTACAAGGCTGGCCTGTCACCCTTTCCACCTTTACCGTTGCCAGGAAGCAAGTTATGTAAGCAAAGACACCTCTACAAAAGCAACCTATAAAGATGGATGCAGCAAGGTCTTTTTATAAAATAAACCAGTGTTTATTCAGTTAATCACAATCGCTAGCCTCTAGGAAAGCTATGCAGAAAATGTGGCATCAAATCATACTGCTTTTGATCAATTTTACAATAGGAATCCCCGATTAAGATGTGAAACAAGATTTATTAGTAATGTCAGCAAAAGAAAGTCTGTACATGTCTTCCATGTTTTTCAAACCTTTGATGATCCATTGACTGACCCTGTCACATATGATTGCCTACATTTCAATACCTAATGTACACCCTATTGCAGGGTTCTCCCCAGGCCTTTTGAGCAGGGCGGGCCGCCCAGCAAAGTGACTGTCGCCCCTGGCTGAAAAAAACCCGATCCGCCAGTCTTGCAGATGCTACTTTGCCTTTCACAATAAGGATTGATTTCGCTTCTAGCAGACTGTTGCTGCATGGAAAAAAAAAATCTTTTAACTCCATGACAGCTGTGTTACGTCTTGACATAACATTTAACCAATCAGAGAGTTGAAGGGGCGGGTTTTCTGTGTTAAGCACTTACAGGCTAAAACGTTACAAATGACTGCTAATATATATATATATATATATATATATATATATATATATATATATATATATATATATATATATATTTTTTTTTTCAATGCAAAAATTGTGACCATGGATGCAGGGGTCAAAATACGCCAGCGATCGCCGCAATCCACCTCCTTATAGTATATTTGGACTGGCTACTTTATTTAAAAAAATATTAAGATTATTTTCGGGTATTATCATTCAGTCCATTTTTTGTCGTATTATTGTAATTTAAGGTGATATATAGTACATAATAGCTATACCTATGCATAAACTAAAAAAACAAAAACGTATTCCTTTTGTTGTGACATCGTAACAATATGTACCCAGGTGCTTGTGAGAGATTGGGGGTTCATGTATACAGGATGTACGCCTTTAAGAAGAAAGGCGTGATGGGATATCAGCTGACATACAAATACTTAAGTGCAGAGGTGCTAGATTTTTACTCTAGTTTCATGCAACAGTTAAGTGGTGACCAAACGTGTGTGAGTACTGTTTTGTAATAATAATAATAATAATAATAATAATAATAATAATAATAATAATAATAATAATAAATGGTTCAAATGAACTAAAATAGACGTGCATTAACAAAATGTCCTGAAAACTTAAAGAAAACTTTTTTTTTTTGTGTGTGTGTGTGTGTGAACTCCATAAATCTACGTTATCTTTCCCCAGCCAAATCGTGGAGTGCCTAAATAATCACGGTCATTTACCATAATAAAAAAATAGAAATGAAAAAGTGCAACCAGATAGTCAACGAAAGACAACACATTACAATTATTTGTCGTATTATATATTTAAGGTAAGGCAAGTTTATTTTTCTGTTAAAAGTGCTCCCGGCTATAATATTCTGCTGCCCGGCTGTACAGAATTCCTGGGGCAACCCTGCTATAGCATACCAGCATGGACGTGCTCTGCAGTACCTGCTAAACAACGTGTCAATGCTGTTTGATCCAAGGGGCTCTTTCAGCCTCCTCCAACATAAACACGTTTACAGGACACCACAACAAGTTTTCCGTAACCCTATTCCCAGCTTTAGAGGAACCCACATCAACAACTGCTATTTAAGTGAAAAGGATGGGGTTTCCCCACACCTCTGTCAACAGGTTTTAAAATGGATTTTAACAAGCCCTCAGGCTGCAGGGTCAAATTACTGAACCAGGACTCCCATCTACTGTATTTACTGTACCTCACACCACAGCAGCAAATACTGTATAGTGTAGATTCCATTATCCTTACTGTTTTCAAGAACAAAAATAAATATATTCCTCACCAAAGATATACAGTAGAATCTCGTAATGTGGGTTTGTAACATACAGACTTAACTCATCACAGTGACTCATAAGCAATCTATGGGGCTTTTTGACTTGTGTAAGGTGAACTGACTTTGAAAAGAACAATCCAGTATTCTAACATTGATTCAGGATGTCCTGTAGACAGTAGCTGTGCTATTTTTAACCTGTGGTTTATTATGGCTCAGTTATTGGGAAACATAAAATGTGGCAAGTTCCCGCTCTCAATGACACACCACAGTACTTGCTCAGTGGCAAAATATTTCATTGAGTTTTGTGCAATGAATAAAAGCCTCTAGAAATTAGTCAGATTTCTGTTAGTAGTAATATGGAAAACACAATGCCATTTCTACCAGGAGATAATCCCTAAATAACAAAACCCTCTTCAAACTAACAGATAAACTAGTGTTTTTACAATTTTGTATGTAACGTTTGTTTGGAAACACCAGCCTAGCAGCTGAAAAGATTGAACCCATCTCAGTGTAACAAAAACTACATGGAAAAAATATATAAATCCTCTTAAATGTTTTAAATTTGAACTGGTACTGTAGTTAATACATTTGTTACTTTACACATTACACATTGATATAAATCAATAGACAGGCAGACAATCAACTGTTTTAAAACATAATGTAGCCAATGCTTATCTTATTTTAATGTAAATGTACCATCTTCATGAAGCTTATAAAACAAAGAGTCTATGTGTTTACCTGCCAGCTAATGCTTTATGAATACTTCCCTAAAGCAGAACCTTATAATAATTGTAATTTCTGTGCTGCTGCCCATGGACTACAAATTACAGCAAGCATATTTGCACAAGTGGACAGATACAATTACTATCTAATTGCATGCATGAAGCAATTAGCTTCCAGGACTCTAAATTAGACAGAGGCTTTAAGGACAACCGCTTGGGATCTGGAGGGAATCCAGAATACCAAAGGCACACAATGAATTCCCTTCTGTTGGTTGTTTTGAGAAGGTGCTGGTGTAATTATGCTTGTATGATGTTCAGTAAATTAATAGGCCCATCACTTCAGCTGAAGCGCAGTGTCAAACGGATATGCTTATCTCTGAAGCTCTCTGTCCACGTGTCTATGTGTTTACCTGCCAGCTAATGCTTTACACTTGTACTTGCTTGAACTTGTCATTGTATTTATCTTGCTCTTATTGTATTACCTGTACTGTAACACTTGAAATGTATTTGCTTATGATTGTAAGTCGCCCTGGATAAGGGCGTCTGCTAAGAAATAAATAATAATAATAATAATAATAATGATGAGGCAAGGTGACAAATCCGTTTGGTAAGCACTTTGGAAATAGCCCTCTACTACAGTTATGATTTAGTTACAAAGTTCTCCCAACTACTGTATGGCCAAAAGTTTTGCATCACCTAGAACTGAGACATAATTAAAGCAAAAAAAGTACTATATGAACATATTATCACATCTTTTATTTAACATCATGTAATGAAAGAAACTACAAAACGATATCGCAAAAGTCTACCGGAAGCCGTAACAATAGTACATAGTTCAGTAGCTTGTCTCCCTGCATCTGATATTGTACTGTAGAGCGATCACTTTAAAGCACTGATAATGTGTTCCATCATTACTTGGTGCAGAATGCAGCTGCTCAAATCGAAATTTTGATGTTGTGACTTAAACTTTTTCAGGTTGACACAACGTTGACAAAGTTGTGTTTCATGGGCCTGACGTTGAAATACTTTGAAGCATTTACTGTAGTATGCTTATGTTGCAATACTAGCAATTAGAATGTTCAGGAACACATTTATTTGACTCGCCTAGTAAAAGCACTCCTGCTCAAAGCAGGGTGAGCGATGCAATGCAAGCACTAAATACAAAGTTAACGATCCTGGCTGGGGACCCATAGACCCCTGTAGATCTTCAATTAAATTTAAGTCATGTTTTTATTGTCCAAAGCAATCTGTACCAACTGGATAAATGTTACTTTCAAAAGGTTTAGTTTTCACTGCCTTAATTGCTAGTTTGGACTTTTGCCACCAATGTTAAAACTGTCTTCATATATTCTCCCTCTACAGTACTGTACACTCCCATCAACCTGGAACATGGTCAGCAGTGATTCAGAAGGACAGACAGCCACAGAGGCTGGTCATTGGGACTAAATCTATGAGTCAGTCACACTCAGTGCAGAGAAAATGAGCCATGATAAACCACTTTAAAACACTTCCTGTGACACTCACTCCAGGCAGCCAAGGGAGCCAGTTAATAAGCTTAGGCACAATCCCCTTTCTCTGCCCACGGTACGCCCAAGTTTAATTATACAGAGATCTAGTTAAGCCTCCTTAAAGTACAGGTGCCTGCTGACTGCCATTTTGGAGGACTGGTTGATGATCACCGCATTACACTACAGCAGATGAACAATCCAAACCATCCTGTGTCTATAAAGATATAAAATATATGTGTTCACATAAAAGCTTTCAAGTTTACTTCTCCCTTATTTGTATGCAATTGACAGGCCTATATTTTTAATTTTTTAAATATATTTTCTTAATCTCTAAGAACTTTAATTAATACAGATGTGCCTTGACCAAAACTGTACGTTACGTTATTCAGACTAAGCCCAATAACATATTTTTTGGGGCTGCTAACATCATCATATTTGAAAACGAAACTTTAAAAAATTTGGTCTGCTCTGATTAATAGACTAATCGGACAGATTAATCAACTAAAGAGTTTTTTTTTGTTTTTTTACAATTTAATAATGCATAATTTTATTTTTGTATATAAAATAAAATCAAACATTTTCTCTGCAAGGGTTGGGTGTCAGATAAGTTTCGCAATATTGCTTATTATAGAAACCGTTATTGAGAACTTCAGAGTAATATTTCAAATTGCTTTTTACAAATTAAAAAAGTCAACGGAGACATTGTAGTCGATTTGGTTACATATCAATTTTCAAGAAAAAAAAACTTTAATATCGTTACCTTTATTAAAAATGTGCACAGATTAATCCATCGATTAATCAACAGATCCAAATTTTGAATCGATTGACAGCCCTATAATAATTTTTTTTTTTTTTTACTTTACAGGCTATAAAAACGCATACATACACTATAAAATAATTAGACGTGTAAACCTGCTAACACACCTTTGGGATAACTCCACCAACAATAACCTGTTCATCTACAGGGCTGAAACAATATCACGGTATTAAACAAAATGGCAGCCTATTTTCTATAAAACAAACACAGGTTTCTTTCAGTTGTAAATAAGAACAGTCAGCTCTGAAGTTAAGCAGATGGACTCAAATACAATTATCATTCCCTGTTTAAAATAAGCACATATATTTATTTAGAATATTGCTGGTGGTCAATTCTGCCCCTTTAACCCATTACATACACTATTTGAACTAAAATTATGTTTGGAAATCAATAGGCAAATATTTTGCTTCTCTTCTCAAAATCATGACTTCACTAATTGGTTAAATTAGGAAAAAAATATTTTAATGAAATAGTAAAAAGTGTAATACAACTGCTTGACTGTTAGCATGGTCAGTGATATGGGATTCACACCTAACACTTCATTTCAAAATAAAAGCATTCAAATGGCAATACATCTGGTTTTCTGTGATATTTAATGATCACAAAAACAGGAAATGTTAGAGTCAAAGCTGCACTGTTCAGATTTTACTTACAAGTTTAACACTTGTTAGCAGTTTTCATTGCTTAGACCCAGACTCGTATTATTGTACTGTATATCCAGAATGTTTGAAGAAAAAAACAGAAAAATGAATGTATAAAAAGAGTTTCAACATTGTAAAAGAAGTAGCTTACAGTTAAAGCAATCATTATTGTATTGGTTTTGAAAACATAACCCTGGGGAGGTATTTTAGCAGCTTATCCCAAACAGGAATGCAATGATGAACTTGAGTGTCCTGCCGAGGTGGAGAACACAACCACTGAGCTCATTCACAAAAAAAAAAAAGACAGGTTACATCACTACCAGACCAAGTCACCCTGAGAAGGCGTCGAACATCCTTTCTCCTGCCCTGCTGTCCCAGTGCAATCATTCTATTCATTACACATAATCATCCTGGGATCTACAGAAACATTTCAGAAAGCTCTACTTCCCAGAAAAGATCTTCAACTGTGCCTGCCAGTGCAAATAACCCACAAGTCCTAGCACAGCAACCACAGCACTTTTATTGTATGTATTCAGAATTGAAAAGCTAACATTAATATGATATGAATGTTGTCTACATTGTGTTAGATTTCTTTGGTTCTAACTTGCTGCTCTGTAATTGGACAGTTTCTTTTTATTATTATTATTATTATCTCTGTGAACAATATGGCAGTTACCAAACTGAAAATAATTTATTCTATTCTTGACAGTATTTGTCCATTTTAGGAAGCAGCATTTCCAAACACAATGACTTCAGCAGAAATAACAGCTTAGGTGTGAATTATAAATATTAATCTATTTCCCTTTTACATTTACAAAAAACAAAGAATAACTGAATGCATGCGGTTAAAATTCATGTACCACCTGCTTTTTCAAAAAAAGAAGAACTACATTATGTTGCAATTGAACTTCAAAGAGGAAGCTTTTAAATGTCAAATTTAAAAAACATGTAAGTTAATCTCAAACTACTCTCTATTTAAAACCCAAGCCATGACATATTGTACTGGGGACAGCTGTCACTAGAGCTTTGACACTTAAGGCTGGGAAAGCTGAACTCAACACTGGCGAATGCCCAGCAGCATTACCCCCTCATCTAAATTCAATTTTTTTGATTTTCCCATGCTTCGAACTCACAGTACAGTTCTATTTTAACAGAGCTTCTTATTTCACATCCACTTCTATCCGCCCTCTGCAACCTTTTCCTTTCACTGTGCTGTGCCAGAGTTTCAAATTAGGAGATGGATGGGTGGGTCGGTGGGTGGGGGGGGATGGAGACATCAGTTTATAAATATTTCTTGGCCATATTTTGGTGGGGATGGACAAAATGGAAAGTGACTCGGGAATCAATCTCAAAATGCATGTACGACCACCCACATAAAGACTAATGTGGACTCCATTAGCCGCTTTCTACTAAAACACCTTTACGGTTAAGAAAGTGAGCTGCTTGCACACCTTGATTAAAACAAATTGCTTTAGACAGTCAGAAGCAAAAGGGGAATTTTGAAAGCCCTTCAGGGCTTCCTAAGCTTCCCATTCTGACTAACACTGGATGAAATTACCAGCTCTGCAGAAAGCATGCTAGTGCCAGTGTTCGTCTATATCAACCCAGCAGATAATTACTGCAAATCCTTACAGAAAATGACACATATATATATACCAGAAAACCACAAGACTGGGTGTGAATCACAGCAACTGAAATCCGAGTGGAAATCCGATTGTCCACTTCAACTGACATGCAAACATTATTTATCCTGCCAGGCTCTTTCCCACTATCTGTCTTCCTGCCCCCACTTCCTCTGTTAACTTGTTGTTTTGGGGTTATTTGGTTTGACACTGAGTTTCCTTTGCTCTTTTAATTTTATCTTTGCATTTCCTGCCCCCCCCCCAAAAAAAAAAAAAACACAACTTTTGTTCATTTCATTTTAAATCTCTCTTCCAACAGGTGGGTGACATCCACAATAAACTCATCAGCAAAGAATACAGTAGGACAGCAGATCAAAAGACATTGACTGCATAGAAGAAAAGCATAGAAAGGAAATTGATCAATTTAAAAATGTTAAGCACTTTACACTAGTCCCCGCCCCTGAAGATTTCCATGTATACACTGTGGAGGAACAAGGAATTGAAAAGTATGTGAAGGTATTCAGAGACTCAAAACAACAAAATGATTCTTGAAATCAATATGTGGCTATCAGTTACGTTATGCAGATCTGCCATACAGCACTTTTCATATCACATTTCTTAGCTCCCGATTTAAGAAAAAATGCTTGTGACAGCAAGCCTCAAAAGGATATGCCTGTCTCAGTCAGACAAGAAAATGTTTCAAAATACAGTAAGAAAAAAAAGGTTTACCAGACATGCAGACTTTGCATATTTCAGAATACATACTGTAACATGAATGACATGCTAAATTGATCAAAAGAAATCTATCAATTTGCCGTTGTCAAAAATTGGAGTTCATAATAGATTTGTATGAAACTAAAATCTTTAATATTAATCTAAATATGTTACCATAAAAACAGACTGTAACTGTAAGAACATGGTTATTATTCCACAAGAACAATTCAGTATCTATTAACAGCATTTTGGCTTTTGGGTCACTTCACCCCACCCTGTAGGTAGTACTAATGTCATATCAAAAGTTACTATCCAGGCAGCAAAACTAAGAATAAACTCAAGTCAATAGCAAGGCTGTCACTAACATGCTGTGGCACTTTCACCAAGGCACAACCATTAGGACCCTTCAACTGTGCAGATAGATTCGCTCTTAAGTAGGGTGAAAGCTCCTTCAATTGTACACTGTTCTGTACCTCACATCCCCTATTGGCTACATGCTTTGCCTGTTTTTACTCTGTCGTCTTCCTGTACTACAGATTTGCACTTTTGGAAAGAAATGTAGTGGTCATAACCCACCGACCCAAACTCTACCTGAAATATACACCTATGGTAAGCCGTCAAAAAGCCATTTGCTTAAATACATTATTCATCACCTGATATTTTTCCCCCTCTAGTAGCCTCTCTACTAGATTTCTACTGTACTCAAAATCTAGTATAGGGGTTAGAGTTCTACAAGACTTTGTGTTCCCTTTCCACAGTGTCAGTTACTTTTAAACAATCTGAAAGCAAAATAAACAGGAGGCTTGCTTTGGAGGGGATAAATGGAAGTCAATTGAGGCTCATGGGTAAGAATTCTGTGTTTTTAGATTTACTACAGAGCTCTTGAAGCAAAGAACTCTTGTGGGCCTTAATCCACAACAAAAAGGGATCAATATTCACTGCACTCTAGCCTAAGTGAATATGGTGGATCCCCAGTGCTGTCTATATGTCAGCCTTAAATGGGAGATGTGCTGTTTATGAAATGTGATGCTTATGAACAAGGTGCTGGGCTGGCAGCTCCAATGCCTGGAATCCTTTTGTATTTATCCATGTTTAATATCTGGAGGGACCACACTCTTAAGAGGGTGAAAGAGCAGCTCACTCTCAGCTCAGCCTCTCTTTGAGACTAAAAGGGTGCCAGTTGTGTTGTATCTTTGTGATGTCGACTAAACAGATTATGCTGCTTTACTGTGTTATCAAGCCGAGGTTGAAAAATTGAACAGAAAGTGCTGTGGATGCCCTGGAGCTAATGATGTTGAATACTGTATAGTTTCTTAAACTTAATGATAGAGTTTATTTTAAATTTTATAATGTTAATATTAAATAAGTAGCTTTTAAAAATAATCATATTAAAACGCGCGGTGCCCAAATTAAAGTTACTGTAACCGCTGTACCTTAATGACCATAAAGATTTGGGCAACGGTGCTACAGTTCGTGACGATCATCATGTGAACTGCCAGGTTAAAAACTAAATAATTCTTCCATCTAATTCTCCAAAGGGGATTTAAAACCCATGTAAATAAAATGAAGGCTCGGTACTCCAATAGTTAGTACTGTATACGTGTTGGTTAGAATTTGTAGAATGTATAATACAGTAGTTGCTACTACAGCGGCAAGGAATCACAAATTGTTCATCTGTGAGTGTGAACCTAACACGAATCACTTGGTTTTGTTGTTGTACAAAACATGCTGCTGAACCATGTGCCATTCACAATGCAAAACTATTTAAATGTGTCTATCCTGTGACTGTGCAAATAAACACTTGTGTTTAAGTGGTCAGGAAAAACACAGGACAGAATAAGCAGTCTATTTCTGAGCGATCTCATCCCCGATCATAATCATAAAAGAAGAAAACTGTATCGTAGTTTCTTACCGTATACCCGCACCCATCCCTGTTGTTGGCACACCGATTCCATTAAGATCCGATCCACCAACGGATCCAGGGACATCATTCCCCCGTGCAAAGAACCCACGTCGTCCGCGATCGAGTCCGTTTCCATCCCACCGTGGAGATACATCCCAGGTACTGGCAAGGAGTCCATTCCTGGAGAATCCACCAATTATTATATATATATATATATATATATATATATATATATATATATATATATATATATATATATATATATAAATCACAATCACAGTATTAATAATGGAATCCAAACATAACTACGACCATTCGGTCCCTTCAGTTGCACACCCGATCTCGGTTTAGTTGTTTTTTTGTTTTATTCCAGTTTTTTTATTTTATTTATTTTATTTTTTTTTTACAACGATCCAGTTTGCTTTACCACCATCATCAGTACTTAGGAAGTTCGGTATGGAACTAGCGTGTACAGCGCTGTTTATTTATTTAGTTGATTAAATGCATTCTGAAACCACATACGATATAGCAAAAAATAGCGCTATTTCAAATCCAGACACTAGTTAAAATGATGAGGTTAGTAACCCACTTGCACAATTCTTAAGCCCTCAGCTGTTTTTTTCAACCTAGGCTCCACTTTGTTCTCTCGTGGTACCAGGTTTGATTCATTAGCTGTACTCTAGCCCTTTTATCTCATAGACAACGCGCTTACAAATTCATTTTCCAACCTACTCTGTCTTCACCAGGATTTTAAAAAAATAAATAAATAAATATTTAGATTTTCTTTCTTTCCCCCTTCGTCCCAGCCTCAGTGATTGGACTCCATCTAAACGCATACACACAATGGGCAATGAATGTCTATGTCCCTCTGTTACATATCCTGGAGGTGGGGGCTTAAATTCTCATTGCTGTCTCTCTTTTCTCATTATTTCGTCCCGGGATCGTCCCGTTAGGTGTCCGTCCACTTTACCCCACAGTCATGCTGCTCCCTTCTGTTAAACTCCGTAGGTTCAAACGGGGAAACAAAAATCCCATTCACGTTTTAAAATTCCCAAGCAGCAGTGGCAGCTTTCTCCTCAATCACATCTCCAGCCGGGATCCCAGAGAGATAGGCGAGAGTAGCAGATCACAGATTCGCACGCTCGCCCGGTCTCTCTCTCTCTTGTCAACTGGGCTGCACGAGTTGTGGGCACAGACAGCAAAATCAAACCAATGAGGTTCTTCCACAGAAATACAAAGATATAGAATGCCCGACTTGAAATAAACTTTTAAAGACGAATCAATTTAAAAAGTCAGATTCTTATATATAAAGCTTGAACGTTGAGTGTTTAAATGCAGAATTATCTAAAAAGGGTTGAATTCTTACTACTTTGTGGTAAGATGAAACAAACGTATACTCTAACTGTTTCCACCAAATGTCAAAATTTCTCCGGAAAGATGCCAGGAACTGGTTTCAAAATACAAAGGGTGCCCAAATACTTTTGTCAAAGTATGACATTAGTTTTTGCATGTTATTGTTCATGTTATGCATGCTATGTAATAAGTTGTTGTTTTATTATAAAGAGGAATCTCTACTTAATTTATATCTTTCAATAGAACAATTAGAAATTATAGAAATACTTTCGTCTGTGTGTGTGTGTGTGTGTGTGTGTGTGTGTGTGTGTGTGTGTGTGTATATATATATATATATATATATATATATATATATATATATATATATATATATATATATATATATATATATATATATATATATATATTGCATTTTGACAATAAATCTAATTTGAAGTTTATGAAGAAAAGTCCAGTTTTGCCATGTTAATATAGTGCTGTAGACATGCATCATGCGAGGACTACAGTGAATGCTGTTGGAAGTAATTTACCAGAAGTTGATGTATAAAATGTGAAAATAGTGAAAACAGTTGCCTAAGAAAGCAACATTAATACCAGTGTAGTGAGTTTCAGCAAGGATTCCACACATTCATGCTACTGAATCTCTGAGCCAGTTGGTAAAAACCAAGTTCCAAAAACTGGAAATACCCCCAAACTAAAGGTACTCTGCAACTGGGATAGTCCATGCTTCTTTATTCCCTGTTTCTTTGTAGGAAACTTTTTTTATTTGTATTATTTATATAGTCTCTAAATAAATAAACACGCTGAAGAATAATAAAACATTACCAGTACTTACTGGAATTTCATTGAAGAAGGAAAAGTGTTTTACTTTCAATGTCTTT
Source organism: Acipenser oxyrinchus oxyrinchus (assembly GCA_030684275.1). Classification (NCBI taxonomy): domain Eukaryota; kingdom Metazoa; phylum Chordata; class Actinopteri; order Acipenseriformes; family Acipenseridae; genus Acipenser; species Acipenser oxyrinchus. The sequence continues at coordinate 9,342,611 of CM060258.1, read as the reverse complement.
GCCCAACCCCTATGAACTTATACAGTATATACTACCACACCCTGAAAGCAGGGTATTCAAGACTCAACAATTGATGATTATCATAACAAAATAACAAATAATGAAAATGAATACTCTGAAATGTGCAAGTGGAATTAGACAGCTTGAATTGTTCCCCATTGTAACTATAGAACACCAGGTGTGGTTCAGATACTAAGATGCAGGAGTAATAAACTGCAGCATCAACAGAAAAGTGAAACCTTGGAGTAATTGATCTCTGTCTCCTCTGAGATAATATCCCAGAAGGGATTAACTACACAGTAATGCTAAAAATGCACAACCACCACTATTACTACTACTACTGCTGCTGCTGCTTCTGCTAACACCAACACAACAACAAGTAATATTTATGAGTTAATATATATATATACAGTACTGTGCAAAAGTTTTAGGCAGGTGTGAAAAAATGCTGTAAAGTAAGAATGCTTTCAAAAATAGACATGTTAATAGATTATATTTATCAATTAACTAAATGCAAAGTGAGTGAACAGAAGAAAAATCTAAATCAAATCCATATTTGGTGTGACCACCCTTTGCCTTCAAAACAGCATCAATTCTTCGAGGTACACTTGCACAAAGTCAGGTATTTTGTAGGCATATAGTCAGGTGTATGATTAAACAATTATACCAAACAGGTGCTAATGATCATCAATTCAATACGTAGGTTGAAACACAATCATTAACTGAAACAGAAACAGCTGTGTAGGAGGAATAAAACTGGGTGAGGAACAGCCAAACTCAGCTAACAAGGTGAGGTTGCTGAAGTCAGTTTACTGTCAAAAGTCATACACATTGGCAAGACTGAGCACAGCAACAAGACACAAGGTAGTTATACTGCATCAGCAAGGTCTCTCCCAGGCAGAAATTTCAAGGCAGACAGGGGTTTCCAGATGTGCTGTCCAAGCTCTTTTGAAGAAGCACAAAGAAACGGGCAACGTTGAGGACCGTAGACGCAGTAGTCGGCCAAGGAAACTTACTGCAGCAGATGAAAGACACATCATGCTTACTTCCCTTCGCAATCGGAAGATGTCCAGCAGTGCCATCAGCTCAGAACTGGCAGAAAACAGTGGGACCCTGGTACACCCATCTACTGTCCGGAGAAGTCTGGTCAGAAGTGGCCTTCATGGAAGACTGCGGCCAAAAGCCATACCTCCGACGTGGAAATAAGGCCAGCGACTCAACTATGCACGAAAACACAGGAACTGGGGTGAAGAAAAATGGCAGCAGGTGCTCTGGGCTGATGAGTCAAAATTTGAAATATTTGGCTGTAGCAGAAGGCAGTTTGTTCGCCGAAGGGCTGGAGAGCGTACACGAATGAGTGTCTGCAGGCAACAGTGAAGCATGGTGGAGGTTCCTTGCAAGTTTGGGGCTGCATTTCTGCAAATGGAGTTGGGGATTTGGTCAGAATTAATGGTCTCCTCAATGCTGAGAAGTACAGGCAGATACTTATCCATCATGCAATACCATCAGGGAGGCATCTGATTGGCCCCAAATTTATTCTGCAGCATGACAACGACCCCAAACATACAGCGAAAGTCATTAAGAACTATCTTCAGCGTAAAGAAGAAGAAGGAGTCCTGGAAATGATGGTATGGCCCCCACAGAGCCCTGATCTTAACATCATCGAGTCTGTCTGGGATTACATGAAGAGAGAGAAGCAACTGAGGCTGCCTAAATCCACAAAAGAACTGTGGTTAGTTCTCCAAGATGTTTGGGCCAACCTACCTGCCGAGTTCCTTCAAAAACTGTGTGCAAGTGTACCTAGAAGAATTGATGCTTGATGCTGTTTTGAAGGCAAAGGGTGGTCACACCAAATATGGATTTGATTTAGATTTTTCTTCTGTTCACTCACTTTTGCATTTAGTTAATTGATAAATATAATCTATTTACATGTCTATTTTTGAAAGCATTCTTACTTTACAGCATTTTTTCACACCTGCCTAAAACTTTTGCACAGTACTGTATATATATATATATATATATATATATATATATATATATATATATATATATATATATATATATATATATATATACGATTGTAGTTCCCAAACATTTACATGAAATTAGATTAGATTTCAAGTTTTGCACTTGTGTTTTTCTCTTGTCTGGTCTAATAAAAAATAATGAAAACTGATCATGTGATAAAAACAGCTGCCAAGAATATTTGGGGGACTTGAGAAAGAAGCCTTGTTTTCTTCAGCAAAGTGGAACAAGGAGTGTGGAAAACAGCATTTTCACCCTTCAGTCAAATTTAAACCCCTATTTTCACTCACAAAGCAACTTCGGTGCTTCAAGGTTTATCCTTTCAGTGTCATAGCATGGAGTTCAGATGCATTGTAGCCTGGTTTGCAAATCTTGGTAACTTAAATTGAGTATAACTTTCTAAATATTTTTGGAAATCAACTGCAGTGTATTTACAATGTGACTTTAAGCAAAGAAGAGCATTCCTTTTGCAGTTGAAACTAGCAGACTTAATATTGCAAATACTGTCATAACATATTAATAGTACAATATAACAACTTGAAAATTTGACTGTAGAACATTCTTGTTCAGGGATCACAATATATAGTAAAAGATTACAACTGTGAGCCATGTAAAACCCCATATACAGCATTCCCATTTTATGCACACATGCTTTGGCTCATTTTCTGCTGTTCTCAAAGTTGGCATCAGAAACTGCTGTGGCTGTGCTCAACCAGCAAAGTATTCACAGAACTCCATTGAAGCGTTTGCTGAATTTGCTGGGAGATAGGATCAGGGAATGTTTACTGGCAAAAACAGGATTCTGAACTGTCATTGGACCATTACAAACAAATGCTTAAAAAGTCTGGAGCATAGATTGAGTCAATAGACCGGTGAAACTGGAGTTAATGATACAAATTCTACACAATTTGATTTCTAGTTAGCTTGTTTCATATTCTATAAATTAGCTGAATTCAAATAATCCAACTTCCAATCCTTTTTGTTTATTGATGCTGATATTTTGATGTGTATTTTCTATTTGATTGGCTCAAGGTCTGCTGTCTACAGCAGTATATCACATTGTACAACAGATTGCAAGACATATCGTCAATGAATGATTCACATACACAACACTTAGAAAGAGTACAAGTTTATGAAAATCAAAGAAAGGCTAAATAGTACTCTACACAAATCCTGTTTATTCAGTAGCATTATGATTATAAGAGTACTAAATTGGTTCAAAACCACTGCCACATAGGTAGATTATATATATATATATATATATATATATATATATATATATATATATATATATATATATATATATATAAAATGGGGCATTTCTGGCTGGAAGAAAAATTCAAAGAAGCCTCAAAATGTTTTTCCAAGATTAATGTGAAGTGTTGTTGAAATTATTCCAACCACAGACATAAACCAAGAACAGTGATCAACAGAAAAGAATGCTGTGCTATCTGTGTTCTGTGGGAATTAGATAGACTCTCCCTAATTAGTCTGGGGGTTGTGTTGTGGTATCGATAACAGAACTGTGTGAAGTATGTATATGGAAGTTACACATTACATCATCCTCCACCAGATTTACAGAAGACAGCATTATTTTTTCTTTTTTAACAGTACAGTTCAGAAACTGCTATAAAACTTTGGGGCAGCCTGTTTTGTACATATAATTCTTTGTTGGAAAATAAATAGTTTGATAAGAGACATACACTACTGCAACCTTGTACCGATGTCTTCCAAAATCCAAATGCATTCTTAGTTGCCAGAAACTGTTTGGTGGAGCCCCCTTGTGGGTATTTAGTATAATCTCAATCAAAGATTTATGGTGCACAACTGTATGGTTTTAGGAGAATGTGTAGGTTGTACAAAAAATATGAAGGAATAATTTCACGTTTATTCGATTATTTTATTTATTTATTTATATATTTATTTATTTACATTTTAAGATCCAATCTTGCCACCCCTCTCTTATTCTAACAATATTTGCATCTCAAACACGTATTTATGCTACCAATAATTACATTTTTTTAAGTTAAAAGATATATACATATTTACGATTACTGTATTTTATTGAATTAGAAAAAAAATGTTTATGGAAGATATCATACATACAAAACATAACAAAAACGCACAATCAATCATTGATATTAAAAAAAAAAGAAAAGGATAAATGTACAGGTTTTTTTTTTTTTTGGGGTGTCTTTAATTAAGGGAATGAAACGTTTCGACATTGTTCTATATTTATAGTCAATGTCACGTATGCTATTCAGAGTAACGAAATTGCATTATCATAAAAATGCCACCTAGTATACTGTCCAGGTAAATACGAGCGACATGTATCCAGCAGAGGACGCAGAAGGGTTTGGTCTAATCTTTTCTTTGTGCTGTTTGTGTTTGGTTTCCTGCTCCGAAAAGTACTTGAACTTTGGGAACCAGTGATGGCAGCACGTTTTGGATTTCAAACAGTTCCGGAACGGATTTTTAGACAACTTTTAAGGTCTGAATATAAATTCACCAAATATGCCTTTGCTAATGTTAGATGCTTTTATTTCAATCGATTTACTTTCATTTGGAATACGGTGTACACAGTTTTGAATATGGTCCAAAACACATCGAGATATATATATATACACTGCAAAGGGGGTGAGGAGGTTTATTTTGACTTACACATTTAAATTAGACATACATTTGCATGCACAGTTCCGGTGGCTGACTGAACTTAAAAATTCTCTTTTGTGTTTTATACTGTTTAAAAAATAAATACATGTACTTATCTTGCTACTCAAAATGTGTCATTAATATGACAGATGCAATTATACTTTAAATCTGAAAAGAAAGCATAAATTACAGTTCAAAAGAGCCCTCAGTACTATCTGGTAATCAACCCCTATTAATGTTCCTTTTTAGACAGATTTCTGCATTGTCATACATTTTGTTTTGTTCACCGTCTTGAGTAATCAAGGCAACTTTAGCAAAACAAACTGAACCAAACGGATAAGGTTCAATGGTGCAGTGGGACAAAGGGTAGGGATTAAACAATCTTGCTGCTTAGAACGTTGGACAAGGTTCTCAAAAACTCTCAAATGAAGTTACCAAACTAGAAATGGTGTTTTTTGTTTTGTTTTGTTTGTTTGTTTGTTTTTTGTTCATTTAGAGAAAACAGTTTGAAGTGCTGTGAAAATATAACACAATGTGTTTATTGGTTGATTGATTTATAAAGGTTAAACATCCACCAAAACAAGCATGACATGAGACAGTTACAATTTCATTAACAATCATCTGTATTCAAATCGCACAGAACAGAGACCTCCCACTGGAATTTGAACACACTACTGTTTGTGATGAGTAATTCAAATGATGACTTTGGCATGTCTGCTTATCAATATGTTACAGGTTTGCCTTTGTCAGATTTCTACTGTTTATTACATATGTGTCTCTATTGGGCATATTTACTGGGATTCAGTACTTCCTGTCAAGTTGTTCTCATGTTTTATTTTTATTATTTTATTATTTGTTTATTTAGCAGACGCCTTTATCCAAGGCAACTTACAGAGACTAGGGTGTGTGAACTATGCATCAGCTGCAGAGTCACTTACAACTACGTCTCACCCGAAAGACGGAGCACAAGGAGGTTAAGTGACTTGCTCAGGGTCACACAATGAGTCAGTGGCTGAGGTGGGATTTGAACCGGGGACCTCCTGGTTATATGCCCTTTTCTTTAACCACTGGACCACACAGCCTCCTGGGGGATTAATGAAGGATGCTGTGCAGCTGATGGCTGTTGCTTGGTTCCCTTATTTGTTTTTTCATTGTACTGTACCACCATTAAGATACCAAGGAATAAAAAATACAGGATGCAAAAATCTGATTTTGACAAAGGTTCTGGTATTAACCAGGAAAACCACCAGGAAAATGTATTGTATCCACTGGTTAACAGCTTCTTAATAGCAGGTTTGTATTTTAGGACCATGGAAGGTACATTTTTAAGCTGTGTACTCTTTTCACTGGTGTAGAAGAGGTCCTAGTGTTGGAGAGTCTTCCTCTATCAACAGAGTTTCATCACAACCACATCGCACATATCGAGCTGCAGTATGCACAGAGCTGAAGAAACCTCTGGTTCTGCAGGATCTACAAGCAACTGAACTCAAGTCAGCTGAGGTACACAACATTGTACCATGTTCACCTCCTGCATCTGCAACGCTTAACACATTAATATAGTTTACATGAGGTTTCTGTTCTGTTACCTTTGCCCGAAACTTAGTTGGAGCTGGCATTAAACAGCCTTGTCTTATCCAGGTGAGGGTGTCTGTCCATTGCTGTGGGGTGAACTTTGCTGACATACTGGCATGTCAGGGACTGTACCAAGAGAAGCCCCCACTGCCCTTCACTCCAGGTAGGTACTATCACTGTCCATTATCATTTACTATCATGCAAGTTGATTCAGTTTGTCAGTAGTTTTATCTCAGAATGTGATGGAGTGTTTTGAAGTTATGGATGAGGGGCTGTCACTGTAGATACAGTAGCTGTTAAGAAAACCTTTGTTGTCTTGCTGTACCTGATTTAGTATCCAGCGTGCCACTGCAGATGAAACATGATAGAATTAAATCATTGTTTACCATACAGTGCTATTAACTTGGAGTTCTACCATGATAGTGTTTAAGTATCTTATATTTTATTTTGTATTACCAATGTACCAGCAGATGTTGTTGTGAAAATGCTGCCTGGGCTGGAGATGTGTGGTTTCTATGTGTCCTAGTTCCAGCTAATGGACCTCCATCAGGGTCAAAATAAGCAAACAGTACTTTCTAGGTTTGGGCTTGTTTGTACTGGAAACTAAGGTTGGAGGTAATTCTGCTTGAGGTTTTCACACACACATGATGGATGACCTAAAGTTTGTGGTTTTAGAAAAAAAATAAAATGAGGTAATGTACAGTATAGACGAATGAAAGCAATACCTCCAATGTTTGTTTTCAAACACACCCACCCTTGACAAAGGTACCTGTGTGTATGTATTGCTGTGTAACCAAATTGTTTCCTGTGTGTCTTAACAATGTGTCTGCAGGAATGGAGTTTTCGGGCTGTGTTGTGGAGACTGGATCAAATGTTACAACTGTTCAAAAAGTAAGGCCAGTGTTCTACTATTCATTATATAGCAGTTCATATTGATTTGGGGTACTTTTTTCAGTTTAAATGCTCAGAAATATGACTACTGATCACATTTAGCACAGAATACGCTGATCAGTTCAGTCATGGGTCTAATGATATTCTGTATGTTTATAATCAACATGTAACCGCAAATACTGCACACATTCTGCCTAATCGGGTTATATTTCTAACAATGACCAAAACATCTGGAGCCTTATTTTGAAGCATGTGCAAAGCCATATCTTCACTATATAAAACAAGCAAGAAAGTACTGTGAATTGCCTGCTCCTTCCTGCAGCTAACCATTTTTCTACCCTTACAATTATTCTAGTTCTCTCAGAAAATGTCCATTTGCACTTGCTTCAAAATAAGGGGCCAGTCTCAACACCCATGTGCCTTAGCTAGAGGCAGACCCAGAGCAGCTGCTGTATGATGTCATGTAATGAGCAACCAGACCACCAATCAGGCAAAAACAAACAGAGAGCATGCATCTTCTTATCTGTGCCATGCATTTGTAAGAACAGTATTACAGATCGCTGACTGACCAGGCTGTCTGCAGCGTCAACATTACTCAGAAAGAAGGCTGTTTCTGGCTAACTAACAATAAATCTGGCTGGTGTCGAAGGTGAAGATATGTACTGTATTGTATTTTTTTTTTTTTAAGTTAAGCATTAAATCTCATTGCAGGGTGACCGTGTTATGGGTGTTAGTGGTGGGAGTGCCATGGCAGAGGAGTGTATTGTGGACCAAAAGGTATGTTCTCCAAGGATCTCAGTGGTCCTAGAACTCACCATGTTCAGGGCACGCAGACTACATCACCTTGGGCATTGAATTGGGTACAAACAATGCGCCTTGTGTTAGAGTGATGTGGTGTTACTGCAAATGACGATGCACTGCTGAGGTACAGACTTTTTTAAATGGGGAGGAACACTGGGGAATAGCTAACATTTTTGTTATTAACCCAGTTTTTCCTTGCAGGTCCTGTGGAAGATTCCTGAAGAGGTGGGCTATGAGGAGGCAGCTGCCCTGCCGGTATCCTATGGTACAGGGCTCCTGGCACTGCAGCACCGGGCAGCAACACAGCCAGGGTGAGAACTTAAAAAACTAAAATATATCAGTTAGATTTTTTAATATATAGAGATTGCAAACAAGGTGGCACTCTGCTGGACTGCAAACATTTAAACTGTGGAAACAAGCTGAAGATATGTTGTACTGGATTGTATTGTAAAATAAGCTAACTAGTATTCTTCTGTAACCAGCACTACAAACAACGATAATACAAGTGATAATATTGTTTAATAATCCATGGTGAATTTTTCTTGTCTGTTTACAGGGAGACAGTACTGGTCACTGCAGCTGCAGGAGGGGCAGGTCTGGCTGCGGTTGACATTGCCACCCATGTTCTCCAGGCAAAGGTATACCTTCAGTATTAAACACCTAGCCCGATCCCTACAGTAGACTGGTAATTGCCATTCTGAACAGAACAGATGTATATATATGTATTAATCATGCCATAAAAACATTAACGTAGCAGTGGGGTAGGTGTAGAAAGGGTGAAAGATAATATCATAAGAATGGGTTAGATAAGTACATGCCCCAGAATATTTGGAAGCTTAACTTATTCTTTGCATGTTTTAAGGTAATCGCTGCAGCAGGCAGTGATGCGAAATGTGCCTTGGCTGTGCAGAAAGGAGCATATGCCAGTATAAACTACAACACCTCCAACCTGAAGGAGGAGCTGAAAAAGCTGACCAATAAAAAAGGAGTGAATGTGGTATTTGATGCTGTGGGCGGGGACATCTTTAAAGACGCACTCAGTAGGTGAGTTGTACCCAAACTGCATTTAAACACAGAGGGTTGTGGTCAGGTGATAGTCTTTACTGTTGAAGCATTATGCATTAGTATTGCTTCTTTCTGCTGTCTGTTTATTTCTGCAATTTCATTTAAAAATCTAACCTGGATGGTTTTCATATTTATATTGTAACATACTATTACTCAGCCCTGGAATTGGTACCAAACTAAATTGACTGATTACTGTGTTGCTACAAGGAAATCCAATAGTGCTAAAAACTATTATGAAATTAGAAGAAAAAAAATGTTGCTATGTTTATAATATAAACATTTTTTCAGGAACTAAGGACTTAGTGGTTTAGTGACATGGAGTGTCCCTATAACCAAACAGCCAAAGACATACATAGAGGCTTTAAAAACTTAATCTGTATTTGTTTTGGCAGTCTGAGCTGGGAGGGCAGGATTCTAGTGGTGGGGTTTGCAGGAGGATCTATACCCTCTGTTCCTGCTAATCTGCTGCTTCTGAAGAACGTTTCGGCAATGGGTGTGTTCTGGGGGCGGTACAGAGAGCAGGATTTCCCAGTATTCTCCCAGTCCATCTCCAGAGCTATCCAACTCTGCCAAGAGGGGAAAATCAGACCTCATATTGGAGCCGTTTTCAAGCTTCAGCAGGTAATCCTTTGACTGTAATGCTGTTTGTAGGGTTTTCATTAAAAATGTGGATCCTTCTTCACTGATTGTGTCTCTCTGTCTTTATGTGGATCCTTCTTCACTGATTGTGTCTCTCTGTCTTTCTGTGACTGCACAGTGAACTGCCTTGTTTTTATCAATCTTCTCCTAAATTTTATAATAGACTTTACCTTTTGGATTGCACTGGTTATGATAGACTGTTGATTTTATACAATGTTTTTGTATTTATTGCTTATGAAGACTATGTATTAGTTTTCCGTTGTTCTTTTTTATCATTAGAAAGGCTTAGTATGAAGTTGCACAAACTAACATTATCTGTATTTTAATTTCTACTGTTTTTCAGGTAAATGAAGCTTTCCTGCAGGTGATTCAGCGTGCTTCAGTTGGAAAGGTGGTCTTATCTATGAAATAAAGCATATAAGAAGAGCCATTGATTTCCTTGAAATGGCACACTGGTTTAAAGTAGGCCTGCAAATAATAATAATAATAATAATAATAATAATAATAATAATAATAATAATAACATGATTCTATATTTAAATAGAATGCCATCATTTCAAGACAAGCATATGCAGTGCTATGTCAATAAAGGAAACTGTTTAATTGAGTAAACTCATTTATTTTTTGCAAAGATACTTTTACACAGGGTAAGGCAAAAAATAATGCATGGATTCTTCATTTTCATTGTGTCTGTGTCCCTCAGCTTTTGGTGCCTTTTAGTTGTGGTTCAGGAGCTACAAATAGAAAATATATATTTAAAATAAATGATAATTTATGTAATCATGAATCTGAAACTGTAATATTGTTTTGTTTTACAATTTCACAATACTGTTTAGAACCAACCTGGGACGGTTAGTTTAGAGAGAATGGGATTCAGTATGTCCTGTAGCTGTTTTTTCTGCTCCACAAATTCCCCAATCGTTGGGTCTTTGGCATCCTGAATCCAGTCCGATTTCATAAGGCAGGTGTTTAAGCAAGTATGCTAAAACAGAAACGCATCTAGCAGTCTACAATATTCTATAGAAATACATATTCATGCTTATTTTGATTATTGTAACAGACTTCAGTATTTCAATATTTAATTTGAAAGGTGGCTGATATACTTTGTACCATATTTTCATGAAATCAATTTTTATTTTACCTGGTCCAGAAAGAAAAGCAAATGTGAGCCCAATTCTATTGAGATAATATTGCACACACTCTGAATTTATTCATATTTGATCTTAATCATTCTTTATTACAACACTGGTGGATATTTGGCATGTTTAATAATCACCTGAGCAAGCCATTTCAAGGTTAACAATTATGAGGCTAGATTTAAAATGTGCACCGTTATAGACTCACTGTTTCAAAGGGGAGGACATTGCCAGTACACAACTGTATTACTTTATTAAACAGGCCAAGTATCTACAGGTCCTGAAACAGTCATGTCTCAGGATAATAAACAGATTCATGCATTATACAAATTCAGAGGGTATAACGTATTCCTTTAATGTTTAGATTAAACTTTTCGGGAAATGTTGATGGTGAATATATGTAAATGGGTATTATTGAGTATTTCTTTAGATAAAATGACAACAGTATACCTAACAAAACCTAATATAACTAACAAAACAATTGCGTTAAAGAATAAACTTCATAAAAAGTACTAAGTACCTTGTCTTCTTTGTTGAGTTTCCCTTGAACCTTTTCTGGGTCAGCAATGGTGTCTCTTATGTGGGAAATTAACATCTGCAAGGACTGCTTAGCTTCTGAGGGGAAAAAAACAACATTTTATTACATAGGTAAAGTGGAGAATGTATTGTATTCCATATATTGGCTGCTCATTTATACAGCCAGAAATTGAAACATTAAAAATGTATACATTAACATAAACTGTTGAGATCAGTGATCAATGGGGGCCATAGGGTGATACTATTATCAACTTTATTTCCCAAACATTGAAAATTACAAATCCTTTTTTCTTTTATTCATTAACATTTACAGCCACAAAAGACTTCTTGCAGAAACTTTGGTCTTGACTTTAGCAGTGCAATGTAATTAGTTTTAGTACTGCTTATAACATTTTCTGATTGTGTATTTTTATGGATTAACTTTTATAATAAGCTTGGCAGAGTGGTACAGTAACAAAATGTCCAATCATAAAAAGCAGCTTGTTGCGTAAATTCTAAAGGAAGCTAATCATGTTTTAAGTATATCACAAAAGGAAAGCATACCTGCCAAGTCTAAGAATTCCACACAGTCTGTCTTGGAGTAGCGGCAGGCAACTTCTCTGGCTCTCTCCCCAAGAAAATTGAGGGCCTGGATATTGTATCCCAGCTCAACCAATGTTTTCAGGCACTCTAACTGACCCCATATAGCAGCACAGTGCAGTGGAGAGTACCCTAGAGAGAAATACCTTGTGTATGTCATCTTGCCATAAAATAAAATCTGAAATATGAAAACATCATTAGAAACTCAATACCACATTCATGTCATTGGTTATATGACTTGAAGGTGATGTCATCTAAACTCAAGCACACGCACACGCAAATTAAATATAGTTGGCTGGTTTGCTGGATAAATATAGTTAACAGCTAAATTTAGCTTTCTGTTGACATAAATTCAACATTGCTCTGACCAATGTCACTGCAGCCCGGAAAACTACGGATCTTGAAGAATGTTATTCTGTATGTTTGGCAAATCCTGAAACAAGGACAGTGACAGAGGACCAACAAAATAATTATAATGTATGTATCTTTATGTATTTGTGGATTGCTATAGTTAAAATAAAATCAGTCTTCAAAAGTCATTCCTGATCTACAGAAAATGTAATGTTTGTAAGTATTACCCTAAATATGTGGCATACCGCCTCACTACATCTACCGAAGAATTTTCACCCATCCCAATAACTTTACCTCTCAGAGTCGTCTCATTCACGTCAGACCCATATTTGACCAACTCTCTGACAACATCACTCCTGCCCAACATGCAGGCTGTGAACAGGACTCTTCTGCCCACAGCGTCTGTCTCTTGGAGCATCTGGCTGGCTTGCTCGTGGTGTGGATCTTCTGGATTCTCAAACCATTTTTGGAGACCTTCAATGTCTCCTGATAGAGCACAAGCTAAGACGGGGTTTGTATCTTCATCTTTAGGTTCCATAGTTTTTAGTTCAAGATCTAAACTGTTAAAATAATAATAATAATAATAATAATAATAATAATAATAATAATAATAATAATATTAATAATTAATAAATAATAAATAAATAAATAAATAAATAGTACACATGCGGTACATTTCATTATGCTTTGTATATGATATACAACCATAACATTTACTGGAGATGTACTTAAACTATCATTAAAATAACAATTAGTTTATTTAAATCCATCGTAAAGCACGCATATCAAAACTAAACCTTGATATAAGTTTTATAAACTTTTATTTGACAGTGAAAATAACAACATTTCGTAAACGATGTCGTACCAATGATAGCACTCCTCCGGAGTTGAAGGCGTCTATCGTCGCCGTGGAAACCTGGAGTGCCTTTTATTGTGCTCCGTGTCAGTGAATAACAACAAATCGCGTCCTACAGAACAGAGGCACGCAAAATAGTTCTCAGATTTGTTTGTTTCCATACAGTAGTTTCCTTATTATTTACCACCAGAGGGTGCATTTCAGTAATACAAGTACTGCATAATTAAAACTGTATTGTTTGATAATTAATGGAGACTGAGAGTTTATTATTATTATTATTATTATTATTATTATTATTATTATTATTATTGAAATGATTATGTAATAGTATATAAAAATTGATACGGTATTTTATTTGGACTTCATATCAACCGCCTTTATTACATTGTGAGACGTGTGTGTTCAAAAATAAAATAAACGGAACTAATTTTATCACCTCGTTTATAGGTTTCGTTTCTAGGAGGACGCTTTATATCGTGTGTCTGTTTCCTGTTGATGGGGGACTTGTGGAGGAGGAAGGAGAATTGGTTGGAGACTAAACATTTTTTTAAGGATCGTCCGTGAGTAACAAGAAGTAACTGTTTGAAATGATTGTAGTTCACATTGTAGACTCGAATCATTAAATATAAGTATTGATAAAGTGATTATCTATTTGATAATATTAAATTTACTGTGATCCGGGCTATTTGTTTTGAAACTGGATTTAAACTGTTATAATTTCAAAACAAATGTGCGTGGAAAACAAGAAAACAATACCGTACACACTACATAGTGTCTGTTAAGATGTTAAAGCATTATTAGGAAAAATAGATATAATGTAGTAGCGACAAGATTTGTCAAAAACATAACTTATAAGTTACTTGTAAAATTCAGTATGGTATGAACTTGAAATAATAACAAATCTGGCCAAGAAGTAAAAACTTGGATGTGGTATAATTTGTCCACATTAAGATAAGTAATGCGGTATATCGGTTTTTAAATTGTAATAAATAAAATACACAATGTATCTATTTATTTATCAGGAAGCTAAATGTGGTAAGCAATACCAATGTACGGGTAACACTTCCATTGTCGGTAAACGGAGATGTCAGAGCTTCCGTTTTTTTACATAAGTACACAAGTGAACAATCCTGGTTACTCTGCACATTTTTGATATTTTAGATATGTAAACTATCATAGTATGATCAGCTTTTTGGTGCACATAGCCCAATTTACTGTAGTATTATAAGTACAGTATGGACTAACAGTAGGCAGTTCCACATAAATTCTTAAAGTTTTCAAAGTAGAATACAGTTTGGTTGTTAGATTTTGTATGTTGGTAGATGTGGTTGCAGTCAGTTAAGATTTCCACAATTGTCCTTTTTGATTAAAAAGCTAGTTTGTACAGTACCATTATGTTACTTCATCTTGGCCTCCAACTCAACATAAAGTATTTTTCCAGGAAGATTTATCTTGGTGAAACATGGAATCTGTCACTGCCAATGGCAGTTTGCATTATTACAGTAGTCATCAACACCTTGACTGGTTCATCTGTTATTTTTTTCTGGAGCAGTTACAATGCCATAATTGTCACGTCCTGCCAGGGCTTAAAACAGACGTAACATAAGTGTTGTTGGATTATTTTAACATGGAAAAGTAAGCAATAGGCTCAGTAACAATATTTAATTTCTTTGGAACAACAGAAGATAAAGGCATATATCCCTCCAATCTGTAATCATTTTTTTTGTTTGTTTAGTATTTCATAAGTCTGTTGTATATGGCAAAGTTTCGCGTTTATTTTATAACAGTACCTTGGTGTTTTCCTAATCATAATACTAATTAATAATGAAAGCTGATTTAAATAAAGAATAATCACACACACACAAACCACCCAAACAACGTCCCAGCACAAAAGTCAAACATTAGTAGTGGTTTTAGGCTTTTTTTCATGGCAACTATGAATTTTGTTGAGCGTTTTCAATTACTTTATTTTACTGTGCAGCTATCTATCATAATTTAGTATTCTTTTTCCCCCTTCACTATTAACATAACTGTGCCTTGTCTGCAGTGAATGTTTTCTTTTTCAATCATAATACTTGAATGGGGATTGGTTAGCACTGGCATCCAGTGCACATTTTCCTGTGATCTGAACTCTTCATAAGATGCAGCTCTTCAGGTAAAGCCCACTTGTGATATTGGATAACCTTTGCTTACAGTACATTTTTATCCCGACAGGTGAGGGACAGAAGGTTCTCTGTTCAGTGCATGGACGGAAAGCCAATGCGCAGGTAAGAATGATGTTCTGCTGGGCTTGCATGCTATGTTTGACTCCAATTGAAAATATCCTTTTACAAAATTCTTATAATAACACATAATCAATTAGGTTGTGGTATTAGGTTGCCATATTTTTTTCCACTTACCTTTTTATGACATAAAATAATTTTGAGTGGTATGACAGGTTTGTTGCTCCCATATGGAATTTTAATATATTTCCATATTATTAATTAGTCATTCAGCAGACACTTTTATCCAAAGCGACTTACAGAGACTATGGGGTGAACTATGCATCAACAACTGCTCCTGCAGAGTCACTTACAGTAGGACCTCAGTTTTAAATCTCATCCCTGCAAACGAAAAATACCTCTTAACCAGAGGACTCCACAGACGTGATGGTTGTCAATTTTCTTTTTAAACTCAACTGAGTTGATAATGGCCCTTGTTAAAGGTGGTAAAGAAGCTGGTAACTCTAGAAGTGTTAAGCTTGCCAGTATGCCTGCAATTTCAGCGACCGTCAAAGCACGTTATATACACCACTGCACGAATATAGAGTACTTTGCAGCTGCTGGATTTTCCATGCAGTAGAGTTAAGCTAGACCTTTTATAAGACAGGACCGTCATAGCCAGTTGAAATGAAGAAATCATTTATTTACAACCGAGTACAATTATTGTATTTGTTTTTTTAAAGAACCAAGAGGTGTTTATTTCATTAAACATTTTCAGAATTGTATGCAATGTTAGTTCAAGTGCCTCCCTTTGCTATGTACCTGGCAGAGTAAAATAAGGATCTAAAATGCTTGCTGTAAAGGAAACCGTTTTGATCAAACAGGGAAGGCTATTAAACTAGAGTAGCTGTGTCCTGAATCCCTGGCTTTGAAAGCTTCCAGTGTAAAGCAAAGCTCTTCATTGTGCTCAGATACAGTACTATGCAGTGAGGGGAGGTTCTCTTTAAATCAGTGTAACAGTACTGGTATGTTTCACTATACAATTTACCTTTCACCTCCCATATTGTTACAGTTTTGATTAAAATTAATATTTTAAGAATGGGAGTAGTCTAAAAAAAAGTACATTCACTTCTTTTAAATAATAAAATGTACCATACTTGCATAATTTCAGTCATTATAAATCAATGTGAAAAAATAACATGAGTTATAGCTGGAGTAAAATGTCTACTGAGACACAAGCTGTAACTTGATCTTGTATAGCGGACTGTGGCCTGTTTCAGCTGTGCATATGTCAGTCCTTTGCTAAATGAATGCAAGCTGGTTGCTTTGTGTTAATAAGCCCCACACCCCCTGTACCCAAACAAATATCTTGAGCTGTAAAGTAGCAGCTGATTGGAACTTGGGTAGCAACAGGATACAGTAGTTGTAGCTGGATTTCATGAACTCCCAGGATTGAACTGTCAGAGAGAGAAAGAGACCAGGGGAGGAAGGGTACTGCACTTGCTCTACTGTACTGAACTTTCATTCTTTGTGCTTAATGAGCACAAGATTGAGATGACAGAGGAAGCAGAGATGGACTTTACAACTAGTGACCTGTAGGTTGTATAAAATAAAGTACAAAAGTAAATAAATAAACATTAGGTGCATGTTAGTGCTGCTAGAATTTTTGCCTCTTCCATATATCTAACCAATTGTGATTGTCTTGATAGCTGGGAAGTCTTTAGTAAATATTCAAGTCATAGTTTTAAGTCACTGCAAACCTGTATGGATGGCAAGTATTATACTTTTGATCTAAAGTTGCCATGTCATCCTCTTATCTGTCTGCTTAGATTCTAAAGAAGTAAGAATACTTTAATGTAAGAAGGTCTCTACTACTTACCCAATCTGGTAATGCCTTAAAATACTAATAGTTAGCTCTGTGCTGCAAACCCCTTACTCCCTAGGTGTATCAGTGCATACCCAGCAGACACCACCGGAATGGACATCACCAGCCGATGTACCCTTGGCGACCCCAACAAGCTGCCAGAGGGAGTACCACAACCGGCGCGAATGCCCTACGTGTCAGACAAGCACCCACGGCAGACTCTGGAGGTTATCAACCTGCTGCGCAAACATCGGGAGCTATGTGACGTGGTCCTGGTGGTGGGCGCTAAGAAGATCTATGCCCACCGCGTGATCCTGTCGGCCTGCAGCCCTTACTTTCGCGCCATGTTTACAGGTGAGCTGGCTGAGAGCCGGCAGACGGAGGTGGTGATCCGTGACATTGATGAGCGTGCCATGGAGCTCCTCATCGACTTCGCCTACACCTCGCAGGTCACTGTGGAGGAGGGAAACGTGCAAACCCTGCTCCCTGCTGCCTGCCTTCTGCAGCTGGCTGAAATCCAGGAGGCCTGCTGCGAGTTCCTCAAACGGCAGCTAGACCCCTCCAACTGCCTGGGCATCCGTGCCTTCGCTGACACCCACTCCTGCCGTGAGCTGCTGAGGATCGCAGACAAGTTCACTCAACACAACTTCCAGGAGGTAAGCCTTTCATCGGTGGAAATGTCTGTGCTGCACATATGTAAGGTTTCAAAACAACTTAAGCCTTTTCATACTTTCGGTAATGAAATCTGAGCAGTGACTAAGTAAAGTGCTTAGTTAGCAGGGATCTCAATCACAATGTATTGAACTTAAGATAGCAAAAGCCTCTGGTGTTGTTTCAGAAGCTGCAGTGCAAAGAAAGTGTTTATTTTTATTTTTATTTGTATGCAGTGCTGCTGTAAATCTATAGTAATGGTTGAATACAGAGTAAAACTAGAACGATAAACAATACTGTAGACAATCTGCACAACACCGTATAATTGAGTAAGTGTAGAGCAGACTCTCTAGTCTGTAGTCATGAGTAAAGGGCTTTGTATGTTATGACATTCAGGGCATGATGTGTTTTGGCAGTACGGAACCAATGAAGCACTTAAGTCAGTGTTTTAATTCCAATATTGTTGAAACAAGCTCATTATTGTCAATACATGCTGCAGTTGCTGGGGTTACATACATAAAAGCTACACATGAAAATAGTTGCTGCTTGCTGCTGTATCTCCTTTAGTCATTGATTTTGACACAGATATCAGCATAAAGCAAATGGAGCTATACAGTTAATTATTCAGTTGACAGCAATCTGTGGAAAGTGCTTTTACATCCCAAAGGAAATATGGATTGCTTTATGTTTAGGTGTAAGTGGCATTTTGACTAGATTTCAAGAAACACTTTACATTGAATCTCACCCTAGTTGAATCTCAGAAATTTGAACACACTTGATAGAGGGAGTCTCATTAGTGTAATTTAACCTTTTTTATTGCCAATACATGTATAACTCATACCTACTGTCGTCATTGTTTTCTGAGTCAGACCAGCTGCAACTGTATTTTAAACTGCTTTTGTTTTGCTGCTGCTACATCTCACAATATTACACAAACCAGATATTCACAGCATTAACAACCTTTATTTTTAACAATATATTTTTCTTGCACCTCCTGCCAGGATGTTAAAACAAACAAGCCTATTGAGTCTTTCAAGAAGAGCACACATGCCAATGCAGTCTGTTTAAATTAGCTATTGTATTGGGGCTCTTTTTGGAAATTATTCCGGTTATGGTTCATTCATAATTGTCAGCGCTCATGGTTATCGAAGGAAAGTATTATTCTGAGCAAGGCAATCAAAAGGAACT
The DNA here is from genome assembly GCA_030684275.1 of Acipenser oxyrinchus oxyrinchus. Classification (NCBI taxonomy): domain Eukaryota; kingdom Metazoa; phylum Chordata; class Actinopteri; order Acipenseriformes; family Acipenseridae; genus Acipenser; species Acipenser oxyrinchus. Next base: position 9,323,603 of record CM060258.1, on the reverse strand, counting down.
TTTAAATGCAAAGATAATAAACATGGAATAAATTGAAGGCTAGACTACCAAAACAATGGGTAGAAATAATCTATTTCTTGAGACTGCCCACCTGCATTGGCAAATTCGGTATGGCAGATAATACACAAATACATGTGCCCAGAAAACTACACTGTGTTTATTTGAGTGTGCCTCAGGTTTTTGTCAGCTGTAAACACTTCCCAGAATTAGATGGAAGGGATTCATTTTTCAATAATCTGTGATTGACAGGCTTCAAGTTTTAGGTTTGTCACCTGATCTTATTTCATGGTAGCAGGCAAAGGTCTGTTACCCACATGGATCTGCAGCGTGGTGACTAATTATAACCAGATTAACACGTCCTGGTTAGAGAAACATTTTGGATACAAGGTGCTAACATCCTTCCCCATTTCTTCAGTACTTTATTGATATTTTACGTTGTTTACATGATCAGACGTTACAATGGGCGTCTGCTAAGAAATAAATAAATAATAATAATAATAATAATAATAATAATAATAATAATAATAATAATAATGAGCAAGATTCAAACCTAAAACATACACTAGCAATTTTTTAGATTATACAAGTAGTGTGACACAATCTGACAAAACAGAGTAGAATGTTTTAAAAGCCTAAGGGGCATTGTGAGAATACTGAGATCAGCAGTCTTGGTTTTGATCAGTATATCTCTGCAGGCAAATGTATGTATTATTAATGTTTTGCATCACAAATGTGAAGAGACTGCATGAAGCAGTACAATCTTGACTGGATGAGTAATTCAAAACTTATTTAAATGCAAGTACTATGTAAGTGCTTCAGTTTGCATTCCTTTTTAAAGTATTTAAGTTATTTTTTTCCCCAAAATTTAATAGGTTACTGTTGTACTGGAATATAGAAGTCTTATATTCCTTGTTATCTGATAAGAGCAATGCTTCCAAATTCTGTCTGCTTCGATTGCCCATCTGATACACACTGGTGATTCCTGTATTTCTACACAAGTCACAACTCTGTGCCAGTGGGAGTTTTATTGCAGTCATGCTGGTTTCTATATTTAGGAACCTCATTCAAGTTTAGTCAATAAAGACCACCTGTGGGACGTTCAGTATACTGCATTCATTCGATTGAAGTCTGTATGTAATATGCTGGTTGTCAAGCACTTGACTGATGGATTTCTACATAGGGAGGCTGATCATTAACAGGCGAGGATGTCAGCCTGCCTTTAGGAGGTTAGAATACTGTATTTGGAATAACTCTGTTTAATTCCATTTTTGTAGGTAATGGAGAGTGAGGAGTTTATGCTGCTGCCATCCAACCAACTGATCGATATTATTTCGAGTGACGAGCTAAATGTGCGCAGTGAGGAGCAGGTGTTCAGCGCAGTGATGGCCTGGGTGAAATACAGCATTCAAGAAAGACGCCCCCAGTTACCACAGGTGAAGGCATTACAATATCCAGCTGGTGTGTGCAGAGAAAGATCACAGTGCCTCACCAGCTACTGCTTCCCCTATAACTCTAGTGTATTGAGCCGTCACAGTGACAAGTTGTCTGCACTTTAGACTCATACAGTAAAGATCTTGTAGGTCTACACAACACCATGTAGTGTGAATAAACTTGTTACGTATTGTTCCTGTCTTATGTATTGTACATTTAACTTGGATCAATAAGAAAAGGTTTTCAGCACAGATGCATATGTCTACTATCCACCTACATACAAGTGGCCTTTACAACACCTGCTCAAATTGAATGCATATTGTTGGAACAGAATATCAGCATAAGCGTTGTTGGAGGATATGAAACGCTGGTTTTGCATTGATGTAAAGGCTGCACGGTGTTTAATATCCCTTTTATTAATAAGCAGCATAAGCCTTAAGCAGAGCCTTAAAATTAAGCAACATGTTTTTTTTTTGTGCGGACAGTACAACAGTAGTCTCCAACTTTTAAAGGTTTTAAAGAATAGCCAAGCCCTTAGAGATACAATAAAGTTCATAACAGAGCATTTATTAGAGCATTTTGTTATGTATGAGATTTGTTCTGAAAAGAAATAATGCTGTTTAATGTTGTTTCCATCAGGTGCTGCAGCATGTTCGATTACCCCTCCTTAGCCCGAAGTTCTTAGTTGGGACAGTGGGATCGGATCCCCTTATAAAGAGTGATGAGGAGTGCAGGTACTATTTTAATAGGTTATCTTTGTGTAAGATTACACTGTCATTATCATTTTGGGTTTCAAATTTAGCATCATAGTATGCAGTAGTTGCAAACGCATTCTCTATTGGCTGCAAACTATTTTGCATTTACAGTTTGACCCCCTGTTGGAATTCTTATTCAGTCATGTACCCGTTTTTCTACACTCTAATTGCATGGCTAGTTTCTAATCCTAAATGACTGGATCTTGCTTACAGCACGCACTGAATGCAGCTTAGGCCCAGTAGAAAAATAATACCCCCAAATAAAGCAACAAAGAAAGTATGTCTTAATACCGTATGAAATATATTTATATAGGGTGTCCCTCCTTATTTCAATCCTGCAATTGGGTCATTGCAATTCATGTGGACAGTGGAGGTGTTTCTTGCATTTGTGGTTAGTAACATACACTATTCGTGATGGCAAAATGGTTCCAAAGAAAAGCTGTGTAACTCCTGCCCCACAAGGTGAGAATGTGTCTGAAGAACCTTTGACCTAATCTTTCTCCATATGGGGGTATGACCTAGACCGATAACATTTTAAAGCTTGTTTCAAGGGCTTTCAGAAATTATTTGACGTAAGTTATTGACATATTGACTAGAGCAACCCACCTTTGAATCCTTAAGCTGGAACAACCTCAATGCACAAGAGAAAATAAAACTACCTGTATAATTAAATTAGGACAGGAAAATAATGTTACTCTGCTCTGTCTGCTCTGCTTGTCAGCTGGGGACATTATGTTACTTTGTGATCTGTGCTGCTTACTTTAGAAGATAGGTTTAGATTGTCCATAATGTTACACACCTAATACAGCTGTAGTAATTGGTAATCTGAAAGTCCAAACTGTAAAATGGTTGAATGGTTTGGTGAAGTATTTACTTGCATTTATGAAAAGTGGTAATGTACTGCACCTGCTTTCGTGCAATGCTCAAATATTATGTGATGTGTTGCATAGAACAATGGCTCATCATTTTTTATGTGCTGTTTTATTTTAAAACAAATTGATGGAAGAGAACTAGCATAAAATCATTGATGATAAATAGTTGCATAGATCTACATTTGCATTTTGATGATTTAAAGTGTAACACCAGCCGGATCACTGCTTGTCTAATGCAGGCCTTTAAACATACTGATCAGAACCTCACCCAGGAGCCGTAAGCCAGTCCCTGTGCTACTAGTAAAGCCCATGTCGTCATCCTATTTCCTGTGCTGCAGTGCATTTCTATTCATTTAGTTCTTAACTGCAGCTAATCCTTTATATTGGTGGCTTTGAGAGCACCCAGGCAGCTGTCAGTGGAATTTAAGTTTTAATAATAATAATAGTAATATCCCAAGATTAGTCTCCCAGCATCCATTAGCTAGCATGCTGTATCTAAGCTGAGGTTACAAACTGAAGTGATGTTCAGTATTGCAAGCCAACAAATGAACTAATGCTGTATGTGAAACATTCTCTGATGACTTAAAGATTAAATGCTTGAGGGTTTACATTGCTGGGAAATGTTAAGAGGAAATTCCTATTAAATGTATTTAGCATTGAAGAAAAAAGAACCACTGTCTACTACAGGAATCAATATAGTCTTACAGGGAGGGAATAGGGGAACAATTATTGCTTAACAAGTTTAAATTGTTGTAAAACAGAGACCTGGTTGATGAAGCCAAGAACTACCTGCTCCTACCTCAAGAACGCCCCTTAATGCAGGGACCAAGAACTCGTCCACGAAAGCCCATCCGCTGTGGAGAGGTTCTTTTTGCAGGTGGGTGTTGTTGAGAATTTTTATACGCTGGGCTATGACAAAAGTCAGGAATAGATGCTTGCAACCACCACTTCATCACTGGTGACAAGAGAAAAACAGATTAACATGTTTACTGCACTACTTTGAGATGAGGAGGGACTTGTTTAAGACAGTGTCATTGGATGCCTTTTTCAAGATGTGTGTAACACTTCTCTCTTAAGAGGCTGAGAAAGAAGAGGAGTGGAATGGAGTTATCTGCATTACCTTTCAAGCCTCTTTGGCATTCAAACAGAAATTCTAGATTGGATGCATATGCAGGATGACTATTCTTTACCCAGTGTTAGAAGCGATGACCTCATTTCTAGGGCGTTGACACTGTAAAATTGTAAAACAGACAGGGCAGCTGTTTCCCTCCATGGAAATCAAAATAGATAAAATAGGATAACATGCAAAAATTACATATATTGCCCAAACGCAATAGACTTGTATGTCTAATTGTATTAGTTATAGGTAGACAATTAACATTTTATCCATGACTACAATATTTTTTAGCTTTTCTATATACATTTGAATATTGTCTTTGCATATAGCTTTGTACATACCGTAATTGGTATCTAATGTCTTCCAGTTGGAGGCTGGTGCAGTGGGGATGCAATTTCCAGTGTGGAGCGATACGACCCTCAAACAAACGAATGGCGCATGGTGGCTTCAATGAGCAAAAGACGCTGTGGAGTTGGTGTGAGCGTCCTGGATGATCTCTTGTATGCAGTAGGAGGACATGACGGCTCTTCGTATCTTAACAGTGTAGAAAGGTAAGTTAAGTGTTATTCACGTATTGGTGAAATTTTTCTTGGTTCTTTAATTGGTCTGAACAGAGCTGCCATAATTAAGAGTCTCTTGGGTCTGCTACATCAATTCTGCTAGATAAGTTATAAAGTGAACATACATGTAAATAGAGGTGACACCGTTTTTATGCAAAATAAACTATTGCATAGCCACTGCTGAACTTTGATTCTGATGCTCAGACTTTACTTGGAAATCATGTGTTATTTTCCCCTCTCAGGTACGATCCCAAGACAAACCAGTGGAGCAGTGATGTGGCCCCCACCAGCACCTGCAGGACCAGCGTTGGAGTGGCCGTCCTCGGAGGGTACCTGTATGCAGTGGGAGGGCAGGACGGGGTCTCCTGTCTCAACATTGTTGAAAGGTAAAGGCATACAAATACTAGTAGGCATAGTCAAGTGTTAGCTTAGAAAAAATATGCTTCCATTATTATGTAACATGCATTTAATATATAATTGCATGTATATCACATAATGCTACTCATAAAGAAATGTCCATAAACATGGAAGTTTTACATTTTCCCCCTGTAGGTATGACCCTAAGGAGAACAAGTGGACACGTGTCGCCTCAATGAGTACCAGACGTCTAGGAGTGGCAGTTGCAGTGTTAGGAGGGTTCCTCTATGCAGTAGGAGGGTCAGACGGGACGTCCCCTCTCAATACCGGTGTGTAGCACGTTTATGAAAAATAAATTATCTTGGGCCAGCATTAAGGCACAATAGGTCATTACCATCAGATAACCACTCTCCTAGTAGTGTTGCAAGCCTTGAGCTATTTTAAGACATTTATAAGCTCTTCTCTTTCTTAGTTGAGCGCTACAACCCTCAAGAGAACCGTTGGCACACTGTGGCGCCAATGGGAACCCGTCGTAAGCATCTGGGTTGTGCAGTGTACCAGGACATGATCTACTCTGTGGGAGGACGAGATGACACCACAGAGCTCAGCAGCGCAGAGAGATACAACCCCAGAACCAACCAGTGGTCTCCTGTGGTGGCGATGACTTCAAGAAGGAGTGGGGTAAGTCTGATTGGATGGCTATGCTGGTTGATTTCATGCTCGAAACCGACACAATTTCTTAAAATCAAGTCGCATGTAAATTCAGTTTATGCACGTGTCATACAGGCTCAGAGGCATGTTTAGTAAAGAACATTTTAAATTTATAAGTTGATGATCAAAGTGGACACTGTTCTTTTAAGGTCTTCTACAATAGTCCCGTCCCCCTGTATTCTGTTATGTGTACATAAATGTTGAAAGTTGAACACATCTCAAATACAATAAATCTAAAGTGTAGTTGCAGTTTTATTATATTATATTTTTGATACCGTTTGTTTATTTTGTACGCATCAGCATAGCTGGAAATACAAAAGCTAATTTCTGTGCATTCCTCTTTTGTTTCAGGTTGGTTTAGCTGTAGTAAATGGACAGTTAATGGCAGTTGGAGGCTTTGATGGTACAACATACCTGAAAACCATTGAGGTGTATGATCCTGATGCTAATACATGGAGGTAAGCAGTTGCTGCCACCTACTGGTTCACATGTTAAATGTAAAAACCTTACATTTGTCTGAATGCAAGCATTCATGGATTGGATGTTTTTGTTAAAAAAAACTTTGAGATTGACGTAATTCTTTAATAATGATAAGGTTTCTATTTCTGACCTCTCCCCCAGAACAGGGCAATATACAAGGATACATTTTCCCCTTTGTCCAAGTCAAGCCATAAATACTTTTACGTTCTGTTAATATATACGGATTCATATCAATTAGTTGTTTTATTTTTTAAATCACTTATTTTTATTTCTCTAGGCTTTATGGTGGAATGAACTATCGCCGGCTTGGTGGTGGAGTAGGGGTAATTAAAATGACTCACTGTGAATCTCATATATGGTAACCCTTGTGCCTCCACATCTTGAGCTGCTTATCGGACATGTTATCCACATGTATTAGATTATACAAAAAAAAAAAAAAAAAAAGAATACAAATGTAAAAACATTTGAGCGACACAACCTGGATTTATACCTGAATGATCTCTGCAGTGCAAGATGTCCAAATGATCCATCCGTGGAGTTTCAATGCACTTTTATTGACTGGAGTGCACCTTTGACTGCATTTTAGTGCCTATATTTTGGATGCATTACTTGGCAAAGGACTGAAGACTTTAGATGCATTCTAAACCTATCCAGTGCTATATGATTGAATGCCAACATTAAGAAACAATCAAGATATATTCTGAAGACAAAAGGTCATCACTCCTTACATACAGTGGATTCACCTTGCATGAGGCTGCCAAGGACTTGTCTTCTTTGCCAGGTGAAGAAGCAATATCGGTTGACTGAAGTCATTCAGCAAGACCATTTTATGCAATGATTAAATTGTTTGAAGTCTCTGTGAATATGGTTTGTTCCCTTAATTCTTGAAGGAGTATTGTCTCAGATGGGGCCTGGCCTTGTGGAATGCCTACTAGTTACATAAACCAGCTATGCTTAATACAAAATGTGGGGTGGGGGCATTGTCTAATGGTTATTCTTTAATTTGCTCATCTGTCTTTTTTTTTTTTGGATTATCAACATACAAGACACTGCTTACATATTTATTTTAATTTTTAGTAGAACATTATTCATACTCTAATAGAGACAGGGTACTGTTTCGTCAGTATCCTTTATCTCTTAAATGGAATAATTCATTTTTTTTCCAGGTTTTAATTTCTAATATACACCAATTTGAAAATAGTCTTCTAACTGCAACATAAACATCTATCCTGTATTTGATATGTGCCCAATTTGAAAGATGTTCTGTAGCCAAGAATCAGCACATTTGATGCTTTTTTTTGGTCTAGAGCACTGTAAAGTGTAAAAGCTTAGAGAAGTGAAACTAGTATCTCAAGTACAAGCCAGAATCAGTATTAAAACCATTAATATTTATTGCTCCTTGTCTAGGATGATACATTTGAACTTTCCAGGTAGGAAAGATGGTATAATAATTAATGCACAAATTCCATTAAGATGCCCCTATTTATGTTTGCATATTGGTCATTGGAAGATTCCTACTGTAGATGTGTGAAGTGCTGTTTGAGCTGGGAGGATATAGCATAATTGCATACTGATAAAATGTTTGTGACAGTCATTTTTGCTGTTAATACACCATACATAACACTGCCATGTAATGTTTTACCGAGACATTCACAATGTAGTGGATGTTACTAGTCTGCTAATGAGGATGCAGGATTTTACCTGGACTAGTTGTGTATAGTGATTTAGAGTTTTAGATTGATACTGGACATGTATATTTTGGATTTAAATTATGACAGGACTCCCTTGACAAAAAAGCAGTCATTTAATGATCAGATATTACTGTCTTTATAATTGTAAACCATTGCTATCGGCAATATTTGGTTAGTTCCGCAGTGGTGAAAACCAAATAATTGCATATCTATGCAGATAAGTTATGCAATTTTAACCACTTTCTCACTTTTAGGGGAATAAAACTTGTCAAATTTAATGAATGTATTCTTTAGTTTAATTTGACTCAACATTGGTGGCTTTTTATATCATTAGATAGAAACTGTACAGCACAGACTGGAAAGTGTGGTCAGAGATACCAGGTAAAACTTGTTCCCACTGTTTAGGACTTGATAACTAGGTACTCTAATTAGTTTGCTATTTTCTTTCTGCTGCTCTTGTCCAGATCAATGTGACCAAATGAGTTGGGCCAGGGTAACAATGCGTCTGTGATTATACAAGATTTAAACCTATGATCTCCCAGGATTTTTTGGTCAACACAATTGTCTCAACTGTTGTGAATTTCATCCATAAATGCAATTATTTAACAGGGAAATTGGATTAAGCCTAAAACTAACAAGTCAGAATTGGGTGACACAGAAAGAAATGTACTGCACTACAACTGTGTATATAGTATTATTACATTTAATATAAAGCTAGAAATGTGACTGAATATCTGACATGTGTGCTGATACAGAGCACATTATATGCTTTAACAAATCCACACCATTACCTGGCTGTTGAACAAAAAACATTAATTTGATTGTTATTGTATATAAACCTGAAATGTTTGTGCACAAAATAAGCTTCTGTAAATAAAATAATTTTACATTATTGTCAATTTAATTGAGCAGGCAAGTTTACATGCAGTGAGCAAGATTCCCAATAAAAGATATAAGATAGAAATGTTCTAAGATGAAAAACCCACGTTCACTAAAAAAAAAAAAAAAATAGAATTTAATTACATTGGTGTAAGGACATGGACACAACTTACAACAAGATAGAAGACGACAATTCAAAGTTCAGAGAAGACCTTGTTCCTTAGAAGCCTAAATGGGCATCATTACAAATGCACTTTCTGTAAGAAGAGTCAGGATTCCAGGCATGTAGTGACTACTCATGAACTGCAAAATAATGAAGAAACAAACAATTCAAAAGTTAAGCACATACAGTATTAAAATGTGATGAAACTTGTTTTGGAGATAGGTCAAGGTGATCTAAACTTTTGCATTTAAAGCTGTGGTGAGTGATGAATGTTAAACAGAAATCTTTTGAACAAAATAGCAAAACCATGTATGAAAACAGAACTGACAGAGCCCCATTTGTTATAAACATTATACCCCTCTGCACATCAAAAGATAGATAAACATTAAACAAACCACTTGGTTAACACTGCTTACCTTTATTTTTCCATCTCTGTGAGCTGATCCAAGAGATGTGGACACATCAGTTAACTCCCCAGCTGACAAATGTATTTTAAAATGTCTGAAGAAATGGGACTCTAGACAGCTCATAAACTGATCCACTTCCTCTATGGTCATTCTGACCTGATCCTGTCTGATGGTTCTCCACAACTCCCAAGCATCCCCTGGGTGGACAGTGAAGGAGACATTTAATGGAGGACTACAAGGTAGACTCCAGGACAACTTCAGGTACCGGATGCCCATCTCAGGCTCACAGCCAGTCCACATTGCTGCTAACCAGCACAAGCTGTTGGAGCCAATGCGCAGTGGACCAAAGTTACAGTCAAAGGTCCTCTGGAACCAGGTGGTCACCAGGGCAGTCATAGTAGCAGCTCCATTAGCACAGAACAGGGGTAAACAGGTGAACTCTGGTGGCAGGGAGCTCAAGTATTCTGTATTGCCATTAACACACGACAGCCATCCGCTCCATACCACGGTCTCAGCCGTGGCCTCTGTGGCAAATTTAGGCTTCGAACAAATCTGAAGATCACAAATGGGGACAAATCAGCATTGCAGTATTATTGTGCTTTGTTGTTTCAGCTACTCCTAAAAAAAATAGTGTAAAAAATAAAATCAAAAGATCAAGTAAATAAAACAAACAATTGAATTGAATCAGAAACACCCAGGTGTCAGTTGCCCAAGGTGTTTTTTGTTAGTGTACTGCTTAAATACCTTCCCTTGAAGTACAGCATTTATGATTTTACTCCCTTAACATCTGTTAAAAACAGTAAATGGTTACATGGTGCAACCCCAAAAAAAATACTGTACCTGAAGGAAAACAGCCTCTGCATCCTCTTCAATTTCAGTCAACCCTTGGATGATGGAGAAGTTCACCTTGAAGCTGGTTTCAAGCCCCACCTCTACTGCAATGCCCTTCTGTTTCTCTGCTACTATGAAGGCAGAGAGCTGCCTGGAATAGGACTTAAGCCCCGTGTATACAAACTTATATAATGGAGTCACATAATACAGATTCCAGTTCTTCTCGGTCAGTTTAGAAATCTGTTCTGGGTCTCTTTCCTAAATAAAGGGGAAAAAGCATAAGAATTCAGTTGCCACTACTTTCATCTAACCCAAGTGTATACTGTTCCTCCTACCTATATCTAGTGACGCATACTGAATTCCACCGTGAACAGTATCTCTCCAATTCACACGTAGCTATCCCACATTCATAGATGTATGTGGGTATAATCTAGTAGCGATAATTCACAAGATGGAAGTTACATTGTTTCTAGTGAGAAAATAAATAAATAATCGCATTTTATTTTATCATTTCTTTTAACTCACCGATAGGTCACGTGCTTTAGGTACTTCCCTGCTGGTTGGGAGTTTCAGGGAAGTTAATTTGCCTTTACGCACAGATGTCAATCCTGCTCCCGCACCATAGCTTCGGTACAAGTTGTTTGCAGCTCGCTTGGGTGTAAAGTTATTACTGGGGGTCCCCCTGAAACGATAAGCGCCCTTTTTAAAGATTACTGTGAAGTAGCCTTTCAAAAATACAAATAAAAGGAGACACAAACGTTTGTCTTGTTTAGTGAGCTCATTACTCCAACGATTCAAATGTATTGGTATTATTATGTGTATACTACTATAAAACGTGAGCGTCTCTAGTGCCTGCGACAGCGGAGCTCACACAAGAGGATAGCCATCCAGTATCCACACACAAAGCTTTCTCCTCCTGGCTGAAAAGTGAGTTTCAGCGGCCAGACAACAATGTAGGCATTTCATAAACAAAAACATGGTTAAAAGACACAAAACACAACAACGGACTATCCACATAGCACAGGAAACATTGCTTAATGTTCGGTCATTCGAAAAATATATGTAACGAAACATTTTGATTTAAAAAAAAAAAAAAAAAAAATCGATTTTGATGTACAGGCGGTAGGTAGCACAGTGCCTTGATTCAAGCTTAACACACCCACTCGCATTGTTGTCTGACCAGTAAAAATGTATGGCTGAAGCAGACTTAAACGCATACCTGCACGGAGTAGCCTCCATGGTTACCGATAGCGCTAGGAATTACAATAATAAAACAGCCCTCTCGACATGTACTGAGGTTGGTTGGTTGGTTTTCAGCTCTCTCTCTCTCTCCCTTCTCTGTCCAGTATTATTTGAACAGCGCGCTTTCCCACCATGCACCACGGCTAGGCCGAGGTAATCGAACTGAAACCGCCCAATGCCAGAGCAATTTATCAATCCCAAAAAACAATTAATAATTCTTCAACCACTCAGCGTCAACAGACAACTATTTAATTAATTAGTTATGTATTTATTTATTTAAAACACTGGGGCATTGCAGGACACAATTTGGATAGGAACAGCGAGGAACTGTAAAAATGCATATGTCAACTTTTAGAGAAAAAATAACCCTAGAATATAAATCTCATTCAAATTTAGAACTCATTAGGAAAGACGTTTTTCACCTATAATTGTGTATCAATACTAATAATATATTACGAAAATAATATGAAAGACGTCTGCTTCAAAACAACCTATATTACCGTAGATATCTCGATATTTACATTCTCCACTGCTCTAGCTGCTCGATATATACTCAGAACTTGATTAGTAAAGTCTTGTCGAAAGAAAGGTAAAAGGTTATCGTGCACTTCTGAATGGAACTTCAGAAGTGAATGCTGGGCTGCCGGTTTTCGCAGGAGACAAAATCAGTAGACAAAGAATGTAAAGCCTGAAGTTGTTTTTGTATTTGCTGTGGATACTTAAATATAGAGCTAGCTGAGCTAATGGAGATTGAATAGGGGCACAATGCAGTAAATTAAATCATGACAATGCTAGTTGCTGGAAAAAAAATATCACTAATTTTATTTCTAGTACTTTTGATCTTTTGGAAAAACAGTTTGCTATCGGAGTGTGGCTTTATTTTAAAATAATCTATGATTTACTGTGCATGTTTCTTGGAATTCGAAAAACATCTCAAATGTCTCATGAATCCCGTTGTTAAGCTGTAGGATAATACTTTTGTCACGTAGAATCAGTAATATTGTACATAAGATTCTTGTCAGCAGTAAGACGACAAAGCACGAATAGTTTAGGTTTAGTAAGGGAAAAGTGTGTTGGGCTCTCACTGCCCATATTATACCTCAACTGCAAGTAAGTCGCCCTGGATAAGGGCGTCTGCTAAGAAATAAATAATAATAATATAACAAGATCAGTCGGTTGATTACAGTGAAGGTTTCGGTCACAACAAAAATTGCTTTACTATAGTGTATAACCTGAATAATCAACATTACGTTCAGTTATGGTAAGCTTAAAAGGAACACGTTTACAAACCTGTGATAATAATCACTTTGAGACGGAGCTTGTCATAGACCCGTTTGTCTTTATGTCTCAGATAATGGTAATGGTATGGCGCTGCATACCATTCTCTGTATACACTACCACTTGGTGTAAGTGTGAATTGCAGTTTTCAGCTATAACAGATCATACTTTTTGATAATTGATCTTGTGTTCTAATGATCCTGGGGTTAAATCTGCATTAAGTGTTATTTCAGTATCAAAGGTATTTTGAGGGGTTTTGGGACTTGGAGAATATATTAAAAGCTGACAAGGCTTAAGAAAAAGCTTTGCAGTGAGATTTATAGGTGGCTGTTTTGTTTAGATTTTTTTTACAGTTCTGAGTTTTGACTTGGAGTGCCTTTGTTTGTTTTTTTATTTTAGACATGGTCTGTTTGTGATCCTGAGAGGTTTCAGCATTCATTTCAACCTTACTCTGTAATTATACTGTTATAAAACACTGAAATAAAAAACTTACTTTCAATAAATAAAGATATCAGAACAGCAAAATACAATGTGTTGGCCATTCATTCAGTTCTTTCTCGTAATATTTAAAGTATATTGATTCATTTTGAGAGCTGTACCAATCAAGATGATGTATTATTTATTTTGAATAATGAATTATGTAAACAAACAAAATATTGAAAGATGTGATATGTTGTTCTGTGTTATGTACCTTCATTTGAATAAGTCATTTTAATGTCCGTCAATTTGAAAGGGCCTTGTTCACAAAGCTTCAGCTAATAAAGTTTGGTTTTTATGATGCATGAAACTTGTCCACACTGCCAGAAGGTATCATAAACATGACATTTTTAAAATAAAAAGCCCTTTTTAAATAGGATAATTTGTTGTCAATGTGCATCGTTCAAGTCTATGAAAATTATTACCATAAGGCAACAGCTTACTAATTTGGTGGCCATGGATAAATCATGTATTTTAACCCCGCAAAGCCAGTTTTTGTATTACCAAAGATGAACAACTACTTTACTACTGCTGGGTGATGAATTTACTACTGCTGGGTGACGAATCCACTCTACACAGAATCAAAGTTACATTTACAGTTTACTTCCATCACAGTTCAATTTCTTTCAAATTAATTATTCTACATATCAACAGCATAATAAAACAACATGTTCAGGACCATGGATAGCTACCAGTGTGTGTGTGTGTGTGTGTGTGTGTGTGTGTGTGTTTTACATATTTGGAAAGGTTATTTGAAGACTACATTGTTTATTGTATCCAAAAGACATTTGCCTAACTTCATAATGGCCCACAACTTTAGTAAAGGTAATAATTATATACCACAACTCACCATTTTATACCCTTCCTTGCAATGAAAAGACAATGTTTGCTGTGATTCTGTAAATGGTGTTCCTGTGCCAGTGCAATAGATGGCAGTATTGTTCCGTAAAACGTCCAGTATTGTATGCATACAGTGAGGAATTCATGAAAGAAGTCTAGAAGTCAACACATAACACGTAATAAAAAATTAAAAACAAAAACCATCTGAAAAACTCAAATATTAATAATTCTGAAGACTGGGTTTGAACGCCTTTGAGTTTCAGACTTCATGGAACATTTCAGGCTTCTGAAGACAATCTAGCTTCATGAAACAACCACATTCTTTAAATTATTTTTAATCACAAACATTGCAGCAATCCACTGGTTTTATTGTTGTGTCTCTAACCACTGTATACCATGGTAGTATAGGCAGCCCAGTTTGACATGCACAAAGCATACAGCTTCCGAGAAGCCAGTGACTGCTGGTCTGCAGCTGCAGTAGAAGTGGCAGGCGCTGAATCCGCCTAACACGCACACATTATAATGAAATGTGGATGTCTTGTAATATTATAAACATTCAAACAAAAGTCTTTATTTAAAGTGATATGGTACATTTATGTTGTTTGTTAACTATATCCATTACTTATTGCACAATATGCCAATTGATGCTAACAATTCATTCCAGTACTGTGCGGTGGAAGAAGAGGTGGAGCTCTGTTGTTCCTGGGACATCTTAAAAGAATTATAGAAAGAAAATGTGACTACTACTACTACTACTACTACTACTACTAATAATAATAATAATAATAATAATAATAATAATAATAATAATAATAATAATGAGGCTAAAAGTTCAGTTAGTACATTAAAGACTAGAGTAAAGAACTTTGAGAATTGGCATTAAATCCAGTGCTGTCTGGTTAGCAATGACAGCTTGATTTAAAATGTGCTTTTATATTTTTTAGAACCTGCCAGTCCAGTGCATATAAATTAAAAATAAATGTAGATATTTATAAAGGGAACAGTGATGTAACATTTTCAGTCACAAGAAGAATGATTGTCAATTAAATATAATAATTTTAGTAACAATGTTCAAAACCTCTTTGTCTATAACAGAAGACTGGATTTCCAAGCCTTCATATTCAGTATTTTAAACTAGAAAGAAATCCACATTAATTATTACTTAGTGAAATGTGTAATAATTCTCTCTCAGTATGACAGAAAAGTGCTGTTGGCCAAACCATTACACACTTGCAATATTTGTTAATATTGTGTCTTTTCCAGCTTCATAACAGAAAATAAAAATGGATTAATAATAGGTCTGGCACTGGAAGATGTTTTCGCAATTATCTGCTTTAATTGTTAAGCCTATTTAAAATTAAATAATTAGGCATTCATCTTAATTGATGAGGGTTATTAGCAGAGGTTATATTGGTATAATAATTCACCCGGACAGACTCAATTTTGATTAGGCCTAAGAAAATATTTTTACTACATGTTGAATATCTTTTCCATAAGGAAAATTGTAAAACTAAACTTTTTACTGAACTGAGCTTTCATTATTCAACCCACTATGACCTTTTACACATTACATTATTTGTTGTTCTTGCACAAAGTAACTAATATATATATATATATATATAGTTGCTGCCTTTTTGAAATATGATTTCCCTCATATTGTTTTACAAACATTAACATTTACTGTACAGTACGTGCTAATATTATCCCAAAGTTGACCCTTAAAAAGCAGCAAGCACTGCCTTGCTATGAAGACATCACACCATGTGAAAGTGAAGCAGGGACAGGAGAAGCCTTTGAGTCACGTTCCATTAAGCTACAGAGTTTTGCGACAAAGGTGGCATCCATGCTCAGCTGTCATAGTGGAGACTATGGCACATCATAGCCCTCTGCCTAATTTTTTAGCACCTATGCCAGGAGTGTTGTAGGACATGTTGGCTAAGCTTCTGAGGTGATTGTTCTCCAGCTCCCCATGAGCTAGGAGCTCAGTGTTCTGTGAGAGATTACTAATGGGTCAGGCAGCTATGTTAAGCAGTCAGCCAAAGACCAAAAGAAAAACAAAACCACTAAGATGTAAGACATCACTATTTATTCTGTGTGGCACTAGCCTGAAGCAGCAGTCCCTCTATGAGTCTGTAATTAATGCTGATGCCCACAATCATTTTTAATTATATACTAAAAACAGGATCCTTTGGTGTCTGTTTGCTACATTCTTCTCTGCACTCAACTTCATCAGAATGCAGCTGACTGTTTGCATTGCTATTTAGTTTACATTCCCCAAAGGTAATTTGAGATTTCACAAGTTTCTTGCACCTTAAAACCGGTTTGATTTTGTGTTCTTTTTGATTCTGTCAATTATCCCTATTTAAAGCTAATTGCAATTTATACATCCATATACATCAATTTATACAATATACATCCAACTGCCTGTTATCCATAATCTGTGCTTTTGATCCTCCATGTCTTGCCCCTCAACTGATACAACCCTTCCCCAATTTCAGAGTAAAACATTAAAAAAATCTAATATTTAACTATAATCAAGCCACATAAACCAATCATGCCCAATTAAAAATAGGGTGTGACAGAGAAAGAATGATTCTTGGTGATAAATCTCCGTCCCGACCTGTTAGGAACAGAGTGCCCTGGACTGGATGGCCAGACAATTCATTGCCAGGGTTAGGCATAAGTCGGCCATCTAGAAAGGGGATGGAGCTATGGTACACTAAATCATTGACCCGGGAGGGAAACGATGTGGCAGATGCGGATTGGAGGAGTGGTTGCAATCGTTAACCAAGGGGGCGTGATTGACAGTATATAAGGGGATGTAGCGAGGTGCTCTGTTCCTTTATTATAGTTAACGCTAAACCGGAAGGAGACCCGTATTGCAATCATGAGTGTTTTGTTTGTTTTGTCGTGTCTAAAAACTGTTTGTTTGTTGTTATTATTTGAAATGTATTTTTGTTTACGACTGTAAGTCACCCTGGATAAGGGCGTCTGCTAAGAAATAAATAATAATAATAATATTAGATGGCTAACACGATCCGGAGCTGTTGCTAAAGGCCAGCACCAAACCCGGACAACACTTCACTTGTGACACGATTAAACTGTATTTGCACCACAAGCACTATAGCACTCATTGTGGACTTGTAATCGTGTTTGTGTTAACTGTGGGCATTTAAATACTGGGACTATTATTTCGGGACCAACATGTGGATTAAACGGAGCAATACCCAAACTCTGTGTATTGCCTGTTATCATTATTGTTTACTGTTCGTCATCAGACTTTGGATTACAGAATAAGCCTCCATTTCAAAAGTACTTTGTTGTCTGTCATTGTCTTGAGCACTGCACCACCTCTACACCTGCACACTGCAAACCACTTTGCCACAGAGGGCCACAGGTTATTTACTCTTTTGCTTACCCTTGTTTTAAGTTTAATACAAAGGACAAAACCTTCTACTGAGCGACCAACAACCCATTCCCTGCAGAATTTGATTTACCTTGGAGGTCCCTCCATCCACATACAGTGCTGACCTGGCTCAACCTTTTTTAGCTCCTGAGATCTGATAAGAAAATACTCCAAGGTAGTACAGAAAAGCTGCAAGGAATGGTGGTAAATTAGGATTGTGCATTACAAACACAGGAGATGCTAAAAGACAGAAACAATGAAGGATATGAGTTCTGGAAACAACCAATTAATGTTAATTCTCAGAATGGAGCTGTGAGAAATAACAGCAAGAATGTATGGGTATAGACAGTGAAGCAGCACTGCTCCAGTCAGGGGTATCAGGTAGGGCCCCCTATCCATCTTGCCATGAATCCCAGACATGACTACAGTATTAGGAATGTTATTGTATTATTAATACAAAATGGGTATGTGAACACATATATGGTCCTGAGTGGTGTTGCTTAAGAAAATCAATAGGACTGCACACATTAGTAATCTCTCTAGTGTTTATTACATTTCCTATAGATGTGAACAGAAATTACAATATATTGATATTTTGAGGAAAGCATTCAGAAGTACTTAAGGATGATTTTTTTTTTTTTCAAAATGTCAGTAGTTATTGTTATCCAATTGAAATCATTTGAAGATTTAATTGAACTTGCTGAGAGCTAACAAAGAGTGTGCAATCTTATTGACTTCAGCTGCTGAATCATTGTCTAATTACAAACCTTTTGCTATAAACTGGTGAATAATCATTTCCATAGAATTCTACAGAGGAACGCTGAGTACCAAGGTTTGATACCGTATGCTAGTAGAAGTTTTTATTTATTTATATATATAATTAAAGAGACAAGCAGTAGTTTAGGAATGAGGCTGGAGCTTTCGTTTGCCAACCTCTAGACAGGATTCTATCCGTCAGGACCATACATATACTTTTATCAAAATATCTTTGTGTATGTGCGGGATGAATGATAGGGCTTTGAATAGAGTAGAATCTGGAAATATAATCAGATAAATATAGACATACAGGTGGCTTTCAGCACTGTCTGCATGATTGTTACACTCATGAAAATCAATCATTATTAAACTAGATAAGGCTTATGTGCATGTTGATTGAACCCCATGTACCTTAATGAGACAAGATGTCTTCAATGTTCATAATTTGTACTGATGGTACTTTGTTATTTTGTTTTGTAGCTCTCAGTTAGATGGTGTTCAAAGCTGCAAAAAGGATTTAGAAGACCTGAGCATTAGGGATTAGCATGAGTCTTTAATAAAAAGCACTTGACACAATTAATTCTTTCGGCACAGAAAAAAAAGAGAAATCAATTTGTTTAAAGTGAGTTGCAAGTTCTGACCTGAAACACTTGCAAATACTGCCTCTATGCTACGATGTCTAGGTACCACTTGAATAAAAAAATTATTCCAGCCTAAAAGTAAATTTCATGCAACATGTCCAAAGTGTTGGTCTGCAGGGTTCCTAGTTTTTTCTTTTGTTTTACAAAATGTATGGTTTTTCATTTCACTCTGCAGAGGGCAATATAGACTGCTGTAAAGCCTATTATTTACTGTTCCCATTAGCCTTCCACTGTGAAAGGAACAAAATACTGGTCTTCACGCTGCAGTCTTTCAAAGAGTAATCATTGGCACTACTTGACTTCAAATTTACAAACTAAAAACAAAACACAGTGCCTGTAAAGGGAATGTTTAGGGTGTCAGTGGGAATTGTTCTCTTTTAAAAGAAACAATAACTGATATTTATAACTGAACATTTTGAAAGCTCGTATGAAAGAGATGCTTGTGAATAATCTGAGTTCGTAGTGTTCCCAAAAAAAAAGAATTCCCAAACTTGAAATCAGTGTAGTTTTACTGGTATTAATTCAGAGGGCATTAAGATTTTTATTTATTTATTTTTTGCTGTGGGCTAGAATGGTTCACAGGACATTTTTTAGGAAGATTGTGATTTAATATCTTAAGAGGTGTTATTACTTGGAGGTTAGTAAAGATGCATTTTATTAAATAAGAAATCAATAAGAATTTCCACAGGAATAATAATCTCTGAGTAACTAGCTAGAATAGGAAATTTGGTTGCTTCATTAAACAAACACAAATAGGGTTGTTTCATGTTCTCTACTCTCCAATAATTTTCTTTGCTTCAGTGCAGATTTGAATCATCTCATTTGCAAAATTTCCTGGGTGAAGGACAAAATTAGCAGCAACAAACGTCATTCACATAAAAATAGGAATCTAAAAACGTATCACAATGTCACATTAGCATTTTTATTGAATTTAAAGTTAAGTGCCCCTCATTTTTGTAGACAAAAATATAATTATAACTGGTGACAGTTACTAATCATGGTTTATCTATGTGAAAAGGTATTGTTTTTCTGCACATGATGCTTCTGTTACCCTGACAATAGCTTGCAGCTTTTAGTTTTACCATTCAGCCTGCAGTGCACATTTAGTGTAATAAACCTTACAAAGGCAAAGCAAAACAAAATGGTCGATATCAAACATTTGGCCCAATAGAACATTCTGGCCACAATTATGACATTTTACTGTTATTGTTCACCAAATATCAAAACAAACAAGAAACGTAGTCCACTTCCCTATAATTGCTGCTAAACTCTACTTCCATTTCATGCATGGTCCATGGATCAGTCAGGTTTATTCCTGCTAAAGCATATATATATATGAGAAAGATATGTGCAACATATCGAAACGTTGGGCAGCTGGCTCTTTGAGCTGAAATATATATAATATATATATATATATATATATATATATATATATATATATATATATATATATATATATATATATATATATATATATATATATATATATATATATATATATATATATATATATATATTGTCTGAGGAAGACTGCTCTTACGGCATTTAAATTGGAACAAAAGCATCAATTACACTACTCTACACAGAAATCTAATTCATGTTCATGCTTGACCTTGAGAGATCTGAAGAATACATGGTGGGAGGTTGGAATAATGTAATCTGAGCAAACTATGGAAGCTTATTTTTGTATC
Source organism: Acipenser oxyrinchus oxyrinchus (assembly GCA_030684275.1). NCBI lineage: Eukaryota > Metazoa > Chordata > Actinopteri > Acipenseriformes > Acipenseridae > Acipenser > Acipenser oxyrinchus. The sequence continues at coordinate 9,303,018 of CM060258.1, read as the reverse complement.
TAATTTAAGAGTTACTTGATGTTATTTAATTAAAGCATGCCTGGCAAGAGCCAAATGAAACATTCCCAAGACAAGCTACGAATATGGAAATAGGGTCCTCTGATGATACAGCCTGCTGTTTGAGAACACAGATCACTCATCATGACCACTGGGTACGGAACTGGGAGAAGTATTTCACATCAGACGCTGGGAAGTTTACCTGCTGCGTTGTTCCTTCACTATACTGTATATGTTCATTGTAATACTTCTTAGGATCCCACTGAAACACAAAAATATATATATATATATATATATATATATATATATATATATATATATATATATATATATAAAATTGTGGGGCATGTTAACACTGCATGCTGAGGTCTAGAAGGTCTTAAAGCTCTATTTATTTGAGAATTAAACTTGCTTAGGTATTCAAAAATATCATTTTTTATTAATTCGAATATATACCGATACATATTTAAGCAATACAATATCATAACATTTGTAATGTGCCTTTAGTTTTTCATACAGGTGCTACTCTTTGGGTATCTAACTACAAACTATGGGACTTCAGCGGTAAAATGTTTTGTCCCAGGGTTAAAACTCTGACCTCCCCTATTGATTAGGAGTCATAATTAGTATAATTTGTGTGGGCTAATCCCCTTGCCTAATCCGTTTAGAATCTTTTCTCTAACAGTCTACCTTTATCAAAGATAGATAGACCATCTTCTCTCAGACAACAAAACATGTCCCTGAACTGTACGGATACATTTTCTATTTTAGCAGCTCTTGATAGCATAGTAATAGTGTTTTTAACTCTTCCTGTGTCAGGAATCCACTCACAAAGGCTTTTAGAAAAATGGACAGTTCAAATAAATAGGGACTGACTGAGCAGTTTAATTCTTGTTCTGAGTAGTTTCTTATACCATTAACTAGTTATATTCCTCTGTGAAAGCTTGCATTGACCTTTGCATTTGCTTAAAAAAAGACTCAGGGTCGACTGTCTTTCGCTATGTTTATTTGTTGCTTGCTGCTTTATTAAGTGTGGAATGGTTCATACATAGATGGGTACTTAGAAATACAGCAATCAAATGGGAATTTAAGGGAATTTAAAGAAGTTAGATGTATTTCTCATTTTGAAATTTGACAAGATGTAACTTCAAAGAGTATAATTTACACATTGGGGTTGAAGGCTTTAAAAATCAGCCCAGTCCTTTTAATATTAATACAAAAACCTTTCAATTTTAATACCAAAACGTCACTTGCACTCATGTGCACTTTAGTTCATGTTGCTGTCAATGTCATCATATTCTATTCTGTGCAATTGGTGTTACTTGCAATAAATCATGATTATTCATATTGCACTGTGCTTTCCAAAGGGGCTCTGTCCAAGACAGGGAGAGAAACATACTGGCCACTTTGAGAATCTGCTGAGCAGCCACAGTCTTATGTGAAGCAGCGCACACACCATGATGTGATGCTGGTAGTATGTCCATGTAGATCCCCAGGCAGGATTTCAACTTCTGACCTCACCCATAAGCACCTGTGCTACCTCCTGAACCACCAATACAGATGCAGCTGTCATCCGGAGCACAAATTATTGTCTTGAAAGCTCTATTGCCTGTTGTGCACAAGTGCTGAGCAAATACAATGTGTATAGCAAAAGAGTTATCTGTCTCTGTTTTTGAAAGAGGTTTTTGAAACTAATTAGAATAGAACTGCCACCAGGTGCATTGTTGTGTTGTGTGTCTCGTCTCTGGGATTGTTTTCCTGCCCTGAGGTGGACCTCCTTCCATGCAAATTGGCTGCGGAGTGTGAACCCTCAAAGATGCTTGCAAAAGCAATTGCTCTTTAAACTCATTAGGGGGCCGCAGACTGAAGCAGGAAGATATTACTCCAGAGATCTGACTGCGAAGAAAGCATATCCAAAGTTTTCTTGATGGATTTCAATGAGCTTAACTGTCTTTTGCTTTAGTTTGCAGCCAAAGCAGTTAGCATTGTAGGATGTGCATTTGGATTGGGAGTCTATAGTTTTTGATTTGTGGACATGTGAACTTTAGGATGCTGTTTATTGATACAATTACACCTGCCGCATACACCATTTGCTGTGAATGTAGAAACTGATTGTGTTTTGCCATTCTACACTCATGTGCAGCCCTTGCCTCTTCGTTCAGTTCAATGAATGGACTGAAATGTCATCCATTACAAGTCCCTCAGCTAAAAATGAAAACCAGTTACCAGTATACCCTTTGTTTGTGTTCCACTATAGGGATTGTACTGTTCTATTAATGCAAATACTACAGGGTTTAATTACTTTAGTTAATTGCTTTGCACAATCGTTGATAAAAAGCACTTTCAATCATCACTTCAGGAACTAACAGTTGGACAACAAAAAATTACTGTTATAAAAGTTTACTGTTTGATACCATTTTTCAAATTGTGTTACTTTAATTGGTTTAACCTTCCTGTGCCTTATCAAGGTCACTGAATTCTAGTTTAATATAAGAATACCTTTAACAGATATTCTTAATCATCATTGTATATATATATATATATATATATATATATATATATATATATATATATATATATATATAGGAAAACATGTATTTATTATAATACATTTAGATTAATAATGCCAGCCAGCCTCTTTGCATGGCTGTTGATCTCCACTAGTTGCAAAGACTTGGGTGAATTATTATGGATAATACATTTTGATTTAAACCTTGTTTAGCTGCGCTATCGATTCTCACTTAGAGGAGCTGAAAGCTGCTGCCACCTTACATTGGTGTTGAAAATTGAAAGTCAAATTTAATAAATATGCAGCTGGTAAAAATGACCTTTATTAGAGGAACATAAGTAAGCTGTAGAAATCCATCCTTGTAATGTTAAATAATAACTGCACAGGCCTACCAGAATACATTAGACTTGAGCCTTAATAACTGTGTTGGGGATCTCTTTATTATACACAGCCTTAGCAGGAATAAAACTGACAGCTTTAATAGCTGGGTCCGAGCCCTACTGCATGAAGAACTGAATTCACTGACTTAAACATGCAACTAGAACAAAAATCATGCTTTGGCTCTCACCTATTGCATGCAAATGTACTGTATTGCAATTAAACGTATCATTAGTCAATTTTATAACTGATTGAAATTATTGATCTAACCTTAATTATAAACCACCAAATGGTATTATAGTAACACAAACCAAATTCTTTCAACTAGGAATGTGTTGCCTTGTATGGATCTTTCTTTCAGCTTTCAATCCCACATATCTGTTTCCTTGTAAGTCTGTGTACCATATAATCACCCCCATTGTTGAAGAGTAGTGCAAATGCAATGTGTGGGGTCCAAGATGTTTATAAATATGCTTTCTTTCATCTGCCTGGCTGATCCCACCCCAATCAGAAAGAGCTCCTCCTGGGTGCTACATATGTACAGTTTTGCTGTATATTATTTGCTATAATACATGGTAACAGAGAAATTGTAGCACTAGCAGTGTGTATCTTTAACAATTGAAGAAGTGTTGAGAATAACATTGGAAAACAGAATTTAAACTTCAGAATTTTCATATTTTAACTTTTTGTGGGTGGGGGTGGGAGCGAGGGTCTTTCTGAGGGATATCAGTCGACACTGCCTAACATCCCACAGAGGGCATGTGGATGAGGTCATTTCTTACCAGATCTATGTTTCTTATTAGAATACTTGCATTATTCTGTCTTCTGAGGACAAAACTTTAAATCTACAGGCCATTGTTGTTTGTTTTGGTAGTGACAGTTTTCTTGTGTTCATCTACTCATGGCAGAGTTTGTTTTAAAAACTGAGTCTAGCAGTTTTATTGTTAACCATATTATACACTGGCAAACTTATTATACATGGGTCTCGCACCACTCCTGTGTAAAATAAGACTGTAAAACACACAAGTTTACAGAAAAATGATCATTCACCATGTATAATAATAATTTACAGACATACCATTTTGTATTTGTTTTTTATCTTATTATACCCTGTACACGCAGTAATATGTCCTACAGAGTCTAATTTTTTTTTTTTTTTTTTTTACAATTTACTCTGTGAAACATTCATGCTACTCTCCTAATAGCATTGTGGTGATTAAAAATACATCTACCTAATTAACATCATTAAAAACAAACACAGTTGCTCTGATCCATTCAATACATACCAAGCTAGTAAATAAATGTAATCGATAGAAGCAGAAGAACAGGGTAGGTTGTCTAAATGGATGGGGAAGGATTTGGGTTACTTGAATAAGCACCACCAGTAAAGGATGAGTAGAGCTGTTCTCTTTGCTCTTTGTTCAATACTCATTCCAGTTCACTTCAATGAGTGAAGTCCAGGCAAAGGCAGCTGTAACAGAGGTTGCCCATTGATCTCCAGTCTTCCTGATTGGTAGGTGGATTGCCGCAGTGAAGCGACATTCAAATTGGGAATTTAAAGTTAGGAAGATAAGAGGTTAAAATCAATTCAACATTCATCATAGAAAAATAATAATACAAAACAAGTCTTCTTAATGCACACCTGTGAGGGGTCTGTTGTTACCTTCTGTTGGATTTGTTGATGGGTACTGTAATTAGTTGTGTGTGTAGTTTATGTTGCCACAGTCTCTGTGCTAATGCTTTAGCCCAAATACTGCATTGTGGGTACAAATCTCAGTTTGTTGGGTATTCTGTGCTAGGAAAATATTTTCTTGTCTCCGCAGTTAATAATGGAAGCACACAGGCTCTCCATTCTATGCATAATAATTCAATCAATGAGCTATATTGCAGTATATTCTGCTAGATAACGAGAAACATAAGCAGGGGATATGTACGAGCCAACCTCAGAGCACTACTCAGCCGAGGTGCAAAGGTTAAATTTTCAACCGGTGGGAATCTTAGCTGGAGCCGTGAATAAATGGAAAGCAGGTAGCTGATATTAACAGCTTGAAGCCTTTTATTTTTTTTGGCATCTACAGTAACTCCTCTTTGATACAGTGGCTCTGTGAAAACTGATTGCTCCTTTGAATCGCCAGCCCCCTCCCTCCATTCCATGCAGGAGGTGTAAATTGAAGTGTAATAGAGTCATTACTGGAGTGCATTTGGGTAATGGACTGGATGAAAATTTGTGAATAGTGGAATTAAAAAAGAAATATGAAAATTAAGTTAGCCAACAAAATGTCAGTGGCTGGACCAAATGAAGGGTATTTGAACTGCACGAACAGCATGTAAGGGAAGGGTACTGCAAACTAGAAACAACCTGACAGGAAGAAAAGAAGCTCAAAATCTGTTTTTTATTTACCAGAGTATGTCATTCGCAGGAATAGATACGTGCATAATGACTGTGATTCCCAATATGCAAAGATCAGATATGTGATCAAGTGGAATATGTTATTAAAGACACTTTTCAAAATGAATATGCTGAACATTATTTCAATGTACTTGAATTTCATTGAATTAATGTAGTGATTTTGCTTAATTCAATAATCAATTGCATATATTTTAATGAAATTGACAAAACCCGATGCAGCATGTAAACCAAGAACGTCACTTGCATGGCAATGCATTGAAATGCATTGACAATCTGAATTATTGAGCAGTTAATGGCTGCAGACACTCGAAACTTGTAAAGACAAATTAATAACCAATTACATACATATAATTGTGGCAGGCACCTCAACCATCTTAACTTTTTTAGAATGCTGTGCTGCTAAAAAATGATTTCTAAATGAACACTGTCCAGCTGCTCTCTCCCTGAATATCCCAGTGAAAATACAGGACAACGAATAAAGGGAATACAATGCCCATTGAAAGAGCTATCAAAAATCGTTCTCTGTTTAAAATGGATACATTTTAGCAATCAGGATAAAAGGGACATCTTCCATTTTAAGATTTCTATCTGTTATCCAGCCTCTTTTCAATGTATTCCCCTGGCATATGACATATTTAAAAAAAAAAAGAAAGAAAAAAGAAAAAAATGTTGCCAAACCAATGAGAGAATTTAATTGAATACAAGAAAGTGCTTAAAGAAACATCAAGCCGCTTTGTTGATAACTGGTTTAATTATAATTCACTTGTAGGAGTAATAATAATGACACATATAGAAGCAGAATGAAAGAGCATGTGACTTCATATTGCTCCGATAACTGAATTACCATTGGCCCAATAATCAACAGAGCTCGGTGACAGAAGATTTAAAGTTCACATATTGAGCTGAGTTAAAAATGGATTTATACACAAATTGATTGATTTGTTTGTTTATAATTTCTGCTTTCTTATGTTTAAAGAACACAACAGCCATTTGAACAGTCAGACAGTTTGACTCAAAATATGTATTTTGTTATCATATCTAATAATTCCTATTATAGCCTTCAGTGGTAGCATTTGTTTTGTTTTTTTCTTGGATCACCTGGAATCAATTAGCTTTATTTCTCTAGACAGCTGAGATTTTTTCTTTATGGATATTATTGGTCATAAAACTGCACACATTTTGTTTCAATGACAAAGCAGCCTCCTATTCCAAACAAGAGCAGCTGAGACCAAGATCGTAACTAATGCCTATGTCTGTATTATGTTAACACATTTTACAGATATGTGCAGGGTTAATGTATATGTTTTATAATTACAACAAGGCACTTTAACTTTTTAAAAGTTTAAACGCCCAAGTTATACTTTTTATAACAATTTTGATAACAATAAAATAAACAACTGGTAGACAGCTTGCAGTCTGTTTTCTTGACATGATGCACTGCATTGAAGGTCTGCTGTGGGAAGGAAAGGCATTGTGGTATTTTGGAATTCAGTTCAGCCTTGTTACAAAGTGAATAGTCCATTTAAATGTGGAGCCCCTTTGTAGACTTATAATGTGTTCTACATTTCGGAATATGCATAGATATGTATATCTATTTTTTCTGTGTAATTATCTCTCTCCCTGCTGATACCAGCCTGGTTCCTGCTTAAAATGTAATAAGAAAGTGATTAAGCAGCTTCCTCCTGAGAAAGCCAGTCTATTTAACCAACAGGAGAAGAAGCCCCACTTTCTAGACAAAACAGAAGGAATCCATGTAGCTTCCCTGGTGAGACATACCAACCAAATTCTGTCAGATCTTTCTTCTCCTTCTCTCTCGCTTGAAGGATGTCAAACCTTGAAGTTCCCCCAACCCCCCATTAACTTCCTATTAGTCTAACTGTACTTCGAGCTTGGTGTCTCCTCAGATCCCTGTCTCCCCCTCCCATTTCATCTGAACCTTCTCACTCTGGAGGCTCACAGTCCTCTGTGGTCGGCCTCTCTGAACCTGCTCTTCAAAAATATCCCTCGCAGTGCTGGGAGGCTGCTCAGCTCCACCAGAGCTCATGATTTCATATGCTTGCTCTGTTCCCCCTCGAGCCCCTCAGCTTTTCTTCTCTCTCCAAACCTCATCAACTAGGCAAGCTATTCTCATCAATACATTCTTTGTAGCGTACTGAGCTTTAGAAATCTCTGCTACTTTCTCTGCCACTAACTAAATCCACCAAGGCCTGACCGACAGAGACCTGACCAATTAATTTATCCTAAGGAGAAACTTTTTTTTTTTTCATTTATATGAAGACTGCTGGAACTTAGTGGCAATACTGGTAGTTTATTATATATACCAATCTAGCTAACAATTTTTTAATTGTATAAAAAAGAGTTACAGGAGTAATAACTAACATTTTAAAATACATTCATTTTCTTCTTTTCAGCATAAGCAAAAATATCAGTGTTGCTTTTTGCTTGTGGAGATCTTATCATTCATTTCTTGTTTTCTAATATTAATTCATGTATATAACTTTTTTAAAATACAACACTATAGCATTAAAATGTTGATTCCTGGTACCTAATCCCGAAGCAATGAACCTCCGGTTTTTCATTTCTGGTGATGTTGGTCGAGCGGGGCGTAAAATATTGCTCTTGGAGAAATCTGGGCACGCTACTCCTAAACGCTATGGAAGGCCATCCGGGTCAAAAACATGTTATTTAGTACGTGTTTCAAATATTTAGTACACATTCTAATTTGACTTTAGTACGTGTTGTAATTCAAATTATTACACATACTAATTTGGCCAATCAGATGACCGAAAATGAAATGAGAACCAATGAATTTAAAGAAAATAGTATGCATAATGAATTATCCAATTAAAAATAACCTTACATCTGCCATTCCTGCTCAATTCATGACGGTATATGGACTTGGCATTGGGTAAAGTCCAATGAAAGATGGATAGACCCAGAACCTCCGAGATGAGCATCAGCCATCGGTTTCAGAGCCTTATTAATCGCTTTAATTCAGTGGAAACCCCACTGTAACTGTATATAATTTTAAACAAGTGTTAAAAGATCTGATATTGAATCTAATATTAGCTATGGTAAATCAATATTTAAGTGTAAAACTTAAATAAATAAACATTGTCTGTCTCAAGAAGTCGGCAGCAGAAAATCTCTCAGCGCCGTGATTTGCAATTTTCCTTATTCTTGATTTTTTTAAAGCGTATGTCATGGAACCAGCTACCGGTTATCCTCAACAAGACTGTTGAGTCATTTACTGCTTTCTGCCATCTTCTCAAAACCCACTTATTCAACCTTTATTTGTAAATTCCTATTTATATATTTGTATTCTCTTTTATTTATATTTATTTTGTGTGTGTATATATATATATATATATATATATATATATATATATATATATATATATATATATATATATATATATGTTTGTTTTGCACTTCTATTGCCTGCAATATTGTATAATATTTTGCTTAATTTCTGTAAGTCGCTTTGGATAAAAGTGTCTGCTAAATTATAAAATAATAATAATAATAATAATAATAATAATAATAATAATAATAATAATGTCTGAAATTAAAAATATGTCATCCCTTGTAATTACACTACTGTAAAATGACAAGTCCCTAAGTCGGTACTCCTGTAAAATGACTAGCCCCTATGTAGAAAATGTGTAGTTCATTTAGATTTATTTATAAGATAGTATTTTATGTATTTTGATTGATCCAAATCAATGCGTCGATATTTGAAACACGTACTAAATAATGCGTTTTTGACCCGGAAGGCCTTCCAAACAATATCCTAGTGAGGTTGCATAGAAATCCATTATATCAAAAAGTGACACAACACGAAGCGCTAGTGTGTCCTGGCTTTTACTCCAATGGTGTAGCTGCAGTCAGAACATGTGACTAGAAAACAGGAAGTGTTAAAGTACAAGGAAGCAGTACATATCTGTTTTGTTTTGTTTTTAAGTCGCATGTGCCTGTATTTTTTTTATTAATTTGATATGCATATCACATAGTGAATCTCAAATAATACATGTTCAAACAATACTGTAGTTACGCACTGCTTTTACAAGCATGTTTGATAGTCTTTGTCATTAGTATCTAATTAAAACTTCTTTCATGACTGACAAGCATGAGCTCTTCATCAAGAATTGAGTACCTCAGTAGGAATTCAAAGTAGACCACATCCCCCGACCCACCACTGACAAGTGAGGGATAAGTAATTGAAATCTGGAAAAGCTGTAATTTATTTTATTATTTATTTCTTAGCGGATGCCCTTATCCAGGGCGACTTACAATTGATACAAGATATCACATTATTTTTTACATACAATTACATTATTTTTTTTACACTATTTATACAGTTGGGTTTTTACTGGAGCAATCTAGGTAAAGTACCTTGCTCAAGGGTACAGCAGCAGTGTCCCCCCCCCACCTGGGATTGAACCCACTACCCTCCGGTCAAGAGTCCAGAGCCCTAACCACTACTCCACACTGCTGCCCCATTAATGAGTAAACCCAAACAAGGCAACATCAAACAGCTGCTTGATTTTAAACAGCCATTTCCACCAGGGACTATACAGCCATTACAAATTCACATGACAGTAGTTTGTCTCTTTTGTTCATTGACCAGCAAGTTTTGAGTTTCCTTGATTAGAAATGGCTATGAGTCTCAGATGGTTGAAACCATATCCTTAGCTTTCGATCCTCAAAAAGAGTTCCCAAAGTATCCTTAAAACAATATCAGTAATTCTAAAAGTATCTCTACTTTTTTGCTGTTTTTTGCAGATACATGCACTCAGTTGTTTCACTGTTTTAAGAGAAGCATTTCTGATGTTTTTCACAATACTATCATCTTATTTATCTTAAATATGCAAATTTTAATTTTGCAGATTAAATCCCGCTGGGAATAGAATCTTTGATATAGGGAATAGAGATTAGTTTTAGCAGCAGGACATCAGCTAAATTACACCATTTTTAAAGGAGATTTACACAGAAACAAGACATTTCACAAAATAACTTTAATTGAAACATCCGCACTGTGAGCCATAAAGCTACATAATCGTTCTCAAAACATGCTTCTTGACTTAGTAACCTAGCCACTCTTGCATTCATAATTGGTGGAATTACACTTAATTTATACTATTGCAGATCTAGATTTTCCAGAAATAAACTCTCATCCAGGAGTACCAATCATTTTGTATGAATGCAAGGTTGTGCCCAGTCACCACAGATAGTGAAATAATTACTTATATCTTATGTGTAGTGCGATCTGGGCCTCATATGTACAGTTTTTAATGGTATCAGATGGTATTGGATATATATACACTACCGTTCAAAAGTTTGGGGTCACTTAGAAATTTCCTTGTTTTCGAAAGAAAAGCAAATTTTTTGTCCATTAAAATAACATCAAATTGATCAGAAATACAGTGTAGACATTGTTAATGTTGTAAATGACTATTGTAGCTGGAAACAGCTGATTTGTAATGGAATATCTACATAGGCGTACAGAGGCCCATTATCAGCAACAATCAGTCCTGTGTTCCAATGGCACGTTGTGTTTGCTAATCCAAGTTCATCATTTTAAAAGGCTAATTGATCATTAGAAAACCCTTTTGCAATTATGTTAGCACAGCTGAAAACTGTTGTGCTGATTAAAGAAGCAATAAAACTGGCCTTCTTTAGATTAGTTGAGTATCTGGAGCATCAGCAATTGTGGGTTCGATTACAGGCTCAAAATGGCCAGAAACAAAGAACTTTCTTCTGAAACTCGTCAGTCTATTCTTGTTCTGAGAAATGAAGGCTATTCCATGCGAGAAATTGCCAAGAAACTGAAGATCTTGTACAATGCTGTGACTACTCCCTTCACAGAACAGTGCAAACTGGATCTAACCAGAATAGAAAGAGGAGTGGGAGGCCCCGGTGCACAACTGAGCAAGAGTACAAATACATTAGAGTGTCTAGTTTGAGAAACAGACGCCTCACAGGTCCTCAACTGGCAGCTTCATTAAATAGTACCCAGAAACACCAGTCTCAACGTCAACAGTGAAGAGGCGACTCGGGATGCTGGCCTTCTAGGCAGAGTTGCAAAGAAAAAGCCATATCTCAGACTGGCCAATAAAAGAAAAGATTAAGATGGGCAAAAGAACACAGACACTGAACAGAGGAAGATTGGAAAAAAGTGTTATGGACAGACGAATCTAAGTTTGAGGTGTTCCGATCACAAAGAAGAACATTCGTGAGACGCAGACCAAATGAAAAGATGCTGGAGGAGTGCTTGACACCATCTGTCAAGCATGGTGGAGGCAATGTGATGGTCTGGGGGTGCTTTGGTGGTGGTAAAGTGGGAGATTTGTACAGGGTAAAAGGGATCTTGAAGAAGGAAGGCTATGACTCCATTTTGCAACGCCATGCCATACCCTGTGGACGGCGCTTGATTGGAGCCAATTTCCTCCTACAACAGGACAATGACCCATAAGCACAAAGCACAGCTCCAAACTATGCAAGAACTATTTAGGGAAGAAGCAGTCAGCTGGTATTCTGTCTATAATGGAGTGGCCAGCACAGTCACCGGATCTCAACCCTATTGAGCTGTTGTGGGAGCAGCTTGACCGAATGGTACGTAAGAAGTGCCCATCAAGCCAATCCAACTTGTGGGAGTTGCTTCAGGAAGCATGGGGTGAAATCTTTTCAGATTACCTCAACAAATTGACAACTAGAATGCCAAAGGTCTGCAAGGCTGTAATTGCAGCAAATGGAGGATTCTTTGACGAAAGCAAAGTTTGAAGGACACAATTATTATTTCAATTAAAAATCATTATTTCTAACCTTGTCAATGACTATATTTCCTATTCAAACTCATTTCATGTATGTTTTCATGGAAAACAAGGAAATTTCTAAGTGACCCCAAACTTTTGAACGGTAGTGTGTATATATATATATATATATATATATATATATATATATATATATATATATATATATATATATATATATATATACTGTATATATATATATAATGAAAATACTCTTTGACATATTGTTTTTACAATACTGCACACACGAGAGCTACTTAGAAAAAGGTATGTAATTATATAATCAGTTCTAAATGCAAGTTTTGAAATTGAGCCTTTTGATTCACTTTCAGACTGATGGCTGCCAGATATCATTTTGCAGCCCTTGTAGGAGGGGATCTGTAAGGCTTAGACTCCTCGGTTGTTATAAATCATTGATTTTCAGTAAAGAGAATCCACCCCAAACATGCATAAACACCCCTTTTAAACACTTATATATTGTTCTCTTTGGTTTTGTACATGTACCACTTACAGGAAGAGATGTGTCAGATTTTCTAACAAATCACAGCTCTTTCTTAGAGTCTTTTGAAAACCCAATTGTGTTGTTTGTGTATTTCAAAACTATATACAGTAATATCATCAAGGCCCCAGCAACAATAGACAACAGATAACCTTCCAATAAACGTACTGCCACACACTGATGAAACATAAGGCAATTTCTTTATGACAACTGTCCCCCCAAAATAAAAATAAAAAATGAAGTAAAACAGACTTCATTTCAGCAATGCTTGAACATTCGCCTCCAACTAACTTGAACAATTTCCAAAAAGTTCCATTGTGTTACATCGTTGGAACAGTGAACTTGTGCTGCAAACTTTTCTTAAGTGATTCATGACAAAAGGAAACAGGGCTGGAAGTATTAAAGTAATTACAGCTTAAAATATACACATCTCACCCATTTTACATTTCTGTTAGCTACATAGATCTCAAATGTGCACTTTTTAAAGAAACACATATTATAGCAAAAAGGTGTTTTAATTCTAAAACAGACATCTACTACTACACTACATTAAAGAAAAGTCTATTGCCTTTCAGGAAGTCTGTTACTGTTTTACTCGCTTGGTCATTTCATCCCAGCAGTGTCTAGGTCAAAGCATTTTACTGGCTAAAAATAGGACAGTCAACAGGGGAAGAAGTTGACTGGTTATGGACAGGAAAGAAGCCAGTGAAGGGGTGGGGACAATTTCACTCTCCAGGCGAAATGACCCAGGAAGTGCAACACAGCCTAAAAGCATGGTTTGCAAACAGAGATTTCTTTAACCTTAAACATGTATTTCTTTCAAAACTGCATATTTTAGACCTAAAAATGAATGCATGTATGTAGCAGAAAAAAAATTTCTGGAACTATTTTGTTATCTACATTCACACAAAGGGTTTATTAGGAAGTAACATATAACACTGATGCTTTCAACTCAAATCAGAAGATTCCCACAGTGAACTGTACAGAATGCTCAAATCAACAGTTTTAATCTGTTTTCTGCAGGCCTTTTTTAATGGAGTCCTTCTAAGTGCAATCTACTTTGGCAGTATGACTAATTTGTGCCAACAGGCAAATTCCATTTCAATTTAATATACATTTTTCATACTCCACCACTGTTGCATTCTGTTCACTGTACTTAGGTACTCAGCTTGGCATGTTATGAAGTACTTTCTGATATCACACAGGCGTGGCTTTGTTAGGAATGAGGGTTGTGTAGAACGCTAATGCAACAATTAACCATTGAGTGC